>JAUPFR010000001.1:162557167-164010292 GCA_036925125.1 Oreortyx pictus
ACTCTTCATCAAAAGATGGTGCATGCAGTTCTTTATGCACCTATGTCAACATTCAACACTTTGAAAGCAGGTAATTTGGATGGAGACTAATTGAGTCATGTATAGGTTTTATTTTAATTAAAAAGTTTTTGTTCTGCTAAAGGATACTGCTGCTTTCCATTTCAACTGTCAATCAAGCTGAATGATGAAAGTTTGCTACATAAAGTGAATCTTGTGAATCTCCTGATGGTTTCACTTAAAGTATGACATATTTCAGTTGTCAGTTCTGATTCAGAAATAGCACCTTCTAAGTTGGCATAGAATGAGAAAATTCATTGTTAGAAGTTGGAGGTAATAAAACCAGAGGAGGTTCTAATGAATAGCCTTTGTCTAGAAGTGTAACAGAAAAGATATAGTCTAAAGATATGTGGTGAGTGACAAGGAGTCAGTTATGGATGATAAATAGTTCTTTATTTCATGAGTAGTCCTACTAAAATGGCATAAAACATCAGTTGGTGTGAACAATGGCATTCATATTCAAATTTAGCTCAGAAGTTGATACAGAGTTCATTACATAACTGGTGCAACAAGTTCTATTTGCTGCTGTACGTTTAATTCCTTTCCTATACCATACTTAACTGGTACTTGCTGGAGTATAGGAAACACTGGTAAAAGACAATGGAACACAGGATTTTCCTTCATTTTCCCATTATATTCTTAGTTCTGTTGTTATTTTGTGGTTGACACAGCATTTCTTCTCAAAAGCTAAGAAACTGGTGTACAAACTCATACAAACACTGATGTACAAATTATCTGTGTATCAGCAAAACCTGATGCATAAATGGTGCAGACTTTATGGCTTGTACCTCTGTTTCTGTTCTGTTTCTGTTCTGTTTTACATGTTAGCTTGTTTAAACTACATTTTTGGGGGAGTTTTTATGAAGTTCCAAGAGCTGAAACAGACACTGTAGAACCAAATTTGCTCACGATGTAGCTCCATTAAGCTGTAATGGAGTTGCCTGTACTAGAATAAATATTGTACTTACCTTTACTATTTCGTATTCAGAAAAAAGGGAAAAAAGTCCTGTTTTGTTTGTTTGGTAAAAGTAATACACATAGGATTTGGTGGGGAGGATGTTAAAATGTCTTATTTATTTATTTTCTTAATTTGTAGGTGGTATACTTAACAGATTTTCTAAAGATACAGCAATACTGGATGATTTACTTCCACTGACAGTATTTGACCTCATTCAGGTTTGTAGAATAGAAGTTCTCAATTTTGATGTCTTTTAGCATTGTAAAGTTTCAGTTTCACATCAAGGAAAAGAAATCATATGATGAGAAGAACTGACAACAGGAATTAAATCCCAACATTCTCTTTCTTTCAGTCCGTATGTCTATTTACATAGCTCCTTATCTTGTAAGTCAGTTTCATTGCTTCTGTTTTTGGGCTCTTGCCCATATGTCTACCTACACTCTTTGTGCAAATCACTTTCAAGTTCTCAGGCTCAGAATCATTTTTGCCCTGCATCCCCTTCAGTACAAATCCACATTCATCTTCAAAGATGTAAATGGCATTTTTTGGGTTCCTTTCAGTTATTTTGGATCAAGATGAATATTTTTTAAATGCTATCTTTTTATTACATGCAGTAATTTTCATGAGAAAACCTACTTTGTCTCTTCTGTTCCCAGTTTCGTAGCATCAACCTTAATTTATCTTTTGTCTTGTGTTGACTATGTTCTTTAACTTTCTGTTCTCTTATCTTCTGTAAACTCTATTCATGCCTGCCTTATTTGTCAGTTTCACACATGATGATATCCTTTCAGTTCTCAATTGGTCAGTTCTACTTTTTTTTTTTCCTTATTTTTCCTTTTTCTTTTCTGTCTCATAATTGTGATAGCCAAACTTTGTCTTTTATCCTTTGCATCTTCTGGGAGTGTCTGGGATTTAAGCTGAGTCTGTGAGGTCCTTGTTAACTACTTGTTATGAAAGACAGCTTTTGGGGTTAGGAATTATTTGGAGGGATTTTATGCCATGAGAGTTGAAGAACTGTAGAATTTATTATTATTCTTATTTTTTTAATGGAAATGCTTGGAGCCAGCGTAACTGCTGGGAAACTCCATGCATTGCAAGATCCTGATGAATTTTGAATCACCTCCAATTCACTCACTTTGAAAAGAACTCTTAAGAAGTACCGAGACAGAGACAATTTCAGTGTTTCTTAGAGAGGCTGCCTTTTTCAGTTCCTCATCCTGCCTATTCTGAGACTCTGTGGTGCTGTACGGATCCCAGCTCACTTCAGTAGTGTCCCAGCAATAGTGCTGACACACTCCATCTGTGAATTTGCTCTGATTTGCAGTTCTTACAAACACGATGATCGGGTTAAAACCAGGTCCTTTTTCCTATCCTTTTGGTAACTTTGCCTCTTGACCTTAGGGAGGCCAGTAAACCTCCACCTCAAGAGGTTCATGAAAATTACAGCAATACTTTGTGCACTGCTGAAGTCATGAGTCTTTGCTCAATGAGTAAACATGGACATTAAACCATTCTCTGAATTGCTGACGTCATCTTCAGTGTGGATAGTATTCACAACTGTTTTTTCCCATTTTTTTGTTTGCTTGTTTCTGACATTTTGGATCTGCCATGGAGGAGTTATTCCTAGTTGAATCTTGTTAGTCCATTAAACTCTATGTTAAACTCTATAAAGAAGCTGATGAGTTTTTCATACTTCAAGGATAAAAAAAAATAAAAAAAAATCTCTAGATCTATCTTTTCTATTCTGATGCCTTTCAGAGGCTAACCTGTAATACCTATTGGTACATCTCTTTCTTATGAGTGTCAAATGTAGAGACTCCTGGACATGCATGACAAGTTGCCCTGTCTTTCCAGTTTCTTCTGGAGAAGATCATTAAATCCACCCAGTGTCTTGAACGCTTTTGACCAGTTGTTTCCTCATAAGACATTTCTGTTGATCCTCTGTAGTTCTGAATTGTTTGTCAGTTTCTGACTTACATGGACACTGCAATAAACAATGTAAGTTTCATCTGAAAGTCTCAAAGAAATTATGACTTTGACACAGTCACAGGATGGTTGAACTCAGAATAAATCTGTGGACTTAGTCCATAGAGTCAAACACTAGGACCTCTTCAAACCTTTTGCTCAAAGCAAGGTCATCCACATCCAGATTGGATATCCTAAAGGGCAGAGACTGCACACATTCTTTGAGCAACATGTTCCAGTGTCTGACTCTCCCCACAGTGAAAAAAGGTTTTTCTCGTGTTTAAAGTGAGTTTTATCTATTTCAACTTGTGCCCATTGCCTCTTGTCCTTTCACAGGTTGACAATTAAAAGAGTCTGACTGTGTCTTTCCTACATAACCCTGGATACCTATACCCATCTGTGCAAAAAGAAAGAAGTATATTTTACATCAATGCCAAGGGATAGCGTCTGTGATATTTTTTGAAATTCTTTGCATGGGACGCTGCTAGCATCTATTGCTAGTCCCTAAGGTTTTATATTATCTCACTCATAAGATCATAGTGAACTCACTATACATTTATACCTATGGTCTTAACCACATTTTCTCAAAACAATAAACAGACATTGGTTAACTGAATTGGCTGTTGCAGTCATCACCACTTTGAACCCTTGATGAAGTCTCTACCACTTGTTGCATTTTCTCAAATGATAAAAAACACAGGAAGCACTGGAATAGGTCTCCTGGTCTGGCCTCCATCCCAACCCTAAAAACTCATCATCTGAGGTCACTGCAGCACTGTCCTGTGGCTTTTAATTGATCTTCATTAACTCTTTGCTGGCATTCCCTGAGCATATTCCACTGTAGCCAGCTTGTGTGTTGATTTTCACTACTTGCATTTTGGAGCAAGTATTATTTCCTGTCTTTCTACTACTTTTGTTATTCAAACTTGTGAGAGAACACTAATTTTCATATTCAGCTTTTTAGTGAAATAGGTTTTGGATCTGCAGTAGAACTGTATGGTATGATCATGGTCTTTGCAAAATTCAAGTAAATGACGGAAATGGGAATTAGAACAGCCACTGTGTTACTCTGTGATCTCAAGAAACCTAAGACCTGTATAATTTGGCAAGATGTCATTTCAATAGCTCATTTACTTAATAGTAAAACGTACAAAAGGTACTAAATTCTGCAGTTTGAGATAATGAATAAACACAAATTAATTCTAGTGTTTCTACAGACCAGTGCTATACAGCCTG
Organism: Oreortyx pictus; assembly: GCA_036925125.1. Classification (NCBI taxonomy): domain Eukaryota; kingdom Metazoa; phylum Chordata; class Aves; order Galliformes; family Odontophoridae; genus Oreortyx; species Oreortyx pictus. Next base: position 162,561,384 of record JAUPFR010000001.1, read on the forward strand.
TACAAGCACAACACGTGGGTTTTCACAACCCATGTCAGCATTCTTTTAATAGAATTGGGGAAAGTAACACCCTGATATGAAGTAGAGCTTTGCTATTCTGCATACATGGATGTATTTGTTTATCATCGATCCACGTATGGGACAGAAACAGCCCAAGTGCTTAAGGCGCTTCTAAAGTAAAGACCAAAGCTTGACTTAAATAAATCTGTTTGGAGATTGAGGATGAGGTCTTAGGAGAATGGTAGTAGTGTTTGCTAGATTAACTTGAATGATTTTTCCCTTTTGAGTCATCTGTCATCTTAAAATGTCTTTTTTTTTAACTTCCTGAAACTAACCTTTAATACCGTAAGTCCTTTCACAACTCATCTCCTGTCTTCTGATCAGGATGACTAGTTTCATATGTAGGTTACAGTCCCTTGCACAATTTGTGATGTACCATTTCCCATTTTTTCTGACCCTTGGAAAAACTAATTGTCCCAGAATCTGCCGGAGAGTGGCACTCAGCTCCTGACAGCCTAGCACACCTACCCCAGACAGGACAGGGACAGCATCAGTAGCTCTGAAAGATGACTGCAGGTACAGCAAGTATCATTCTTACACTAATAACTGAAGAGTGAGTGCATAGCTTCTGTTTTTGTGTGTATTTGTTTGGCTTCATAATTTAGAAATTTGCAATTCTGTCTCTACTACAGAAAAACATTTATTCCACGTATTAAGACAGACAGCCATTTCTATAGGTTGTGGATCTGCTCTCAGTTATTCATGATCTTTTCATGAAGGCTTGTTCTCAGCTGCAAGTACTACTCAAGTTAGCATTTTATGGTTATCAAAACAATATGTAGTTGCCGTGGGAAGGAAATTCATCACCAATCTCTATTCTATAAAATTACAAGTTTACTATATCAATAGTATTTTTCTTTCATTCTGCAGTTAATACTGATTGTGATTGGCGCTATAACAGTAGTCTCAATATTACAACCCTACATCTTCCTGGCATCAGTGCCTGTGATAGCAGCCTTTATTGTGTTAAGGGCATACTTCCTCCACACTTCTCAGCAGCTGAAACAACTGGAATCTGAAGGTATGAGCAAAAAAATTGGTAGACTACTAAATCCACCACAGATCAATTGAGAAGTGATTCATCCTGTCACCTCTTCTCTGTCTTTTTTCTTGTAAGATGCCATTGTCTCTGGGAGTAGAGCACACATCTCCTTAAAAGCACTGCTGTTACTGATCCAGCCAATCCTGAGTGCTCTGCTACCAAAGAACAATGGAGAAGACCTACTTAAAGCTGGGCTTTAACACCACTGCAGCTGAAAACAAATGAAGTCCTGAAATACAGTTTTCTTGAGAGTAAACTTAACTTGAAAAATTGTGATCAGATTTAGTATGTGCCTCACTAGTTTGTTTCTTTATAAGAAAACTTTAGAATCTCTATACATTTCTTTTACGAGTGCAAATAATTCTTTGTTTTGAATAAGTTATTTTACTAAATTTCTTTCTCTCCCCTATTTTCAGACTAACACATTCCTAATAAAGTAGCAAAACTGATTCTGAAGTGTGCACTTGCAGATCAGGACTGTGGTTCAGCTTTACAAAAAATTGGCAGGATCTGACAATCCTCGGTCCATTGTGAATCATCACCAATCTCTAGTCTCTAATGCATAACTTTAAAATTCCTCAGATATATAACTAAATATGTTTCATACTTAGAGGAGTTTAGCAGTGGCACACCACTTTTCATGTAATGCAAGGTCTCCTTAAAGTTACCATCATGTCGAGAGTGGAGCACTTAAAGCACTTTATCTGTGCTAAAAAAACCCACCCAAACTTACATGATGGAGTTCTCACAATTGTAGGAATTAACTTTGGCTGGGGAGGATCCTTCTTTCTCTCGTGACATCTCATATCTGACCAGGAGTTTCTCTGAGCAATATGCTGACTGTGAGGAATTAATGTGGTCACTTGCTGCCAAGACACTGCATGGAACTTCAACCCATTTGTGCAAACACTGCTCTATATCCTGTGTTAAGATTACTTCAACCACGTATGCCAACAACATACATAAATTAAAACACTGCTAGGAGTCAGAGCACAGGGCTGTGGATTTTTATTGTATCAAAAGTACTTTCTTATGAGTGTTTATGATGTTTCTAATTTAAACACTTTACAGCTCGGAGTCCAATATTCACACATCTTGTTACAAGCTTAAAAGGACTGTGGACGCTGAGAGCCTTTGGGCGGCAGCCGTATTTTGAAACTCTATTTCACAAAGCTCTGAACCTTCACACTGCCAACTGGTTCCTCTACCTGTCAACTCTGCGCTGGTTCCAGATGAGGATAGAAATGATTTTTGTTGTCTTTTTCAGTGCAGTGGCATTCATCTCAATCATAACCACAGGTACAGTAAGAATACTGAAATGCAAGTTTTGCCACTGCTTAACAGATCAGCTGTGGACCCTTCTGATGACAATAAACCATCGGAGTCATTGATTTAAGCACATCAGAGAGCAGAAATTGTGTTTTACTTAAAACAGAAGTTATACCACTGTTGTCTGCTATTGTAGAAGGCTCACTGAAGCGATTAATTTGCAAATAATATCTGAGGGGCTACTACTTCCTTTTCTTGACCCTAATTGCTGTAAAAGTAATCTCATGGCTTCTAAACCACATAAACATAACTGTGTGAATGTAATTAAAAGCTTGGATGGTCATTATTATCTGTATAGCTTGCAGTTTTTCAGTAAATTGCAGTGAATGTTCCTCTCATTTTACAAATGAGAGTAAAAACAATGATTTAATGATTTCATAAAGCCACATCAACAGTGGAAGTATTCATTCAGTTTTCTAATTCCCACATACCGACCCATTTCCTGATGTGATTTCTTTGCAAATTCCTTTAAAAATCACTTCCAAAACGGGTAGCCACTCCTAGTAACACAAAGGAGAAACACTATATACCTTACTGTTCTGCCTGGATGCTGGGCCAGGTATAGCTTGCTCGATAAGCAGAGTAGGAGCTCAAAGTTCCCAATGAAAACTGAATAATTCAGCTTTATGGAAAAATTCTGCAAGTTTAGCTACAAATAACTTTTAAGAGAGTTTTTAATTCAGTATGCTCTCATTTACATTTTTTGATTTTCATTCTCAGGCATTATACTCCCTCTCCCCAGTTTTACATTGAACTTTTTGTTCGGGATCATTGTTGTGATAACTGACGAGCAAGAATTCAGTGATTCTGAGAATGAAGTTTTTTTATTTTAACAATATCTGAGTTTCACTTGATCTTATTTCACAGCTGATCATACTTCACTTGATCATACATACGGCATCCGATCTGGAGGTTGGAAGCCCTGCCTGTGACAGGGATGCTGGAACTTGTTGATCCTTGGTGTCCCTTCCAACACAAGCCATTCTATGATTCTGAGATACCAAGATTTAATGGCAAAATCAAGATCAGGGTTTTTTGTGAATTCACCGACAGAACCAGGAGTTTAATTGATGAGTAAACTGTCAGTCCTCTTGTATAACCAACAAATCCATGCTTTTTTCCACGAAACTGAAGAGAGAATTTGAATATATATTTTAAGTTGTTATATGTATCTTATATGTCATGTAGGAAATCTACGTTCCTTTTCTGATAGAGTTGGCCTTTTATTTTCATATTCATTAAATCTGTTTTTCTCTCTGCAGGTGATGGACCAGGTAGAGTTGGCATTATTCTTACTTTAGCCATGAATATCATGGGAACCTTGCAGTGGGCAGTAAACTCAAGCATAGATGTGGATAGCTTGGTAAGCTTAAAAGAGTGCTCTGCTGTGGTTTGTTTGTTTTGATGAGTTGCTTTACTTAGTTGATTATGGATGTTTGTTGAGTTATTAGCAGACCTGTATATCAATCAAATGTGAAAAAAAATCCCCTTACACCCTTCACAGCAACCTACTGGCTTTGGGACAAACTGAGTTCAAACCTTGGTCCACTTAAGGGCTTTGCAAAACAGATTTCAATGGATGTGGCTGAGCTCTTTCCATGCAAAATCAGTAGTGATTTAAAAATCTTTCCTAGACTTAACTGGTGGTCTTTTTCTGGTGTTGTTTAGGATAACTTATGAAATAAGACTTCAGAGTTGGACTTGTTGACTTCATTAATTTGGGTAGCTCGTTCATTAATTAAGATTGACTTTAGGCTTTGAGGCAGAACATTTCACAGGATTATCTCATCATCACCTATTTCTTGACATGTGGGAAGCAGACAGGAAACTCATAAAGAACACATTTGTTATGGCCATTTTCATCACATTTGAGCTTAAATGTATAAAACTTCAATATCTTATTTTAAATGTAATAGTCAATTCTCTCTTACAATTAAGGCATTCTGGGATTTATTTTAGACATAATTCTTGTGGCAAAATTCATATAAACCATAGTTACATATATTTAAAAAAATAAATATAAGATAAAAAATATTTTGCAACCAGTCATACCCTCTCTGAGTCCTGAAGTATATTCTCAAGCCAAGCATTTAAGCACTGGAAAACAAATAACTTTCACAGGAGACAATTAGATCCTGATTAGCTGAAATGAGTTGTTTTAAAAAAACACGGAGCAGATTTATTTCTTAAATAAGTGATTCAACTACCCACATCCTGAAGGAAATCCTTAAGAGTCCCAAAACTGGGAATAAACCACTTGCAACATCTAATCTCTTGTTGACACATACAATTGGTGATAGTCCAGAAAGCTGACTGCCATTCAGGGACACATTTTTTCCCTATCCACCAATTGTTTTATGATATTTCTTTCTTCAGTTAGTACAGCCTGTATTGAAGGGCAAGCGGTTTCTGCAAGGGCTTGTTTGCCAAAACTGAAAGACAAGCCAAACTGCAGTTCTGCGACTGATGCAGAGGAAAACATGCTAGTGCTAAGGCATGGTGCTGACTGCAACATTTAATGAACTCCCTCGTACAAGCTCGATCTCAGCCCAATATGGCCTAATGTGGTCAATGAAATATCATGAGAATCATGTTCATTCGTACTGCTTAGTGCAAACTGAAGATACTTCATGCAAGAGGAACTGAAAATCTTGCTACAGGATTCAGAGGGTGCTGGACACGCTTGTGTTTTAATAAAGAACTTCCCCTTTTTAAAAATACACTGATGCTAAACTGTTATTCTATTAATAGGAACTAGGAAGTAACTCCCTTTCCCCTGAAAAAGAACGTTGCAAATTGCCTTACATGTCTGTGAGTTCTCTGTATTAAGACAAAGTAGTATATTGGAGCACTGGTTCTATTAATGACAGTCTTCTAAAGGTGCATCAGTTTATAGATAGATACTGTGGCCTTGTGATGGTAATGGCTTGCTGCCCACCCCCATCCCAGAGATGTTTAAGTATCCCAGTTGCCAAGCTCATAGATATTACTGGCAGAATGGTTTCCTGACACTGAAAAGCTGCTTCTGTGCACAAACAAATAAGAATAGCTTCATGGTTCCAAGGCAATAAAACGGTTTTATTATATTCATTCATAATTCAGAGATATTATTTCCTACTCTTTGTCCACATTTGACACCTCCCTCTTCAAAAATCTTTACAGTTATTTGGTTAAAGACGTCCAGTATAGGCGTGCACGTGGGCCTGGCTTAGTGATCTATTTTGGTTATATTTCTCTCAAGGGGTACTCTAAGGGTCCCAATTGGACCAGGTTGGTGTGAACTGACACATCTCTGCATGTCTCCAGTTACAGATATGTACACACTGCTCTGAGTGATACCACTTCTGCCCTTCTGTGAGCAGCTGTGACATTTGTGCTTACAAGCCAGCACACAAGTGTGCCTGAGTATACACTCTTACAGGTGGTGGTCTCTGGTTGTCAGATAAATTGGTGTTGTCTTGCTAAAGGCACAGCTGCTGCAATTAGTACATAACACTAAGATAGTGCTGAATTCTTTTACAAGATATGTGAGGTAAGAGTCTTGAGTGAAACAGGTGCCTGCAAAAGGACAGGAGGGTAGGAGAACAGGGAAACAGGATCATGTGACAAAGAAAAAATGTTCCAGAAGAAATACTGACCAAACAGATAAATAGGTGGCTAATTTGACTTTATTCCACATAGCCTCCTTCTTGAGGTTCTGTGATGCTGGCATATGTTTTCAAGCAATCTGAGGATCTAGGCTTGACTTTTGTTTTTACAAACACAGATACTCTTTTCTTTGGAGGGACTTCTGTTCATCCTTTTTTTGGCTCCAACTGAAAAATCTCCATTGTCTTTTAAAACCCCATAATGGTTTTGGCATTGCATTTTCTACAGTCCTGATACTTTATCTGCTTTTTTTTTTTTAACAGATGTGGTCACTCTGACAGCTACCCATTGTTTCATTTAAAGCTAGCAGCTAGGCTAGATTTATCTCCTCACTTTGATCATTTCTGCTAATACCCTTTTAGCTTGTTTTCATTCCTTTTCTTAGCCCTCTAGACAGTCTTGAGATATTTTTAATTTATTCCTCCATAAGGAAAAAAACAAGTTTTCCAGTAAGTGTTGCCTTTGCAGATAAGTGCTGGTTAGTCCCAGTGGAATGTTTCGATGCTTTACAAACCAGCCCCTTCACTGATGTGTATCCTGCAATAGCAGTACTATAACTGGGAAGGACAACTCCTTTCATCAGGGAGCAAGAAACTGCCATGCTTTCACTATTGCCAAGATTACTTATGTATGGAGATCAAAAAGAATTCCCCAAGGAGATATTAAGAATACATTCACTACACTACATCGTGCCCCACCCAGTACCTAACTGGTGCTGATGAACTGAAGTAAAGCAGTTCATGGTAAAGAAGACCAAAGAAAAGAGGACTGTGAAAAATAATGACGGTTTCACAGGTGGTATTCATACTTTCATTTTTCCATGCTAGTTTTCTCTTAACCTTTTCAGTTGGTAATTTTTAACTGGAAAATGATCTTGATGTGGTCTTCAGAAAGCCTGAGAACTGCTACTCAGTCTAGTGAAACTTTAGCAGATTCTTGACTGCATAATCTGCATCAGAATAGCAGATGGACTGCACCCTAAAGTGCTGAGGAAGTTGGTGGATGTGGTTGCCAAGCCACTCTCCATCATCTTTCAACAGTCCTGGATAACCAGGGACATTCTGGTGGACTGGAGACTGGCAAATGTGATGCTTGTCTTCAAAAAGGGCCGGAAAGAATGTTCTGGTAGCTACAGACCTATCAGTCTCATCTCGGTGCCAGGGAAGGTTATGGAACAGTTAATATCAGGAGCCATCATGGATTAATTAAAGGTCAGCCGTGGGATCAGGCCCAATCAGCATGGATTCATGATGGTAGTTCCTGTCTGATAAAACTGATTTCATTTTATAACAAGGTGACCCACTTAGTGGATGACAGTCAGGCTGTTGATGTGGTCTACCTGGACCAGTAAAGCCTCTGACACTGTCCCCCAAAACATCCTCACGGAGAAGCTGGTTGCCCATGGTTTGGATGGGCATAGTCACTGGCTGGATGGCTGAGTCCAGACAGTTGTAGTCAATGGAACTAAATCCAGTTGGCAGCCAGTCACTAGTGGTGTCCCCCAGGGCTCAGAACTGGGGCCACTCCTATTTGATATCTTTATCACTGATCTTGATGAGGGGATCGAGTGCATCCTCAGTAAGTTTTCAGATGACACCAAGTTGGGAGGGAGTGTTGATCTGCTGGAGGGAAGAAGGGTGCTACAGAGGGACCTGGATAGACTGGGCCGATGGTCCAAGGTAAACTGTATGAGTTTCAATAGGGCCAAGTGTTGGGTACTTCATTTTGGTTACAACAACCTCAGGCAACCCTACAGGCTTGGGGAGGAGTGGCTGCCTGATGGAAAGAGACCTTGATGTGCTGATGGACAGCTGGCTGAAAATGAGCCAGCAGTGTGCTCAGGTGGCCAAGAAGGCCACTGACATCCTGGTTTGTATCAGAAATGGCGTGGTGAGCAGGACTAGGGAAGTAATTCTGCCCTTGTACTCGGCACTGGTGAGGCGCCACCCCAAGTACTGTGTTCAGTTTTGGGCACCTCAATACAGAAAGGACACTGAGGTGCTGGAGCAGGTCCAAAGAAGGCTTGTGAAGGGCCTGGAGAATATGCCCTATGAGGAGTGACTGAAGGAGATGGGGTTGTTTAATTTGGGGAAGTGGATGCTGAGGGGAGACCTTATTGCTCTCTTCAAATAACTGAAAGGTGCTTACAGTGAGAGCGGGGTTGGTCTCTTCTCACTGGCGACAGGTGACAAGGGGAAACAGCCTCAAGTTGTGCCAGGGGAGGTTCAGGTTGGATATAAGGAAAAACTTCTTTATACAAAGGGTTGTGAAGCACTGGAATAGGCTCCCCAGGGAGGTGGTTGAGTCACCATCCCTGAATGTGTTTAAAAACCGTTTGGATGTGGTGCTCAGGGACATGATTTAGCGATGGGTTGTTAAGGGTTAGGGTAATATGGTTAGGTTGCTGTTGCACTTGATGATCTTGGAGATCTTTTCCAACCTGAGCAATTCTAACCCTCCTTAAGATGTTTTCAAATAGTTTCATCTCCTTCTTATATGGTAGTGCCCCAAACGGCAGCCAGTGCAGGAGGTGAGGCCGCACAGCACAGAGCAGAGGGGACAACCCCTCCCCTCTCCTGGTGGCCATTCAGGGCCTGGTGCACCCCAGGGTGCGGTTGATCCTTTGGGCTGCCAGGGCACACTGCTGGCTCATGCACAACTTGCTGTCAGCCAGATCTCACCACAACTCTCATATGAGTTCTGTGACCTATAAGTGCCTTCAAAATGTGTCAGCAAAAGATATGAAACTTCACTATTAATGTATGGTCTGCCTGCGCTGAACTAGGTTTTGCAGTGAAAAACTGCACAGGTTTTTTTTCTTTCCAACTGGAGCAACTGAACTGACCTCCCATAGGAGGTCCCCTCCTCCTCCTCTCAGTTGTGCACTGCATTTTCCAGAGAGCGTGTATTTGAGGAGATGATGTCACGCAACACTGTTGTTGGAAACTGTATGTATCAGGTACAGAGAAAGTAACCGCTCTTTTTCTAGCAGAAGAACACAGAGTCTTATGGAATTAGCTGTATTAGATTACCTGTAAAAAAAACCCTACTTCTTCCACATTCTAGAAATATAGATTACATAATAATATTTTGAATTCTCATCCCACATTAAGAAGAGTTTAAGTGATATTAACGAGAAAGTAAATTAAAGATTTTGTAATGTTATTAAAATCTCAGTAAAATACAATTAGGCAAGGCTAAAAATAGTGTATTATGCTCTAGACATTTTTAGCTGAAAGTAGTAAATATACTCCTTCATTCTAAAGCATTAGTTGGATAATGTGAATACAGTAGTTAAATTGCTGGTGGGAATAATAGATAAGAAACTTTCTGTCACCTACACTATACCTGTCATTATGAATGACAGGAGATTTCAACCCCTGGAAGGAAGAATGGATATTATCGTAAAATGTTACTGACATTTATGCTGCATTCTACCCAGTTCTAAATTACAATGCAAATTACAGAACCAGGAAAGCATCTTTTCAATTGATTTAAAGTGCTAAGCTGTCTAAAATATCTTCACATGTGAACTGAGTGATAAATTTGTCAGGGGAGCTGGAATATGGAGATTAAATTTTATGTTGTAAGGAACGACTCTTTGACCAGGTGGCTTCCTAGGGAATTTTAGCTGCTGTATAATGCTGGGATTTCTTGGACAGTTACAGGGATTCCTTTTTTTTTTTAATCATTGCTCTTGGTGAAGCCAAGAAAGAAGCGCTGATATTTCTGCAGATGGAATATTTTTTAAAAATATAAGATTTCTGGGGAAAAAAAAAGATACTACCTAACATCACTTATAGTGAATGCATGATGTTCATTATTGGGATTTGCTAAATGCAGTCAGAAACAATAAAATGCCCTGTCTCATTCAAGGTCTTCCTGTTTGTATGATCAAAATGAGATGACATTCATATGTCAGCACAATGATGACTATGCCTTTCCATCTTGCACAGTAGTTGAAATGAAAATTGCAACCAATATGTTTGCACGTTAGCATGGTCATGGTTTTGTTTCAAGATGCTGAGAGAGGTAAGCAATTTTCCCAGTATTTCCATGCGTTATTTATTTCCTTCTGCATGGAAAATGCACTGAATTAGATATTTCAATCAGGAGAGAAGAGCAGAAAGGAATGATAATACATCTTGTAGCGCGAGTTTACTGAAAGAACGCAAAAAAACAGTTTAATAAGATCAAAGATGTACAAAGATGTTTCTATAACATCATTTAAGAGCGATACGACACTGGGACTAAAGTTTAGAGAAAAAATGCTCATAATAAGGCCTAAATACTCTTGGATGCATTAGCTATGTATGTATGCATTTACATAATCATTTTGCTAAAGACTTAATGGACAATAAGAATTGACAGTACCTTATAGTTTACTCTTGTTTTCAAAAATAAAGTTCTGGTAAAATAAAGATTTGGTGGACTAAGGTGCATACAATCTACAATGTAGAGGAAGCTCATCTTTTTTTGAAGTGAGGGGTACAGTCAGTGTAGAGACAGATACAACACCAGTGATTTTGCCCATCTAAAATTGGAGACTGTAACTTGGGTTAAGATTGGTGTAAGATTGGGTTCTGCATTTTGGCATTTCAGTTAAACCTGTAAAATTGGCCTGGAACAGTGCATACCAATACACTCAGGCTGGATGCGACCGGACATCCCATCCCAGAGTACAGAAAGAACTGCCTGAAGTTGGTCAGCTGGTAACCATTGCTTTGAATGAATCCACCAATCTGGCAGTGGTGGCACGTGTATAAGTAGCAAATGCATCTTCTAGCTGAGGAAGAGAGATCATGAGACACTGATCCCACCATTAGTTTGTTAGTCTGATGGCAGCAATCTTTAGAAATTATGTTGAAGATATAAGCGAAGATACAAAGCTTACAGAAGGAATAAACTCAGATGGGCGGAAATTAGGTTGTATTAGGATAACTAGCTAATTGTGTTTGATTATTTATTTTCTGGACAAACGTAATGTAATAGATTTCATTTGTCTTCAGGAAAGCACTGGCTATGGCTGTGTTTCAGAAATCATGTAAATGAATGAGATCAGGATTATTGCAAGAACTGTAAACTAGTTAATGAGTTGTATAGAAAGGAAACGGCATTAAGCTGTAGGTATTAAGCTATAGGAAGGCTACTCAACAAAGATTAGGTTTGTGACTGAGCTTGTTTTAATCTTTTTCTAATGCTCTCAACAAAAAGAAAAAGGATTTGTTGAAGAAAACCGCCAAAGGCACAGAGCTGAAGGGCAGTGTCAGCATGAGCACCGAGAGTTAAAGGTATTAGGTGACCTCAGATGACAAATATGAAACAGATTTCAGTCAACAAAGTACAAAGGCTTAAACTTAGGAACTGCTAATAATAACCTGTCTTGTAAGTAAGGATCTCTGCAGTTAGAGTTGTCTAAAGTGAAAGCTTGGCCAACCGCTGCTTGGTTACAGGGTGACTGTAAGATGTGACTATGCAGAGAAGAATATATATGATCCTAAGACGTGTTAATCAAGATATTCCTAATATAGATAGGAAAGTATCATCATGTTTTTATTATGTAAAATGTAATGTTCATGTAAAATGCATGTTCTGATCAGTCGAGAAAGATTAATTTGAACTGGGATGTCTTGGGAAGGAGAACATATGTTGAGAAAGAGGCTTAAACCTGGATTTTCTCTAGGCTTGGAGAATATAGGGTGACTGGATCTAATATGGTCCTCCATAAGTTAAAGGGGAAAGCAGTTAGGGAAAAAGAACTTCAGAACTTAAAATTTTTAAATGCTGAAGACCAAACTTAGAAATATATTTTATGACCACATATCCAGTGAAGTTCTAGCAAAGGAGATGAGTTAGCCTTTTTTATTATTTTATTATCTGACACTTGACGTATTCAAATTCCACGCATTCTGCTTATCTTTTAAGATTAATCATTATTCAAAGAAATTCAGTTTTCAAGTAGGGCAAGATTTCTTTCATGATCTTTGTTTTCAGATATACAGCTCATCTGCTGTTTTCGCTATACATTATAAAGGTAAAGAGATCTATTGTGTTCATTTAAAAACAAAGCAAGGGGAATTAAATGTTTGGCTAATATTAGCATTGTACAAGAGAAAAATAATCCAGAGCTCTGTTAAAGAAGTACCTTACCCTTTCAAATTACATCACAGTATAACTTACATAGAAAAGAGACTCACTGTTCTGGATAGAAATTAAGGAATAATTTGATTTTGTTTCCTTTGACAGCTTAGTACAATTAGAATAATGTTTGTTTTGATTCCTAGATGCGGTCTGTCAGCCGAATATTTAAATTTATTGACATGCCAACAGAGGAGATGAAAACCATTAAGCCACAGAAGAATAACCAGTTTTCAGATGTCCTTGTACTTGAAAACAGGCATGTGAAGGACGAGAAGAACTGGCCATCCGGGGGACAAATGTCTGTGATGGACCTTACAGCCAGATACACTGAAGGAGGAACTGCTGTCTTAGAAAACATTTCCTTTTCAATCAGTTCAGGGCAGACGGTGAGACACTGTTTTGTTGTGTTTGGTCCGGCTTCTATTATGCTTTGCTATGGAAGTGTCATTATAAACCTATTTATTGACTCAGTAAGTTTTTGTAGATAGAAATGTGAAACTACTGCAGGTCAAAATAATCATCTAAAGCATATGAATGCCAGAAATGTCTTCTGTCTCTTTTTAAAAAGAGCTCATCTCTAGGATTATTAGCTATGAACAAAAATAGTAAGGAAATTTGGCTTAATTATCCTAGAAATCTTGAAGCTGTATACACCTTAGTGAAGCATGACGAGGAGTTTTCCTGACCACGAGGAGAAGAATGCTCAGATAAAATATTTTTGCAGCAGTTCTTCATGTCCTTTTAATGTGCTTGAAGTTGGCCTCCTTCTCCTCCCATGGACAGAGAAGTGTGCAAGAGCTAGGGGCAGACTGACCCAGGTGGAACAGGACATGAAAGAATACTGTCCAGCGTGCCAAGGGTAACGCACCAGCGGCTCGGCGCTCAGAGGGACGTTCCACGGGTGCTGTGGGCTGCGCCAAATTACTACAGAGCAAACGATAAACAGTTCTATTCTTTAAAAAGGCATACAAACCTAAATCTGCATGCATGTTTGGATTTACATTCAAGACAAAGCTTCATTTTCAGGGAAGCACTTGGGCAGATGTTGAGCACTATGCTTGAAGTTCATGCTTAAGTGTCATCCTCAGCAGGGCAGAAGGAAAGACTTGCAAGGATTCCTGAGCTGACGCTGTACAGATGAAGAGCTGTCACCTAGATGAGAAAACAGGTTCAGCAACAATGCCCTAGCCTTTCCATGAGGCAGCTCTTAGGCACTACTTTGAACAGCACCTGTCTGCCAAAGTTGATAGGTCTATACTGATTTACATGAACATGTTTCATTGAGGGTGCTGCGATTTAGGGTTCAGACTAATTAGGTTCAGACTAATTAGGTCAACTAGGGTTGCAGAATCATCTCGAAACAACTGTGCTTTTGAAGGAGAGGCAATCTGGGATTTCTGGAGTGTGGAGGCGTGGGTGCTTCTGTAGTCTGCTTGATTTACTTCCTGGATGATTCTCTGAAGCAACGGAGCAATGGAAATGAAAGATACTTTTGTACTGTGCAGTTCTGAGGCAGAACAATTAAAACAAAGATCCTTTTTACAGTGACTATTATTTAGAAATTTATCCAATTCCAGAGATGAATTGTGTATGCAGAGGCAGTGTTTCTGGAACTGGAGTGCGTTCCTTATACCAAAGAGATCTGTTTCTGCCTCGTAGTGAAGCAAGGGAAAAACAAGCAGGAAAGGGGAGAACTCTCATTGTAGACCTTTGTTCATTTTCTTTGGCACTGTAACGGAAAGGATGTCAGACAACAGGAAGGGTCCACGTGTCACGTCATCACTTTCACATTTATGATCAGTGTTCAAATGCAGCCCATGCTCAGACAGTTCAGCATTAGGTGTGTAAAATTCAGCTGTGGAAAAAGCCAGTATCTCAGCTTTGGGTGGTGGTTACAAAATACAAAATAATATATAAGGAAACTTCTATTCTTCAGGTAAGTACAGACTAATGGATCAGCTTTCTTAGTTGATTCTGAAGGTCTACACTAATGAAACAGTCTGGTGCAGTGCTTCATTTTCCCCTGGCCCTTCATTTTCCCCTTCTCTAAATGTCACTACCTTGGTCTGTGGTTAATATATGAGCGATATTAAGTGCTTGCTTTTTTGAATGTGCATTGCAGGTGGGTCTTTTAGGAAGAACTGGCTCAGGAAAAAGCACTTTACTTTTTGCATTTTTAAGACTGCTGAATACAGAAGGAGATATCCAGATTGATGGCGTCTCCTGGAACACAGTCAGCTTGCAGCAATGGAGAAAGGCCTTTGGAGTCATTCCTCAGGTAATGAGAATGTTTAAGAGGCAGCAGAAGGGCAATCGTAGGCCTTTTTTTTTTTTAATTTATTGTATACTAATATGCACATAGTTACCTTTAAGCTGAGAGCTAGTTCTTTCATGCTAAGAAACAGAAAAAATGCACAGAATTTGTCATGAGGATAGTTGGATGGATGAATGTGACAATTTGCAGTAAAATCTACATTTTCATATTTCTATGTCACTCACACAAGAGCTCTTATAAAACTGAGAAGGTACAGTACTCTCAAACAGAAGTGTTCACAGTTGGCTTATCTCTCTGCTTCTGAAATGGTTGACATGTTGATTCAAAATAAGACGATACCTCCTAAAGAAAAAAATACAGTCAGTGGTGTTCTCACCACTGACTAAAACCTTACATCCTGTATTACGGTTAATACGTGAAAACAATACATTGCCTATTTGCTTTGATAGGTCAGCAGCAGAACTACTCAGTCATTAACTGATCCCCTACTTGGGCAGGGACACCTTCCTCTCGACCAGGTTGCTCAAAGCCCTTGAACACTTTGAGGGGAGGGGCATCCACAGCATCTCTGTGTGATCGATTCCTGCTCCTCACCACCCTCATCCTGTGATTCTGCGATAGAGTCCCTCTCCAGCTTTCTTGTGGGCCCCCTTTAGGTACTGAAAGGTCAGTACAAGGTCTCCCTTGAGACTTTTATTCTCCAGGCTAAATAATCCCAACTTTCATGGCCTGTCTTCGTAGGAGATGTGCTTCAGCCTTCTGAGCACCTTTGTGTCCCTCTTCTGGATCTGCTCTATTAGAACCACGTTGTTATGGTAGGGACCCCAGAGCTGAATGCAGTGCTCCAGGTAGGGCCTCGTGACAGTACAGTAGAGGGGAACAGTCACCTCCCTTGAGCAGCTGGTCATTCTTCTTTTGATGCAGTTGGCTTTCTGAGCTGCAAGCACGTGTTACATGCTCATGCTGAGCATTTCAGTCACCAGTACACCAAGTTTTTCTCCACAGGGCTGCTTTCAATCCATTCACCACTCAGCCTGATGTTGCGATTACCCAAGCCTACATGCAGGACCTTGCACTTGTCCAGGCTGACCTGCATATTGTTTTCATGGCCCTACTCTCAAGCCTGTCAAGGTCCATCTAGGTCACGACCATATAATCACAGAGTCATAGAATCCTAGAATGGCCTGGGTTGAAGAGGACCTCACAGATCATCTAGTTTCTGCTGTGGGCAGATTCGCCAACCACTAGCCCAGGCTGCCCAGAGCCACATCCAGCCTTGCCTTGAATGCCTCCAGGGATGGAGCATCCACAGCCTCTCTGGGCAATCTGTTCCAGTGCGTCACCACCCTCTGAGTTTCGGCATGTCGCCTGTACTACACAGCTCAGTGTCATCTGCAAACTTACTGAGGGTGCAGCAGTTCCAACACAGACAGCAGCTTTAAGCACTTTGACCTTACTGGAGCGACCCTTTCTTTCACTGTCAAGTTACACACCCAGCCTACGGGAGCCAGGAGTGCTGCAGGGAGTTTGCTGCTCAGATTCACCTCCTGGCTGAGCTCTGCTGATAGCCAGGGCTTTCCTGGAATGCTGCCCTGTGACAGCTGACCTGTCACCCTTTCTCTCAGCTTTGCAACACTTTCATGTATGTCTAGTCCTGTAAACTTTTATTTGTTTATTACTGCTGGTTCAGTACTGTCAGCATGACTTTCAGTTGCAAGTAAGGAAAAAAGTCACCCCTTCAGGTCAAGGTAGCTGTGCCAGAGATTGCAAATACAGCTGTGTCAAGATGGGCAGAGATTGCATGTATGGTGTTGCTTTAGGAGAACAAGCATGTTATAAAATTTGTTGAAGAGTACTAAAAGAACCCAGCTCTGCATTCTCTGGAAATCGCTAGAGTTGCCAATCTGTTTCCTTGCTTCACTTTGCAGCCTCTGTCCAAAACCCTTGCCAAGAAGCTGCACATTATGCCTCCGAATTTCCCATATTCAGAATGGAATAGAGTTTTCACCAGTATTCTCTTCAGAAAATTACACGTGCCTCCCAGTCTTTCCCAGCAGAACAAAGACAGCCTTTTGTTCTCTGCCATTCACCTGCAGCTTCAGAATGTGAAAAAAAAAAAACCTCTCCTTGCCTTTCCTGGCAAACCTGCCTACAACAGCACGTGGATGTGCTCAGTCACAGCAGGGAGGCTTCACTAACAGCAAGGAAACCTAGCTAATTCAACCTGAGGCATGCTGCCTTAGGAAAATTTTCCAGCATTGCCCTTCTCTTCCTTATCCCTAAATTTGTCAGTTTAAAAGGGACAAAATTCTTCAATGGGAATGTCTTTAATAGCTGGCTGTGTAGCACCTGCAGCGTGCTACCGGCACTGCTGCAACAGCCCCAGGGCCACTCAGGGATCACACTGAGCCACAGCAAAGGCGGGGATCTGTCTGCTCCTTTCCGTGTATCAAATGCGGCTGTCAGTGCACGAGCTGGTAAATCACATCAAGCAGGTTTCCTGGAGAACCCACAAGGAAGTTCCTTCCTGCACCTCATCAAAGGCTGGCGTTGGTTAAGCACAACCTCGACCACAGCAGTGCTCCTACAGGATGTTTGTAATTCTCATGGAAATCAGTAACTCAGCGATAACAGGCCGTCTGAAGCATAATCGCAGCCCATCAGCTCTTCGTTCTGGGCAGCTCTTTCTGACCATTCATCTGCAAGACTTTCCCTAACATGTTTCAAAGGGTGTTTGGAGAAGAAAGGAGCCTGCACCTGATTTCCACTCGTTGAAGCTCTTTCGCATGGAGTTCCTCAAGCAGACTATGTACAGAAGTATCAAAGCCCCTCATAAGAGGAGATCTGGAGCCAGTTTCCCGTTAAAACAGCTGAGGAACCCTTAGATGCATAAGGTGTCAGAGCAGATGCTTCCTTAAGCGTAGAGTGCTGTTCTGCTCATATCTAGGCATTTAGTCATCCTGACAGATCTCACGGCATTTAACTCCATATAGAGTTAAAATCAAGATTAGTATGGATAACAAGACTACTACAGTTTGTGGGATTGCCAGATGACAAAAAAACAAAAACAGAAAAAACAATCAAACCCCTTTTCCTCCTATATTTCCCTGAAGAAGTAACATTCGGCAACTCTTCTCTTCCTGGTTTTCATTTTTTATCGGTAGCTATCTCTCTTTGTTCATTACATCTGCCTCTGTCTGCCCATCTTAGCTCTGTTCTGTTGCCCCTCAGACTCTCCAGGACTTGTCTGTATGTGCAGCTGGTGTCATGCTTCTGAGGACGTTCCAGCCGTGGGCAGATGGGAACAAGGAAGGGTTTGTAAGAGCAGGCTGAGAGGTGCCAGCCCATGGGTCTGGCTGAGAACCTGCACAGGTTGTCTCATCTGGTCAGCGGCTGCTCACAGCCAGGATATTCTCACTCTTTATCAGCCTCTTCTAAACAAATTCCCTACTCTTCTGTATGTGTTTCCTTGGGTCCATCAGAGTTTTGGTTCTCCACACAACACTTAAAAAACACATAGGAAGCCTATCTGCACAAACTGGCTGCACAACACTGTAACCACCAACATGCAGAGTCTCTAGCCACTGAGGATTTGCTGCACTTTAGAGGGGTTGATTTACAGTACGTGGGGTGGGCAGAACGTAAACGTGGCCATATTTATATTCCTAAGCGTTCTGCTTAGGATGTCAGCTCTGTGAAACTATCTGCTGTGTGATCACACCCATTATCCTCGGGGCTGAACATGAACAACTGACAGAGAAGGAAATGGCTCCAGATTTACTGCCAATCTTTCCCAGCCACCCGGTTCTCCTTCCATCACCCTCCTTAATCCTACTTCTTCCGTATTTATAAATGACACACAAGCCCATGGCAGTCACTTTTTTTTTTTTCCTCATTTTTCTTTCTTTTTTTTTTCTTTTGTGCATTTAAGATTAATTTTTTTTTTCTGCTTCTTTTTAAGTAGACTGTACCTACCCATGTACCTAACATGATATTTACTCAGGTGAAGCCTATGTGGTTTCTAATGAGTTAGGAGGAAGGAGGTGTTGAAAAGGATGGAGAAATACCAGAATTCAGGACAATACAATATTTACCTTGTGGAAAAAAAAATACATATTTCAGGGAATAGTTTGCTTTTAGTGCCCTACTTCTTGAAAGCCACAGCTATTAGTAGTATCAGCAGTGTCTGAAGAAAGTGGTCTCTTATTTCTCTCCCTGCTGCACTTCAGCAGGAATGTTATTCAGTCCAGTCTTCTTTAAAACTGGTTTGTTCAGTTGACTATTCTTTACCAGTGAGAACTGAAAATACCTACTCCATTAGTTACATGTATGGTGCTCAAAGTGCGAACAAAACCAGGTCTGACCCTGCTTCCACAGCAGCATTGCTTTCACCACGCCCAGTGCTTGTAGGAATCTAATCCTGCTGCAGACACGTGGTCCCACGCACACAAACTCACCGGGGCGTGGGAAGGGACGGGGCTGTTCTTCACTGAAGCACTTGGAGTTAAAAGAAAGGACGGTTATGAAGGAAAGGCTCTTCTCTTTCCCTGGTGTCTACCCAATGTAATTCTGTAAGTGCTGGCTGTGCACACCACTGCCTGTACTGCAGCTCTGCTGGATCCCAGCTTGCAGAGCAGTGAGGGGCTCTCAGAGAAGCCCCTCCAGTGGCTGCATGGCATCAGAGTGCAGCTGGTTTTCCCCTCTGCTCTCCCAAGTGAGATACTTCCTTCCCTCTTACACCAAAGGAGTTACTGGCAATGGCTTGCACCTCTCAATTAAATGAATTAAAACAATTCATTTTAAGCTGCCACACTTCTAATTAATCATAATTAAATGATGATTATGAATGCACATCTAAATCACTCTGAAATCTGATGAAAGAATGCCAGTTTCCCAGGTTAGGTCAGATGGAAATTGTGTCTGGCTGGCTGAGCTCGGGGACAGCAATTACTACATATATGCCCTTGACTAATTTCTGCCACCCCAGCAAGTCCCTTTGCTGCTTTCAGTAGCTTTGGACTACTGAGGCTCTGGTTTAATTTCAACATCAAATTATTTGGCTACAAATCACTGGTATTTCAACATTTAGTCTCTAAATAAATATTTCCTTTAGGAAAACAAAAGAAGTAATTGCTGAAATCCTTCCTCCGTATGTACAAGGAGACAACGTGCAAATGATAATATTTCCCAAGCTTTGCATTCTTTGAGAGCAAGTTTCCCTGCTGTAAGCAGCAGGTGTAGAGAGACACAGAAAGCAACAGCTTCCATTTATCTTGTAAGAACTGTTGTGCAACCTCAGTGTCACTGGAACAACCCCACTTCCACCAACCTGACACACCTGCCCCGCGTAAAAAGAAATGAAATAAATATTTAATTTTGTCCGAGTCATCGCTTTTCCAGCCACAAAACGTATATCTAAGGCATGTTCATTTCCATCTGCTTGTCTAAAGTGATGAAAAAAATCACAGATTCAGAAGTAAACCACAGAGCATCCTCAGAAGAATGCTGTGCGGTGTGTAAACTCATCACGTTCTGCAACAGCGGGAAGGTGCAGGACAAGAGGAAGAGCAGGACTGCAGCATCCCTCAGGGCAGCCTCCCATGTGAGCGTGTGGCAGCTCTGCACCCGAGTCAGGTTGTGCTGCACCACATCCCTGTGAGCTGGCACTGAGAGGAGGGCTGAACTGAGACTGGGGCAGGCAACAGCGTGCTGTGAAATGCACTGGACTCCACGTGATTAGAGAAGAAAAATCCATTGGGAGACAACTTAAGGCAGTGTCCCTGAATATGAACAAACATCCAGGAGGCTTTGTGCCTCCAGACGGCTCGGTGGGAGGGCACACTTTTGGTTAATTATTTTTAAATGGCTTCTTCCTAACTTAAAACATGGAAAATCTTCCATTCTGAAAACTGCTGAAATGAGATATTTCACACCTACCTTCAATAAGATTTAACTGATAATTACAGAAGGCTGTTTTTTTTCCTCTGTACGCTTTACAACTTACAACGTCTTACGTAGTGTTTCACCTGTATATATCCACCTGTACGTCTTCTTCCTTATAGAAAGTCTTCATATTTTCGGGAACTTTTCGGAAGAATTTGGATCCTTACGGGCAATGGAACGATGAAGAAATATGGAAAGTTGCCGAGGAGGTAAAACTGCTCCGTGTGTTCGTTGTTTCCCTCCGGTGAGGCTCTTACACCAGAGTGCAGTGCAGGACAAGTGGTTACTGCACGTTCCATTTATATAAAGGCTTTGAAACAAAAGTGCTGAGAAAAGATAACACCAGGCTGTAAACTTTTTTTTCCCCTAACTTGTACAAAGGCGATTTTTTTTATTGGGTAATAAGGAAACACAAAGATAAACTTCCGTTCAGCGCGGTCTGAGCTCTTCATGCAGCTTAGCATGACTTAGCACAGGTGAGGCTCTCTGGTTTGGCCGCATGACCCTGAGAGAAACAAAGTGGAGTGAGCTGATGACGTGAAAGCCCTATAATCTTTTGTCACTTTAATGCTTTGACAAATATATGAAATTTTTCAACTGGAGTGGGTAGAGTTGACGAGCAAACACCTAAGAGGCCAGAAAGAAGTGAGAAATGTCTGTGTTCAGTCCTAGAAATAACAGACTGGTGTTACTGCAATAGGAAATACTTAGGGTCAGCTTAGAAGAATCTTTCATTGAAAGATTTTGGGGTTCTTGCTGCTCTCAGTCGAGCTTGCAGCTCTCTGACATCACATTCAGGCTCACATACAGCCTGTGTCACAGGCAGCTGTGTTCTTAATGGAAAACAAATATTAGGGAATATTAGAAAACGTGAAGGCTTTTTTTTCCTTCTAATTTTATATTAAGGTTTTAGCAACATTTTTGTTTTTAAATTCCCCAGTATCAGGGAATTTTTCCTGCTCTGTTTCCATCTAGAGAGCAACCACCACATATTATGGATGTAAGATGCCACCTATTGGCTCTGGTAGTGTTTAATAGGTTGCACGGGTGTAAATAATGCCTGAAGAAAAGGAAGCCGAGGGGTACAAAAGGGGAAACACTGCAGCCTGGAAAGCAGATGGCTCCTTGCAAGATACAGATGACCTAATGAACTGCTTCCCTTTTCCTTGTCCGTAGCAAATCTCAAGTATCATAAAATGCTTACAAATGTGGGAGGTAATCCAAAAGCTTCCTGGTTTGCATCCAAGAGGCTGACTGTGTCTCTACTCTCTCTGTGTGGTTTATATTAGTTCTTTCCCATGTTTGAAAAAGGGGAAAGTACACGATTTGTATGTATAATTTACTGTCAAGTATGCACATCACAAGACTTTTGGTTGCATGGAGTGACAGCAGCTTCTTAGCTGGAGCTACAAAAGACTGGGGGGGATGAATGCTCCCTCTCTTGAAAAAAAGCGAGTTCTAGTTCTGCTTTGGAGGGTGGTGTGAGAGAACCAACCCTGAGATTGTAAAGAGCTAAACCTTATTTGTAACAGTGAGGAAAAAAAAAAAATTGAACTATTTATCACCAAGGAGTTTGACAAATCCAAATGTAACGCAGAGTTTTTAGTGAGTAGGCAAGAGAACACAAAGCAAACAAAAAAGAGCCGTTAATGCGTTTCAGTAGGAGTGATCTGCTTGTTTACAAAGCTCACCTTCTGGCTTTGGCTCGTGGAGGCAGTGAGTCAGCGTGACTTGGGGAGCGCGGCATGGGAAGAAAGCGGACTCCCAGCTTCACCCTGACCCATTAGCTGCTCAGGGTTTAGACAGCGCTGCCAACATCGGTGTCACTTTATATGTTCCTTGCACTGAGATGAGCTGCAGGTGCAAGGTGCTGTCTGAAACAACTAAGAACCACATCCTGCGCTGGGTTCCAGTTTCTGGCTCAGGTGAGGCTGCTTCCCACCACAAGCCCCTCCAGGCATTCTGGTGCTCGAGGAGCACCCACGATGCCCACAGGCTGAGCAGTGTCCTCAGGGCACTGAAGGCAGCACAAGAAGCAGACGAAAACACTCTCAGAGCCGTACAGACACTGCTGTGGTGACCTGGGTTATTTTCTCTGTTGCTATAAAGTAGCATGGGAATTTTGCTCGCTTCTTCTTGCCCTCCTAGTAACCAAAGAGGCCTGGTTTCCTTTCAAAAATCTCTCCCCTTGACATTACCAGTGACGCACATCACTTCTGGATACACATTTTGAGCACGTGGGTGTCTCTGAAATGCCAGAAGTCACTGTATGCGACAAACCAACGAAGCGTTAACTCTCAGCTTCACAACGTAAATCCTGGCACACGGTGAGGTTCAGAGCTTTTCACACCATCCAGCCAGCAGCTTGTGGTCTTTTGTAGGACAGACACTCGTTTTCATTGACTTAGATTTTCTGTTCACTGTCAGGAGTGAAAGGCGAGGGAAGGAGAGGCATCGGCACCATGCCCCCAGTCAGTAGCAACTGTACCTCATCAATTCTTGCTTTCTTTTTCTCTCTCTGGCAGGTTGGGCTGAAGTCCGTGATAGAGCAGTTCCCGGGCCAGCTGGATTTCGTTCTCGTGGATGGAGGCTGTGTCCTCAGCCACGGGCACAAGCAGTTGATGTGCCTTGCCCGGTCCGTTCTCAGTAAGGCTAAAATCCTGCTGCTTGACGAGCCCAGCGCTCACCTGGACCCCATGTACGTTTTGTTCATCTGTTTTAATATCAAATCCAAAAACCAGTGAGGCAGCACCCCCTAAAAGAAGCTGTTGGTAACACCTCAGGTCTGGTACTGAGCCAGATTTCAGCTTCAGGAACAGACCTCGGGTGTGTGCATTGTTAGAGATGGTGTGTATTTCTACATGGAGTGTCAGAGGAGTTCAGTTACACCTTCATATTAGAGCAGATGAGAGTTTCCCCAGCAAAGGTGCAGTACGCTGAGCATCACAACACGCAGCTGGATGATTACATACCACAGACACAACAACATGAGCTGTACATGCTGTGTGCTGCAGTCTGAATGCCGACGATCATTTGCCTTTCAGAACTTCCCAGGTGATCAGGAAAACACTGAAGCACGCATTTGCAGACTGCACTGTGATCCTCTCCGAGCACAGGCTGGAAGCCATCCTGGAGTGCCAGCGGTTCCTGGTGAGCAGCTTCCCCATTGCCTGCACTGTTGTTTTGTTAACATTTGACACCTCCCCAGGGAGGCAGTTGAGTCACCATCCCTAAATGTGTTTAAAATCTGTCTTGATGTGGTCCTCAGGGACATGATTTAGTGGTGGGTTGTTAGAGTTAGGGTAGTGTGGTTTGGTTGCAGTTGGACTTGATGATCTTGGAGGTCTTTTCCAACCTGAGCAATTCTATGATTCTTTGCTAAGATGGAGAATCTCAGAGTGCCTTGGGTTGAATGGGACCTTAAAGACTTCCCAGTCCTGTGCCATGCTTTACCATTGCCAGGGCGAAATTCAGTGCTGCCATTCAGCGAGACCTGGATGGGCTGGAGAGTTGGGCAGAAAGGAACCAGATGAGGTTTAACAAGAGCAAGTATAGAATCTTGCACCTAGGGAGGAATAACCACATGCACCAGTACAGGTTGGAGAGGAGCTCTGAAGAGAGGGATCTGGAGGTCCTGGAGGATGACAGGCTGCCCATGAGCCAGCAGTGTGCCCTGGTGGCCAAGAAGGCCAATGGCATCCTGGGGTGCATTAAAAAGAGCGTGGTCTGCAGGTCGAGGGAGGTGATCCTCTCCCTCTACTCTGCCCTGGTGAGGCATCACCTGGAGTACTGTGTCCAGTTGTGGGCTGCCCAGAACAAAAAAGACAGGGATCACCTGAAAGGAGTCCAGCAGAGGGCTACAAAGATGATAAAGGTTCCATACCTCTCTTATGAGGAAAGGCTGAGAGACCTGGGGCTGTTCAGCCCTGAGAAAAGAAGACTCAGAGGGGATCTGATCCATATCTGTAAATATCAAAGGAGTGGGGAGGCAAAGGGACGAGGCTGGACTCTTCTCAGCAGCGTGTGGTGATAGGACGAGGGGAAATGGCCACAAACTGAAGCATAGGAAGTTCTGCACAAATGTGCGTGGGAACTTCTTCACAGTGCAGTGCCGGAGCACTGGCACAGGCTGCACAGAGAGGTGGTGGAGTCTCCTTCTCTGGAGACGTTCCAGACCCACCTGGACACCTACCTGTGCAACCCGGGCTAGGGAGCTGCTTTGGCAGGGGGTTGGACTCGATGATCTCTGGAGGTCTGACGGGGGCGCGATGTCCCCGCAGGTGATCGAGGACAACAAGATGCGGCAGTACGAATCCATCCAGAAGCTGCTGAGCGAGAAGAGCTCCCTGCGGCAGGCCATCAGCCACGCCGACCGCCTCAAGCTGCTCCCCGCGCACCGCCGCAACTCCAGCAAGCGCAAGCCCAGGCCGCAGATCGGCGCGCTGCAGGAGGAGACGGAGGAGGAGGTGCAGGACACGCGGCTGTGAGCGCGGGCACCGCAGCGCAGCGGTTAAGAGACTTCCAAAGCCATTTTTGTACTCCTCCGGTTTGCAGTTTTACGACGGAGCGGAACTTTCTCCAGGACGTCTTATTTATTTTAATATTGTTGCCAACGTTTGTTAAGGAACCGATGTATTTTGAAAGCGATTCTGTACTACGAAGAGAACAGAAAATATATTTGTACAAAAAAAAAAAAAAAAAAAAAAAGAGCTGTGTATTGGGATGGCGTTTTTATTGCCGCCAGCCTTTGGTGCAGCACTGCCCGGACACGAAGCGGGGCAGCCCCAGCGGCACTGCCCGCCCGCAGCTTCCCGCCCTCAGCTTCCCGCCCTCAGCTTCCCGCCCGCAGCTTCCCGCCCGCAGCTTCCCGCCCTCAGCTCCCCGCCTGCCGCCACAGCCCGCGCTGCTCGGCCGCCCGCCAGCAGGGGGCGCTGCGGGGCCGGCACCGCTCCGCCCGCCCGACCCCATCCGCGTCCCGGGTGACGGACTGATGGGATGGACTGAATGACCTCAGTGGTCTCTTCCAACCTGAAAGAGCCAATGATTTGCTGAAGGAAAAAGGTAAACCCAGAGGGTGCGTGCAGGAGAGGGGAGGTATGTGGGAGCTGCTGATAGGAGCTTCCAGAGAAGCCTTTGCAGTGGCAGTGAGAGCAGCTCGTTGGGCTCTGGCTGATGGCCGAGCTGGGAAGCTGCATGGCTGCTCCCAGTGCACTGCATGGGGACACAGAGAGGGCTTCACTTATTTAGGTTGATTCTCCTCGTCACGTGTGCTTTACTTCATACACACTGAATAAAACAAACTGCTCCCAGAGTGCTTTGTTACTGAAAGCACACATCTGTAGTAGCGGGTGTGTGCGCAGGTGTGCAACGGGAGCCAAGGAGCAGGCTGACTGCAGCACTACTATGAAGATTCAATTTTACAGCCTGTGAGGAAGAAGCCGAAATAATTAGGAGTGTGAAATTGCCCTGCCAAGGATCTGCAGGTCCCCTGAAAGTATGGGGGAGGGGAAGGGGCAGCCAGAAACAGCTCGCTCAGCATTGAGGGCCTCTTAGGACAGCGGCGGCCACACAAGAGCGGCCCAAACAAACTCATGTACACACCCCCCCATCCTTGTACATCTCGTACACAAAATCCCCATGCGCAGCAGCTTTGTCATGGCTATTAGTGGTGTCTGTCTCACTGGGCTGCTGTCCCAGACAATAGTTCTGCTTGTGCATTGGCTTAATGGCACCTTACCAGCTGTAGCGTTTTATTCAAGGACAACCTATGTTGTCTTCAGAATCTTTCAGTGAGTTCCACTTCTCCCATTTCCACAGCCCTCCTGCCCTGGCCTGGCAGTACCAGTGCCACCCAGTGCCCGGTTTCTTGCACGTTCAGCAGCATTCAGCGTGATGAGGTGACACATTTCCTTTATAAAACCTCATGTTCTCCAAAAGTCAACTTCCCGCTCTTAGGATAAATGACATTACTTCCAATTTTATTCACTAGGATTTAGATCATGAAACGCAATCCTTGTAAATGCAACCGGAGGTTTTCAAGCCCTTTGGTTTTGCCCTAGATGTGCTGAGGGCTTTTATTTTCAGGGCTGACGAAGTGGAGAGATGGAGAATTCGGGACTCATCACAGTCAGCGGTGGATGAGAACGATGTTCTCAGGTTCTGGGATGGGACTGAGCTGCGTGTACAGAGTGTGGTAGGGTGGGGCTGAATGCAAACCCCACACCGGGGCTGTGGGGTGGATGGGGCCTTCATGCCTTAAGAGCTGCTACGACCTGAGGAGAGCGTTTGGAGATCAGATGGAATTTGGAGATCTGCAAAACACCACGTGACTGAAGACAAACAAAGACCAACAGGCGGCACTGAACTGACAGACGGAATGACAGCAGACAGAAGTCACCCAGGGAACAGATGCAGATGGGGAGAGATTAGGACAGCGGCCTGGGAAGAAAGGACGAGAGGATTGAAAGGCAACGGCTAAATTTAGCAGCACAGAGCTGACTTTCAAACAATGAGCTGATGATCAAAGCCACCGGCTCCACTGCAGGTTTTCAGTCCACGTACAGCACAGAGGACTTTTGATCCACACAGACAACATCGTATTAAAACGCACCTAAAAGCAGGTTTTAGGGCACTGCTTCAGATCGTCCCACACAAACACACAGCAAATTCTTTCATCTAAATGAGGGCTGGCATTTCTGAGGTGCATCCTCAATGCAGAACACATCTAGCTTAGAAGCAAGTCAGAATACACGACCCATGTGCTCTGCAGATGATGGGATCAGCAGCGTCACATTGCTCAGCACCAAAATTGATACAAAAAAATGGGACTCTACAGAAATCACCCTTGAATAATGCAACTGAATAGCTGTGGTCATAATCATTAGTGAGACAGCGGTCACTGAAAGTTATGGTGCTTCCTGTAGGTACACCGTGGGGATGTAATTACAGAAATGAACTCCTACCAGGCCACAGCTGGGGAGACAGAACGGACAGACAAACTGAGACAGAAGGACGGACAGGATGCAGTACAAAACTTTTATTGACGTGAGTTTGGGATGAGTGCTTTACATAGAAGAAAGGTGAAGTGTTAGGAAACAGTTATGGCGTCTTTTCCTCTTCCAGAACTCTCTTGTGACAAACGCTACTGTGAAGATGACAGACACGGCCACGTTCCTGCCCACGCTTCCCAAACCACCTCCCGACAACACTTCTGAGGACAACCAAGTCTGACCTCAGGGTCACCCCACATTTTCGGCTGCCTCTCCACTGAGGCACTCAGAGGGGAGTGCTGCTGCTCTGCGTGATGAACGCACGGGTGTGTAACTGTAGCTACACAAGGGGAAGGCGGGGAAATATGCCCTTCACAGCCGCTCTCTGATTTGAGAAAAACTTCTATAGTGGGGAAAAAAAATGAACAAGACTTCATTTTATCTGCAACTCAAGCATCATTTCACAGCAATTACATCTTCAATCCACAATAGAAATTGACAACTACACAGTAACTCATGTTTTCACTTCTCCTTTCTCTCTGATAATACTGCAGTTAAGCTTGTGCTCACGTTCCTTCTTGGTAAAATCTGTCTCTGTGAAACACTATTATTTCTTGGATACTCTTGAAGCACTGATGAAGCACATACATTTCAGAATAGTAGAAAATAAAAGCTAAGTTAATAAATGACCGCAGTGTCTTCAATTTACCAAAGAATAAGAGTCTGAGAAAAATAACTTTTATTGCATTTTAATTTCTCAATCTCTTTCCTTTTCTTAAAAGATAAAAGTCGTAACATAAATCCATGACAGTTAAGATGAAGAGAAGCTTGGGAAAAACTGAATCACAATCCGGCAGGCAGATGATGGGGAAATCAAAGTATTTCATATGGCTTGTAGCTGAAAGTAATTGATCTGCGCTTCCGATCATCTTAGTTATTGCCACATTCCATTAATTTTCATTAAGTGAAGATAAAAACATACCTTTAAAATGCATGTACAATAGCTTTAAGCCATTACTGTACACATTGTGCAACTCATCTGAATGCAATTTAACACGTGAACTTAATAGAATATATATTTATGTACAGTATATACACAAGCAGAATCTCGTGGTAATACCCCTGAATATTATCATTTCAACAAAAGCCGTTTTGGTAACAGAAAGAAATCTATGAAGGTGGCAAAGCTGCCCGTTTCTGACATCTAAATCAATATAATTTCCAGCTGATTTACATACAAATGAAACTGTGGTCCTGTACAAACTTTACATTACAGGGAAACAGTTTATTAAAAAAAAAAATATTTACATATTTGAGTGCTTGGTTTTTGCAATAGAGATTATGTGAACACAGAAAATTATACGGTAGGCAGGTTTACTTTAACTTTTTTCTATTTGTTCTTTTTTTTTTGTGTGTGTGTGCAAATTCCAAATCTCTCTCTTTATGTCGTTATCTGCCTCTATTTGCCTTGTATTACTGCTGCTGCTTTTTTTTAGTATTCTGAGAAGGCTGGGTGACTTTACTTCTCGGTACAGGAAGAAAAGATTTAACTCTTGAACCACCCAGCTCTGTCTTTGATTTGCTGCTTTCTACAGTTCGACTGCTGCTGAGAGGACGGATTCCATCCTATGGACAAAAGAAAGCATTTTTGTTGAAATAATTATTGTAGCCAGACCTGGAAAACAACCAACAAACCCTCTACCCTCACAGAACCTGTGTCATTTACAGTCTCTCGCAGATGAACATGACAGTGTCTACTACTGCTACTACTTAGAAAACAAACAATGACTTTTTTTTTCCTTCTGTTGTGGAAACATCATAAACGTGTTAATATACCAAAAGAATTCAATGAGATTTTTGCATTGGCATTCAAAAACCTTAAATATTGTTCTCCAACATCTCAATTTTAGGAGATAAGTCTTATATTGTCAGCAGGAATGTCAAAAGGGAAAAGAAACGTCTAGGCAAATATTACAATAGAAATGAGCAGGTCAGCTGACCTACCAAATTATGCAGCCATCACTACTGTATGAAGCTCTGGTTTGGGTTGCCTGAATTGAATGTGTTCAGAGAAACGCTCAGGAGCTGTACATCTAAGTGCTAAAGTTACTGCCATTCAGTGGAGTCTGTTCTCTGGATTTTAAGCAAAATTACAGAAAATACTTGTAACGTTCTATATATCTGAATACGAAGAAAGATGATGATAAGGGTGGTATGTCATCTTATCTAACTAGCTCTTTTAATGCCTACAAGCACAAATTAAACTATTTTCAGGGCTATTTCATTGATGATCCTTGGGGGCCTTCCAACACAAACCATTCTATGATTCATTGTACCTGCAGAGAATAGCCAGAGTACTTCCAGAAAACAATTTATTGCCATCAGACAAAGTGCCTGCATTGACCTCTGGAGGAACCTAATGCCTATTGAGAGAACACAGACAACAGACTCTGCGCTAGCTAACTTTAATTGAGCTATATGCTCAGAAGACCTTTCAGTGTTCAAAAACGGGAGGGAAAAGGAATTTATCATCAAAGGAATGAAAACTAAGGTGGATATATTTTATCGTAAAGATGTCTAGAAACCACAGATGATTATTTTCCATTTCTGAAAAGAAAATTTAGTGGATCTGTTACATCTTCCAGCAGCATTCAGTGTACCTTCCCACTCTGAAACCTCTTAAGTTAATAAAGAGTGGAAGCTCTTAAGTTAATAAAGTTTGTTCACATTTAGACTATCTTTCTCCAGAAGCACCAACTATGTAACAATGGGTTTCTTTCAATCTCTCATAAATGATAAACCAAGACAACTAAGCAGCAATGGATAGCTAGGTATAAAAATGAAACTTAAAAAACAAAAACCTCTAAAAAAATAAAATACTCATCACAAACTCTAGTAACATATCTTCACAATATCCCTACTGCCAGAAGCACTGACATCTGAGCAACTCAGTTCTACTTTGACAGAAACTCTTAGGGAAAGAGTGGTTCAAGATCTTAGATATTCGAGTAATCACTGCAGAAGATGGTTTAAAAATAAACCACGACCCAGCAATTTTATGCAAAGAATTTTTAGAGGTTTTCAGCTTTTGCAAATTTATTGCATAGCTTTAATTGTTTTTAAAAAAATTAAACAAATTCTCTCAAAATCTAATGCAAATACCTTACAGTGCTAAAGGAATGTTAATGATACTTGGCCTGGGTAGATGTCTTTATGTAAACATAAAAACTGTGAAGTAAATACATCCATTGTTTAATAAATCTTTTATTTCCATTAAGACACGTGGAAGAAGCTTGGCACGGTGTACCACCAAGTTTCCTAAGAATCATGACAGTTTATTCTTGAAATAAGCAGGGCACCGGAACACTAATTCTTGGGATCCAATCAAGAACTCATATTTTAGAGACACCTGAAGTCTAGCCACCTTCCCTACCCTGCTATGAAATTCTTTTCACCAACCTTTTGTTTCATTGTTTTACTTGGGTTAGTACCACTTGCTGAAAATACAGCATTGTTCTGAGAGTTATTGAACATCAGTAGCGCATCCTTAGAATCTGCAATCTAAAAAAAGATAAGAAACAGGCAAATTATTATTCACGGTAGAAATTATCTTTCTGTTTTCTGAGTTTTGGAGTCTTGATTCCATTATCTTGTAGTTTCCATGTAATGAACAAATGTCCATGGCTGTTACAGAAAGGAATGATCTCATTCTTCTTCTCCCGTTACATTTCTTTCCGGATTTTTCCATCGAAACTTGTGACCATGCAAAAACAGATACAGTATGATCATCCTTCTGATCTCACTGAAACCTTGATATTTTGTTCTGGGGTGAGCTGACCCAATTCACTCTGCAACTGCAAAAATACTCCATCCCGTCACAACAAGAGGTGGCAGGAACATACAGTGAAAGAGCAAATTAGAAAGTCGATGTACTTATGTTGATGGCAGCCTGGAATTACATCACACAAAACAAACATGCAACAGCATCCTTACTTCTGTAAGCTCTACTATAGGCAGCTAGGGAATTAACAACAGAAATTACAATCATGGATGGTTCCACCCATGATGAGGAAACTGAACAAAAGACAGTGACATCTATCTCCTTCCTCATCTAACCCGCATTTCCTTGAATTGTCAACAACCAGCAATTACATTTTAAATGTTACTAAACACAATTTAAAGTTGGTTGCCATTTCTGTAGCACATCCCATTCTGTCAAGCGCCGATACAGTAAATCCCCGCTGACTAATGATTAGATGACCAGCTTGGGCCATGAGACTCACCCAAGTATTGTAAGTATTAAGGTAAAACAATAAAATCAATCAAACAACAAAAAAATTCCACAACCAACTAATCACCTCCGAAAGTAACAACAACAAATAAATCCATAACAAAGGAGTTAACTAAAAAGGTTGAGAAATCTTCCCAAGCATACATTTCTTAATAAAAATGTGGTTATCTTCTAAGAACAAGCAGCATATTTAATAAGATAAAACTAGTGGAGCTGTTGTTCAGGATGATTCTAGAGGATACAATGGACAGCCTGAATCGACAACAGCCTGGGACTGAAGAAGAGTGCTGGCTCTGCACTTCAAAATACGTGGATCAACTGCTGCAGAGTGAACACTGCTAGCAGGGAAACAAGGAAAGGAATACATAGACGCAGCTACGGGGAGCTCTGGAAGCTTTTGGTATGGAAGGAAAAGTAAGAAAGATGCATGTCTCTGCCTTCTGCTTCAAAAAGCCTTCCATAGCTACTCAAAGCCCATTCCTACCCCAAACTCAGCAGTCTTTGAGGCCTTTTTCTATTTTTATAGGAAAAGAATACTGCCAATCCATTCTTTCTTGTGTAGGGCAGCAAAACTTAATTTTGCCTACACAGCAGATGAGCTTAAAGCCGGTTCTCTGATGCCTAATGGGACTACGAGAAAAAAAATGTGCAGTGCCTATGAGGAAGCCCTTTCTAGGTGTTTAAGGCTGTAAAAAGGTTTCCCAGAGGAGGATGAACAATAACACATAGAATGCTACTGTCTCTAGTACTTATCAACTAATAAATTTTAGCCTCTGACACAAAAACCTCTATGATTCGAAACAGCAAGGGTGCAATTTAAAATAACACATATTAAACCAGAACAGTCTTCCTCAAATGTATAATTTATTCGTTGACTTGGGATGATTTCCAAATAACTTAATAATTCTTTTCAGTTCAAGTAGCATCTGTAAATTAAAAATTTATTTTAACCATTTAGCAAACAGCTGCATATACTAATGATGTCAATTATTTAAGAACCTTGTGTTTACCTTGCTTATATCAGGCTCTGATTTGCTGGAGCACATACTTTGAAGTTCCTGCACAAGATCTACTTCATCATCAGAACCAAGGGACAGTCTCTGCTCTAGATTTAAGGTTCGCAATTGATCTTTCTCTGAAGATCTAGTGAAAAAACAACAGCAATAACAACAACACAAACAAAGCAAGAAGGAGAGCAATGAAAACTAAGCCATTATACAGAATTTTGAAATGAACTCTACACAAAACTGAAAAATAGAAAATGCTTTCCAAATGTGTTTTTACCATCACGAATGGGAAAAATATCGAATTCGGAAGCAGTAGCGGTTATAAATATTCACTATATGTTAATAAATGCCATTTCTATTCAAAGTTTTCTTTCTGAAATTTTAACAGAGGACTCTTTTAACCTCCACGTTCTAAGATTACTCTTTTTTCAATGGAGTAAACAGTTTTGTTGTCATGTCTTTTTTGGACTTGATTCTAAGCAGCCTGACTTTAAAAAAGTCATGGTACTGGAAGCACAAAGAATTCTGTGCTCTCTGTGCCTGTCAATGTGGTGGAATCAAGCTTTCAGATGGAAGGAAAATCTCAGATACAGCTCCTTATGACTAATTCATATCCTTTAATAGAGAAACTCAGTATTAATTGGACTGAAATACATGTGTGAAACTCCACATTTCCATTCAGCAAGCCAGAAGAGCTAGAGGAGGTTTTTTGTTTTTTTTTCCCCCAACATAATGCCAAATGAAAATAATCATGAAGTTGGCTTTTTGTGGCAGAGTATTTGTAATGTAATATTCTTAAGTCACAGGTTATTCTGTTATGTAAAAAGAACATAAGGAGCTATGAGGTTTGAATTACAGAAATGGATTCTAAAATTATGCTGTAGTATAAAAATTTTGTTTTCTCTCAGACATGAAAATTGAAAAGCACTCTTTACTTCTGATGTAAAGCCAAAACATTATCACATACAACCTCTCCAGCTATTTACTGTAATGTGCAGGGTTACAACACAATTTCAACATCCTTATTGTTTTCTAAGCGTTACACATACCATGGAGTGAAACTTACTTCATGGTGGGAGAAGCTCTTTTCTTACAGTTTGGTTGCAACATTGTCTTGGATTTCATACCTGCAGAGAAAACAGTTTGACTTATTAGTGGATTATTACATTTGTTAAATTCTGCATTATAAAACCTGTGACAAACGGGGAAAAGGTTAGCCATTTACTGGCTAGTTATATCGAGTCTTCCAAAGATTGTAATACTTCCCTTGACATTTTTTAGAGCAGCTCTGAGGCCATATGGAACAGGTAAGATGGCAGAGATGCCCAATCCTTTTGTGGAAGACAGAATAAGTGTTCTCTGTGTGAGGCACTTGATCCACACTTACTGGTTCTCTTGAACAGAAGCCACTTGTTAGTGGGTAAAGATTTAACTTCATTAAAAAAGAAGAAAAAAAAACCCAACAAAAAACAACACTACCTACCCTACCCTTACTTGGAATAGTAAAAATTAATTTTGAGAAAGGCTACTATAACTAAAATTCATCTTGCCTTTTTTTTTTTTTTTTTGACAATTATTAGCTTGATTTAAAAAAACACCTCCAGGTCCAAAGTACAGTCAACCATTCTACTCCAGCTAATGTTCATTTGCGTTCTCCAAATCCTCTTAGTGGGATTAGATTTACTCGTAATTCAAACAGTGAATTAAAAAGCAGAACTGAGATGTTAGATTTGCAGTTCAGATAAAGCAGACTTCTTTCAGAACAAGAGCTGAGTTCAATTTAACATGAAAAAGTACTAAGTATCAGGTACTGCAGTCTTATATAAAGGTAACTGAGGCAGAATCTTAGCGTTTATAAAGTGGGAGAGGGAAAGGTTCTCTGAAAGCAAAAGTAAGTAATTTGATTTTGTCTTCTATAAGTTTTCTTGTTGGGTATGGCATTCCAAAATTGTCCTTCTAGGTAGGTGTGTACTCATCGAAGAACAAATACTGCATCTACAAGTATCCAGATGATAGCCACTCATAATAATTGCTTGTTCACAATCACTTATGATCTTGAGAAGACATTTCAAAAATGTTAGCTACTAATGTGACTTTCACAGGTATAAACAAAAGCCCAAAGCATTCTGTGTGTACCGTTAAGTCAGATTTTAGGGATGGAGGAAACAATTAAGTCCTGAAGTTTTCTCACATCCATGAATGAGGAAGATGACTGTAGGCAGTAATGATGTGAAACCACTGTTCTATCTCCCATCATCAAAGCCAAGGCCTGCATCATTTTCAGACAACAGGAAGGGCATTAGAAGAAACTAGCGAAGAATCAGGATACTTCATAGCCACAAACAACCAACTTGGAGAAAAGGTGAATACTTTTTGTAAGCCACTAAACAAAAACACAAGTGCTGTTTAATTGAGAATTATT
Organism: Oreortyx pictus; assembly: GCA_036925125.1. Taxonomy (NCBI): domain Eukaryota; kingdom Metazoa; phylum Chordata; class Aves; order Galliformes; family Odontophoridae; genus Oreortyx; species Oreortyx pictus. Next base: position 162,596,531 of record JAUPFR010000001.1, read on the forward strand.
TTGTGATGTGGAAAAAATTTACCCAGTTTAAACCCCGCACTCTTTTTCCCCACAGTTCAAAATATAAAACTTTACCTTCACTGCTTGTATCCTGCTTATTCCATGATTGGGAGGATAAGTGGCCTGACTTTTTGCGAGGACTTGTGCTCACTTTTCTCCAAGAAGCATTCTCTCCTCTTTTCTTACTACAGTTTTTGTAGCTTGAAACCATGGACAAGGGAAAATTTCCACCCTTAAAGTCTGCTATGTAATTATCTAGCTCTGAAACGAGAATAGAACAAGGTTAAAAAGAACCAAGTGTTGCAAAGAGTGTTTCTTTGACTACTACATGTTAGCTTTTAACCACATGCCCCCCATCATAACTGAAATTATGCTTTGTGGAGATTTTATAAATGAAATCCAGCAGGTGAAAGCCTCACTTTGGCAGTATACAGCTGCTCGCTTTCCACACTGCTCACACTTACCTGTTCTGGGTAGAGGACAGCCATGCAAAACAGCTTTATTTAGCAAGATACTGAGAGCAGCTTTAACAACAGCCTGTTGACCTTGGCTGGGATTTTTTTTGGCTACTGTTTGCCCTGGTACAGATGGTCTTTTCACAGAGGCTCTGGAGAGTATTGCTTCTTGAACTCTAGGAGCTATCACAACATTCCATAACTTGGACATCCACCTGTAGATGCACAAACAATCCTTTAACCTCAGAAAAAAAAGTACCAGATTTGGTGCTTTCAGGAAGCACATACATTTTGAGCATTCTATAATATCCCATATCAGCAAGTGCTGATTTTATTAAGGCAAATATCATTTATTTGCTTTATACTCAAATATTTGACCTAATTTTTTTCACGTTGCTTTGGCCAACTCTTCACCATCTGATGCTTTTCCTCCTTCAAATCAACATAAAATATCCTTTTTGTCCATAGGCTTAAGGCTGTAAGGATTAAAGAACATCCCAGAAAGACACGCAAGCACCAAAAACACCCTTCCCCTCAACAACAACAACCCTTCACCTTTGCCAGAGCATGGAGAAGTTTCCATGTTTGCAGGTGTTCACTCACAGCCTATTTGCTGCCAGGGTAGGAAAAAGAGGCTATTCAGGCATGATTGCACCCTTTCCAGTATTCTTCCACTTCCAAACTTGTCCAGCTTATAAGACCTTTCTATTCGTACAGCTGCACTGCTCTCACTCTCATTTTGTTTGTTTGATCTATGGTGAACTGTGTTTCCAGGATGCTGTGGATTTTCCAGATTGTCTGGTTTAAAGACTGGGTCTGATTACAAAAAATTGATTCAGTGGGACATGGTTCTCGTGGGATTTTAGCTTAAGAGAGAAATATTACACCCTTTTAGCACAGAAGTGAAGGAAAATGTGCATTAGGAAATAAACAAATGACAGTTGTCACAGTCTACAGTTCTCAAGGGATAAAGGCGACGAGTATCAGGAATAGGGCTCATCTCACACCTATAATAATCTTTCAAAAATCAAATTCAACACTTTTTTTCTTTTTTAAATGACCGCACAAGTCATTTAATACATATTTTTTGGTTATTTAATGAAACATAAGAGTAAAAATTTGTGACATATAGCCATGCAACAAAGAACTGAGATAAGCTTGATAAAAGTCGTGTTATTAGCAAAATAATCGGTACTGTTAATAAAATAATCTGTACAATGCACATTCAAGATGTTTCTGGAAGCTTCCTTACCATGGCGTTACAGATACCATTCTGTATATACAGTCTATAGTCTGCCAGCTAACTTAAGAAAGTAAACACTGATATATGGTCTCTGCTGAACTGTAAGTAGAAGGGGAGAGGTGAAGTTCTGGCATTCTGCAGCGCTGCTAGCATGAGTGGTCAGAAATGAATGTTGCAAAGATAAAAATTAATTTAGCCCATTTAACCTTACAGTTTACTGTTGATGGGCTGAACAGTGCCATCCCCTCTTAAAGTATATTCAGGCCTGGTGTTTAAATTCAGTCCTATGTTTGGTTTTCATTTGTGCACATCTTGATCAAGTCTCCAGTTCTTTGAGTTATATCAAACATGATATTTTGGAAAGATACAGCATCCTCCACCCCTGAAATTAAGCTGTGAAAAGAAACTCTTTCCTGTTGGAATATCATTATTAATTCTCTAGATCAAAAACAAGGGAAAAAAAGTTGCCAAAATTTTCCTAATTTATTCAATCTATGCTCCAAAACACATGAAATACATGAACCAGCACACAGCACGAAACAATTTCCTGTTCTCCCTCTTCCCAGCTGCTGGTTTTACCACTTACCTCGTGCTAACAGCCAGCCCAGAACAAACTCAGTTTCTAGATAGCTGTCTACGATGTTAATATATTGAAGTGACTCAGTGAAGTTTTAACAGATGCAAAAAGCAGCAGAATAGCAGTGCAGAGGAGGTTAAGGGTCAGGAGTGGCTAATAGACTGAAGCGACACCTACCAGTGAGTTGCTTATTACATTTCTTTATTGCTAGTTATATGACTACACTGTCAGGCACTGTGCAGCTAAACCAGAAGTGGCTAGTTAGCACTCGCTGTAGCTGCACTGTTTAATTGATTATTAGTAGACAAAAACTGTGTTAAAATGAAGAGTCGGGTGGCATGTCACTATTGTAAAAGACATTACGGGGATGTGGTAATTATCTCAAAATAAAGCCTTGTGAATCCAGTCAAGGTTATACTTAAAACAAAACTAACCTCAGAAATGCATAGCTAAGATATTTATACTGTGAGCTTTCTGCCCCCTACTAATACTACTGCAGTAAATAAATTAGATGTTTGAGAAGGCATGGCTCAAGAGAAAGACAGGAGATAGGTGCTTGGTGTACTTTATTCACTGTTTATTTCACAGCAACCATAAAATTTTCTGCCAGTGCTAAATCCACATTTTAAATTTGATAATTACTTGAATATTGGAAATCTTGCCTTTTTGAAAAAAAATAAAAAAATAAGAACAAGCAAAATTTATCAAGATCTACAGACAGAACAAGAGGTGAGAAAGCTAGCGAAAGCATAAAGCAGTGGTCCCTGAAATAAGGGTCAGCAAAAACTGCTGCAGGAGAGAAAAGGCAGAATTGGCAATCAAGGAGAATGCTTTAAAGCACAGTGAGAAAAAGAATGTCACACCTCCAGAAAACAACACATTATTCTAGTTTTGTGAAAGCATGAAAGCATGAATACTAATTAGGGGCTCGCTGCCTTTCTAATGTAGCCAAGGAACATTCTAGCATGAAAATAATACAATTTAAAAACCTGTAACTATTCTGTTTTAATAACTTGCTAGCATTTGCAGAGGTTGGAATGTGAGCAGATGTTCATGATATATGTCCTAGGCAGGAAAAGACAAAATGTTCATAATTCTTCCTTTATTTCACTGGACATCTAATCACATGTACAGTTACAAAGTATGTATCTGCCTTACTACCTTGGCTAACACATCTGTGAAACTGTATGTGTTCAAAAATAATACCAGGCACCAGAAATGTTGAGAAAACATTCTAATTCTCCGAATTTTTCTCATATGCAACTTAGAAAGGAAATTATAAACTTTTCAACTCATAATTCTTGATTCTTATTTTGATCTGTTTCCCATTGAACAGTTATCTGCTATCTGCAAATGAAGAGATAACCTTTAAGAGGCTGAGCAAAATTAGCCCCTTCAGTACCCACGCTGCTTTGGAGCCTTTGTGTTGGAAGGTAACTGAAAGGTCACAACAAAAAAACACTCAGTTCCAACTTCTGTCCTTCAAAACTGTCTTTCTGGTATTATTACGAAACAAAAGCTTTCACTAACTTCCACTAAAATACTTCCAAGGATGCTGAGTCAGATGAGTTTGAGGAGAAAAATAACTACATTTGTAATAACCATGTAGGTGGCACTGAACAGTGCCAAAGAAGAAACAGAAATCTTACTTCACTGTTGCTTGGCCATGCCCTGGCACCACTGGACAAGAGAAGAAATGTTTTGGCCCCATAAGAGCTTCAGGTGCTCCGAGACGAGATAAGCAAGAGTTCAGCTGGTGCCAAACAGCGAGAATCCAGTCTATGATCTTGCACACAGGATCACATGGAGGAGGTAGTTTGCCTCTGAACTGCATAAAGAGAAAGAAATATTGACACAACTTTAGACCTCTGCTGCAAACACTTTCCTTGAACTCCACAGGAAAGCTTGCTCCCTCTTCCCACAGGAATACCTGATCCAGGCACGTATTCAAGTGGATTTCTAACTTGGTTTTATATTTAGTAGCAATGAAAGAATTTTCCTTGTAAAAGGAAAATTATTTGATGCCTGAAAAGTCTTCTAGCTCATCTGAGTACAAATTACATTCATCAGCCTAGTCCTAGGATTATCCTCTGGAACAGTTTGAATTAAAGGAAGCTTTAAAAGATGCACTAGAGATTGTATTAGACAGCACTGAAGCTAGAGCTTCTTGAACAACTCCCACAGAGTCTACAGGTGAACCATTTAATGTTAATACAGAAAAATATTTAAACTGTTCCCATATATCCTAATAAAACAAGGGGAAAAGAAACCTTTTCATCTGAGAACATTAACATCACGACACAAACTAGTTATTAGAATACAGAGCAAGGACCTTTAAAATAGCCAACTGCTTTTATTTTCCATTAGATTTTAAAAACAGGTGAACTTCAGTTTTGTTTTTCTCCTTGAAACAGCCACCATCGGAATAAATACTTTAGAGAAGAAACCTTGATGAGACAGTTACACAAACTCTGTTAGTCAGAGGTACAAGCTTTTCACACTGTTAGATTCTAACCTATGAGACTAAAGACTGCTTTTCGTATAAATAAAATAGTCTGAAGACAACATGGCACAGGATGCTGTCATCATTCCTGTAGTGAAGCAGTTTGGTAGAGGAAGTTTTATTCAAGCCACATCTGTGACCAAGTCAGAACACCACTGCTCCTGCAGTTATCTGCTTTCATATATTTCTTGGCCTCATGCTCAGCTGAGGGCAAGTCCTTCTCGCTGACGTCAAACGATCTAGAATCAAAGCGCTCCTCTCCTTAGATTGTACTTAGATCCCACTTTAGATCTTCTCCAGGGTAGGCATGAGAACACAACCTTTCTCCTCAAGTGTACGAAGAATTCTGATACACACTTGTATTGCACTACCTCTGGCCTAGATCTCATTTCAGCACTACAGTGTATTTGCAAGACAGCAATTTCAGTCATCCCACCTCCTTGCCTACACACAATTGCTACTCGCTGTCATTCTTTGCAAGGAGTCTGGAAACCATTCAGACCCTCAGCCAGACAATGACTCATGATTTCTGCCTCCTGCATCTGTACAGAAATGAAGACTTAACACTTACGGTGTAAAAGTAAACGTGAGAAAAAAGAATCTGAAATAAAAGTAATCTAAGTAACTCGTTAAGAGTTCACTTGATAAATTCCAGTTTACTCTCTATATTCTGTACCCCTGTTCCTGGCAGTCGAAGAATATTTAGGACTGTTTTAAAACTTAATCATTATCATGACTGAAATTTCATCTTTCCAGTCTCTTCAAGTCAGTAAGGTTCTACAGATGAGAACTGTGGCACAGGGTAAAAAGGATGACATCCCCAAGGATAACCAAGATACGTACAGCTGTGCACTCAACTGACACTGGTTCTGCTGTTCCAGATCAGGACTCTTTACTTCTGACACTTTTTGTTTATTCCTAGAACAATTTCCCTTTTCATGTCTGTCCAAAACTTTGCTGCCAAGATTATCTTCCTTTGCAGCTGTTCTGATTAAACTCCCCCTCCCACTCTCCAACACTGTCTGTCTGTCTGCAATAGCTGCTATCACACTGGAATGTTTTTTTCCAAATAACATTCAAAATTACTGTTCTGCTTTTGGCCACATCTATCTTTTCATTTCCTATCCCCCATTTATTTATTCATTTTAAAACAGGCTTCCATCTTTATTCTCTTTTGGACTTTGTTGCAACTTCAGCAGCCCTATTGGCTCAAAACAACCTCTGTACTGATGTTTTTCACCCTTCGTTCCCGTTTGAACTGCTTATAAAAACTCTTCTAGCTGCATAAAGCTTAGACAGTATAGCTTTTTTTTCCACATACAGAATAAATTCCTTTAGAAAGAGATTTTACATTTGCTGAACATATTCTTACTTGTGATCACACCAAAGATGAAAAAAAATATTTCAGGATATTTCATATAACAGATAAGCACCTCTAAGCAGTGTCATTACTGCAGCCAATCTGTGTGTTTATGCCAGCTAATCACAGGCACACACCTTCCTGTGTTAAAGCCAAGCACAACATTTAGAGACATTCCATATATTCCTGGAAATAAATGTATTTTTGTTTTGTTCTCCTGAAACAATTCAGTTATCTGATCAGCTCTTGACGTAACCACTGCACATATTTCAGACTTGGTGATAACAAAATCAGAGAAGCGGATTCAAGTTCTGCTTACCTTGTTTATAACCTTTCTTCTTAAAAACCTCTGAAGCAAGCCACACATTGGTTCTCCATCCCACCTAAGCTGAACCCAACGGAAGTGCTGCTGGACTAGCAGGTCAGATCCATGAAGATGACACTTGGCAATTGTCCCCAGTAAAAAGCAGTTCTCATGAAAGTAAAAGGCACCAGAAGCTCCATTTGCTAAAAGAGAACCATTACAAATTTTACTGAAGTACTCAAATGATTCTACTTGATTTCATATAAAAGCAAGAAGTAGGGTTTTTATTTGAAAGAAAAAAATAATACAACATATAAATTACCCTTAAAATTTAACATGGTGTATTTAACCTACTGCATTTTTCAACCAAAGGAAAAAACTGAACAAATGACATTTTCTTTTCTAAGTTCCCCATTTTTCACGTATTATAATACAACTGAACTGTACTAAAACATTTATTCAACTCAAATTCTTTAAATACCTCTTTGAATAGTACAAGAGTTTTCTGAACTACGATTCTCAAGAGGTGCCAGAAAATCTCCTAATAATTCAGACAGTGACGTTCTCTCCAGATTTTCTAAAATCACAATGGTAGTCTTGCTTACAGGAGGCTGCTTAACTGGGACCAGACAAGCTGAAAAATAAAAGAAAACTCATTAATGCCTACTTATGAAAATGGATTGCTATTTATGTACACAGCTCCTACACCTACTCACACAATATAATTTTTTTCCAATTTTTTGTGTCTTAACAAGTTCAGAAGAGACTGTACAATATGTTCAAAACTAGAAGCATGGAATCTCATATGGTACAGAAAAAAAATAAATAAAGCTATTATTAAAAAAGGAACACCAACACTCATATATAGGTAAGATTTGTTCTGAATCAATGGGTCATAATACAAGCACACTAACATTTGCCTGACCAGGTGACAAAACTTGCGCACAGGATGACAAAAAAGTATCCAGTAAACAAGCACATATCAAAAAGAAGTGATCTGTTTTTTTAAGACCTTCACTGGTCCCTGTATTCCCAGAAAGCTAGCAACTATAACTCGTCTTATACACATATTTTGAAACATTAGCTACAATAAGGCAATAATAGATTTTTTTCTGATTCAGTACATTTGAACCATAGCTCACAAAGACAATAAGAAATATGTCAGAAAAAAGGCATATAAAGAGCCATTCCTTTTACATAAATTGCATCAACTTTTGACAAAGCTCCTACTGGATTGTCATCCTTAGCTCTTCAAAGTTTAGACTCTTACCACTATTCCCCAAGTACCTAGAAAAGTATGAGTTCTGTTAAAACATGCGACCCACTAAACAAAATGTTCTAATGCATTTCTTTTCTTTGTATGAACAAAAAATTTCCTACAATTACTGAGGACAGACTGATGAAATGAGCTTACCACTACTGATGAACAATTCTGCAAGCTGCTCCTTGGAGAAACCAGCATCCACTTCAACTTTAACGATGTCACATGTAGATCCTGCAGCCACTTGTTTTTGCTGTGTTGAAAATTTATGGATTTGGTGAAATGGTGAATATTCCAATTTACAAACTATCTAACTTTGTGTGTTTGTGTTAATACCTTCATGCAGGCTGCTATCTGATACGCTATATAGTCTTGCAAGCTCCCTTCTGGACCATGGAAGATGACATTATGGTATTGTTCAACCTACAGATAAACAATATGTTATTCTTGGAAGTTCACAAACTCAGAAGTCTTTTACCCAGATTCAAACTACACAATGTTTGTATGACACATATTTGAAATATTTTGCACAGCCGTTCTTCTAAACAACAAAATGCTTTCCAAGGACACAGCAGAATGTATGTGTATTCTAAGCTAATTTTAACTTGATAATTAACATTAACATGCATGATCTTTGAAAGCCAACCAGTGTCACCCAATTATTCCTATATTTTCAGATACGAAATAACTTCTGAGAGCAACGACATCTGTCCATCAATATCATATATAAACATAAGTATATATATGTATTATACGTAGGTCACTCTGAAATGTCTTTTCTTCATACACACTTTCGTGTTAGATGTCATTTTGTCAGACTGTCCCTCTGCTGCCATCTGTCACACAGCAACAAAATGTAATGAAACACTGGTGGAAAGGTTCAACCTCTACTGTCATGCCAGCAACATCCACCTCTGATGTCGTGGTCCAACATAATAAAATAGGAGGCACTATTTTTGTAGCAGCCCTTGAGTATATATAAATATATAACTAAAAGCTGTTAATAAAATCCAATTCTCAATTGCTTACATGAATTCTTATTTACTTTTTCCTAGAAAGGTGTAATTATATAACTTATCTACAGTGGAATTAAGATATGAAAGAGCTTTTAATACACTTTCTTGATCAGTTCAGTTAATCAGATGATAGCTATTTAAATAACAAAGCCAATACCCTCATGGGACCACAATTACTGGGAGAAGGTTTAAGGGGAATTTCATTTTAACATAACATCTTTCACCTATTTCATTTTTTTGTTTTTTAGAAAACTTGGCATTCTTTCATTGAGTAGAAGATTAAATTTTTTTTTAGTCACCTCTATTGAAACAGTATTTTCTCACATGAATTACACATGGAGAGAAGCTAGCATAGTACTCACCAAGCGGAGGTAGTTCTGAAGTGTCTGAAGATGGATCATAGATGCATAAGTCACACTGTTTAGGCAGCCTTCTTGAGGTCCTTTAAAAAAGGAGATAAGCAAACAGCTTTAATAAATTTCTCACATTAAGAAGTACGTATAACAGCTACATATGCTTTTAATACTGTTTCAACAACTTCCTAAAATTATAGGATACATAAATTAAAATAGTAAAGAAATTAAAAGAATTTACCTGTCAACACAGATTCACAGTTATCCACGGCATAAGTAAAACAGATACTACTATACAATCAGAAAAGGTAGTAGGGCTTTTATCCGCCACCACATTTTCTCAATGCTGTAAGCCCCTTCAAGTCTATTTAAACAATATAATATTTCTGATTACCAAGTGATACTGAAGAAGAAAACCAGTGGTAAGTGATCCTGAAATTAGTATTTCACTGAGTGTTTTAACAATCAAAACTGAAAATTATGAATTGAAATTTACCAAACAAAAACACTGTTATGTGTTCAGCTCTGTTCTTCTTCAAAAAGTCCCATGGCGGTTGGGAAAAATTCTGACCTGTTGACCATGAAATGTTTCCTGTTAAAAAGGAAAAAACGAGAGAGAGATTCCCTGAATCTATGTAAAACATCCTATACTCAAGCATGTACAATTGCCTATAGAGACTGTACACACTGACCAATTTGACAAATAATTCAGTCTCATGTACTAAATTATATTATTGTTTGATAGAGCACTGGTGATACTAATGCTTTCAGCCAATTAATAGATAAGCTAGAGTGCCTTTACATCTTTATGTGTAATACGCTACCCTTTCAATAAACAACCTAACTTGATCAGTCTAAGGTGAATAGGGTTTTTTCTTGTTGAGGAGCACTTAGGATGATGCATACAAAGTTTCACTGGCCTATGCAACTGTTACTACTACCACATTCTTGACAATTTTCTTAGGATTTTGATCCTTGAAAAATATTCTTCTATTTTACTTTGTTAAGTAAAACTACATAAAACGGGGGATGCTATGTTCTACTTATTCTGATGTTTTAAAGTCTATATTTACTGTACAGTCAGGTTGTACTGTACAGACAATAGCGTGGGCTTTGGTTTAACTGAATATTTTCATGCCAGCATGTTTAAAACTTCAAAAAAACTGTTTTTTCTTAGTCTAACATCTGGAAGATCAAGAAACCTAAGATTTTTTGTTTCTTTTAATCTCAATCTTTCTCACTCTACTCGATTATAGTAATACATGAACAGCGAGTATAAAAAAATGCTTTATTAACTGAATATGTAGTCATGATAGCACTGATTAAGTCGAGCAACTGTCAAAAGTAGCCTTAAGTATATTTTTAACTATGGGATGAAAGAAGATTTCACAGTTTCAAGAAAACATTTCAGTTATGCTTTCATTTAATACACCATACCTAGTTTGACAGATAATATACTGCTTGCACTGAGGCCAATGTTGGATTCTGCAGCACCATTAAATGACAGGTCTTCTATGCTCCTCCACCCATCAGAAGTGATTGCTTGGAAATGATTTGTCACTGCCTGATTCACTGCTTTTGAAAAATCATCCCACGTTGTTTGTTTGCGGATATTTAAAGCACATATTGTGTTTTCTGTATCAAATTCTTCTGTACCACAATGGGCTGGTTCAATGCCACTGACTGAAATCCTTACAGGCACATTAAGAGCGTCTGTTGAAAAAAAAGAAAAACAAAATGAGAAAAAACTATAATACTCCATAAAAATTATACTGTTATACTTTGAAGATGAACAACATCTATTATTTAAAAGGAAAGCCACAACATGACTCCTGCTATAGAAGAGCAAATGTAAGCAGAGCACAGATGACCACAAAACCAAAGTAATGATGAAAGACAAATATCAAGGTATTTATTCCAAAAAATCATTATTATTATGTTCACTTAAATCACAGAAGGATATAGAGTAACTTCTTATGAATTAAGGCAGATGGTAGTTTGTCTCTCAGAGTTTCAGTTTATTGTGGCTGTGCATGTTTTTATTATCAATGCAAATAGGAATTTTTTGGCTCAAGTGCACAAGTGGAAAGCACAGTTAACCAAGCCAAATAGCTTTAAATAAAAACTAAGGTAGAAAATCTAGAATTGTGTATTTGATTTTCTAGTGAATAAATTGAGAAAATATTAAAAGAAAAAAGCAGAATATGTACATATACATACCAGAAATACACAGTGAGGTATATATTTTTTTAAATTTTCAATTTATTTTGAACCTTACTCTTTGAAAACTCAATGAAAATTCAACAGAATTCTGTATGGATCAGTCAGAAAATTAAAAGCTAAAATGAAACTATTTTCAAACTTTACTGCACAAACAATACCTTTTAGAAATTATTTCAGAAATTGAAAATAAGTGCAGTGAAAAAAAAACAAAAAACAACAACCATGTAGTTCAAAGGGTTCTAAGCTAATGGAAGCAATTGGATTTGTGATATACCCAACCAGACAGGATATTAGGACTGACAAAAATTATACAAGTATCAGTTTAATAAGCTACAGGTTCAGCTACTGAAAACTGGCTTCAGTCTGACAAAGAAATATACCACAAAGGAGAAGTTTATATCAGAAGGTGAATTGTGTACCTCTGGTAAAATGGTAGGATGTTGTAACAGCTGAAGACAAAAATCAGAAAAAGCTCACAAAGCTTCCCTAATTTCTTGAGAATCAGTGAACTTCACTAACCACAGACCTATATCCCGCAAAACAAACATAAAAGAAAGTGTATAAACACAAATCTACAAAGCCAGTTCTTCTGACTCTATAGAGAAATAGAAAAACAGAATTTGTGAGTGGATGGACTAAGCTGGAAATGAAGAAATACCAAGGTCAGCTCACTCCACTGGATTTTAAGAAAACTTAAAGAGAAGGAAGAGGACAGGTTCCAGAAAAAAAAAAAAAAAAAGTCTTCTGAGAGAAGCTATTCATTCTGGCAAAGAGAAATTGTTTGATGTTTTCTCTAAGACTTCCTTTGAATAATAAGCAAAAAATCCCCATAACTATAAACAAGTGACAAATAAAACAGTGCTTTCAAAGACTAGATGACTGTCTTAGCCCGAGGAAATATGACAACTATCCATCACTCAGTGATTTTTCTGCAAGAATTAGAAGATGAGAATGAAGGTCAAGGAAGAAAACAGCCTTGGAAAAACTAGGTACTAGTACTAAATGGAGAAATTTTACAAGGATATTGATGTTTGCATGTGTACAGGGTGCCAACGTTTCATATGGTTTAAAATTAGAGAGACATAAATCATTTAATACTCTGCAATAAAATTTTGCAAAATTTGGAGACTAATGACTTGCTAGGTTAAAAAAAATACTTTTGTGGTGGCAAAAAGTAGATGACTTCCCTTTTCATATTTCCTCCTGTTCGTGCCACAAGTTCTTTAGTAAAAACATTTTTGCATATTGCTGATATCAATTACTTACTTAAGTTTTCTAGGAGATGTTTACAATCATCAGTAGCAACATCATGTAATGTTCGATTACATTTATCTTTTTTTTCAGCCTCTAGTCCACCATGGCTACAAAGGATTTCTAGACAGTTCTGCAAAAGTAAGAGCTGAATTATTTACTTGTCCATTTGCTGTATCAAAGAATTCTACCAATACGCAGTTAAGATTCCTAATCAAAATTCTTATACTTGCATTTACAAAGATCAGCTACAGAATTACTACACACGTGCCCAAGTGATGTTCCTCACCACGTTGAAAACACGGTGTAAAAGTAGTGTATAGTAGTCTTAAAAGTCTCAAACTAAGATTGTGAAAAAGCAGAATGTACGAAGACAGACACCTTTAGTCTTCAGACATCAAGTGCTGAAGCACTGAAGGGAGCAGTTCATAACATCTGGCCACTAGTTTAGATATTCACATCAGGAAACAGAAGTCCTACAACATGCCACAAAATGATAACAACAGCAGCCATTCCAATACATTCTGTTATGAAGGTTTGGGCCTCAGTGTTCAGGCAACACTGAAAAGACAATTCTAAAGCATAATATAGACTAAATAAAAAACTTTTAAAACAGCAATCCAGTTTGCATTTCAACAATCATGTGACAGCTCATGCCTGACTGATAGACAGTAAAAGAAAAACAATTGTTTCGAAGTCACCTTGCAGGCCTCTCCTCTGGCAGTTAAAATTCAAAGATTTAAAAATATAAGTACTATGCTTACAAAAGCAAAGATTCACTGCACTTAACTAGAAACAAGGTACTAGATAAATTTGGACTGGTGAAAACATAACAAGAAAAAAATCAGTTATACAAGTCTTTCAGAACTATTAGACAAAAAGCCCTCAGAAGTCTATGTTTCAGATGTTGTTTATCCATGGACAGAAGACTGATTAACTTCTGTTTTCTAATGTCATCCACTCTACAACAGTATGTGTAGCCTGGATGAAAGCACTGCCATCCTCAGACATGTCTTTCAAGGACAGAGATCCATATTAAAACAGTGCACCATCACAAATTATAGTAATTCATAGTATACTGTTAACTTCTGGATTTAATCACAGCAGAGAAACCAAATCTTGAAAATACACAGAAGCAGCTAGCAAAAGCTCCAGTTCAGAAGAGGGAATTGTTGCAAGATTGGCTGCTGTTACCTATTTTACAGCTGCTGTAACAGAAAGACTTCTGTCAGTACATACAGTACTTGACACATTTCATAAACATAACAGTCATTTAAGCTACAGCTCCCCATGAGACAGAATATTACTAGATAATGGTTCCAGCACTTGTCTGAATGTTTCAAAAATCAATTAGCCAACTAAAAGTACCACGAAAAATTAATCAGAAAAAAAGCATATTTTCTCATCAGGTTAGTTAGTTAACCACCTCTCAAATAGATGGAATGAATAGAAGATAGAAGAAAGGAAAGATTGAACTGTGTCACTGAAAGAGGGAAGGAAAGAAAGGGAAAAAAGAAGTGGGATAGAAGAAAATATGAGGTTCATTTCCTCAGTACAATAAGAAGTTTTGTTGGCTCTGTTGCCTGTGATTCAGTAGCTAAAATGCTCCAGCATAATTCACGTGTAAATTATTTATGCCTACCGATCTTGAAAACTTGTGCAGTGCCAGCACTGTTTACATACAATTATCATGTAGTGCTATGAATGACATGGATGGCAGTGGAGGTAAAGGATTAGAGAATGGAGCTGAAGTGTTAAGATGGTTATTAAGCAATCTTTAGCTTCTTAATATCTCAAACTTATTTCTTGAGTCTAAAAATGCATTCAGTAAACTAAATGTATCTTAATAAACGGAACTTTTAAACCTGTGGCTATTATAAATTTATCATAGCAAATGTGTCAGGAGAAGAAACAAATCTAATGACAGATACTGAATTAGCCATCTATCACAGAATACTTTCGAAGTCTTGGACTGCACTGTCCTAATATTCTCTCTTCTGTGTTTAGCATTCATTCTTCATTTTCTCCTTGGATAAAAGTTTAACAGTAATATCTGACCCACAGCTGATAAATAAATCAGTACATATTTTCAAAAGTCAAGTAAAATACTCCATCTCCAGAAACGTTCTGGCATGCAAACAGATCTATCAGGTTTGTCCCCACCTGATCAGATTTTTCCCCACCCTAAAGCGTATTAACTTCTTGCTTAAAATAAGACATTAAATAACATATTATTGCAAAAAGGTAATTAATATTTCTTTTCCTGCTGGGAAATCGTTCATATTTAAATTGTCTTTAAATGTAACTGGAAACTATGTCCATCCATATAACACCCATACTAAATACACATCACCCAATGAACAGGCGTTTAGGTAGAGATCCACATCGCATTAGCTTTGAAAATCTGCATCTCAGCTAATCATATTCTCTGTTTTTGTTATTTCCCCAGAAGTATGCATTTAAAAATAGTGATTCATCCCATTAAGCTGGATATGTAGTTTCTGCAGTTAATGATCCAAAGGAAGTAACTTTCTGACTCTGTTACATCGTGTGACAATAAATTATATAAGAAAATTAGATTTTTCATCCAAGTTTTAGATTGTCAAAGTGAAAAAAGAGGATTTATCTCACATAAACTCCAGCAGGTTGCTGTAACTTGTTCACGTGGACTGACCTTAAAGCCTTTTGATGCTGCTATGTGAGCAGCAGTCCAGCCCTCTTTGTCAGCATGGTTGATGAGATCTGCAGAAATAACAGGTTTTCTTCTACTGTTACAGCCATCTTCTCTGTTCTCCAAATCAAAGTAGTTTGAATAAGGCTCCGTTTCTGCTAAAGAGTTCCCACTGTTTGGCTCTCCATAGTACATAAGGAGCTTGAGACTGTCAACATTACCAGAATCCACTGCTGCATGAATGGGTGACCAGCCATCCTAGAGAAATAAAAGCAAAATACACACTTCCACCAACACAGAAAAAGGTCTTCAGAACTCATATCAACAATGAATCTGAATAGAATGCTCTATTTGGAAATTAAGCTGATAGATAAGAGAAACATCTTTATCCCTTGGGAAATGGAATTACTTGTACATATTTGGGGAGGAAAAAAAAAAAAGGAGGAAATGTAGCACACTAATTTTACATTTTTTTCCATGGACAGAATAATAGGCAGAGACTTCAAAACTCTCAGAATCTAAGTAATGAAGAGCTGCATGTGGTGTTAATAGACTGGTTCCTTATCTTGTATCAAAGTAACACAACTAATGATCACTAGTCTGTATCATGTTGCATTAAACATTTTTTTTTTATCTTTTTGCCATATTTTTTCATTTATAATACATGAGGCTTTATAATATCGACTAGAAAATAGTGGTGAGCTCCCTTCAAGGGCAAGAATAATAAACCATAACATAAAAAATGGAAGAAAAATTCAACTCTGCACCTTAAAAATAATTCAAAGCAGAAGAGTTCTATTTTGTGTATCTGGTGCTAAAGAAAAGTCTGCAAACTGCAGGCTGAATTGGATGTAAATAAAACAATAAGGAACTCCTGCACTTTAGATTTTAGAGAAAATATACAGCTTAAAAAAAGAAAGTATGGTGTGAAAACATAGTATTAATTTCAAATTACACTATATTTTTAAGGTTTAAATTAAACTTTAAATAATGTCAGTATTGTACAATGTCATCTAACTTTATGAACTATTTTAACTTACGCTGGTTTTTACTGTTCGATCTGCTCCTCTTTCCAACAGGAGCTTAATACAATCATTATTTCCATATTTGCAGGCCAGGTACAAAGGCGTCTGTCCTCTTTCAGCAGCATGGTTAATATCAGCCTGATACATAATTAATAATTCTGCACACCTACAGCAAACAATAAGGTAGTAAAATTATCCTATATTTGACATTCAAAAATGTTAAAACTTAAATATTCTAAGTATCTAATTTGAAGGTGGTAAAGTAGATATGCATAGATGGAGATCAACCCGTGATTTTATCCATCACGTACACATACATAGGCATATGGTATACTCTTATATGGTAAAGAATTGGATTACTTTAAACCCATGAGTATTAAACTACTGTATGTGTAATTCAAAAATAGCAATTTAAAGCATTTAATTTCAGAGAGCCAATAAACACTTTTTTGACAGATGACCAATAAAGCAGCATTTCTTTCCTGACTACTGATATTTCAAATAGTTTTAAAAAGAAAACAAACAGGCACCCAGCAGCTCCAATTTTTACCATCAAGCTCCCAGTAGCTGTGTTTTTTGGTAGGATCAGAAGTAAAATAGAAGGGACAGCAAATGGAAACTACCCCATAAAGATGCCTTGGGTGTGTTGGTAGCAGCTAATGGAACACAACAGATTAGGTTGAGGGGAGAAGATAGCTCATGACTTGTTAGGGCCTTGGCACTGGGTCAAAGATCCTGTATTCCTCGTGACCATGTAAGTCCAGTTTTCTTCCCAACTGTGTTATCCCTCTTTCCCTACCTCTTTTCAGCATTTCTGAAGACTTCAGAACAAAATTAATTTTAGTCTATTCTCTCTGCAGTTCAAAAAAGGTTTTAACCCCCATATGATAACTTACGATACCATTTATTCTAGCTAACGGTACCCTGGAAGAGGTTATCTAGTAGTTGCTTTCAACTTTCAGTTCTATTTCCTACAATTCCATGATACACAGTAAAGCTGCAAAAAGAAAATCCACTGTGCCAACTTTCAGCTCTTCTACTTTAGAGGAAAATAAATTATCTGGATGAACTGCTGCACACTGTTTCTCAGTGTAAAGAAATGACATAATTTTCCAATCATACTGTCACAGAACACCCATCTTTCTAAAACAGGAGCTTGAAAAAATAAAAGGAAATTATGGTAAATACATTTTGAACAAAGTTCTTAGAAATATTCTTTGACTCACACGTAATTTTCTTCTGTTTAAACTTACTGATGTGAAAAGCTTAAATCATAAAAAAAAAAAAAGATGTTCTGGTTGTTTAAAGTATTTGATTTTATCACTCATAAGAATACTTTGGTAAGTGTTCTTTTGTTTCTGTTTGTGAGTTCTCTATGTTCAAATTAATGCAAAAAAAATTTATTTCCACCTCTGGTGGATACTTTATTATAGCTGACAACATGAAAAAAATTAAGAATTTTCAGCCTTGAAAAAAGGAGACTCAGAGGGGATCTGATTCACATCTATAAATACCTAAGGAGCAGAAGGCAAAGGGATGAGGCTGGACTCTTCTCTGCAGCGTGTGGTGACAGGATGAGAGGAAACTGCCACAAACTGAAGCATAAAAAGTTCTGCACAAATGTGTGTGGGAACTTCCTCACAGTGCAGTGCCGGAGCACTGGCACAGGCTGCACAGAGAGGTGGTGGAGTCTCCTTCTCTGGAGACGTTCCAGACCCACCTGGACGCCTACCTGTGCAACCCGGGCTAGGGAGCTGCTTTGGCAGGGGGTTGGACTCGATGACCTCTGGAGGTCCCTTCCAGCCCCTACAATTCTGAGGTTCTGTGAAATTTGAAGGCCTGGCTCCTTTGTAGACTAGTATCATGTGGTTACTAAAAATACAATGGTCAAGCAACCTTAAGAGTTGTAATTGGGAAAAAAAAAGGAAAATACTAAAAACAGAAAGGCATATGAATTTGAGTAGTTGCTTTCAGTAAATGGCATTTAAATACTATTGCATTCTTAGCTGCAAATACATTTTAATGATAATGTATATAATGTAATGTAAAGTGCATAATAATTAGAGTAAGAGCTGATGGGAAAACTGTTAAGACTTCACTTACTTGACATGTCCCTGAGCAACTGCTGAACACAAGGGTGTTAAGCCATTTTTATCAGCAGCATCAACTTGTGCTTCTGCAGTCAGCAGCAAACTCACGCAATCTATAAATTGAGAATAAACACAAACTGATGCAATAAAAACAAGAGGATAAAACTACCAGAAGACCTGCTCAAGCAGCATTATCTTGGTGCAACAGACACCAGACTTTTTTAACTATACACCAAACCTTAATGAACCAAAGTAGAAGCTCAGGAAGGAATCTGCAGGAGGGAGCTGAAAATGCACCACTCTACTGCAAAAAGAGCCAAGGTGGGGTTCAACCAGGATCCCAATAATGAATTATTCCATTAGTTGCCACTAATGGCAATTCCCATAGTGTTAGCTAATTTCTGTGCATTTCTGAAACCAGAAACTGGAATTACCCAGTAGTCCCACTGACATCTTCAAAATGACAGCTGCATTGGAAACGTTCACAAGCTACATGGAACTCTAACAGCAGGCTGACCAGCCTTGTCTTAGGACACTTTGACACAGAGCTGCAATGACTAATAAGATGAGCTTACAAAAGCAAAAAAATAAACAAACCCAAACCTCCTTTACTCAAATTTATCCAACATTAGATGCTAACAATAATAGCTGAAGCTAAATTAAGATAATTAATTACACAGTAATTGGACTGCTGTTCATCTATATATTAGAATATAATTTAATGCAATTCAGTTTGAAGAATACACTAAATCTGCTCTACAGTATTCAAATTTGTTCTACACTAAAATAAGTCTTCTTTAGCTAAAACTTCTACTTTGAAGATACACCCAGCTTGAACAACAGTTCTTAACTTTCGACCTGATTTCTGAGCAAGCTTATTTTTTTCTGATACAGAATTCAGGAAGAATTTAACGAAAAGCTCTGATAGTGAAGTTTATCTCCACATACTAGAATTATCTTTAGAATTGCTTAGAAATCTGACTTATCTAAAATGTTTCTGAACATACTAAACTCCTGTTGCAAATCTTTCAAATATTTAATGTTGTGGAGCTGATTAAACAAATAATTTAAGAAGTAAGTTTCAAAAACACTGTATGTTGTTACATTGCAAATGAAGATTCTCAAGTATGTAACCTGATTTGAAATGGCCCTTTTTTTAAGATTGTTTGTGAATGCAAATTACTAGGACTTAATGCACTAAATAACTTAATTACTCTTTCCACAAGTAAGATAATACTAATTGAATTGGAACTATATTTTCCATCGCTTTGCAACAGAAAAAATACTCATCATTACATTTTTCCCCTTCTCCATTGTCAATCCCAGTTTCACATTAAACTTGAATAAAAGGATTCCTGCTTGACATCCTAAAATGCTTCTCATGTTTTTGAAGATTATTGAAAAAAAAGTTGTATTTGGCTAGAATACTCTCTGGTTTCTTCACAAAGCATTTGTTAGCCATGCAAAAGCAACGAAGAATGCACAGAACAAGACCACCTTTCCAAAAAAGTAGTTAACTCACTTATTGACTGCTAGATCATTCAGGTAGTAGCTTATCTATGTGAAATTTCTGTTTCTGGTGAAGATCACTGAAAGAGTAGTTTATTCTCCAGGCTAGGTGCCAGCATGAAGAATTATAGGTATTTTCAGAAGGCATGACACTTGAGCTAGCAAGCTCAACACAACCTGTTCTGATGGGACACCACATAAAAGAGCAAAAATCTCCAAGAGGCCTAAGTCTTTTGGATAGACTTAGGATTTGGAGGAGGGTAATTTGGGTCTACTCAGACTCGTTAACTTCAGTTCATTGCTGTCTTCCATAGAAACAATCAGCAGTGGAGGGGGCAGATCAGAAGGGCAAGCACAAGACAGACACTGATGTTGTCACTCAGTTAAAGGTTTTGGTCAAAGCAAAAGCAGAACATAGAAGTTCATTAACACAAACACCTGGAGACTTTATTGCTCTCCATCAAAGCTGGGTAGGTAGTTCTTCCAGAGTGCTGGCAAACACCATGCAGATACATCCAGTGGCTCGGCAGAGCTGACTCCATGTAGCTGTATGTCTCTGCACCACACTCCTTTCTACTTCCCACATTCCAGTTTTTTCTATCAACCATTGTGCCACAGCCTCCAAACACTCAGGACAGAAGAGAACTGATTATACCATAAAAGTATATGATCAACATAGCTGAGTACACAGAATATTATTATTATTGTCTTCAAATCTCTATATTAGGAACACTCGTTATTTAATTCTCTCTCAGCCACCTTATGTATGACAGAGAATGGTCAGAACTGCCAATGCTATTCAGATATGCAGACGAATGGGGCTTTGGGCAACTTCATTTAGTTCAAGGCGTCCCTGCTCATGGCAGGAGCTTGGAATGAAATTATCTTTATGCTCCTTTCCAACCGAAACCATTCTGTGATTCTGTGTATTATCCATGTGAACTACTGTGCATTTTATCAAGTGCGTAGCAGATTGAAGCGACTCCTGCTTTGTTAATGGATCAAACTCAAATGGCCTGACAAAACAGTCTGTTCAGCTCTCCCAATTAGGTGACTGAATCATAAAAAACAAGTTTCCCAGTGCTCAGTCAAACACAAAGAAAGTATATATTTGAGAGTGTAAGACCTATAGAAGTCAGGACTGTGTGAGCACAGAAACAAAGAAGCTGCTATGAACTTCATGTGCTGGAAAAAAACAAATCTCAGCTACAGCTCTCAAAGGACAACTGTTTATGAATAGGAAAGCTATACATTTTGCAAACAGAACAGATTAGGAAAGAACATCTCAGTGTTCACTCTTATTGCGTAACTGTCAGTCTTCTCTGCAGATTGAGCTCCAAGGACACAACAGCTGCTGCTGCTGTCTTGGTTACAGTGTGCACTGCCTTTCTTTAGTTATCTACAGATCTTAAATACTGTAATTATTTACTGAAAGCACATGGAGATCATTTGCTTTCCTCTCTTTCCAGACACTCTGTAACACAGTGTTTGTTTCTGAAGGGGTATGCACAGTGCCAGCCCCTAACAAATCCAGAGCTACTCCTTTCTTCTGGCCAACTATTTCCCAGGAGAAATAAAAAAATCTGGTTAGCTGATATACAGGAAACAAGGAATCCCATAAATCACTGAATCTATTTAGTCACTAATGCCAGGGTGAAAGTATTTTCGATAAATCAAATTATTGCGTTCTCACCCTCTAGGTTAACAGTATGTGTTAAGACCTTCACAAGAAGAAAGGAGGGGAAAAAAGGTACTCAAAGACAATAATTTACCATTGACAATCCTACTTAATGCAAGGAAAAAGGTAAAAAAAAAAAGGTAAAATTCTATGGTTTTAGCCTTCTTAACATTATATCACTGTCCTTTTTTCAAGCTATTTAGTTAAGAAAGCTATTAAAAAGGACTTTTAAAAACAACATACTAATCCCTGTAATTCTTAAGTCTATATGTATTTACCTAAAAATGTTCTTTAAAGTCTGCATTTTGAAGAGCTGCATCTTATCTATGCTCTTTGGAACAAACTGCAAGTAACAAACAAAGGATTACGTATCACAGCACAAAAATCCTTCTCCAAAAATACTACGAATCTGATTGCTCGCATCACTCTCATATTTCACACAATGTATTAAGAAGATACCAGTGTCACTGCTGTATGATTCTCTCATTCAGAATTCATACACTTTTAATCACTAAACTGCGATGATTTGTAAAACAAAGTACTTCTCACAACCTGTCAACTATAAATGGAAGTGTAATGCTAAAACCACTGTAATATATTTTTTTTCTAAAAAAAGTAAAAGGTACCAAACAACTACAGGATGTCTGTACATGTGTTTGTTTTTCTTATTTTGTTTTCATACATTACTCAGGCTATCTGTTATCGGAAATTTTGACAAGAAAAAAGCAAACACTACTTTTGCTGTCAGTTAGAGCTATTTAGTAAGATCAGGGCATTTGCTTGGAAACGTATTAGGAATGAGAGATGAGAGAAGAATTAGAGCAATCACTACCACCCAAAAACACCACCCAAGGGCATAAATATAGAAGAATCTACAGAACATCCATTCAGTGAGGGGAAAAAAATTCCACACGCTGTGAGGAAATGGACCCTTAATACTACAAAGAACAAATTGCACAAGGAAGAAAATTAAAGAAAAAGACTTTTCCAGTATTTTAAGGGTCATGGCAACAGCAAAAATTCATCAAATGGAGAAGCCCAGATGATTCTAGAAACTAAATCATAGCACATAGTAAAGAAAGACAAAATACATCCCAAATACAAGGAAAACTTCTCTTATGTCTATGTCCGGTAGCAGAATTA
The DNA here is from genome assembly GCA_036925125.1 of Oreortyx pictus. Taxonomy (NCBI): domain Eukaryota; kingdom Metazoa; phylum Chordata; class Aves; order Galliformes; family Odontophoridae; genus Oreortyx; species Oreortyx pictus. The sequence goes on from JAUPFR010000001.1 coordinate 162,619,193, forward strand.
ACCTTGAACACATCAGAAAGATGTACACTGTTTGTCTGACTAAAGATTTTAGAACCTAACTTTACACTCTGATTGTAAAGACTTCAGAAAAAAAAGAAAAAGAAAATATTTTTCTGCAAATATTGTTTTCAACAGTGAGTCAGATTATCAAACAATATCTATTTGTGACATAATTAGAAAAGTCAAAAAGTAGTCTTGAATGCAATGGTCTTTAAGACTCTGTGTTCCACCTTACAGAAAAAAATTGAGACTTTACTAAAATTAATGGCATTGCAGTCATTCGGATTGAGGGACTTCACCTTCAGTGCTGAAAAAGAGCATAATGCTCTTCGTTGCAGGTTTTAAAATCAGTATTAAAAACTACAGTTATTTGTACTTCAATTTTGAAAAAGCTGCTGTTTAAAAGACTTGTGTTAATGGACAGAAAAACCATTGCTTAGAGTTTGCATCAATGGAATAAATACCTCTTATTATAATTTTCCTCTTTATATAGTTACCCATAACATATGAAGACTGACTTTTGGAAGGCTCAAGAGACCCATGAGACCAAAGGGTTGGGAAAAATCGGAAAAGAGAAAGAAAATCATTAAGTACTTCAGTGGAATGTAGGGAATGAATGGAGGTTATTTCATCTCGTTTAAAATAAAGATGGTTTGTTTCTGAAGTAACACAGTACAGTTCCAAAATTTGATCCATCTAGTATTAAAACTTATAAAATAAGACTTTACTATTTCATGTGAATGCTGAACATAAACAAATCTTAGAATTGTTTACCTGTGTGTCCATTCGTAGCAGCAGAATACAAGGCAGAATAGCCATCTTCACAAGAGTAATTAATGTCCACTCCTTCTTCATTAAGCAGCATTGATAATAAAGTGACATTTCCCTGGGCAGCAGCTTGGTGAAGAAGGGTGGGCCTGCCACCCAGGGGGACAGGACCACCACTTGTTAACAAAGGGGTTAGGGAGGAAGACCAGCCTGCGAGTTAAAGCAACAGAAGTTAGAAGGAAGACATAAATAAATAAAGCTCTGCATTTCCGGTGTTCCTTTTTAAAATAAAGAATGATCTTCAAAACAAAAGGATTTGTTAGTTTAGCAGAAGTTATGTGGTGATGCTTTGTCTTTAAGGAGGTAATCTGAAAAATAAAAACTGTGTACAGAAGTGACCAGATGCTAATGCAAACAAGATTTCATTACAGCAAGTTAACAAAAATCTTGTTACAAACTGTAGCAACAGCTGGATGTCCACCAAAATTATATTAACAGAATTCAGAACTACTGAAATTTTTACGTAAGTTTTACATTAATTACTGATATGTTGGGGTTTTTAGTTTTGTTTTTTTTTTGGTTTTTTTTTGGTTATTGTTTTTTTTAAGTATCCAAGAAAAAGTTTCTAAAATAAAACACACTTATTTCCATGTGAGCTTTTATCCTCATTCACAGACCTAGCTCAAACATCAGTATTTATATCTCACCCACTGCTATATAAACAAATGATGCAAATAGTGCTTAATAATTTAAAGTAGCTTTCAATAACTTTGCAAAGAAAAAAAGAAAAATGTTTTGAAGAAATAATGTGGAAATAAATAGTGAGCTATGCTTTAAGGTAATATTTTACTCAGCAATACTGAAACAATATGTGAATGAATAGAGGTTATAGAGAATTTACTAGTGAAAGCTCTCAAGCCACCCAGCTCAAAGACAATATTCAATTCAAAGCTCTGAAAGCTTAGGAGTTATCTTGGTTAAACGTTGCATTCATTAATTTTGAGCTTTAGTAGGGAATTTGTTAAGAATATGAAATTTTTTCCATAAGTCATAAAAAAATTTGTGCATTCTTCCTTGACCAAGGACTGCAACAGAAAATAGAAGAAAAATATTTTCTTATTTTGACTATCCTCTTTAGAAAATCCACATTCTACTTCTCTCTTCATTAAGCAATTTTCTTTGCATTTTGTAGGCAATCACAAGCTAGGATACGAGGCTGAAATCTGACAATACAAGGCAGGCTTGCCCAGATTTTACTGAGGTTCAGTGAGACTCAACACTACAGAAGAGCTGGTAGGGCATTACCACCAGCTCTGTCAAGCTGGGTAAATGCTATCCAAACTTTAACAGCTACAGCAAAAAAGCAGCCTACTGGGATGATCTGCTCCATATTGCAGAAAAACAGAACTTAATCCTGAAGAATTCTACAGATGTAAAATATTTGGAAACCTTGCAAATTTCAGGCAAATTTTAATTATGGTCCAGATTTACACAAGCTGTCATCTGAGTAGAGTTAATGGAGAATGTATAGCTTGACCCCTGTTAAAAACAAGAAAAGTAAGGACTAAGAGTATTTTCTATTCATTTCAAAAGCAAGTGAATTTGTCATCTCAATTAAGTTACTAGTTTAATATGAAAAGGAAACATTTTTGCAGTATTACCACAAGGTTAGCTCATTATTCAACTTATCTACTTCTTACAGATTTCATAAAAAATATGACTTACAAAAAGTCATCTGTACAACTACAAAGTTAACTTACAACCCCAGCTTGAAGCTGATGATAAACTCTGAATGTAACTCCATCCATCTTTATACAACTTCAACCCTGAAGTTTCTTTCCAACTACCAATACTTTTATTGATATTTGTTTTTTTTTGATATTTTGGGAAATTTGAACATTTTCCAACCATTTCAAAAAGTTAAGGAAGGAACACACAAAGTAAACTACATCTTTTAAGTGCTAAGATATACTGCATTTACAGTTCTGACATTTGGCAACAGCTGACTCTTACAAAATCCCTGAAGGATTGAAAATAACTTGTGTTCATCCTCTCCATTATAAAGAGTGCTTTTATTTTTCCTATCTTTAAACATTTTTTGAAACGAATTGTGCAAATTGTTCATATAAACACCAATGTTTTTAAAGTGGCAGTTCATATTTATTCTTTATTCCCTTGACATGGTAGTAAATGATAGCCAGCTTTTCTTGTGAGGCACTCCAAATTCTAACAGTCTTTCTTCAAGCTTCTGCCTTTGTTTTATAATTTAATTTGGTTTGTACTGGAATTACCTGCAGGAGTTTGGGAGACTGAGACTAAGCTACCACTAAGTTTATTCTGCAAAGCAGATGGCAAATAATATTGCTTGCAATCCTTCATTACTGAAAATAGTGTGATTCGATTCGATTCTGTTCTGTTCTGTTCTAAGCATAAATAGTAATGGAAAAAAAGAAATGTTTTTGGGCCATACGTAGTATTTTAATTTTTGCTCCAACATGTTGAAATGAGAAAAAACATTGTTGCAGTCAAATGATGAAATTCACCATATTTAGTCATCACTACATTAAATTTTATGGCACAAAAAGATATGAGAATTGGACAATCAGGTAAGTTTAACTTCTTTCATCAATGTAAATGAATACAATAAAGTTGCATTCATCCAGAAAAAAAAAAAAAAAGCAACATTAGTAAATACTAAAATACTAATAACCATTATTACAGGTACATCATTACAGATGCAAAAAGTTAGGAAATGTGAAGCATCTGTGAAAGCTTGTAGGGCATGCAGTGATGAAGGGCAGAGGGACAGACAAAAACAGCTTCTGGCATCAGCTTCAGAATGTGGAGGTGGTTAATTTCAGAGCCCAGATCAGTACCTCACCCCCCACTTTTATCTTCTAAGCCAATTGTATAGAGAGAATAATCATAGAAACCATTATAGAAATGAGCAAAATAAAAAACATACTTCAGTGAAGAGTGACATAAAAAGCGCAAAACCAAGAAGAAAGTGAAAGCAGAAATCCCAGGGGTATGAAAATCCAACTGCCTAGTTTTGTTTCCATTTGAAGTCCTGCAGCCATTGAAAAGTAGGAATCCAAACAGAGCAGAAGCACTTTGGCACGAGTTGAAAGGCTGCTGAAGTTAATGAAAACACTGTCACAGATTTCGAATCAGGCCATAAATGTTCATTGTAATTTCTTACTGTGCAGTCTGTTCAACATTAATGACAAAAGCTGGCGTCCTTCCTTACAGAGAATGAAAAGGGCAACACAGTGCACTGCCTCACATTTAAAGGCAAGTATCACTGCATTAATTCAAGAGAATGTGTAACTGAAAGAATCTGAGCTCACATTTTTAATTTTCTCTTAATAAATGCTCTCTTTAGAGACAAGGCACAAGATTTTCCTTACTGAAAATCGTGCTATTGACAGGTTCTTAAAGAAAGCTAACCTAGCTAGGACAGTTTTCAAATTAGCAGAAGGAATACCTTAGTAACTAAGCTACTATCAGTTCTTCTGACTCCATAATATGAAGAAAGACACACAAATTTATCAACAATCAAACATTAAAAAAAAAAAGGATACTTCCGATGTTTTTTTATTTGTTAAATCTTTTGCATATTTTCTTAAATATTAACTAATTCTGATTGAAGGTCGCTACTTCCTGTACAATAAAATATGAATTAAATTTCAGTATGTTCTGCTTTAACTGAAAGCAAAACTGAAATTCCAAACATTTTCTGGGGGAAAAAAGAAGTAAACAAAACAGACTAAAACCAGCCATAAAATTGATATAACTAATCGAATCTATGGCTAGACAGCATGAAAATGCAGATATGGGAGTGTAGTTTCAGTAAGATCATACTCTAAAAAGAAACTGAAAAAAAGTGAATGAGTGACATTAATTCATGCGTAACTGGCCACTTTATCTCACTTAAAATAGTATAATTAAATTTAATCCTTTTTTTTTTTTTTTTCCTAAGGCAAAGTCTATTTCCACATATAATTATAAAATCTATTCTTTTTCCTGGCATAAAATTTTGTTACTTTCCATACTTGCATAACATCTACTGCTCATAGTCTATACAGGTCTAGTGCAGTTTGAAAGAATACTTAGACAAAACAGATTAATTTCCCTTAAAATAAAACGAAAAAAAACCCAAACCAAACCAGAAGAAATGTTCTGGGATTGGAAATAAATGCAGTCAAATCTAAGTTCAGGTTGAAGACAAAGACGCTCCTGAATATTCGCCGGAATACTTCAGACAAACTTAGTAAAGTTCTTTCTACCTTATTTTGTAGGTTGGTAAGGCAGGGTCATTAAAATAACAGCTCTGTATTAACAAAATAAAAGAGCAGGCCACCGGCTAGGGTGAAAGCAATCATTCTTTGCATACTTCTGATTATGCGACACATTTCCCACTTGGAATAGCAAAACTTTACAAAAAGAAGTTCAACTTACAAAACACCAAGTCAAACATCCGTAGCAAGGATTATAAGGTTAAATCATACAATGGCTTAGATTGGAAGGGATCTTAAAGATCACTGAGCTCCAACTCCCCTGCCATGGCTAAAATGATTACAGTTGTTTCTATCCCTTTCGATAACAAGTGAATAGTAACAAAAGCCTAAATCACAAAGGAGTATCTGAACACATAAAACTCTACAACCGGGAAAAAAAAAAAGTTTTTGACAAAAATCCTACCTTTGATATTTGTCTCTGAACTACCAAAATTTTTCACAATGAACACAAATGTACTACTTGGAGGAGCCTTATTTCAAAGGCTGATAAGTCTTCTAAAAATGTTCATATGTAGAAGCACAAAAAAGTGATAATAGTACATGCAGTTATGAAGTCAAGTGGTGGTACTTACATTTTTAAAATGTATTTTTCTTTCATTTTTTATTTTTAATTTCTTTTAAAAAGAATCATACAGAAATTGTCTTAAAGTGATCATCAAAGATCACCTAGCTAAGTGCGACTGAAATATACAGCCTATTTCACACTGTTGGTGCAAGACAGCCTCCAGCCCAATGAAACTATTAACTCTGAAGCTGATCTTCCCAATAATTAATTAGTTGTACATTAGTAGAATCTTAAATTCTTTACAAAGTTATAATTCCATTATGGAGTCTCACAGCTCCTGAAGGCAAATAAGATTTAGATAATATCTGGAATACTGGAAGACTCGTTAACTATCTAACATGGCAATCAGACTCAGCTATCAATAAAAAATAAAAATGAAAATTCAGGACATCAATATGATAAAAACAAACCAAGAGGCAGCCATCAAATTCCATAGTTATTAATTCTGAGATGTGGCAGACAAATGGAAGACAGTATTTTTGAGGGCATATATTCGTGGTGCTTTTAGAAAGAAGATTCTGACAGTAGAGGTAGGCATTACTCAAGAAACATGCTGAAAGTCTTCACTGAATTGGAATGAGAATAAAATTTCTTAGTAACATGAACCCTGGAATCCCCTATATATACAGAACCAAGTCTGCCTCATGCTGCTTTCAAAACAGTTTCCCCAAGACTGGAGTTAGTTCAACTGCCACATCAGCGGGGTGACTACCAACAAGAAGTGGTCCTCTGTCAAATGGAAGCACACCAACTGCGTGCTGTGGGGGAAGGTTCACTCCCTACAGATAAGGTATAGGTACTAAAGTCACAAGGGACTAAAGGACCATAGCAGAACTGAAAACAACCATATGAAGTTTCAGATCACTGAAACATTATTAAATGTTAACAAAGATCTTTTGCATCTGAAGTGCTCCATAACTGTGCACCTGCCTTCTCACTGCAGAAATGAGGGTAAAGAGGGTCTTTTAGCTGATCCTATCAAGGACATTAACTCAAACATAGATTAAAGATTGTCTCTGTTCATTTAGTAGCCATCAAGATATCCTGAAACTGGCATAGAAGTCTGTACCACAAGGCAAAATGAGTAGCAGATACATGCACTGACCCCAAACTCAGGCTGCTAACATAACACTTGAAGGTTTTAACTCCCTCCAACTCAAATCTTTGCAGATACCAGTTGAAGTGAACCTGTGAGATGCTATGTACAAGTATTCATAAAGTGTGCAACTATAAATGTATACAAAAATCTACAGAAAAATGGAAATTGGAAAATACACATACTTGTATAGGTATGAAGTGATATATTTGGAACTGCATTGGTATCCAGGCAATAATATACCTTAAGTTGCAGTCAGTTAATCCTATAGGAGAAGAACACAGTAGCCTCAGCTATACCCTATTTTTTGAAAGGCTCACAAAACACTGAAATACATATTCTGTTGAAGATCATGATCAGACGTAATGTTTAAAACACTGTTTCAGACTAAAAAAGCATTTTATAGCTCAAAATAACAATTTTAAAAAGGTAGTTTATTTAATATTTCAAAATCTATAGCTCTTTATTCTGTAGACATTAAAAACCTACCTTTAAAGCAAAGCAAAACAAAACAAAACAAAAAATAACATGGTCAATTTGGAGACCTCCCTGAGGATGCAAACTAATTAATCACGCAGAAGAATTCCCATACCCCTGGAAAGTGGGAAAAATAGAAATGGAAATTTCAGTGCTTAGAAAATAAACAAAGAAAGGTATATAAAAAAGTGAATTGAAAGATTTAGAGTAAAAACAAAACATTACTTTAGAGGGAGATAGTTTGTAGCATATCAATCCCTTTACCTGATGCTGTTACCAGGAGGCTGTCTGAATCACATGGTCTACAGGATGAAGCACTAACAGGGTTTATGGAGGAGCTACAGGCAATGGTGGTGGGAATGACAAAGGAATTTTCTGAACATGCAGGTTGGTTCAGTCCAGGGAAGTGGGAAGGCCAGGCACCCACCTGAGATGTGGCTACGGCTGGTATGGCACAGCCTGCAGGTGCCACAGATAAATCTATAGCAGGTTTTGGTGGCAGCTGAGGTGAGGACTTAGAAATAATTTCCTCATTTATTACCCTGATTCCTTGTGGTGAACTTGAAAGAGGTGAGGTCACAGTTTTGCTATCGGTTTTTGCACTTGTGTTTGGGGATCGACTACTATCCATTAAAACCTTTAGCTGTGGGTGTGGCGGAGAAGGAGTCTGCGAAAGCCCCGGTTTCTTAGGAGGAATAGGCGGAGGATTCCCTCTGTCAATTCTTGATACGCTAGGTGTCTTTAAATTCATTCTACCGACTGGGGGGTAGGTGCCAGCATCCACTGAATGTGACACCCCAGGGCGCGCTGGAGTGCTGCTCTGAGGGCTTGTAAATCTCGAAAGGACTTGGGTCACGGTATTTCGAGCTACTTGCTTGGCAACTAGGTTGTCACGACTAGTAGGGGATACATCCCTTGAGGGAGGGCTTTGGGTTGTGTTTCCATTTTGGTCTGGATCGTTAGCATTTACTTGAAATCTAAACCTAGCTGCTTGGATTCGTGGATTTAGGCCTGGCTGGCCAGTAGTGTTGGCAGATGGGGAATGCAAACTGTGCGCAGATGAAGTCAGCGAGTAATTCTGAGTTGCGACAGTTGGCGCAGAAGGAGTGGAAAGGGAAGTACTATTTGAAAGAGGGGAAGTGCCACTTGGTAAATCAGATGATAGGCCTGTACTTGGTCCATTTTCCTCAATTCTGTTTGGACCCTGTGTAAGAACAGGAGTTGTAGGAGGAACAAGTTCATTATGTGAAGACTGCCTATCAATGACAGGTTTCACAAATGCTGCATTAGCGCACACATTTGTTTTTGTATTGCCAGACACTAAGGGGTTCACTGCAGAAGGCTTCACAGATACAGTCAAAGGCAACTTCTTTGTATTTTCAGCGCTACTGTCTACTGCTTCGGGATCTGTTTGGCAGGCAATAGTTCTTGACACTGGCTCTTCTGTTTCAACAGAAACAGAAACAAAACTCCTATCTTTATTTTTATCTTTATTTTTAAGAGAAAGATTAGCTTTACTCTCATTCTCCTTCTTTAATTGCTCAATCATTTTTATCATTTTATCTCTTTCTTCTCTGAGGTCACTGGTATGTGCTTCTTCTCTATGAAGTTTGGCACGCAACTGCTCTCTCTCTGTGTCAAACTCAGACAACTGCTTTTCCATCTGAGCTTCCATTTGAGTACTCTTTTGTTTCTCAGCTGCAAGAGACTCCTCCAGTTCACCAGCCTTTTTCTTTTCCTCTTCAAATTTTGACATTACTTCTTCCAATTTCTGGGCTTCTTCTACAATTCGTCCAGATAACTGCTTACACTCTTTCACTAGCATCAATACTATGTGCTTATTCTTGCCCCGTTCTTCTTCAAGACGAGCAGATAGCTTTTTGTGCTCCAGCTCAAGATTCTGTAACTGAGATTTTTCCATTTCCAGCTGTAAAAAAGCATATAGAAAATATTTCATTAACAAAAGGGAGACTTGCAATATAACCTACTATTAACTTGACATTAATTGACTTTGAGAGTACACCTAAAATGAACCTGTCTGCCCAGCAGAGAAACCACCGAAGTGATCAGTGGTTTATCGTGAAAGTGCCTATAAGCAAGAGAAAGATATAGGTTCTCCCTGAATTGCTCTTCAGAGATAAGTAAACTCATCTTTTTTTTCCCTCTATTGATAACATAACATCAATTCATATCCATGAACTGATTAAATTATCATGATTTCTGAATGAGTGGCCTCCAGAAATTAGGCAAGCACCAAAATTCAGCACCTTATCAAACTTTTTTTTTTTTTGTAAGAGTCCTCTTCTCAGTAAAGGAATTGGCCACGAGCAAAAAGCAAGCTTAAAACAAAAACTTTGAGAACAGAAATAAAAGGCTTAGGTTCTAGGTCTTTCTCAGATTGAAGACTAGAGTTGAAATGCACATTTCACACTCATAGTAGCTATCTTATTTATTCACATTTATAATAATACATTCATTTCTGAGAGAAACATTTTGGTACCATTTTGGTATCTTCCTGTACTTTCTAACAGTGGGATGTCTCACTGACATCTGTGATGTATATAAGCTATGTGGTAGGCTAGGATCAGAAGACTACTTGTTATGTGCAGATAACAGATGAGAATAAATTTTCCACTCATTCATACAGTCATTTCATCTAACTCATCTTGCCCACTGACTATGCTTTTATTCCAAGGCCCTGTCACTGAAAAGCACTGGAAAAATACAGATTAATGCAGGCTTTTATAAAATAGCAACTAATAGCGAGGCAACACAAATCATTTTGTGTTTTCCGAGGCAAACTTTTACATATGTCAAACTGCAACAGAAGAAAAATTGGTTCTTTCTTTCTTTCTATTCCTGTTTTCACATACTGATACAGTTGCTTCCTGTATGGCTCATCTGGATAATGAAAAAACAAACAGTGAGCGTTCCTTCTCCTGTACTCTTTATATCAGTTCAGATTTATCAGTTCTACTTAATACTTATGTAGAGATTTATACAGGAAGAACAATTCAGAACTAGTACTACTAACATGCATTTTCTAGTGGGCATTGTTACTATTCCAGAAAAATACTTTCAGACATGTAGAAGATGTCACGTACTCATAATAGTTTAATTTTGACTGCAACAGGAAACTGTTTCATGCTACCAAGATCCAGTAATATTTCACAATGTTCAAAAAAACAACTGAGGAAAGCTGTGGCAAGTAGTTGTATTTTGCCACAGCTTACTTGGATCAAAAGTTTCACTTCAATAGATGGAGAAAGATTCAGAGTACAGATTCAGACTTCAGCATTCAGGTCAAATTGATACTAATTTCGGAGTTCAAGACAGTATCATGTACCATATTCATTAGAAACTGTAACATGAGAAACAAGATGGTCTAGGAGTCCAGACTGGTAATAGGGTGTATCTTCTCTCTCAGTCATTGCATAAAATTCTCTTGGTTGCTGGAAAAAAATAAAACAAAAACCCCTTCCAAAAAAAGAAAGCCACCAAACCATTAGCAGTCTCCTTTCCCACTCTTCAAAGCAAAACAAACAAACAAAAACAAACAAAATCCCTGTGCTCTTCAATCTAACAGTTTGCCAGAAGCCTGCTGCTGTAGCACAATATTCCCTGTCGTTTACCAAAGCAGATGAAATTTCTTAGCTCTAGAAATGTTTTTCACACTATTGCAGATGTGTCTGAAATTCATTTATAGCTAAAAATGTTGTCCTGGTTGATCACAAGTCAGCTTCAACGGGTAATGGCAGCACTTGTGAACCACATTTTAGTAATGGCATTAATTCAGGAAGAAACTTTACTATTATGACCAAAACAAACAAACAAACAAAACAAAACAAAACAACAAAAACAGTGAGTGAAGAGAAAGAAATCACTAGATGAAATTGTATCCACATTGTAAACATCATTCTGGCTTCAAATACATCAACAAATGTTTAGTGGGGGAAGAGCTCCACTGTAGATTACAGCATCATCCCAAGTTAATCAACACAGTGTGGCTGTACACTAAATTAAGAAGCTATTGTGATGAAACTTACTTGGGAGTGGTTCCTTTCACAGTTTTTCACATGACATTTCAGTGCCTTTCTCACATTTCACAAGACCTCAATCTTCACAGACCAAACACAACCACTGAGTAACAGTGAAATGCCTAGTAACTTATTTTTTGGCAATGCAAGTAAGAAAAACATTGCAAATGCATATATTTTTTGAAAGCTTGAAAACTCAATGAGATTATTGTGAAAAATTACAATTATTTTCTGTGATTTCATTTACAAACCATAAATCACAATGGATATCACTGTCTTGCTTTCATATGAGAGACTGGTTTTCTAAATGAACTACTGTGACATTATCTTTCTTTCAAATAATTATTAGTAGATTTTAACACATATCTGGGATGAAAATGGCTTGCCATATCATTACCTTATTTATAAGCATTACACGTAAATTAAGAATTCCTGATACAAATGTATAGAAGTGTATAGAACCTGTGTCTGATTTCAAATTGGCAGGAGGAGCGTTAGAGGAGATAGTTTCTCATTTTATTTTATCTCCCTCCATCCCTTTCTTTTGGCTATATCATCCTGAATAATAACAAAACAACAAACCAAACCAAACAAAACCTCATATAATTTACCCTGTATTTTTTTTCCTTTAGATGACAGATTTTGAACTAGCCGTGATTAATTATGAATTTATGAACTAGCTGCAACTTATTTTTTTTGTAAAGAGTACTGTAAGCACACACTAAGCCATACCAGTAATACAAACATTTGGAAACATTCCCAAGCAGTTTCTGAAAAGGTGACTGAAATACATTGAGTAAATTGAAAAGAACCAGTGAAAAACTGAACAACAGCAAATGTTCTTTAAATGTGAGAGAGAGAGACATGTTTTGTCAGAAGAGGTCAAAGGACCTTGCTCAGTCTAATAAAAGATAGACTAAAGGAACTAGTAGCAGCATTCTACTCCTTGAAGGGCTATTACAACAATGACAAAAAGAAATTCTTCCTGGTAGTGGCAAGTTGAACCTCTTTAAAAGGTAACATGAATGATCTCATCCTTCACAGTGATGGTAGTGCTGAAGGCCTGCAATACTGCCACTCTTGAGTTTCCAGGACTCAGGTAGATGACTTCACAGTTGTGCTGCTGGTGGATAAGCTGCTCTAGGCACAAAGTTAGACTAAATCACATCAACAGTCCTATTCCAATCAAGATGTCTATCTCTGAGCACACATCCCAGTACTAACTTCTCTGCCAACACCTGACAGATCAAGAACTGTCACTCTGATGATCTGTTTTTGAGTTTCTGTGAAACATCAAAATGAATTTTGTCAGCAGCTCCAGGAAAGGCATACAAAGGGATGGAAGGGGCTCCAGACTTTACACAAAGCAGATGACATCTAGGGGTTAGGTATTTGCACTAAGGTAAGCCTGTAACTCATAGTCATCTGCGCACTAGTTCATTTTCCTTTGTGCACCCTTGCACACTGTTCTGACTTCTTAGTATCAAATAATCATTTTATTCAAAGCATGTTTTAGGGTCACTATACTCATAGGCAAGAAGTCTCCACAAAAAAAGAGCTCACTCTGAGCCTGCTTGATTCCAGTAATATCCACAGAAAATAAGCACAGCTGTGCAAACACCTCATCACTTAGTGCAAGAGAGAGAGCGAGGCAATTTGAAACAGAAAGATAGAAGCATCACATGTCCAGAAAAGGAATAACCACTCTTAGAGAAAGTACAGCTGGCATTGTGTGTAGGTCATTATTTGTCTGGGTTTAACTTTTTTTTCTTACGTAGGGTCACCATATTTTGCTGAGCTGTTCTATCCCTCCAAGTACCTTCATTACTCTACCACAGAGTTTTGAGAGATGGTAGACAGGAAAATGAGGAATTAAGGGAAAGTAAAACACTGAATGAGTAGTTTACATAGGGGTTAATGGAAATGGTTGAGAGAGATTAAAACCGTTGCTACAAACCAAGAAACTTAAGATACACTGTTCAAGAACTATTTCTATTTGGATTTTAAAGAAGAGCTAAGTCACATGCATACTTGTTTAATGCCAGCCAGCTCATTTTCAAGTCCTGCTCTCACTCATTTCTTATTTGTTATGGGAATAAAAAATTTGGCATCCTAATTACACAGTTTAAAAGCAATACAACATTTTTTTCAAGAGTAGCAAAACTGATTGAGATACTTAAAAGCAAATCATATTTTCTTCTAGGAAACAATGGACATTCTCTTCTGTATCTGTAGATTTAGACACTGGTACTCAAATTTACATACCAATGTCCTGATTTCGAGATATATTTTTAATATATAAGGTCATCTTACATGCATTTGTACCTCCATAATCTAAAAGACTCTTTCTACAAAGAGGGATGAAAAACATATGCACAAGGAGGGACTTCTGGCTATGCACTGAAACAAGAAACTAATCAAACTGTGCAGGAAGTTATCAAAGGACCACAGACTGGTTGAGATTGGACCTCTGGAGGTCACCTAGTCCAACTTTCCACTCGGAAAGTGACACCCAGATCAGGTAGCCCAGGATATGTTAGGATCTCTCCAGTGCTGATATACAAGCTTGTTCTTTTCTATGCTGTGAGACAACCCCTTCCCCAAGATCTCAACATTTACTTTAAAAGCTCACTTAATTTTAAGAATCTCCAAATGTAATTAACAGCTCACTAGATAAGCCATTACACTGTTTTAAGACTCAGATTTCATACATACAGTACAGTATTATTCAATTGTTTGAATTTGGTATCTGAGTTTTAATGAAGTATTAATAGATGCTTAAACTTAGCTAAACTGCGGAGCTAAGGTAACAACAACAATTAATCAGAATACTTGTATCTAGCTACACTTTAAAAAATATGGTTTATATATTAGCGCAGGATTTGCAATCAGATTTTGCAATCATAGTTGGGAGCCTAAACCATCAATTGCATCAACTTTTTTTCCCAAAGAGAAAACAGAGTTGGTAAAAAGAAAGATGGATCAGAATGGTAAACTGACAATTCACTTTCAAAATGACATTATTTCATCTTCAAAATGAATTTTTTTTTTTTTTGCAACATACTTGTTCCGAAATAATCCTCCTAATAGCAAATATTCTGAATATTCAAAAATATTTTTATTAGTTATAATTTCTTTTCTAGTGATTTAGGAAGCAGAGCCACCTAATAAAAATGCAAAAAATGACTTACTTTAATGCAAGAAAAGTAGCTTCTCTAGGCTCCAGTGATGTTGGTTTAAAAACGTACTGTAACACTGAACTGTCCACCTATATATTGCACTGACTTGTATTGGTTCTATTTTATTTATTCCGTAATTACAGCTAGATTTATGGAACACATGAGGTGTACTCATAAAGTATCCACAGAAAATTAGCATCTCACTATATATGACAACTAAGCAATAAAATTTCAACATTCACGATGATAATGAAGTTAGACAAAGGTGCAAATTAAAAAGTGACATGAAAGAACAAATCAGGAAGGGGAAAAAGAAAGAAAAAAAAAAAAGATTGGTAGCAGGGTACCTTCTTTTGTCTGTTTTCAGAAGCAGCCAACTGAGCTGACATTCTTTCTTGCATTTTCCTGCAGTGAGCCATAACAGCTTCTAAAATGGAGAGTGGGTTCATGCAGATTGGCTTCCTTTCTTTCTCACCAGCCCCAGCCTCAAAGTCTCTCTGAAGAGCCAGGAACGGGTCACTCAGATTAAACCTTCCGTATCGTTCCTGGATAAAAACTTCTTTGCGCCGTGCCTAGTAAAAAAAAAAAAAGAAAAAAAAACAAGATAAAAGAATAAAACGAAATGCTTTCTTCGGAATACAACTACATACCGAACAGACCTAAATAAACAGGAAAGTTATGTTTCTAAAATATTTTCGTTATGTATTTCCAATTTCTAATAGACTTGGGCCAACATGCTGCACAGATTTCATTACAGTCAATGCAATTTGCTAAGTAAAACCTTCTGCTTCTCTATTTAGTACAGAAATTTCAGTTTGGAATAGCTTCACAAGCTATTCCAGCATCACAAGCTGGATGATGCATTGAGAAGTAAAGGGAAGAACAACATTCTGAAAGTGTTTTCTCAGTTAGTTAAAGGCAAGCAATAAATACCTGAAACATTTTTACAATAACAAAATAAGTATTTTTAAAATTAAAGAAGAATTGATCAGAATCATGGGATTGTAGGGGTTGGAAGGGATCTCCAGAGATCATCGAGTCCAACCCCCTGCCCAAGCAGCTCCCTAGCCCAGGTTGCACAGGTAGGCGTCCAGGTGGGTCTGGAACATCTCCAGAGAAGGAGACTCCACCACCTCTCTGTGCAGCCTGTGCCAGTGCTCCGTCACTGCACTGTGAAGGAGTTCCCATGCACATTTGTGCAGAACTTCCTATGCTTCAATTTATGGCAGTTTTCTCTCATCCTATCACCACACACTGCTGAGAAGAGTCCAGCCTCATCTCTTTGCCTCCTGCTCCTTTGATATTTAAAGACATGAATCAGATCCCCTCTGAGTCTTCTTTTCTCAGGGCAGAACAGACCCAGGTCTCTCAGCCTTTCCTCATACGGGCGGTGTTCCACACCCTTTATTATCTTTGTAGCCCTCCTCTCAACTCTTTTGAGGAGATCTCTGTCTTCTTTGTTCCAGGGAGCCCAGAACTGGACACAATACTCCAGGTGAGGCCTCACCAGAGCACAGAGAGTGGGAGGATCACCTCCCTCGACCTGCTGGCCATGCTCTTTTTAATGCACCCCAGGATGCCATTGGCCTTCTTGGCCACCAGGGCACACTGCCGGCTCATGGCCAGCTTGTTATCCACTAGGATCCCCTGGTTCCCTCTCCTCAGAGCTCCTCTCCAGCAGGTCATCACCCAACCTGTACCAGCGCATGCAGTTATTCCTCCCTAGGTGCAAGACTCTACACTTGGTCTTGTTAAACCTCATCTGGTTCATCTCTGCCCAACTCTCCCGCTTGTCCATGTCTCCCTGAATGGCAGCACAGCCTTCTGGTCTGCCAGCCATTCTTCCCAGCTTTGTATCATCAGCAAACTTGCTGAGGTTGGACTTTATCCCCTCATCAAGGCCACTGATGATGATGTTGAACAGGACTGGACCCAGCACCAATCCCTGAGGAATACCGCTAAATGCAGGCCTCCAACTGGACTCTGTGGTGCCAACCACAACCCTCTGAGCTCTGTCAGTCACCCAGTGCTCAACGCATCTCACTGTCCACTCATCTATTGCACACTTCCTTAGCTTCATGATAAGTATGTTGTGAGAGACAGTGTTAAATGCCTCACTGAAACCAAGGTAGACTATGCTCACAGCTCAAACTACATCCACTGCTCAGTGGTGGTATCCTTATACATAGATTTGCATAAGAACAATCACAGACAAGCAGAGAGCAAAAAAATCACCAATGCCCTTTTCAAATCCCTGCTCAAGAAAAACTTTATCATCCTGTGTTTATATAAACTATTATTAAACAACACAATTGTTATTTCCAAAATACAGTATCATACTACTTTAAGAAAATCAAAATACTACACAATAAAGATCAAATGTAATTTTGCTTGATAAACTGATCAATTTTTGATAAGTTATTTTGATACGTTTAATACACACTACATAAGAAACACAGATCAGTACTGACTTCTGATTTTTATTATAGAAAATACTGTTCCAAAACCTGAGGCTTAAGCCTCATGTGATTTATGAAACAAAAGAGAACTGAAGAAGAAACCCAAACAACAGAACTATCCAAAATTTAAAGATATTGTTGTGGTGTTTTCATGCTTGCACACATAACAGAAAGCAGAAGGAAGTGAGCCAAAGCTTAAAGTACAAATTTTGGAAGTGAAGG
This sequence comes from Oreortyx pictus, assembly GCA_036925125.1. Classification (NCBI taxonomy): domain Eukaryota; kingdom Metazoa; phylum Chordata; class Aves; order Galliformes; family Odontophoridae; genus Oreortyx; species Oreortyx pictus. The sequence continues at coordinate 162,636,297 of JAUPFR010000001.1, forward strand.
TTTGTTACCTTAAAATAACTAATCACAGGAGCAATTCTTAAAAGTATGTTTCAAAAATAAGAACAAAAATACAGTGCAAACAAAAAGCATCACAAAGAGGAATCTTAAAAATAACGAAGAAGATGGATTATTTATTTTTATTTTTAATGTGAGATTTATTTCAAGCTCTGGAAGTTCAGTGAGGTAAAAGCAAAACCTGAAGAAGAGTAAGCAAGTTTTGAGGGGTAAAGGAGGAGGAAGGGCCAAAAGAGGCTACCCAAAAGGGTTAGGGAGGCACTGGAAAAGGCTGACGTTTAAGTTTAACATACGAAAAGAAGGCCATACAAAGGTGACATCCATTCAGGGCATGTGAAAACAAAGAACATTAGAACTACATGAGAAAAACTCTCCACAGACTAGCTACAAATAACGTACCTTAGTGAATTCCCAACTTTTGCATTTACATAGTGTACAACATTGAGATTTTGGAGGAAATTAAAAAGTAAAAGATAATTTAATTGCAGCAGATGCAAGTATTCCTGAAAAATTTTCAATTTGCTTTCCAATTTGACTGCATAAATGAAACCAGAGAATAGGTACATATTTGCTCTGCAAATAACTTCTAATTGGTCACATTTCAAAGCCTTAATTTTCATCTTATATTTTAAAACAAAATACAATTGTTAGTGGGGAGGGGCTATACTTGCAGCTCCTAGTTCTATACACAGGAGTTACAGGAATTGTATAGCTTAGGAATTCAACCTTTATGCAGGAAAGGAAATGAAACCAAAGACAGTCCTAACCCTTAATGGACTGAAGCACTAAGCAGACAAACAAGATGACAAACGCAAAAGGTTAAGAATTTAAATAGAGATGGAGGCACAATCCATACAAAAAACATCAGCAGCCTAAAAGCCTCTCAGTTTACATAAAGAGAGTGAACCATCAAAGTTAAGTGAGTAATATCAAGGTAGGAGCTCAGCTGCACGTTAAAAAGTAAGAAAAAAAAAGTCATCAGAGCTTCATTCTGAAGTCCAGAAACCAATAAAGAGAAAAATAAAGAACAAAAGAGCAACTGTTGTGCTGCCACTATATAATTAACATTTTGTTTGTATCTTGGATAGCACAAGCAATTACTGTACTCAATGTAAGAATTATATCAGAATTAGATATAGAAGGAAGAAGGCCAAGAAAGACAATCAAAATTTTGGAACAGTTTCCACATTAGGAATGATCATCCAGGCTATGGACATTTTGCCTAGAAATGACTGGGTGGGATATAAACACCTACTTTAAACATAAAATCATAAGCATGGAAGGAGAATAAATGCTGACAGTTTACTTATCTAATAAAGGAATTGTGGGGCATCCAATAACTCCATGTATCCATAGGAAACTTGTCCAGATGGACTTCAGATTTGAAGCAGTTTCTGTTATGTTATTATACATAGCTCAGATAAATACAAACAGAAAGGTGAGAATGACAACATTTTGAGTGAAGTCTCAGTAGATAATGCAACACCCATTACCATTTGTCTGTATTCTCAGTTTTTACTGTTCTATCTTGGAAGCTGCAGTGTTGATCCTAAAGCAAGACCTATCTAATACTAGAAACCACCATAACCTCTGGCTATCTGTTCCATACTCAAGAAGATGTTTTGATCAGAGATGAATGTTAACATCACTATTTGTGTTCTCATCTAGTCTCAAACACATCAGTGGGGTTGGACGGGGTTATGGTTAGGGTATATAATAGGGCATATAATCTCCACTGTCACCTCCAAGCTGAATATGTACCAGGCACTGATAGAGCTTTTCACTGTATATGAGACTTAGTACTCCGTTAAACTGAAACCCAGTGCTTAGTGGGTATTTCTGGAATTTGTCATGCCGCAGAAAAATAAAAATAGAAAATAGGTTAAATACAGATGCATTGAATAAAATAGACTTAAAAAAAAAACAAGCCAAAACAACACACACCACAAAGAAAAACACCAAGTGAAGAATGTCAAAACACTAATTGAGGCTGCCAAGGCACTAAAGTGTACCAAAGCATCAGAGGCTCTCACAGGCATGGCACTCTACCATTGCCACAGCAGAAGCTGCAAAACAGTGAATGAATATTCTGCACCAAGGATAGTTCTAAAAATATTCTTAATACATTTTCTGCTTTCAAAACATTTTCAATTGCTCATACATCCTAAGAGAAGAGGTTAGGAAATTCAACAGTCTGACAGGAAAATTTAAGTGTCTGTTAGCTTTCACTTAAAATGAAAACTTTACTCAGATCATCTACTTTCCAGCTAAATGGCTTTTTAACTTAAAAACTTCTAGCAGCTGCAAAAAGAAGCATACCTTTCATACAACACAGAAGAGCTGTGGTGTTTTGTTGCTGTTGTTTTAATTTATTTTTAAACTGGAAGATGTTGACAAAAACTCCTGTAAATCATGCTATTTCAGTTTCTCCTGAATCACAATAGCCAGTTTCTTAATAGCTTCCCATATATTTCACTGACAATGCAAATAGCAAAGAATATCGGGAAGTCATACTGAGTTTTAAACTGAATTAGGGTAGATTTAGATTAGGCACTAAGAAGAAATTACACTGGATACTGGCATAGGATGCCCAGATGGCCCATTCCTGGAAGTCAAGGCCTGGTTAGTTCAGCCTGTGGGCAACCTAACCTACAGTGAGTGATGTCCCTGCCCATAGCACGGCAGTTGGATTAGACAGTCTTTACTTCCAACCTAAACCATTCTATGATTCTGTGATTCTGTGTGATTCTGTGATTCTAAGACCTATACTTGTCAAATTTAAGTGTATGCATATTAATAGTAAATGTTTAATATAATAAATCCACACTTCATCAAAAAGATGTACATAGGTTTGGATGAACAAACGTAAATAATGCACTTCTACTAAGAGTGAAAGCATCACAGCTCTTCCTATATATTAATACCTACATTAATCTCAACATTAGGAATTACATCAAATTTGCAGATTGACGAAAATCTACTTTACGTTAAAAGCAAAACATTTTACAAGAAAAGACAATCAGCATATTTTGAAATAAACTTCAGAACTTCAGGAGCATTGCCAAATCATTGGGCATTCATTTGAAATTATGGTTTTCTAGAAATCATAGTGTTAGCACAGACAGAGAATTGCTAACATTTTAATGTACATCTAAAACTATTACTAGAAATCGGCTGTTAGCCCCCAGAAATAAGCTTCTGGGCTCCTGCAGAAGCTACTACACATAGATACTTGCTCGAGCATATTGAAAAGAAAAGAAAAACAACAACAAAACCCTAGGAAAGAAACAGGAACAGAACTGGGTACGCTCCTTCCCAGACATAACACCCATGGTCACTCTTCTGTCAGGCCACTTTTAATCTTTGAGAAGCATAAGACTGGGCTGACTTAGGCAAAGAATACCACTTCCATACTAGTCTACCAAAAGGAGAACCATAAAGTGGAAAGAGAGAGCAAGCTGGAACACAATCATCTTGTCAATATCTAAAACACAGTTCCAAACGGGTATAAATGTTTTTGTGCAGAAGGAAGCACTGCATTCACTTATTTCCCTTGCCAGCATTCTTTTGAGTGAAAATTATCACCTTTTTGAGGAAATGAAGTGTTTTCTGTGTATCGCTATCTGAGGTAAACCTATTGCATCTGACTCTACAAGTTCTCAGATGTAAAAACAGCTAATTTACGAATGTTGGAGCCAGGAGCTTGCTCAAAAACTTAGCTCAGCCAACGTGGCAGAACCTTTGGGCACACCTAAGACCTTCTGGTACCTGAATGAAATATATCATAAAAACATAGGCGTTTTTTGACTCCCCAAGGCCTTGCTTCCACAGCAACAGCAGAGTACTGACATCCTGCTGTCCACTCTGCTGCCATGCAGCACCCACTCACTGGTCCTGGGAAAGCTCCCTGGAGGGCAGCACTGGCAACAGGGAGAGACACAGACAGCAGCCCTCAGGCTTCTTTTCCTAAACCATTCAGCAGGATGCACCCCATAATCTTCACAGGGCAGCTGACAAGAAGTTATGCCAAGGCATGTAAGGGAGAAACATGATGAAGTGCAGTAGCAAAATGGGGGGAAGAGAAAGAAAGGAGATATATCAGAATATTTTAAGCTAAAAACAAAACAATCCCTGATGGAAATAATGATGGATATGTATCATCACAATATTTCCACATATTATTACTTTAGCTTATAATAGCTGTGTCCCTTTGCACTTCACCAATAAACACGAGACAGGAGAAACAGAAATACTAAAAGCAGAAAATTCTTTCACATCTTTCAGCATTGAGTTTAACGTCGTAACAGCTAGCAGCAACACCACGATATCTGCTTTTGATGGCACTCGTTATCTGGGGAATGTACAGCCTAATGTCACACAGGTCATTAATCCTTTAAAATAGTATCTGCACTATTTGGTGTCTGTGCTATAACAGCATTAGCAGTGTCTGACATAAACTTAAATCGCACAGCAGTACATACAGAAAATATCATTTAAAATGTCTAGCTGAAAATAATTAACTGAATGTATTTTCAAACAGAAGATTTTCAAAACCAGAAAAAATATGCACCCACTACAGCAGGTAATCACAACTGCTGTATTGTGAGAGGTGCTATATAAATTCATAAGCTGTCAGCTTTTTTCTCCTGCACATGCCCATTTGCACATCAACTGTTTTTTTAATTACAGAACTGAGACTGAAAATATTTAAAGGTATATTAAGATGTCCATGAGAACTTATATTTTTGCAGCATATGCCACTGTTTTGCAAAATTATTACTTCAGACAAATCATCCAATAAGAAACTGGAGAAATGCTAATGAAATGGAAGAGAGCATACCTAAAAACAGATACAAAACAACAACTTTAAGTGGTTAATTCATTAAGTTCACTACTGCAGCAGGGTGAAAGGTTATTATTATCATTACAAGGGCTTTTAAACTCAGTCCAGTAAGAACAACACATTTATACACATTTAACTTCTAAATCCTCACGCATGATTTGAAGCAAGACTAAAATAAGACTGCAGCTACCACTTACAGAATAGGAACCTGAAGTTGTCTGTGGGCAAGGCTAGCCTATAGTTCTATGCTAGATCAAGGGCAGCCTACAAGTTCACATTCATAAAAACAAAGCAGACCTGTAAAACGACTTCAGAAAGGAAAAAGATCAAAGGTTCCATGATGGAGGGCCAAGTAGAAATAGGACTCTTCAGTGTGAAACAGAGACAACCATGGAAAATCATCTTAGAGGTCTGCACACATAAAGTGAAATAGCAATCATACTGCGATGTACAGAGGGGAGTAATGGTGGAACACAAATTATTCTCAGTGACATCAGATAAGCACTGGAATGTGTTGCCCAGGGAGAACCTATAACCTATCAACAGGAGATTCCCAGGGCTAGACTGAACAAGACACTCAGCAACCTGATCCATCCCTGACATTATTAGTACTGCTTGAAATTGAAGAGTAGATGAATCGAACTCTCAAAGCATCTTCCAACTTCACTTATTCCAATTACAAAATCTCACAGATTTTTTTTTCCGTTGTTTAAACAGGAATACAAGGGAGCAAGCTAGACTTTCAAACAACATCTGTTTTACTGTAGAACTAAAGCAAAAAGCAGAACAAAAGAAAAAAAAATCAAGATCAATCAACATATAAGCAACAAATAAGACCAATGAGGAAAAAATGAAAAATTAACCAGACAGTATAAACTATATTGCTGACTCTTTTCAGCAATAATCTATATTGACATTCATAGTACACATTTGCTGAAAAAAGTTTTCATAATCAGTAGCAAAATATATAAGCGCTTTTAAGGTTAATGCTGCACTTTGTGTTCAGCACATTTCAGAGACTCCTCTTCATTTATCTGCCAAGTTAGAAGTTCAGCAAGTCCAAGTCCTCCATACAGCAATTGGTGATAAACATCAAAAATGGGACTGCATGTCCTACACTGCTGTGGAACAATGGAACTGAATTAAGGCTTCTCCAGAACCTTTATACAAAATTTCCTTCCTTTCAAGAGCATTTGTTCCTCTGATTAATTTCCTTTTTCCACATATACTAGAATTGTTTCAGCAGATGTTAACAGGTTCATACTAATATTTTCTTTTGACATATGTATTAGGAAGTGGCAAAAAGTTTTCTAATGCTAAATAGCACAGGAGGCAGTAAAAGCTTATTTTACATGTTACATTAAAGAGCGTGAACTCTGGGTTCTAAACAAAATTGCAAAGATGGCAGACCTCTTAAAAGAGGAAAGTGGGTGAAATAAAGCATAGAATTTTATTCAGTGGTATTATACAGTGTCCTAAAATGATTTGTTGGAGCTACTTGTTTAGTCAAAACAGAATTACCAATGAGTATCTACTCATTAAAAAGTATGCTATACTACGATTAATTAAGAATGAAGGTACAGGGGTTTTCTTATGCAGAAGTGAATGTTTTCAGAGTACCACATGAGATGTTATACATAAAATGTTTTATAGAGCAAACTTTAAATGCAAATGTCAGAACCTGCTGAAGAAAGAGTATCCTGCAGCCTGATTTTTGTTCATGTACACTTGATGCTCAGCTTCTCCTTAGAACCTTAACTACTATGTTAACAAACCTTAGCTTCCTTTCTTCGTCACTGTGGCATTCATATTTAGGCGAAGTCTAAAAGCAAGTTAGATTTTAATGAACTGAATTTTATGTCAAAAGCATTTGATGAATGTATTCAATCTGCTTTCAGTCTTAAGTCAAATACCATGAGAGAAGAGCTGGTGTGTACACTTAGGATGCTACTGAGGCTGAAAAAATGGAAACTTTGTGACTAGTGATGGTGATCTAACATTCTGCCACTTCAAAAGGAGTGAAAACAGTAAAAGAAATTGAGAAGTAAGAAGTCAAAAATCAGCAGGTTAAATAGAATCAACACATAGGTGGATTATGCTCTAAACAACCAATTGAACTCCTTCATACATTAAAAAAAAAAAATGTTTTCCACAGATCACTGATCAGGATCACAAAAGAACATAAGACAAGCAGTGTTAGCAAAAAGAAAACAGACCTCTTCAGTCTTTCTTAATATGAGGCATAAGTAATCATAAGAAGCATTTAAAACCATTTTATAGCAGTGTTGGATGACAGCCAAAGCTTACCTAGTCACTGCCACACAAATGTATCAGTGAGACTCTCTACCATGAAGTACACTGTATCAAAGTGGAGATACAGCTTCTCAAGAAAAGTTATCCTAAGCACCGTCCACTGCAATATGAGTAACAACACAAAGCTGCACTATTCTCTCATTCACAGCAGTTCACAGAACTTTCTGAAAATTTATAACTTGCAAAATGTCTCCTTCTGTCAGAATCACATAGCTCAGAATCCAAGCTTTTAAAAAGCTGTTTTCTTGTGGTTTGTTTTTTTTACTTTTTATTTTATTATTTTTACCCTTAAAACGCATGTCTGTATGTTGTTTTCACAAGGCTATCCCTAGTAACCTCCATTCAAGAAGGTACACAAAACCTTCATTTTGAGACAAACAAAGTCAGCTTTTACCTAGCAGCTGATGAGAACAGCAGAGCAAATTTTCTCAGTTTCACGCCAAGTACCCAAATACTACAGTGGTTCACAAAAAGCTGTATAATTCCCTCTTCTCTTCTGCACTCAAAAGTGGAGTTAGTAAAACTACAATGCTCCTAACAATGTCACTCCTTATTGAAGTCTCTGTGTACAGGAGAATAGACATTTAATTAACAGTTGAACAATATTAGACTTAAAATATAACAGAAGGCACTTAAAAACTACACAGTAAAGATGAAGCCTGATTCTCCTTTGGGGCCTGGCTCCATAAGAAGAGAATATCACCTCCTATCACCGATCTATTATTACCCCAGTACTGCAAAGTAGCACAACTGACTTCCCCTCTTCCATGTTACCTGACAAAAACCTCCAGAAAATTAAGAGTTATAGACAGGATAGTTAGAAATATGTTTCCAATTCTTCTTTACTAGTTTTCCCCTTTAGAGTTATGAAAATCCCCCATTTTGAGGATGGGAGAAGAAAAGGATCTAAAAAATGTAAAGGCCCTATATTCCAAAGCTAAGATCAATTACTAGCAGATCATTACTAACAGAAAAAAGAAAAGGAAAAAAAAGTCAACATAAAATATTCTTAACATTTTACAAATGTTAAAGGTGAAACTCAGGCCTTGTACAGAGCTCCTAGACCAGGAAAAGAAAAAGCTCAAATCACGTAACAAACATGTGGCTTTAATTGAGAATAATCATCCAGATGTTCTACATAATGATGACATTAGGCCAATTTTACGATGGCTTTGTTGCCTGATGCTTAAACATTTGCAAGTTATAGGCCAATATTTTGTAAGGATGTATCGCTGTTCTACACTGTGATTATTTAACCACCCAGATATTTATTATTTCTGGTAATAAGACAGATTTTCATACTGGTAGAATCTCCACGAAAGAGAACTAAACTCTCTGGTTACTTTAAACAGGTGCTTTGTCTAGACTTCTCCACAGATTCAACTTCACAGTTCAAATTCATGCAAATCAATTCATAATTTTCTGCCTGGAAATCTGACAGTCATTTTTCAGAAGTACTTAAGGAACTCTGATTTCACTTCTAACAAAAAGAGCACTTCAGCCTCCACACTTAGAGGTTAAACGCTTCTTCAGTTCAGCAACAGACAACATGAACTGAAGGTTTAACAAAAGCTACAAACATAACTAAATCAATGTGCAATTCTTTTTTCCCTTTACAGCATTCAGGCTTTCATATTTTCAAATTATCAACATCTCAGCTAAAATATCATCCCATATTACCGTATAACTATTATATGATTACCAGATTAATTAATTAAAAAGTCAGCAATGGTGCATTTACTATGCTCAACAGCATGGATCTACTTGAGATACAGGAAGAGAATTCAGACTTTGCAAATAATTTCCAGTATTCATTTTGGAAGGAAACTTTTGAGAGTAATATATATTATCTCCAAGGAGAATTTTATTATTGCTACTCTTCCTGGAGAAGAGACTGACTGAATGAATCTATCTAACTAAATATACTGGATTTTTAGAATGGATCACTGAAGTAAACAGAAACCTCATCTGCATTCTGGATGTTATGACCCTCATAAAAACTTTACAGCATGTTTCAAGATAGTACTCTCTTCACAGATACCATTACTTAAAAATTATCAATTTTAAAATTGAATAGCAGTTTTCATTTCCACAGTAACTAGCTAAACTTGTATTCTGCTGCTTCATGGAGAACTCTCTATAATTGTTGTTGCCCTGTTTTCTCAAATTTTCCATTTATCTCAAGAAATGGAATGCTGGCCTTTGTAACAGAGCTTGTGCTAAGTACTTGCAGGATTCTGCCAGAGCTGCTCAGACAGATGTCTCTCTGGGAGAACTACCCACTGCTCAGAGCAGCATCTAAACAGAGTAGGAAGGAGAAAGGCATGAGGACATAGACCCAAACACAACAAGAATAACAGTTATGTAAATATTTTTGAATATTTGAAAATAACCCCACTCAAATATCTTATTAATAATAACATAAATACTTTTATAAACTGAATTTGAAAGAACCAAGAACAGACCTCAATCTTCAAAAATCAGGAGAAGCAATCAAACAGGATGCATGAGATGCAAAAAGTGAAAGCATTATGTACAGTTTGCACTTCAGAGTCACCATCAACAAAATAAACTGCACTATTTGTTATTCCTTAACTAAAAATGGAAAGTTACAGTTAATGTAACAGTATGTACAGGATGTCCCCATTACATTTCTGGTTGTCAGCAACATGAGTAATGGTGGCAACCACATAAAACACTTTATAGAAGTCATTGTAACTTCTTAATGAAGTCACAGCTACATTATTTATAAGGATCACAGAAACCAAGAAGCAGTTGCAGTAACACGATGCCATGTTTTTTGTTTTGTTTTTTTTTTACTCATTATTTTCATAAATACTGTGTGCACCTCTACTAAAGTAGTTTAAGATGGATTACACAAGAAGATCAAATGGGAGTAGGAGTAATCAAGTAGGAAAGGAAATGCAATTACCCAAATACGCAACCAGCAGAATACTTCCAGCTACATTAGTAGTTACATGTCTGGCAACCACAAAGATATTCAGATCTTATGTCAAAAACAAAAAAAGAGAATATAACCAGTTTAACAGTCTCTGCTGAAAGGAAACTTTCCAGCCATTTCACACTAGTTTCATACTGCTTGTCTCCAATAAGGAAAGTCTGGAATAAAGGCATCCCCATGAGCAGTGAAGTTTAAGCTTGGTAATCAACACATACAAAGGAGTGTTCAAATCTAGTTTACCAAATGTTTTGCTTTGTAACTAATAGAAGTGGTAACATAACCCTAATAGAAGTTCACTTTGTGAGTAGCTTCAAGAAGAGCCCTTTTTAGGCATCAGAAATACAGGTTCTCTTAATCAGTTAAGGAACTGCTGCTATTTCCCCAACTTATATTGGAAATGATTAGACCTGGCTCCCTTTGAAATCAAATATGGCTGTTGAGGAAAATCTACTTGATACCTTCATCATGAAAAGAAAAGCCTTTGCTATTAATTATCCACACTGACTTCCAGCACTATTATTACAAAAAAAACAAAAACAAACCCCACAACACTAGATATGAGAAATAATAAATACTTTGATAGGCAATCAAAATCCTTTACAAAATCTTATCTTTTTAATAGGATATTAATACATAAAGTCAAACCTCCAACACTACACACGGTGTTTTTAAACTATTCTAACAGTTTCTGGCAATATCAAGAGTAAGGTATAAGGCTGTCCTTTTTAAGCAACAACAAAAACCAAACAGAAACAAACAAACAAAAACATTTTACACATTTCCTGAACTACAGTATTAGAATTTTCTGTCTCAAGAAGCATGGATTGTTTTCTTTAAATTGAAAATAGCAAATCAACTTTCTTACAGTGTATTCAGTCATGGAGTCATCACTGGGGCCTTGCAGCACTTTAGAGAAGCTTATAAACAGGAAGGAGACCAATTTTCTTTACATGGGAAGATAGTGATAGGAAAAGGGGGAACAGCTTTAAATTAAAAGAGGGGAAATTTAGGTAAAATTTATGGGGAAATATTCAGAGTGTGGTTAGGCATGGAAACATGTTACCCAGAGAATCTGTGGATGCCCCATCCCTGGAGGCATTCATGGCCAGGCTGGATGGAGCCCGGAGCAGTCTGATCTGCTGGTTGGCAGCTCTGTCTGCAGCACAAACTCGATGAACTAGATGATTTTCAAGATCCCTTCCAACCCAAGACATTCTATGGTTTTATGATTTAATAGAAAAGCGCATTTTTTTTAAATAGTTGTCAATAATGCAATGTAACAAAACACATCAAGTAGCCTTCTAAAATAATTTTAGCTGACATAATATAAACTGAAAAAAAGATACAAGACATAACCCATGATTTTTGCAAAGAAATTCAAACATGCAAAAATAACAATACAAGCAAGACACGACCTAACTTCTATTTCACAGCTGACTTCTGCCTCTGAGACCAATGATTACCATCACACTGTCTACAAAAATAACCTTCATTACATACAGTTTAACATCTTCTGATCCTCCTTCTTGCTAATTATCATTTTTCAAAGACACCTGCTATAAAACAGACTGTCTTACTGGCTGCCAGAAACCTCTGAAACTGCCTTCCGTGTGCTTCTAGCTCTGCTCTTTGGTATGGGAGAACAATGAAATTCTTACAGAAGTTCAGGTCTGAATTTTAAATTCACAACTCAGCAGAATTACTGCAAGTAAGGTTCTCAATAATTTATACACAGCATGGCTTTCCTTGACAGATCACACACTGTAAATGTAATTTTACAGTCTATTTGTGAACGACAAAGCTCTATATAGCTTCATTCCTCTTTTTCTTGATAGCTCTCAGTCTTCTTCCTCTCTGACCCTGAACTTCACTCCAGAAACATTAGACCTTATAGTACAACTCTTGTTGACTTCATGTTTGGGATAAAAAAAAAATTATATAAATGCAACTAACAATTTTATTTTATCATTTAAGTTGCAGTGCATAAGGAAAAAAAAGCATCATCACAACACAAGGAAGGTAATAACATGAAAAGGATGCAAAAGCTTTAATTGACAAAACAAAATCTCTTGATTAAAACCTCAGTCTGCAATAGGCAAAGCCTGCCTTGGCCAAGTGTGGGAAGATTTTTTTTACCAGATAGAACTTACCAGGAAGCAGACAGGTCAAGTTATGTAAACACAACTTGCAAGTTTCTACAGCTCCCCTTCCAAAACAGCTTATTATTTAGCTGAGGTTTTTGCTTTTCCTTTTTATTTCATCTTTTCTTTCCCCAAGGAATAGCTCATTCATTAATGGCATGAAGAGCCATGCATGAATATACAAACATCTTGAATAATTAAAATATCAATTTTTCATTATCAATCTAGGTTACCCACTAAAAAAAGAAAGTTGTTAGTCTTCTGTTACGATAAACAGATACAGCAAGATTTTTTAAAATACTGCTTGATCTTCATGTATGCTTATATGATAGCAAGTGTAGAAATACTTACACATGACAATTCCATCAAAATACTTGACATTATCATTGAGATTGAAGTATAACTATGTGCTTCTGTCCTTAATCAATGCCAACCTTCCACAATGCCCAGCTCAAGACTTGAAATCAAACTAGCTTGAGCACAAAATGTGTTTTGCCCTTTGAGGAGAGAGACTCCAGAGAAGCATTTTACAATGACCCATCTGGCAATTTTACAAGCAAGGTTCGTCAGTCTTACATTCAAGTGTAATCATAATTACAGAACGTATTGGGGTATTTCTGTTTTTAGAAAATGAATACAAGGAGGTACAAAGATGCTTTGTTTGTGATCAAGACCAATCAGTATGTATTTTCTATTACACTTATAGAAGATGACCCAAGCACCTGTAGTTATCCGATGACTCTGCCTAAATTAACAGGCAGCACAACGCAACAGGAACAGGTAGTTACAGCAATACAATTAGTGCTAAGAGTGTGCCTACATTTGAAAGGAGGTATTAATCTAGATCATCTCTGGTCTCATTGTGTGGAAGAATATTACGGGTGCTTCTAACATAGACTTTTTGATTTAAGTTTAATCCAAAAGATGATTTTTCACAGTCTGAGGGTAGTCTCTGTGGCAAATCAAAGCCTGGGACAAGGAGAAGCATATCTCCAAAAGTAACATCTGAATAGTAAGATAGATTAATCCAAGTAACTCCTTCACACAGACATGCATGTATGTATATGCACACACATGCAAAACTGACTCAAAAGTGATTGAGTGCAAGGTTCTGCTCATGGGTTGGAGCAATCCCAAGCACACATGCATGCTGGGGGGAAAATGGCTTGAAAGCAGCCCTGAGGAGATGGATTTGGGAGTGCTGGTTGATTAAAGATTCAATATGAGCCACCAATGTGTGCTTACAGCCAAGAAGGCCAAACGTATTTGGCACTGCATCAAGAGAAGTGTGACCAGCAGGCTGTTGAGGGAGGTGACTCTGCCCCTCTGTTCTGACCTCATGAGAGTCCACTTGGAGTACTGCATCCACTGCCGGGGCCTCCCACACAAGAAGGACATGGAGCTGTTGGAGTGGGTCCAGAGGAGGGCTGCAAAGATGATCAGAGGGCTGGAGCACATCCCCTACGAGGACAGGCTGAGAGCTGGAGCTTTTCAGCCTAAGGAAGAGAAGGCTTGGGAGGGAACCTTATAGCAGCCTTCCAGTAGCTGAGGGGGACCTCATAGAAAAGCTGGGGAAGGACTTTTTATAAGAGGAGGTAGCAACAGGACAAGGGGAAATGGTTTTAAACTGGAAGAAGGTAGATTTAGACTAGATATTGGGAAGAAATTCTTTACTGTGAGCGTAGAGAGACACTGGAACAGGTTGTCCAGTGAAGTTGTGGATGCCCCCACCCTGCAGGCATTCAAGGCCAGGCTGGATGGGGCTTTGAGCAGCTTGATCTAGAGGGAAGATATATACAGCAGGGGGGGCTGGAACTAGATGATCTTAGAGGTCCCTTCCAACCCAAATCATTCTATGATTCTATGATTTATCATAATTAACACTAACTCATATAAAAGAGCATTCAGTTTGAATGGTATTTATTTTATTTCATATTTTAATAAAAAAAGGAGCAAGGTTTTAAGTAACGTTGGATTATACCATAATAGCCTTGGAAATTTATTTTTTTTTTTGTATTCTCATTGCAACTTGTTATTAATTTAAAAAATAATCTAACCACTACAAAACAAATAATCCTTTTAAAAAGGATTACAACATTTTTGATCGAGCTTTCCTTAAAACTACCAAATTTTTCATGAAGTTGAATGCTAATTATTTTAGAACCACTAAGATATCAATAGTAGAGTTGGAACCTGAAAACTGGCATCCAATGTACTATTTATAACCCACATTAAAGAAACATATCGTCATCTACACAGGGAGCAAAATGCAATCGATATTCACTATACCTATCAGAAGTTCTTTATTCCTAATTTAAAACCTTGTCTTTTTAGACTATGATCTTTTTAAGGTAAAGCTAATAGAATCTCATCTTACATTTAATTGTGGCTATGAGATATTATTACATGATGCATTAGCTTCTGTCCTTTGATCTAAGAATTTTCTTGCATTAATATCCACACCTTCATCACAAAATTCAACAACTGTTCTTCAAGAAATCACATGCCTTGCTAGCAGGAGTCAGAAGTGATCATATACAGATTTCCTACTTTGCCAAAAGAAAGCACGATTCATTTTCAAGTCTATTGATGAGCCCACAAGCTTGTCAAAATTCTTAAATTCAGGAAGACAGACTGTACCATCAACTCCAACAGCACATTTATTCACCCTCCCCCCACACTTTTTTTTTTTTTTTAAATAAGTTTTAGGTAATGTAATTTTAATGTAGCTGCTCAGAGAATTTAAGTCAAATTTTCCCTAACTTTCTATTCTGGTGTTCATATACTGTGCCCAGTAACACAGACACTGCCCTTACAAAAATCTGCAACCTTGCTTTAATCAAGGGATTGACAATTGTATGACTTCTCTCACCCACCTGCCTGTTTTCATGAAACTAACCAGTTCTAAAGATTTAACAAACCTATAAACAGAATTCAAGCTTTCCTAACTTGTAACACAGAAAAAAAAAACACTACAACCGAATTACAACCAAATTAACCTTGCCATTCTTATCCCATCCTCTTGATCCTGTCATCACATCCTCAGCAACTGTTGATTTGGTGCTTGCTTAAGCATGGGAAAAATACATTGCTCTGTATTAATGTCACCTTCAATTAAAGTATATCTGTTGCTGATGATTCTTTCAGTTTTTTGCTTCTGTTTTTTTTTTTTTTTTTTTTAATTTAATTATTTCATTGGTGATTCCCCCCACCCCCCAAAGTACCTAGTATGGTAAGAATTTGAATTTGTTCATGATAACTAAGGCATATCACAGAAGCAAGTATAATATGAATTTACATTTTAGGATTCACCATCTGATTAAATTTACACATACAAATAAAAGAAAAGAGGAACATTAAACAAAAATCTCATCTATGAGGAGTATTAAATTTTCAGAGTGATATAACATAATGACAGAATCACCATCAAAAACATTATTTAGACTTTAAAATTCCATCCTTAACAACTAACACTAGTACTCCGATTCATCACAAGTGCAGTAAAAATTCCTTCTCATGGCTGAAGGAAAAAAAAATAAAATAGTATATTTGAAGTCATGGTTGTGTGTGACCAGTGCCATGCTTGGAATATGTGGCCACATTACCTTTACATTAGGAATATATTGCCTCTATTATCCCCTTACTGTAAGGGGTTAATTTGGATAAGAGACAAAGATGAAGGAGAGGAGCTGAAGTGTTTTTTTTTTTTCCCAATAGCTATTAAACAGTGCTATTTCTTATTAATGAAAAGAACTTCAGTGATTTAAAACTTAATCTGGTCTTAAATTTAACTGTGGTGCAATCCTCATCATGGTCCTACTAAACAAAGAAATGACAAATTCAGAAACCAACTACCTTAAGTCATTCAGTACTGCAGTTATTACAAAGCCAGAGGGCTAATTAGAGAGATTTATAGAAAGATCCCCTTCCTTGAGGTGAATACTGATGCTGACCTCCACCACAAATTAACTGTTCACTTGGAGAATAAATCTGGAAATGTGACCCTAAGTGTCATGAAGGTCTGCAGTTCCAAGGATGCTGACCCTCACAAACTGAGCTTGCCTCGTGACTCAAACTGTGCTGAACAATAACTACTCTAACTTTTTCTCAAATCTGAACTCCTCTCAATTGCAATTTTCAGAGTAAACATTCCTTAGAAAAGAAATGGGGTTCGGAGTGTATTTCATTCAAATACTGTGACTGTAATAATTAGAGTATAATATAACAGATTTAAACATGCTAATGGCAAAAAAAAAAAAAAAAAAAAACAAAAAAAAAAAAACAACCAACCTCTGCTTTTCTCTGTTTCTGTTCAAAGCACCAGACTGCTTTATTACAGCAAGGATAGAAGACGTGGACCTGGTTAAAAAATGCTTCCCACTTCACCAACTGAAACAACAGCCCTTTTTTAGAAATTGGAATGCTCTGCATCATTATGCCTCTGCAGTTGTACATATTACAAAAGAACAACAACAATGCATTATGGCATCTTTCCATGTCTGCGTTTTCACATTTCTTATGAATATAGTTTGGATTTGAAATTTTAGTTTCAGCTGAGACTTCAAGATATCAAAACTTTCATACAAGAAACAATGGAGACCCCACAATGTATGATGCAGAGAGATGCAATAAATTCAGTTAATTATTACACGATACCTTGGGTTTGGTTATCTTAAAGTTATTGCATGGCATACATTCAAGTGGTTTAATAAAATCTACTATATCGTCAGTATTAACCATCCTAATGGAATTTGTCATTCATCTCCATGAGATGACTAGTTAATTTCGTAAGATTTCTTGCCATGACACAAACTGTCAGCCTTTCTCACTTTTAATTTTTATTTTCATAGGATAGCAGAATGGACACTGCACAGAAAGAATCTCCTGTGGGGAGACATAGAATTCCCTCCTTTCATTTTTTAACAGTAAAGTAACAAGCTCTGAAACACTTTTCCTTTATTTTCTTTACGTTACACCTTCTTGAAACTTTCAAAAACAAGCAGAAAAGGCTATGCTGTACCCGAAAAGTAAATTATAAATGAAGAGTTAGTAAACATCTTCTCAGATGCTAACTAACACCCACAGGAGGTCAAACAGACTCTCACAAAATGCAAATCTGTTTGTAATATAATGAACGACATGCAAATGGACAGTCAAAAGAGAAGCACCTAAAGGCAGTACCATTCTCCCTCTCAGAAATACTGCACCAGTAACAACTGCTCCAGAGTATGATTTCAGTCTCATTTCTTTCACCAACTTCTCAAGCTATACATAATTATACAGCATTTTTTTTAGGTGAGTCCAAAAAATAATTAAAAAAAGAAAATAATACAAAGTCGCAAACCAGAAGATATGAAAACACAGCACATTCAAAAGATTATAATTTTAGATCTCTGTGTGCTACTAAAAAGTAGAGCTTGCTCCATATGTGACTGGTTTAGTTCACAAAGAGAGCAGAAATGTTTTCTGCTTAACCCATCAGAACCCACACAAAGAAATCACACAAAGCACTGCAATATGCACTGAACTATAATCTTGAAAAGCAAATTTCCAAAATAAGCCAAAAAACATTTAAAAATAGACTTAAAAATAGACTTAAAAGATAACTCCATGATGTGTCAGCAAGAAAAAAAGCTAACTACAAAAATCTACACAGTGACGCATAAATTCCAATTCCATATCTTATCCAAGGATGTTTTTTTCTGCTCCCTAGCTCCCATTCCTTAATTCTGAAAGGGATCTCTGTTTCACTCCACTGATGAATACAGTGGATAAAACATTGGTTATGATGATATAACACATTTACCAAGCAAAAAATCATCTGGTACTGTGTTCCTCTAAGAGTCAGCCTGACAAAACATCTCACTTATGGGTATGGAAGGTGAATAGTTTTTTCCTTTTTTTACTTTATTTTTTACTTTACTTTAAACACAGTTGGCCTTATAGAAAGATCAGTCTCACACCTTCAGTAAAACATGCAATGCGGTTTCAGACAAAATTAGTAAAGCAGGAAACAAGAGAAGTCACTATAAGAATGCACACGAATGGGAAAAGGACAGACTAACAGACATGCATCAAACAGATCCCATTCGAATGGGAAGCCTCCTGGCAGGAGCAGGTTACTAGCAGTACTTTGAGTCAGTCTTTTAATTAACATTTAGTGTTATTGGTTCTTCTGTGATCAGTCAAGGTCACTTCATTTTAATGCCACAAATTTTCCAGGAGAGATATTTCCAATAGATGCATAAGTACTATTTACTGCACAGAGTTTACAAATGCTCAGTTAAACCCTGCAAAACGAGTACAAATAGGAGTATGCACATTTAAGAATGATGCACTTAAACTTCAGTGATTACAAAGAAAAATCTGAAATGACAATCATAAGAATGAACATTCTATCAGATTAAAAGATCTGGCTCTTTAGTCTAAGAGGAAGATCAGGAACATATAAAATGGTCTAATAAATGTATACATAACAGCAATTAAAAAATGCCACTTGAAATTAGCAAGTTCTGACCCATTAAAAAAAAAAATAGGCTCTGAAACAGCCTTGCATAAAGACTGAAAAAACAAAAAAGACAAACCTGCTCCCAGACTTCCCTAGCTTTTAAAAAAGGATTCTGATCAGCTTTTGAAACAGTAACATAAGTGGTTATTTCCATTTCCTTATGACTTTTAGGATAGGTGAAGTAGGATACATTTTGACAGATGGACATAGGGAGTCAGTACCAAATTCAATGCAATTCCAATGGGATTATCTTGTTATTTACTCCTTAAAAAGATCTATATCTAGCTATCTGGTATCTTATTTTGTAGGTTGCTTATAGACTACAGCCACTAATACTGCTGACCTGTGGTAACTGATTCTCAAGAAGACAGAAGATCCCAAAGTATCATATTCCAAGATATCAGGCTACAGTTCCTCAGCAGGTACAATTTCCAAGTTTCTCAGTACTGGTATAGTTAATCAGGCAAACTGCCTGGAAGAATGAGCTCCATATGGATTTTGTTTATAGAGGATTTTTCTAGAAAAATACATGGATTGAAATGCAAGAGTAAGAGGGACAAAAGAAAAAGAAAAAAAAAAAAAATCCAACCACATTCAATGTCTCTATACCATAGATGAAAGGAAGCAATTTTTATACTGATCTGTATTGGTAAGCCAAAAACACTATACACATACTGCTACACAACTCATTTCAGCAGGTGTATGGGAATCCAATGTAGACTTTCTTTCCTTTACTACACTATGGAGGACTTTTAGTGTTTATTCTCATTAAGTGCATTTTTTTTAATCCTTATTTTTTGATTTCACTAAGTCTCAGAACATCCACTATTTGGTACACAGTGCAGTAGCTTGACTGTGAACATGTATTTAAGACATTTTTTTGAATGACCCATTCACATTCCAATACAGTTAAAAGAGTCAAAAAAACAACAATCCAAACAAATAAAAAGCAGATTCCAAATGGGGCTGTGCATATTTTGCCCCTTTTCCAAAATCTTAACTGTTAGTCAGGGAAAGTAAAAGGTCCTTGTCTTGGCAAATGAGATGTGAAACTGTAAAGTGTCTAGATGAAAAGGCAATACATTTCAGTGTATGTATATACCTGAAGGCCAAACACCACGAGACTTCAAAGCGCAGTAATCACCCAGAATCATATTGATTTCATCTTATTTTCATCACAAAAACTGTATTTTATAATAAATAGGCTTATACTTACAAAATCTTTAGTTACCGATGCAGGTGCATCACCGACAGATACTTTAAAGCTCCCTTTGCGTAATAATGTGAAGTCATCACAAAACAAATTAAAAAATGAATAAAAATGCATTTACAATCATTACTGTGACACTACCAATGAAAAATATTTGCACATTACCTGATAATCACTGCTTATACTACTTCTCTTTAGTATTAATGTATTTTATTACACTGTGTTTTTGCTTTAAGAAACTTTAAAGGGCACAATTAGCCTCTGACTGTAATGTTGAAAATATTTTCAGTCCATGTAAGATTGTTTTCCCCCAAAACCTGCAGCCTGTTTAGCAGCTTTGTTTAAATAGATCCAGAACAGAATAAAATTTAAATTTGTTACAGCCAGAAAAAATGTATCATCTTATTAAAATACAGTTTTGTTTGTACATTACCAGTCAACTTTCAGACTGAAACCTGCCAAAATAGAAATCAAACCCATGTGCATAGCGCAGCAAAAAAAAGAAAGATCTAATCAAACAGCCATGAATGCTGTCAGAACATCATGCAATTTGCCTTTTTTTTTTTTTTTTAAGAAAAAAAAATGAAAATTCCCCTAGTCGAACACAACCATTCAATTTTGTTCCTCCTTCCATCTCACAGAGAACGAATGCATTCTCCTTTGAAGGTATTCCACCATTTTGCAAATAACAGATACTACAGTACGACATAATGTAAAAAAGCAAGTCATTTTGCCATTGTCATACTTCTTTCTCTGAAACTTTGTGGGTATTTTACACCAAAATTACATAGAGTCACTGAATGACAATTACTAAACAAGAACACATTTGTTATAACTGAGATTTAGTCAACCTGTAACTTAAACACCAGAATTTATTCTTCCACTAATAACATCCTACGCCAAGTACAAAGGAAGCAACAAAGGAGAATATTAAAAACAAAAACAGTCACAATAACCCAGTAACTCACCCGTAAAGCTTCAATTACAAGGTCTCGTGCTTCTAGTTCTCCTTCCATTATACTCAAAAGCATCCGCAACTCTGGCTTGCTCAAGTTATCCACATCAAACTCTCTTTTCTGTAAGAAACGAAACATTGATGAACACATTAATTGACTGCAGTGATTACTGCAGATCTAAAATACAGATATATCAGCATCCTAATTATGGATTCCTCCAAAATCCATGACTGGCAAAGGTTGAGGTGGCTTTACTTGTAGCATGCAAAGTCAAAGTAAGTCACAAGGAGACCTCTGTATTTAAGATGAAGAAATTAAAAGCCCAGTAGCATGATACCGCTTCAACTCCTCTACTGGATCCTTCAAAGTCTTTTGAATGATATTGGTGAAATATTAAAGCAAAACAAACAAACAAACAAAAAACAACAAAAAAACAGTGACAAACAGTGTATAGTATTGTAAAGGTTGGAAAAGGTCTTCAGGATCATTTAGTCCAACTGTCAACCATCACCCCATGACCACTAAAACATGTCCCTCAGTGCCACACCTACACATGTGAATATCTCCAGGGTCAGTGACTCCAGCACCTCCCTGAGCAGCCTCTTCCAATGCCTCACAAGAAGAGCTGTTTCCTAATAATAAACCTGAACCTCCACTGGCACAATTTGGGGTTATTACTTCTCATTCTACTGCTGTTACCAAGGAGAAGAGGCTGATGTCCCACCTCAACACAGGCTCCTGTCAGGTAGTTGTAGAGAGCGATGAGATCTCCCCTGAGCCTCCTTCATACTCAACAATCCATCTCCCTCAGCTGCTCTCCCTAAGTTCCTGTATACAACTTCACAGTGACAGAAATGTTTCAGCAGACCTGAAACAGCTCATCAGGAATGAAGGCAAGAGAGGGTGGCAGAACCATGTAACAGGGCTAAAAGTAAAGTTCTGAAGCACAAGTTGTGAAAAGACATAAAATCTTAGCAGCTTTAGTTGCAGTTTCATTTGATTGACTAGAGAAAAGTTTCGTTGAAGAGGGACTAACAAGCAACACTTCATATCAACATTTGTCTTCTCACTCCAGTTACTGAGATCAATATGTTTGACCTCCACTTCTGAAACAAAACAAAACAAAACAAACAAACAAACAAACAAACAAAGCAGGAGAATGAGTTCATAAGACGCTGAGCACTGCATAAACCCCATCTGCTGGAAAAGTCAGCATGGCTTCTGCAAAATGGAGCCCTGCCTCAAACTGCTGGCGTTCTGTATGAGTGTAAACAGACAGGTAGGTAAGGGGGATCCTTTACTGCATAAAGTCCTCATCCAAACATATGGAATGGGCCAAAGAAAAGACTATAAACCTTAAAGTCTTTTATAGACGGGGGCAGGGGGGTACTATTATTACCTACAAAACCACAAAGGCAGGAGATGAGCCTGCCCACCAAGACACACCAT
The DNA here is from genome assembly GCA_036925125.1 of Oreortyx pictus. NCBI lineage: Eukaryota > Metazoa > Chordata > Aves > Galliformes > Odontophoridae > Oreortyx > Oreortyx pictus. Next base: position 162,658,694 of record JAUPFR010000001.1, read on the forward strand.
GCTAACACAAAGAACTGCTTAGCAAAATGAGAAGGGGTTCATTTTAAAGGAGAGAAACCATTCCACATGCCAGATTCAGCTAAGCAGCATGATCAGTAGCACACTGTTCACTGTAAGGGAATAGTGAAGTTCTTGCTATGCTGTAGATGTGTCTTCTAGCAAAGCCCTGATATAGACACTCATCTATCTTCAGCGTGAGATAACAAGCTGCCAAATTAGCTGTACTGCTTATCTGGACACACTACCTGTTTTTCCTGAAGGGTGAAGTCAAATGTAAGAGTTCAGCTACCCTGGAGCTTGACTTTCTCTCAGGAAAATCCAATAAAAATTAAAGCACCATTTCTTCTTTCTCAAGGCAAAAGGAGAGCAGAAGAGATGTTCTTCCCTCTGGTTAGAAGGTCATGGATCATAACTTCCCAAAAGCTATAACTGTATTAGATTTACTCCGAGTTCTATTTTTTACTTTGCAGATCAAAGAGGCTCACAAATGGCCAGTGGGAGCCATATGCCAGAATATTTGTTGGTCATATTCAATGCACAGTGGACTGAGCTTTTTCTTCCTATTTGGACAACGTGGAGCAACAAGAGGACCAATGATTTCTATTAACCGTTTCTGGGACAGGGCCATCCAATCCCACCAATATGTCTGAACTGAACAATAATTATCTTTTATTTTTCCTGCCTGGGTCAGCTATTCCTCGAATCCAAAAGATATCTCTTACACCACATGTCAATGAATCATGAAATATATCTGAAATATGTCTGAAGCCATCTCTGAAGGCTTTTTCGTAATACGTGCTGAAGCTTCTCACAATTCCACACTTAGTTCACAACCTAAGGATGCGGATGAGCAAAGTTACTTTTAGTAAATAGATCTTCCTTACAACATCTTGTGCGAATGGACCAGATTTTGCCTCACAGGCTGCAGCATCTCTCCTTCCCAATACTTCTAACCATTATATTTAATTCAGTGAGATAGCAGGACCCACTTATCCAGCTTCCTTCTGTGAACTACTTTATAATATCTAAAGGCTCAAGGACAGTAACTGATTTACTCATATAATTTCCTTAAGAGAGGAAACACTGCCTCTATTTCTCAAATGGAAAACTGATGCCGAGATATCAAGTACTTTTTCCAAACCACATAGGAAGCCGTGTCAAACAGTCTAACATCTCCATTCAGTGGTTTCCCCTTCTAAAATCTCATTGCCTCATCTGTCAAAGAGGTGCCCAGCACTTCTAGTAAGCACAACCAAAATGAAAAGGTGCACAAGAGCAAGAATTTGTGCAAGAAACATCCTCCTCTTTTAAGTCACTGAATTCAGCTTGTCTGTAGGTAAAAGCTCTTTGTCAAAGGACTGGTTGTATATCACAGGTGAAACGTTTCATTTCTCCTCTGAGACATAAATGAAAAGACTCTTATATTCATTACAAACCAGAGGCACAATTCAACAGGTGAAGTAATGATGAGTTTTTTATTTTATTTTATTTTTTACACTAAGCATCTGATCAAAGCAATTAAAGTAAATTTTACTCAAGTACATACTTCAAACTGGAGCATACTAAAAGACGTCAACAGTGAGTAATTCAGAGTGCTCTCTGGTAATTTGAATTTAGATAAAAATAAACACAAAAATGCTAATGGAAAGACATATCAATGATGTACACAGCTTAGTTTTCATATTTTTCATTTTGAAAACTTGAAATAAGAACTAGCAAAGCCACTTTGCAAATGAGCAGCTCTGCAGATCAGACTAAAAGCCCACTTAGTCTGTTTCCAAAAGCAGCCAATAATCACAGAATCACAGAATGGCTGCCTTGAAACTGGTACCAGAACAGGACAAGCACATAACGATGCTTCCCAGAAACCCTCTCCCAACCTCCAGCAGTTTTCAGCTTATGAGCAATAAGACACAATTTTACAAGTAGTAGTCCTTGGTGGATGTGCTTTACGTGAATCTGTCCCTTTGCTTTTTGAATCTTTACATAATTTTAGAATCCATAACACTCAGCAACTCAACTATACATTGTGTGAAGAATCATGACCTTCACTGTGAATCTACCGTCAGGTACTTTTGTTTGATGTGTTTTAATTTACTAAACATAGATATTACACAATGAAATGCTTCCTTACACACAGATATGCTTCCTCAAAGACATCTTCTGGGGACCCAGCACAGCAGGCTTGCTTGAGCTTCCCATCCAGATGAAGAACTGCTGGCTTAACTTTTAGTGAAAATTGTTGTTCAGTCCCAGAAAAATAATTTTCCTAACATCTTCCAGTGGAGCAGTAGTTCTTACATCTCCAGAAAATACAGACTCCATTAGTAGCACATGGCTTATGTGTCATCTGGGGTTTTGCTACAATAGGTCTGGTAGAATGCCAAGCTGTAACAATTTCACCAACGATTTAAGAACTATGTAACCAAGCCATCCACTGCATCAGTTTTACAACACAGATAGATGAATATGTTGCCCCAGGGTGAAATTCACCATACGCTACCAGAACACAGGAGATATTTTTTTCACTCCTTCTTTTGGATTTTTAAGCGTCTGGTTTTATTTGATTTATAAAGTAACTGAATAGGACTGTCTCAAAAACTTCATGTTATTTTTCAGACCGGCTCTGTAAGGGGTTCGTGTTGTCTGGCAGCAAGTACACTGACAACAGAAAAAAACAGTTAATTAGCTAAAATTCATTCCAATACCCACATATGCACCACAAATATATATATATATATAATATAGGCAAAATGCTGACCTGCACTTCACCAAGATGAAAATAAGCTACAACTTGAGCAAATAGGATGAAAAAAAAAGAAACAAACAGGAACACAATTTCCAAACAAGAGACTCAAATAGGACAGCGGCGATTAACCTGGGCAAGCATTCTCCTCCCAGACCACCCTAGGAAAAAGAGGATGGAGCGGGAAGGTTACCAAGAGGCAAAGGAAGAGATCCTTTCCCACATAGGTGGCTATTCAGAGGAGAGACAACAAAAGACTTTAGGATAAAGTTTATCCCCATCACCTCTCAAGAAAGCAACCAAATTTCTTGTAGGGGATTGGCAGCACCAATAGTTTGGCTTTGCTGATCTAGCCCAGTCAGTACTACTGGCAACCTTCGCAGCAAAGGGTGTCATTGACTACACTATCACAGCAGCTGTTAGAAACTCCACCACCTTCAGAAGCTTTGACAGGTGAAGAAGAAAAGCCACAGCTTTGTAGAAAGCATATTAACTGTGGATTAATCAGAGGTGACCAGAGAAAACAACCTCCTTCCTGCTCAGAAAGCAGCTAGATGGCTTATTTACAGATGGAGCTGGGTGACAATACGGGACTTGGGAAAGAAACCTGTGAAGCATAATTAAAGGCTGACATGGAAAGACAGGAGGGGAAGAGAAGCTTGTTAAGAAGTGTATAGAAAAACATAGGAAGAGTCCATTCAGAAGAGAAGGTAAAGGTACAAATCTACATTTGTTACATGTTTTATATGGAGCTCCATTAAATACACACAAGAATCCTCTTGAGGATTCACAGAGAAGACTTCCAAGATGAGCTTTTAAACCAAAAGGATTTGGCATTACTAATTAGTTGTACAGTGTAAACTTTTAACACAAATGCCGGCCTCACAGTTGTCAGGTCCATGACACAAACACACCAGGGAAACACAACCCTAATTCACATATTTGACAACCCAGAGCATGTCCAGGTAGAATTAATCTGAACAAAGATAAGCACGTTACAACTAATTGTATTTTGTTGTCTGTATGTAAGTATCCAGTCCAATTTGATGTTTCAGAGAGACCTTTAGGAGGTAGGTAGGTATGATGCAGAATCATCCGTGCCATTTGGATGTGAAGCCAGCTGGGATACCTCCAAATGCTGCACGTGGACTGCTAATGGCAGCCCTGAGGGCAGGACTGAGGCACCTAAAGGAACACTCAAAGCAGACTGAGAGTGAGGTGAATAATCTCCCGCTATTTGCAACAGAAAACTGACCAGCCCAGCCAAAATAGCCCAAGAAAGCTACTCAGCTAACCAGCCACCACAACTACTTGCTCAAGGCTCCACTTGAGGCATTGGTTGGATTTCCACTCACTGTAATGGGATAATTAACACTGTGCATATATGTAAACACATTTAAGTGTCTTGAATCCCACTAACACCTCAAAGAGTTACCAGCCTATTCACTTCACTTAAAACCAGAGAAATTCATAAATCTGTTTTCAAAACATATCATTCCTTGTAACCACTTCATTCCTTCCACCAAGTAGAAAAGAAATTTTCAAGAACCAGCACAGCATTAATGTGGGTATCTGTGCAAATGAATCCCAATTCCTTTTTAATAAGAAAACTCTGCAAACAGAAAATAGGAAATAAGTGCTTATAATATCCACACAACATGGATAGTTCAGAGAATACATTATTTATTGTTTTTAGCTGAGGAAGGTCTGTTCCTAAGGCTGAAACTAGAGAAGGTGTTTGACACCATGCTTCTCCAGAAGTTATATAATGTAAGAATACATGTCCAGTTTTTACCACACCCAAGATGAACTTAAGAATATGTGACCTATAGAAAGGTTAACGTCCTGGACTTAGATACAGTTTCATACAATCTCACCTAAGGGATCATGAGAGAACTTAACAGGCATTTAATCGTTCCCATCCATCAGATGAATGACTTACTGAATTGATTACCACTAAAGTTACCTGCTTATTCTGCTCCCCTCTTCTCCAAGCACAGTTTTTTTGCTTTCTGGTTTTTGTTTTGTTTTTCTCAAAGGCTTTCTTGAAAAGATAGGGGGGTGGTTCTGCTTACCGGGTGTGGATTTTTTTATTTTTTATTTTTATTTTTTGGCTTGGGCTAACTGCAATACTTCTTAACAGCTTCAGCATTAACCATAAATACATCTCAGAACTGAGAAATGTATTCTGGAAACCAAAAAAACAGCCCACAGCTCTTCCAAAATTAGTAAGACACTGACCTTTACACATGCTCAGATATTCTCACAGCTGTTAAAACACGTTTGCAAACTATAAACAGCCGCAAAGGTACCAAGGCAACTTTGATTTCAGGGTAAGTTAGGTATCTACAGATTTTTTTTAATAGATCTAGATGTACATCAGCTCTTCAGTGACGATGTTTAAACTGCTGCTTAAGTTTAAGAGGGAATTCCTGTTCTGAAAGTCACTTCCAAGTAAGCCACTTCTAAGGCAAGTAGTACAACTTGATCTAGATACAGGTACACACTCTTGAAGTTCTCTTTAGGACTACTTGCAAGTCTTTCAGAATTTGATATCTTACCTTGTCCTATGTTAGGACTAAGAAACAATGTCCAGCAAACCTTTAGTTCACACACCAAGGAAGGAAGTACCTCTAGGCCTACTGACTTCTTCCTGTTTACACATGCAACGATGACAGAGGTAGGATTGGGTGCAGAAGCAGACCTCCCACTGTTGTTTTCCTACATTGAGCTCTTTCTTTCTTCTTTCAGCTTCATTTCCATCTCTATTCCCATCTTTCTATACTACCTTTGAGGCCACAGCAAGGCCCCTCTTTCCCACCATACGCAAACATCAAAGCAGTTGGGAAAAGAACAGGATGTGTTGCATCCTAGAGACTTGTCCCTCTTTACTGTTTTCAAACACCAGGCTCACTGTGCTGCCCCTGCGCACTTCACACTTAATGAATGCGACAAGTCCTCATTTGGAAGAGAAGGGACCCTCCCAACAAGTGAAGAGAGACTGCATGGCCAGCCATGGAGCACAGAACACAAGGGGATGAAGGTTGGGCTGGGAGAGGAAGACAACAGGCTGGATAGCAAGGCTTGGAACACATCCCTGCATCACAAATCAAGAGCAGACGCTCATTACATGGGAGACACAGAGCAGCAGCAGGACGAAACCAGACAACTGTGATGTCTCCACATCGCACCTACGTGTTGGAACACCACAAAAGCATTATGCATCTGAGCAGATGAAGGCAACCTCTCTGAACATCAACACTACTCTGAGAACTTGTATTCAGATGAGGACTGAGGTGGTTAATTAAAGTCCTTTTGCAAGTGACTATTTTCCAAGATTTATAGTCCCTAATAAGAGAGATAGTCTTTGCTTTTCAAGGGTTATGACCTCATTTTCTGCTACATGTAGTATTTCTCAGATAAGAATCTTCACAACTTATTTGCATCAGCCTGCGTAACTGATGTGACCAAATCACTATTTAACATTTCACTGTATTGATCAGAAGGGCAATTCTGCTACAAACGTTCTTACAGACCAACAGATAATGAATACACCAAGCTAAAATTTAAAACTCCCTAAATGTCACTATAAAAGAGCCATGGAATTTCTCTCCACTTATTTTGTTATCAATTTTCAATCTACTTAACATCAACAGGTTGGTTTTTTTTCCTGCAGCACAACTTTTTAGACTGTTACTCAATCCATAGCAAACCAGACTGATCTGTTCAAGTACATACACATCACTTAATGAAATTTTGACAGATGAAGACAAAATAATCCCTACTCACTTTAGAGATTCAAGATATCATTCCACCAATCTGCTCTGTGTGTGTAGAGCTAGCAGAAAAGACCACTTTTTGGAGAAAAACACCTTTTGTGTGACTGATCACTGGTCAAGAAACATCAAAAGTAGAGATATCACTGGATAATGTTAACAAACTCTGTTAGAAATAGGAGGCTTTTCACGCTATCTGTTAAACATCTACCAAAGCTATAATGTTGACAAGCCGGCTCTCTACGTGTAGAGGGTAGTGTTCAATATTTCAACAAGATGACTGTCAGACTGAATTATTTCTTGCTATTATATAATCATTTTTGGTAGACAGTATGCTGATGGAAGCAATTCAAAGATGCCTTGAAATACATACTCGTGCTTTCCTGGATTCTAGTCCAAATTGTCCCAACATGGTTTCACTGGCTCAGAAAATCAAGATATACGGGTATTAGAAAGGACAATATCTCACCCGTGCCATTTTACCTTGTCACCCTTACCACAACAAAAATATCAATATTTTGTGAGAGAGAACTGGGAACTCAGAAAGATAAGGCTATCAGCTTTACTCCTGAACAAAACACTGCTGAACAGCCTAGTTTTTTTTTCAGTCACTTTCTCTAGGGATGGAAAGAGAAAAAAAAGATTCCACATTTTCCATATTTTATCCTTTTCTATGACGGATCTAAGAAAAAACAGTAGTTTTTTTTTTTCTTTTTATTTTCCCAGTGATGTTACTGACATTGTACTTGGTGGTGTACCAAGATACAAGAGTATCAGCATGAAATATGAAAACACCCTACTGCACATTTCCTGCTTACACCGTATAATTTGCATATTAATAATTACTATTAAAAATGCTGTTCTTGCAGCTTTCCATTGCACCATTTGTACAACCAGCATTCTGAGAACTCAACCTAAAACTACATCTCAGTGGTAACTGGAAGTTTTGCATGACTAACAATATAGTCACCTGGACGCTTACCGTCACCCTAACAAGCAAGCAAGATGATTCCATTCATAACTGTATACCATGAATATAAGGACAGAAAATAAGAGACTGATACTAACCCTTCAGGTCCCTTTAAAAATATTTTACTGCTGCTTAAGTACAGCTTCAACTTCAACACACGGGTCATTTTCCAGTACCCGCCGTTTTAGAAGAATACTTTAAAAGCAATGTGATGTAGAGCTCTCACTCCTACATGACAATGAGCACCAAACTGCATGACCAGCTGATGCTGCGTTGCCCAGCAGGGCAGTGCTGGAACACTGCTACACTTCTGACCTCTTAAAACTGAAAATCAAGGCAGTAATAATATGAAATACTGAAGAATTTAACAGAAATATTTTTTTTTTTACCCAAAGCTAGGGCTTAGAATTGTTTAATATTTGCCTTTTATGAACGGTGACCTCGGCATTCTTTCATGTCACCGTTCTGCCATTGTTTCAAAAGGCAGCGATGCTATTCACTTTGTAAGGCTTACCTTCCCTTTTCTGTGTTTATTTATTTATCTAAGTGAAACTCGGTTTCTACAACAAGGCAGAAGTTAATCGCCCTTGCGTGCGCTAACCGCGCAGACGGGACGCGGTTCCAGGGAAAGATTCTCGCCTCCTTGAAAGAAAATAAATAAATCTAATAAAGCACCAGCATCTTCAACCCCACAGAAGCCGGCTCCATCCTTCCTTCTGGGGTTACTCCCTTCAGCAATGATCCAACCTCAAACGCATACGTGATCTCAACCCTTTCCCACCGCCCTAAACTTCGCGCATTTGGCCGACGGGGGCTGCTCTCGGGCTGCCCCGGCTCTCGCACAGCCGTACCCTCCGGAGCCCCGGGGTGAGGCGGGCAGGGGGAGAGCCGAGGAGCGAAGCTCTGCTCTCCCACCGCGGATTAGGCGACGAGCCGAAGAAAGAACGGCAAACGCCGTCTGCGGGCGCCGTCACCGTCTCGGATCCGGGCAACGGATCGCAGCTGCCCGGCTGCCCTGCCCTGCCAGCGATCTCCCCGCCCCGAGCCCCTCAGTCGGGCGGGCGGGAACAATGGGGGGCAGCCCCCGAGAGAGGCGGACGGGGAAAGAGGGGACCCCCGCGCTCGACCCTCTTCTCCCCCGGGGCGGGACGGGGCTCGGCTGCGGCGGGTCCCCGCCGCAGCCGAGCCCCGTCCCGCCCCGGGGGAGAAGGAGGGCGGAGGGACGGAGGAGGATGGGGGGGGGGGGGTAGGCAGGTCTCAGAGCACCGCTCCGCTCCGTCCCATCCCCACCGCAGCCCTCCTCGCCCCGGCTGGGTCCGACCTCCCCCCCCCCCCCCCGGCCCGGTTACCGCTGCCGTAGCCGCCGAGTCCTCCTGTGCGCCGGAGCCCGGCTCGCCGCTCGCGCTCTCCGTCGCCATCTTCCCGCTGTAACGGCTCCGGCGCGGAGCGCGGCGCGGAGCCGAGTGGCAGCCGCCGCCGCCGCCCGGCGCTTAACCCCCTCCCCGCCGGCGGCTCGGAGCTTAACCCCTCCGGTGCCGCGCTGCCGGCCGAGGCGAGCGAGTCCCGGCGTCGGGCCACCGGGCGGTCGGGTTTCCCCTCCTCCCCTCCGCCCCCCGCCATCAGGCGGAGGCGGGGGAGCGGGACCCCTCCGCGGGCCGCCCGCCCGCCATGGTGGTTGAGGGGAGTGCCGCTGGCGCGGCGCGGCTCGGGCCCCACGCAGGCACCGCTCTAGCTCCCTTCCCGCCCCCGCCGCTCGGGAGCGGGAGAATGGAGAGAAAGGGTGAAGGGGAGGAAAGAAAGAGCTTGTGCGGCCGTGGGCTCGGCTCACCTGCCCGGTCAGACCCAGCCGAAGTCTTGGAAGGAAAGGCGCGTCTCCCTGTCTGGGGGTGCTGACAGGGGTGTGTCAGAAGGAGCACCTCTCCTGTCACCTCCCTGTGGAGGACCGGGAAGGACGCTGCAGTCGCTGCTCCTTGTTTACTGACGTGTTTACAAGCCAAGGTGGCTTCTAGCCTGTGCTTTCATGCAGGCCTAATGCAGGGGGCCAGATTAAAGCTTCCCCGGACTGAGGCTGCCCTGTGCAGCACCTCCTCGCTCAACACCTGTTTTAACCCCTCCAGAGGAAACCACTACCACACAGGCTGTTCGCCACTCCGAGGACACAACTCTGCCACGCTGCCTGCCTCCAGGAGATGCTCCTCGAGTCCTTACCGCTGTGCTGTTCCCTTACAGAGAGAACCCACTTGGTTAACTTACAGATAAGCATGAACGCAATCTCTTCCAGAGCCAACACAATCTATGACTAGCAAAACCTGGGACCTGTTTGTTCTGCAGCCACATATAACTTCCACAGAGAGTACAAATAAACACACTGAGTCTTGCTGGTCTCCTCTAATAGGGCTGCCTCGCTTCTAGGTTTATACTGAACTGCTTTGGCACCACAACCAGAGAAAAATGGACCAGTGCCTTCCGTTGATCAAAGACAGCAAATGTTCTTCTAAGCATGCCGTATCTAAGGATATGAGTGAGAACATATATGAACCTTCCCCTTTACACACCCAGAAGGGGAACCAATTAGCCATTATGGGAATAAGCAACAGTAATATAAACATAGTCCGAACAGAGCAGAATTCAGTGCACAGGGCTCGTTACAGAGCACATGAACTCTGGTCAGACAGATGTATCCTAGGCTGAGGGTTGATTTTATGGTGTATTTTTTTCCTTAAAAATGTTCTAGCTCCCCTCCTACTCACGTTTTACATTTTTTATGACTGACTGTAGTGAGTGCTCACATCCCTTCCACTGCTGAAGCAGAAAATCTCCATTGATAGCAGAGCCCAAACCTACTTATTTTCCTCAATTCCTAGAACTCTAATACCATTTAATTGGTTGTAAGACATAACGTCTCTTGCTTGCTTTAGTGAGAGCAAAGTACCTTAATTATTATTTATATTAAATTCTATCAGTATGCAGTTCTTTGCAACGGAGAAACTCATCGAAAAGTCACGGGTGTCATCTACTTACTCCTCTCCTACGTTATTTTAAACGCTATTTTTTGTTTTTTTTTTAACTGGTTTGAGAATATATTTTATCTTATTGAATGTTGTCTACCTTTATCAATGTCCGTATTTCCTGTTGTTTATCTCACATTGAAACAGTCTGCTCACCGTCACAGTTACCTAAGTGTTTTTCTATCTGAGCTGGTGCAAAACATTCACACAACATACAGTGTAAGTTTTTTTTTTTCAACTCCATCTGCATCACAGCAGTGATGTAGCAAAGGCTGCACCATTTATCTCTTGCCCTGCTGAGATCATAAACTCTGGTTTAGCTGATATTTTATCAATTACACCGTGTACATTTATCAAAATAACAATGAATATTAGATTAATCATACTTTACCATCTCAGGCTTGGAAACTGATCTCTCTTTCTTCATCTGAAGATAAATTTAAAAATGATTTCTGAGAGAACAGGGGGTGGATGGCTCAGATCTCAACCAACAAAAATTAATAGGATAGATGGACCAGCAATACTTCAGCTTTTAGCCCGCCCCCAGACGACTAATATCCAGCACATCATTCAAGTGTTGGAAATTGACCTACTGTTGTGCTCTAAAAGATGACAGGCATGCTTTTGAAGGGGAAAGATCAAGATTTCTTCGTTACACCACTAAATTAATCATCACAACATTTTGAAAACATTGATTTTTGTAATTGTATGAGCCTCTACTGAATGCCTGTGTTTCTTAACATATTCCCCTAATAACAACAACAAGACTTACTGGTGGCAGGGGAGCACTGAAATCCTTATTGGATAGTACCAGTCACTACTGGGAGTAAATCCTCATTCTACATAGTGATGGTTTCTGCAGTAGTGGTGGTAGTAGAGCCCAAAAGCATTTGAGATTTTGCTGCATGAAGAGCATCTTCGGGCTTGTGACCAGCGCTGAGGTAGGAAATGTTTGTTTCTTGATTGTTATTGCTGGATCACTGAACATGGTATTGTTACCTCTTTTCTGGTTTCTCTGTTTGTGCTACTGGCTCTACAGCATCAGTAATAGAGCATCTGCACGCACATGAATTCAGAGAGAGGGACATCTTAACTTTGTTCCTGCTCCTGCAGTGCATGTGCTATGCAGAGTAAAACATCTCCTTAATGCAAGGCCAAATCAAAACCTTGCTTGCAGGAGAAATTGCTAGTGGTTTTACAGACAATTTTGTCACTGCAGTAAGGCAAAGGAGTTGCTTTGCTCAGAGGAAGATGTTCATTATTTTACTACTAGTTTATGGCTAGCAAACTGGAAGTAGTTTACTTTTTCTGCTGTTCCAGCTTTACTTGTGTTGAGTAGCATAAAGGCATTACAGCTGAGCTTTAAATGTGTTCCTCTCCTATGATTAGAGAGCTGGCACACAAAGGTGGGACGTCCACAGCTCACAGGATGCAGCTGCTGAGCTGAACACTGCTCATTCCCTCCATTAGCACGTATCTGCTATGATAGAAAATGCATGCCTTGGCTGTACATTGGCAGGAAAGAAAACCACTGTGTATCTAAATCATACAGCGTATGAAGGCATTACCACTGTGCTATTAACCATACTCATGTAACAGCAACAACAAAGTAAAATTGTATTTTATTCAAAAAAATAAAATAGACTTGTACCTAAATTTAAAGCAAGCAGGAAATGTTGATCCCCCTAATGCTTCAGTAATAGTTGTATCATCACAGTCTTTTTCAGAGGTCAGCCTAGTGCCAACTCAAGGCATTTCTGGGTCACACTCGTTTAGGACACATCCAAGGCAAGCTAGACTGCATCATTAAAATACTGAACTGATCGCTGCTTCAGTGAGCCTTGGTCCTGGAGACCTGCAAGCATTGCAGAACACTCTGATAGCTGAACTGTTACCTTGGGTTTTGTGAATAATGGGTTACTTTTTCTGGAAGATGGCAATCTATTGTCTGGGTGAAATTCAATAGAAAGAGAATCAATATTCTAGAAGGCATGTTGGCTTTTTTCTGAGGTTACTAAACTAACATCAAAAGGGAAGGTGAAAGAGAGATAAAAATCAAACTGTTGGGAATGAAACAGAATCTCCAGTGAGCATCAACAGAAGAGGAGCCCTAATTGGCTATGCACAAAGAGCACAGCTAATAAACAAAAACGTATTGGAATTGTTGATTTATGATCATAAATTCAACTGTGCTGCATATTACTGTAAGTTAGTGAAGTGATTCACACGACTGGAATGTTGAAAACTGGCTGTGATCTGCTTAGAAAGGCACAAGTGGACAAAAATGGAAAAAGCTCTATCAAAATGGTGTTCTGTATGTCAACACTGCTGACATCTCAGGAAAGGATATTTGAATGTTCATGAATAATATTTTAATGTTTAAAACATAAACTGAAGTATTAGTGTCTACTGCGACTTCACATCATGCTAGCGGACCAAGCTTCAACATTTTGAAGTATCTTTTACACAGAGGTTTCACCTTGACTGACGTCACTCTGCCATAGTGTAACGTCTTGGGAATGCCTACAGATGACAGGTGACAATTAAAGAAGTTTACCTTAATCTGGAGAATTCTGAATGAGACCTCGTTTTAACACATGGAAAGGGAAAGCGAGATCCAGCTGGAATCCAAAATTTGAGAGTTTGGTAAGCCTAACTTTCAGGAATTTGAGCCCAGAATGGAATCTGGAAACTAAAAATGGATACAGTCTGTGAAACAACATTTATTTCAGAGTATGTTTTGCAGTCTGTGTTATGCAAAAAGAAGATCGCACACTGATCTCCTTGAAGTGGGAATCTATAAGCTTTTATTCTATCAATATATTTCAAGTCTATGCTGAAATAGTTGGATATTTGTTAGCTTTGCATCTGTCTCAGTATTAGAAATGAGTTAGCGACATTCGCTGTTAAGACAAGTGAGTACCGCGTTTTAAGTCCTGGAAAGTTATAGGAGAGTTAAAAGTATCAGAGTGAAAATGCATGAAATTGTTCAGAAAAATGAAAATCCCTGTGGTACTTCTCACTTCCACTCATTGTCTCATGAAGACTGGGTACCCATAAAGAATATGATGTAGATTCATGAGAGATTGCTAACCGAAGAAATAAAGGTGCAGGAATCAAGACTTTTCATAACCGGTTTCCCTGAGCAGGCATGATGACTAATGTACTTTTACAGGCATCAGCACTTCCAGGCAGAAAACCTTTTTTTTTTTCTTTTTTTTCTGGACATAGGAAAAAAGCATGCTGCTGTGATCACATTGGCTGTAGTGGCAACAGGCAGGGGAATTCAAGCTGCAACTGCCAGACTTGGAAGAGTTTGTTTCTTCACTGGCAGGATTTATGCAGTGATCTGCAGTGCTAGGAAGTACACTACCTCATTTTGGAATTTAACTCTTAGCCTACAGATCACAATGCTGTGAAATTTTATATATACATTTATATTCCTTTTTTTTTTTTTTCCCAGTAATTTTTAGATCACTTTATTGTTGAATATATCTTTTATTTTCTTTTTGAAGAATGTATTGATCACTCCCCCTACTGTTTTGACATTTCTCCCTTTTCATTATGCAAAAGGTTAATTTTTAAATTTTCTAATGCTGCCAGCATCCTATGAGCAAAATTGAATCACTAAATGCTCCCCTGTAGGGATGAAGCTGTACCACTGCCAAGATGGACTACTGTATCTTAGAAGAAACTCGTCTGGAATTGAAATGATTTTGCACACGGTGGAGGCTGCCCTTTCTGCCAGAGCTCTACGGCTCTGAGCTCACTGTGCAAGTGCAGTATTGTATGTGGGCAATCACTGAGAGAAACAGCTTCAAGAGGAGCTTTACTCTGTAATTGTGGAAATCAAATCTTGAGGGAAGTTAATCAATTCATTGCCAAGAAGGATCAGTCCCAGTAAGGTGGTAACTACCTTAGCACTTGGATGAAATTTCTATGTGGGGACTTGGTAATGAAATGTTGTTTGTATTGAAATGATCCGCTAGGGAGAAATTCCCTTGCTAATGAAACAAAACTGCTTCAATAGGTTGTTAGCTCCACCACTGACATTGTAGAACCACAGCCCAGGAGAATTAGCTCCTGTGCTGCTGACACAGAACAGAAATCATTGTGCTGAGGAGTTAACTCCCTCCTGGAAAACAAGCATTTGCCAGAATAAAGGAACAAAATTTCTCGCCTGTAGGAAAGTAATGCACTTATGGATGCAGTTCAACCTTTGCAATGTAACTCCTTATTTATACTCTTAAGGTTGAAAAATGATTCCATCAAAAGACAGAGATCTGAGAGTGTGTGAGTTCTATAAACTGAACTAATATGATCTTACTGCCAAGACTCATAGTGACCTGAAATAAAGACAGGCAGCTCACGTATAATCCGTGATTCAAATGTATGGCTAACACAAGTGCTGTTGAATGTTTTAATCAGAAAAAAAAAAAATCAAGTAAGACAGACTTTCATCATGAAATCACAAGTAAAAGTGGTGAAATTATAATTGATGTGGCATTCACTATGTGTAAAATTTTCTTATTTACATATAAATGAGAAAGGAAGAGGAAAAACAGTGAGCAGGAGAGAGATAACCCTGTCTAGTCTTTCCTGGTAAGACCCAGCATTTTTCAATATACAACTGCACTGAAATCTTCGAGTAAGAGATTCCAAATTCTGCTTCAGCTGTGTTTCTTCAGTTCTGGTTATCTGTAAGACGGCGTTAGAATTTTACTCTGCTGTTAAGACTGGGACATCTTACACTGTCACTTATGTTGCCCAGCACCATCCCTAGTGCTGTTCAAGAAGCGTTTAGATGAGGTGCTAAGGGATTTGATTTAGTAGCTTGAAGGGTAGGGATGGTGGTGTGAGGATGGTTGGACTAGATGATCTTGTAGGTCCATTCCAACCTATTGAATCTATGAATCTATGAATCTATGTTAGTTGGGTACCTTACTGGGAATTGAATGGGAATGTGATTCTAAAAGTGAATATTAACTAAATGTGTTGAAAAAAGACCACCACAACAAACAAACAAACAAAAAAACAAACAAACAAACATAAATATCCAAAACCAACCCAACCATTAAAACCAACAAGGAAGCCATGTTTTAAAATAAGATTTTGTTGTTGTTTTTGTATCTCTCCTATTCAACAGCGCTAAATGTTTTGGTTTTCAACTAAATAAGTTCTGTATTATTTGTGATGAAGTAAAAATACATTCTGATACTTCTGATACTGGTAACTTTTCCTTATGGACTGTCAGATAACACAGCAGCTCCCAATAAAACATCACAGTTTCTTAGAGCCTGATGTTATCTGAGCATTCTGATGGAAAAACAAAGATGAAGAAAAGCAGAGTGATTTCCTGAGGACCGCAGAACTGTTCAGAGACTGTAAATGAGAAACGAAACCCTGGAATACTGGTTTGCTCTTACCAAAGTGACCATCTGAATAAATATAGACATCGAATGAACTGAGATTTAGATGTCCCTGGGCCAAGATAAAG
The DNA here is from genome assembly GCA_036925125.1 of Oreortyx pictus. Lineage (NCBI taxonomy): Eukaryota > Metazoa > Chordata > Aves > Galliformes > Odontophoridae > Oreortyx > Oreortyx pictus. The sequence goes on from JAUPFR010000001.1 coordinate 162,674,691, forward strand.
AGATTGCATTGGAAGTGAACTGGTACTTCAAAAAAATGGCAATATCAAAAAGGAATGCTTTCACAGCTGGGAAAGACTGCATTTCATTGAAATTTGTTCTACTCTGGACTGCACGTAGCACTGAGATACAATGGTATTTGTATAAAAATACCTCGCAGCCAAACTGCTCTTTTGAATTCAATGTATGGTTTGTCCAAAAGAAAAGAAAAAGTTTATTGTGAAAAACCAGCAATGTCAGAGAGGGCAAACTTATTCCAATTAGAAGTAGAAATGAACCTACATAAACGCTTCCTTTGGAAACAAGACTTTGTTACTGGAAGATAACAAGAGTTGAAAGGTATCTCAAAGTATGATAAAAACACCACATGTGGCATTTGGCATCTGTTTAGCCACTGAAAAGGTTTTTCAGGCATGCAGCCTCTAAGGAGAGATATGTTTCACTCTGGAAGCAGCCAGAACAGAACAACCTAGACCAAAGCTGCCTCTCACACTGGCAGCCTGAAGTGATCACTCTCTTGCCTCTATTTGAAGCCCCTTTGAAAGCCTACGGGATGCTGGTTGCTAGGCAACACCCGACGCAATGGTGTTTGTAGCATTAGGTATTAATTATTGTCATGGGCTCTTTCTATGGAGGATCCTGAAAATATGCAATTAGCCACGTCACAGGATAAGTTGTTTTGCATTCTGATGGACAAGTGTTATTAATCTGCAAAAAATTCAGAACCTGACAAATTGTTCAAAGGTGTCAAACTATGCCAGGCTTAATATTTGCTTTTTATCATGCTCATGTTTTGTAATTGCAGCTAGGGAACTGGAGCAACAATATGATTATGGTAAGCTGTTGAAAGGTTCTGAACTAGAATATAATATTGCTTCATTTGTTTCCCTGTGTACAGTTCCTAGCTCTAAACTGATCCTTACCAGCACTTTATTTTGAGTAGCTCAGGTCACTAGCTGAGCAAAAAAGAGAAAGATTTGGAGTATGAATATGAAAGCTCTAAAATAAAAATACTTATTAGCAACACAAGTTACAACACAAGTGGAAATAAACACTCAACAAAATAAATATTGCACACGTGACAGGGCTTAGTGTGTCCCTTGAGGTGAGCTTTTTCCTGTCATTCATAACATTAGACACATGATAGAATCTTATTGTTGGCAGAAGTAACATAAAGGTAGCTGCTCTTCGTTCACTAACAATGCCTACTGGCTGGTCAACACTGGCATAGCAGTGTGGATACAAGGGCCCTTTCAGGCTTATCGGGATGTTAATCCATTATATGAAGCAGGTTATACTCCCTGAAATGCGTCAGGCAGCCAAGAAGAGACTCCAGTCAGTGCAAAGAAAAATGACATTCCCGCTAAAGCGAGTGATTGCCAAAGGCGAAAACCTAACTAGCAGGGTACTGAAAAGTCCTGTGAAGTGACAATGATGAAATGTAACCAGCACCAAAGCAAATACATTACTGTCTCAGTGCATGAACTGAGCAATAAAAAGATTAGAGAAAGAAATCACTAAACTTATCAATTACAGAAAGAGAACATGCTAATTATTTTCTAGTTGAAAGAACGAAGTGGAGACTTTGGAGGGGGGAAGCTCAAGTAGACATTGGTAAGAGGCTGTGTGGCTGAAAGTCCTTGTCCACACAAAGATGCCTTCTCCCATATCTTGAATACATTAACATATGTACAGAGGGAGCCTGCAATGCAGCGATGGTGAAGAGGAAGCACTTTGGCTTTGCCTGCCTGTAGATGAGGCCCTTGATAAAAGTAACAGTCCCCACTTCTGTTCCCTGAGCTACCTTACATTGGATAGATGTGTAGAAGAAAAACTTCCATGAGTATCGATGTTTGATAAAAAATGTCATAAGATGCTTCAGGAAACAAAACATTTTTTCAGATGGGTGCAACATCAAATTCCCATAGAGCACGCTAGGAAGCAAAATGATCAGGTAGCTGTCGAGAACTGTAAAATCAGAAAAATTCAGAACTCGTCTTCTTCCAGTAGCCATTTCATTCACCATTTTGAAGGACACATACATGACAAAGTTACTTTCCTTTGTTATTCACAGAACAAGTGTTATTCCATGCAAACAAGAACGTTGATTTGGACTGTTTTTTCCAAGCATAGAACCTTACCAATAGTAAATATATATATATATATATATAAGATGCAGACTTTATGTTAGGAAAATCAGTTTTTTTTTTTAATGAAAATATTGTTCCACAAAGGTGTGCTACAGGCAGAGAAAGGCAGAAATTAAATTAGTCTTCTTGAAATAGAAAATTAAAATCTAGTAATTCTGCAGTGAATGAGAGTGCATGTATCAATAAGATCTTACTGCTCAAGCATTCGTTATATGGAATAAATTACTACTAGCTGGCAGATTTTTTCCTTTGGTAGCACTTCCAGAGCAGGTGGATTTGCTGACATTCTCTAGTTTTGAGAAGCCAGGATGTACTGCATGGTGACAACCATAAATTTCAGGATGGCTCAGGATGCATTTCTGTAGCAGTGACCAGTACAGTTTGTTTATATGACAGTACTCACACAACACCCTACAGATAAGTGTGACTCATATTCTGCTTTAACATCCTCATAATCTTTTCCTGATATTTGTTTGGTCATAGTTTGCATTTTCTCTTACTTGTCTGATTTGAAAACATTTAATAAAAATGACAGTGCACTGTGCAACAACATTCCCTATTTTTCTTACAGTCTGGGGAGTAGCTGTACTTTCTTGAATCACCCTGTACAACTCCTGGTCATTTGACACCGTGAACTCTGGGCTTCATGTCAAAATTTCTTCATTTACTATAGTATATTTTCTTCTCTTATTTTTCTAATTTGAAATTGAGAAGATTTGTTTAATGGTCCTTTGATCATAAATTTTCATGGATCCAGTACTGTATTTATTTATAGACTCTAACCAAAACCTTCATTTCTTTTTTAGTGTCTATCTGTGATATTGTTATGCTTAATCCAGTTGTCTTCAGCAACAAATTCTCTCAGGTTCAGATTCACAATCAGCCCTCGGTACTACCTTGCCCAGTAAGCCTGGAGTAAGTTTTGGAGGAGCCTGTATCCAGCAAGAAAATTGCCTTGTGTTAGGAACTTACACTCATGAAAATGGTTATTTTGGAGAAAAGACAGCAGCAGGGCTATTATCAGAGCCTTTAAAGGTTCTGAAAACTCAGTCCTGCTTTGTGGATAAAGAGTTTAAGGAGTCTGAACGCAAGCGGTAGTTCCATGTGTAGAGCAATTTCACCTTCTTTTGTATCCTTGAACTATGTCAGAGGTAACACAATAAATGCCATATTTGTGAGAGACCACAGTCTTGGTTGTTGTATAAAATGAACAGCCAAGAGAACAAAATGGCACCAATGTAAGTCAGCTGTGGAGCTGGTTCTGACTTGCAATGAATTCAACTATAGTACAGTGTTTTTCAGTGACATTAAAAAAAAAAAAAAAAAAAAAACAATAAATTCCTCCACGTTAGTGATCTACAGTGCTGAGTAATAAAAGCTTGACCTAGTTGTCCCCTCTAGATCATTTTTTTTCTGTTCTAGAGAATGAAGTTATCCTACAGTTTAACAAAAAAGGCAATTCTTGCAGAGTTTAACTGTCAAGGTTACAGTAGGAAAGACATTGCTTCTTCCTGAGACACAAGGAGTCACCTGTTCTCAAGAAACAAAAATGCAAATTATCACTAGTTCCTAGCCCTAAAATGCTAAAAGAAACCTCTTTCCTCCTGTCAGAGATGCTGCTTTGGAAAGAGGCTTTGTTAAGTCCTTCAGTCTGGTGGATGTTCCTTCAATAAAACTGTTGGCAGCACTTGTGGTAGGGCTAGAAATGAACTTAGCTTCAAAATCAAATAATGTTCTCTGGGGTTTCTGGTTGATTTCACAGATTCCTATTAACTGAAATGATACAGACCTGATATTCAGTGCCTGTAGCTCAATTTCTATTCCTGCAAACTCATTCTCATAAGCCTTTTTTTCCCCTACTACTGAAAAGTAGTGTGCAGTGATCAATGAAGAATATTTGCCTTCATATTTACCCATCCCCTCTAAAAAACTTCATACTTTTCTAGTTCTTTTTTATTTAACTGGAAGCATTTGCTAATTTGCTTTGATTTTCATTGCAAAAGATTTCCTCAGTAAAATCTAAAATTCTGATATTGCTATGGAAAACAATATAAGATCAGAGAAATTCAAACATATTTAAATGAACTGTTTAAACAGCAACTGTTTTCGTTTTCAGTCGTAGCTAATCCACATTGGTATATTTGGGGTTATATGTACTAGAAGATCATTTCTAGATCATTCCTGTGTAAAGTTTTGTCTTTATCTTCTAGCTTTCCTATTCTTCTTGTGACAAATTCTTCTTGAATTACTTCCTTGTTTGGAAACAGAGGCCTCCTTCATCATATACAGTCATAATCCAAGAGAACAAAAAATCATTATAGTAGTTACTGAAAGCTAAAAAGACAGATTGGTGTAGGCAATTGTGAGTGTTCTCTGGACATAGAATTAGAAAAGCTCATTTATCTGATTTACAGCTGCCTTCTTAAAAGATAGATCAGTGCACAAGATCTGTCCAGTGCTACAAGTACGCTGTGTTGAATAATAGCCAGGATCTCAACTACACAGGAAAAACAGTAATGGATTTTTCTGTAGACTGAGACTTCTTTTTTGTTCTTACTAAGTCATTGTGTAGTTTTTAGGACGAAACACTTCTGATTATGTAAAAATGTCTTGCTCTGACTTTTTAATTTGCGTATATTTTATTTTATTTTTTGTTTCTGAGTGCTGTACTGCAATTATATGCTATATTTTGTTTGTTTGTTTCTACCTATTTCCCTAATTAGTGTTTACTTATGCTCCATTTTCCAACATAATGGCGCATTAATAAGCAGGAACACAGTACAGTTTGTCAGACTGTTCTAAATATTCTGGCAATTTTAGAAGCTTGTTGTCTCACTGGCTGCATATAAATATAATGACCTACGTGATGCAGGAATGAAAGAAACGCAGTTGAAAATAATGCGTTCATTGACGTAAGTAAACCATGACGGATAGGAAATGAGCCTATGCTATTGATGCCAAGATCACTATAGAAACACAATGATCTCGTGGCAAAATTCAAAATGCGAAGATCTGAAGAGAGGCACAAAGTCTGCAAGTGCAACAGAGAAGAAGGAGAAAAGCTACCAATGCTCCTGCTGATAAGCCAGTAAGGAATCCTGCCACTTAAAATGCCATAACAATGTTCATGGCTCCCATTGTTCCACGATGCGTGAAACTAAAGGAGATAAAACTTTTCGTGTTGGAATTGCAGTCACTCACCTTTCTATATTTGTTCTAGCTCTGCTGTCACAAAGAAGATATTGTAAACCACATATAATCATTTGGAGACATTTCTGCAGTTCTCTTGTATATATCTGTGTGAAACAATAGGCTCTACTTTGAGCTTGGAACTTCCCAGCCTCCCGTACTTCCCTGTCACATGAGGCAATGGGCAAAGTCCTGTATTTTAAATGGAAACAAAAATATGTGGCTTCTGAACTTCTGTGATTATCCATTCAAATAGCTGTGGATGTATTAATTCCTCCTTGACTAAATGAAATTGCTACTCAAGACAGATTTCTCTGAGCAGAACAGTGACAAAAAGATTTATAAAACACACAAGATAAATTTTCAACAAACCATGGCAGAGAAAGCTTAATCAGGACAACATAGTGGGAGACAGGCAGACTGACTCGAGGTGAAGCCATATATTTGAAAAAGAAAATACGTCCGATCTAAGCTTAGAAAGTGCTTACTCTGAGAAAGAAAAGGTGGAAAAGAATTCTGTCCCCCTCCCTGCAGGCATTCAAGGCCATGCTGGATGGGGCTTTGAGCAGCCTGGTCTAGTGGGAGGTGTCTCTGCCTATATCAGGGGTTTGGAACTAAATGATCTTAAAAGTCCCTTCCAACCCAAACCATTCTGTGTTTCTGTGATTATGTAACAGAAATCTGTTACACAGGAATTGTTTCGGAGGGGCTGAGGAAAGGCATTGTGCTGGAACAAACTTTCTTGGAGATAACCCAGATACTTTCCACTTAAATTGCCATTGCAAACACCTTGACTTCAGTAATGGAATGCTAGAAAATTAAGAATTAATGATAGAAAATCACTGTTCATTTCCACTGAAATGAAGTCGTTTGATATGTTAAAGGACTCTGATCTTCACCATCTTCTAATAAATTACACATTCAAATTCAAAATCAGAATCTTCTTCAGCAAGGGCTGTTTCTTGGTTGAATACATCAGAGTCCATGTAAGGCTGTGCAAACAGCCTTGGTAGCACATAGACTGGTGCATGACGTAGAACCGTAGTTCTGCTTTCATCTAATTCTAATTCTGCTGATCTCTGTTCCAAATTTAATGAGTCAGGTCTTTTCACAGGGAGAGTACGCTAGTTCACATGTAGCGCTCATGTGGCTGGAGCTTTGTAGGTGATCAATGGTAATCCCTTAGAGGTTCACAGATGTTTTGAGCAATTGGTTGAAGATTCATCTGTTCTGCTCTTGCTTCACTGTGAAAAAAAAGTTGGATCTTTGCCAAGCTCTGGCAAAATATGAAGTGAGTACAAATAGAGAGAGAAAAAAATCCCTTTATAGTGTCTAATTTGACGTAACAATAATATTAGAAAATTGCTAAACACTGCATAGAATATTGTCATTTTGTAGATAAAGTGCAATTATGTCATTATAGCCTGAGTTCTCTTCCAAGGCAAACAGGGCGATCTTTAACAAAGTCTGCACACTTAGCTTTCTTTTATTCCTTATGTATAAGTCATACCTATATATTTGACTGATGGCCATTGTCAAGTAATAGGAAGTCGGCAAGAACCACTCTTCTTATCAACTTCTTTGTTGCTTTATTGATCTATTTTCTTGTCAAGTGATTTGTTGGTGAATAAGGGGTGCTTGCTGAAAGGCAGATAACATGGACGCTTCTCAGTGCTAAGATAACGTGTATGTACGATGCTGACAGGGAAATATTTCAATTTGGAAAGGAAAAAAACCAAATCAACAATGGCAAGTGGTAGTATGACTCGATTTCAGATTACACAGCGTGAAGCCCATCTCCGGGAAGATGTTGGCTGCTCACATCATCCTATGGTATTATTAAATCCAATAAGAATAATTTCACAAATCAAGGAATGCTTCCAAGTAAATTTGTTTAATAATCTTAAACTCTAAGGAATAGATGTCCACCTATTGTTTAATTATTTAATCTATTAAATGACGTGTTCATAGTGCAGCAACTTATCTGCCCACCAGTACAACACAGCAGGAATATAATTCTCTCTAATTGTTCTATGCTGCTTTCCCTTTTGGCTGGAGAATCCAGACAGGAACTTTCACAGTCTACTATGACACTGAAGCTGCTCAGAGGGGCAGTCACCCACTGATCCTGCAATTATCTCAAGTGGAAAAATAAAGTAGTTCACTATCAAAGCATTTCAGCTCTATGGGACTAGACTTGTCCCAGTTCCATGGCTTTGGTGTGGCTTAGGGAACTGGTATCCGACCACATGGTGCCAACAGCTGTACACAAAAGCACTCACTTTGGCATGGTTACTCCATAATTTGTGCTTGCAAACACATTAACATTTTCAGATTTTTGCTCACGCATATATTGATGTTCACATATGTACACATGCACGTCTAATATATTTATACATTCAAAAATTCTGAAAACTTAAAACCTTGATTCTGCCAGCAGGACTGGCTGGGAAGACAGGTTTTGCAGAAGTTTTGGTATCATACATCATACATATAAATGATCCATGCCTGTGTTCTTACATTGTTGTATGCCTACATGCACATGTGATGCACTGAAGATCAAGATTTTATAGACACCTATAGATCAACCTGAATGTGAATCCATTTAAATTAACTCCTCTGGATCTTCATGTGATGCAGAGCCTATGTGACACAGTCCCTCATCATGGGACTGTTCCAGAGCGAAGGCATATATTTTGTTTTGTTTCTCCTGATGTTTCTGAAAAACTTCAGTGTCAGTCAGATATTACATATGGAAAAATGATGAGGATCCTGCAAGGCTGGGAAATTGTTTTCTGTTCTGCTGTTCTGTGATCTCAATTCACATTCATGAAAATTAGGAAGTGAAAGTAGGAGGTACGCACGCAAATTAGGATAGTAGAGAATCAAGCCATGAAATTGAAATAGAAAAGCAATGAGCTTGGTAAAATGTAGCTACACAAACTTAAAAGGTACACAGTCCAGTCCTTGCCTGACTAGTCTGAACATGGAAAATGAAGACTGATTTTATTTTATGTTTTTATTGAGGGGTGGGGTGAGGATATTATGAATACCTATAAATAGGTGCCCACTTGCTGGGACAAGAGACAATGAGCACAAACTGGAACATGGAAGACTCCATCTGAATGTCAGGCAGCAATTCTGTGCTGTGCAGGTGACAGAGCACTGTCACAGGCTGCCCAGAGGCTGTGGACTGTCCTCGGAGATCTTCAGAAGCCACCTGGACGTGGTCCTGGGTACCCTGCTCTGGGCATTCCTCCTGCATCAGGGGTTGGATGAGGTGAACCCAGATGTTCCTGCCAACCTCAGTTATTCTGTGATTCTGTGTGATTATGTGAAGGGTGCTTGGGTGTTTTCCTGAAGTTGTTATGGCTAACTTTCTTGGTCTTGCCTGCTTACCATCAAGAAAGGTGTTATAGCAAACTCAGTCACCTGAATTCTGTTCAGAGCCACTTTTTTACATCTGAAGTCCTAGTATGGAAGCTATGCAAAATCAGTCAATTTATGGACTACGGAACTGGTGAAAATAGGTTTGTTTTGGGTACGTAAATGATATCCTTTCACATGCTCTCACCACAATACACTCAGCTCAGCTTTGTGTTCTTTGGCCACCATTGTGGTAACTGCTGTCCTACCTTCCCCTTTTCCTCACATAGCCTCCTTACAGACCTCTGTGACCTCTTCTTACACAGCAGGAATCCTATAGCCTGCCAGTATTAACCTAGCTCTCCCCTGACCAATGTTTCTTAAGATTCCAGGCTATTATTTTTGCTTTTAGCTGACGAGTCTCACAAAATGTGCATGCTAGCTGGCCACGCAGTACGTGTCTGCTGATTGAGCAGCTAGATGAAGCTGAACAGACAGTGCTGAATTCTTTCTGCCTTTACTTCAGAAGCACTAGTAAGGTGCTTCTCTTTAGTCAACCTCTAGATTTCAATCCAGACACTTGTTATACTTGAGATCTCTCCCCATCTGCCATATAGGGCTGAAACTGGTCAAGAAATACCAATAATAATAAGATGAGGAACTGGCTGCTAGCCATCTAAAAGGAGAAACAAAGGATTTAATAATGTCAGCTTCATGTCTTAGAGTGGAAAATAAAGTGTAGACTCCTCAAAACAGACAAAATTAGGTCTACTGTACGTTCAAAGTAGCTTAGGAATGATTTTGGGCTTTTCTCCAGAAGCCCTGTGGCAGAAAACACAAATCTAGGGAGTCAATAGCCTATTCCTGAATGAAAGCAAGGGCTGAGAGCAGATCCCCTTCATGGTTTTTGTATTTATGGAATAACAATGAAGTGGTATCCTGCTGCCAAGAAAGCTATTCAGCAGCATGTGATATTATTTGAAGTGTTTCATCAAAGCAACTGATTTTTTTGTACATTTGAAAAGAGAAAGCTGTGTGCCACAGGAGACAGGGAACCAAAGGTGAGGCTGTGCCTTTGGTTATCACTGTGGGCAGAGTGTGCTGGTACCCTGTGTGTTCCAGGAGCAGCCTTCAGGGACGTTGTGTCTCTGATGCACAATGCTCTCCTTTGCCTTGAATAAAGGATAGTGAAAATTATCATCTGGTCTCCCTAAGCTCTTTGCCTTGCAGGGAAGAAGTGTGGAGAAGAGCTCTTTGCTTCAGCCCAAACTAAGAAGTGCTTCTAAGGTCAGAAAGAAGACTATTCCCATCGATGTGGGCAAGAAGTAGGACAAGTTGGGTCAAAATAAATGTTAATGAAGACTCTCTGTGATGTCTTGAGTCTTTCATATTTTCATCCGACACTAAATAATTTTCCTGCATAACTAACCCACGAGAATCATTTCACTACTTTTTTTTTTTTTGAATAATTGCATATCTTCTCTTTATTTTAATGTTTTTTGTTTGTTTTTAGTATTTTTCTTTGCTGCCTATTCATGATCTGAATAGAAAGCAACCGTGTGTACTTAGGCTAAGTTTTTTCTGTTCCTTGTTCTTATGCATTCTTCAAGAGCCGAGAAACTATTTTAAATGGTTTGCATTGAGAAACTAGAGTTTGCCTTTGACTGTGAATGCATAGCATAAATCCAATACTGCTGACAATAATTGCTTTCATTTGTGCTGTGACCAAAGAAAATTCTTGCACTTACAGTGAACTATGTCTCATGGGTGTTAAGGCAACCCTTTAGTGCTCCTTTTTAAAACGTCTTCTGTAACAAGTGGAAATGATAGCCAACTGCACGGCAAAATATTATTCTAAGATTTATTGCAATATACCAAAAAGAACACATTTCAAAAATAAAAATGATTGCTTGACTCACAGAGAAACAGATGGGCATGAATTACTCAACTAGCTAGAATGAAAAATAGACTCAAAGTGAATTAAATGCTGGTGGGATGAAAATTGAGCTTTTTTTCTTTTTTCTTTTTTCTTTTTTTTCTGCTGAAGTGAGAATACAGTCCTACTTGTAATGGAAAATTATTCACTCTGCACTGTGGTGTAAGACAAAATCTATCACGCTGGAAGACGGTATTACTAGACTGTAGGAATAAAAGCTCTCACCAGTAGCATGGATTGTCTCACTGAAGTGAAAACTACAGATATAATTTAAAATTTGGCAGTTCTGGACAAAAATTATGTTTTCAATACGTATTTAAAACTTCTGCTGAGCATGTAGAACAAACAAACAAAAGCTTTTTAAATGTGCTAATGATGCAAATCCTTTCCTTTTCGTGTTAACTTGCTATGAGATTTCATCAAATTTTTGCCTCAATAGATCTTGCTGTTACCATTAATTACAGTTTGGTTTCAACAAGCATGGCATGTTCCTATAGAATCTATCGCTTCATCTTAGCTTTTCAAAGGGCAAGTTCTGTAATAAAACTGAAATTGCAAAATATCAGTTAATTCCCACAGTAATTATTTAAGAATTATTTATATCACTGAAATCCAGAGAGATCTTAGCTAAGACTGAGGGCCTTTGTACAAGATATTATCTAAGTGTAAGTTTAATATTCTTAACCACAGTAATCCAGCTCAATTGAGAATGGCCACTTTACAAAATATCAGCTGTGCTGCAGTGCTCGGCCTTTTGTAAGAGTGGTTGTAGAGAATGACCTAATTGTTCTATGCACTTGGGGCAGCTGAACTGCTCTGAGTTCCCAGCAAACTACAGGAAAACATCTTTATTCTTTCTGGGCACCAAGAGCAATGCCAGTCCTGAAGCTGTGGGAAAAGCAGTGCAAGGCTAACCACAGGGCAGGGCCACTTCCGAGCCACGGCACGATTGTGTAAGCCTCTGACAAATTTTTAGTCATATTTTTCTACCCACTGGTGAGCATGCTTGGCTATTGGCAAGCTATGGTACTGTTGTTTGGGCTGTCACTTGTCCTTTTACTTGGGGATAACACAGGTTATTTATGATGTTAATTTCACAGAGCTAAAACAAGATCGCTTTTGTCCAAAGGGATTATAGTCTAAATAAAGAAATGACAGACAGATATGCTAGGAGAAATATGGATCTTCCTTATTTACTAGGTGAGGGACATGACCATTAAGTATTAAAATCTTTCTCTGTGCAGGTCGATGGGAATTTTGGTGGTGACAACAGCTGTATTGGTCTTTTACCCACAGATTCTGCAGTCAGGTGACACATGGTGGAGATGGGAACAGAAGGGAGGTTTTCTAAATTCCAGACTAGAAAAAGGACTGTAAGAGCTCTTGGCTAGAGTTTGGTGGTCGTGTGACCATTGTACAGAACACTACTGATATAATTGCATTTATTCAGCAGTGTGGTCAACTACAATTATTTCCATTCCTACACCAACATTTGAAATTTTGACTGCACCAGAAAGTGCCCTTGGGAACACACATACCCTTGAGGAGGAACTCTGCAATTTTAATAATCACTCCAAAGACCTCATCAGGGGGCCAGTTGCGATGCATTTTTTGCCATCTGGTTCTAATCAATCTTTGCATGGCACCATGCCTGCCATACAAAGGTTTCCTGCTGTAAAATGACATGTTACTGCACAGTGGCTACTCGTTATTTCAGTCACTATGTCCTCACAATGTCAGGCAGTGCCTAGGGGGTCTAATAAATGCATGTGCTCCAGTGAGGAGTGTGGTGCAAGAGAAATGTTCGTAATGGACTTCACTTCATTACAGCTGGCTGCAGTGATTTTAGATGTTCCCCGCATTTCAACAACATCTGAGCATCACAGAAGACATTTACTAGCAGAAGAATGGCCATCACCCTGCAGCATGCAATTAAGGATGAAGAATAAGGAGTAGAAAAATGCAGTACTGACTGTGTGTGAGGGATGAAGTGGTGGAGTTACACAATTCACTTCTCCCTGTGCTGCCTTCTTGATTTAACAGGGGACAATGTTGCTAAGGCAAAAATAATTAAATTAAGAAAAAGAATTTCCCTTATGAAGATGAGCGGTTTACACTGTATTTGTTGACGAATGCTTCAAACTAAACGAGACAGAGGTAAAAATTTCAGTTTGTGTCCCCTTAATTAAGATTCTGATAAAATCATAACACAGTGAAATAGGCAAAAGGTAATCTTGGTCAAACATCATATAGTTTGGACTGGGAAATTGGAAGAAAATGTCAAAACCATGGGTCACTGACTTACACACAAGGCAGAAGACTAAATGCAATGCAAGATTTGTGAAGGGGATGCACTTAAGTAAGTAAAACAGATAAATAATCCTCTGCAGAGAACAATTCTCTTTGCTAGTGGAATTGTACATCTGATGAATCCAAACAGTGGAAAGACCAAATATCTGAGATTTTATGCATGCTGACTGAAGAATTCCGTTTCCACAGAGGCTGTTTGTGGACTGTTATGTACAGCATTTGAAATGTGTACAAGAGCTGTGGTCAGTGATTTCCCAGTAAAATTCTTATCCCATAGGATGGAAGATCTCTCAATATCACAACACTTAAAGGCTGTTGCAAGGGGTCCACTCTGGCCTCAGATATCACAGCATAAAATGTCTTCTGAAACAAGTGGGATTACATAAAACAGAGTTAAGTGAAATCACATGTACAGCAATACTGGCGGTTTTGTTCGAGCAAGTGAATTTTAGATGCAGTAATGCTCGTGGATTTTCCTCTCTTCCCAAATAAAATTATTTTAATGAGACAAAATACCCAAGCACTAATTGTACATAGGGCTCGAAGGACCATGCACAAAGCTGTTTATTGTGTTCAGAGGAGGGCAGGACATTTCTGTGCGCCAGATGCATGCGCTTTATTCCCCCAGTGCCCTTTTCTCTGGAGCCCCTCTCCCACTCTCCTGCTACCCTCTGTGTCCTATGAGCTGCCAGATGCTTTTTCCAGAGCCTGCCTGGGAGCTGCGGAGCACCCTGAGGTGGTGGCCCTCACATCTGTCACCATCTGGTGCTTCTCTTGCCCCACTGTTGTCACAACTTAACCTTTTAGCATCCTTTGCTTTATCAGGATAGTTTCACAGTGAGGATCAGGTTTAATTCAGACTGAGTACATGGAAAACATTTTGCAAAATCAGTTCTCCCCTATGCCCCTGGAGAGATGATTTTGCAGTGATTGCTCCTTTGCCTGAGATTAGTACCAGACCCGGCATGCAGTAAGGCATTACTATGAGATGCATTTCTATTTCTTCCTCAGCAGAGTGGTGAGCTGTAGGGGAATATCACTTGTGGTTCCTCAGCCTACTTTTCTAATCAGAAGGAGTAGCTTCTACTTTCAGTACTTGAAAACTCTTCTGTAATCGGTACAGTAACAATTTACAAAGACTGCAGAAAACTATGGGTTCTGCTCCATACATAATGTTGTCCTCAGATGTAAATCAAAGCCTTCCAGAGTAAGCCTCAAATGCCAACAACAACCACCCTGTATTTAGGTCATTTGTACTCTGACATGACTGATGTTGCCACTACATTGGGTATCACTTTATTCTGGAAAAAAAAAAAAAAACCTTTTTATTTATGCGAGGTTTCTTGTGGAAGAAAGTGCCTGGAAATTTATGGTTGTCTAAATATATTTCTTAAGATTATGAAAGTAGTTTGGAGATGTTCAAACACTATGTAAATATTACTACAAAATATACGCATCTTCAAAAAGATTTTGCATGCACTGAGGTAGTCAGTGACAGTTCATGGTGGGAGCAGTAAAATCCTTCCCATTTAGAAAGCAGAGACATGGGAAACGTTTGAGCAGGGAATCTGTACAGTCACCGAAGCCCAGCCCATCTGCTCTGGCATTTAAAGCACACTATTCTGGAGTCATGTGAAATGAAACCCAGGGAAACTAGGCACGCAGTACCCACTGCATGGGCTGCTCAAGCATTTTTCACATTAACCACCAAAGTCACTTTGGTCCAGCTGAGCTCTGGGCCTCCTGCAGCCTCTCTAGAGGCCACACAGATATGACCCGAAGCACTGTTGTAGAAACAGCAGAAGTTGGACAGAGATTGTCTCTAGCTGAAGGGACCGAGGAGAAAGGAGGTGATGTGATGGAGATGCCCCTCAGCATCCAGCATACAAACAAGACCCTGAAACTCGAATTTCCAATGAGTATTCCTGTGGAATCTGAATATAAAGGATAGCTATGCATCGGCTGAGAAAACACAGTTTCCACCCTTATTGCTTCCCAGTGTTAAATCTCATGCAGCAAGGTTAATTTGAATAAATCTGCTACCAGCAGTTCAGCGATTCTCATAGAAAATGCAATTTCATTTGCTGCTAATGCATGCACAAATGTATTTCCCACTTGTTATGTGCTCAGCTCCCTGATAAGTTTTTTCATTATATCACCAGGTCACAAAAGTATTCCGAAAATGTGAGTTTGTAAATACAAATGTAAACAAAATGTACAAGACTTTTGTAATTGAGGTCCCTTCTGACCCCTGCAATTCTGTGATTCCATCTGATTTCCTGTTCATATCAAAAGCTAAATTTCAGAGCACCAGCCATGAGAAAGATACTTAATACCTCCCAAGAACCACAGGAGTTGAAAATGCATGGAGAATAAATTTGAAAGGTAGAAAGCTTTCCCTTCCCTCATAAACTGTCATAGCTAAATACATGGGCATAATGCTCTGCTTGTTCACCCTCTCCAGTCATCAGAAGAGGTAATTACACTGGATTTGGGTCTCACTGTGGCAGGCAAAACCCTCCAGCTTGCATAACCCAGCAGCCTACATGAGCAGTAGGAAACCCCCAGTGCTCAGTGCTCTTGATGCTCTGGTTGGTGTTCAGGAGAAGCAGGAATCAAGGGAAAAATGCCCTGCTTTCTTGTCTTCAGGGAGGTTAAAAAGGAAAAAAAAAAAAAAAAGCAAATGTAACAAGTAAAAAGAACAGACGTACTTTAAAT
The DNA here is from genome assembly GCA_036925125.1 of Oreortyx pictus. Classification (NCBI taxonomy): domain Eukaryota; kingdom Metazoa; phylum Chordata; class Aves; order Galliformes; family Odontophoridae; genus Oreortyx; species Oreortyx pictus. Next base: position 162,690,358 of record JAUPFR010000001.1, read on the forward strand.
CAGTTCTTTAAATCAGATTGCCACGTGTACTAGTTCATAATTTTGTTCAGAAACAGCACTAATTAGTTTCATATATCCTCCTTAGTCTCTCTTCCTAACGCAGAGCAGACAGCCCCATATATACACTACTGGCAGTTATGAATGGCTAACAAGGCTTCCGCTGTATCCTCTTCTATGTTATGGAATCTAGCACAGAAATATGGGATTAATTAAAAACCACAAAGCACAATAAGATGCCATTTTCTCCCATGTGTGCCAGGAGTCAGCAGGTGGTGGGTCACATACTCAGCACTGCTTTATGAAGCTGGGCAAACCAGAAAGGGCCCCCAGCCCACAGATGACCTCAGCAGCTTTTCTCAGGTGTGCCCACACAAGTTAAGAGTGAGGCAAGGAAGACCCTTGGTTTCTGCATATCTGAGTCCAGAGAAAGCATAGAAGTTACAGACCTTTAAAGAACTTTCAGTTCATTTTCTATAGGATTTAGAAGTGCTCATAGGCCTTGGGACCCCTTCCTTACTGCCACTGCCCAGCAGTGCTGTATCTGCTGTGACAAGGCAGACATCCTTGTTCCTGCATGCCCACAGCCCACAGCAGCCACAGCCAACCTGTCAGGTTCATCAGTTGCTTTTTCTTGGCTCTGAATTGTGGAGAAAGTTGTACATATTCTCTGCAGGTTCCTGTAACTTGTCCGTCACAATGCTTTTGGAACCCTTTTAGCAAATCCTATTTTAAAGTCTGTGAAAAATGCTGATTTTTTTTTTTTTAATGTGTTATGGAAACATATTTTTTGCTGCTTGCTCTGTATGTGTGTGAATGATCCCATGTGCAGTGAGAGATTCCCATTGCATGCTCCACTTGTAACCACATTAAAGAGCCACATGTGTCAGCAGCAGTCAGGATGTGTGCTGTGGTTATTCCCTCTTCTGAGGTTTTTGTGGTTTGGGTTTCAGAGAATTTCTCAAAGTTTTACTCCACATTTTTTTGTTGTTGCCTGTTTTGCATAGGAAGTAATTTTTAATTTCTGAAGCCATTTGTCCAATACAGTCTCTCTCTGGAACAAAATAATATTGTAGGACAGAATTTCCTTGCTTGGTGCAAGATGGCTGAGGTGGTTTCTTTCTTGAGACCCTTGCAGCATTTTGTTTCTGTGTCTCTGTGCTTTTACTGCTGTTGGGGTGTGGGAGCCATACGGGAGGTGTTGATCTGTGCTGAATGCTCGCCTGTGAATTATACTCTGTATTTTGCCATCTGGCTGCCTGATAATTAGCCCATTTTTTGTCAAATGAATGGCACATGTCTTCCTTTCCTCAATACATATGCAAAACTATATGTTTTGGAAAGGATTGTTTTCAGCTTCAGAAAATAGCCAGAAAGCAGCGTCTTCCTACAGTCACGTGTATGTCCTCAGACAAACTGTACCCATGTTTGGAGCTACTTTAGCCCTGCATCACACTGTGGTATTATGCACTCAGAGCATTGGATTACTGATTACGAAATGTTCTGAATTTACTACATATCCATCCGCACATACAAGCTTAGGTTTGGATGATTTATTGATATATATTATCGCAGTAAATAGCTGCAATATGCAGCCATATTTTCCTGTGTTCCATGAATAACAGAAATATTGCATCTGACAGCATATTGAGTCTGCTGTATCCTCACCACATTACCAAGTATATTTCCAAGAGACCCATCCCTGATGGGGTTCCACTGGTGGGGCTCTCAGGGGAAGCAGCTGAGCAGCAGGGCAGCCTGAGGACAAGTTGAACGAGAAGCATCCCAACCTCAGCTCCTGTGGTGCTGCTGAAGAAAAAAGGGAGATCCTTGTGGCATGTTCAATAGCGAAGCCATGAATTCAATGAAAATCTGCCTCCAGCCCCTGGGAAAAAATACATTTTTCTTCTCATGTATCAGAAAGCTCTTGGAAAAGGTTGTCCAGAAGGAGATGAAAGGCATTTTCTCACACTGAGCGGCTTGCCTCTCTATTTTGCAATGTTAGATATCCATTCTGGTGCTTACATGCTCTAACTCATGAGTCTGTAGCTGCATATTAAACGTACAGGGAAAATCTCTTTTACTGATGTATATTTAGAGAAAGATATTTTTGAAGTTCTTTATAGAAATTGAAGGTGTCTATTCACGAAAAGTTGTGGTTTTTTTGTTGGTTTTTTTTTTTTCACGCTACTCAGAAACACAACACATGTAAAAATAAAGATCCACGTTAGCTCATGAAATCAGGGAAATTATTTTTACTACAAAATATATTCATTTATACAACTTAAAACAGTCTGGTAACTGCCAAACTTCCTGAAAAGAAAACCTACAGGACCACTTTTGCTCAATCACTGTGGTTTTGGTAGTGGCAACAGTATCTCCATCAAAAGGAAGTGAATAAAAATATACCATAAACTTAAATTTTCTCATACATATCATGCACTGAAGGAGCTTCCAGGTATAACCAATTTAAGCTGTATTAGAGCTGATGGTATTAATATGCATAAAGAAAATTACCATTTTCTTGAACTATCTAATCCTATCCAGTGGAAATGAACATGTATTAATTTTCTAGCAAATCTGCCTGCACATCCAACATCCCCCTTCTTTTGGAACACCTTTGCTTTTCTAATTCAGAGGAAGACTTCATGCAAGAAAAAATTATAATGATAATGAGAATCAGGGTAAACCCTTCTCTTTGTTATGCACACATACTAAAGTAGTGCAGTTTCATCACTTAGTTGACATCACTGTGACTATGGTCAGAAAGGAGAAAGACATTTTGAAGGGATTTTTTTCCACACAGTGCTGGATCAGTGATATGTGAAGATAATAGTATCTTTGTCTTGAATAAGCAGTGCAAGATCAGTCTTTGGTTTGTGTTAGGTTGATGCTTATAACACTTCCTTCCTTCCTCCTTTCCTCCCTTCCTCCCTTCCTCCCTTCCTCCTTTCCTCCCTTCCTCCCTTCCTCCCTTCCTCCTTTCCTCCCTTCCTCCCTTCCTCCCTTCCTCCCTTCCTCCTTTCCTCCTTTCCTCCCTCCCTCCCTCCCTCCATCCCTCCCTCTCTCCCTCCGTCCCTCCCTCTCTTCCTCCCTCTCTTCCTTCCCTTCCTCCCTCCCTTCCTCCCTTCCTTCCCTTCCTTCCCTTCCTTTCTTTCCTTTTCCTCCAGAAAGAGTAGTCATACTTGCAGATAACTGTTTTGAAAGCTATGCTTTCCAGTTCCCAACACAGCTTTGGACAGACATGAATCTTTGGGTCCAAGTCTCCAGGCAATTTTGAAACGAAATTGGATCAGTGCTTGCTAGTGACATGTATCATATTGTATTAATCCTGTGCTTCAGGGCATTCACTGGCTGCCTTTGGGCCAAGAAGAATTTTTTTTTTCTCTTTTCTCTTGATGCATGAATTGGCTGCTAGTTTTTTTGGTTTGAATTTTGTTCTGCTCCTGCAATGACCAGCCAACTGGACACAGGCCATGTGTCTAGACAGGATGTTAAAGCAGAGTGCTGTACTGCTCCTTGTGCCACTTTAAGCAAACTTAAATTGGTAGCCAGATTTAGGACCAATAATAATTTTTTACTTGAGGTGAGTGGAAAGGTTGGGAAGTTTCTTGTTTGTTTTGTTTTCCCTCTGCTTCCTAGACCCCCTGCTAAAATCATTCCCTTTGAAATGTACAATATAGCAATATTTTTATTCTGCTACCTTTCTGTGGCTGTTATAGATCTATTTTCTTACTCTTTGTTCTCAACAAAAAATCAGCAGTATTCTACCAGGAAGCAGATTTGTTTGTCCTGTTCTGGAGTCAGCATCCCTTGTGCAGCCACCTGGTAGTGAAAGGAAATGGATTTGTTGACCCAGGTTGTCATAGTGTGCAGCAGAGTAGAATTCAGGCCTTCCATACATCGATACAAAATGGCAATCACTTTTTCAGAGCATGAAGATGTAACTCCAATAGCAACGCTGATCACTCTTCTGTCAGCTTATCATGTAGAGTGATGGAAGGATGTTTCTCTAAACAAATGATCATGAGCACTATGTCAGACATCCAAGCAGTTAAGAAAGAAACCATATTTGGGTTTGTTGAGACTTCACATCTAATACAGAAACTTTTTCTCAAGAGTATTTTCTGAACTGTATTAGATACATGCAGCAAATAAATGGACTTGCATAATTTGTTAAGGAAAAGAACTGAATATGAAATATTAAATATTTGCCCTGTTCAAAATAAGCTCATCTGCCTTCTTATTCTCTCGTGCATACATTTTCAGCTCTTTTGTGTTTTGTTGCTGTTGCTGTTGTCATTGTTTTTTCAAGATTAAGAAAGATTTCTCCCTTGGAAATCCATACAGCAGAAATGACAACATAGTTGCTTGGACAGTGTTTGGTACATGTAGATTTTTGACTCCAGTTTTGAATATATAGGGCAGGGTGATTAAGATTCAGTTTGTTACTTTTGCTTCAACATTTCATCCATAATTTTATTCAGAATTTGTAAAGTCTAGAAATATTTCAAGTAAATTTAGGTAAACAAACAAATAAATAACTTTTATTTGAGATGAAAAGATCTTTGCAAGCATTGCACGTGCACTCCATGGCTAGGACACTTGTCACTACACCTGTCCTCTGCAGCTTATGCCCACACAAACCCCTGGTAACTGCATAAAGGCATTTTCTTTTAAAAAGTCTCTTGGGGCAGTATATGAAGGGCACTTTCAAATACTTATTTCATATTACGCTGTTGGTGTTACATATGATCTCAAATATGAGGGTTCTCTTCATTGCGTAAATAAATATGTAGATCTTGTGAAAAAAAAAAAAAAACCTGAAAAGCCATGTAATCCATCCAGTAAATCCTTGCTTGGGTGATAGTAGATATCATTGATGATATTTTAGGACACCTGTTATCACAACTGCTTGCTGGCTTTGTAATGGCTGGTAGGAATAGGAATAATTGGAATAATTGGCTGCTAGGTAAACAAGAAGTTGCAGCAGTTTATGAACTGATATCCTAATGATTCATAGCTCCACACTCAGACTCAAAGCCACAAATCAGACTAACCTGGTGGCAATGACAATCTGTACGTGTGTTATGATGTTCTACTTATAAAAAAAAAAAAAGCAGTAAACACAGCACTCCTAATATCTCTGCTCCTCCCTGCATCACACCATGGATCTCCAGCAGCAGCACAGTGAGACTGAGCAGAGACTATGACAGTCATGCTTTACTTCCAGACGTTGAGTTGAAGTATTGTTTTCAGCAAATGCACTCTGCGAATCTTCTTGCTCTCAGGTCAAGATTGTTCAGGAATTGGAGGTCTGTGATGGTCAGCCCAGGTATAAACTCAGGCCTGACGCCCTGCCACAACCACTACCACCTCCACTGCTGAATCTCTGCACAGTTCTTTTCCCAAATGTCACTGCATCAAGATATGATGCTTGAGGACCACCCTAGTGATCTCCAGCCTTCAAATGGCCAAAACACAGGCGATTGGCCCCAGCCATTCCATACAAGCACATAGGCTAGTACAAAGCTGATTTGTATTCTGTACTAATAGACATACAGATTCTGTATGTAGTAAATAGTTTAGAACAAAAACAAATTAGTATCCAGAACCATGACAAAGATGAATGCATCAACATAGTGTTCCACCCTTTAGCAAGTCTTTGCCTTTAGATGAAACTAGAACACCTGACACTGGATCTAAAGGATGGTTGTGAAGCAGATAGGGCCAGACCTTTTCAGAAATACACAGTGACAGGATAAGAGGCAATGGACACAAACTGGAACACAGGAAGCTCCATCTGAACATGAGGAAAAACTACTGTGAGGTTGACAGAGCACTGGAACAGGATGCCCAGAGAGGCTGTAGAGTCTGGAAGTATTCAAAACCCGCCTGGATGCTTTCCTGTGTAACCTACAGTAGGGAACATGCTTTAGCAAGAGGTTGGACTGGATGATCACCAGAGGTCCCTTCCAATCCCTGTAATTCTGCGATCATAAGCCCACAACAATTTAATCCCACAAAACTCTAAAATTTTTAACGGAAATTAAAAATGTGATTATAAATTCTTTAATTCTTCTAGCTGTCTCTAAGCTGTCATTTCAAGGTTGCCTTGGGCAAAGCCCTTGAGAAAAGCAGACTGAAAAATGACCAGGGTTTCTTTCAGTTCTGATTACACTCAAACTTGAAAACAGAGTTGCATTCTACTTCGTGAAGACTGGGAGCTAGGCTTTTGAATGTCTATTCATCAGGAATATCTGTGTGTCTTAATTGCTGCCCAGTCACTTTAAAGGACATCTATTCAAATCCTTAAAATGAAATCCTTCGATTTTCCTGATAAACTGTGCTTATGATGAGCACATTACTCATCACATAAAGTCGTGAAAACAGAGTCAGATTCTGACTTCCCTTGCGGTGACATAAATCCAAAAAGCCTAATGGAATTACTGTAGATTTATGCTCTGGTGAGTGCAGGATTTGGCCCAGCAGCTCTATAAATTCTCTACATTCAGCATATCAGGACAGCTATACACACCATGTAAGCCTTGAACCATCTGGTTTCTCTGAGTGCGGGAGCTTTTAGGGATTTCTTGTTGGCTCTAATTGAATGCGGTTTGTTATTTCTTTCCTCATCCCTGCGACTGACTACAACGATCCCATTCTAGCATATTTTAATTACTTCATAAGATGTGCAGTACTTGACATTGTGTTATTTCATTAAATTCAAGGGACTACGTAAAAGCTCGAGCTGATTGCATCTCACATGAAGAGAAGGGAGCAAAGGCACAAGGTCTTCATTCAGAAGAACAGGAGAAAGTCTTGTGGCTGCCAAGGACTGCTAGCAAGTGAAGATCTTTGGAAATAAAATTGAAACAGAAATTGAGAATGAAGTTCTTGTTTGTAAACCATCAGGGAAACGATAGATAATGATTGATGATAATAGATAGGCACTTCTGTTTTGGAAGAATACAGCTGTATAGATAACTTATAATCTACATTACAAACGTTCTTCCCTTTTGTGCAAACGTATAACCAAGACTGCACAATTGACAGGATTAAGAGAGAGAAAAAAAACAACAGAGGATTTTTCAGAACAGATGTTATTGCACAGGCACATCAACACCACGTGACTTTCCAGAGATTGTTTAGGAAAGCAAAGGGATTTCTTTTCCAAGTAGCTTACTAGTCTTAGAAAGTTTATTTATCAGCCTGAAGAAGTGTGAATGTTTAAAAGACGAAGGTTTAAAGCAGTGCTGCAGAAATATGTGCTTTGCTTGCAGTTAGAACCATAGCAGAGCTCCTGACATTTGCTGTTCTTTCATGAATGCATGGGCAGTTGAATGGATTGACAAGTTCTGGAAAGTCAATAGGGTGCTGTAGAGTGTTAGCCAGCAGTCTGTCATCCAAAGTGTTCGATTAGCTCAGCCTGCCAGTGTTCTTTTTCCAGGACAGATTATCTGATGGCTCTGAACATCTTTGACCTCACTTTACCTTTAGGGTAACTTTATCCTACCATTATTTATCTTCTAAAAAAGAAAGGCTCTTTTCAGAAGTGAGACTTGCTACTTAGAACAGTAGCCATGCCTCACGGAATATGGGGCACAAACTTTCCCAGCACTTTTAGGAATGTACATGAGGTTTTACAAGTGACCAGTCTGGGTGACAAATAACACACCAAACCCATAAAGCTTTATTAAAGAAATCTTTTGTGTCAAAAGCAGTATAAATCACTGTGATATTTGTAATATATAAAGCAAACCCTTAGCTTTCTAGCATGAGGATTTCACAAAGGAACTATATGTGGATCTTGGTTACCCTTGTGAAACATCAGAGACTTCAGAAGGACAGCATAAAAATGGGACCTCCAGTTACCCCAACATCTGTGGCATAGTGTGTACAACAGCATTTAAAAATACTAGCTTTTCTTTATGTATCCTCTTTCACCAGTGTTTTGTTGCACCCGTAAAACAGTTATTAATCTATACAGAGGGAGATTAAGAGATAGAGAGGGAGAGTAGGGCAAAAGCAAGTCACAGTGTTCATGAGAGCCCACATAACAGAAGGGAACACAGTTAGAAAGCAGAACTCAGAGCTTTTGTTTCTTCCTTTAATCTTTTGTTCGTAGAACATTGTCTTAAATCTCCTATCCAGTGCTGGACCTTCCTTTCAGATCAGCCAAAGGTGCAAAAGCTCACACCCTTTGAGAGCCCAGCTGTGGAGACTTCTGGAATCCATCAGCCCACACTTGAGTCCCCTTGGCTGTCTCCTCACAGTGCATCCTTTCAGCACCCTTCATCATCTCACAGGACCAGTGCAGTCCAACCCCCTTTGGCTTCATCCCAACATTTTGTTCTGCAGCACAACAGTGCTGGTAGCAGTTCACTGCAGATTTTGTGTATTTTGATAACTGAATGTTTGTTGGAAAGTTTGAAAGAAGCCCGCTGTTCTAGCAAGCTGGATTAGACTAAAGTATATGAAGATTTTTCTCTGTGGTATGAATTGGTAGACTAGAAATATTCAACAGAGATTGCACTAAACAGTATTGCAAAACACACTGATCAGAGAGCACTGTAATGCCTCTGAAATAAAACAAGCAGCCCTAGCTTTTAAAAGCAACACAGAGCAGCTATACTGATATCCTCATCTCACTTCCTTGTGGGCAAGTGGCACAGCTGATCACAAAGTACCCTGTGTCATTTCTCAGCCATCTCCCCTCTTCTCAGTGAACAGAGGACAATGTCACACCTCCTTCTTTCTGACAAAACCAGAGGGTACACCCCACCTGTGTGAAGCCACAGCCTGCCCACTTCTGCCTAAGTCTTCACATCTTGTCTTCAGAAACATGTACATGCACCTTCCAAAAGTCAATGCACTACACTGCTTAATAGGTGCTGAAATTGTATTTCTAGATCACCCATGCCTTTGCTGAGTACAGGCTTTCACCTCTGCAGCTCCTTTCCTCTGCATAAGAGAGATGTATCCACCCGAAACGCATGCCTGTGTCTCAGCGGGCAGCTCCTGAAGAGTGTGTGGGACTCCACAGCATCATGGTGAGGACGGAGCATGCCTGGCACTGAGGCTGGCAGCCAACAAAGGGCCACACAACTCATCCCGGTCCCCTTTCATCTCCTTTACAAACTGTCCTCCAGGCACTTGCCCGGGGTCATACACAATGGTATGTTTTCATCCATATGTATTTGTGTGTTAGTGACTGACCGATGTCAAAGAGGAGTGTTCGAATGCACTCCAGAAAGGTGCTGGCAAGAGATGAGCTGTGCTTTTTATTTCTCAGCTGTTTCCAAAAGTTTCAGAGCATTTTGTTTCTCCTTTTGGAAATATACTATTTCTTTGTGTTTCTTATCTTGGCTCTGCCAAAACACTTTCCTTCTCCATCTTTCTTTAGCTAGGGTTTAAAATTTCATAGCTTTATTTATGCGTTATATTTCTGCCACTGAATTTAAATGCTTATTCTGTCTTCCCCAAGGCACTCCCAGATCAGATTTTATAGAAAATAGTTTTTATCATCTGATTTACCTTGCAGATACGATGAGCCCAAAAAAGTTGGAGAACAGAAAGATTTCCTTCACCAGGACGTTTCCTTTGGTGAGAGGTTGTGCTGGGCTACTGCAGCTGCTCGAGGTGTCCCATCTCCCCGCACACACACAGACGCTCTCTCTGTTTTGTTGGCTCAACTTCAGACAGCTGCACCTCGAGCTCGCTCTGTCAGTATGGCTTTCAGGGGAAGCACCATGTTTAAGCACTCTTTATTTTACCTGGATCATCCAGATGGATCATCAGAGAGCAAGGGAGCAAGCAGGTACTTGCATAATCATAGCAGGGTTTATTGAATCCAAACTTGCTACTGGAGGAATCATTCAAGCAACAGGGCTTATTGAGAGCTGCTGTAGCTCCTGGAATAGGAAGTGAGGAAGATAAAAAAAGATGAGAAAGTTGAAGTGCTCAGCTCTGAAATGGACTGGGTTAGAAATAGGATCTGGTTTTATAATGCTAAGGCTGCTTTTTGCAAGGACTTTTTGCAGATTTCCATGTGAATAAATAATGGAGTTCCCTTCACAGAAATTGATGCAGAGAGATCTGAAGGGAGAGTTATTCTCTCCTCTCCATAGTCCAGCATTTTAACAGAATTAATGACAGATTACAATATGGAAGAATTATTCCTTTTTTTTTTATGAGCTAGATCTTGAAATACCATTCTCTGCATCAACACACTCATTCAAATCAGAAGATTCTGGTGTCAGTGTTTTCTACATAAGACCTCAAGATGTTTTTTTAACTATGCCGATGTGTTTTCCACCTGGAGACAGCAGTCTCTGAGCAAACTAATAAAAGGCACATTCTGAAGACAGTAGTGCCCTGAAAGTTATTGCTTTGCTAATTAAATCTTTAGCATTGCTTGGTGTTTTTGTTAAATCTCTTTATTTAATCTCTATATAAATCCTCATCATATTAAATAATTATAAATAGTGAAACTGGCTGGTCTCTAATTAGGGGAGGAAAACACTCAGTGATGCGTGAACTACAGGTTAATGTAGAACAATCTGTAAAACCACTCTGCCCAGCTTATACTATATTCCTTCAGCAATGGCTTTGGAATGTATGAAATGTAATGAAATCAAGCCAGTGTATCATTACATGCACATTTTTAATTAATAAGGACAAAACAAACATTTGCTGAGCAGATCCGTGAAGTGATGTGCTGTTAAAACACCACGTGCCTGAGGTTTAGGAGAACATCCAGTACGTAAGACAATTGTTTGGTCTATAAAATGAACGCACTAGAGAGCTTGAACAGCAGAGAAACAAAAGGCTGCTAATTTTAATATCTCCCACTGTATTAAGAAAAGATATTATGAGTTACATAACAATTCCTAGGGAATAGCTGCTTCATTATCTCACCAACTAACTGAATCTTATCGAGGAAGAAATAATTGCATGTTAAGAGAAACCAGCAAAGACTGCACATTAATGCTACACCGTAAATGACAGAAATGCTTCATTTCATTCCTGCTCTCTGAAGTGCTAAAACCAGAACCCTATGATGGAAACATACTTTTTTGGGGGAAAGGGAAATGCAGAAAAAATCCTTCTGCTAAAGCAGGTATCCTACAATAGGTTGCACAGGTAGGCGTACAGACAGGTCATGGATATCTCCATAGAAGAAGACTCCACAACACCTCTGGGCAACATTTTCCAGTGCTCTGTCACCCTTACCATAAAGAAGTTCTTGCACATGTTAGTACAGAACTTCCTACGTTCAAGATTTAGGCCATTACTCCTTGTCCTATTGCTGCATACCACCGAGGAGAGCCTCGCTTCATCCATTTGCCTCCCACCTCCTTTTGGGTATTTATAAACATTTGTCAGATCCCTTCTCAGCCTTCTTTTCCCCAGGCTTAACAAATTCAAATTACTCAGTCTTTCCTCATATGGGAGATGCTCCAGGCTCTTCATCATCTCTGTGGTCCTCCGCTGGAGTACCTCCTTCCAGGAGAACTCAGTCTTTTGAACTGAGGAGCCCAGAAATGGACACAGTAGTCTAAATGTGACCTCATCAGGGTGGAGTAGTGGGGAGAATCACTTCCCTTGACCCGGAGACCCTGCTCTTTTTAATGCACCCCATGCCCTTCACATGTCTTTCTATTAAGAACCGTCCTCAACTTGAAGCAAGGAGTTACGTCAGTGCCTCCGTTTCCATGTTTTGTAATAATTTTTTTCAAGCATTTTAAGTTTTGCAACCAGAGCTGAGTGTTACTACCAAGATCTCTATTATCACACAGAATTGGGCTTACAGAGCTGGGGCTTGCCTAACCAGAACACAGGGCATTCAGAGAGCTGAAAGCAGCTGGGGCAAATTGCTAATGACCTTTGAAAAGAATGCTTGTTAGCTATCATAATACTTTGGTTGGTTTTCCCCTGCCGACCTCTGACAGAGTTATGCTAGTGCTTTGTTTGCTGTTAAGTGTTGATGGTTTCATCATTCATTTACCATAACGTTAATTCTTCTTTTAATCTCAACTTTAATGGTGACTTGTGCTGATGAGTTCCTCTAGTGATTGTGGTGTAACTGACCCAGTTGTGAACCCTTTTCCTTCCTGTTTACATCTCTGCTGAGACAAGATGAGTAGAGCTGAATGTAGCATTCCAGGAAAGGCAGATTTACACAATATTAGATTAGTTCCAGTTGCATTTTCTACTCCATTCCCTCAATATTCTGACTTTGTCTGCCTTTAAGACCTCATGTTGGATAGCAACGTCTCCATGGAGCTCTCCCCCATGGTGCCAATTGCTTTTTTTTCAGAGCTGATGTGATTGATTTGATATTCAGCGGAGCTGTATGAACAGATAAACGCTCTTTTTTCAAGATTTATTGCATACCGGGTTTTGTGGGTTTTTTTTGTTGTTGTTTTGTTTTTTGCCTTTTAGCATTTTTAGGGATAGTGTGTCTTCGAACTGCTTTTTCTAATAATAACTGATTCTAAAATACAAGTTTTGCTACCTCATTTTGTTATCTAAATAAGGAAATCTGTCAACCGTTTCATCTTATGCCTCTTATCTGATTTCTGATTCATGATAACACTTTTCCTCTTGCTACCAGCCATAGTATAATGACCATATGGCTTCTTTAACAGGGATTTGATTTGAGAATGTGCAAATCCCCATGCTGAATATAAACAACGGGGTTTTCAGCCATTACTTCAGAGCCTGCACACAGGGAATTCTCCTCTGTTGAGGAGCTATGGTTTTCTTCTATGCACCAGCTTTGCCCGTATAGGGTATTTATAATGCTGGTACTGAAACACAGTACAGGCATTGAATGTTTTGCAGCTTGATATGATTTATTCTACTCACCTGGCAGTGAAGAAAAGCTTATCCTGAGATAATTTATTATGCTTTTTTTCTAAATATTTGCTACACCCCAGCCCTCTGTATCACTGAAGTGGCACAGTAGCCAATTCTACTGTAAGAAGTTCAACATTAATTTTAAATTCCTGGCACTACTCCCAGTGGAACTATGTTAATTTGCAGTAGCTAAAAATATGGCCCAATAGTGCTGTTTTGCTGCATATCCCCTCCACCCTAAACAAAACAAAACGTTTCAGTGCATGGAAAACACATTTGTCATATATACAACACTATTAAATAGCACGCTGACAGGGAAGAGAATGATATCTAGAATTCTGTGACGAGTGTTTTAAACTGTTTCAGGAAGTGCTCACAGTGCACTGAAATACCTGTTTGATTTTATATAAAGCATATTAATAATACTTCTTCAATCAAATTCAATAGTGTTCCAGCTCTCCTGGCATTTTCATAACTGCTTGAGCATATCCTAATGACTGGCTTTCCAAGGTCAAAATAATATTAATAAACTGGAAAGTTTCATGCTGCTAGGAACAGTTCATTGTTGTGATGGGGCAAAGTAGCATTCCAGTGTATTACAAAGAAAATAAACGTGGTTCAGGAGACAGAAAACAACCTCAGTTGGCCAACACCCATCTCCACACAGGCCAGTTCTCTGCTCTCTGAGGACTTACCATGCTGAGATCTCTGTGTCAGGCTAGCCAAGGCAGAGCTCATTGAAGGATGTATATTTAAGTACTTTTGAATCCATACACGTGTAACACTGATGAGTAGAATTAAGAAAGATAATTAAGACCAAGAACTTGAAAATTAAAATAAATGGTTCATTTTTTTTCTTCTCTATAAGACTAAACAGCAAAAGAAAAAATCTAATTATTTTGAGGAGTAATCTACTCCCACTGTGGTCCATTCTTGTTAAATTTTTATACATTGTTCCCATTGATGGTCTTGTGATTTAGACAGACCCCTGACTTTCCTCCTGAACAGGATGGTCTTCTTGAACCAAGGATGAGAAATTATCAATTCAGTAATAAATTAGGTCTCTTCTGGGCAAGGTGATGACTGTTAAATATGTGAAGATAAATTATTTCTTAAGCAAAATTAACACAAATATATAAAAAGGTGTTCATTGCTCACATGTGACACAAAATCACCCTGATGTTGACTCTACCGAGGCCTTGGTGGCAAGCATGGGAAATTCCCAAGGCTGAATGAAAAGCAGAAGGCCTCGATGCCCTTATGCAGCAACAGTTTTTCAAAATAGCTTCAGAGAACAAAATGAATCATTCATCCTACGTAGAGAGAGAAATGGAAAGAGGAAAAAAAACAAGAGGTAAATTCAGACTAAGCTTCAGGCATCTGTGTCATTTGAGGTAGAGTGGGAAAATGCTTCACAAGCTTCTGTGTTGGTGGAAAATGTATATTAAAGGGAGAGGAGAAGCTCCTTCCTGAATTTCTGGCTGCAAAATCACTGCCTTATGGACACCAGTGAGGCTAAATCATGTCCTTTAGTCAATCCATGTAGTATTAGAAATATAAGGGAGTTTTTGCCCATATAATGTACATGAAGGTTAGACTAAAACAATTAACGAAAGAAGCAGGAGAGGGATTTCAGCAGATATTCAGATGATATTGTACCTTTGCTCATATTCTCTTAGCACTTGTCATGTACCTATTTCTTTTGTCTGATTGATAAGTCACTGCATAGCTATAGTCTGAAGTCATTACATCGTGAGAGATTTTACCTGTTTATTAATAAGACTTGAAGCATGGAGAATTGCCTTGCTAGAGACAGAAGGCCATTATTCTAAATCTGACCAATCACTGCAGGACAGTGCACTGCTATTATCTGTGAAACATGCATCTTGATTTAGCAAGGATCTGAATCTCAAAACTTAGTGCATTCTACGTACTGAAAATTGCAGCACTTCTAGTATCTCATGAACTTTGACATTCTGGAGTAGTTTAATTGCTATTGCTTTATGAGGCTCCCTCTTTTATCATTCTTCCTTCTGCATTTCACATTAGACACCCCTGTTTTCTTCCCCTGAATTTATTTCCTTCAGTCATCCTGGTACACTGCCCTCTCCTGGAGGTCTACTCCCAGGTCTCATCCCAACTCTACGACAGTCCTCATGGTATACGTACCCAACAGTCTTAAAGAATATAATTGTCAATACAGTAAGAAAACGATCAGTTCTATCCCCGAAATGGGCAGGTAATTGGAATGATAAGAAGGTTGTTGGGTTATGATGCCATTCTCTGGACTTTTGTGCACTTATTTTCCTCCACGTCTAATAGTTATATTGCCAACTTGCACTCAGCTATTCATTTAAACAATTAAGCCTGTCATTACCTGAAAGGGTTTAAGCAATCTGTTAAGTTAGGTTCAAAGATTCAATCTATATGTCACCTTTTTGCAGATAAGTTCACAGGAAGCTGAGATTTGGTTCAGAAACTTCTACAAACTCTAACAGGAGCAAAGACCCCTGAAAGTGCAGTGGGAGCTGACAGAGAGGCAAAAACTACTGTCTATTCAGAACTGTATACTTAAATATCAATGTAGTGGTTTCACTTCATAATTAGTTCTATGTCCAGCACCCAGGGTGTCTCTTGGAACTGTCTATATCTTTTTGTTCTGATGCTTTTATCAATGAACCATAGATCAAAGTTTATTATTCTAACCATAGAATGAAGTTACCACCAAGATGGGTGAGGCAGTAAATAATGAGATTAGAGGCAAGTTGCTGCTACAGATGAATAGAATTGCTAGGCTGACTAACCACAGTCCTGCAAAATGTAGTCTAATAGGGATAAATGCTACGTGGTCTATTTGGGTACAACGAACACCAGCTGTGCTCACAATGTGATACTTATCGAAGCAGTCACTAGAAAAAACAAAGTGGTTCTTCACTGACCTGTTTTGATATTGGGGCCAAGCCATTGAATAGGCACCACTTGGATAGGCACCAAGGATAATGCTACCAGGGGTAACCTGGGAGGGCACTTTGCCTCTGAACACATTTCCACGACCGACCAGAAATGCCACTAGAAGGCTGTTGCTGACTCTGGCAGTGCCACCTGAGTATGGATGAGGAAACTGCAGAGCATCTAAAGGAACCCGTCAGTAAATCAGGTTGTGAAAACCACAATCTGTGAAGAGCAGAGCTGAGATTTAATTAACCATGTTTTTAAAGCAAAGGCTTGTTATTCATGTTGAATTTTGCTTCTTTCATTTGTTCATGAGAGTTATTACCAATTCAGTGAGGAAGAGTTTACAGTAAATACTAATAAGAGCTCAGCAATAATAGTTTAAAGTTGAAGTATCATTTTACCATAAATACTTAGTACAGAGCCTGTGGTAGAATTATGTCATTTGGAACAAGTAATGTCTATAATCCACTTATTCCCTTCATTTTTTTTTCCTTTCAGTATTAATTCAAATTTTAATAGTATTGGAAAAACACAGCTGTTTCTTGTTGGGAAGATAGTTATTTTCTCGATTTGTACAGGAATAATTGATTCAGTGAGATGTAATCTATAAATTTGGTTTCTAAAAATTAAATTATACAGTGAACCATGTTTGTCCTAGCTGTTTTCAGGGAAGATGTGTCATTAACCCTTTTTCTCTTCCTCTGGATGGTTTTGTTCCAAACATGATTAAAAGGCTACTGTCATGATTCAGACACAAGTATTAATCTTCATACAAATTGCTCAATTCCAGAAGTTTCCCACGTTGTTTTCTTGTGATCCAGAGCAGAAGTTTTACTGATAGATGTTTATACAACTGTTGCCAAAGGACATGCATGAACAAAATTAAAGCCTAAAAGAGAGTAAACACACGCCATATATTCTTATACATTCCAGGTATTTTTTTTTTTTTTTAATTCTTAATGGCTTTGTAGGTCAGCATAGCTTTATATTTAACTAGAGTTAATTTTATTTGATAATACATAGAAGAAACATCAGCAGGATTTTGGATAGCTATTTACTTGTAGGTTGCAAATCACAAGTAAGTGACATAATTCATTCAAAACTTATGTCTGCAAAATTCTCATGCCCTTGCAGAATGTATGATGTTGAGAGATGTCATACATGCTACAGTGGAAGAAGACTATTTTAGGGGAGTTTCACTTGAGCTACTTTTCATATCCTTCTCCTTATAAACTGAGATGATGTGTCTATAAAGGTGCTGCAGGAGATGCTGAAGCTGCATAAAATATCTGAATATAACCTGCCTTATGCTTTCCAAGTACTTCATTTTGAGATCTAGGCAGACAACTAGCTACAGGGTTCATTCGTAATCTATAAACTTCTTGTAATCAAAAGGGTAAAGTTTCCATTTCTGGGTCTGAAATGTCACAATGTATTATACTCCTTTTCATTAAGAATCTGCTTAACTTATACTGCATAGAAAATCTACTACTAAGATCATTATTTTTGCTGTGTATCTCTTTTATGTGTGTCTGTGGGACACGTGTAATGTTTGCTCTGGAAAGAATAGTTATTGCAAAATGCAAGAAATAAGCTGTGATTACACACCTGAGTTTCCTATTTACTAAGGCTGCAACATAAGCAGATATGACTTACAGATATGAATCTTTGGAATGACTAAAGGAAAGAGTTTTACATACACAGAGATGGCTACATCCACTCAAAAAAGTTTTGTTCCACTACACAGTGGGATGAAACTAAAATCATTCAGAGGAAAGTATTAACATATAAGTGTGTTAAAATACTGACCTTATTCCAGTATGGACAAGGAGACCTAAGTGATCAGAATGTATATGCCAGAGCCTCAAATCTAGATCTGCAAGCAGTGCATGGAAGTAATTCAGCCTTGGCTCCAAACCTTCTGACTCCTAGGGCCACTACTTCACTGACATTATTTCTAAAATCTTTCCATTTTTCTCTCTTCCTTTTAAAATTCTCCTCATACATCTTTGTAAAGCAGTTGCATTTGATTATCTCATTTGCTCAGAAATATCTTGGCCATTTCCAATACGAATTTGCTTCACAGATCTGACCCAAAGTGACAAAGATATTCCCCTACGTTGCATTAAGCAAACTCCATACATGATTAACCTGTCCTGTTCCAAGACCTGAATTATCATCAGTGACGTGCACCCAAAACATTAAGATTTTGCAGTGCATGTCCTCCTGCTAGAGTGAGCGCCATATCACCTCTTGCTGCAAAATGTAGGGAACTAAATTAATTGATGGTCATCAGAGAAAAAAGGAAGATTTGGCAGAAGAAAAATAAAACCTTGATTTCCATGATTCTTTTTTAGAATAACATCAAAGCCGTATTTTCAAAGTATCTCATATACAAACTATCCAAATAGGAATTGAAAGTTATTTCTATGCCAGATTTTCTGTCACAACTGAACTCTATTAGAGAACACACTGATTAATATTAATTACTGCAACCTCACTGTGTACAAAAACATGAAACGTGGCTTACCAAAAAAATAAAAATAAAATAAAAAAAATCACATAATAAGCCTTCAAAGGCACTCCAAAGGCAATGTGTAAAACCTGTAGAATCTAAGCAACTCCCACTAGTCTAATACAGTAGAGAACTTTGCTACTTTGTACAGGTCTTAGAGGAATGCTCCAGAATGTGGGCTCTTGTGGTGAGGGCACCTTTGCTTCTGTGCCTCCCATGTGCTTTCCCTGCTCTGGGCAGTCACAGTAGCAATATCTGGGATTTGTGAGACTGGTCCAAGCAAGAGCAGCCCTCAGGCTACCATGTTGAATGTGGAAAGTAGATCACCGCACAGCTGGTCTAGGACCAAGCAGCCCTGACGTGGCTTGCAGCCACCACTGCAGGCTGTTCCTGTACTTCTGCCCTTCAGGTGCTGGAAGAGCAGTTCCCATTCTGAGATAACCAATGTGGATAATAGATAAACTTCCCAACCTCAAACATCAGAGTCCTTTAAAGCACTGCTTTATAATTAAGGAGATATTTGAAAACTAAGAGTCGGACACAACTGCATGCATGATCCCCGTCTCTTTAGGCACAAAACATACTGTTTTAAAGTACTTGTGCATATTCTTCAAAGCTGCAAAAACTATTTGCTAATTATACTCAGTTCTATGCACAGAGCTATATTGCAGTGAATACAACTGTTCCTAATATGGCAAGATCCCTCAGTTTTCAGCAGCCTCCTTTGCATCATTATGGTGCAGTAACTCCCAGTGTTTGTCTAATAGCAAGCGTATTAGATCTGGTTAAATGCCACAAGCAAAGCTTCAGTGGAAAAGACAGCATAATCTTATGGTGCCTAAGGGATGAGCAGCTTATGCAAGTGGGATATCATTTTGCCCTTGAGTAAAACATTACATTTTCTCAATGCCCTACATATGTATAGACGTGGAGTTATATCTGGAAAGTGTCGTAAAATACCCTCTTTTAAACTTCAAACACTGCAGAAGCTACAACTACGTCATTCCCCCTGGGACAGAGCTGTTCGTTGTGCTGTGTTTGCTGATGTGTAGATCCCAGACCACCGTTTTCTCATTTTCCTTTCAACTCCCATCTAATTTGAATATGAACATTTGGCATCATTCCACATTATGCATATAGCATCAATACTGGTGAATTTTTAAGTGAATAATCCTCTCAAAAATTATTAGTTGTTTTGAATTCTTTTTCTATGTGCACTGTCAGTGTGGTAGGTGGTAGGCAGTGCATCCTGTGGATCAGGTACAGACTACAATGGACTGTATTGTGATGGAGTACTGTAGAAATGAATAATATCCCACCTACTTTATCCCACCTTAACAGAGATCCAGTCTAAATTAATGATGCAATTCAAACTGGATCTAAAGCTGCATACAGTTGCAGAGGGAGACTGAGATCACACTAAAATAGCTGTCTGAGATAGCTGAGATCCGGCCCCTGTCCTGTCACTTCACACAGAGAACTGAAAAGATTAGTCAGGACCGAACCTCCACCTCCCTATGGCCTAACGTGGCTGAGACTAATCCAACTCTCCCCTTCCGAATCTGACATTGAAATGATTAATAGCCAAGCACTTCAGTGCAGCAAACAGAGAGGGACCTTAGATGGCATCTTTGCCTTTTTCTCCTAACTCTGCAGGGTGCTGTAGAACTTGCAAGACTGAATGATCTTGAATGATGTGTAGGGAGATACCAAAGACTAACCCATAGGAAACTTCAGGCACAAGTTGTGCCTGGACAGGATCTTCTCTTATCTCCTGTGAAGATAGATGCCAAACTAGGAATAAATTAGAGAATAGCAGG
The DNA here is from genome assembly GCA_036925125.1 of Oreortyx pictus. Taxonomy (NCBI): domain Eukaryota; kingdom Metazoa; phylum Chordata; class Aves; order Galliformes; family Odontophoridae; genus Oreortyx; species Oreortyx pictus. The sequence goes on from JAUPFR010000001.1 coordinate 162,710,509, forward strand.
TTGCAGTCACTCAGCCTGTTAGGATAAATATTTGGTCTGCAAAGAGCTCTATTATGAGCATTCCTCAACCTGAAATGTTTCCAAACCACCTCCTAATTGTGGGTGGTTGCTCTAATGATGAGAGTGCTGGTGAGGATTATTTACCAGCATCCTCTTTAAGCTGTGCCACCATGCAGCTAGGAATCCAGAATGCGAAAGGTAGAAAGAAACTAAATTAGAATAGTACCAGTGTAACTACTGAAGTCTGAATCCCATTGGTTAAGACCCCAAATCCATTGGTGCTCCTAGGAGTCCTCACACATTTTACTATTTGAGAGTCACTGAAAAAACTTCAGGCACAGTAGTCAGACACTCTTGACACTCTCTTTGTCCTGTACCCTGGCCTGGTGCACATAGCAAAGCTGGAATTTTTGAAAAGATTCTTTAGGATACAAGAGGAACTTGGAAAGTGTTTTCCTTGAAACAATGTCTCGGAAATTTTTAGAAAAGTATTGCAACCTAGAAGCACACTGTTAAACAAGTCTGCCTGCAGGGTAACCTGAAATGATCCCAAAATCGAAATCATCCAAAATATACTAATATAACATAAGACAATGGAATGAAAACGATGTTCTAAGGAAGTCCACAACATTATTGTAGGGCACAGGTCTTCCAGAGTCTTCAAACATTTCCCTCAGCCACTATCTAGCAGTGTGAAGAAGTGGCAACTCAAAGAGCAACACTAAGTCTCTCCACTAGATTCCTGAGGGGAGATTTCTGGGGCACTAATGACAGTAAGACGGCACTTTCTGCAACTTACAGTGAAGCTTGTGCTTTAGAGTCTTATGCTCTGAAATTTAAATAGAGGACTTGAAACTGACAAGTTCTTTATGGCAGGACAGTATATGTTGTCACTACTCTAGGGCCTTAAACATGATATAGGTCTACGTTGCATCATAAATTTTCTTTACAGTTCTTTACAATTTTGTGGCCCTCACCTACCCTTTATAACACATCAAAGTCTGTTATAAAACAGCTGACCATTTGAGCATCCATCTTCCCCTACTGATGGATTGTTTAGCTTATACAACAAACAAGGTCCCATTGTCAATCAGCTCATTTGACCCACTTGAACCCGTTCTGCAGAATGTTGCAGATCCAGCTGAAGCACCAGCTCAGATGGAATTATATTCTCAAGACCTAAATACTACTCCTTTTGCTTGTTGCCAGTGCAACTAGCAGAGACTTGCTCTGATTCTGTAACCCTTTGAAAAATTAATTTGTGGAGTAAGCCCGGGTGACAACAGTATTTCTTTCAGACTTCATATCACCTTATTCTAAACACGAAGTAGTTTGGTCTGAAAGGTGGTGACGATTTCCAGGCACAGGGAGGAAGCAACTGAAATGGAACAGTGTGCTTTTAAGTCACACTGTGCTTGTGTAGGATTAGAATGCTCTCGAGACTATGTCCCAAATCCCTGCTTCAAACACTACAGCATAATCAGCTTTTTAGGACTTTCAGTTCCATGCAAATGGAGATAATGCCAATGCTGTCCACATGAACCCAATCACCTCCAAATAAGAAAAAATGGCATTGTCATCATATCATGCCAATAAAGCTATGACTTATCTATGTGTCTATGAGGAAATCAGGTTTCTGTCCCACAGTAGAAGACTCTATCATAATTCTCCTGTTACATGCAGGCTTACCAAAGCCACACAGGAGAAAAACAAACTACAGAAAACGAGTTTTTCCTATTTCCAAAGGTGAACACTCCTGTTACAAAGATGATTCTGGATACAGCTTTATTATGAAGTTACCATTACTATGCTCTGCAAACCTACTGTTCTTGCTGAGTGGGTGCACAGAGAGTGGACAAAGACTTTATCCAGAAGACTTACATTACAGAGGTAGCCTAAAAAGCTGCTCTGTGATTCTTTTCTGAGATACGGTAATTGTTTTTTTGATGCTCTCAGACCCTCCAGGGCAACAATAAGTAGTACAGTGGTCACCACAGGGATGTAAGCTGAGCTGTTTGACTTTCCCTGGTATTCACAGGTTGCTAAGAGATGAAGGGATGAAAAAAGATTTTTTACTGGTCTCTCATCTGTAACTAGCAACATCACTGTCAGCTCATTCAGTTGCACACTAGCCTCCTTTCGGAATCAACAACAAAATCATGACTTCCAGTGCTCCCCAGCTGAGGCCGATGACCAGCATTCTGTACTCTTCTGCTCAGCTGTTTTCCCCTGATAGTTTATGTTTGCAGAACACAGACAGCAATGGTTCATGTAGCTAATTACCAACTCCAAGATGGCAATCAGCTCCTGAAACAGACTAAAGATCAACAGCTTGAACTTCATCTCAGCTGTCACTGGGACTTTAGCCATGAACATTTCAGCAGCCAACAGCCATGAACGATTCCATGTGTACAATAAATTTAGGGTGTCTAAGGCTCTGTCACACTTTAAAACAAGTGCATTTCTGACATTAGAAACAAGAATGGGCCACCTGGACAATCACCATGGACACTTGATATTTACCGTGTATATTGCCACGCCTATGTAAGGATAGCATCCTTACAGAGTGGGTGTTGAAGAGGTTTGGACTACAGAGCTCTCACTGTGCTTCTTGGGCAGACATGAGAAAAATGTTTTGCCATGTCTGTGAGGACAAGCTTTCTGCATTTTGCTAGTTACGGACAAATAGCTGAAATGTAAGCAGTCAGGTTCTGACTGAGCTTGAATTAGAGTTTAGCCTCATAAACTGTTGTATTACACCAATAAAGATTTCTTTCATTTAGGTATCTGCAACATGACCAGTGTAGTAAGCCCAGACCACAGCTGATCTTTAAGAAGAAAAAAAAATCTTTGCAAAAGTACCTATTTATTACAAGTTAAGCATTTCATAGAAATAGTCCGTTTCTGAAAAACCTCTCCCTAACCAAAGTTTTCTCAATTCCAGTGGGAAGTTTTTTTCAAAATAAGGAAAATCTCAGAACCTACTGAAGGCTTTAACAGCGTAGGCCTTCTTGGGGTAGGCTGACAGCCTGGGTTCAAGTCACTCTTCTGTACAAAGTACAGGTATTTAGCATTTGACTTGTCTAGGATAATTTTTCTTAATTTCACAGCATAGCTTTCAAGAGGCTTAGGTTTGTTTTGATGCAGAATCAAAACCTTTTTTTTTTTTTTTTGGTGGTGGGGAAAGATTTTGCAGAATCTAAAAAACACACTCAGGTAGCTCTGCTCCTGCAATTCAGATCACCAGAATGCTGCCATGACAATAAAAAAACACTGAAAAATAAGAAGATCTAAGCGACCCTTTCTAAAGAGTTCCTGACAATTTGATCTGAATCCCAGTACAATATCTTTATCACAATACCATCTTTCCTCTCTGAAACTGTCACTGTCACTATAGTAACTGCCAGATTAAAAAAATTCCCCTGTTAATCTTGAAATCTGAACAGATACCGAAAATAGTCACGCTTACTGTACCAGGAGTATCACCCAAGGATTCTGTAGTGCTTTCAGAGTGATCGTAAACAGAAAAGTTACAATGAAGAAATGTTTTATGTTTGATGCAGCAAGTCTGCTAGGTGTCTTATGTGGAGTTACACGGCTTCATCACTTTAATGAATTAAGATGTATATACAGAAGAAATAACAGAAGTAAAAGAAAAGATGGAAATTGCTTTAGAAGTCAGATGTGGCTAGATTGTGAAAGAGAAGGTAGAAATTTTTTTCTACTTTACAGCTGCTACAAGAGCAAGTGGTAGTCATGATAGCATGCAGTCTTTTTCGATATCACTGTAAGACAACATAATTAAATTGCCATAAGCAGATACAACTCACCATGCCTTGTTTGCCATTGTTCTCCATGATGAACTCCTCCTGGATTCTGAAAATCACTGGGAAGTACTGTGAAAAATAGCGTGTCACAGAGAGACAGCCAAAGGATAAAGCAGATCCCTAACGTACAATATATATAAGGATCAGCAAAAATTAGACCTAGCACATGATCTGTCCTTCTGTGCACAAAGAAGGATTTTCTCCCAAAGTAACTAAGCTTTTTGCAGAAAAAGCTGTTTTTACTTGTCATAGGTGCCTGATCAGATGTTAATGTCTTTATCATCTTCTTTAGTCTAAATTTTGTTTCTTTTGTCCAGGATTTTTAGCACGGTGGCTTTCTTAACAATCAACAGATAAAAATATTTCTTGATCCATAATTTATATTTCTGCCTTTAATTGTTTCACTGTAAATTGAGTTATAATAATTACAGTAAGTTATCCTTGTTCAGAATGAAAACACTTTTAAATGGTTAAAACTAGTCTTTGAAGTATTCAGCTCTGTGCTGAATGTTGCTGAGCTTCCTATTGTTTGCCTAAATGCTCATAAAAAGTTTGCTGCAGACAGTGCATTCCATGACACTTTTTTTTTTCCCCACCAATGAAATAGATATATACAGACACGTAATCAAATTTCCACATTGTCCCTTGAACTTGTTTTACTAGCCCAGGTGAATCCACAGTATTAATTTTATCCTGATCTCCAGATGCATGAATCCAAGTGGAAGATCAAGCAAGTTTTTGTCTGTGGATGGAAGGGACATACGCAATATCTCTAGACATATTGCAGTTGGAAGAAAGACTTTGTCCCCAGTGATTTTAGGCCCCTCTTTTTGTACAAGATCTGAGTCATGCTCTGAACATATCTGTGTTCTATGCTGAGTCTGCTTGCACACGTCAATTGCAACTTCTGCTGACCTAAATGGTAATGGGAACAAAGGTTTCAGTGAGTATCATAAGAATATGCTCTGCCTCCACTAAACAGTGAGCTGGAAGAGAGGAAAACCAAAATACAAACTGATCTTGGAAACTTAACAAAGTTCTGTGTTTTTGGAGATCTCATACTTACTTTCAGACCTCTGACTGGAATATCATTAATGAAATAAAAAGAAATGAATGAAACAGCCTTACTTCTCTATTACAGACAACAAAATCTGGAAAACTTGTGAAATAGAATGAAGATTTTACAGGATTACAGGACCAAGTGGATGACAGAAGCTCCCAAAAATTCGTACACATAAAATTGAGTGCCTTGTCCATCTGTTCCAAAATCAAACTAAAAATTTGTCCTCTCCTGAAAAAGTATTCTCAAATGTATTCCATACCATTACTGAACAATTCATTGCTCATCATAACACCAGCACTTACACTTAATTAATAGTGTTAAATGTCAGGACTCTATCAAGAAACTGAGGGTACTGGCTTGTGTCCCAATTAGTTCTTTTATTAGCTACACTTGTAGAATAATTTTTAATGAAGTGGGGATGGATTTGGTCAGGAACTGATTTAAAAGAGCAGGTTATAAACAGTATATTGTTGCAGGGTAAGAGAACAGGTTATGCCCCAGTAGAATTAACCGAATTAGGGTAAGACCTCATTTGTGTTGACAGCAGTATTATTTCTTACGTGGAGTTTTAAATGGCTCTTTTTCCTCTGTCTTAAACTGATAGAATAATATCATTTTTAGGATTTTATATTATAATACACCTTTTGGTTTGCAAGGGGGGGAGATATCAACATGTGACAGAGACTGTGTAGGTTTACTCATAAACTTACAGACACGGGTTTTACGTGGAAAGATTATTGGAAATTTGGAGCTAGTAGGGAAATTTCTTCATCTTTAAACAGAAAAAGCATTAATTGTTATAAATTATCATATAAGTACTCATAATTATTGCCTACTGGGACAGTATGGTTTGTCAGAGGCCTGGTTCTGTAAGATGCTGATAATGTGGATGGGATGATGAACAACTCCTGCCTTGCAGCATTTCATGGGAGGGGCGGTCGGGTGTTTCTGATTTCACTCAAAGCACTTCTGTGAAGGAAGCTTTTCTTCTGCTTACTTTATCATATAAACTCCAGGAGAAAAACTCACATATATCAACACAGTAGGCCATGCTCAGTCTTCTTTTATTTTATATCAAGACTCAAAAGGGCCTATAACACGATTAGAATTAAATAAGAGTTTAATTGTTTTTCTGTCTCAGGGGCCAAATTGTCTTTTACTTTTGTTTAATGTCTTTTTTTTTTCCTTTAACTGTGAACTGAATTCCATAAATCCAGCTTGGGATCTGAAATCTTACTTAGTTTTGTCTCACAGAAGGAAAGAAACTAATGATTCTGAAACTTAATTTCTAATTACCAAGAATATTGGTAATTAGAAGCGTGGGACAGGACATGGCTTTCCCTGTCCTACAGATATTCTGGTTCTCCAGTGCTTACAGGTATGAAAAGGGAACAGGTCTCATGAGAAAAATTGTGCTATATTTTTGCATTAGCTCCTTTACTGACCACTTTAAATAAGATTATTTTATTAAAACTGAGTAAATGATGTACGTGATCCACCATGCTTTGTAGCCTCTTTTGGTATATGGAAATCCAGAATATTCCTTGGAGATTGCCACTTCTTTGTCAGCTTGAAGAGAGATCCATCAGGCAGCACTTCTAGTAATGTGAGTGGGGAACAAATCCATATAACACTCTCCTTTCATCCACAATATATTCCCACATTTCAGAGAGAGTTAATTAATTAGTTAATATTGTTACAGGAAAGGTCTGCTTTCACTTGATTTACATGACTGTAATTATTTCGAGTTACTGTAAGGAAGGGTATAGAGAGGCTGTGGTCCCTGGGTTTGCCCATAGCAGAGCAGAGGAGCTGAGGGGAAGCCTGATGGTGGCTGCAGCTCTCACAGGGAGCAGAAGGGCAGCGCTGAGCTCTGCTCTGTGTGACAGCGACAGGGCCCGAGGGAACGGCATGGAGCTGTGTCAGGGGAGGGGCAGCTGGGGGTTAGGAAAAGGGTCTGCCCAAAAGGGCGACAGGGCACTGGAACAAGCTGCCCAGGGCAGTGGGCATGGTACCAAGATGCTGGCGTTCAAGGAGTATTTGGACAGAGCTCTCAGACACTCGGTTTGAATTTTGGGTGACCCTGCGTGGAGAGGAGTTGCACTGGATGATCTTCAGTGGGTTCCTTCCAACTCGGGTTGTTCTATGATTCTATGAGTCTGTAAAAATTTATTTGCAGGAAATGTATCCAATTCATAAGAAAATCTGTGGAGCAGCTGAAACACCTCCTCTGCTTCTTGAAATCAGAATCATTCAATTCTTGGAAGATCATGTCAGTAATAAAGTCTAATTTGAGGGCAGATGTACTCAAATTTATTTTGTCTTCCTTTGGTTAGGATTTTTCAGGCTTTGGCAGAGTTTTGCATCTGAGTCAGCTTTAGCATAAAGAGGTATTGTTCTACCTGCATAATGCAGCCGAGTAGTTCCCAATCTTCTAAAGCCCTGAAGGAACAATCAAATCACGCTCTTATAATGCCACGTGGAGATTTCCGTCTAATTCTTATCTCCTCCTGAGTGCAATGGGATAAAATACCTGTTTTGCTGAACTCGGCCTAATGGATTCACTTTACGGGGGAAGCTGATGCTAATGTTCATTTCCATGGAAACAGAGCTTGCAGAGGCATCTCATACGCAGTGCTTTGGGTTAAGTGAAGCAGAGTTTGGGTCCCACTTTTTGCACAACCTAAGCTGCAGGCATACTGCAGATACACGGTGCCAGTCTCCACTGCCCACCTCCCCATGGGCTGGGCACAGTCCCCACTGAGACCCTGTGCTACCCAGGGCTCTGCCCACCCGTGCTCACAGCAGAAAGCTGCCTGCAGGCTTCTTTTGAATCAGTGAGGTTATTTTCAGTGATATTGTAACGAAGGCATGCTGAACCACAGGCTGTTTTTTGTGTACTGCATTTCCATTGACAGTGCAACAGAGAAAGGCAGAAGGCAGGGGCAGGGTATGTTTCAGCCTTTTTTGCTGCAATTCAGCATTGCAAGCTGGACCACAGAGCGCATTCCAGCACAGCTCTGCATGCAGTACTTCAGCACAATAGTTTTTGTGAGCAAAGAATGCCTGCCCTGGGCATTTGATGCTGCTTATATTCTGTAAGAGCTCTAATTTCATTCATATTCCAAAGCCTCTTCAGGCGCAGAGAGCTTACATGAAACAATCACTATAGGCAGCTGCTTAGGAATCTCTTATTTGCTGCCCAAATTGTTACCTTGAAAGAAGAGAAAAATAATAGAATTCTGGCACCTTAATGAATCTAAGTTAGCCAACAAAGACCTTGTGAAAATCCCATTACTCTTCAAACAGAAAACAGATTACATTTTTTATCTTGGAAAAAAATATATAAATAGTATCTTTCCTGAGTTTAATATTCTCCTTTTGTCTGTATGATTTCATTTACCTAAATTCCTTTAGGCTTTGTTGTTCATTTTTTCCTCCTGTTTGCATGCATTTTTAGTGAGTTCAGTTTTCATTTATTATTATTTATTTGCATTACTTTAATCCACAGGAACCAACATTCCTTTGTCCTCAGAACTGTATAAACCACACAAAACAAAAGAAAAAGAAAAAAAAATCCAGTATAACTAGAAAATGAGAGACAGCAGGCTAATCCAGAGAGGCAGAGACATCCTAAGAAACATCACAACCCTATTTGTCAGGCAGGGGTCTTTGAGCAGCACCAGACTAAACATTTAAGTTCTTGTTAAGCAGGACTACAAGGGAAAATTTGAGAGGGAATTTTGCAGGAAAGACCTGTGTGACCAATTAACACTGACAAATCAGCATCAGCCCAAAAACTGTCTAAGAAAAAGAAAAGAACTACGCATTAGATCTTTAAAGTAAGTATGGGAAAAAGGAGAAGGCTACAGACAGCATCATTAAATGCTGGAGAAGGACCTTAGCTTCCTGATGGTAATAAGATATATAATGTACAGACACATAATCATATACAAAGAAACACATTTACATATACAAACAAATGCAGTCTTGTGAATACATTATTACTTAAAATAATAAAATAATCTGAATGATTCAGTACTTCCTCTTTCTGTGATGCACAACAATATAAGAAGTCCAGATTCATACAAAAATGCTACCAACATTGCTATCGCAAACTGCATTACACTTCACAAAGGCAAATATTTTGAAGGCTGAAGGGGAGTACTATCTATTTTTCCCTGAAGCAATTCGTTGGAGGGGAGAGCTTCCCCTTCAGAGCTCTCTAGCTCTTTGCACTCTGCAGTTACTAAGTACAGCTTCCCCAGTGCACTCCTTCTATGTCAGAGAGAACGGACACTGACATACAAAACATGTTTACAGGTTTCAGGGACAATTTATTCTGTCTTTACCATCAAACCTAAGGAAAAATATGCCAAAAATGCCTTAGCATGAGAAACTACACTGCAGTCAGTACCTTGGCTCAATGTATCAGAAAAATATATGTATTTAAGCTGATCCCTCCATGATCTCTCCATCTGTGGCACATCGTTTATTCCATCAATGTATAAACTGCATTTATTAATGCAATATTCTTCCAAGTTCATCATAAGTAAATGTTAGAGGTATGAACCTAGGGCCATGTTTGAATTTTAATCTTGTTTGTCAGTATACTCTCCTACATTTTAAAAACTAACATTTGATGTGGTCATTTTTCAGATTGCCCAGCTGACGTGAATGCATAGCAGCTATACAAGTTTGAATTTTCCCTAGGATAATGTTTAATAACATGAAGTTACCATTTCTGAGCTTTACTGCATTCACTACATAAGAAATTTGTGTTTATAATATTGCGTATTTGGGTTGCAAGATGGTCTTGGTTCCTAAGGGGACCTCTGTAGTAGGAGACAACACACTAAACTTGAGTTGAGGCACCATTGCTACCTCAAGCAGTTGTCCAAGATTTTTACCTTCTTTCTGAAGAAAATCATGTCATTTTCTACTAATGCTGAGGACTTACATTTTTTCCCATGAAGCTATCTATAATTGCTGGCCATTTAGGTACATCACTTGGGGAAAAAATTACGGTGGCAGAGTCACTTTAAATAGGATGTTGCTGTGCATCCTCCTTGATTTTGTCCATTGGGAAATTCATTCATTGAGTACAAGCAGCCTGGGTGGTTGGTGCATCTACACAAGCAGGCAAAGCAAGAGCACCTGTCTGCTTGCAGGGCTGCTCCAAGGGGTCTCCCAATGGGAATTCAGACTCAGCTGCTGCCACCTTTCTCTCACAGCTTGCTAAGCCAAGGAAAGGCTGAAGGGAGGGGAAACCAAAGGTTGATTTTGGCAGGGATATAGAGCAGAGGTGGGACATCTGCCTGGAGAAGTTCTAGCACTTCCCAGCTGTCCATCCAGGCCCTTTACCTTGAAGGCCTTCTCCCCATCAGACACAGGAGGCTGAGGTGCAAAGGGGCATGTCTCCTGGTGCCCCTAGTCTGGTTGCTGTACACACATGTCCTCTGTTCTCTTTTTCTCCAGTGCTAACTGTGATATTCTCTCAAACTGGTAATCTGAGTCATTCCACAGCTATGCTTTTTTTCATATCCTGCTCATTTCTGAGAAGTACTGTCCTTTTTTCTTTCCATTTACTTGTTGCTCTGTTGTACTCATAAGGCTCATCAAGGTTCTCCTGTCTGGAAATGGGCTTCCAGATCAGTCCTTATGTCCAGCTGCATCACACATAAATTCCTACCATGCACGATATGCCACACATCATACGTAAATAACCTTATTTGCCAAGGACTGCTCTAGGTTTTTTTACTAAGGTATTCCACTGGCGATTATCCAGCTGTATGTATGTCATTCTAGAAATCTTCCCAGTTCTCTGAAAGTCTTTGGCTGACCTCAGTTTGCTGAGTTCCATCTTTGGATATCTAACACTGCTTGTTCTGCCTCTGAGCTACTCTAATGTTATAAATACTTCTACTTCTCAGACTCTTGAACTAATTAAATCCATGAGGATGATAAATGATGGTTTGAAAAGTTCTCAAGAGGTTTGAATGATTACTTTGTTGTTGTTTTGTCCTATTTCCTAATTTCGTTATGCAAAAGACATATTTGAGCAGGGCTAAATAGGAAGCACCAGTGTGCTTGAGAAAAGCTTGCAAATAGTTGAGATCTAATGCCCTCACATAACTTGAATCCCATTTAGCGGAGGGTACACTTGGCCATTTGAGATACAGAAAAGAATTTTAATTTTCCAAGCCAAAAATATTATTTACCTCATTTTTAATGCGAGGGAAAATCATGGAACACGCAATAAAAGAAATAAAAGGAAAAGGCTGTACTTGGCATTCTCAAAGCCTTTGCTGCAGATATATTTCAGGTTTATACTGATGTGTGTCTCAAACCTCCATCACGTACATGCTAAAAATCAAAGCACTTGATCTTGACATTGTGCACTAAATAGGCTGGTCTCCTGGTCCCCTGGGACAGGATGGAAACTGGCTGCCACATTCAGCTGGTGATAACTGCACATTTTGAAACAGAGATGCAATTCAAACGTACGAGTGCTGATAGCTTCCCAGCCTTTCTCACCCACACCCAGGAAGACAAGTAATTTTCTTCATAATTCACTGAGGAACAAATCTCAGAGCACCATATCCCACTGCAGCACACAAACCATGAGCTCTGCTTCCAAGCAGCCTAGTGACAGACATCTAATTGCAGCATCAGTCAGGCTGTGGTGGAACAGGTAGTGCTGAACTCTTACTCTTCCCACTCTTACCATAGAAACAGACGTGATTACAAGGAAAAGGGAAGCTTTTATCAAAAGATTCCTGAAGAAGACAGTCTTCATGCTCTCTGGTGGGAAGACATTTTATCTTTCTTACATTAGGGGCCTTAGATACCTTGAAGTCCCTTAAGGGAAGCTCTGGTGTCTGAAGAACCTGAATTCTGCGGCCTCAATTTTCAAACATGAACAGTGTTCTGATAAAGACTTCTCCTCCCTATTGCCTTTGCAGCTGCCAAACAGTTACTGCATTAGTGATCCCAAAGTCTATTTTCAAAGTATAGTGCCAGTAAGAGCTTACATTTAAGCATGATTTGCTACATACCATAAAGTTTACTTCATTATATTTACTATGGCTAAACTAAAACTCCCTCAAAATATCCTTCCTTTTTTCTTCTCACCATTCCTACTTTCTTCTCATGCTACTCTATTAAGTTGCAAATGAAACATTATTACATAACATGTAGGCCATGGTAATGTGTAGATATCCCAAATAAATAGGATATTAGTCAGTGCTGGAAAATTTAGCAACTCTGTAGTAAGAACCTGTCCCTTCTCAAAGCTCCATCCAGCTATTAGCAGCAAATTCATTAGTATTTTCCTTACATTTCCAGCTGTTTCTTCTTCTTTCTTATTTTGATTTGATACAGATGAGACAAGAGATGACCACTGTGAAATGATCAGAAAAGGAACAAAGAACAGTTCTACTTCATTCTGGATTTATGGCATTAGAAAAGTGTTTGAGCTCAGACAACTTCTTTGAATAAATTGCCAGGCCAGAATATGACACTATATTGAAACTGAGTGCACTTTTAGGCCTCCTAAATCTAATTCCTCTGGAGGGTGAAAAGATATTTCTAGTGACTCATATGCTTCCTCCTCCTCACACTGATTGAGGGGATACACAGGATTAGAAAAATGGCTCAGCTCTATTTCACAAAAAGATTTGAATTGCATTAGCTGTATCTGGGGAAAAATATTTATACCTCATATCGGTGTGCCTGTGTAAGTAGAATATGTTCTAAAGCAGGAAGGGAATGCACTTTATTGGTAAAAAAAAACCCAAAACATTTTCATATCAATATTATTGTGTTTAAACCAGGCATTTAAAAGAGGTGATTGTCATTCTACACAAAACTGAACCAGAAACTCAAGAACACTGACTGTCTAATGACTGGTTTAGTAGAGGTTAAGACAAAACTTGGAGAGACATGTATAGCCCAGGCAGCAACATAAAAGGGGTTTGGTTCCTTGGTCTCCTATGGAAAATATTTGACTGGAAGCCTACTTGTTCTGTCCTGCCCATTTCACTAAACTGAAAATAATTGCATCTTGAGCCTTAATCTTCCTTTAGAGATAATAACAAGGGACTAAACTCTGCTTTCAGCTATAGCAGCATTAATCTGGAGTAAGGCCTTTGAAGTGGGATGCATTTTTACGCAACATATTCTTCAACAAATTCATTAACTATCTGACTGCTCTTAGAAAATGCGAATGATTGCCAGCTCGTAGGAAGAGAGTGAATTCACAGGGCTGTGATGTGAATTAGAAGCCACTTCTCTAAAAGCATCACAGGTACAGCTGCTCCATTTGGGCGAGGGCTGGACACTGCGAGAGCTGCTGGGACCTGACCCTGCCTGTGGCACATGTACTGTGCTGATGGTGCTTTGAGTAGGCAGTTAAGTGCTGTTCATGGCTGCACAAGCAGCCCTCTGAGATCTGTATTGTGCTTAGTACTCGGGCAGCATTGCTTTCTGTGCAAGGATTTGCCCTTTAAGGACATGCTACATGTCCCCAAACCCTGGCTTTTTGGTTTCTCCTACTTTCTCCAGCTGATCTGAGAGAAAAGTGAGGGAGTGCAGTGCACTGCCAAGTGAGGTGGCTTATCATTATCACCGAAGGAGTTTAAAAGCTGGCTGATGCAAAAGCCTACAAGGATTAATACAGTGCAAGATCCTGATTGAAGGAGCTGGAACAGACAATATATATTTTTCATCTCCTTCTGCCCCCACCCTAACCTTTCATGTGTTTGCTTCTTTGATTTGCTTATTAACCTGTGATTTTTCTGGTTTTACCCTTTATTCCTTTCTTCTTTTCAAGTGTTTGAGGTCTGAAACAAACAGCAATTAACAAAAATTTACTAAAAAATCTCAACACTGTAGATAAGATCTGTTTCTTCACCTCTGAAAATAACCTTCACACTTTATGGCATGTTTAGCCAGTGTCGTGACTTCTGACAGCAGCTGCAGTAGTGAGCAAAGCATCTTCTTCTGCTGCCTGCCATCCAGAATGGCTTCAGGCTCTGTGCAGAAACAAACCATCTTCTGACTCGCTGAGAAGCCACAAGACATGCCAGCATTTGGGGTCTGTCCTGCAGAGGAAGCTGTCTTGAAGCAAAGGGTTAAGTTGACAGAGCAGCCTTCCTACTGACAGCTGGGGCCCACGGGGCCTTGAGACAGCCCAAGCCCACAGCAAGGTGAGCTGGTAAGTTCCTCACCCCATGTTGCCTCTTGGCCAATGCGGAGATGCACACTGTGCTTGGGGACGTGCTTGCAATGTGTTCTGGATTAACCCACTCAGAGCTCTGAGATCTCAGCTACTGAAGATGATGGCAGCCAAATGACTCTGAATATGCTGGCCTTCTGTTGAACACGGATCTCTGATGTGGAAACTTGCTGCTCAACACGCGGGGGCAAGTAGAATTGGCACTGGGAGAAAGGATGTCGTATTCAGGCATGGGGAATGGTGGCACAGCTCTGAGAAGTGGTAAACAGCTCTGCACAGTGGTTAGGTGGCTGGAAGATTGGACATCCACCAAGCAGGTTGAGCTTAGAATAATTTAGGTTGAAAGGGATCTGACAGGTCACCGCCCACTGATTAACTCTTCAAAGCAAGGCCAGGATGAAGTTGTACCGAGTTGCTCAGGGTCTTGCCCCAGATGAGTGCTGAAAATCTCCAGGGATGGAGATTCCATCATCTGTTGAAGTAACACAATAATCTTATCAGTTTTCCATTCTGGAAAGTGAGGAATTTCCCTTCCAGAGGCAGCTGTGTGTTCCCTTCATAACTCTTGGGCTCACACGTTCTAGCCCTTCCTTTCTATGAATGGCTGGCTTGGCAGTTCATATTCACTTTGCCGACATTTATTGTTTTGGCCCACGTGCCTTGTTTCATTTCTACATTACTTAGATATTTTTAGCTCAAAATTCTTAAAAAAAAAAGTCTACTGTTGGCTGTTCCAGTGCCAGCTGTTAGTTAAAATCCCATGTGACAGCAGATAAAAGTATGATTTTAGAGGATGCTACTTAGACTATTCCTCATATAGTATCTCCAGGGGACTAAGTGAAACATAACACGAGCTGCTGAATGAATGCAGAAGGCATTAAAATGTACAGGCTGCCAGCACAAAGCAGATGTTGAGGATGCTCAGGAATGAGCTGCTGTCTGTGTTGCAGAGCAGCTCCGGATACAGGTCAGGCCAACAGCTGGTGTGATGTTGAGGGAAGGAAACGGTGGCATGGAGAGGATGGCAATAGCAAGAGAGAGTAGAGATTAATTTTTATTGAATGGGAAAGGCAAGATAACTTGTTTGGATGGCTACTAGCTAAGACTGCAGCCAGCACAGCCTCTCGATTGTCAAGCTTTGCTCTGTCTCCTGTGCACAGCCCTCTGAGATGAGGGCAACAGTTATAGTTCACACTCCACAATAGAATTGTGGTTTCACACACTTCTTGACTCTCTTTGCATTTTATTTTTTTTTAATAGAACCAAACTTTTGAGTTCTTTATTTGCCTGGACAGTTGGGATGATTACAATGGTCCCTGACAGCGGAGGTAGTGTGCAGCTGCACCACACAGAGTGCTTGGCTGCCACACCAGATCAAGATAAACTTGTTCTGTTGCTGCTCATTTCCCTCCATCAAATATTGTACTCAGACAATAGCTTGCAGGTCTACATGCTCCCCAGATGATTCCAAAACCTCTGTATCATGAAACCACAGCCTTGCTCCCCAGCTCAGAACAGCAACTTCCAGTATGTTCTTCCTCCTGTTGCAGAGAGAGAGTATTTCCAAACCCGTGTGATTTTTACTACAGTGCTGAGGTATGAAGCTTTCCTGCAACATCTGCCAAGTTCTGTAAGAGTGATTTTTCTGCCCATGTGGGAGAACAGAGCTGTGACGACTGTGCCATTCCTCGTTGACCAGAAATGCTCAAACTTAGTGGTTGGTAATCACACTGATACAGATGAAGAGTGTATCAGAGACTTTGTACCTATCAGTTTGTATTTAAAATGATCCCTCTGACAGAATGTTATACATACTGGGAGTCCAGACCTGGTACTAAGCAATAAACACCTTCTTATCTGTTGCTCATCTCCTCCCCTAGTCTTATAGACATAGACACATATTGACAGACAGAGGCAGAATTGTGGCTGTTAACTTCAGATGCTTTCTTTGCTTCAGAACTTTGGCTACATCAATAGTAATAGAAGAAGTAACACCAGGAAACATTCTTAGACTCAGAAACTTGGTTATCTGTGTTGCTAATCCCTTAGAGCGGATTTCTGCATAAATCTGGGTAAACCAGAACTCACAAACAGCCCATAGATTTTGAAGTTCTCTTGGGCATGGTTCAGGAACTAGCACAAGCCAAGGATCATTTGCAATAGGAATTATGCATATTGTTGCTCTACCTGGAGTATAATAGTGTAATAACACTGGTGCAGGTTCGTCTGTGCCATTTGGCTTCAAATAAAGGCCCCAAGGATCTTCAAAATAATTTCAGTCTCTGCTTCTGACACTGGAATCAGATCATTACGCTCCCTCCTACAGTTCACCCTTCCCCATTGCCTCTGCCCCAGGTTTGCTTCTGATTTGGTCTTGGTACTCTTGTCTTCCTAACTGCCAGAGATTTAGGGCCACCTGTTATGATTTTGTTGAGTATCACTGATGTAGACTTTATTCTAAAAATGTCAGATGCTTAAATTAAAGAGTTGTATCAGACTCACACTTTTTTTAATAAAGAAGAAGTAACAAGGAAAAAAAAAGATAATCAGGAAAGAAAATAGATCAACAAACAAAAAGAAAACTAAATCTAGATGTTGTCTTCCAGCAAACTAGAAAAGTTTGGAAATGTGAAATAGATGGAATCTAGAGATTCAAAAACCTAGAGGCATGCAAAAAGGTCTTCCTTTACGTGGATTTTGGAAGGCATTGCATTCAGATTTTAGCAACAGGGTAACGGAACAGTTCTGATCTGGGAAGTTCACACCTGAATGAGAGTTCTGCCCTTTTCTCAGTTGTGCTGGTTTCATACTAGTGTAAATAAGCTCCTTTTGGTAGAGTTAAAAAAAAACCTGTTTAATACTAGCATCACTGGAGGTGAATGAAAGCCAAACTGAGGAGACCTATGCTTCAATGAAGATGATGGGCTTATACATCTTTTATTCCAGGAAATAATATACACAAATTAACAATGTTTGGAAGAAACAAAAAGTTGACATCTCAAGGCTAACTGACTACACAAGTTAATAGTCCAGTTGTTTGCCTGTCTTCTAGAAATCACAAAGAAAAATATTCTTTTTGGCAGCTACAAAGTGAAGTGTTTGTACATGACAAACATTTTTAAGTTTTAAAAGTTTAATCTTCATTTGGAAATTGTCTGTACCCAAACAAGCATTTCCCAGTAGCACGCGAGCTTCTTCTGTGACCAACCTGGTCCCAGGAGCAGGTCTGTGGGTGCTATTTTCCTGTAAACACCACAGTACAGTTGCTGGAATCCATGCATATTTGATTATTATTATTTTTTTCATACTAATGCTTTTATCAGCTCCAAACAAAATTAATTCTCCAGTTACTGAAGAGTTTCACATGACTGGAATGAGTTGGGATCCTCTGCTTACCTGATTAGAATATAGATATGTCAACAAACAAGAATTATAAGAAAACCCATTTGATGATTTCCTACAGCAGAGCCGGGACTTCACCCTTCAAACTGACTTACAGAGAAAGAATTCTACACAGTGTTTGCAGTTTTGATTGATTTTTGGATTACTTTAAAAGCTGCTACAGAACTACTTTCTGCTTCATTCTGTTGTTGTTGCTGAGAAACAATCTCAGATTCTCACTAATCAACAGTACCTGCTCATGCCTTATTTCTACTCGAAAGAAGAATCTGCGAAGATTAAACTCAACAGTCATTAAATTCTTTATAAGCTCTGAAATTCTTTTTAATGTTAAACTTAACCTGAAGTTTGCAGAAATGTGATAATCAGGTATTGAATACTGTCAACGTGATCTTGGTGTTACCCTTTCCAAGTAAGAGCTAATGACTACAAATAAGTAGATCTGTCTTGCTTTCAGAAGACATAAGGAAGTGACAGACTGATACTACGCTCGCTGACAATACATAGGAATCACAGAAGGTCAGTTAATTTTTCTACCAGATGCTCTGCAAATGGAGAGGAAAGTACATGTACTTTGTTTGTGCTAAGTCTATTAATGCAGTCATTAATTGCAGCCTTCTGCTCAAACAACACCCTGCATGTAAAGTAAATGAAATGTTCTCAAAGGAATTGCTCTTAGTCCGACCTGACTTTTGAACAAAGACACACAGAGCTGTAGTTAATGCTCATAGTTCTTACATAGACTATGCCTATGGCACCTAGAGAGAAAAAAAAAAAAAGAGGAACTGCAGCCTAATTCTTTTCTGAATGCACAATTCTGAATGATTTTCTTCAGAGCAGTTGTAACTGTAAAGCCTCCCTGTGGAAAGCTTCATCAGGCCTATACAGCAATATAGCCAGGGTCAACTGATAGCACAGGCAGGTACATTTTTCCTTGTTTAGCATGGTATTCTTGTCTTGAGATACATTGTGTTGATGTGGATGTTGCACTTTGATACTCGGTACTTGGCACAAAAGAATTAGAAACAAAAGCCTTTACTTTTGTGATTTATAGGAGCACCTTCAGTGAAGCAACACGTGCATTGCTCAGGCTGCTGCACTGTCTGCACCAAGATGGTCATATACATGTCATTCCTCCTTCTGATTATTTGTGCACCAACAGCCATGGCAGGTTGTGTGTAGATCTGCTTTATCAGATGGGGCTCAACAGGGGAGTACTGAGATGAATACCTAAATAGCTGGCAGAGCACACTCATGCCAGCTATCTTTCTCCAAGAGTGTCAAACAGCCACTTCAAACAAGTGCCGTCTTGCGGATCCTATTCCATTTAGGAATAAGTATTTTCTTGTGCTTCACCCTCTGAGATATAAAACTGACTCAGGGAAGACTTAGGAGCCCTGAAATTTTAACTTATTTCTGATCTTGTTTCAAGGGATGCTTCTGGAAATTTTCCCATGGTAATGATATTCAGTCAAAATGGACAGGTTTGCAGTGCATTTGGCTTTGATGAAACTGAGTTCCACAAGGGAAAACAATTTTGTTGATGTTCTTGTGTGAACCTGCTTCTCTCAGGTACAGAGGCAGACAAATTACACGTATCCAGCTTTTATTTTACCGTGTTTGCTTGCACAATATACTGCAGCATCTATCAGCAAAATGGAAAACAGAACAAAGCCATAATAACACCTCCTATTTGCTCCAGCCAAAATGCTATTGTCTATCGAACAAGCCCTGCGAAAAGAAATATCTGCCACAATTATCAGATCAGTCATACTTTTCATTCCAACTTCCTCAAAAACAGGCCAATCCTTACTTATCCAGCAAATCTCTGTCACATCTGGACATCAGCTCTTTTCCTCAATGAGCTACATGATACAGTGGAATAAGAGAAGTAGGGATTTGTTTCTATAAGTGTTAGCCCAGACTTAGTTGCATAGCTCCCTGTGGTGCAGAGATACCACAGATGGCCTTGGTTGTTAGTGATTGCCCAGGACTGCCTGTCTGGAATTTCACATGGCCAATAATGTGCAGAGAAATCACTCTTAGGCTTCCCTAGAAAGGAATAATTTTGTCTGTCTCAGCACACCTTGGGAATACCTTATTTCCTTTCCAAAGGAACATAAAGAAACTGTGTTATGGTGATGCAACACTACGACAATGCAAGCAGGTATCTAGACACAGACTGGAGGTGACTTCTGACAATCATGAACAGGAAAACTCAAGAAATATCATACAGTCAAGCAATAGCACACACCTGGTGCCTGTTTAGAGGTACAGAGGTTAGTTCAACATTTACTACCTGCCCTAGGTGGATCCTAACGTCACCTACCACAGTGGTGGATAAGATGTGTATGCTGCCTCCATTTGCAGTCTGGTGTGCAAATGTCCTTCTGACATGCTGAGAGGACAGGGAGCAAGCTATTCTTTTGGCTATGCCTTTCTCCCATCATCTGAAGACTTTTTAGAAGTAATCTCTGGTTTTCTGGCAACAAAACTGCAAGCACCTGTGCTACCACAATAGCGATGAAGAGGACTTTGCCATGGTCCAGCCTCTCTTTCAGGAAACAGAGACCAGCCTCTGAAATTAGATCTCACCTCTCTCACCATCACATACCTCCAAGCAAAGTCACCTGACTCACCAATCCACAGAGCTGCACAAACAGCGATTACCTTGGCAGGGCTGAGTTATTTTCAGTGCCTGCAATTCTATTCTCTCCAGGTGTAATTACAAGAGCAATCAAAACCAGCCAACTGTCTCCAAGTATTACTTCCTGAGAAAAGAGGTCTTGAAGTAGGCTGTACTTACCTCAACTGCAGCTCAGGGTGGCCTCAAACCATTCTTACAAAGCCTCTGTTTCTTTCCCTAACCAGGTAAAACCCTTGGTGCCTCCTTTTTATTTTTGGCATTAGTTACAAACTGCATAGCGATGCTCTGAAATTTTACTTCCCAGGCCTACCAGCCTAGGCTTTGGAGGAAGACCTCCAGTACAGGTGGCAAATCATCTCCTCCCTGTTTACTCAGGGGTTAGCTTTCACCAGCCTGCATGTTGTTTCCCTGTTTTTCTCCCCATGTAACCACCAATTAAGCTAAGATTATAAACTCATAAAGACTTATGGTCTAAACACTTATTTTTACTGGTGAGGCTATATGCAGTTTTCACAGAATAAATTCTCTATAATCCTATGTTGTTACAAAAGATTGTGAACAGACAAAAACTACACAGCAAATGTCTCAATATGGGCAAAGAAATAGCAGGTGCTTTTATAGCGAACCAAAAGAAGGATAAAACTGGAAAACCATTGCATTGAAAAATCAGTTCAAGAGATGGTGAACAGCTGGAGTAGCCAGTTGTGCTCATCACTGAAGAATGAAGGTGTCCTTTTGAATAATGTCAGCCAACGCTGGGCAGCTTTGCTAAGTAGCCTGTAAGAGATATTTCAAATTTCCAAACTGTGTTATTAATGTGTTTTTGGTGGTGTTACAGGTTCTCAGAAAAGCATAAAAGCAGATTTTAATTAGAATTATAGCAAGTCTTCATACTTTGAGGAACATTAATGGGGAAACATTGTCTGAAAGCTGAAGAAGTTCCTGACTGACAAACTGGTGACCCTGTGTTAAGGAGCGCAGACGAGATCCCAAGTGAACTAACAAGGAAGATGCAAAATCCCTTGCTTCCTCCCATGTAGTAGTGAGCTTTTGTATGTTAAGTGAAATGCAAATCCTATTTGTCTTATGAACACTAGCACAAAAGCCCTCCAACATAAACACACAAACTGTGTTCAAAAATAAGATTGGTGAAGTTGTGAAGAACAATCACCATTCAATACCTTTGTCTGTAGTTGCACAGGCCCTAATGAAGACATTCTTCACATGAACATGCACTCTGGCTGTAGGTAACAACACTCTTTCTACTCCCAAATGCTTATTCCTTATACCTGTGGCTCCAGAGGTTTCATTCTTAGAAGCTTTCATCACAAACATGCGGTACTTCATTCTGTGAAAAGCACTGTGATTTTATTGGCATAATCATAACTTTCACTTACTGCAAAATATAAAATATATTTTCTTTGAAAAAATACCACTTCTAGGTAAAAACAGAAATACCTAGAACTGCCTTTCTTGCATGTGGGGAGATTAAAGCAGTCTCTGAAATGCATTTGCAAAGGAAGAGTGAGCAAACCTTTTTTTTTTTTTTTTTTTTTTTT
Source organism: Oreortyx pictus (assembly GCA_036925125.1). NCBI lineage: Eukaryota > Metazoa > Chordata > Aves > Galliformes > Odontophoridae > Oreortyx > Oreortyx pictus. The sequence goes on from JAUPFR010000001.1 coordinate 162,732,242, forward strand.
TTTGTGACTGACCATGATTTGTTTGCCTTTTCGTTACTTTAAATCTTGGCCATATAATTGTGCCGTAGAATATGAAGAATTGCAGAAAAGGGAAGAAAGACAAAAAATATGAATGAAAATGTTTCTGAAGCACTTGAAAGATCTCCTTGACCGTGATCATGCTCAAACCATCTAGACTCTGATAAGAACAATGTAAGTCCAGGAGCAAGCTGATCACAGAATCACAGAACTGTAGGGGTTGGAAGGGACCTTCAGAGATCATCGAGTCCAACCCCCTGCCAAAGCAGCTCCCTAGCCCAGGTTGCACAGGTAGGCGTCCAGGTGGGTCTGGAACGTCTCCAGAGAAGGAGACTCCACCACCTCTCTGTGCAGCCTGTGCCAGTGCTCCGTCACTGCACTGTAAAGTTCCCACACACATTTGTGCAGAACTTCCTATGCTTCAGTTTGTGTCCATTTCCCCTCATCCTATCACCACACACTGCTGAGAAGAGTCCAGCCTCATCCCTTTGCCTCCCACTCCTTAGATATTTATAGATGTGGATCAGATCCCCTCTGAGTCTTCTTTTCTCAGGGCTGAACAAACCCAGGTCACTCAGCCTTTCCTCATACAGGAGGTGTTCCACATTCTTTATTATCTTTGTGGCCCTCTGCTGGACTCTTCTGAGGAGATCCCTGTCTGTTTTGTACCGGGGAGCCCCAAACTGGACACAGTACTCCAGGTAGGCCTCACCAGGGCAGAGTAGAGGGGGAGGATCACCTCTCTCAACTTGCTGGCCACACTCTTCTTAATGCTCTCCAAGACGCCATTGTCCTTCTTGGCCACCAGGGCATTAAATATGTAGTAGACCTTACCCCCACCAAAAACAGATGTAGGTGTGCTTTTTTATTTTTATTTTTATTTTTATTTTTATTTTTATTTTTATTTTTATTTTTATTTTTATTTTTATTTTTATTTTTATGTATGTATGTATGTATTTATTTATTTATTTATTTGAAATAGCAGAATGCATTATTCAAAAAGAGAAAAAATCAGGGAAATAACTGATGTGTTTTATTTTGTGTTGTTGAAATGGAAGCAGAAGTGAAGGTACAGTGCAAGCTTTAAAAAAATCTAGAACACTGGCTGCATAAAAGTTACATATTGCCATGTATACCTCAAAGATGGAATGATAATTGGCCTCTTATATGGGACAACATGGCGTCAACAAAGTAACAGAAATTATCTCAGGTAAATTCCCCCCTAGACAGTTTATAGGTTAGACAAGGGTAACTGAGGGAGAACTGTTCCCCCAGTGATCCCCCTCCACTCCATGTTCCTGATTCAAGGGAGATTCTTTTGTTGAGAAAGTGATACGCGAATCTGTGGGAACAGACACAATATGCGCATGAATATGTACTCATGTGGCATTATATCTTAGCTAATAATTCCAGCCAGATTCGTGATGGTCTGTGCAGAAAGTCTGTTACATTGATAGTATGCTGCTTTAGTTTACTTGTTAATTCTCCCACAGGGACTGGTTTATAATATTTCTTTTTGTGATACTAATTTATGATGCTATAGGCTGGAGAAACAGTGAAGTCATTAATCATAAGAAAATCACCAATGCCAAAAAATCACAGCAACACCATTAGTCATTTTCTAAATTTTAAGCATTTTTTGCTTTGCTTCCAGCAACCGGAAAATGAGAAATGACCTGGTTAGGAACCATTTTTTGCTCTTCTCAAGAGACCTTAAGAATACTCACCAGTAAATTCTTGGAATACAGTGGGAGTACAGCGAGCGTACTGTTGATCAGGTAGTTATTTTAATTAAGACTTCTGGTTCAAAAGCAGCTACATTGCAAGATTTTGTCCTACATGCTCCCATCCAAGTCAGCATGCTCTCTCTTTGCCATTTTGTACTTCAGCTGTATAAAGCAATAATCATGAAGGCTATATGGGTTTAAACACAACTTGGCCTCCCACAAAGGTTCCAAGACAATACACCCACATATGATAACAATGTGTTATCACCTAACTACTGACTGGTAGGATTTACTGAGGCCTGCTTGAAAGTGCAGAGTTTATGATGTACATTTCAAAACCTATATGTCACATAGTCACACATTCATCAAACTTTTCCCCACTCTGTTTTTCAGTGGGATCTTGTGCACTTCCAAGCTGCACCATCTCTTTCTGGTTTCTCTAAGACAACTATACTGGTTCTGACTGGGTTGTAAGTCACTATCATAGTACTGATGATTGATGATGTTTTGCCATGAATCAGTGTTTAGTACTCTGTGCTTTATAAGATTCAAATTATTCATGCTTTTTTGTGAATCAGACTCTCCTGTTCCAAATCATTGAATATATGTCAAGAAAGGCACAGCTGTTGAGTGGCACCTCTCTCTGTGGCAAGCTGCCTCTGTACTCTGAGGGAAAGTCTATGTGCAAACAGTCTCTGGAGTGGGAATGACTGCATGCAGTGCACATACCTCTTTGTTTATTTGTTTGTTTTTTCCTTTTTGTGATATATCCAAACTCTATGATTAAAACCTCCTTACTAGTTTACCTGTCACCTTTTTATTTTCTCAGCTTTCGCCTTTCCAGTGATGGTTAAAAATCATTTTTCTGAGCAAATTGTCTTGTTGGTTGGTTTTTTTTCTATCTTTCCAGAGATGCTATTTACAAGTTGTGCTGGTCAGTTCCAGCCTCAGTTTCAGCTTCTCATGTGAGAACTTTCTGATGGTTGTTTACATGAAAAGGTATAACATGTAGGGATGCACCATTACTCATAATGATCTTCATGGAATCCATTTCTTTAGTCCTGTATTCAGGTTTTGAAGAATGATGCTGCAGCAAGCAGTAAGCATCCTTATTCTATTTTCCATCCCAAAATCGTGGTGCTGCATATCCAAATGTGCCTTACGTTTGTTTTTTTTTTTTCAATAGTTTCGTTAAAAGTAGCCCTAATTACTCAAGAGTATCATACTCAAGGGCAGAACAAAGCTGCTCACTGGTTTGTCTGGTTGCCTTTATGTCTTACCACATCTGGGATCACAATGTATTTTGTACGTCTTGATGCTTGCTATACTAAGTTCTTCATGTAGGCTGTGAAGGTTGCTCTTTGTGCTAGTCAGTCCTTTTATATTCTGCAGTTTTAAGATGCAAGCTGATGGCTGATCAAGGGTAACAGGTATACATCAGAAAATTAAATTACTGATGATAAGTGGGCAAGCACCATGATGAGAATGTGAAGCACATACGTGAACTGCAATAAGCAAGGAGGAATCTCCCTTCTCCTCTTTTATAGGTCCATAGCTGGGCAACTCAGCAGTGTCATGCAACACGTTCTAATTCTTCCAGAAGGAAGTAGTCCCATGTCTCCTTCAGGGTAAACAACTAGAATAATAAAGGAGCTGGGAAATCTGAAGAGTCAGAAAGGAAGATAATAAAGGAAGGAAGGAAACAGGGAACTATGTAATGTAACATTGGAATGTATGAAAATACATAAAATACTGTTGGGAAGATGGAGATGTCAACCGTCCTGTGTCTGCGGTAGAAATGACAAGGCTTAAACTGATGACTCATATTAAATTTTTGTGGCAGAAAATAGATACAATGGGCTGTGGAGTTTGGAAAATACTGTTTGGAAAAGCTGTTCAGACTTACTGTAGAGATTGTTGTATAATTCAGACAAGATATATGTCCTAAGTAAATGTATTTAATCTTCTTATGTGGTACAGGTATGCAAAAGAAAGTACTGACATCTACTCCAGGCCTGGGTTATGGTGTTATGATATACAAATTACAGGATGACACAACACACACTAAGCAAAGAAAATCTCTACATCTTCTACTGAATTTACAGATGATTTGTTCTATTCTCAGACATTATCTACTCAGGAAAAATGAAGAGAAGGAAGTAGAGGAGTTCAAGCACCATCTTGTTATGAGACAGCTCTTTGTACAGTGATTGCAACGTGCATGCTGTACAAGGTGGGATGTCCCTTGCCAGCACAGTTTGAAGGGTGAAAAATCTGGATTATGTTATTAGATGATTTTGTAGATCATTAACTCAATGAACTGTTTGGACTATTTCCATTCTTTTCATACTCATCTTTTTTCCTTTGCTCACTAGATACACTTACTAACTTTTTGCACAGATGTATTTTTTCTTTAATATCTTCAAAAACTGTATTCTGTAGGTATTTCTTTTGTAGATCTGTGTCACAGCTTTCACGTTTCCTTCCTGCAAATATATCACAACTTTATAGTTTTTAGAGTCAAAGAAAAAACAACAGGAGAATAAAACCAAAAAAGACAACCCTATGTGCCTTCTTCCAGTTATATATGATACGGATTTTTTCCTGGTTGCTCAGCAATAGGAAATGTAGGCATGTATCTCCCTCCTCCATTTCCCTGGCACCGCTTGGAGATGTTTTGTCCCGGCCTTTCTTCTTTTGTTCTTACCTCTCTGTGGGAGTGTCAGTTATGAAAGGGTTTTCAGCCTGATTTTTTTTTTTCCCTCTGAATTTACATTTCTGTTTTCTTTTAGAAGACCACTATGTATAAAGATCTGACAAATGGCTGCTGGGAAAGAAGGGACAGAGTTGTGGGAGATGCATGTTACTTTAGTTTAGGTGTAGAGGTGCTTCAGACACTTGCTTATCTGTAGCCTTGTATCAGCAAGGAGATGAACATTCCTAGAAGACAATTCAGTGCCTTTGGGACCTGAGTTAGCAGCTGGAACTGTGGTGGTGACTCTTTCTCCCCCCCTTCCAGGCCTCAGGAGGCGGCCAGGAGGGCAGAAGATAGCACTTCTTATCAAGGTAAGCACTGAGAGGCAGGTGGGCTCCTCAGCTCAGAAGGGTTGACCACCGTCTTGCCCACCTGTACAGAAGCAGGATCTTCAAGTAGATAATGCCAAAGTTCATGGATATCTTGGCTGCAGGGCCAAGTGGCTGTTCATTTTTGAGCTTCTGCATTAGGCTAGACTCAGTAGGGTTGTTTTTACATCTCATACATTGTATATGGTTCTTGGTAGCACATGGACCAGACTGCTTTTCTTGCCACTGCCATACTGAGAATTTTTGATCAATACCATTGAATTTGCCTGTGCTTCTGGATACCAAAAGAGCTGTAGTTAGGCAGGCAGAGAGTTACCAGCACCAGTGTGATTGAGCCTGCAACCTCACTGCAAGGTGGGTGAATCACCAATGCAAAAAAAAGCCACAGTTCTTGGCTTCAAGCTTATACATATGCACTTGTGCCAGCTGGTGAGAAGACCAGGTGGGTGGATGGAAGAGTAGGAGCAACAGCTGACGACAATAAAGGCTCTAACCACACTTGAGGAAAGAGGGTGGACTAGAAGTTTCTGACCCCACTTGCCCTCTCTGTTGTGGCCATGATTTACACTGGGTAGCTGCTTCTCATCCACTGCAGTTTTCAGCTGAAAAATGGAGGTAGTTGAGTTCCCATTTTGTTTTATCCTCATGCAGTGTTTTTAGAGTTTTATCAGTGTAAGTGCTGATTCACAAAGCAGATCGCACATGCTGCCTTAACAACGGGAAAAACTTCAGCTGCCCAAATGTAATCCATCGTTATGTCTGTCAGGGTACAAAGTCAGCAGCAGAACCATGCCTACAGCTTCACAGAGATACACATCACCAAACAAGTTAAATCTTCATTGTTTCATCCATCGTGTATAAATGGTTTTCTTTCACCTCTTCCTCTAGTTGAGGAAAGTGTGAGGGTAGATTGCAACGTCCTCAGACATGCTTGTTATTCAAAATGGTTTTCAATTTGGTTTACAGAATGTTTCCTATGTGCAGAGCCTGAGAGTGTTTTGTAACAACGGATTGGTTATCTGGGCTTTGTTGGTGGGCTAACTCCTGTGCTGCTGGGTTAATCTCAGGACAAAAGAATACAGTGGAATGCAGATGGCAAATTCTCATTGCCACCATCAAATAGAACTCTTGCAATTTATTGCCAGCTGAAACATCCCTTCAGACCCAACATGCAAGTTGATAGCCTATCTTCATTAGATGTGAAATTGAAATTGTCATAAACTTAGAACGCTGTTTGAGACTCAGATTATTATTTATAAGCAGTGTTCAGACTGTTCACCCAGCTCTGATGTTATATCTGTGCAATCACTCAGTTAAGTGGCAAGGCACGTGGCAGCTCTGCAGCCTTGATTTATTCACCACCAGGTGCATTGGCTTCATGATCCAGTTTCTGGAGAAATATTTAAACCTCCAGCTGGCACAATGTAAAGTAAAATTCTAAATAAAAAAGCGACATTTATGGAAAAAATAATGAGAGGTCTGGAGAGGAGCTGACTGTACACAAAACCTTGGCACGCAGCAGAATAAAGAACCTCTCAGACACCATGTTCCTGCATATGGGCAAGATGCATGTACAAGAACTGGGTGACTGAGATCCACAGGCACAGTGTTTCAGCACAGACTGCCAAACCCCTCTGGCAGAGCACCCTGGGCTGTCTGTACTGGATGAAAGGAAGGTGAGGCCCCTGTTTACCACTCTGGTAACAACCTTGGACTGCCATTTCCTACTGCTCTGTGCAAGCATGCATGGGCAGTACAACTTACACTGAACGTGCAGTGTCCCAGGATTACTAGAAACTATCCCCAAGCACAGCTATAGCAGTAACTGCTGTACCTCTAGGCAAAGCCTCTCTCTTTTGTATCCAAAGGACACCCAGACATCCACAAACACTGAACAGGGACATGCACTTTCATTATGTCTCTTGTATCAGAGAAGATGTGGGCTTTCTTTAAGGAAAACATCTTCACATGGCTCAAATTTATGTTAAAGAAATAGAGCCTACACTGTATATTATTGTGTTAAAATAGATGAAATAAGTATCGTAATTAGTGCAAAGGAAAACAGCAGCACTGTCCAAATCAAAGGGATTTCCTTGAGAATGCATATAGCTGCTTACCTCTCAAGGATAGCAGCGCTTTCCCATGCTTCTGTTTCCCCATCCCTGAGGGTATTCTGGGCTTCAGTCAGGTGCTGGGCACATCATAGCACTGATACGAGGGAGGCTCTCGTAGCCAGCAGTTCCTGGCTGCAGGGGGCTGGGCGGTGTCCTGCTGCACACCCAAAGTTTGTCAGCCTGCCTGGACTGCCTCGGGAAGGTGACTCCACCTCCAGGATCTCCTGTTGCCTAGAGTGAAGTGTGAGAGTTGTTTAATGAACTTCTACACTTACTTTTAGAAAATGAGGGATAATTATTTTTTCCAGTGAGACAGTAGAAGGTATTTCATTGGCATCGTGCATTAATTCACTTTTGTAATTTGGGTAATACATCTCTAACTCACCTGGGATCTGAGACCTGGCAGAACAATGACATGGCAGGGCTGTTTCTATCCAGCACTGCAGCCTCCAGAAAATACCTTCCCAGGAGTATATATACTCCCCAGTGCTTTATTTGGCAGAATGTCAAAACCAATTATAAAAGACCAGCTCTCTCCAGTTCTGCAGCACCATAGGACTGCTATCATCTTCACACCCAGTTCATTATCAGACACTCCTGGCCTTTCTGGCTCAGACAGCTATAGAGGAGATGTTCAGTCTGTGTGATTAAAGGCTAATCACTGAGACCACAAAGGTCTGGTGAGGAGCAGATGAACAGTGAGGCAGAGGAGCCCTAGCAACCCAGTAGTGGTGAAGTGAAGTACGCTGAATCTGCTGCACCTGAGATTGACTAAAGAAGTGTTCACCCACTGTGTCTGGTGCAAAACCACCAAGGTGAGTTATCCAATTAAACTGTCTGCCCCTGAACACCTCAGAAGCTGCCAGGGGTGGCAGTCTACAGGACTCACTACGGGATACTATGATGAGTATTAGTCCATTGCATGAAACCTACTACGATAAGTTCTAAGGAGATTCTGGAAATGTATGAGACTTCTGGGGTACTTAGGGGATGGGACAAAGGTAGGGAAAAGGAAGGGGTCAAGGTGGATTGGGGAGAAAGAAGCTTGGGAAAACTGAGGTAAGAAGGGGCAAAAGGGCCTAACCATGTGTAAATGGGTTAGCAGGCAGTACACTTGTTTGAGCCTCGTGCTAGATCACCGCAGCCTAACCGTTATTCTGGTTAAATCCTATTTATAGCCATCTTCTGTTCTGAGTAGGAATGTGTGAATGCCAGTGTGCTTCAAGCTGGACGTGTAGGCAAGCAGGATAAGAGATGGGCGTACCAGCAACACTGTGAACCTTCATGCATACTATACAGGAGCTGAGGAAACTGAGGAACCTGGGACCAACTACTGGAATTAGTCCAGGTAACACACTGCATTCATCCCTGAAGCTGGCTGTGTGCGGGTGTTCCTGCCCAGAATCACCTCCTCACTGTCCAGACCTGGGGACCCAGAGCTGCAGCAGCCTCCGAAATACTGTCATCTGTTTGATTAATAGTGGAATGTGTCCAGAAGTAAATCAAACTTGAGCAGAAATTATGAGAAACGCAATTGTTTTTCCCCCAGAAACAAATTGCAAAGCCTTCTGGTCCCACCTGTGCCTCTCTACCTGCCATTAAGCTCTGCTGTCATGTTGTCTGGACTCAAAATCAAGAAGAAAAGTCATGTTTCATTTGCAAAATGGATCTCAAATCCAGCTCTGAAGTTTAGCCTCCATTGCCTCTCCATGAGCATTAGTGGCACCAGCCCTGTGTAACCTTTCCCAGTGTTTGTTTCACACATATGAAAGTACACAGATGGCCAATTATGCCAGTGACTGTGCTGAATTATGATGTATAATTAGAGATGGGAGCAAGTTTCTAAGTTGGGAAAAAGTCAGGTCTGATTCTTTTAGACTTTTGGATTTATGGGATTTGGGGAGGCAGCTGGCTTGGTCCTCTCTTATCTCAACATTAGTGCTTGACCCCCATGTGGGATTAGGAGTTGGACTCAGTGATCCTCATGGGTCCCTTCCAACTCAGGTATCTCACAGATCTATGACTTAAGGTATAAAATACTTCAGATTGAGAAAGGAAATACAACACAAAAAGAGAGAGGTAGCAGTATCATTTATATAAATAACTTAGTTGAAGAGTAAGCCCACTCCTGCTCCTACCCCAGCCTGAGATGAATTAGTGGCATTCATTTCTATCCTGCTATGTTCCACAAGAAACACAAGACTGTACTTTTCACTTCAAGCTTGAGTAGAAAGATTTGACTGTGACAAGTCAAAGCTTTTGGACAACCACGAAGTCTGATTTAATACTAAAAGAAAAACATGCAGCCTGATATTTTGCTCCCTTCTTTCAAGTTTATTCCAGTACATAAGTAATTAGCTTTCGAAGCACAGTTGAACCTTGCCTACTTTATACTAAAATCTGACTCACTGGAAGTCACTACATTTTTCAAACTCATGAGCATGAAAGCAATGAGCAGAAAAAATCAATACTTCTCAAAACATACTTACTTTCATTTGATATATTTTGTTTAATGTCATTTCAGATAATATGGAGCTGCTGATCAGCCACTAGAATACAATTATGGTATATTTTGTAAGAAATGACATCTTAAAAGAAAAGCTTTCTCACTCCTCAAAAGATGACTGCTGTGATCCACTCCTGGAGTGAGGGGGGGAAGAAATGTTTGATTTTATGAATCATCTAGAGTTGGTGAAAAGCACTTGGCAATTATTTTTCAATATACTTGAAATATAACTGACTAACGTTTACTTCCATAAAGGCTCCACAACATCAGCATCGTTTTCACCTGGGTCTAATGCTTTTCAGATGCAAACTGGACTGCTATTGTTGCTGAATATTATCAGTGAGCTCCATTAACGTGCTTCTGACAGCATATTTACAAATATCAAATACAGCTTTGCTATTTTAATGCCTCACTGTTTTCTCATTTTTCCTGTCTCTCTCTGAGGTTATGAGCATGGACTGCAGTGCCTATTGCCTGACAACATCTGAAGTAACTGTCTGTTCCCAGCACTGTTAGGTCAGTTAAATAGGAGAGTGACCAAAACAGCTCAATACCACCTCCCAGATACTGCCTGGATCAAGCTCCTGCTTTCACACAGCGCTGCGGAGCAGCTCGTCCAAGCTCTCACTGTGATCCAGAGAGGTCATTTAAATTCTCTGTGGGTTGGCTTTCTGTCCAGAGACAGAAACTCAGCTTCAATTTCCAAGAGAGCCTAATACTTCTGATTCCTGGTTCAAGGTATCCCAGTGTGTACTGAGGTATGACCTGAAAATGGGAATAATAAAATAACTAGGGCTATCCAGATGACTGTCTTATATATATATATATTTTGATATATAACTTACTTTGGTTTTCCCTCCCTCCCTCCCTCCCTCCCTTCCTCCCTTCCTTCCTTCCTTTCTTTCTTTCTTTCTTTTTAAGAGAAGAAATGCTTTGTTGAACTGGGACACAAAAGCTAACAACCAGAACATTTTTGTGGGAGACAAAGCCTGAAAAAAATTTTGCTTTGGAAGGATGGAAACATATTTTTTTCTTGTTTCCTGAGCTGTCCAGCTCCTCTGGCTGCATGCTGGGTAGGCGGTCCCCCACAGAGCTGAAGGAAGAAAGGCATAGCCAGAGAATGTGAAAGAGAAACCCCAAAACCTTCAACTACTGTGAAAAGAGATCAACTGAGAGACCACCTCTCTCTCCTGCTCTGGGCTGATATGGAGATCCTGGGCAGCAGACACTCAGCTGACCCGCACACATACTCTAGGGCTGGGTGATAGATTTAGTATGCGCATAATTAGGAGATAAATGATCTTTGATCACCATGCCAGGCCCTACCACCTGTCTGGAGGCTGAGACTTTTCTAAGGAAAGAAAATGCAGTGGAGCAAGCAGTGAGGTTGAAGCAGGAATCCACAACTGCGCTGCTCCCTTCTTAGTGGAGGTGCCATGAAATCGAGAGTTAAAATTCTGGATTGACCAGTTTTGTCTGTTAAGAATCTAACAGGTTCTGGAAGTTATCATAGCTGGTAGCTGCCTCCAAAAGTTTAAATAAAAAAAAGCATCTGCTGAGCAAAAAGGAGTTGACTGGCAAGCTAGTTTCTGTTTAAACTAGATGACGTGCATCTGAACATTTCAAGCAATGTTTCTTGATGTTATTAACTACCCAAATGTGGTCCAAGACAAAAACTAAACTGTAGAATCATTAGACTTGTTGTCCCATAAGAAGCAGTCATTTATAAACTACCCAGCACTGAACATATATTTAGCAGCACCTGACAACCTTCTGCTACTACTAATAGTTTCCTATTAGGCTACAAGAGACTTCATCTCCCTTATTTCTTGCTTTATCTCTTTTATATCTATTTTTATGCCTTTGTTTATTTGCTTTTCCCCTCAAAAGACTAAGATGAGCATACTCAACAAATGTATTTTTAGCTTAGGCCTCTTGTATTCCTGCAGGACAAAGGAATTGTAGATCCACTTGCAAATATTACGTTACTTCTTTTAGTTGTCTTTATGCAATTTTGGATTAGGCTTTCTGTATCTACCTGCAGGGAATTCATGCTGAGCCATAAAAGCCTATTACAGCAGTGACTGGTGAGGCACTAAAAATACCTTAGTCAGAAACAGCTTGTTTCAGCTCTTTTATCAGGCACTAAGAAAAGTGTGATGCATAATACCTTACTGGAGAAGGACGATTTCCAGAGGAGAAGCACAATACTCCTGTAAGTTCGGAAGAAGAAAAAAAGAGATTGTGACAATCTAGGCACTGGATGTTCCCTTCTACATAAGAGAAAATTCTTCTCAAAGGAGCTCAGAATACTTAGGAGAAGCCACCCTGAAAATAGGCAGTCCCAGCTCAATGCTGTTACTCATATCAACTATTGCTCTTACTCCTTTCTCTAAGTCAAATTCAGGTAACTCCTTTCTCCCTCTACATCTTATATTTTCAGCTTTCCATAATTTCCAACACATTTTATTTGATATTTCATCTGTTCTCTCTTACCTGCCAACCCTCTCTCCTCTCCTGATCAGTGATGAATAAGGTTTCAGACTCTAACCTTGTTTCATTTGTCCTCCCCTCCCATTATAAGACCCTTCCCTTCTAACTCTGATGTATTTCTTTCTGATCCCATCCTGATAAATGTCCTTTAGACTGTATTAATTTTGCTCAGCCTCTTTTTTATTTTAGTGATTTGTCTATCTGTTTCTCTAATATAGTCAATAACTGGGCTAATAGTTTCAGGAATCAGTCATCATTTTACTTATTAAGCCTGCTGTATGACTTCATCTTGCTCACTTTCCACACCAGTTCTCTTTCTTCCTTTGTGTAATTGTTAGACATTCTCACATCTGCACTCAGCCATGAGTCTTTGTCTCATGATGTTTATGCAGTGTCAATAGCAGATTATTTGTAGATGCTGGTGCACTGTGAATCACAAGATCACTGGGAACTCATGATGATCTTACACACCAGCAGTCCTGTTGCCCGAAACACAGCTGGAGTTTTCTGACTCTTCTTCGCCATTCACAATGCCCTTTTTACACAGAACTGTTGTGTGTCTTCTTTGCTTTATCATTTACTAAGTCTTAAAGTCTATGTGTGAGTACTGATGCAACATACAGTCATAACGTTGCCATAAAAAAAAAAAAAAAGGTTCAAGGTTTTAGCCTTTTAGGAATTATAATAATTCCTCTCTATAATTTTAATTCAGGCCTCAAGCTTGGGCTTGGAACAAGATTAAATAACAATCTGTCTACCTATTTCTGCAATTATTCCTTCCAGAAGTCAAGTAGTGGATAAAAAATACTACCAGCCATGAAGATCAATAATCCTGACACAGCATCATTTTTACCTGTTATTACATTGTGTGACATGATTTAAACCTGAGTTTCTGGCTATGCAGAAACTATTAGTCTCATTTTTTTCCTACAGCGTGATGTTCCTACACTTCAGAGGCGATACATTATGTAACTGATTTTTCACAAGGAAATAAAGTTGACAACAGCAAAAAGGATATCTGATGTATTCACGGTAATAATTACTCAGAAAGACTATTTTAAACTGCCTAAATCAGTGAGCACTGGAGGACTGACGCTCTAGCACAGGCCCACTCATAGGAGGAGCTGCCACGGTGAGTTGTAGGCCTTCCATTGAGAAAAGAGAAAGTTCCTTAATCAACACACTTATTACGTAATTATTGATAATAATTATTTGTCAAAGTATTTCTGGTCAGACGTCTGGGAGATCAAATTAGCCTGCTTGTTGTCACATTTCCCTGAAGCTTGAGCTGTGATTTCTGGCTGCTCCCTTGTGTTCAGTCCTCCAGCAGTTGGACAACTGCCTCTGAGCCTTTCATAGGCCTCATCTTGAGTAACTCTGAAGTCCTGCACTTGAGTTAGCAGGACTTCAAGGGAAGAGGGATTCTTGAGGATCCATGACAGCATGCTTTTAAAGAGATGTCCATAAGCTGAAGAGAGGCCTTCAGTAACTTGTCCTTTGGATGCCACAGAAGACCTCTGTGGAGAGTGACTGACCCTGGAGTGAAATAATAATAATATAAGGACCAGGAGTTTCTTAAGGATCCAAGTTCCATGAACTAGAAGCTATTAAAATCACAAGAAAGGAAATGCCTGAGCCCCACACAAGGTCCACACAGAGTTCAGAATATACAAGCTAAAAATTGTGCAACACCAACAGCATGGTCAATACATCTTATTTCAATGAAGTGTAAATATAGAGTTAGTTAATTTATTAAGTGGAGCCTTCCTTCTCTATGATGTTTATGTGGAAACATTTTGTTTTCTTTCTAAATGGAAAAATAAACTACAAACCCTATATCACTTCCTTACAGTTATTTCTCTTCCAAGAAGCAACTCCTGAATACAGACAAATCCAATACTGGAGCTCTATATAAGGCATATTTATTTAATACAGTAAACCCATTACACGGTATTAGCATGGGACAACAGTGGAAACTCTGATACCAGTAAATAAGTTTTACATTGTCCGCAAAAGTGCTCAGTAAAATGCAGAGACTCAGGCTCCTTTGTTCCTACTTAGAAGGTGACAACCCCAGAAAGATCTATTTTTAATGCTGCTTCTAACTGAAGTAAGTGGAAAATCAAATTTGAGGGGTTTGAGTGAACATCAGAGCTGAAAAAATTGGGCAGGAAAAGAGCTGACTGGCATTCTGCCACCAGCCTGGAAGCCCAAGATATGATATAGTTGTTAACAAAATAGCTTTATAACAAAAAATATCATCTAATACTTTGTTATTAAGCTGGATAAATATTTACCTCCCCTTTGAGTACTTCTAAATTGCAACTTTTACACCTATGAACACAATTAGAACAAGTTGGAAAGCTAGCAGCATCCAGAAAAAAGATGAGATTTTGCAGAGTCCTGCTGAACCCAATGGCAACAATCATGTTATTATCTGATTCGAGTATTGAACAAGCCATTACCACAAGGCTACAATGAGCATCCTAAAAAATGTCCAAATTTGCCCTAAACAATCTGCTCCGTGTTTTTAATGTGAAGATATCTAAAGGTATCCTTGTGATGAATCTCACATGTAGCAGTTGTCATTAGAAAAAGAAGGGTTCATGTGAAAAAGATGTGTTGTTTGGAGTTGAGTCTGACTTCCGTGACATGCTTCTTTCAGTACAAGTTCTTGTCATTGATGTTCAACTGAGTCATTGGACACTCAGTTCTGCTTGACAGTGACTGATGCCATTCACTCTGAGGAAATTCCCGTAAGCCTACTTTAGCACATCTCAGGCTTTGCCCATTGATCAGAGCATGAATCCCTGGACACCACAATCTCTGTGAAGGCGAGAGACTTTGAGTTGCTGAACAACTGTGAAAATGAAATATCAACCCTTGCTCAGAAGCTGATCAAGGTCAAATCTCGAGCTGCAGAATTCAAATGAGTCCAAGAATTCTGAAGATGTTTATTGGACTGAGAAAACAGAGCCTACGCATTTGAGGGTCTGGGGCTTTCTTCTGTTTGCTGAGTTCTGTTTGGTTTCAGGAGCATTATTAAAAAAATGATTTTGTCTGTTTGGTTTCAGGAGCATTATAAAAAAGTGATTTTGATATAAGCTGTTATAAGTGGTGTTAATCCATGGTCACCGTGGCAAAGCCTTCATGAACAAATAGATAAATATCTAAATAGTTCCTAACTAGGAACTCTAAATTTGAGTGTACATATCATGAATGATTCCTGGAGGAGGAGGATTTGTCAAAACTCTGAGCCATAGCTGACAAGGACACTGAGATCTTGAAAAAAAACTCCTTCAGAAACTGTTTTGCCACAGCCACTGTACAGTTCTACTCTAAGAATAAGAATTTACTGTTAAAATCTCTAGCAGCTACTATTGAGTTTAAGCTGGCAAGAAACCATACATTTTGTCTTAGACCTTTTGCTTAGCATTAAATACTACATGTGTTTCTTCATTGTAAACCTTAACTACTCATGCCGAAAACCTTCACTGAATGTCCTCAGCAGAAAATTACTTATTTTACCTGCATTGGTCAGTGCTATCACTAGTGTCTGGCCACTTTCCAAGTTCAGAAGATGATAACTGATCTTTTGTGAAATTTATCAACCACACAAAATATCCTCAGGATAAGATCATCCATAAGAAGTGAATACACATATCGAGCCTTTCATCTTTCAGTTTTTTTTTTTTGTTGTTGTTTCTTTTAAGCATATATTGTGGAGGTCCAGCTAGCTTGAGACCTTCAAATTCCCTGAAAACTGAGTGAAAGATGTACAACACAATAACTGTTGACCTGGCATTGTTGGCAAACTGTGCTACATTTCATGCAATGGTTTCAGTTTATCTAGAGTACTGGCGACCATGGAAAACAGCTCTAATAAGGTCATTGCAGATTACACGCTTAGCAGCCACGTTTTCCGAGAAAATAAAGGAGACCATTAAGAAGAAAAAAGAAAAACACAAGAGCTTCCTCAGCTCTGAGCCAGCCACTCTGCAGCAATTACATTTACTCATGGATTGCTCAAAGAGATGCTCTCATCTCTGAGACTGTCTTCTGCTGATTTACTGTCTTCTCTATAGAAACCGTGTGTTACCATGTTTTTCATCAACCAGCTGAGGGGACAATCGAAAACACTGAGCACAAAGCTGGTGATATATTTACACAAGTTCTTTGTTGAGTTCTGAAGCCAGCTTTTACTGAAGCACTTCAGTGAAAAGTGCTTGTTTATGCTTCTCCTGTTATAAGCAGACCTAAGAGTGATCATTTGGGAGACTAAATCTTGAAGTCTTTAATTAATTAAATTCAAGTTGCTATTCAAGCAAAAGCTGTGAAGGTCCAAGACAGTGATTCAAAAAGAAAACACCCTTCCTCCCTCCCCTCCTCTGATGCCTGAGTGCCTGTCTGTACATAGCCTTCGCCAGAAGACTTATTTGGGCACCAAACACTGTGCTGTCCCAAATGGCTGGAGACACGACTTTCTTGCTTGACCTGAACATCTGATATGAACCTATCTCCCATCTCAGATTCCTTGGAACTCACAAAAGGAGATCCATATGCAGCCCTGATCTGTAGACATTGCACAGTCACTGAATTTAATGAAAAGCACAGTGGCAGGGATCTGTGGTGACAGGAATCATTGTTTATACAGTTTATACAGTGTCTTAATTATTATGGCCGTTGCCAAGTTAGGAGGAGGCCAAGGACACAACGCTGTATTTTGCCTCCAGGAGCAACTCATAGATCAAGCACTCCATTGCATCCTGCCAGCAGATTCCTGGGGGAATGCAACCTGGAGCAGAGGTGGCTCAGGAGAGAATACAGCTGGTGAAAGTTCTCAGACTACAGCATGTTTTCACCTGTAAACTCTTCCTTTATTTTCATCTTTTGATCACTACCAGAACTTTGAGTTTTGGAGTCACTCAGAAAGGACGTGCAGATTCTGGCCATGGCCAGCTGCTGTGGTACCACAAAGGACAATTCTGTAGCAACAGGGGATAGAAATGAGCGTTAAGTTTCTTAAGTTAGCAGAACTGTGCTGCCAGAAACAACAGGCCTGTGAAAGCCCTGGTGGAATTAATGTGTCAGGAACCATGGCACTTTCAATATTTCTGATTTAAAAAAAAATATTGGAGGAAATAATACAGATATTGCCAAATATTTCAGGCCGAGTCATATTTCCATAAAAGTCAGTGGAAGACTTGCCATGGACTTTTAAAAGACAAGGATTAAACTCTACATAGCTCATTTATGAGGAACAAGTGATATTTTAATGTACCAGTATTTTTCCAAACTGTTTTAGGAAACTTATTAATAACTGAAAAAATCTGAAAAACCCCAAACCTTGAAAAATGATTAATTACCATAGCAACACCTCTATTACATACTGTCAAATATCATAACTCCAACGAGACACAGAGCTGCCATGGGCAGATGGCTCCTTCTAAAATTCTCTGATTACTAAAATCAAAGAATTGCACTGCGTAATCCCCTTTAAACACAGTAACAAAAGTGGCTTCTTTTGCCATTAGTCACAGTTAGCAAACAGGTTTCCACACCTTTCCACAAACAGAGATCATCTTTACTTAATGCTCTTAAAGGTCTTCTAGCTACAAAACTAAATATGGAATTGAGTTAAAATGAATGATCTTACAACATCTGTAGGGAACCCTTCGTCACTTAACTCAGTCTCACTGAGGGAGGTAAACAGTCTGACTCCTGTCAGCATGAAAATTCAACATACTTGGTTTGAAAGACATTGACTTGCTGCATAAATGCTACTCTTCCCGTCTCCTAAAGCGGAAATGAATTTATCATAGCGTTATTAGTAGTGGTTATAGATTTAAGAGGTGATAATCTGCCTCATAAACTTCTGTGTTGCCTCAGTTCAGCAAAATATCTGACAATTTTGGTGCACAAAATTATTGCTGGTATGCTAGAGGCTGGTGTGCTACTGCAGGCATGGTAAAGGACACCACTCAATCTTTCAAATGGAAATGCCTACCTGTGGCCTCAGCAGGCTTTGGATCAGGCTCTAAAATTGCTGGTCTGGGGGATCTGTAGTCGTAGTCAGGAGGGCCCAGGCAGCCAAAGAAAGCTAACTGGCAGACAAACACTGTGCAGAGCAACACAGCTTCTGTTCCCTGTCCCTGTCATTGGGTTGTTATCAAGATCCACTGCGAATATTCATCTTAAGAAACTTAGAAGACAATTCAAAGTGGTCAGATCCATTACAACGGACAAGATTGACACATTAATTGTCTTAACACCGATTTCTGACAACTGCCAATAATTTTAGTTAAGGCCAGAAAATTTGTCTACTTGGTGTTGGCATGCCTGACCAACACCACTGTTTGAGGAGGAAGAAGACCACAAAAATCCTGGTGTACATGTACAGCATACATGTGCCTGTTCACCAACACTAGTCTAACCAAAGCTGAAGATATGTGCTGCAGACGACAGAGGAGGGTGGAGGTAGCAGGTGGGCTCAGAGGGAGCAACACAGCCATGACGTGGCAGGGACATATTTGCACAGCATGCTCTCCCAACTTAATTCTTTCCAGTTGTTTTTGACTGCTGAAGAGCAGAGACCCTGTTATAACAAAGGAATCTCCTGGTAAACATGAAGTACCATAGGGAACGAGGATACAACTTTGTGGAGGAAGCAAGCCATACACTTGTTCTACTTTATTTCTGCCTATTTATAGCTTACTTGAACATTCTGACAACTGCAAACAATGCTGTAGGCTAGCTATTTCAACCCCATGCTGAATGTATCCTGTCAGGAATGAGAGTGGTTTATTAATTTTCTAGCCAGAGAGAATTAAGCTTGTGATTCACTACAGAATATGCCAAAACAAGTCAGCCACTGAATTTTTAAACTTTCACTTCTTACATATGAACTTGTAGACTCTTACCCCAATTACCTCTCTCCTCAAAAAAAAAAAAAAAAACCAAAAAAATAAACACCAAAACATCCCAAAGCCCTCACCATTTCAGCAAAGAAAGTAATGTATAATTGCAGAGGGGAAAAAGAAAAAAATTGCAATGCTGAGCTGTTGGATCTCTGCTACACTGGAAATCTATGGGCTCTTGAGCAGTGGGTTAAAAGAAATAATGCTTTGGAGGGATGACAGCATAAATTGGTAGAATCATAGAATCCTTAGAGTTGTAAGGGACCTCTGAAGGCCAACTAGAACAACTCCCCTGCAATGAACAAGGACACCACAGCTAGATCAGGTTGCCCAGGGCCTTATCCACATCAACGGGCAACCTGTGCCAGCGCTTCACCATCCCTACTGTAAAACATTTTTTCCTTATATCCAACTCAAATCTACTCACATTGAGCTTGAATCCATTTTCCCTTGTTCTGTCACCACAGAACCTGCTGAACAGCCTGTCCCCTTCTTTCCTGTAGGACCAAATTCATCACACCACAGGGAAACTTTAATTCTGCCACTTCTGTCACCAGGGAAATTGAAGTTAATTCTAGCTACCACCTTCTCAGTCTTCTGGTAAAAATGGTATAGCCTATTTTTGAAACCTCTGTAAACATCTCTAATGACTTTTACTGCTGCCTATATCAATTTCCCAACTATCACACTCTACATAGCCTAAATTAAAATATGTTTGATATTATGTGTCATTAGTAAGTGAGCACTCTTACCTTTTTATATACAAGACATCTTTGCATCATTTGCATTTGAAAAGGGAGTTATTTTTAGCTTTGAGAGAATTTAATCCACATTATTACTTCACAATTTTGCATTCATCTCAAAAATTCTTTCTCCTGACATACCTTTCCTATCTTTTGCACTGCCAGTTGGTCCATATCTCTCAGGAGTACTGCTTGAGAACTCCAGAAAGGGAGATGAAAGCTCAGTCCTGCTCTGTTTTTCATTAAAGCACTCCAACAATGTCTGCTGGGATTATCCATGGATAATAATTTAAGAAAAGAATATATTTTCTACATATAAGGCAAAGACAAAATAAAACCAATCTTCTGCTAGATTAATATTTGTGCTAACTTAGCTCTAGAAATTTTTCTTCTAATCAAATTTTCATCCCCTTTCTTTTACAGAGCTCCATGCAACAACAAATTTTCCTAGACCTTCTCATGTTCATTTAATTTTTTTGGAGTAGATCAGTTGTCTTCTTCAACAGTAAAAATCAGCAATGAAAAACAGAAACCAGTCATCTCTTTGGTGGGAGTAAATAAAAGTTGCTCTTATCTCATATATATTTTACCAGTGCGAGGATGATCTCTGTTCTATATACAGGATCTAAAGGTTATATTTTGGTACTTGAATTTCTTCCCTCTCCATTTTAAGACTGTCAGTAATGTCCTATGGCAAATAAAGGCAGAGTATGTGATTTGACAATGAACATGTTTTTCAGTCCTATCTTTATCATTATTTGCACTGGTGATCTTTTCACTGTTTACATAAATGACATATACATTCGTTTTTCTCAGATTTCCCAACTGTAATTCTTCATGCTTTCTCAGGACTTCATGTTAATTGTTAAAGAACAAGCTTTGATTGGAAACCTTCAGAAATATAAGTATACAGCACTCAAGGCCTTTGAAGGATTGTTTTCATTACCGTGAGGAATTGAAGGTACAGGTTATAACACTACTGAACAACAACAACAACAACAACAAATTACTTTTGCGTTACTAGGCACAGAATAAACAGATGCGGAAGTTTTCTTGCCATGGCAGCATTGTGCCTCAGAGGTTTGCTTCCACTGAGTCATGTTCATGGGCCCTTTCCAAACTGTGCCTTCAACTTCCGTTCACATGTATGCAGTGTAAGCACACATGGAGCCAGCTCCTGGTTAAGCCCCATGCCACCACGAAATCACTTCTGCAGGTCGTAGCAGCCACAGATCATCCCACTGGTGCAGGCTGTTTATGAACTCAGCACGCAGCCTCTTGTTCGTTGCTGGCAAAAATGTACAGCTACTGGTGGTGACCATGCTGAAACACAGTGCGTTGTAGCTGTGAATTTACTCTATCAAATGGTGTCATTGTGCTCTTTGTATCAATTGTAGTTTCCATGGAAATAATTAGGAAGCATTAGTTTAAGAGCTACCATAGACACAGCCCTCGGCGATTCCTCTTCACCCAATACAACCCAGGCAAACCAAAAGGCTGAACAACCATGCATTATATAATTGCTTCAGTTTCTAAGGTTCAAGGTACATAAACTGGGCTCGGGCCTAGCTATCTCTCACATCCCCATAACTGCTATAAACTGAACTAGATTACAAGCTTAGTTGATAGGCTGATATGTGATTGCATGTCACAGCTCCTGTCATGCATAGGGATACCTAGCACTCAGAAGGTACAAGATGTGCTACTCCTGGAATACCACTACTTCTAATAGCATTTCCATTTTATAAAGAGGTGCAACAATGGAGTCAAATGCTATCAATACCACAGGAATTCTTACAAATTTGGTGCATTAGATGAGTGTTGACCTTTATTAAATGAAGGCTGTGCTACTCCAGACACCTGCCTATTTTCTTCCAAATCTGAACGTGGACAGCAGGATCCAGGATTCTGTCCCTACCTCTCTATTCAAGTCCTGTATGATGCTGAGAACGTCACCCAAACCACAGTTTTCAGATTGCGACCACAAGTTATGCATTCCCCATTGTTTGGGTATCAAATAAGAAACAGCTGGGGATGATTTGCAGGCATAGTGAGTTCTCCAGCTGGAGCCAGTTCCCATTGCATTAAATTTTACAGAAAGGTTAAGTGCTCTGAAATATGAATTCCAAGCTGGTTGTCTAAAAGCAGTGGGTATTTCTGACAATGGGATAGTAACACAAACCATTCCTATAGGAATACAGGGACAAGCCCACTAACATTTGAGAATCGCTAACAGCAAATCTACAGAGATTTGGGTAGTGCAACAGAAAGATTCCAGGTGCGCTATCATAGTGCAGGATCCACAACTCTGAATTACCAGCACAAAAGACATCAAAAGGTTTTGCATAAAGCAAGAGTAAAAGTTGAATCCCTTCTCCTACCACATATACACATTACGGACACAGAGAAATGAGAACTGAGAAAAATGCAAGAGGAAAGAAATAATCCAGTCTAAACTACACACAGGTATTCATAAATGAGAACAATTATGACAGCACTGCAAGTCAAACCTCTTTTAAAAAAGTCTGACTTTTCTCCATTTCTGAAAGCTCATGAAACTCTGCTTTCTACAGAACATGAGGAAAGAGAGGCATCATCCAGCATACACAGGTTACCTAATGCCAGCATCCAAACCATCAAAGGGACCACCTGCGCACTTCTGGGTCTGAGTCCTGCTTTAATGCCTGTGTCCTACACAGACAAGAGTAGGGGCTCAGCTCTTTGCACCCTAGTTTCCATTGAAAGGAAGCCCAGTTGAGCATCACAGAAGCAACCATAATATATTCTCATAAGTGTCCAGTGTTAGTAGAGGGATCAGCAGTTACATGTAGACACAAGCTAAGCTAACTGGAAATATATGGCATGGAATGAGCTCATACCATAAGACCTATCTACCTCAACCAGAACATAGCAGATCTGTGTTCAATTCCTTCTATTTCTGCCTGAGGGAATCTGACCCGACATCTCCCACATCCAAGTGAGTATGATGATCACTAGGTTGGCTATTTCAAGGCACATAGGTGAGGAGTCCCATTATTTCTGTTCCAACTCTTCCAATTTGCATGGAATGAATATTCATTAGGCTCACAAGGGAATGAAAGTACAAAAGTATGTCTCTGGCTTATTAGGATGCTCTGCAGAGAAGGTGGGTGAGCAATATGAAGGAGAAAAAAGAGTGAAGAAAAGTCAGTCTAGTCCTTGCTTGAGTTCTTGCAACAAATGCAAAAAACCATTCTCTTGAGCAGGAGCACTCCCCTAGGTGACTGCACAAACCATTAGCTTTCTCTTCTTTTTTTCTGTTTTCTTTCTTTTTTCTTTTTTCTTATTCTTTTTTACCTAATCAGTTGTTCTTGTGTGCCCAGAAGAACTCTGTCACCTAAATAAGCTTGTACCATGACATGGTGAACACCTTCACCTTCTGCTCTCACTGCTGGAGTATTAGGCAGTGGATGTGTGCAGGGAGAAGGGCTCACTGTGTGGGTTAAATAAGCAATAAAGCCTAAACGTGTTCTGAATTACCTAGTTAAACAATAGCAAGGGGTTTTGATGATCATTGTTTTGGCCTGGATGCTCGTGCTGGCAGTAAGGCAGAGCTTGAATGCTTGAATCTGATTATGGCATCAGCCCTCAGACATAGTACTGACACAGCTTCATCAAAGTTAATAGCTGTGTATTTAGTACTGGATGATGTGAGGAAAATGCAGTGTGAAGCCAGTTACAAAATGATGAGTGGTACTCACAGTGAGAATCAAAATTCTCCTTCTAAACTTCCCTTATATATAGATCTAGGAGTAAAAATGGTTCTGATATAGAAGTAATTAAATGGAATGACTGCAAAGGTCTGATGATAGATCGTCCTAAATTCAGCGCAAATCCCTTCATCTAGATGCACTGAAAATTAGATTAAATAACTGTTCACAGGAACTCTTCCATGAAGGTATTTTTGCCTCTAGATTTTTGCTTTAATGACTACATAATTATTGGAATGAATTGGGTTTGAAGGAACATTAGCACTTTTAACACAGGTTTTTTCAGGCAGTGAGAGTATGTTTTGCCTTATAGTAAAATTTATTTTGACCCTGTGATACCTTACTGCTGAATCAAATTTTTCATTTGTGAAGAAGGTGGTAAATTCATCTCTGGTGGAAAGAGATTCCTTTCAGAGTGTTTGCAAGGGCTGCTCTGAAAATAATGCGTCTCATTATATTCTGATGGCCAGTGACTTTAGAGGTGGAAGTTTGTGGGATGGTAGTAGAGGCTGAACCTTCCCACCAATATCCCATTACATGTTGTTGCTGTGTAATGGCAGCAGAAGGGCAGTCTGACAAAATGGCATCTGACATGGAAGTGCATAAGAAGGAAAGATGTGTGACTGAAAGAATGGTACCCACTGACATTCATCGACACCTGCTGAATGTTTATGGAAACCAAGCAGTGGATGTGAGCACAGTCAAACAGTGGGTGGTGCACTGAGGCAGTGGTGACAGTGACAGTGGATCACCTCCACTG
Organism: Oreortyx pictus; assembly: GCA_036925125.1. Classification (NCBI taxonomy): domain Eukaryota; kingdom Metazoa; phylum Chordata; class Aves; order Galliformes; family Odontophoridae; genus Oreortyx; species Oreortyx pictus. The sequence continues at coordinate 162,756,353 of JAUPFR010000001.1, forward strand.
GTGCAGATGTTTATGAGCATGGCATGCAGGCTCTTTGTTCATTGCTGGTGAAAATGTACTGCTAATGGTGGTGATTGAGTTGAAGCTTCAGCAGTGCATGCGTCATTCCAGTTCAGTCAAAACTTGTTTCAGACCTGGCTGCCAAAAAACAGTAGATTTTCTTATGTCTGCACATTTGCAGCTGATTTGGGACTGCAACTTCCTTTTATATATGTTGGAGGGGTTTGGTGGCAGTTTTTTGAGTGTGTGTTTTTAAAGAATGCACAGATTTCCAAGGAATAGAATGCAACCATGAGTTAGGGCAAGAGCAGCAGCAGCAGCAACTGTCTTCATGTGAACTTTGCTGTTTAAGCTTTACTAAGAAAGATGGGATGAATCAACTCAGTAACTTCTTATTTATCTTGCAGACTGGTATATTAGAATTGTTTCTTACATTTTACAAATCATTGCTAGATTCAGATCACTTTTTTGATGCCTTTAATATACCTAGAGAACTTTCCTGCCATTCATCTTCCAAAAACTGTACCTTCAAACCCATAGTGATGTGGTGATTTTCACCAGCTGATGATCTGGGGATTGTGTAGGAAGAATTTAGGTTGTATTTTTCCAGGACACTTGAGAAAAAATATCTGGGGCTCAATATGCTCTCATATTCCAAAAGAAATATTTTTAAGTGCCCAGGGAGAAAACATCCCTTGCAAGAAGATTCAGAAAGAAGGGATTACATCAGAGGACAGAGATTGCTCAAAGTTTTCCATTTGCTGCCAGAAGTCTCGTCTACCTGAGGCACCCCCTTGTGACTGATTTCAGCATAGAATTAGCAGGTTTTATAAACTGCCCTTATACATTAAGAAGTATTTCTTTTGTTTCTGCTTATAGATCTTTATTCCACATAGAGGCTGGTGAAAGTGAACTTTCCCCTCTTCAGGGATGCCCATGTGTTCTGGGTCAGAAGCAGCAAACAGAACTTGTATTTGTCTAAGCCATGAAGAGGATGCACTTATTTCACAGTAGAGGCTCCTTGTCCTAAAAACACAGAAATAGGGATCTGGAAAGGACTACCAGAAGCTACCCTGCCATGGCCCTGCTCTGTCCTTAACTGGTATTGGTATGAACTGGAATTAAACATACTCAATAAAAGACATTCAGCTGTATTCTTGAGAGCTAAATCCAGTATTTCAGCAATCAGAATCCTCCTTTTTAAAAGGTTTGTAGTAAATATTCTCTGCTCTAAATTGAACTGATTTCTTCTTGTCCTTCCTCATTGCTCTTGAAACACTGATCATTATTCTTTCTATAATTGTCTGTTACACATACTAGAAGACTTATCCCTTTTAATCTTTTCTTTTCTAGCCTAAAGGAACAGAGATACCCTTCTTTATGGATTGTGTTTTCTAAACCCATTAGCATTCTTTTCACCCTCCTCTGGATCTTCACCAAGTTATCATCTTTTTTAAGATTCAGCGGACACACCGGTCTGAGATCCATTTGGTTTCCAAGTAGAGCAGAATAATTACTTCTCAAGGCTTGCATACAGTATTCTTATAAACACATCTTAGACCGAGGTCTTTTTGTTCTTAAATATAGTGTTGTTACTCATAGCCAGTTTGTGATTCACTAAAACCTCCAGATCTTTTTCTGTACAAAGTAACTCATGTTACATTTGTCTGTTTCCATTGTCTTTGTTGAACTTCATCTGCTTTCAATTTCAGATAATATCTGACTTTTCAGTCTCATCTGACTTCTAATTCTGAGCTTGTCACCAAAGTAGGTGCAGCTTCTCCCTTCATATTGTCTGTAGATAGAACATTTTCTAAATGTATTAATTTGATTTAATTATTCGATGATTAATAACAATACTCAGAAGAAATGAGTCTCCAAGTGAGGTGCCACTCCAGCATAACATCAATCACTGAAAATTATTCTTGGTACTCATTCAGTAACAATGACATGCAGGGGACAGGGTTCAGCACTTTGCTCAGGTGTGGGCAAACCATCCTGGTGGCTGTGGTAGTTCCCAGATCTTTTGCCGTGAAGTGACGTTCATCTAAACATTAAAGTCTGAACTCTTTACTCCAACATACACCTTTCCAGAAAAGATATCTATATAGATAGAAAAGACATATATATAGACAGTGGAAGAGATGGAGCCGAACTCTTCTCAGTGGCACACAGTGACAGTCAGAGAGGCAATGCACATGAAATGAAATATAGGGAATTCCGTTTAAACATAGGAAAAAAAAAAAACAAAAACTTTTTACTTTGTGAGTGGTCAAAAACTGTAATAATTTTTCTGGAAGCTTTCTGCAATTTTCAACTTGAGGGCACTCAAAACCGGAATGGACACAGCCCTGAGCGAGTTGCTCAAAACAACCTTGCTTGAGCAGGGGGACTGGATAGAGTCCTTCTGAGGTCTAATTTAAGTTCATTCTGTGATTATGTGAATTTATGAGAAAACTATTTTTTATTCTACACATTTTTTTCTTGAATTTGAACACTGACTTTAACAAGCAGTTTTCACTTCTCAAAATAATGATTTTAAATAGCCTGAAGTCATGGTTTAATCTGTAGTCATTCTGCTGAAAAAAAAAATTCGGAGGTGAGTCTGAGGATTAGATTATATATTTTGCCTGTCTCTGCGATACTCTGAATAAGCTATAACATTTCAAACAGCATCTGAAACTATAACTGACTCCTCTGGAGACTGAATACATGTCCTTTTTAGCTCTAGATCTAAGTCCTTCTCCCAGAATTTGAGCACTGGTGTCAGAGAGCTTCTCTTATGCAATCTCCCTCATCCTACTATTCCACCTTTAAAAAGCAGCATGTTATTTTTAAGGAAGACGAAGTCCAGTGCCAACACTATTAGTGAAAATCTACATTCAACTTCATGACTCATATGACCCAGCACGGGCCTCTACAGACAACTAGGCGTATTGGCAAGCATTACTTGTGACCTGGACTCTGTCCCCTGTGTTCCCAGAACCTCAGTCATTTCATTAGTGCCCACATGGATGAGTAACATGAATAGCATGAGTCACAGTCAGGGACTGGATAGGCCCCAACAGTCTTTCCACTGTGCCTAAGGTTTTGGATTAGACAAGAAGCCCATGTCCTGGCAGGAAGGTCAGACTGGCAGATGGGTGTCTTTGGCCCCATTACAAGAGTCTCTTCTAATCACCTCTGAAAAGTTTATTACTGGAGCAGAGAGCACAGAAGATAACGATTGTGCCTTATGAAAGAGCCAGGCCAAAATGCATTTGTCTTGAAACTGATTTTTTTCAACGTTTATCCCTCCTTAAATACGTTCCTTTTTCATCCCTAGTGTGGTGGGGAACCTCAGGCTTCTGACTTCACTAGGTACAGAACCTGACACATAATGACTTAGAAGATTTTGTGATTACTGATTTATAAAACTCATGGACTGGTCAAAATACTTTCAACTTCCCTTACAATGTGATTTTGATATTTGGCAGAAATTGAAAAAGAAATTTTATTTCTTGCTTTTCTATTTACCAGATTGTTTTTCAGCATTTTTCCTTTTCAGGCAGGTTTCTAAAACACAAATCGAGCATATGCTCCCGAATGCAACAAAGTGCAATATCAATGTAGTGAAACAACATTCAGCACATCTATCTGTGTGCAGTTCTCTTAGTGACACAGTTGAAATACACACCATGTCAGCTATGATATAATTCTGCGAATGTTTATCTTCTTTTTCTCATATGCATATATTTTGAACACCATTTTTCTCTCTTATTGGTAAAATTGACTAATCATTACTGGGATTTAGGTACTTCTAAATACATTTCTTCTACTGACAGAATTTCACATTTCCTTACCCCAGATGAATGCTACTCCCCAGAACATCATATTATGTAGACATATCAGCACTTCTGTTCTCCAGGTGAGATACAGATGGGAAGGCCTCACTTGGAAGTCTGGCCAGAGCTAGTTTTGAGACACACACAGGAAGTCTGAGAATCAATTTTTCCTTTAGAAAAGTAAGATTTTCTCATTGCCACTGGAAGCTGAGGTACCAAGGCTCTGTAGACACATAGAAAAACTCATGAGAGTTTTGGGAAACCCTTAATTCTGTTTGATTTGGGCACCTTGATGGGTAGTTAGGTAGCAAGTCCTCCAGTGAATCCAGCCTTTTGTCCCAGGTAATTTACCATAGAAGTAAATCCTAAGCTATGTGGCAAAATGGTGAGGTGGTAGTCCCACCTCTGAGGAGAGGCAGAAACAATGCAGATTTCAAAACTAGAACTGGTTATTTCTTCTAAGAATTAATTATGTTCTTATCATCCAACATCACTAAGACTCCTCTGGTTCTTATCAAAGACGTTTGAAATTTTGGCTTCATCAAAAATTGGCTGCCTAGAGGTTTCTTTTTTTTTGCCTAGCAGAATAACCCTGTAGCTAGGCTGATTCATGTGACATCTAGCTGACCTTAGGGCACATAGATCCACATTTCTAATTAATATCGTACACATGGCTAGTTTATTAGGAGCTGGACATTTCAAACCTGCAAAGACAAACACAAAAGCAAGTACATTTAATGTCTTTTCCTTGACAAAACTCCCAGCAACCATGCAGATAGAAGGATATAACCCACAGGTTTGTGTGGAGTAACATGAAGAAAATAGATTAAAAATCTAATAGTAATTCCTGGAAATTTCCTGCTTTCTGTCTTAGTGCAGTAATATATACTGATACCTCCCTCCTGCTTCCAAAAAGAGCAAGCAATTTAGCACATTTATAACAGCAAGTCATGATTTCCATCAGCCATGTCAGCTTGAATGCTTGTACTCTATTGGCTTCTTAGAAGTTATATTGGGCCAAAGTATTTGCACATTTCTAAGACAAATCTACTGTTACAGCACTAAAGACACATCCCCATTACAACATAGTTCACAGCTATTTCAGGAATGAAGAGTTTTAAGAGCTCCCCAAGGTTAAATACAGCATCCTATGTGCAAGCTGAGTTGCTATGGTGACATTGCTTTATCCTTGCATCACTCACTTGCTCAATATGGGCCGATGGCCTTCTGTTTTTTAATTTTTGATAAACTATCGAACTGACTTAAATTAACTGCACAAAGGTGATATGAATTGTGTTTCAGAGCTCCAAATTGAATTAAATCTGAGGAAAATTAAACACTATAAACAGAACTCTGTTAGGATACATTGTCAGTTAAAGCAGCATGTTGTAAGCAATATCTTTGCAACCTAACAGACACAAAATATGTTCCAGGAGGTAAAGCTGGAATTAAGAGCCCCAGTTACAAAAGTGAACCACTAAATATCAGGAAATTATATTTTTGTCATTAAAAAATCCTATCATGAGAAAGACCGGAGTTTTCTAAGCTTCTGATCTCAGTCCTTTGTATTGTTTTGGCCACCATTCACCAGCAGTTGAAACTCACTGCTTACCCCTTGGAAACAAAAACTTACGTCCCATCAGATATGTAAATTATTTGTAATCATTTCATTTGTATATTTCCACACTGTTTATGTTTTTATTTACACTTCAATTTCTGTGACAATGGTGCTACAGAAAGCTTTCTCAGCAAGCAATGGAAGAAGCACAGTCTATAGCTCTGACAGTGATCTTGTGAGACAGCAATTAATTTTAGGCATTAAATAAATACACAGTTTCTTGACTGGGATCTTGACAGGGATTATGGCTCTTTGCTCAGATGTAAGTGGTTTTGTTTCACCTCTAGTTAGAAATAATCAAATTTATGTGAAAAGTTAAAATTTTAAGTAAAACTGTTTTATTATTTTATTTTAGAAACAGTGCTGAAATATTTATGTTGTGCTGGGGAGACAGAATGTTTTTAGGTAACTGATGCAATCAAATGGCCTTGATGCATCGTTAACAGGCAAAATATAACTGATGGAATTTCTTACAAGCTCCAGAATATTCTGGAAATGAAAGCTTTTCTGTTTCTTCTTCTAAGCATTTGAGCTTTTCCCTTAAGGTTTTGTGTCACTGAGCATCCTTTGCTAACCAGCGACCACTGGTGAAACAGATTGAAAGGCACAATGTGAGATGCATACTCCATTCCCTGTCATTCGATGAAAATCCTTCTGGGGTGACACTTTTTCTTTTAACTGGCAAGGTATGGTGTAGTACAGCTCCCTCAATGTGAGTATGTAGAATCATTTTGTGTAGTTTTTTGCTTTATCTGATTAAATATATCCAGGGATGTTTTTTATTGTAGCAACAAACACAATGTGTTAGCTACTTTCCAAACAATAATTACCTTTCTTCTGAGGAAGTCAGAATTTAGACCCAGAACAATATGTGCCAATACCTGGAAGAGGAAGTTAAGAAAGATAATTTACTCACACATACAAATCTTCAAAGCTCTCTGAAGTGAGAATGATCTTTAAGTGTGGTTGAGGTCAATGAATTCTTGTTACTTTTGCTGGTAATACTAAGCTAAAGGTACCTTTTTTTCATTTCAAGATTTCTGCAGCTAAAAAAATAACTTAATACTCTCTGTTCTATTGTGCTATTGAAAAAGTCTCTAATGTATTTGAAATGTAAAGTTCCTATGCAGTAAGTGCAGTATGGATAGACAGAGATCTGTGATTCACAATAGACTGAGAGGTGTATTTAGGGAAAGGCATTTTTAAAAAAACTGCAGATTTCAGCTTTCACAAGAACATCTAGTTCCATCCTTTAATGCATGTTCCTCTGGAGACCTGGGGAGTCTGCAGTTCAGAGACTAAGAAAAATGCTTTCTTTGAAATATGTAGATGTATATCCTAATCAGAAATTAAGCAAGAATTACAATCTGAGATAGGAATAAAAATTACAGTAGTTACAATTTTAAGCTGTTGCCTTCATTGATGCTTACTTGTTATATGTTGAAATCTAATAGCCAGATTTTTGAAAAATTGATTCATAACCTTAGTTGCATGTACCCTGCAGGATACTGAAAGGGGCTCTTAAGAGAACCGAGGCTAATTAGCAGAGAACTGTGGCTATTGGCTGGGGAGGGAGTGAGAACACGTATGCAAAAGTAGTAGTATCACTGTACTCTCTAAGGACAAGGTTTGGGAATCAGCCATTTCCCAATTAGATCTGTTGCTCACCAAGCCATTGATTCCCAAGGGAAAGCTGGTATCTGGCTAACTCTAACCCTATGTTTGCAGTAAAAATAACATGCCTCACATAAAGAGGCTTCAGAATGAATTCTACACACTGTCAGTGGAGAAAGAGCGTTTTATCTCACTACAGTAAAGATATGCTAGTAGTTTAGACAGGCCATGACAAACATGCTACATTTGTCAGAGAGAATGACTGTAGAAAGTATTAACATTTCCACACGTGAGGAAGAAATCTATGAGCCTCTGTCTTGAATAACTGTAGGATCAGTACTCAGGAAGGGGGGTACAAATCTCAATGAAAACCCCAGTGCCAGTCCCTCCCCACTCACTTTGGAAAGGATTAAGCAGAAATGCATTCATGCTTCCCTACTCTGTCAGTACATTCTCATCTCCCACGAATGCAATCTGGTTTTAGACATGCGCAGTGTGTGTGAAGTGTGCACTGCTGACTGTGTGGATTAGATAACCATCAGTGTATACAGCTTGTTAGCTAAATGATTCAGATGTAAGCCTAGAGTCAACTGATGGTTTTCTTTTTTTTTGTCAGCAGATTTTTATTGGACACTTAACTAATAGTGTTTACTGGGCATTCTATAAATGACTATTTTTGTTTGCTTTGATATTAATCTGGCTTAGACTCAATATTCAGTATACCTTAGTAAAATTAAACTATAACAATCATGTAAGACATACCAATGGGTTCCTCTGATGAGATGTTTGAGGAGTGGGAACAAGGAAAGTATTATCAAGATAAGCATTACCCACACAACTTCTCTGTTGTATAGAAGTTTCCTGGTAAGAGAACTAGAGACTTGAGGACTTAGGAGAATGCCAGGGAGTGATGCACTTACAGGGCTTGTAGGAATAGTGGAATGAGCTACAAGGCTGTTGTACCCTACCTTAGGCACTTTCATGAGGGATGGAGAGAGACAGCATGGATTTGCAGCATCTTTCTTCAGTTAACTTTGGGATCCTGTTCTGAATTTTCCTCTGGCAGAACTGACTGTTATCTATTAACTCCAAGAAAAAGAAAAAATAAAAAGGAAAAAGAAAAATAAAGCAGGGAGAAAATCTTGTATTTTAGAGGACTTAATTACCAGCTCCACTGGTACGAGTCAAGACTGTGAAGAAAATGAGTGCAATGACTTGAGTGCCATTTTGGTAGAGGGTTTTGGCATTATGGAGCCAAACTGAAGACATGTTACTATTTTTCAGTTTGAAGTCATGAAAGCATGTTCTCTTCTTAAGAATGGTCCTTCTACATCTGGCTGGAATAGATTGCAAAGGAATACAGGGTGAGAAGTCACTGACAGTATTTCACCAGATAAATACAGGATGGCAACCTCCAGAGCTGTCATCCTTATAACTTTCAAAAGCACTTCAAGCCCTGACAAAAATTCCAAGAAAACAGAATTCTTCAGGTTACTGCCAGAAATCTTGCATCATGGTGAAGCTAGTACTAAAATCAGACTCCCTGCTGCCTTCCAGTGTAAAAATAACTCAGTACTTCTGAGTACAACAGAGAAGACAAAGCATTCTAACAGTTTTTAGAGCTAATGAGGCAATTACTGAAGCTAGAAAACTTGTGTTCCTAACAGTGTATTTAAAAGATAAGCTGTGGGATGGATGTGTACCTGCTCTACATCTTATGTTTCACAAGAACTACTTCTAAAAATTATGTGGACCTAGCTGATATCCATATAAATTCCTCCTCACTCTAATTAATTAGAAAGATACGTCTTAAAACAAACAAACAAACAATGTCATTTAAAATTTATAAATTAAAAGATCACAAACATAGTACATTAAGATTCTATAGTGGAGACTGTATTTCATAAATTCTGAAAGATGATGACTTTTTCTTCATTTCCACCTTCTCAATTACAGAAGCGTAAGTAAAAGTAGGCTCTTCCAAACTGTTTGTGTTGGGGAAAACTCTGGAGACTGACTCAAAGGCAGTAAGAAGCATCTTTGGATAATACTGTCAGGAATGCAGCACTTTGAAGTAACTACTATCTAGAGAGACAGTTCTTGCTTGAATTATTTCCTCTCCCAATAAACCAGAAACAGGAAAACAGATTAACAGCATTTACATTGAAATTTGCTGAGGTCACAGAAGAAGGCTGGTAAAGAGCTGGAAATGAAACTTCATTAGCTGTTACACCATCCTTCATTTGTGATTATAAGTTTCTGCTGAGAAATGCCTGCTCTAAAATAAATTATGAGTTAATTAGCTTTCAGAAGACTGACTCATATGGTTCAGAAGCTGTAGCCCACCAATTTGAAACAGCGCTCTTGGACATTGAGTATTAATTGTAATAGCAAAAGGAGAAAAAAGAAACAAACAACAACTACAAACAAACAAACAAACAAACAAACAAACCAAACCCCCCCCAAAAAAGAGAAACAGATTATTCTATCTCTCCTTTTTTGAAAGAATAATCATTTACAAATCAAGACATGTAACTAGTTTCCAAAGCAACAGTAACTAAGAGAAACCAGTCATGTTTTTTTTTTTTTGCTAGCTGTTTGACAATATGGTTAATACATTTAGGCATCCAAATGCATAGCAGTATTGTCATGATTGATAATTAAATATTTCGTATTACGGAGTGAATTGCAAGAATGTCATTAGCATAAGAAAATGTAAAGAGCATTGGTACAAAATACTTCCCAATTGAAACAAATGTGAAAAAATAATGCAATGTATACTTCCCTTTGTAGAAGAAATAAATGGTGAATTTGGGGATCAATTACATGTTAATATTGACAGTAATACCTTATTAATGAAGTATAAATGGCTTCTTACTACCTGAGAGATTAGCCAAACGGAAAATTAAAAGCTAGAAGCAGATCTCCCAGGCACTTCCAGTGACAAATAGTTCAAGATTCCTGAGCTTCTCCCTTCTGGTGCACTGTCATCAGGGACTTCTAGGAATTTGGCAAGATGTGTACATTCAGGCACAATAAATAGAGAAACTGGATTCAATAAAGAATTAACTATGACATATAAAGTATAGATGATGGTAGCAATTCCAAATACACTTAATTTTTAGTCAGATATGCACATAGGTATTGCCTTTGAGCATTTCTGAAAAAATGAGTAATATTATACCTTACTCAACTAGCTTTAAAGTTAATCATTAGTTATGGCCAACCTATGAAGCCTACTTACTCATCACACTGCTATTAAAATATATATGCTTGACATCGATGATGGAAACTTTTACACAGAATACTTCAAAATCACAGAAACTGGAGAGACAGCTTTACTCAAATCACTTGGGAAATTCTTGCAGTTACAGCGTCAAGCCATATAACCACGCAATACCTTGCACATTACAGATCTAGCTCCTTAGAAAAACACTAGCTGTGCAACTATCCATCAAATAAATGACTCAGTCCTGCAGAAGCTTACCAAAAGCAATAGGCTCATCTGTGTTTTGTGCTAGCTTTCATGAGCTGCCTGCTCCTGTATGCCAGTGTTACCTCAGAGGCACTTCAACCACCATGGGCAGGATTTCATCAGCAAGTGTCTAAGGGTGCCTTAGATTTTCACAACTGTGGGATCCCTCATTCCCCCTCCTGAATCATACAGACGATATGTCCATCTGTACCTCTTGCCTGTGTTACACTGATGGCTCAACTGTTACTGGTAGCTGGTTTAGCACAGGGACAAGCAGCAAGAAAAAAGACAAATAGAACAAAAAACACCTCCACAGCCTATCATGACTTGAGCATCTGACTGTTCACCTCCGCTTAAACAGCACCCCACTGAATTTTGCCAAGCCCCAGGGATAACATTTTGATGGGAATGAAACCTCACGCAAGTCCCTGGGAAGGGCTGTAGCCACTTCTGTGCTGTGTAGGATCTTCTTGGCCTTGAAGGCTCCATCATGGAGCTTTTCTAAGACCTGAGCCATGCTCACGAGGGACCATCTTCCCAAGTGGCTTTGTGGCCAACAGCATGTAGGAAGCTGATCATCCCGGTGTCATTCACTCACTGTATGGCAGTGCAGAGAGGAGGGCTATGGGGCCCAGCTAGGCAGAGGGGGCAGGCAGGGCCTGCACTCAGGGACCCATCAGACACGGAAGTCCAGGGCTTTTGGGCCTCACACATTATGCCGGAGGTTTGTGTAGGAGGCAGACTGGCCTGATCATGCAGAATGAGACAAGAGCTTTAGGATATTTTGTCAGGATGAAGACACGAAAACTTGCGTTGAAACTCAGACTGCCTCTCTGCATACACCTTCAAAAGAATATGTAAGATGGACCTGATCCAGGAGAATACTCCAGGACCTTGTGCTTGAACTTGCTCTGAGGAGCAAGCTGAGATGAGACTCTTGTCCAGGCCTAGGAGCTGGCTCTCCCTAGTCCTTGGTCCTGGAGCAGTCCTGTGTCTCACTCGTGTGAAGACGTGGAAGACTTGGACTCTCAAAAGGCTGAATAAGTTCAAGTTTGTGTCTTTGTCCTTTGCTCTCTTAAGTTATATTTTTCCAAGGTTTAATGGTTACCTCTTGCAGTAGGAAATCCCTTTATAACGTATCAACTTGCTGTATGTCTGACAAAGTGTGTTTAGAAAATTGTACAGCAAAGAACGCTGCTTTTAAGAAAGTGCTATCACAATTATGTGGGACAAAATTAAAGACAAATGATTGAGGGTTGAGGCCACAGTAACATGGTAATTGAGATGTTATCCACAGCATCCTTTAAGCAGTCAGCCAGATGCTAGAGACCTTATTCCAAACTCTGATTATTATTTCCTTTGAAGTTTTATGGAAGGAATGTTTAGTATAAAAATGAGCTTGTAATTTAGGATTTTTCCCACTCTTTGCATGCAGTTTCTTTTTTAAAATATAAAGAGAAATTGAAACAAAGGTTTTATGATGAGAACAAACTGAAATACAAGAAGTTCTGCGGGAGACTGAAATAGCAGTAGGATTAAAAGCAGAAAATACACACATCCCACAGGTTCCTTTCTTGCCTTGGAGGCCTCCCATTCAAGTACTGCCCAGGACAAATGTAGCTTAGTTTATGATATCTGACAAGCTCAAAGCCTCTCTGACTGTGAGACAGCATTAGGTAATTTTTAAAACACACTTTGAAGCTCTAGGCAACAATAAAATAGTATTAGGAATCAAGTTCAGCTCTTCTACATTTGCTGAGTACTTCATCTGTATTGCCAATGTAGAAGTAAATTTAAATCTGTATATATGTTGAAGGCATGGACATGTGTATATATATATATATATAAAAGTCATAGTATTTTATTTAACTATCACAGAATTAGGAAGATCTGCTGTTCATTTTGGAGAACTTCAGATAATTTTAGAAAGACATATTACATGATACTTCTAACTTCTTATTTTGTACTGCTTATTGATGATATATTTCATCTTTGTTAAGTACTTTGAACAGTTATTTACACAATGTTAGCTTAAATTAGAGAGATTCTCCTTAATTTTTAAGGATTTGGGGGAAACTCCAATTATGTGTAGAAAAGAATGCGTTTTATGGTTTGTTTCAGCTCTGCTACAGTCAATAATTTCTCATTAACCTCAATGTCTGCAGGACCAAAGCCCTAAAATCCAAGTGGCTAACAGCGGCCATCTTGCCCTCTAGTGGCACCAATGAATAAAAACCACACGACTGCCGTACTCTAAATTCATGAAAAAAATATAAACTGATTCACAATGAACCTGGAGAAGAAAATAGATATAAAAAATTTCCCAGCTATTCTAGTTTTCTCTAGCATGGCAGGCAAGATAAGGCTATTACAAAAGGTCTTCAAACTTCACAGGAAGGTTTGCAAATGAAGATCAGGCAATTTGGATAGCTTAGTTTATTTTATTGTTAAAAAATAACCCACATTTTTTCAATTTCTTCTGAAGCTTCCCATTCAGGGGCTATGATATCAGACTTTCTGATCACTGGATATCTTCCAGTTTTCTAAGGACTGTGAACAAATGATTAAAAAAAACCATCATGACTGCAGGGATTTCTGCCTCCAATTTTTGCTGGCACCTCCATGGTTTGTTTATAGGATGCAGAGGAAATATGCTAAAATCCAAAAGTTCCAGTGCAGTGATGGTGACACAAGACATCTTGTACTCTCAGGGAAAGAAGATAACTGCCAAAGCACCTCCAGGAAGGTTGTGCCAAAGCTGATTCATAGCAGAGTACAGAGATGCTGCATCGGTCTCATCTACTTTATATAGAGCTTCCAAAGTTTGTCATATACTCTTACCATGAAAAATTTGGTATCTACTTGTACTGTGGGTCAAACAAACAAACAAACAAACAAATAAATCAAAGAGAAAGACAAGTTGTCTGCCTCAGGTTTTGGTCTGGTCTTCAGTAAGACATTGAAAATTAATGGTAAGTACACATAGAAAACTAAGATTTAAATCTCTTTCCTGTGCCTTATCACATTTCTAACTGCTTTTACACAGGACTGTTGTTAAATGCAGAGACTTGGGAAGCTGATCTAGCAGAAAAGTAAGCCAGCACAAGGAGGGTATTTATTTTTAGCTAAATCAGCTCTCCTATCCAGTTCACCAGGTGAATCCTAATGCTGGATCATGAGAAAGAAGAAAGCTCTTCCTAGGGAAACTGGACTTCGATCAGATTCGTCTGCAAAGGCACTGGTAGTCCATGGAAAAAGAATCTGTCAGAGGTACCTCACTGAAACTGTATAAGAAGGAACAGACACTGCTGCCCTGGCAAAGTAAACGATAAAAGGCTTGAGGCTTTTTCACTACTAAATGATACAATCAGAACTGCAATATTCATACACAAGAAAATTCATGCAGATAAATTATGCCCTGTGAGGAAATGACATTGTCTCACACATTGATGACCATTTCCATTGAAAAAGTCTGCTCACAAACACTTCTGAAAGCAATAAAATGTATCATTTCAATAAGGCATTCTTTTGTAATGTCACATGAGATTTTCTATTTCACTCTGTAGAAGTTACCAAATAATGATGAATATCTTCCTAATATTCCACTAGGCCTTAGTCTTGAAATCCTTAGCTGGTATTTAATCATACTGACTCTGGCATACACCCTTTAGAGTATGAGTGCACAGTTTCATAGCAGTAAGGACATTTATCATTTCAATAGGAATTTTTTCTGTGCCACACTTTCTTTCATTACTCAAAGCAACAACAACAACAACAACAAAAGAGGGTGGGGTGGTGGGGGGAAGAATACTAGAGAGGATTCCAAGTCACGAAATCCTGATGTATATGTAAAATTGGTACTAAACACCTCATTTTGCCACAGAGATTGTTCATTTAGGAATTAATAGCATGATGAAACAGAAAACAACATAAACACATATTGATACACAAACCATAGAGGTCTGGATGCAAGCTCCTCTCCAATTCTTCATTTTGTGATCATAATTTACCCGAGTTGTCTATTTTTCTTTAAGAGAGAAAATGAGTTACTTGTTTAGTTCATCCGAAAAAAAAATATTAAAAGCAGTTTACCCCAGAAGATGGAAGTCAGATCTGTTCAAAGCATCAGCAAAGCTACTAAACTGATAGATGGTTTATTGAATGTGAAACTTAACTATTATATTTCTGTGCATTGGTCTGGAAATAAAAGTTTTGGTATAAGGCCTGATCAAACAGAAAACATAAATTCCAATTAACTTTCTACGCATGTCCTACCTAACTTAACATATGTTCACTTCAGAACACAAGTTTAAACAGCCCATGCTTTCAGAATCAAAATTTACAAGATGAACACTTTTGAAAGTGTCTAATGATCTATGATATTTCCATTTTTACAGACTGAACTCAGGATCATTAGATTTTGATCTTTACAGTGCATTAGAGCATGCATGCATGAACAAAATATCTCCAAACTGGCAACTTATGTCATGGAACCCTCCCTAAAATATTTTAAAAATTTTGCATAGGCTACAATGAAATACATTTCTGTTGGAGGCAATGCTGATGCTTATATATATGTACATGCAAATATATTCCTTTTTTATGTATTTAAGTACACTAATATATTATTTTTGATATATAAATGAGCAATTTCTTCAGATGTGACACAGATGAAGTAGGAGAAGGTTCAGGTTCACTGTTAGTTTCTAAGTAGCGGTTGGATATACAGAACTCTTTCAAAGACCCATCTGAATATCCCTCCTGCTGTGGCATTGGGACCAGTACTATAAATGGGAGAAAAGTAGTTCCCACTGCTAGCACCGTGGACACTGTCTTGATCACAGATTTCCCTGCTCATACTCTCAGAGCACTTACGTGGTGCTAGCACTAATTACACTAAGAAATAGGAAGATATCCTACAGTTAAGCATGGTCTCGAGATGAGAAATACTCTTGATCAAACAGGTGCGGATATAACTTTGGATTAACAAAGAAAGAGAGGAGAAAAAGGAATGCGAGCGATACGCTCAAAATGGGAGATGTAAAATGGGCATTTACCAAAGGCTATAGTTATGCATAATTGCCTTCAGGAGGTACCTTAGCGATGAATGTATTTTCTAAAAGCTGTGTGATGAGCTGAATTTCATAGAAAGTGCTTAGCATATTTCCTTTTACATGCATTGGTTGTGTCTTTCTTGATTCCAGCCTGACCCTGGCAAAGTCCACAGGGTCAGGTTGAGCTCAGAGCTCCATGGCAAGCTCTGTGGCTCCAAAGGTGAAAGCCTAGGCTAAAAGGCAGTAATGGCCTTGCTTAGCCTGAGCCACAGGGCAGAAAGGGCAGCAGTGACTCTCACATCCTGGCCTGAAATGAGGAGACAGATATAATCTTTGGCAAATTGAATTCTTTAGGGACGTTTGTTTCAGTTTTGTGGGCTGTATTTCTATAAGCAGTAGAGGACATTATACAGCACAGAAATATAGGACAAGTGATTACAGTGTGCCAGATCTGTGGAGAGCGGGTGGGAAGTGTTCATCTGCATATGCTATAACAGTTCATTAAATGCAGTAAACTGCCTGCAAAATTTACATAGTCGAAAGAGGGCATTTTGGTTTTTTTCCTCCTTGTTTGAGGGAGACAGAGAATGCTGTATGTATCTCATCAGTCACAGTCTTAAAAGGATTCTGTTCACTACAGGGGAAGTACCTGGTATCACTTCGGGGGGAGGGGGGGTTGGATTTTACTTTGTGCTCATCAGTTGCCCCAGTACTCTTAATACTGGAGATCAATAAAATGTATTCCCAGACTTGGAAAACATTTCCTTCAATATTTTGTGCTAATCTTAGTCACTACATTGACTCTACAAATGTTACACTTTTGCAGAATCACTTAATTGCATGAGAAAATACCAGAACAGAGACCTTCCTTGTGACTATGAAAGTAATGTTTTAATTCAATTGACAAAATGAAACACTTCATTATAAAACTATGTCATAAACTAGAGCTTTGCCATCCAGCTTGGGTGATTCTAGGTCACATGCCCTTCAACACTTAAAACTGCATCAGAAAATGGACAGATATTTCTATCTCCACTAGAAGTTACTTCTCCAAATGTTGTTAAGAAATTCACTTTCTCCTGCATGTATTTACAGTATATAATTATTTTAAAGGAGAAAGAATTCTAATCCCTCTGCACATCCTCTGTTGACAGTAGTCATCTTGGATTTTAGTAGCAATTACTCAAAATGAAAGGGACGTGTTACTGTAATTGACTCCTATTTATATGCCCCAAAATATCATTTGGTGTGGGTGGCGGAGGAACCTCCACCAACACGCTGATTTGTTCCGTTACTACATGTTCTTTGAGATTATCAACAGCATGAAAAAAAAATGAATCTGCCATATGTCTATACTCAGCCATTCTCCTTTTGGTTGAATGTATGATGCCCATTTTATGCAGCTCTGGCTTTTACACTCTCGAATCGTGCTGAATGGAGGCTCAACACTCAGGTAAATCCAATGACCTGAGGCCAAGCAGGACAATTAAGATCACACATCTGATCTTCTGCACCACGTACAACCCTATCTAGTCAAGCCCAATCAATCCTGGTTGAAACAGGCAATGTATGCGTTTTAGGAAGATGTTCACCATTTCAGTCAGCTGCAGAAAGCCTGAGAGGATGGGGCAGAGTGTCAACTGCTTTTCACAAAATAACACATAGCTATGCGGTCTTATCAATAGAAAATGACACTTTGGGAGAAAGTGGAGGTGAATCAAAATTCATGCAAACATTAGGAGTATATCCTTAAATACTGTGAGAAATTGCTGGGAAAATATGTCCTTTACATGTCTGCTTCTTTCTCCTGCAATTGAATGAAGATGTACGTTTTCGTATAAAGTAAAGGAAATAATGAGTATGATGAGCTTGTGTGGCATGTCAGCTGAGGCCAACTGACACCCAGCGGACAACTCAGCTGCCTGCAGGAAAAAATCTGGTAAATTTACCAAGTTCTTGAGAAGAAGAATCCCTAGTCAGGGTAAATACCTCTTCTGGTAGGACGTAATATATCAAAGCCCCAATAAAAACGTTACAGTTATCAACCGCTACAGGATATGTCACAGTAACTGTTTCCAATCAAATAAGAAAAGCCTGGCAAGATTTGCTCAGGTCTTAAGCATGGGCACAGTGGAAATCCAGGTTCTGGCACTATTTCTCAGGTTCTGGTGCCATTCTTCAAGTACATTAGGTTTTCCTTTCCAACATTTTTCTTCTCTTTCTTTGCACCCCATCAGTCAGTACCTGTTACAAAATTAGTTTCTTCTGTCAATCTGGGACTTTATCATAGTGCTGCTGTCACTGTGCATTCTCTGCTGCTGACCGGTGTCAGAACCATCTCACCCCTGTTCACACTGCCACTAGGCTATTTCAAGGCAAGCAGTATTCATGGTTACAGCATTAGCTTTGTTCTTCTCCTCACAAACATTATCAGCCTTCCACATTACCTGAATAACAACGCCTACCCCTGCTCTTGTAAAGTGCTTTGTAACTCACAAAATGCTGCAAATATTTCATGAATTTCCACCTACAGCAAGAGACACATGGGCCACGGGATGCATCTTGGTTTGGGCTGTGGTCTGTGCAAAGCTTTCCCTGAATTGTCTCCTTGCTTTGTGTATCTTGTAGGTATAATGCAGCTCATACCAGCTCCAGGAGCAGTGCTTCCTCCCTGCTGCCTACAGCAGAGTGGCTCCCCAGGTAAAGAGCTCGGTGCAGGCAGGAGTAGGGGAAGAAATAGAGCACGTGTGAAGCTCATAAGTGGAGCCTCAAGGAGGGACAGTGATACCTGAATCACAGGGAACTTGTGGGAGGAGGTCTGCTGGTGTAACGTGCTAGTCAGGCAGTGATAGGGACAAGGGAGAGGAAGCTGGATAAAAGAAGGGAAAAGTTAGGCCTTTCACAGCTCGACTGGCTGGAGTGGGAGAAGTTTTTGAAAGGAAGATGAAGAGGAAACATTCTGACAGATAGAAAACAGACAATGTAGGTTTAGTGTGGGTCAAAACACGCATCAGTCTGAATTACTACAGCAAAGTAGGGGTGAGCACACTGTAAGGAAACCTGGGGACTGATAGTTCATACACATTACTCTGTGTAATGGCCAAAGAGTAAGACTTTGATACACCTGAGCTTTAATCTTGGGTTAAATATTGACTCGATCTACTGCCTTGGGCAAGAAATTGGTTAGACTGGATTAATTATGTTCATCTACCTATTTCAAAGGGTTGCTCTGAGGATTAATTAGTCATTGTTAGTACATTTCTTTGCAGATGCAAATGTAGAACTGTATAATTAAATGAAATAATTACACATAAGGTTATGTGGCTTTGATCTTTTCCTAAAATACATAAATTAACATCTACTTCCATTTTATTTTAAGGGATAATCATAATCCTGGATAAGGAATTAACAGTGCCTCTAAAATGTGTCTACACAGGGACCGTATCAATGAAGTCCATCAAATAAAGATTAAAGCAATAAAAATTGGGTTTATATCTCAAGTTTCCTGTTGATATGCAAAGACTTGGTGAATCTGAGTACTGACAAACATGATAGCTATGGCAACCAACAGCTTTTGGTGACAGCAATGAAAGCCTTTACATAAGTCATGACAAGTTGCAGTGGAAAGTTTCTAGACTAGACTTGCTATTAAGAGATTTTGTACATTCTCTAATGAAATTTTATTAAACCTTCCTGAAAGGACACAACAGCTCCACCACCACACAGTCTGCTTCTTCGTAGCTGTCACTTGGCTTTATACAACAACAAAATTAAGTTTTATTTTAAACTGATTGTTATCCAAACAGCTTTTGTGTGTTCACTTATTGAACATGGTGGGGAGGGGGAAATGCGAGGGAGTGTTAGATTCCTTTAGGGTCCAATCATCACACCAACTTCTTCACAGCTCCTAACACCCATACTACCCCTGGTGGGACCCATCTGCTGGCATGAAATGGTGCCCAGGGCCTTCTATTTCTCATTTAAAGTTTCTGAATAGAAGCAAATGCTGGCAAAATGGCTGAACAGAAGATGACTTAATATTTGCCTACCTTTAGATTCCATTCAGAAAGTTTCTTATATTCTATTAAACTGTCGAGCCAGTGCCTTTACTGTGGAGCTCACAATGTTGTCCATGGGCCAGTTCCTCATATCCTGCAAAAGCAAACCTAAAGATGTCAACCAGGGGATGCATGATTCCTCCCTCCTTTATTATTTGCTTATAATTGCTTGGGTTAATTTCTTCCTCTATAGCCTCTTCTGCTTTATCCTTCTCATCTTCACTCTAACCCCTGCTCATCCTCACTCAAGAGAATTGTTAATTCATAATATATTCCGGAGGTGATGTCAATTTTCATTCCCTCAATCTCTTCACCTTCACCACCACAGAAAAGGTCTGTGCCCCTGTTGATGCCAGCTGCAGGCATCCCTCTCCAGACTGCAAGCAGTGCCTGTTAATGAGGCCACCCCAGACTCGACTAAATGTTAAAAATATCATTAGCTCACCTGAAGACAAAATGCTCTCTGACACTTAGAAAAGAACAGCTCAGATCTCATCAGGAAGCCATCCTGTATTGTAAGTGTATAGAAATGCCTACATACTTTGCCACACCTTGCACCAATATATCTATGCATTACTGGCTTTTATGTGAGATCTGGCATGGCATCAATTAATCGTTTGGAAGTGGTGAGGTCTGGTGTGGCAGAGCCTGAAGGGACACTGTGATCGACTTGCTGTCTGCAATATGCATACTTCATAGAACGCTTTGCTTTCATCCTGCAAGTCTTTATGAAGGGTTTTCCTCAGGAGTGTGGTAAAAAACCAGGCTGTACCTCCTTTTCTCATCCAGACGGGCTTGTTTTCCAAACCCAGTGTGTTACATACAGTCTCAGTTCAGAGACTGGTTAGACAACCACAGCAAGAGAACTAGAAGCAGAAAAAGGTCTGTTTCACAGAACAGATATACAAGAGGGATGCTGAGTATTCTAAACACAAAGTGTCTGGTTTTCCATCTTTTTGTGAGATTAGAGCTAGAAAAATTGTAAAAAGCTCGCAAATGAAAGCTCTCTTTTTATTTATACATCATGTCCAATCTCTGCAACATACTCTCTACACCTTCACTACAAATGTGGGACACTGAAACACATCATTGCGGAGGTTGAGAAGAATGGATGGCTAAACTGAAACACAGATGTTACAGAACGAGAATCAGGCCTACCCTGCATAGATGCAAACTGACAAGAAAAATGCAAAGAATTGGCTTTAGCTGAGTCCAGGATTTGGGCTCCACTTGATCCTTCCAGTAGCTGCCTCCATTTGCTTCCCTCACAGACAAACACACAAGTGAGCCTGGACTCCAACCACTCCTACAATAAACCCCACATGCTCTCCCCCTGCAATCCATGATTGTGTCCCATACTCCTAGACAGTGATCGTTCCCAGTCTGACATGCTATAGAGACACCCTCCCAGTTTGTGGACAACACCGTGTTAAACAGCAGACCCAGGATTCCAATAAAATTCAGGAGGAAGTGGAAGCCTATCTGCGCTCTTGCAGATTCCTCTGTCAGTACAGAGTCATCCTGACAGCCAAGCTGCTGCATCCACGTTCCCAGTTGCTCTATGGATTTTGCAACTGGCATATCGTAACAGATTGTTTTGCAATCCTTGTTAACAACATGGGGAAAAAAAGGTAAAGAACTGCATGAGGAAAAAAATACCAGATCTGGTACAATACATCAGGGTTCTACTCCACCCATCTCCTAAATCCAATGCACTAGCATTGTTCAAAAGCATTAGCTGGCGTAACCTGGCTGCCAGCTTCCTTCACGCTCTTTTTATTTCTGTGTTCAAATATTTGCCTTTGGAATCCTTGCATTGCACAGAGGCCCCTTGCTGGACAACGTCTAAACCCAGAGCAGCAATTGTACCCTTCTGAACTCAGGCTTTCTTCAGCTGGAACATTGCAGATTAATCACCAGTTTAGCACAACAATGCTTTAAACTGAAAAACAGACCTGCTTCTGAAAACCTGGCCTTATACTTGGCATTGTGTGTTACAGTATAAACAAACATAGTCCCAGGATGTACAGTTTCTAAAGCTGGGCATTTTCCTGGAAAGATTTTATCCCTGAGATATAAGCGATGCATGTTTCAAGAGTTTATCCTACCTTTCAGCTAGGTATGCATATCCCGGACATAAACCCTACTGTAAAAATAATTCAAGAGTGCTGCAACAGAAAAAGCAAGTCTGTATTCGAGTCTCTGAGCAAGTTTTCTTACAGAGACTGGAGAGAAGTTACCAGCCTGGTTTTCTCTGGGAATTGAAGAAAAATTAGGTGTCCCCTACCAAACACATTTTCAGAATACAAACATGTCATGCTTATGTATCAAGATTTTCAGAAAGTCTTGAGAATGCATCTGAGAAACAGCCACCAGGCTAAATCTCTGACAGGCTTTCTTTCTTTCTTTTTTTTTTTTTTAATCAAAGGCAACGTGATGCTTGTCATACTGAGTGCATTTTGTGTATTAACAATATCATAAAGTTTTATAAAAAGGTCTCCATTATTTGCAATAGCTCCTACTCAAGTGGTACTGCTCATTTCATCTCAGTAAGCACAGCTCTTAGGCTGAAACCGGGGACTGATATTATATAGCAGCTATAAAAGAAACAGACAAACCTGTATATATGTAAAAGCTTTCCAATTTAATATTATGCTTGCATTTCTAACACAATGACACTGCTCCCCAGGTAGAAACCAGAAATCAGATTCAAATCACCATAGGTTTGTGCTGAAAATAAAGAACATTGGGTATATTCTTTGAAAACAGTCATAACACCCTCTTGCCAAAAACCAGCAACACTTTATTATTTCCTCTGTAACACAGCCCCTTTTCCATGTGCAGAACAGATCACCTCCTGTTTAAATACCACAATCGTGACTACAAAATACTGGAGTCAGCCAATACTGAAAACACTTAAGTGCTGTATATGTTCATAATAAAGAACAAAAGTATGAAATCATTTGTGAAAACAGATTGTGCTGATTAGCTTCAGGGCAGCAGAGACTTGCACAAGGACAGTCTTATCTTGATCTTGTGCTTCAGTTTGTGACAGCCTGTTTTGCTCAGGAGACAGCTAACTTCCACACCTGCCTCATCACTTATCTGGCACAAGAGAAGACAGACCACTTTCTAAAAGATATATAAACACCCTAATATATCATGTCAGTATCAACAAGAATGACAGCGAGTACTTTCCATTCTAATGATCTTGTTTGAGGTTCATTTAATTCTCTATTTCTTTTTCCATTTTATAATTATTTAATTTAATTCAAAGACAAGCATGTGAGGCAGATGATAACAATGCTTCACCTCATGTGTGATGGTGTACTGAGGTCCACATTCCTCTCCGGAACTTCTCCTCTCAGGGTCTGAGAGAGAGTGAAATGAATGTGGATACCAAAGTAAATGCAGTCTCTGAAAAGTGGAAGAGGTCAGATGGGAATTGTTCATACACGTTCACTATCACATAAAGATATATAGCAGGGGGGAGCCAGGGGAACCTTCCTCAAGCATCAGAAGTACACTGTAACATAAACTATGACAAACTGAATATAGTCTAGAAATCTGAATTTGGTTTCTACTGGTGGTACACAGCCCCAACCAATTTGCTTTGCTTCCTGTGTGTTGTGAACATCTCCTTCATTTAGCACTGTGTCTTGGCTATTCACTATGTAAAGCAGACAGATTTTTCTTTCTTTGCATGCATCTGTACAGAGTTTAACATAATGAGGCTCTGATACCGACTGAGGTCCTTTGGTGTTATTTATAATGCCAATATTTAAAAATTAGCTGACTTCTATTTGGAACTCCACCACTGACTTTGGAAGAATTCTGTAATTTCAGTGAATGTGTGATTCAACTTATGGATTTAGTAACTGATTGGAGTAATACTTATCAATCATTCTGAAATATGGTAATACCTCAGAGGTAAAGAATACTTTTAGTCCCTGAAATAGTGAAGCATGTAAGTCCACAGCAACACTAGTATTAGCAACATTTCTGGCATTAGTTGAATAAAATACTAACAAGTCAGGATTGTATCTGGAAATTTGATGCCTTCAGGATGCTTTCAATATTCAGTGACATACATACTTTTGCCGATGAGTGTAAAGGGAAGGAGTGCATCTGAATGACATTTCACTCACTCTCCGTGCTATTCAATTAGATGTAGCTGATACGTTAAGTGGTTTTCAGTAAGAACATAAGGGACCAGCAGGAATAGCTTTCAACAGCATTAATCAATAATGCAATAGCACAGTGGTTGAAAATGAAAAGGCAGCAGTTACCAATGGGTAGCACTGTGCTTTCTGCGACACAGCTCTTCTCTCAGGTGCAATGCTAGTGAGTGGTGGTATCTCTTCCACACCCCAGCTAGTTACGCATGCACTCTTAACACAGGGACATGTCTGAAGGCCTTCTATGCTCTCCTCCAGATCTCCTTGTGCTGGCTGCAGCCCATGTCCCATGGTCAAGAATGTGCAGGAATCTTAGTCACACCAAAATCTTATTCACACCATGCCCAACACTGATGCCAGCTGACTGGGCTCAATATCTGAACACTAAGCTAAAAAAAGATTCATAACTATACAAAATCTTGATGCTGTAGAAAGACTAAGTAGAAGGTACGAAGAGAGTACCTGAAAGTACCACGTGAAAGTGCAAGCACATACCCTGGTAGTGAACAAAGATGCCAGCTGCCATTACCAAGATTTTGGGGGGTTGTATGAGAAAATATTGAGCTGGAGCAGGAGCTCACAAAGTCCTAAGCTAGAAATGATGACAAAATAGACCGCCCTCTTCAAGGCTGTGAAGACAGCACAGCATCTGTGATCTGCCATCCTCATGTGCCGCATCTTTTCACTGCTGTTGGTGCATTTGGTAGCTTGTGTTTGAGTTCTGCCTTTCACAGCACAGTCTAGTGATTAAAAAAAAAGCTTCCTCCACGCCCTTTGTTCTTGTATTGTATTAGATAAAACACAGTTCAGTACCTGTTCAAGGAATGCCAACTTCTCCTATTTATCCTCCTCTTCTGTTGATTACTTTTCATTTACATGTTTCTAACAAGAAGGATTTCAGCACCTGTTCTGCGCAATGTGAAATTCACAGTATGTTCTTCCTCCCAGTTCCATAATTGCCATGAAGATCCTGGTGCCAGAAGGCTGCTCTGTGGCACAGTGAATAACCTTACTTCACAAAACGATGATGTCACCTAAGTTACAAAGCACATTTATACTGATTTTTTGGTCCAATCTACGTTATATCTGGCAGCAGGCAGTATGTAAGACACGCCGGAAAAGAGCCCTTTGACCATGAGCTATTCCTTTCATACCATCTCCATGCTGCACAGAGCAAATGAAACAAGAAGTAGAATGGGGTCAAATAGGCATCACTACAGGGAGTGTTAAGATAAAGAACCTTAACTTAAAACTGGAAGATCTAGTAATCTTAACAGAGGCTAAGGATTAGGATCAGTGCTTTTACAAGAAGATGAATTATACTTTGAGAAGGAGGGAATCTATCAGAATGAAAAGCCAGCTTCAGGAAAGCAATTTAGCAAACGCAATTTCAGCTACGACTGTAAAAATGACGAACCTGACATGCTGGTAAATGTCAGTTACTTGAAGCTTATTACTCATTTTATGTACAGTAGCATTGTCTTAGTACTCTGCTTAGAGTAGATGAAAACAAAAATCTACTTGCTCTATAATTCTGTAGCTGAAGGTACAAGACCCATTAGCAATTGCATTTTTTCTACCAGTAGTTCACAACATCCCCTGAAATTACCATCTAAATGGAAAATGGTACTGATTTTCTATAGATGCTTTCAGTTACTTCAGATTAAAAAGAAGAGAAAAAAAAGCAAAGCAGATAAGACTTTGTTTTCTCGCAAACGGAAACACTCGCTGTTATTTTTTTATGCCAGCATATAAAGTGGGGATGCTATAAAGTCTTCAAGACTGGTATCATACTTTGTGTGTTAGCAAAAACTGCTGGAAAATTACACACTTTCTAATATAAAGGAGCTCCGAGTAAAAGTAGGTTTTTTTTGCAGTGTTTCCTATGAGAGCAGCAGTTGTTACCACAACAAACAAAATTTATATCAGGTGCTTTCTAACTGTTTATAAATAAAAAGCACTTTGGGGCTGCTCATATGACAGGTTTGCTTCTGGTGCACTTTAACTTGCATTCAGTGTCTACAGGCAATTTTCAGGCTGCAATCCTTTTATAATATTTTCCAGTTGTCTTGTTGCAAAAACCAGTCATTTGATATAATAGTATACTACATGAAGCATGTCTCAACTTAGATCACAGCTAGTCATGCATGAGGTGAGCAAGATCTTTCTAGTTTTCCCCAGCCAACAGCTATAATCTGTGTCCTTGCACTGCTGATGTTGTATCCCCGGTGTTTCCACAGACTCGGAGGAACAAAGCCAAGGTGAAGGCATGTCTCTGTTTATCCTGAAGACACAAGTGGGCATCAATCATGTTTAGCCAGTTGGGTGTGTATAAACTAAAGAAGAATGAAAGGGTTAGGCCAGGGACATTCTGGGAATGTAGATAAAAATCAGAGGTTTAAATCTTTGAGTCCCAGAAAAGTATGAGAAAGGCTGTCAGGTGTATTAAATAATGAAATGCATGAGATTTGGGGATGCTTAGTTTTCTTCTGCAGTATGTGCCAGTCCAGTATTTGCAGCCTCATGTGCTATTTTTTCCAGATGCAATTAGAGCTGAGCAGGCAGACAGATGTTGCCAATTTGGGAGGATTTGTTACAAGAAATGTCTTAAATCTCCTCTTCTCACAATTCAAGCGTTATATTAGAGGTTCAGCGTTCAAGGAAGCCTGAAGAGTGGGTGTCATACCTTTCTCCACCAGATCTGAAAAGGTTTGAGCTCAGCACAGTAGTATTGGACAGGCCTTTCCTCCCTTGACAACTCCACAAAGCCATTTCAGCCTTTAGCATGGCTGGGTCTGTAAAACATACCCATTTCTCGATAACTATGGAAAGCAAAGCCACAAGAAGGTGATGTGTTCGGGGAAATGTAAAACAGATAAACAATACACAGTGGCAGCAGCAACAGATCATCCACTCATCTGTTCTGCCAGCTCCAGGCTAGATAACAAGTTTATACACAGTAACTGCTTGCAAATACACCCTACAACTACCACCGGGTGCTTTCCTTCCTGCTCTGGCAGAATATGAGGAAGCAGGAAAGTAAGCAGAGACACTCACGGGCATGATTAGTTGGTTCTATTTTCTGTAGAAAGCATAAAATACAGCAATCACTTGCCATGGAAACCTGAATGTATTGAGACTCAATTGCAGAAAAGAAAATGGCTTTAATTACAAGAGTAAATGTTATTAGCAAGAGATATGCTAGACAAGAGAAAAAGATCCTTGCTACAGAAATGCTTTGTTTATTCAACTATTTGAGAGCATAATGGCCATTCTGCTGATATTATTTGCTATGTCCTAATTGGCAGTCTGCAGCAAATGAGTGGAAGAAATGGCAAATGGGTAGCAAGATAGATGTTTCTCATCCTCACACCAACGTCAGCTGAGGACAACAGGATTAAAATTCATGCGGCTTAATGTAAGGGCTGACCTGAAATTCCTGTGTTCGAGCTAGTCACCTTGGTTCCTTTTAAAGCCACTGGAGAGAAAAGGAGATCGCCCGTGGAAAGTGCATAGCTTATGGTAGAAAACAAATTGTTTTTCTCTGTAGAAGATCACATCCAGTTACTGAATTTCTATACCTAAAATCGGGACTCAAAGGATCTTGACCAGTGCGAGAAAACAGATGGTCAAGGCTGCTTATTCATTGCACCCTAAAGCCACTGGATTTCTGTTCTGAAAGAGAGCTTGTAATACAACCAGAGGCTACGACTTCCCTCTGCTGGACAAGCACTTTAACTGCAGTTTCAAACTCTCGGCGGGCTCATTCTAGCTAAATGAATTATGCGTCCTCCGTTTGCGGCACAGCTTCAACCAAAGAGCAAATTATCGCCCAAGTCAGAACGTAACGTCAAAACTTGCTACTAAGAGAGGTGAGGAACCTCTGATTTCTTCAAAAAGATGACGGAGTCAGATCACAGAATCACAGCATTGTAGGAGCTGGAAGGGACCTCTAGAGATCATGGAGTCCAACCCCCTGCCAGAGCAGCTCCCTAGCCCAGGTTGCACAGGTAGGCGTCATCATCGGAAATCTTATGCTAAGACTTTCCATGACAAATTTTAACACGATGAAATCACTCATCTAAGGAACTCAAGCGGGAAATTCATTTTTCTTCAATTTTCTCTAGCTTTTGAGCGTATGTAGCGATTTAAGGAGAGTTCTGTTTGCCAAATGACAAAAATAAAAAAGAGGTATGCTTGGGAAAGGCATTTTCACACGAAAGGAGAAAGAGCTCATATATCCATAACAGCCTGTGTGGAATTTCCACATAAACTGAAAGCAGTATCACAAATTCAGGTAACTGTCATAGGAACACCACGCTCTTCTTGTAAGAATGAAATGATTTGCTTGTAAATGACTTAGTAACTTCCACAAAAACCACGCTCTGTGGGAATAAATAAATAATTTTTGAAGTATCCAAAAAAAAAAAAAAAAAAAAAAAAAGCTATGAGATCAGAGCTTTCCACCCCCACGTAGATTATTACGCAAAGATCTACGAAGCGCAGAAATGAAACCACCAAAAATCAACATAAGCAAAACCAGCGGTGCTTCGCGAGGGACGCTCGGCGTCCGATCCCACCACACAGCCGGAAACCCCGAGGACACGAACTGCCCGCGCGCGGAGAGAAGCCCGCCACTACGCGCATGCGCAGTACCGCAGCTCCGCTCCTACAGACGGAGCCATGTGCTGCTGGGGGGGGGGAGGGGGGGGTTGCGGCTCGACCCCTCTCAGCGCGCTGCACTTGGTACAACCCACTCGCCCCTCCCCACAACGCTCTACCTCGAGCGGCGCGCGCCCTTTGAAACCCACGCCCTCCGCGGCGCCGCGCGTGCGCAGTGGCCACAGTGTGCTCTTCCCGCCCTCCTGCAGCGGTGACGCGAACTGCGCGGGGGGCGGAGCGTCATCGGCGCGCGCCGGAAGTAGTTCTGCGTGCGGGGCCGGGAATACCGCCGCCGGTGTGAGGCGAAGCGCGGGAGCCGCCGCCATGACCTCGGCTCTGGAGAACTACATCAACCGTATCCTTCCGCCGCGCTGACGGTCCGGGGGCGGCGGGGTGGGGCCTTTTTTCTGCTTACCGAGATGAAGGAAGGCTGGGGGTGGGTCTGCGGTGCCGCGCGGCCGTGCAGGCGGAAGGGGGGGGGGAAGCCGAGCGGGCCCTGCGGCCTCCGGTGCTGCCCGCTCGTTTGGTGCTTGTAATGCTGTGGTGAGGAGCGAGGTCCGCAGCCAGTTTGGCCTTTCGTGGGGCATGTAGCAGGTATTTAGCTGCCCGCTCACATCTGCACTCAGGAGCTTTTTCGTGCGTGGTTCATCTTGTTAGTAAAGCTTCTCAGTCAGTGCAGTGAGTACTGGGAAGGAAGGCAGTTGGACTCTGAGCTGTAAGTTTGCTTTTCACAACATCACAGAACTGTAGGGGTTGGAAGGGACCTTCAGAGATCATCGAGTCCAACCCCCTGCCAAAGCAGCTCCCTAGCCCAGGTTGCACAGGTAGGCGTCCAGGTGGGTCCTGAACGTCTCCAGAGAAGGAGACTCCACCACCTCTCTGTGCAGCCTGAGCCAGTGCTCAGTCACTGCACTGTGAAGAAGTTCCCACGCACATTTGTGCAGAACTTCCTGTGCTTCAGTTTGTGGCCATTTCCCCTCATCCTGTCACCACACGCTGCTGAGTCCAGCCTCTTCCCTTTGCCGCTTGCTCCTTAGATATTTATAGACATGATGAACATTTGTAACGTTCACGTTTGTATGCAACTCTGAATATCTGGGGGAAGTGCAACTTTAAAGCAGGTTGGCAAGACTTGTTGTCAGTGTACCTATTAAATTTAGCAGGGTGGGTTTTTTTTGTTTGTTTGTTTCTAAAGGCCTCTGGTAAGCTTTTCTGTCTTTGAACTTATTACATGCAGATGTTAGAGAAAATGTTAATGATTCTATTTCAGGGATCTCTAAATGTTTCCTTAATGAACTCTGTCAGGTACTGTTGCAGTAATAACTTCTGATGGAAGAATGATAGTGGTGAGACATTTATTTCTGGGGTGAAAGCAGAGCCTCAAGACACTTACCAGCCTCTTGGGAGGACAGGCAGTTTTACAATGATAGCCTCCTTTCTCTTGCCCGTTTCCTGGGTTTTATGGCTGAGCATAACATCATGTGGTGGCCTTGGGCGGCTTCAAGGCTGCCTTAGTGCAATGCCAGCACTGTTCAGCCACAGCCAGAGGTGCTATCAGCACTGTTACAGCTCCAAGTGCAGAACACAGCCCTGTGTAGGCTGCTGTGGGGAAGGTTAACTCCATCCCAGACTCACCCAGTAAAATGAGTTTAAATTTCATAAATAACACAAATCAGTTTTTATAATCTTTCCAAAGTCGTGTTGGAAAGCACTAAAGGGCAGTTGGAAAACTTTAATATTCTGTGCTTTTTTTTCCCCTCAGGGAACCCTCAAAGGTTTTGATCAAACCATTAATTTGATTTTGGATGAAAGCCATGAACGAGTATTCAGTTCTTCCCAAGGAGTTGAGCAAGTAGTGCTGGGATTATACATTGTGAGAGGTGATAACGTGTAAGTAGAGCATGTTTTTGTTTAAACCAATAAAAAAATTCAGTGTGTGCACATATTAGTACATGCATATGCAGTCGTGTACCTTCCATCTTTCTGTCTGTGGATAGCTGTGATAGGGCTATCAAAGCTGAGGCATGTTAAATTGCAAATAGCTGCGCTTCTCTTGCAAAAGTGATTGCATCGTAATGGGAAGATATTGCTGGTCTAGAATATCTGAGTTGTAAATTAACCAGATCACATAGTGATGGCAGTGTGAGGAAAGGATCAGTATGAAGGTCAGCGTTTTTCTTCTAGTCTAGATTTTGTGTAGATGACTTTATTCCAGTCTGTGAATGGCAGGGCCAGTGGAGGAGAGAGAAGGGTGAACGTGTGGTACACAAGGTCTGCCTTATCACAGATCAGCAATCTGATGGATGAAATTAACTTTTAATAGGATTTTTTTTAGGGAAACTAAGGGAGAATTAAGATAAGCCTTAAGGGAAAAAGAAGTGCTTTGTATTCTAAAAAAAGCTCAAAGGTTCAGGTTTGACAATGCAGCAACTAGACAGAGCTGATGTAGTAGCAGATGGAAGGTGGGAGTTGCTAGCTGATGTCAAATGCCACGACACAATGGGCAGAACACCTCAATAAGTGCCGAGAAACTTAGAGCTGATGTGTCAAAGAGGGAGTGGCGAGGTGCTGCAGCTGGCTGCCTGCCTGCAGAGGTTGTGGGTGCTCTGTCTCTGGAGGTGTTCAGGGCCAGGTTGGATGGGGTTGGAACTCGATGATCCTTGATTCAAGCTGTCCTTTGATTCTGAGGTTCATTACATTCAAATGTGTATATTTTTTCCATAGTTAGCACAGTCAGAAATATATTCATTAGGAGGAATATTTCTGTGTTCTTGCAAATACTAACACACTGATGGTTGCTGTCTGTATAAGAGAGGAGAGTGAGAAACTTTAACTTCAAAAAAGGAGACTCTGAGAAGGTAGGGAAACTACTGAAGAATAAACAGTCAAGGGATAAACTATTTCCAAGCATTCCAGTGTGGTTAAAGTTGCATACCAGTCGTGCAGTGACTATGCACTATCAATCAGAAAACTCAGCATGTTTCAATAGCAAGTAAAGATTATTAGAAGGAGAAAGACTGAATATATTTATGCTGGGTTCAGAAAAAATCCACAACTTTATTAAAGACTGAAAAAAAATCCTTCTTAAAAACAAACATCTTAAAAGCATATATGTTTTTGCTACTTCAGAAGCAGAAACCGTGAAGCAGATGTCACAAGTGGCAGATTTCATTTCCTTTACATTTAGGAGAATGAGATCTGATGAAGAATCTGTATTTGTTGATGTGAAGTTTACACTCTGATACAACGGCAAATTTTTAATCTTAGGAAATGTTTCAAATTGAAAAGTTGTTTTGAAAAGGCTGTTGATCCGGGATCGGGTTTTCATCCAAGAATTCTGAAGGGATTCAGATATGAAATTAGTGTTCATGCTGTCAGTACTTAACATGGAGCTGGGATAAGCAGTTTATCTGAGTTGCCAACATAGTGAAGATGGAGTCAGTGATGGAATTAAGAAAGCTGCTCGACATTCTGATCTGCTCAGCATCATGGAAACCTTGATACCTCTAAGGAGGTGTCTTACTCTTGAACTCAGTCTCATCCTTGTCTCTGGCTAGTTCTTTGTAAATACTGATTCATCAGGAAGAAAAAGTATTAAGAATTATTAGAAAGACTACTTGGAAAGCAGACACCATCATGTCACTGCGTAAATACCTGGTACGTCATGGCCTTCAGAGGGCTACAGCAGGAAAATGCACAGGGAGCGGGAGTCAGAATAACCAGAGGTAAGAAATGTTATGTATCAAGGAAAATCTGAACAGGCAAGGGCTTTTCAGCCTGGAAGAGGCACAGCTGTAGAGTCGGCTGATGGCTGAAATGGTATATGGACGTGGGAGATCACCATGAAAATTTGGAGTTTAAGTGATAGAGCTCTACAATTGAATTAAACGACAAAAACAAAACAGAGTCTACACTTTCCAGATTTGCATAGGAGGATTTTAACAAACAATAACCTGTTTTTTATTGCAGTGCTGTCATTGGTGAAATTGATGAAGAGACAGATTCAGCTCTTGACTTAGGGAATATTCGAGCAGAACCCTTAAATTCAGTCGTGCACTGAAAAGAAGAAGATGCACAGGGACTTTGTAAATCTTTGGTTGTACAGACCTATTTAACAGTGTTCAGCAGTTTTTACAAATTGTGCGTAACTTGTTTAGTCACCAGTTTTTTTATGATGAATATGTTGTAGTTTCACATGTAAATTAAAGTTTTTACATTTTACTAGATGTGTTTTTGTTGAATTTACTTCGCTGTGCAACTTTGCTGTGAAGTATGTATCGGGAATTTCAAGCTGTGGTGCGGAGTTCAAAGAAAGTAATGCAGCTCTGCTCACAGGCTGGTCTAACGTTAGGTGTAGAGTGTTCTTTGAGGGAATGAGAAAGGTCATTTCTGCCTCTCTTTCAGAAAAGACTGTTGACAAAAACTGGCAGCACGGAGCCTGTATGGGTTGATGTGCTGTGAGTTGTCAAACTGAATGTTCTTCAATGAGGCAGGCGAAGGATGGTCTGCTCCAACTGTAGGAGGGAGCCTTCTCACAAGCCAAGTCTTGTCTGACAGTCTGTCAGCTGTGAAGTTTGATTACCTACACATGTGGATAGCAGCAGTAGCAAGATTATTTTTCACTTTTGCCTTACATTCAAATTTTGTTTCAGTGCCAGATGATATTTCCATTTGATGCTCTTGGGTTTGGTCTGGATTTGACAAAAGGATGTGCTGGGTATGCTGGGGAAGGAATCAAAGGCAGGGAGATTGATCTGAAGAGGGTTCTTTAAATCAAACCTAAGGCCCTCTACCCTTCTAAAGACTACGAAGATGAAATTGTAACCTAATAAAATTACGCTCTACAGTGGGTTGTTAGGTCCCTGCGTGAACATGGTACAGAGAAAACCACATTAGATGCAGCAAGTTGAATTGTTACCAGTCTGATACTAGTGAAAACTGTGCTGCAGTGCTGATGCAGCAAAACTGTTGAAGGTAGTGAACAGAGAAAAGACAGAAGAATTGAACAGAGCTTAATTTTGAGAGGAAAAGTAATGTCCTCAGATTCTGGAAGAGGAAAAAAGAGAACCACAATCCGCGTTTGTGTTGGACAGGGCTATGCCAGCTTGTGTGTGCCAGTTAGCTGCCAGGGATCTCGTGGATTCCTACTTGTTACTGATGTAGAGAAGAAAATGTTTCCCAGGAGATGGGTCATTTTCTGCAAAAGAAGTCTTTTTTTCTTGCTGGAGGGAAAAGTCCTCAGCAAAGAAGAGCTATCCCCTTCTCAGGCTCGAAGGTGCTCTCAGTGAGTACTGAGTGCTGGTCTTAGAGTGTCACATGGTTCCTCAGGGTACGTGGAGAGCCCTACTGAAATACAAAGGTGTCAGTTCATGGTATTCTTGAAAGCTGGCTTTTCACGCCAAGAGCTGAAATCAGAAGTCTGATAAATACCAAGTAACTGAGTAAAATTCAGTGTGTCCTTGCAGATTAACAAACTGATTTTACAAAAATGGGCAGGGCAGAGAAAGGTGATGCTGAGGATAAAAGGAAGTAACACTGAATTGGAGGTAATCGTCATAGTCTGTTACGTTTCCTGCGTTGCCTGACGTTGGTCACTTCCTCCTTTTGTTTATTTAAAAGACATTTTGGAGTTAAAGGACAAATCTTGTCTGGTACTGGGAAAGGATGTCTCCCGTGAAATTATGGAGCTGGCTTATAAAAAGGAGTGTTGAATTCATGTGGTGTGTATGGAGCAAAACAGAAGCTGTCTTTGTGGTCAAGGAGCACCATCCCTACTTGCGATCCGTGTGTGGTGCTTCTGTGTCCGCGTATCTGCAACATTCTTCAAACATTCCATGGGGTATGGGCAAATTCCTGGGTTCAAAGAGCGTGGATTCTTTTTTGAGGCCCCACTCTGCTGAGGGAGGCATTCTGTCCAACTCCTTGCTATCAACTCTGGCCCGTTATCCTTAGGCCTTGGACTTTGTGCATTCTGTAAGTAAAGTAACTGACCATGAAGGCGCTTCTCAGCGCAGTGAAGGCCTTTCAGAAGAGACTGGGAAACTCCAGATGTGAGTAATGCCAGTGAAATGACATGGCTTGTGCTTGCAAGCTTTATTTGGTCTATGTATTTCTGGAAACATCTGGCTCTTGTGCATCTTTCAGGCTGTGTGTTTAAGGAGCCGCAGCGCCAACCAAAGGAAGCGCAAGTCGAGGAGCCAGACAGCAGTAGCTCTGCCTCCGTGTCTGACAGTGTGTGCAACCTGTTTGCGTTGTTTTCATTCCTGCTTTCCAGTTGTGTACACTGCTTAGTCATTACAACCATGGAAAAATAAAAACTCATGAGCTTACTTCGAGTGGAAGAGGGTTCCTGAGTCTCAGTTGCTGCCACATCGATCAGCCTCAGCTGTCCCTTGCTTAAAGGCACACTTTGTGTACCAGGTATTCACAGACAAAGCATCCATGAGAGCTGTATGTGTCAGAAGTTGGTACCTGTACAGACCAAGAGCTGAGGTAGGGGGAACTTAAACCTGGTTTAGTTTAACTACATGTGGCAGGAGGCAGCAATAAGTCCGGTGTTTGCCTTGAAAATCCTGTACCTGCATGAGATACTCACGGATTTTTTTTTACGGTAATTTTTAGAGGAATGACATAAATGGTGATATTCCTTCCAGTAGCAGCATCTTCCCTGAAGAAAATAAAAGCTCCGCTGACGAAGGTAGCAAGCAAAGGTGAAAACAATAGCAGTCAGACTTCTGCCAACAGCCGCTTGCCTGCACTGCGAGCCTGACCTTATGCAGGCGGTAATATCTTCCTTCCTGGAGCTCGCAGCACGTTCCAGGAACTCGGGGACTTGTGCTGAACAACGTGTGGCTGCTGTTGCTCTGACATCAGTAACGCTGCCCCTGAACGGCTGCCAAGAAATGTCACTCCACACTGAACTCCTCACCCGCCACTTGCACTTCGAGATAAACGCAGTCTGTTATGTCCCCCCACCTCCTCCTCATTGTCATTTTGTTTTCTACTCTTGATTTATCTTTTCCTGACATCGGTGTAAATGTTGCCAGTAGTGATGATTACAGTGCATGACGTGGAAACTGCAGTGGAAATTGTACAGGTGGGAAAAACAGAGAAACAGAAGTTCCATCAAAGCAAAAGGAAGGAGTGGGACAGCAGCATGTTGGAGGTGGACAAGATTTGGGTGCACAGCAGCACTGATGGGAGCTAACATCTCTTCAGCAGGCGCAATTGCTGTGCATGTATGTCACCTTCTGAGAAGTGCTGGGGAAGTGTGAGAAAACATTCTCAGAATAATTCTAGGGCATTAGAATGTGGAAAATTCCTACAATGTGGCTCTTGCTTGGGATTGCTGTGCTTAAATGGTTGGGAATTCTCACCTGTATAATTTCAAACTTCAGCTCAGCCTACGATGCAGATAGAAACCTGCATGCAGATAAACACTGTGACCAACACTGCAACCAGAAATTCTGCTGGGTTACGGTGCGTGTCTGCGCTGATGCAACGTGCGGATGACGTAATGTCCTCAGCAACACGTGCCCAAAATTGCTTTAAAAGCAATATGAGTGCGAAAGACCAGCGAAAATGTGCACCTATATGTAGTTCCCATTTCTGTTTCTTGTAATTAAAATCTCTTCTTACCCACTGCAACCCAAGCACCATTTGATCTATAGCATTGCACTGACACACAGCCCATGGGAGCACTGTTCTGCAGCGAGGCACACTGCGGAGCTGAGCAGAAGCCAAGGGGGAAGTGATTATGGCTGAGGAGCTGATGCTGATTGAAAACGTGTGATGCTACGGAGGAAATATCGCACAATAGAACCTCAGTTAGTTTGGAACTGGATTTCAAAAACACGGGCACATGAAGATATAAACAGTCAATAGGAGCGGGTCCCGCCTCGCTGCTAACAATCAGCTCATTAGTGCTAGAAGCACGCTGAATGATTTCCATGATTAAACTGCAAGTGCAAAGCATGCGCTCATCAAATACACGGAAACTGCTTTCTTGCTTCTCACCATGTTTCTTCTACAGCTTGTCCCCTCCTCATCCTGCGTGCACGTCAGGTACACAGGCACTCTTCACTTTTCACTTCACTCTTGTAATTAGTGATAGGATGAGAGGGAATGGCCTCAAGTTGCTCTGTGGGAAATTCAGACTGGATGTTTGGAAGTACTTCTCTGAAAGAATGCTCAGGCACTGGAATGGGCACCCAGGGAGGTGGCACTCACCTACCCTGGAGGTACTTAAAGAATGTTTAGACACTGTGTTGAGGAACATGGCTTAGTAAGAAGTGTTGGTGATTGGTGGACGGTTGGACTGGGTGATCTTGTAGGTCTTTTCCAACCTTGGTGATTCTATGATTCCATGATTAAGTTCAGGAGCTGGAATTGCTCAAGGGCTTTGGAAAAGGCAGCTATATGATTCTTTCAGTTAAAATTGTTAGGATCTGAGTGGAAACAGTCTTTGATGTGAAATGAAATAATTAAAATGGTTGAAGGAGTCAACTACTGTTTTAAGTGTTGTTTGTCATGTGGGTACAGGGGACAGCTTCCTGTTTTGTCCAGAGACTGTTTAACATCCCACACAGTTTACAACATTGGTCAAGTCTTTTCAATTTTATGTTCCAACTACCAACATTTATAAAAGTCTCTGTTGCATTCTGCCATGGGCCGCCTGACCTGCAGTAACTGAGGAAGACAGGAAGTTCTAAGATGACTCTTCTGCAGTACCAAGAAAGACTTGTTCACTGAAGATAATCTGGGCATAAAGCACAGAAAAGGTGCAGAAGCCAATCACAGCACTACAGGGTTTGGAAGGGACCTCAAGAGATCACTGAGTCCAAGCCCATTGCTAAAGCAGGTACCCTACAATAGATCACATGGGAAGGTGTACTTATGGGTCTTGAATACCTCCATAGAAGGAGATTCCACAACCTCTCTGGGCAACCTGTTCCAGGACTCCGTCACCCTTACCACAAAGAAGATCTTCCACACGTTTTTATGGAACCTTCTGTGTTCAAGTTTTAGGCCATTGCTCCTTGTCTACAGTCTCCTCACTACACACAAAAGAATGAGCCTGGCCTCATCCGTTTGCCTCCCATCTCCCTTTAGATATTTATAAACATTAATCTGATTCCTCCTCAGTCTTCTTTTCCCCAAGCTGAACTGACTTTGGTTACTCAGCCTTTTCTCACACTGGAGATGTTCCACGCCCTTTATCATCTTCATGGCCCTCTGCTGGACTCCTAGGAGATCCCTGTCTTTTTTGAACTGGGAAGCCCAGAACTGGACACAGTATTCTAAATGTGGCCACAGCAGAGCAGAGGAGAGGGGGGCAGCCCAGGATGCCATTGGCATTCTTGGCCACCAGGGCACACTGCTGGCTCATGGCCAGCCTGTCATCCTCCAGAACCTCCAAGTCCTCTGCAGAGCTCCGTTCCAGTGATCCAAAGCTGAGGGGTTTGCTAGCCTTTCATGACTACCAGGAGCTCACCCACCACCTCCTGCTCACACCACTGAAAGCATTAAGTGATTGCTAACAATACGTCTACTCTAGTCCCTGATCTTTATGCAATCATGCTTCAAGCATCTCAGGAGGAAAATGATACAGGCGCATGCTGTCCCATTTACGTGCTCTCAGGACAGGCTGCAGGCACCAGAAGCAGAGCTGCAGTGAGCAGAGGAGAGCTGTGGCAAGTCGCAGGGGCAGGGAATGCAGTGGGAAGCAAAAAGACAAGGTCAGCAGAATAAAACAAAGACATATAAGTATCAAAGTTTATTAAATACCAAGTTGCAACAGAATACCTGAAATTAAATACAGTGTATTAGTGTCACAAAATTGTATTCATAATTAAAAGGAGCTGCAGCAACGTTCACTGCTTCTCCTCACTGCCTGTTAACTCAAGTTGCTGAATTAGCGGGTACAAATATTTTTTTTCAGTTTTCATTTGCCTCAGTATAACCGTTCTCACATCTCTGTAACATTGACTTCTTTTGCTGCGTAACTGGTAGACAAGGAATGAGTACTGCAGATCTTCAGTAACACATAACTTCCTGAAATCAGCAAAACTTTGTAGACACAAAGTCCCACGGCATTGCCCTCCACCTGAGCCACAGTTACTGCACTGCCAGCGGTTGGCAGCAACAGAAAGTCGTCCTGTCACACAGCAGTGTTACGTACCGACCGGACTCAAGGTTGAGATACTGCTTTCCCAGCATTAACTGCTTCAGGTTCATCACGTGTTGATCTAGCAGCTGTGAATGCCTACAGCTGAATCAAATTCTAATACAAAATCCAACACGGATACCAAATCAAACATCAAAGAGATCACATTAAAGCTTTCTTGGCACTACTAAACGCTCACAGTACTTTTAAACCCAAGGTGTGTAGAAGTGACAGCAATGTAAAGTGCACTCTTCTCCAGCTTAAACACTGGTAAAACTTTATCACTTAATCAGCAGAAATATTCACAGTATCGGGACTGAAAGAGCTGGCAGAAAGCCAACCAAATAACCTCCCGTGCATGAAAATAACACTGGAAACACTAACACAAACAGTGAAAGGATTAAACAGAGCAAAGGGAATGCTTCTGTTAGAACAAGGAACACAAGTGGAGCAAAATAATGCATCTACTGTAATCAAAAGCACTTGGACAGTTCTGTCAAGTTCAAGAACCAACATTACTCAATCTGATAGTAAGAAAAAATAGATATGGTTCTTATCCTTAGTGCAAAACATACCAGCTGTACCTCAGTAACCCTCAGGGAAGTGCAGAGTGCTTGACATCTATTCAGTACATTTAGAATTTATATTCAAAATGCAATAAAGATGTTTCCACATCTAAGCTGCAGGATGGGAAACCACAGACATGCCATGTAAACAAAATAATTCCCAGTACTTTTCCCTTTGCATTTGTCTTTAGACCAGATAATTTTTGGTTAAAACATCACGGTACTCCTGTATTGCTCTGCAATGGGGATCCTGGTCAACATTGAGATTTTTTGAAGATCCATCAATAGAGACCATTGGAGAAGCTTCAGGAGATCTAGTCTCAAGATCAGCAGTGGCTGGAGAGAAAAGAAACAAGATTCATGATGTTACTTTTACAGCAGACTGCGTGAAATAAGTCACTGTAAAAACATTACTGGTAGCTGAACAGGCTACACTGGAGATAAATTTAACAACTTCCAAGAGAAAGAAAAAGCAGAAGGGACAGGCACAAAGGAAGAAACATTTTTTCACATTCAATAATCAATCAACACAACTTCTAAAACTAGAGAAGGAAATTCCAGAGGTCTTAGAATCATACAATGGTTTGGGCTGGAAGGGACCTTTCAAGATCACCTAGTGCCAACTCCCCTGCTATAGGGACACCTCCCTCTAGACCAGGCTGCTCAAAGCCCCATCAGCCTGGCCTTGAATGCCTGCACAGTGGGAGCACGCACAACCTCTCCAAGCAACTTGTGCCAGTGTTTCACCACCCTTACATTAGAAGTAGAGAATTTCTTCCTAATACCTAGTTTAAATCTACCCTCTTCCAGTTTAAGGCCATTTCTCCTCATCCTGCTGCTTCATGCCCTTATAAAAAGCCCCTCCCCAGCTTTGCTGTAGGCCCCTTCAGGTACTGAAATGTTGCTATAAGGCCCCACTGGAGCCTTCTCCAGACCGAAGAGCTCTAGCTCTCTCAGCCTGGATTTGTAGGGGAGGTGCTCCAGCACTGATTATTTTTGTGGCCCTCCTCTGGACCCTCTCCAACAGCTTCATTTCCTTCTTGCATCAGGGGCTCCAGAACTGGATGCAGTACTCCAGGTGGAATCTCATGAGAGCAGAGTAAAGGGGCAGAATCACCCCCTTGACCTGCTGGTCACAATTCTCTTGACGCAGCCCAGGATGTGGTTGTCTTTCTGTGCTGCAAGCACATGCTGCTGGCTCATGTTGAGTCTTTAATCAACCAACACTCCCAGATCTTTCTCCTCAGGGCTGCCCTCAAGCCATTCTCCACAGCTTCCACATTCATCATGATCAGCTTGAAAGTGTGACGATTTGGAAAATACGAACACGTTTGTACTATAGTCCAGTCACAAATCTCTCAGCCTGAGCCTAACACAACTTTCTCTGCAGGACATTTTAAATTTCCCTGGCCAAACCCTCTTTCCCCCATGAAAACACATCCTCAATGAAAGATTTCTGTACTTCCATCTACTGACCTTTATCAGACAAGATCCCCAAACCACACAAACACTACACTCCAACAGGTAATTATGTTTGAAAATGCCAGTGGATACAGGGCAATGGGTTGCTGTCTGTTCAGGCAAATTGGAAGAGCTGTGAAGCAACAGCTGGACTCACTATAATGCTCTCAAGGGCTCTCTGCTTCAAAATAGCTCTAGGCACAGCAGCAGTGACTCTGGCAGAATGATAATTATGAAACAGGTAGAATCCCGCTCTGAAGACCTGGCCTTGTATCACAGAACATGCTTTACACAGCATGGTAAAAGCCATCAATTCATGCTGTGTTTGCCTGCATATTACTGAATGACTTTTACCTAGAGAAATGCTGTATTTTTTCTGATTCTTCTTTATCCAAAGATGACTACAACAACAACGTGTGAGCTACAAACAAAACCAATGAAAAAGAGAGAGCAAAAATCAAGAAGACCAGAAAATGTATACAGTTATACAGTATGCTTGAAGTACTGAATGCAATGAATGTATGCAGAAAGAGAAGTGATGACTGAAGTCCATAAAAATCCTACTTCAGG
This sequence comes from Oreortyx pictus, assembly GCA_036925125.1. Lineage (NCBI taxonomy): Eukaryota > Metazoa > Chordata > Aves > Galliformes > Odontophoridae > Oreortyx > Oreortyx pictus. Next base: position 162,797,598 of record JAUPFR010000001.1, read on the forward strand.
GTGTTTTTTATGTTTGATATTTGTGCCTGAGGATGAAAGGTGACTTCAGCTTAAGCCAAATGTATCTGTGTAGGGGAGGTGGTTTGGTCTCTCTGCTTTTTCTCCTTTTTTACATAAAAGTTACAGTCATCATCTTCCTTAGAAACACTGATAGCAGAATACTACATTACCTTGTTCAAGTTCTTTAGTGATTTTTTCATCCAGTTCTTTCCGTATCTAGAATTATACATAACACATAATTGAACTTTCAGGTTACATTTTTGCATCATAACAAACAATCCAAAACAATTTTAAAACCCACGTAGAAATGGCCTATTAGAAACCAAAAATGTCATCCCAAATGGGGACATCTTGGTTTGGGGTCTGAGTTTTCACAAAAACAGTCTCTTGGTGAGTGAGGCTGTAGCTTTCTCATTGCTGAGCAACATTAACTTTAGCACAAAACAATACATAATTCACCAGCTGGACTGTAACAGGGCGTAAAAATATAGGAAGAAAGCACAGTGGATTTATAAAAATGTAGATATGGTTAATGGTCTATCTTCAACACATATAAAACACACATTATTCCTTTGTTAACTTTCTTGTTAACTCGCATACAAAGCAAGTACTGTGGATTTTATTACGTAACAGAAACCAGCCTGGATCACTAGAAAAGAGCATTTACCCCTTGTCCCCCCAGGACCTGGTTATTTACTGTAATTTACTCTGAATGGAAAGTCTTCATAAGGAGAAATCAGACCTTTTCATGGGCCACAGTCCAAATACTATATGCTACTGTTTACATTTGATGGTATTTGTGACTCTTGCATTATTTTCCATCAGGTCTGTAACACACAGAAGTGACAGTCAGACAGCATAAAGCTTCCAGGTTTACGTCACTTGCAAATACATGTAAGCACGCGGCCTATGCAGAGGGGCTGAGAGCACCAGGCCTGGTCAGCCTGGGGAAGAGAAGGCTCAGGGGGTTTCACCTATGGGTGTAACCATCTGACTGTGGGAAGGAGTGTAAAGAGACAGAGCTAGATTCTTCTTGGTGCCAGGAGAAAGAACATGAGGAATAGGCAGAAGTCAAAAGAGAGGAAATTCGTAAGACTGCTACAAAAGCGGAGTGCAGATGGAATAAAATCAGAAGGGGAACAGAAACAGAGATGGAATGGGAAGAAGGTGTTCCCTCTTATGCTACCAGTAGGAAAACCAGTTTCATAAATCCATGCACTCACACTGGTTGCAGCTAGCAGAGTTCACCTTTGTTTCCTGTGCTCACTTTCTTCCTTTTGTTTGTAATCAGCACAGTTTGTTTTTTCTAACAGCTGCATGGACAGAGGAATCAATACCAGCAATTTGAATGATGGCAGTGTGAAGTATTTTCACCTTCTTGTCCTTGAAGCTATTTCAAAGCTTTTGACAAATCAAAGTCAAAATCTAAACAGGCTTCCTTCTCCCAGGAGATGCATACACTCTTCTTCAGATAACCTCCCTTACTTTGAAAAACACCAAATGCACACAGAGAACTTTAAATAAAAACCCACGTGCAAGATGACTACACGAGGCACAACGCAATTTAAGCTCCTTAACTCCCTGTCATTATGAGCTTTACAGTCAGGAGCACTTGTAATCTCCTTCAGCCAGGAAGGCAGCACTTAGCTTGAATTTAATGGCAATACTGAGGTGCTGTTTGTTGCTTTTTTTTTTTTTTTTTTTTTTTTTTTCAATGGAAGGGAACAGATGACTGGAAAAATCTGAGGTATTAACTGAAGCAAAGAAAAGGCTGAGAGTCAAATAAACTCTTGCCTTTCTAAGTTGTCTGGTGAACAGGCCAAGTACTAAGCAGCACAACTGGTAGACTACTTCAGAGCTATTGCTGTGTTGCAATCGTATATAAATTGCTGCAAAATACTAGAAAGCTGTGAAGACTTCCTGAAAAGCAGGTCACTCTTTCTTCAGGTAACAATACACAGCAGGTGTATGGGAACTGTTGAATCACGTCGTGAACCACCGAGTGATCACCTGAGGTGAGCACTGAGTCAGCTGCAGGAACACAGGTGAAGGCAATGCACCTGTGTGACCAGAAGGGGCGGAGTCTGGCTCCACCTCTCCCAGACCCCATTAAGGGCTGACCACCACTGGGGAAGGATTTCTTGTTGGAGATCCCTCCCCTGTGGAGTCCTGGGTGTGTCTTGACCATCAGCAACAGATGAGCCTTTCTTTATTTACTGGCTGTCTGCATACCATCCAGATAAATCATACAAAATATACCATTCATCTCCGTTATATTCTGTGGATACTATTCTTTTGGGTTGTTCACCCTACAGCAGGAAGCACAAAAAGCAACGTTGCCTAGGCACAGCATGCATCCCATGGTAGTGTAGTAAGAAGCAAAGCAATTATACCATCCTAGTTTCGAAGCATGTCTTTGTTAGTATTAATATATAAAAATAATGTATTAAAATGAAGATCAGCAAGGAAAGAAAAAGTGGCTTGACCAGGGATATCTGATAGGCAGAGCTAAGATGTCAAATTATCCATTTTAAGTATGTCAGACTCTTATCTTCATACTATACATCAGTTTAATAAATAGCTGAGAACTTCCGATGCCACAGCATCGCTTATTAAATTTTCTCTTTTTAAAAGAAAAAACATGAAAACCTTATATGTATATAGTTCTGTATGTGCACAGTTACATAGTTCATTAGTTAGATGCCAGTATTTCTGGAGTCTGAGCACTCCTGGAATTTTGTACAATCTTGATGCCCAAAACTCTTCACCACTGAGGAGTATTTCACAAAGCTTACCTTAGCCATGTAGGTTTCAACCTTGCTTCGTGATGATAACACATTCCCAGCTGTGTCTAGGAAGCTTCCTCCTAGGCTAAGACTTCTGTTCAGTGACAAATTGTTGCCAAGATGTCCCAGTTCAGCCGAATAAAGAACTGGACTTGTGGACAGACCTCCACTGACAATGCTGCTTGCAATTAAAGATTTGCTTCTATGGCGCTCCTGAAGGAGCTTAGCGTTGGCTTCTGCGAGTTTCTCATTAGCCCTGAAACATTAAAAATAAATAAAGAATCATCTCTGGCAATATTTTTGCGGTGTCAGTTTTTCCAGGTCTTTAACTGTTATCCACCTTCAGAAAACAGAAGGCATTAAGAGCCCAAAATGAGAGTGGCCAAAAGGCAGCCTGTTAAAACACTATCAATTTCAATCACAGTCTAGTGATGCCACAGCTAGTGGAGTTACTGCTAGAACGCTGAAGTGACATCACAGTGGCTCCAAAAATGAAGGGAGAGGTTTCAGAGGGCTCATTCATGAAGATGTCATCTTAGGTTTATGTCTGTAACACTGACAAGACGTAGAAAAAAGATTTTACAAGGAAACCAAACAAGGTTTTTCATGCTAACTACTACTAATTCACATTTCATTACCACTCCAAAAAAGCATGGACTTACCTTTCCAGCTTATTTGCTAGGCATTTCCTAACTTTCATTTCTTCCAGATACCTTTCTTTGTATCTTTCCGCTTCTGCCTGCGTGGATTCTTTTTGAAAAACACTGTCTTGTTGAGTGTTTTTTATTCTGTCCAACTCACATTCGAGACACTTAATTCTGTGCTTTAGTTGGTTTCTCAGTGAGGCATGATGACTGGCTCTGATTTGTTCTAAATGGTCCTGGGAGGCTGCCTGGGTCTGAAGCAGATAATGCAATTTCAAGCACTGCAAAGAGAAAGTGAACTATCTTCCCCCACACGGTTGTACGTAACCAATTTCCAGGGCCCGGTTTTATTCAGTTGAGGCAACTGTATCTCCTACTACCATCAGGAAACAAGGCAGAATCCTGGAACCTACACGTTACATAACTGTTTAAATCCAAATAGAGATCTGCTCTTAGCAATATTACTTAGCCTTCTTTTAGAAGCTGCTCTGATACCTCTGTAGGACAGGGCACACAAAAAAGATTCTACAAAGAAATGATGAGAATCCCCCTCCCCACTCTTCCTGCCCTGTGGTAACTTCAGTGACTCCTTCCCTGAGCATTTTATCCTGTACAGTGACCAGTATCTATGGCCAAACCATCTCTAGGTTGCAATATTCATGTGATGATGAACAGCAATATCAAGATCACCAGTCAGCAATACCCTCTAAGAACTGCAAAACAGAAGTCTGTCACGGCAGTGCTATTGTGTTGGAAACATACAGGCATACTGCACACACACAAAAGCACATTCACCCAACACTTTTCCATTCTCCCCTACAGGAAAGACACAAGTACAGCACTAGGCATCAAATAAAATATGAAAAAAAAATATATATATGCATAATAAAAACTACAGGCATACACAAGAAACTCATTTACCTGCAAAAACAAATTGACTTCTTGTAGTTTTTGTCTGATTTCTTGTCCAGCTCGTTCTTCAATCTCTTTCTTGTACTGTTCTATTTGGCTGTGATTTACCATATTAGTCTCCAAATGATGTCTGAGGTTTGCCACCTCTTCCTTCAGCTGGCGTTTGCTCTTCTCCAGTTTTTCATGGCTCTCATGCAAAGCAGACAGCTCTTCTCTCAAATCCTGGTTTTGTGCTTCCAGCTGGATGCATTTTTTAGACTCTAACTCCAGCTGCTGAGAAAGTTCAGTAACCTACAGACAGTAATAAAATGAACTCAGAGGGGTCTAAAATTATTCTTCAAAAATTCTTAAAGGGGAATACCATCAAGACTGTAACTGTCACCTGCTGACTCAGTATCAAAGCCAAAGGAAAGTCAAGCTCATCTTTTAAAGAAAGAACATCTTTTAAACTGTTGCCAATAGGATTCCTCAAGTTCCAGCCTTCCTCAGTTCTTCTGCAGCAAGTAGAATCAAATACCAAATTCCAAATACAAATACCAAACTAGCAGAATTTAACTTGTGGGAGCAGGCTGAAAGGTGGCTAGGGCTGCTCTTCTGCTCAATGGAAATCAAACTCAACCCAGATATCAGAAAGAATGTCTATCGCGCTTCAGGGAAGCGCTTCAGTACAGAGCTAAGTGGGCACAGGAAACAAATGCTCCTCCTGCCATTGCTCTTGAAAGGTTTATAAACAGAGCTTCAGAAAGCAGCATCCACAGCAGTGGTAAAGGAGGTTATTTTCTCTCTAGGTCAAATCCGCTATCTGGTTGCTAGAATATGTTAGGAAATTTGAGAAGTTCCAGAAGTTTCCAAGGTCAACTGTGAAGCCGATTTCCCCTTCTCCCCCAGAAATATAATTTTTCTATACCTACTGAAAAGTATATTACAAGTCTCCAGAAATTAACACAACCCAAACAACAAAAACAACAACAACAACAACAAAGAAACAACCAGAACTCACCTTTGTTCTTAATCTGCCAACTTCATTCACCATTTCAGAATACCTGTTCTTCATTTCTCCTTGGAAATTATGTTGGGACTCTCTTTCTCTGGCTTCATGCACCCTCATTTTCTTCACAGCTCTGTTCAGAAGCCTCTTCAACCTGCACAACAAATCAGTCAAGAAAATAATGAAGTAAAGGAACTACAAATCTATTTGTCACACTTGCACACAGACAGCATAGAGATGGCCTGCTTCATCGTTAACATGCTCAACAGGCCAGCAGTCACTGAAAAAACACAGCACTCGAATGCAACAGGCCACTTGGAAGGTCCAAATTTCACCTCAGTAGAGGGAAAAAAAAGACCTCCCTCCCAGGAGAAGGGCAGGGCAGCCTGCATTTGCTGTTCCTTTGGCAGCTCCAGAAAACAGCAGGCTCTTGTACCAGAACTGCCTTGCAAGAACTGATGCAAGGTCTGAATTTGATCAGAAAGAGTTAAGCACACCTACTTTTACATTTGAGTTCCATAAAGCCTGACTTCTAGTCTACACAAGCTCTCTTTTAAGTACTAATGGACCATACCTGTGACATTCTTTCTGCAGTTCAATGTTTCTTCTCATTTCCTGGTCAAGACGTGCTTCAACTGGTTGTTTTGACTCTATCAGCTTCTTCACTTTCTTTCTTTCACTCTCACACTTAAAAAAAAAATAATAAAAAAAAATACATGACACACTCTCAGACTCACAGAACTGTAGGGGTTGGAAGGGACCTCCAGAGATCATCGAGTCCAACCCCCTGCCAAAGCAGCTCCCTAGCCCAGGTTGCACAGGTAGGTGTCCAGGTGGGCCTGGAACGTCTCCAGAGAAGGAGACTCCACCACCTCTCTGTGCAGCCTGTGCCAGTGCTCCGTCACTGCACTGCGAGGAAGTTTCCACACACATTTGTGCAGAACTTCCTGTGCTTCAGTTTGCGGCCATTTCCCCTCATCCTATCACCACACACTGCTGAGAAGAGTCCACCCTCATCCCTTTGCCTCCCGCTCCTTAGATATTTATAGACAGGGATGAGAACCCCTCTGAACAGACCCAGGTGTCTCAGCCTTTCCTCATAAGGGAGGTGTTCCATGCCCTTTATCATCTTTGTAGCCCTCCACTGGACCCTTCTGAGGTGATCGCTGTCTTTTTTAACCAAGAAGCCCAGAACTGGACACAGTACTCCAGGTGGGGCCTCACCAGGGCAGAGCAGAGTGGGAAGATCACCTCCCTAGACCTGCTGGCCACACTCTTTTTAATGCACCCCAAGATCCCATTGGCCTTCTTGGCCACCAGAGCACACTGCTGGCTCATGGAGAGCCCCAGCACAGGCCAGTACATGCTGCAAGTGCAGACAGCACATATCTGTCCCTTCACCAAGTTCAATAGAACACTGGGGCACATGATTCTTGTGAACATTTAATCAGTTCAGATTCCACACAAACAGGCTGATACCTGTGGATACTGACAGATGCCCCCGCTGAAGCAAATGCCCTCCTCTTAATGGGTTTCATCCCAGAAAGCTGGAGAAAGATGCAAGAGAACAGCTTCTGCAGTCCCTCTGCTAATAGGTCAGCTTGTATAGGTAGCCACAGCCCAGGAGAACACCTCACAGTCTAGAGCATTCATGGAATCTCCAATGACCAGCAGGCTCTTGTGGAAGAGTCAGCTCTTCTGGAGTTCCTCAGTGTCTCCTCTGTCATGACCTCCACATCTTGTCTGTGGATGTTTCCTAATTCATGTTTTGTTCCGCATGGCGTTTTCTCAGACACACCAGAGGAGAGCTGGCAACTAGTTCAGTACTTTGCACTTGCACCTTATTTATTCTGCAAGGGTTCTAGGCTCCTGCTGTACTGAAAACATACAGCAGTTCCTCCGAAAATTGCACTGAAAATAAGGGGTTTTAACCCTGCCCAGAAATCAAGGGGTCAGACAACAACCAGAAGGAAACGAAATAAAGAACTGAGGAACTGCAGCCTTGGTCCATGTGCTCTACTGGTATCAAACCAAACCATCTTCCTGACAGGACAACTCCAGCATTTACAGATATACCCTGTTCTCTTTCATGCAATTCCTTCACAATTCCCAAATCACAAAAGTACTCAGGGCCTGAGCGGTAGGGATCCAAAAGCTGAGTATGTGAGAACTCAAGAAGATATCAGCACTACTCCGGGTATTGGTTAGGTGTTAGAGATCATCTGTTTTTTGGGCTCACCTGTTCCAAAAGCTCAGCCTTTTCCCTATCAAGTTGAGCAAGACGATCTTCAAGGTAGGCTCTTGACTTCAATTCTTCCTCCCACATAAGGCGTGAGTCTTTTGATGTCATAGCCAGCATATTCTGCCTTTGCATCTGTGGAAACAACAACGGCAAAGGGAATGCCAGCATAATCAGAGAGACAACACTGCATGTGAACTGCAATATGAACTAGTAGCCAGTTATTTGCAGAAGTCATTAGGGTACCTGCTGATGTTGGTATTCTTCTGCAGCTGTCTGTGCTGTCTGTAAGCCAGTTATCAAGTCCTCTAGGCGATTATGAACCTAAGAAAACATCAAAAGAAGAAAGAAGACACTGTTTTTCTGATTGAAGTTTGCATTTGATTATCAAAAATAAGTTTTACATGTATCTTTCCATCTCTTTATTCTTTTATATTATATTATGCTATGATAAAATTGATAGCAATTATCACCTCTCCCATTTGGCTTCAGGGACAAAACTATGAAGAATACAAAGAAACTTCAAATACAGAATCATAGTATTGCTCAGGTTGGAAAAGACCTTCAAGATCATCAAGTCCAACCACAACCTAACCATACTACTCTAACTCTAACAATGAACACGCAAAGGAGCTTCTCCCATCCACCACACATTTGAAAACAATGCTGTCTTAACCAAGGGGGAAAGAGTAAGCACTTTTGTCTTCTTGACTCAGCAGCACAAAGTTCAACTTTTACATATAGTTATTTTCAGAACCTCTTCAACATTAATTAACAACCACAGGTATAACAAGGCTCCCAGTTCATTGCTTAGAATACAAAAATAATTTGCTTTATATAAACCACAGGTGACATCACCTTATTCATGCTAATATCAATCACCTTATTTATGCTGCTGCCACTGAACAGGGGGAGATTCCAAATCTTTCACCAAGTTCAGAAAATAATTCCTCAGGGATTTCTCTCTACTGTTTCACGAAAACAAATACACATCAAGCAGCCAATGGAAAAGCAATTCCACACAGCAAAATCTTTGTCCCAGCTTGATGATGTCAGTCAGGCCTCTAACATGAAGCTCTTGGAACCAACACGTGAGATTTCCCTAAAGAAACCTGCAGAATTCCTTTCAAGATACACATTCCAATACGTGTCTGTCATGTAATGGCATGACTGGTATAAAGAATAAAATATTTAAACCAGCACATTAGTGTCGAAACCTCAGCGTTAAGTAGGACTTGATATATCATTACAGGAAAACTCTTAAAACCAGAAAGCTGGGGAATGGACCAGCAGGATTTTCAGAGTACCCTACAGTCAGCACAACTCAGGTGACTCACTTCCTCTGCGCTGTCCAGGAAAATCATATAACTTTCCCGTGAAAAAAATCCAGCTAGGCTCAGAGGCTCCCCACCACCCCCTAAAAAAAAAAAAAAAAAAGCAACTTTATGACTGGCTTACGGAGGCTGAGGCTTGCAGGTCCTTCTGAAGAGCTTCAATTCTATTGGTTTGTTGTTTGGTTGTGGCTTCCAGTCTGGCATTTTCAATTTCAAGTCTTAAAGAGAAATACAGATCATATTAGAGAGATCCATAATAGCACAAATTGTGAAAGAACAATGTGAAAGAATGCAATCTAAAGCAAGAGCTTCCTTCAAAATCACGTACTACCATGGCAATGCAACAAGGCAATCCTGATGTTTTCAGACTCCCAGAAAGCAAAACCTTGCTTCACTAGGTCATTTTCTTACCGTTGCACATGTTCTTCCAGTTGCTTTATAGTAGTATTAGTTCCAGAAGTTGCTAACAGAAGGTCTTGCAGTTTCTGGGAAGAAGCTGATACTTCTTTTTCCTTATTATCTAGGACAGCTTTCAAGTCATGAACACAATGCTCAGATTGAATACGCTGTTCTTCAGACTCCTGTAACTGTAAAGTAACACTGAGAATCCGCAGCAGCCAGGTTAGTTTCTCTACAGAGAACTCAGAGGGTGCTGCAGAATTTGAGTATTGCACATATCTACATACACCCCCTACCCAAAGTACTGTAATCATTTACAACTCATTCAAACTTTCATTTCTCTTAGCAAACAATCAACAACAGATGATATTTCATCATCTGTTATACTGGCCCCTACCATCCACACAAAGGATCTTCTGTGACACCGTTATGAGCACTAACACTGCCAACCCGATCTTCTCAGTGACCTGCGACACTTCGTAGCTACTTGCCTGCTGTTCCATAGAAAATATTAATTTCTAAGGACCTGCTTACAGTGTTTACAACCAACCTTGTAAGACTCAGAGCAATAACTTGTAAATTTAGAGCAGCTGTGTGAGATGTTGCTTCAAATAGAGGGAACATCCCACCCACAAACAAATTCTTAGTTGTGTTTGACACCAGGAGTGGGGAGCAAGTACGGAAAAGAAAGAACACTACTGCAATACCCTGGAGCCTGAAGAAGAGCTTCAGCTTTTGGGCTGAAGAATGTCCCCTACTTGCAAAAGAAAATAGTTGGTTTTTTTTCATGATTTCAGTAACTCTTTTCTTGCATTACAAAGGGAGGAGGCCAGCTGGCAAAGATTTCAATGGCTTCGTGAATTATGACAGGGTGTCAGTGCTAACCTTCTTAGTTCTCTCTGCTACTCGCACTCAGAACATAATTTTTCTCTTCTTCACCAGAAACAGGGAAAAAACACCCTCAGATTTTTACATAAGTTACCGTTGCTCTGTACCTTGTTTTTAACCCTGTCCAATTCCTTTTGCAAGCGCAATTTGTCTTCCTCAAGGTCACTGCGGTACCGCGTAGTAACTTCAAGTGATGCTTCTGACATAGACTGTTTTTTAAGAGCATCAGCAAGCTCCTGCTGCAGCTGTCTGACCATACACTAAAGAAACAGTTAGATGAGCATGAGGAAATGAATGACATACCACTTTACTTCTTTAAACTGTCTAGATTATACAGTTCAGTCTTCAGAGTGAATTGAAAGGTTGGAAATGTTGCCTGCCACCAGCAGGCATTTGCACACAGTAACCTTTATCACACAAGCACACTGCCATCATGTATTTTCTTCCCCTAAGAAAATACAAAGAAATCTGCTGCAATGTTAAGAGTTTGACTGCAGATGTAACTCCAATGATCAAAGGTGCGACGTTATATTAGACCATTCGTTGTGCTTATCTTTCACTATGCAGGCATAATTAAATCCATATGTGTTTCCGAAAGCTCCTCTGAAGCTTTAAGAAGATGCTGAGTCACATCCTCTCAGAGCCTTCTTACTGAGTTCACTGTGGATTAATATATTCTATGTCTAGGAACTTCAAAAGGAAGGAGGAAGAATATAAAGCAATTCACAAGTTAAGACAACTGACAACTCTGTTGGAGTTATCTCCCTATGTTACTTTTAAAAATAAAGAAAAATAAGGTGTCTACCTGACACATTCAAGTATTTACTTCAAATATTTACGAAGAAGGAGGAGTAATTTCAGCTCACGACTCAATTCATTAGGGGACACAAACTTTATTATCAAGGTGTCTAAAAACCGAATGTAATCATTTCCTATTCTCTAGAAAGGAAATAAAGATTAACCAAAATGGTTAAGCCAACTTCTTAATCATTACCCTACCTGGAATTGAGAATACTTTACTTCTAAGAACATTCATAATGTATTCTCCCATTACCTATAGCTGTTTAACTGTTCACAGAATCACAGAACTGCAGGCATTGGAAAGGACTTCAAGAGATCATCTAAGTCCAACCCCTTTGCTGAAGAAGGTACAAGGAATTCCTTGCTCCTACCATCCCTGTTATGTTCCAGTCTTTCACATTTTCTGTAATCTACATGCAGATATGGGAGCAATACTTGTTTCTTGCACATTCAAGACACCAAGTTATGCTAGCAATCTGCATGGGAGCACATTTCATATTCATGCACTCTATTAATTTTCAGAAAGAGCTTTACTTATTTCCTAATTAGTCTTTCTTCTGTCTGGCTAAATAGATTTTTGCAGAATCATAATGAATGAACACATTTAAATAAGTCTACACATCAGAAAAGACATAAGACTTCGGTCAGTGTCTGAAGTCAACTTCTTGGAGGACTGGCACATGCCTCAGAACTCCTAAAACACATACATAAATTAATAACTGCATAACACTAACACTTCAATTTTCTATCATCTTAAGGAGAAGTGATTTTTTTTTCTCTTTCTTCTGCATGAACATACTATAAATCCATCCCTCATCACTTCACTTATCTGCATCTTCACCTCTCAACGCTTGAATATTGGATGGTTCTTCTCATACTATTTTTTTTTGTGTTGACAGTGCAATATGTGTATCAAAGCAGCACTCTACAGGGAACTAAGGAAAAAGGACGAAAAAATTCTGAAGAATCATCTTCTTGACCAAGCCCTGTATTTCTCTAATTTCTGCTCAGATCTGAGCAGTAACCATTTACCAAAGTCTTCCTTAACTCCAAGAGGAAAACAATGAACTCGAACAAAACAACATAATTCAGTCCTATGCATATAACATACCTGATGCATTTTAGAAATACAAAATCATTTTATGAATTGAAGCACTTTAATTTATTCTAGTTGTATAGCTTACCTCTCTTTCTACTTTGTCAGTCTCGTATTTAAAGACTTGTTCCCTTAAATCAGTACACTTGGTATTTAGTTCCTTGTTTCTCTCTTCCATGAGGTAAACTTGCTTTTCAGCATCAGCCCTGAGTTTGTTGAAAATATCGTTAAATCTGTCCTGGGCATCATTCGCAGCCTTTTCTTTCATAATCCCCTTGTTCTGCAAATCTTCTAGCTGCTGACGGAGTAAAATATTTTCACTTTGTAACTGGGCCAATCGCTCCTGCATAGATTCCTGCTTTATCATAAATTTGCTGACTTGATCTTTCTCAAGTTGCCGAGCATGATCGCTTTCCTTTGCCTGACACTGGGCTTGGTTTAATTCTTTTTGCGTCAATTCTAGAAGCAATGTTTTTTCTTGAAGTGTCTGTTTCAACTGGTGATGCTCATTTTCTAGACTATTAGCTTTGCTTTCCATTTTACTCAGCTGCTGAGTCAAGCCCTTGTTGGCTTCTTGCATATCACAGAGCTCATGATGGAGCTTGTCTTGTAAACGAAGCCACTCATCACGTTCTCTCTGAAATGTTTGTTCGACACTGCTTTTCAATGACTGCTGACGTTCAAGATCCTGGACAGCAGCGTTCAAGCGGGAACGGAATGATTCGATCTCTATTTCCAGTCTGTCTTTGCTTTCTTTTGTCTGTTCAAGCTTGGAAGTTAGCACTGCAGATTCTGTTTTGAGTAAATTCAGCTGTCCATTGTACTGAAATACTGTCTGTGTTAAGGCTTCCTCATTCAGTTTAAGTTCCTTCTTAAGATCTTCATTTTTTTCTTTCAAAGTCTCATTTTCCTCTAAATATTTCCCTTCATCCTCCTGGTGCCTAAGTTTTACTTGATCAAACTCTAGTCTTAGCATAGCAATCTCTTCTTGCAGTAACTGATTTTTGTACAACAGATCCTTTTCTCTGTCATTAGTGTCAGACTCCTGAGTAGTAAAGGACACGAATAAATAGTCAGTTGGGAAATTGTGGTTTAACCTGACAGGCAGCTAGGCACCACACAGTCATTTGCTCACTCCTCACCACTAAGTGGGATGAGGAAGAGATCTGGAAACAAAATAGAACTCGTGGGTTGAGATAAAAATAATCCATACAGCCAAATGATGAAAAAAAACATGGAAACAAAAATGTGGTGATAGTATAATAATCAATTTGAAACCCAAGCAACGGGATCACAAACAGCCTCAACCAACTTCTTTCCTAGTTATTCTCAAAATTATCTGGATGTTTCACAACTAGAAACCTTAAAAATGACGGTAACAACTACACAACGAAGAACAGCAGACAGCTTAAGAAACTGGGTAAACAGCATCTTATTTTCCAGTGGCTTCCCACTTCCATGTGCAATTCAGGTATATATGGGATTGATGCTGCTATTCATGAATTTTTTAAAGAAAGCAGTACCAAAACCATGTTATATCGATAAACTGTAGATAATCCACCAACAGGCACAAAGAGTTATTTTTCTTATGACTTTAGAATGAGCACAGTGAAATATAATCACATGCATTAGAAATGGAACTGCTTACCTCTGAATTTTTTCCCATAGTCTTTCTTGTCTCTTCTTCCAGATCCTTCTGCCTCTGCAGGTGGCTGTTCAAAATTCCTTCTTGCAGGGCTCTAGCACTCTTTTCCTGAGAGAGCTGTCTCTGTGTTTCATCACGCTCTTCTTCAGTCTACAGTAATATAATTAAACTTGTGAATCCCGAGTAAAATCAGAATTAGCAATACCTTCCTATTTCATTCTTCTTTGCATTCTTACATTCTATTAATTCTAATAAGAGCTGTTTATCATAAAAACATAGAATGACCTGCACATCAATCTTCCATGTTTGCAAACAAACATATTTAAGCACTGGATGTTAACTGGTTGTGAAGCACTGGAATAGGCTCCCCAGGGAGGTGGTTGAGTCACCATCCCTGAATGTGTTTAAAATCCATCTGGATGTGGTGCTCAGGGACATGGTTTAGCGGTGGGTTGTCAGAGTTAGGGTACTATGATTTGGTTGCTGTTGGACTCGATGACCTTGGAGGTCTTTTACAACCTGAGCAATTCTACGATTCTATACTTAGGTTTATCTGAATTGAATGTTATAAGGATAGTGTGTGTCCAATGCAAAAAATCAGCATTCTAAAAGTTTTATACTTAATGAATCACTCTCTGTAACAAAAGAAAAAAGCAAAACCACCTTTCTTGGAAATGTACAGAGTTTAAGCAGAAACCCGAGTTATCTTTCTAACATACTACATATACACACTGAATAGAGATGTACACTTATACGCTTCCAGGCAAAGATCTGCCTGTAAGAAGAGCATAAAGCAAAAAAGTAACATTTCCAAAAGCACACTAATTCCATTAACTATATGCTACTACAAGGTCTTAAGCCTACATCTGTAACTCAGTACTAACATTCAGAAATGCCTCAGAACATTTCATTATATTTTCAGTTTACCAAAATCTAGCCATACTGCTGCACAAATTGAGCCGTACGAGATTTATGAAGACTATTAATGAGGTGAGACCTAGAAGAGGACTGACCAACTGAATGAACAGACCGGGAGGTAAACTAATGCAAATCATGCTTCCATTACATTCAGGCAAACTGAAAGAGGTGATGCTAACTATTTACTGCTCCTGCCAAAACAGTGTGGCCACTGAAGATCCCTAATGACCATTTTCATGTGCTCTTAATATGTTTGTAATACGTCCTCAAAATGTACCAAGATAATTACCTAATGCCTGCGGCACAAACAAGGTACGTTTTCAGTGGACATCTCAGAACACAGCATCAATTAGAAAGAAACAGAAAAGCTGAACGTTTAACATACCTGTCTCAAGAGTTTTCTCAGTGATATTAACTCTGTTTCTAAATTCCTTGCACGCAATTCAAGTTGTTGTTTCTCCTCTGTCTCTCTGCAATACCGATCTTCTTTCTTCCTCAGTTGTTCTCTCGTTTTTTCATTTTGCATTTCAGCTTTAAGCCTCTTTTCCTCTTCTTGTTTCAAAGAAAATCTGGGATTTAGAAGAGAATATTTGAGGAATTAAAGCACTGACAAAAAAGTAAATATGCCACATTATGATCTCGCAGAAACAAACTATAAAAATGACACATCTTTTCAAATACATATATTATTCAAATACATATATTTTTGCTATAATTTTAAACTTTTAAAATCCAATGTCATCCCATTAGTGGTGGAAGACATCTTGTACATGAGCTGTACAAGACTGACAAATAAGTCATTAAGTGACATATAAAATTCATCATGTATTTTCCAGTTTACGTAGGCAGATATGAAGAATGTACACTTCTACAATTCCTAAAAAAAAAAAGACCCAAAACTTTACATTACAGGTGCACACTTCATTCAAAATTAGTTCATTGTCTCACCAGATCAAAATACCATAAACTTTTAGTATCAAAAATATACTGTTTTTAATGTAGTGAACATCATCTACATACTGTGAATTCATAGAGACTGCAAGTAATGGCAACAAAACAGCACATCATTACCTAAGACACATCCAAAAACTTCTAAGCAAGCCTACTCTAAGACTACAAGAACTGTTCACCGTGTGTAGAGTAACCTTTTTATTTTTATTTTTAAATGAGTAAGGACAGTATTCCAAAAAAAGATTTAGAAATGTTAAGCTCAGAAAGATTGAAAAACACAGTTCTAAAAGTCGTTGGATCTACATGTGGGAGGAACATCAGCAACGTGATTTTCAATCTAACTGATAAAAAAAGCCTTGGAGAATGTGAGGCTTTGTTTTTTTAATAACTGAAACAATCAGCGGTAAACACTGATGTGGGTAAAACCGTTCACTGTGTGTCCACAGTAAGTAAACAAGAAAGTATGTTTGTATTTGGTAGTTATTTTGAATATTTTTCCAGTATCTTTGTCAACAATTAAGAAAGCGACTATGAACATAAAGAGGTGCTCCAAAAAATCTGCTTTACTAATTCGGGAAAATGAATCTGCTTTATTAGTAGCGACCACTAATAAATATCTCAAAAGACTGGCTGTAACATTAGTTATTTAAAAGGCTTATAATTATTACTTTAGTTTCCCAAAAAGTACAGCTTTTATAAATGTATAGCTAATACTGTTTTGAGATTTCATATAGAAAAAAAATTTACAGATGTTTGGGAATTTTGAAAAACATTTAGAATCAAATCCAGACCAAATTAGGAATGCCTCTGCCTTACTCATAATCCCCTTCCACGTACTGGGAGACTTCTGACACATCTCCTTGAAGTCCACTTCCCTCAGCTTCTTCTCACAGAGAAAACTGCTCCGTGCTCTGTGATCAGCCTGGAAGGCCTCTGCTGCACTCACACATGCTGATTATGATCTCTTGTATGGAGAGTTCAAAAGTTGGACTCAGTGCAGCAAACACAGACCCACAAGAGCTATCACTCCCCTCAGCTTCTTGACGCTCTGCTCTTCTTAATGTAACCTAGGATACTCTCGGCCTACTGAGCTGTGAGATCATTCTGGCTTTTGTGGCACTTAATCTCTGCCGAAGCCCCCAAGGCCCTCACAGCAAAGCAGTTCACAAACCCGAGCATTTCACTGTGTGTCCTCACAAGGGATTCCTCCATCCCATGTGCAGGGCTTCGAATTTGTTCTTGATGTATTTTGTATAATGCCTGCTGGCCACTCCTCTGAAACAGTGTAAATAGTGATTAAAAACCATCTGCATCTAGCAGACGCGGACAAGGGAATGATCTCAAATTTGACCTTCAATCAAACACACCCACTAAACTGCTTCAATTGGCAGTCTGTGGAGTTGCCACAGTTCCTAACTTTATATAAAAATGCAAGGTACAAAGACAAAATCCATGAAGTATAACTCTTAAAAATGCTTGGACGTCCCTATCCCTGGATAGGTACTTCAGAGATACATGGATGCAGCACTAAGGGACATGGCATGTTATCGGCTGGACCATCAGCATCTTCCAAAAGGTGAGCAGGATAACACACATGATCAAATACAAGATTACATACTTAAGGCTTTGGATATCATTTTTGAATTCAACTTCTTGGTGAGCCAATATGGATTTCAAATCTTTAGTCTCTTCTGCTATTAATTGCGACTCTTCTTTTTCATTTTCCAATTTCCAGACTTTTCTCCAGAGAGCTGTATAGCGTTTCTTTTCATGATCTATTATCTGTTCATATTCAAGAAGTATGTTTTGAATTTTCAGCGAAATAGCAGAACCTATATGGAGAAAAAAAAATACGTGAGATTGCACGTACAATCTATTTAATTCACTGCTGTATTGGGACTAGGTGGCAAGGTTTTAGTCATCAGGAAGTCTCTATAAGACAGACACAGAAGACTGTGCCAAATACAGATGAGTCCAACAGACCCACTCCAGGACACAGTTCAGCCTATCAGCCAAACTCGTGGCACCTCCAAGAAAGCATATTTCGGAAAGGGCAAAAAATACCACATAGGCAGAGAAGGAGGAAAAGAAGTGTAAATAACAGCAGTGGAAACATAAAGGTAAGATGAAGGAGAGAGAGGAATGAGGAAGCATTCCAGGTGTGGAAGCAGATTCCTAATCAACCTGTGGAGAGGACCATAATGTAGCAGGTGTTTTCCTGCAGCCCGCACTACAACCTGCAGAGGGACCCACGCTAGAGCAGGGGAAAAGTATGAAGAGGTTGAAGAAGCAGAGAGGAACTACCAGGTGTTGACTGGAAACCCACCATCCTCCTTGCACTGTGCAGGAAGTGGGAGTGAAGAAGCAAAATTGAGTGTGAGAAAGTGGTGGGTGGAAGATGTTTCATTTACTTCTTTTTATCTTTCCCACTACCACATTTAATTGGAAAACAATGAAATTAATTTCCTCCAATTGGAGCCTGTTTTGCCCATGACAATAATTAGTGACAGCCCTGCCTTTATCTCAGTCCTTGGAACTTTTTTATTCTATTTTCACCTCCTGTCCTGCTGAAGAATAGAAGTGAGAGTGCAGGTAATCCACATTTGCCTACTGAATTATTAGAAAAGATTAAGAAAATTAGTGCTACTTATATTTATATCAAGCTATGTGTATATATGCAAGCATATAACAACATTTGATGAGATATTTACATTTTCGGCAAAGCCATTATTTTGGGGAGCAATTTGTCATGACTTACTAAGGGGCACAAACAGGAAAAAATAAAGACTGTTCTTGCTAACGTTTTGATCGCAAAATTTGAACGAGCTGGTCTGTACCTTACAAGAACCTGCTTTTTCAATTCTGACTAGAGACATAACCAGGGGTAAGTAAGGCGTGTCTGCTGACCACGCAGATGGACATCTGAGGTTAGGTGAGATGAATTCTGCATTCAGTGCAGAAGGAGTCTGTACATTTTCAGGAGCAGGGTATGGGGATGTGTCATTTTTGATCATAAATATTAGAGCAAAATAAAAAACTGAAGAACTGTGAAGTTACAGAAGGTAATGAAGAGTTTTAAGAGAGGAACTTGTAACAGAAAACAAAGTGATTTAGAAACTTACCTGAATGATCTGCACTAAGCTGTTCTAGCAGCAACATAGCTTTTTTATAGGTGGAAGTTGTCAACTCAGCATCCCCTGTAGTTGTATCAGAGGACTGTGTTAAATCAAGGTCATCAGTAACATCCATCTGCATGCTGACCTACAGACAATACAGTGTGGTAAGTATACAACACTATATCATTACAGATCATTATAAATACAAGAACAATTCATTCTCTCCCTCACAGATTTGGCTAAAATAATACGAAGTTGCATACTAGCAGAAATCTTTGCATCTTGAACACGATGTAAAAGCTATTACCATTTAAGTGATTAAAAGCTGATAAAAACCTTATTTTACAGTACCTTTTTCTTTTCACTCCTTGTTTTTGTTGCAGGTCTGAAAAACAGAAATACACTTCAGTACTGAAATGCTTATACTGCATTACAAACAATAACTGAAGTTGCTCTGAAAACTTAATTTCAGAAGCAAATTAAACTACAGTTTAATAACAAAACTTTGTTACATGTAGTCATGTAGCTGAAGGCAAAAAAAGAAACGATAAAAACACCTTTTTATGTGTACTGAATGGCTATGTTTTCTGCATGGTATGAGGAATTATAGAACAGTTCAGGTTGAAAGGGACCTTAAAGGATCATTAGGTCCATGTGGGAAAAGGGAGCCTAAAGGAGATTATTCTGTAATTATTAAATTATTTATAATATTCCTTATATTTAGTACCTTTCTTCTTCTTGAGATGTTTCACTGAAAGTGCTATCATCCATTACTTGAATCTTCTGCTTAGCCTTCTTCTTTGAAGACTGCCTTTTATTCTCATTTTTCTTCACACTTTTTGCATTCAGAACAGATTTACAGTAATGAACAGAAAGAAAACAAAATCACCAACTTAGTACATTATATAAAATAAGAAACACTCTAGGAAAAAAACCAAACCAAACAAAAACAAGACTGAAGATGTCTGCGATAAAACACAGGCTTGATTCCCAAGATCTTGGAAAACATTCAAGCTGTAACACCTCTCTGTCCCAGTCAGGGGATGGACGTAGAGCACAGATTCTCCTGAAGAAGATGCAGATAAAAAAACCCTGCCTAGGGTTATGCAAAAGCATCTGTGTCTTCTTCAAATGTTTTAGACCTGTTTGGTAATATAATATTCCTCTTTCCCGATAAAGGGGATCTGAGTTTAATGAAAACAACTGCATGAGGAACACTAATATCTCCTAAAAAAAGGGAGAAAGTAAATTAAGTTTCTGCTTTTCTGTTCTGAGTGGCTGTTTATTAGGAAAAAAGCTTATTCTCAATCTCCAGCTAAGATTCTGAAGTCCCGATTAGTGTCCGTTTTAAGGAAGAAATTCACAAGATCTCTATCTCCTCCACTGAAATAAATTTGAATGGCAAGAAGCGTTTAGATGAGGTGCTAAGGGATTGGATTTAGTAGCTTAGTGGGTAGAGATGGTGGTAGGAGGATGGTTGGACTAGATGACCTTGTAGGTCCTTTCCAACCTAATGTATCTATCAATCTATGTGCACTTAGTTCTTAGAAAAATATATTTTTAAAAAGCTTGAGGAGCATGGGACGACTGAGCACAGCTTTCAACACTGAGGAAAGTGATTCAAATACAAGACCAGAAAAACCCTGAAGCTAAAACCCCTAAATATTACAAATAAAAATTACAGATTATTTTATTAGGTTACCTTTTTAGTGGCATTTCTGTTAATTTTGATCTCTCTTCAGATGCAGAATTCTTTGTGTGTGTTTCTTCTTCTATCATTTTTTTACTCTCAGTTTTTTCTTCATTCTTCCTTAGAGTGAGCTTTTCTTTCACTGGTTGACTGGTAATATCACCTCCTGGTGTACTTAATTTATCAAGATCTTCTTGTTGCCCCGCTGTTTGCATTTTGAAATGTTTCTGCTTCCTTTCTTCCTTCTCAACCTACGAAGAGAAAATTAAGCTTCATATATTTTTCTGTTCCTGAAGGCGATAAAAACTGTATGCAAGACCAAAGAATCTAAGGCTGACTTCTGAAATGATGAAAAATAAAAAAGAATTTTCACAGTATGAATGAAGTCATTGAAAATATTCTCATTTCACTCATGATTTAAAGTATCACAAAAAACACAGACCTTAGGAAAGAAACAGTAAGTCATGACTGATGGGTAAGAAATTAGATGGACTACACACCATTAGTTGTAGAAACACAAAAGATGAGCGGATGCATGGACGGAGCTCTCCCTTAATGACGAGGAAAAAGAAATCCCAAACTCACAAGCAGAAAGTTTCACAGCAATCAGGAGTTTTAGTGAAAGGCAATGAAGGCACACCATGCACAAATCACAGCAAACAAAGAGATTAGTCAAGACCCTGTTCAGAAGCTATTTTCATTCTTTGCCTGAGAATCAAAATTGATGTACTTGTATGCATTTCTTTTCATGGCAATGAGGTGATCACTACTTACACTGGAACTGACTGCCACCTATTGTTAAACTGAAGCAATAATATGTTTTGTTTTCCCCACAACGTAATTAGGTTTTGAGAAAACTACAATTCTCCACTGCTCTCCTTATTTATGAGTTACATACTTCCCTTAAACCAAAAAAAACTGCACAAAAAATTTTCTTTTAATGATCAATAGCTAACATGAACAGGACCATTGATACGGAGAAAGACTGAGGAATAAGGAGCAGCAGGTGCACTTCTACCTCTTTCTGTAGCTGTACCTTCTCTTTCTCCAAAGCCAGGAATACCATCTGCAGCATTCCTACCTTACTCTTAAATCTTTCCACATCTTGTTTTAGTTCTTCATCCAGATTCCTTTGCAGCATGCCACCCAGTTGCTGAGCATGTGGAAAAAGATTTTCTATTTCCGTTTCTCCCATTTCCTTGATTTCAGTAAGACAGTCTCTGGAAACACTGTCACTAAGACAGACATCCTTGCCAGATTTCTTCTCTCTTATAAAACCAAGTGTACTTTCATCATTTGTGGAAATTGGTCTTATTTTAGGAGGAATATTAGAAATGTCACCCAAAATATTTGTTTTTAAACAATCTCTCAGGGAATATTCAGGACTTCCCTCTACATCCCTACTAATCCCATTCTCATTCTCTTCCATTTCCTCTTCTTTTGCTAGAGGTACTTCTGTATTATCTGTGTACTTAGCACAGTCTTCTTCATCTGTACTCCGGGTATTTTCCATGTTTGCATTTAAATTACTGTGATCAGGAAGGATGTCACAACTTGAAATTACAGTTTCCATTTCGGGTTCTTTTAGGTCTACGTTAAGTTTCACATCTCCAAATTCACCTTTACTTTCTAACTTATTACTTGATTCTGTCACACAAGATGAAACATGAAAACTCTGCAATTCCTCATTGAAGTCATCTTCTGCCCCTTCTGCCACAAGGGACGTAGTTTTCTCAGGTTCATCAATTTCACCAAACAGCTGCTTCAGCTCTGCTGTAATGTTTTTAAAATTTGTTTTCAATTCCCTTTTCTCATTTTCAACCCACATTCTTTCGTATCTTTCTTCCCACGGTTTTAGACTTAACTGCTTGTCAGCACTGTGGGATTCCTCGTTTTCTGCTAGGGCTTCCTGATGAGAAATTTCTGCTTTGTCAGTCTGCTTTTCATGTGCTGTCTTTTCTATCAAGCTGGAAGTTTCTAAAATACATTTATCCTTAAATAAGCAGGTAGAGATAGACAAATTACCAAGAAAAAGGAAATTATGGTTAAGCCAAGTGATTTATGTTGCAGACTTATCCTGTCATACAACAAAAATAAAAACACCACCTTATTTATTTATTTTTTTAAGAAGGAAACAGAAGGATACAGTTTAGAAACAATGGTTTTTCTTCATTAAGATTTCTCTGAACACGAGGATTGCTTTTACCAGCTACAGAGAGCAGGCAGGCTAAAAGGAGTTTATGTTTTAGTACTCTACTTAAGAAAACAAGGAAAAAAAAAGACCAAACAGAAACCAACAAAACAGTCAACAACAATGTAGAACACAACTGCCTTAATTTTCCCATCCTCCAGCACTTTCTACTGTCTGGCACTCTACAACTCCCTGCTAGCTGTGTTAACACAGTGTGAGTGATTAACAAGCTTTTTACTAACCACCACAAGGAGAACTGGCTACATTACAATCATTCTTGCTCCCCAGAGTCAGAATTACTAAATTCCATTCCAAGCTTCCAAGAAAAATATTTAGTAGGAAAACCTGTTGGTTCCTGCCCTCAGCCCAAAAAAATCAAGAACTGAAACATCTACCAAAGCTGCCTCAAGCCCACTGACCGCATCCTCTCTGCAGTCTCCTCGTGTCTCTGACTTCATGTTCCATTCCTCAATGCTGCTGACTGCTCACATCATGTGTCACAGTCCCTGCAACATGCTCCCTGGTTTGTGTTTCCTTCTGAATTAGGCCTGCAGCCTTTCAGTCCCCAGGGGCCAAGACCATTGATCTTCTCACTCTGGTTATAAAGGCCCATTTCTCCTTCCACATCTCAACTCCGCAAAAATCTTTCACAATGGAGAGGAGCATCTCAGTCAGCCACCATTTGAATCAGCCACTCTGCTCCCAAGCTCCACTCTTTGCACATCTACTACGTTCTTCCAGTACTTAAGTTCTGTTCTCTACCTGTTGGAATTAATCACATCCCTCTTCCATGGTGCCTGGGCGTGTGGTGGAAAATACTTGCTCCACTGTCCCTTGATGTATTACAGAAGACTCTAGACACTCCCTGGAGATCCCTACCTAGTCCTGTCCTGTATGCCCAATACAAACAGAATGCCCACTTTATATTCCTCTACAATGGCCTCCAAAAATCATTTTCAAACACTTTTTAACTTGATCAGACAAGGGTACATTGTGCAGAAGCAGAGGAAGCATTAACAGATCATCATATTTCAGGTTTTTGCTTGATCTTTCTCTTACAAAGAGGAAAATCTGGCATGTTTTATCAAAGAAAAACAATCAGATGATAGAAAAAATCTTGCTCCCAATTGAATACATATTTTGGATAGGAAAAAGAAATCACGACTGCACCGTTTCTCAGCACTGCACACAAAGAAAAACAGTGCAATGTTTAAGCAAACCAGCTGGAAACCTATCAGGACAATGTCAAGTATCCATCACAGCAGCAAGCATTTTACACAACTGCAAGAAGATAGTATCTAACTTCAGATGATAGAAACCTCACGTACAAGACTCCCTTTTCAGAACCATTTACTGACTGGTAAGCTTTCTTTTACCTTAATGCATAACACAGTTTACTAATTCAGACTATAACTCATAGTATCTGGTTTCACATACCTGCCCCCCCCAGTTTTCAATGGCATCCTTGACAATCTCTTCTTCAGCTGATGACGGCGCATGAAAGACAGAATCTGACCACTCACCTACAGTGAAGAAATCACATTTTTGTAATGAACATGACTTAGTACATCTTACTTATACCTAGAGAACACCCTGAATCACCATATTTGTGAGAAAATAACATAAACACGTCCTCTCAAATGTTTGATTTGAAGATCACATTATTATAATGCAGTTTTAAGATGCATCTCTGTGAACTACTTTCTCTCAGGGCACGTTCCTTTTCATGCCTTCGGGAAATTTGATGAAAGTCAGTACAAACGGTCACAAATGGACCTTTAAAAAACACAAATGGCTTATGTTTACGTAGGAATAAAATTATATATACATGACATACTGTGTGCCATACAGAAACTGGCTAGATTCCTCTAGTTATTTACACTGCTCCATGTTTTGTGCCAAGAAGGGTCACATTTAACCCTTCCAGAGCTAGAAATGTGTGTGCCACAGGAATCATAACACACTGTTTTCTGTAAGAAATACAGCTTGCTGAAACCCAAACCCAAATATAAAAGTCTAAAAGAAACATCCACATGTACTTAATACCTAAACTTCAAGATAACACATGGATGAAAAAAAAAGAAAAGAAAAAAAAGAGACACAAGGAAGGATAAACAGAAAATATATGAAATGCAGACAGAAAATGAGCTATGAAAAGACTGTTTTTCCCACCTAACTTGGCAGTGTTATGATATCCTGGACCGTTACTGGACAAGATTTCACACCACTGTGTAAACCAGACAAAACTAAAACTCACAGAATCATAGAATCAGAAAGGTTGGAAAAGACCACCACGATCATGGGTAAATGAGGTTGCTAAATCACTATCCACCATATCTGAAGAGTTGTAGCAGTCAGGTGAAGCCCTCAGTGACTGGAAGAAGAGAAACATCAAACCTGTTTTTATAAGGGTAATTAAAATAAGGAGGACCCTGGGAACTACCAACCCAAATTACACGATGGAGTAACTGCAGTGAAGGATAAAGGAAAAGCAACTAATGACAGCTACCTTGAATTAAGACTCTTGACAGGGGCCCAAACAATAAACTTGTCTCTAAATTGGAGAAAAACGATGGATAGATTGTTTGGCAGATAAGAAATTGGTGCCAAGTGGTATAGCTGATATGCTAGTGAAAGATGACATGTAGAAAGATACTGACAGCCTAGGGAAGTGGGCTTCATGACATTCAACAAAGCCAAGCGCAAGGTCCTGCGCCTGGGCTGGGCAATCACCAGCATCAGCACAGAACAGTTGATGGACAGCCAGAGCAGTCCTGTGGAAAAAGACTTGGGGGTACTGCTGCGTGAAAAATTAGATACAAGCTGGCAATGTGTGTTTGCAGTTCAGAAAGCCAATTGCATCCTGCACCTCATAAACAGAAGCATGGCACAGCCAGCAGGCCAAGGGAGGTAACTGTCCCCTTCCTCCTACTCTTCTTTACCGAAACCCTAACAGAAGTTCTGAGTTCAGCCCTGGGCCCCCCAGCACAAAAAAGACCTGTTAGAGTAGTTCCAGAGGAGAGACAGAAAAATGATTAGAGGACTGGAACACTTTTCCTACGAAGAAAAGCTGACAGAATTGGAGAATATAAGCCTTTCCAGAGACCACATTATGGCTTTTCAATACTTAATGGGGGCTTATAACGCAGATGAAGTGAGACTTTTTACTACGGCCTATAGTGATAGAGCGAAGGATAACAGTTTTAAACTAAAAGACAGTTTAGGTTAGATACAAGGAATAAATTCCTAATAAGGGTGGTGAGGCACCACAACAGGTTTCCCACAACAGGGAATGAGGTGATCTTTAAAGGCCCTTTCCAGTCCGATTCCATAATTCTATGATTCTTTATATTCTATGATCCTTTATGCATCTTACAGAAACACTGCCACTGCAAAAGAGAATCTTTTTTTCTTTATGCATTGCAAATGCACACACACACACACATTTTTTTCTGGAGGGAAGTTTAAAATCTTTGCTGTCAAAAGAAATAGTACCTTTTTTCCAAGACTAGGATGCCAAACAGCTTGGAACAATTTCCATTCCATGCTTAGAAGCAGCAATAGTTTTCTGAACTCCTAATCATCTACTTCATGTGCTTGCCTATATCAGTTTTCACCCGATTAGTATTTTCAGGGGCTGACTGTAGAAACTTTAAGACCTGAATAGGGTCTTCTAATCTCACTAACAAACACTTAAATTCATACACATCCGAATAAAGAAACCAAGCACCCATTAAGGTTTAATCCTCTCTCCCATATATACAGCATGATCTAGCTGCTTCACTTTTATCCTCATTTCCCAACCAATTCCTGTCAACATGCTTTCACTCACTTCCTCCCAGTTAAACTCCCTTTTCCACTTCCTTCCCCTAGCTCTTAGTGGTTAGTTTCAGCAAAACATGAGAGGAAGGCTTCAGGAGAACATATGTAACACACATTTTAAAACAACTGCCAGAGAGGTAGAGAAAAGCCAGGTAAATAAACACTCTAAGTGCAGCTGGAGCTCCTGGACAGCTTAGTTTGCAGATCCCTACCTTGGAATCACACATAGGACACACTCCCTATTGCTCCTCTGGAGACTGGTACGCTTGAAAATGGGTACGAAAGTATATCTGAGGATGGCCTGACAAGGGGTGATGACAGCAGGTATGCCAGAGGAAGCTTATACTGAAGAAGGTTTTTTACAAGCATTGAATGGTGGATTAGAGGATAAAAGGCACACAGATAGAGGCATATTTCATTAAATCTTCAGCTGAAATAACATCTTGCTAGCAAACATTAACTTAATAAGTAAGAATTTACAAGTACAATGTGTCTGCCCACAAAGAACACGACACAGAAAAACCGGTTACAAATACCTTCGTCGTCTACACCTCCTACACTAAATTCCTCCAGTAGATCTGCAAAACAAGTACGTCAAATGCTTAAATATGCTTATCCAGAAAGATTCCAAAGCTAAACTCCCAATATCAAAGTCACCATTACCTGATTTCCGCCTTTCTTTTTTTGAAGATGCTTCAATCATCTCTGAAACTGCTGCGGAAGCCTTCAACTATGAAAGACAATACGGTGAACAAACAAACCCAATTCAAAATAACAAGAGATTTCTTTAATGGACAGAACGAGTAGTCTGAAATGAAAAACATTTACCTGCAAATTACTGCGTTTCTCTGAAAAGCCTGGAGGTGCAAAATGAAAGCGCTATTTTATTTAATTGAAGACATCTTTTACTCTGTATAGTAGGTTCTGTAATTGTTGGTTGCAAGCATTACTTCATTGAAAGTGCAATAGCTAGTATTCAATTATCACGTAGAACTCATAGCAGTATACAACAAATGCAGAGTAATTCCCATCATGTATCTTTTATACAGAAAAATTAAACCACAGAATGAGAACAACATACGAGAAGCATTCAGTCATGTCTGTTAACAGAACAAGATAAAAAGATTTTGTTCTTTTTGGAAGCTGAATTCTGCTTTCTAAAAGGATTAATTAGAGCAGACAGCTTTGGCTTTTTAATGAACAATCCAGCAGCACTGTGACTGTTTCTAGACCAGTGCTTTATATTGAGGATGCTTTCTCGTTAACAGCTCAGGGAGAGCAAGGCTACAGACACAGAAACCTCATACTCGTGTTACTCAATGAGGTAAAACCAAGCTGGTTCCAAACAGATCACTGCTTTAGCTTCCATGAAACAAATGTTATTTGGTTGTAACGCACAACAACGTGCACTATTCCAAATATTTTTGAAGTTTTCTGTCCAATTTTATTTCCAAACTCACACAACCTACTGGCCAAGTATTGTGTGAATCCTCTGCTGCAGTCATCTTAGAGCTTACAAGGCCTCTCATGAAACAAGTATGTAAAATGTTTCTAAGAATGGTTCCACAGAATAATTTTCACATAAAAAATATTAATAAAAAACCATCAAGATTTGATTTTAGTACACTTGGTGGTCAAGTAACACAGATGTGCTGCAGGAAGATTACCACAATTGCCTCTTCCCCCTTTCCATATTGATTTCAAACTTAGCAGAATCATATGAAGCAGACTTTAATGACAATTAATAAGTTGATTTAGAGCTCTCAGAAGCTTGCAAAGATCTGGGTCCAGCCTACTACACTAAAATTGGATTAGCCTTTTCAGCTATGTCATTGTACCCATATTATAAGCTGGACTGCCAAATCATTTTTAAAAAGAGACAAGTTTTATTCTGATAACAAAACTTTCCTGCTCTCTCATACTCAATCAGGATGGTCATAAGGCAAACGCCACAAGCTGCCCAGCAACAAAACCTGAATTTATCCTCACGTTTAAGCTCAATCAGATACCACTCTTACTGCATTAAGCAACAATTTAAAGCAAAAAAATACATACATGTCCAGAAAACACACATAACACACACAAGAACTTCCAGGCCAGCAAGTGCAGTGTTAACTGGTGTTAATTAACAAGAGCCCGGCAATACTTCATTGCTGCAGCACACACCCAGAGCACAACAGGGTTCCTATGGAAATCACTAGAAAAAGTTCACTTGTCTACAAACACAGACAAATCCAACCTGTGAGAAAGTTACCAGTGTTGTGCTCCCCTGAAATATTCTGCAAGCATGCTCCATATTCATCCGCAGCTGGGAGCAACACACCAGGTGCTACTTCTCTCAGACATTCGGAATCCGACTGCACAATGTAAAACACGTGCATGAGAACTGGTACAAACTTTTTTTTTTTTCTTTAATTAAGTGTATCAAAGGCTTCTGTATCTCTAATCAAAAGGAAAAAATATCCTCACGTCTCATCTGAACTATTCTGTCGTGTTGATAATGCTTGTCAAACCAGACAGCCACAGAAGAAATTAACATGGGAAATCAAGATGTTGATAATGAACAAGGAGCTTATGTCTGTGGGCCTTGTACCCCACAGTGGTGAGTGAATGCACGAATCACTACATTGCAAAAAGAAAACAAGTGTGATCTGTGTTGATTAAAGGCTATTAAAGGCTAACAAGGCAAAGCTAACAGAGATTAAGGCTACCTTGAAAATCTCAGTCTTGTATTTTTAAGAAAGGGGTAGGGGATGAGTTTGTTTTTCCTCACACACACAAAAAAAAAAAGTCAGAGGAGGGTTAGCTACAGACCTTGCTCGCTTTTGTCTTGTTAATTATCTCAGACAGAATGGATGAAAACAGCCAGCACACTTGGTATTTGTTGAACACGATTTTGAAAAATGGATTAAGTGTATCTACAAAAGATAAAAGTTCTATACAGAAAAATCTAAATGTCTAGGCTGTTCACCCTGGGGACGACCATTTAACTGCAACTGCATCAGCAGAATAGAGCTGTACAGTGAGAAAAACAATCCTCACACAAGCTCCCTTGAGAAGCTAACAAGTTTTCACGTGCAGTAAACCATGATGTATCAACATCATGCTAGAAAACCAACTCCAAAGCCAGTAGCTAGGAAGCCCATGTAAACAGTTTGACCTAACTTTGTCCCACCACTAACTGAACAGAGAATCTACAGCGTAAGTATTTCAAGGACCCCCAGTTACAGACACAGAGCAGCAGCAACATGAGGTAAATAAGCCTCATCAGGGGCAGGGCTCAATTCAAAGGGAAGCTCTCAAGTAGTTCTCATCTGACTCCCCTACACTGGGAGATGCATATTTCACAGGAAGTACCTCAGAATCCCAGGGAGACTCAGACTCTTCCTCTTGCTCTGCCCCTACAGCTGGCAGGGCACCTACAAAGGATGGACAAAGAGAGACATTGAGAATTTACTGCACTCCACTTTTATCACCCATCAGTCAAAACCAGGATCTGAAAGAAGAGTAACAGCTCTACAGCAGAGGACAAACCAATAAATGAGTTATACTTGAGGGTATCTTCCCACCCAGTCACATCACAGAGTTCCTCTACTCCTCTTATCTCTTTTCCAACAAAAGATGCCTGAGGATGACAGCTGATATGGCTGAATTCCTCACATTTGGATAATGTTCAGGCAAACACTCCAGCATGCTGCAGTCTCAGCATACACAGAGCTTGAGTCATCTTCCCTCTAGCCTACCTCCAGCATTTGGCATTTATGATCACTTCCCAGTGTATAGGACATACCATAAAAGTATGATGCAAAAATCCTGTCACACTAAGAGGAAGCTGCCAACACACACAGCTCCTTGTTAAGTGCAATCAAGCAAGACCTGACTAACATTCATTACCCTGCATCTTCGAAGCAGGTAGATACTGAAGGACTGCCATTTAAAAAATGGAGTAGGAGCTCACAGTTCCAACACTTACCCCACACAACTGCAAGCATTTTTCATCTTAGTAATTAAGTCTAGTCTCTTCTCTGCCAGCAGAGCATAATGCTGAGTCTCACCACCAAACTCCTGGCCAGAACAGACCACCTTCATTTCTCTGTTTTAAGCTACTCCATTATGTTAAATAAACTCAGGATTCATTCACACAGAAATGCAAGGAACATTTGCAGGAAAGAGGCAGAGAGTAGTGATGGTGTCCCACTCTGGAAAACTGTAACTGTTAATTCCAGCCTGGGTGCTGACTACTTATAGTTTGCCAAATGCATGCTTAGGGGAAAATGTGCAAAGACAAAAGAGCCTTGAGTGCTTCTGGCAGATCCTCTGTGCAGCATCTGACCAATAGATAGCTACACATGCTCTGAAAACATCTACTCCAGGAGGCTATGCTCTGGAGACAGACAATGGAAACAGTATCTTCTCCTGCTTTGAGACCCTGAGGGGAGTACCAAAGCACCCAAACTCTGAGCTGGTCATTCTCTCACACACAGAGGAGCAGCACTGGAGAGATCTTCTGCATCTTAAAACTGAACGAGCTGAAGCACCTCTTTGTACCTCCTCTACCACTGCTAGCTAGGGTTCACAGGTAACAGCAGCATTTATCATCTTTGAGGATAATTACCATTTTACTTCATTAATGGAGCAATTATAGAGGAATAATCAGGATCAGTATTTAATTAACTCACTTCTCTCATTAGCAGCATCTTGGACTTGACGGGTATTACTACAAACAGAGTTTTTCACACCCATAAAAACTGCACTATGCATCTCTTCACCAGCATCTTCCTTCTCCCGTTTTGACTTTTCTTCCTAAAGAGATTGACCAAAACATTTTTTGTGAGTAAGACTAAAATGAAGCAAAGCTCAACAAAGTTTCTAAAGGCCTTCAATTTTTCAACAGGGATCTGTATGATTTAACAGCAATGCCTCATGCTGTAAACTTCATCCCTGGTTAGGCAAAGCCCTGAAGCACTTCCTCGTGGCAGCCTAATTCCAGCTTCATTTATATTACTCAGGACCACAGTTTCCAGAAAAAAAGTTTTCCACCTTCATCCTTGTAATTACGTATTAAAAATATTGAAAATGATGTCTGATACTATTCTTATGCATAAGAAATGTCTTTGGCTACAAGTAAGATATTTTTAGTATCAAAACTGGATGACTGAAGTATGTATATGCGGTGAAGTATTAACAGGAATACCGTTCCCTGTTGCTTACCTGTATTGCCCTTAATAGACCTTTGCAACTGAATCATCCCAGTACACTTACTTTTGTGCTCGAGGTAAATGCCCTTGGATTTTCTTCACATCTATTTAGGCACAGGTTTCCACTTCCTTGTTTCAACGCTTCATGGAATTTATTATCTACTTGTTTACACTGCTCTTCTTCAGCATCTTCATCATCCAGGACAGAGTCTGGTCTTTCATTTTCAAGCTTTAGGTTTTCTGATGCTGACCAAGAACTACTACTACTTTTGAAGCCATCACTGACACTTAAATTCTCCTCCTGAAGACCACCACTATTTGAGAGCGGCTGAGGCAGTGCTTTTTTCATGGCTGTCATTTCAGGGTTAGCCAGACAAGAATCTTTATTTCTTTGAAACACCTCCTGAATCGTGCTTTTCTTTCTGCAGCTTTCTTGTTTATCTTGTAAATTATTTGGATTTTGAAGGACAGCTTGTTTTGGTACTAACTTGTAAGATACTTCATTATTCATTCTCTTTGGAGACGTGACTGTTGTATTTTCTTGCAACCTTTCGTAACATCCAGCTATAAAAGACACAGGAGTATCAACAGATTCCTCCATATTTTCATCAAGTTTTTTACATATTTTCTGATTATTACTGGAGACATTTCCAGCTCCACAATCAGCATCCCCTTCATTCTTAACATTACTAAGATATCCCAATTTCTGATTAATTTCTGCCTTAGGTTCTATTTTACCTCTCTGCTCCTCTTCCTTTATGTCATTAGATTGAGCTTCTTCATCTTCCAGATCTTCTTCCTCCTTTTCATCTTCCTCTTCTTCTTCATACTCCTCATCCTCACCTCCATCGTCATTTTCATCTTCTTCCTCCTCTTCTTCCTCCTCTTCTTCCTCCTCTTCTTCCTCCTCCTCCAATTCATCTTTCTCAAGGTTGCTTGAATCTGAGACATCTTGATTCAACAACGCCCCACGTTCTCCTTTGTTCAGGTTTGCATCTGTTGCTTTTTTTTGTTCAAGGCTTTTCTTCTGTGACTTCAGACTTTTGATTTTAGAACCACCTCCACCACCTTATAGCATGAGAAAAGGAAAAAGGAGTATGAATCAAATGAGTTATACAAATAGCAACAGGCATTTTACCCATTTAAAACACGGTTCTCTGGGACTGTAAGGAAAAGAAGCCAGGTAAAGGCAGGGTGGGGGAAAGACTTATCAGAGACAAAAGATTAGGAGGGGACTCAGTATCTTTGTTTTCATTATCTGACTTATTTTACCCTGAAATGACTATTTGTTCTGTTCTCATAATACTACCTTCTTCATTTATTATAACCAAGTGGAAAACAAACAAACAAACAAAAAACCACCACACAAAATGAAATTACTTAGCAAGTTTTCATTTGTATGTCATTGTATCATGAAGTCTCTTCCAAATAACTTACCGTTATTCCTGAACTTTTGGGAAACATTCATTAACATAGCCAAGTTTGGCTTCTGTGGCTTCTGCAAATGAAAATACATTTTAAAATAATTATTTGATCTATTTTTTATTAGCTTGTTTGTTTTTAAACAAATCTTTTACCTACATCAAATCTTGAACAGTAAATAAAACCAGGCTGACTCCTTTTGAAAGTACTCAGATGCTTTCTAGATCCTTCAATTTTAATTACACATTCTTCATGTATATAAGTCAGTGACTATTTTACTTCAAAACTATCTGTAGATGCATAACAATCCTAAGAAAAATGTTTTTTTTTTAATACATAGCTAAAATACATCTGTGCTTGGGATTGCAGAGTCTGGTTGCTTACTTGTAAGTGCGCACAGCTCAAGTAACTGTTAGAGTTCCATAAGCTCGAAGCATAAATAGATTAAATACAACTCCACTCAGTGAAAGATCTGTAAATTTCAAAATAATGCTCAAAATATGCATCGCTTTCATTTAAATCAATGTAAGAAAATGGAACGATGTTTAAAGAACACATGCTTCCATTTCCAGCGTTGCAGAGTGTGTGGAACTACCAAAATGAAGTTCCTAATCACTGCAGAATCCCAGTGCAACAGACTACATACTCCAGACATCACTGAAAAAAATGGTGATCCTTCAGAACATTAATAAGAACAGTAGGAGTGAGCAGATGTTGCTTATAAAAGTAGTAAAATCCAAGTATTCAAAAATAATGCAGTGTGAGATTATGTACAAACATGGAATGTCATCCCACAGAGAAAGGAAAAAAAAAATACTTATTTGAGCAGCTCAAGCATTGAGCACTCAAGAACCTAGTGAGAAAGAAAAGAGAACCAGGTGATGAACAATTTGACTAGATTTTAATAAATAAATGATCATTTTCATTATCAGTTAGTATTCTGTCAAGTAAATTAGGGGCAACAATAGCAAAGTTTGAAAGAAAACAAATCAGTGTTAACTTACCAACCCCTAAGGTTTGCAAATCTGACTCAATAAACAGCTACAAAAATCTGTTTTCTTATCCCGATATCTACTGCTTTTTTGCCCCAAACCATCAATCGACTGCATGTTCTGCCAAAGGTACATCTCTTTTTAGGGAAAAACTCAGAGCTGAAGAAAGGTTGACAGACCAGAGACTCCTTTTACGGAGAAAAAATTTAACTGTCTGGAAAAGCAGTTTATTGCAATCTAATAGAGAGCTGCCTTAAAATCACTGATTTTACACAGTCATTTTCCTAGAAAGGCACTGTACCTTGGGGGTAAAATCCAGTTCTTCTTCCTCAGAAGTATGCCAACTGTCGTTACTGTCCTCTTTTTCAGAACTTCTTAGAAAACAAAGCAAAATAAATACTGGTTCTTTCAAACCATTTCTCAAGTAAGTGTTTGGTGTGTTTAGAAGTCTCACCTTAGTGAATCTCCTTCGGACATGTCATCTATTGCTGTTCAAATATAAATGGACATGTTGAAATTAGATTTTGCACACTAAAAATTAATCAGTGCAAACACTGAACATGGAAAACAGCTCATATTAGTATGGAAGCTGGAGTGGCCAATTCAATAAAAACAACATGAAGGAAAGCATCTACAAAACAAGTGCTTCTTCAAACTATATTGTAAAAATAAAATAATAAAAACAGATAAGAGATATTTACATTTTATTTGCTGCTCTTCCAAGCTATGGATCATTCTGAAAAATGTAAAGAAAATCAAAAAGTATACTTGGGAGCTAAAGGCTGTCCCTAGGTAGAAGAATCGCCAGCAATTCTCCACAGTGAATCAAAGAAGGATATACAAGAGACGAAAGGAGCATTACCAGGGCATGCTATACTACACTGCAAGTTTTCATCAGACAATGGAGGTAGTGATTCACACCTAAGATCACAGGGTAAGTCAGGTCAAAAGGGATCTCCGGAAGTCTGTCAGCCAACTACTTAAAGCCAGCTCAGCTTTGAGGTCAGGAAAAGTTGGTCAGGGCTTTATCCAGGGTAGTCTTGAACACCTCCAAGAAGAGAAACCGTCCAACCCCTCTTCTGCCATCCTTATCATGGCCAACACTTTTCATTTCCAGTTAGAAACTTTCTTGCTTCCATTTCCAGCTCTTGCATTTCCACCTCCTGTCAAGTACCACAGCGAAGCACTTGGCTTTGTCTTCTCATCTGCATTAGAAGCCGCTGCTAGGACCTTTCAAAGCTCCTCCTTCTTCAGGCTGAGTAAGCCCATTTTCTCAGCCCCCTCTCACAGGGCAAATTTTCCTTCACAAAAATGATGGCTCCCTAGAGAATGAGCTCACTGCTGAACCATCAACCTCTCCTGTAGCCGAAACTCAGAACTACAACCAAGGATCAAGGCACAGCCCAGTGAGTGCCAAATAGGGGCAGACAATTGCTTTTCTCAGTCTCCTGGCTTTCCTGCTCTTAAAACAGCTCAAGCTGCAGCTCTTAGCTGCCAGGGCACCCTGCAGCTCATGCTCAGCTCGCCTTCTGCCAGGTCTCCGTCCTTTCTCAGCAGAGCTGCTCCCCTGTCACACAGTCCCACCATGTTTTGTAGGAAGGGGATGTTCCTCACCATGAGGGTCTTGGTATTTGCCTTTGATAGATTTCTTACAGTGTCTGCCAAGTCCACTTCATCAGCTTGCCAAAGTCCCTCTCAATGCCAGTTCCGTGCTGAAGCATATCCAATCATCTCCCTAATATCAGATCATTTGCAAACTTTATGAGAGTGCCTTTAAGTATTTCTATCCTTCAGGTCATTGATGTACTAACGAAAACTGCACTGTAGGAAAACAATTTCTGAAGTGCTAAGGCCTCTTAACAACCAAGACAAAATAGAGTCCCAGCACACAAGGGAAAAACAAACATATCTGACCTCCACAAAGAAGTCAGCATTCCCAAAGTTCCTGAACTAATTTTTAACCATCATTAACAAAATGAAGGGCAAATGAGAGTACAAATTCTGTCTTTCCTAAACACAGAGTTTAGGTGAGAATATTTCCTGAACACAGCTTTCTGAAGATGCAATGCAGTATACAGGTTCAGTGAAATCTCATGTAGAGAAGACCTAGAGGCTGAAACTTCCAACATTAATGTTCCAAAGTTAAACAGTTTAAATGCTTACAGTCTGATTTTTTATGTTTTCCACTACAGACAAACACAGAACATTCTGCTAACAGAACACTGCAGTACATATAACTAACTAACTCAGTACTAAGACTCTATCTGCTAACTTTACGCACAGAACAGAAAATTACTGCTGTGTAGAACAGTTAAACTCTGGACATGTGACTTCAGTTACAACTTCGTTAAATATCGCTAGAATTAATCAAAACAGCTCATTATATTATCTGAACTTTTGCTTTCAACATATAATCCATATAACCAATGATCAAAACCAGGTCACACTATCCTTTTGAGGGCAGGACAAGAATTTCAAGAGATAGCTTTCAGCTAGAACAAAGTCACAGCCATGATGCATTGACACAGAAATGAGATCTAGTCTCTAGGGATTGCCTGTTTCCACTTCAATTGAATCCCATCCCCATTTCTGAGCAACAGAAGAACAGACTACCAAGCAAGCAAACAAACAATCCAAAAAACAAAACACTACCACAGGCGACAAAAGCAAACGCTGAATTGAGTAATAATGAACTCATGCAAAACATGCAAACAAATAAAAACTGCCCCAAATTCACTCTAACTTATAGATCTTAAACCACCGAGATACGGATCTGCAAGATAATAAGCACCTACGATGTATTTGTGCATCACAAGATATGTTTCGTATTTAAAATACTGCTGTACATAATACCTTTCCTTGATTCTCCTGTTCTTGAGGTCTGCTCAGGAGACTGTTGCATTCCTATATCCATTAAGGGAAAGGCATGGAAAGGACAGATGAAACAATGACATCAGAATAAATTTAAAAGCTTAGAAGACTGGAAAACACAAAAAGCACACAGACAAAGCTACAGCACTGGGAGAAAGCACTGTGACTATGACGTGCACTTGTGTGCATATATACGTCTGTGTTCCAAAAGAGAAGCAATGGAACAGCATCCCTTCATCAAATTCTTTCACAACAAAGCTGTAACTTTTCTCTGGAGCAGAAGGTCGTCCTGATTATA
Source organism: Oreortyx pictus (assembly GCA_036925125.1). Classification (NCBI taxonomy): domain Eukaryota; kingdom Metazoa; phylum Chordata; class Aves; order Galliformes; family Odontophoridae; genus Oreortyx; species Oreortyx pictus. The sequence continues at coordinate 162,834,799 of JAUPFR010000001.1, forward strand.
TTGATTTTATCACAAATACATGCAACAATGTGGAGAAACAGTTACTATCAGAAACATACATTTATGACAACAGATAGAAAGAATCAAAGAATGGCTTGGGTTGAAAAGATGTCAAGATGGTTTCTCATCCCTTCTGGCTTTTCTCTGTTTCCTTAAGGAGGAATATAGGAAAAGTTTTATCCAATCTCAGGAGATATAAATCACACAGAAGAGCTGATTTACTTTTGTAAGAGCTTTACAACGCTGAGACTAATTCTCTAACAACTTGGGGAAACACTGAAGGAACAGCACACCGGTATGTGCTACAGTGGCTAAAAACACTCTCACTGCAGACATAACTCAAAGTAAGAGTTGCACCATTATTATTTTTCTCAAAAATAAACTCTTACTTAAAATCCAAGAGGTCAGTCATTCAATATGTTAGTTCTGGAAACCAATTTGCCTGTGATTAATAAAAAGGTTCATGTTCTGATCTTCAAATAACCATGAGCAAACTTCTCAAAAAATGCTGACCTGTTCAACATTCCTCACAGTCTTCCCTTCTAATTAGAAAGTACAAATGTAGCAGAAAGAATAAGGTCAACATTTTAAATGGCAGAAAAATAACAGAGAAAAGCAAAAATTGAAAATAAAAAAATTCCAAAGTGGGTATTTCTCTGGTCTCTGCCTTGGAACCCCAGCTTCTCCTCTAACGAACACTTTGAACGCTGTTACTATGGCATATTAAAAGGAATCTCATGATGCAGAGCGTGGATGTAAGCCAGAGACTGCAAAATTAATTCTAATATTGTTCCTACTATGCTACTGAAGCTTCCCTCAGTGCCCACCCATTCACCTGCTGGGGTCATCTTCAAGAGTCTGAGCACAGGGGTTGGAAAAGACCTTTAAGGTCATCTAGTTCCAACCCCCCTGCTATAGGCACGGACACCTCCCTCTAGACCGGGCTGCTCAAAGCCACATCCAGCCTGGCCTTGAACACCTCTGGGGCATTCAAGGTTCAAGGCATCCTAATATTTAGTCTACTTTCTACTCAGAATAAGAATCGTTCATATTTTAAAGTAACCCAGGCCTGTCAGCCCTTACTGCGGAGAAACAGAGCAACTATCTACCTGCACAGAAGGTAGCAACTGAGTGGGTTTTGGGTGAAAACAGTATTTTGACATTAAATCAACTGTATCAAGCCCCACTGAAAAGCAAGCAAACAAATCTGCAAAATCAACCTACGAGAAGCTTTTCTAACCAATGTCTATTTCAAAGCAACTGCTCCTAAGTCAAAGAAAACATCACTTAGGTCTAAAATCTATTATATCGGTGAAAAGTCTGGGAAGAAAAAACATGCCATATATTCTTTGTTTATATTTCCCAACTCCTCATAATAATTATTATAAATGATGAGCAAGTGTAACAGGTAATGAATTGCGTTTGACATAATTCTGACATAAAACCCCTAAAAGGAAAAAATAAAATCTCCTATGTTAAGACCTGAAAGGTAAATTGCAAGGTAAACATTTCCTTTATATTAAAATAGTGGTTTTCTAAGATTCCTTTAGGGCAACATGAGCGTATAAACACCGCCTGGATTTTAAAGAAGTTGCCTTCCTTTAATTACAAGGCAACGAGGCAAAGCTATAGTTTTCCTGGATCACAAGGACCTATGGACTTTCTTTTTCTTAAATAAAATCAACTGGAGTTGAAGAAAAGCATTACTTTTATCATAAACCAAACCATGTCCAAAAAGATGCAGTATACACAAACACTGTACCACTGCTGCTAATGAAGTCACTTTTGCAAGACAATTTTTGTTAACGTCTCCGCAGCACAAAGAAAATCAACTGTAATTGCAGGTGAGAAGTCATGTGACTTTCTAAAAGGAGCTTAGTACAGGTGAAACTATTAAAATTAAAGCAAAGTGACAGAAATCCTGTGGAAATCAACAAAACATGCATCTTCTTGCAAGTCATCTGCTGCTTCGCTGCTACAAAAGATAAAATAGTTCGGGACAAAACTCCAGCTTTTGCCATGTGATTTTCTGAGCAACGATCTCAGTGAGCATCTCTAAGTAAAAATGCACACCTGAATAAACAGGCTCACTCTAACCTAGTTTGTTCCCTGTCTCCCCTTCTCCCCCTTGCTAAAAGGAACACATAAATAAAATGAGCAACTTGATGGGCTGAAGGTGACAACTGTATGAGCAGATGGATGTAGTGCACACAAATCTCAGCTGTCCTCACAGCCTGTTGAGATGCAATTCAAAGTAGCTGCAAGCAAGCAAATTCATTAAACTTCTCGCGACAGTCCATCTGATGCTTCCACCAAAGTCAATACTAAGCACAGTAAACTAAAAAGATACAAACCAACCTAAGGAAGAAACCATCACGATTTTCTCATTAGCTCTACCACAGTTAAGAATCCTACCTCCTTGGTCCATAGCAGGTGCACCCAATGTAAAGCCAGTAGCACTAGATTTGTAAGGAGTCATAGGTACTGGGACGCCTCGGCTGTCACGTGCAGAAGCTTCCCCTGTGTTCTCCCAGTCTGCATATTCTGCCAGTTGTTTACTAACACTATAGACAGAAAGAGAGGAAATGCATTTAAGAAAAATAATCCCATGCCTGCAGACAACACCTAATGGAATAATAAGAGCCTCCTACTATCCACCCTAGACACATCCATAGCCAAAATGATTCACACATTCAGTAAGGGTAACATAGTCTACTTATTGCCTGACTAAAATATTCCAGACATGACCATTCTATAGATGCACATCCATAACTATGAAGTTATTTACTTCTGCTTGGCACATTTTTGCAGTGCAGTTTTTACAAATACAACCAGTCTTAGGAATGAACACCCATGGGTAAAACGCTCACGCATGAGAGTAGTAAAACTGCTCAGTAATTTAACAAAAGAAATAATAGCTAGAGCTCCTCTGAAACAGAAGGTAGATGGTTACCAGGCAGGGGAACTGAAGACAGTAATAGCAATAGTTCTGTTTTGAGAAGAGTTTACAAACATTTCAGTTTTTCCAGTTCCACCTCAATAACTGAGGGCTACAGACACTTTAATAAAGAGTGAATACTAGGCAGATAGGAGCTTAGCAACAAACACATGAAATCTTCTAGAGAATTTTGAGCAGAAGCCTTCTTCAACTTTCAAATCAACACCAGACACATGAACAGTACGTGTCAGAAGATGTCACTGAACACATCTTCAAGAGAGGTCTCAACACACCATTAAACCTTGGTCCTGTTATCAAATAGGTCCAAACCCAACACTGATAACTGAAAACTTAGCAATAAATTTAAAGTTTACCTAGAATGTCCATGAATAATAGCATAATCCTCAGCTGTCCATCCATTAGTGTCTTTATGGGAAAGATCAGCACCATAGCGAAGAAGAAATTTTATCAACTTAAGCTCCCCACCAGACGCAGCAGTCATAAGAGGGGTTCTGAAGCATCAAAAAGACAAAATACATCATTTTACTCAGACACTACAATTATTTTAATCCCCATTTGCTCACTTTCAAAGAAAAATAAAATCGCTTTATGAACAGAAGAGCTTCTACATTGACAACGCTTGCGTACAAGCTATGTGTCAATTTGAAAAACCCTCTATGGGCTAACAGCAATGTTGCTGGCACGACAGCACCTTCTTGCCACAGTGGCTACTGCAACTTTTCTTGCAGTTCTCAACGAAGAAAACATGCAGTAATGCATGACACCAGCTTTCAGACCTGCTTTCACCAGTCACTCAACGAACTCCTTCTCTGCGTGTCTTTCTACTTCAACACTCCATTCCATACGTCTCATCAGTCCAACCTGAAGGCAGTTAAGGTGACCCACAGAGTTTAGACCACCTCCTCACCTTTCAGCTTTATCTCGCGCATGAACATCAGCTCCTTTTTTAAGGAGGAGCTCTACCATCTCTTCATGATTATCAGAGACAGCGAGAATAAGGGGAGTACATCCCTCCTGAAAGGACAGAAATAACTCAAGTTAAAAATCAAAAGAAACAAAGAAGCTTCAATAAAAATACTGACGCAACGTTTCGAAAGATCTTCCCTACAGAATCTCAAAATGTACCTTATTCTGAGCATCAACATGGGCACTGTGCTCAATTAACATCCTTGCTAGATGTGTGTTAGGAGCTACAGCAGCCAGGTGAAGGGCAGTGTTGCCGCTAGCATCTGCCAGGTTTGGATCAGCACCGTGCTCTAGCAGGACTGCCACACATTTTTCTTGCTGGCATTGTACTGCCTGGAAAGAACACACACACACAAAAGTAGAATTTCCAGCAGTCATATTTCACCGTGTCACAACTACTACAACTTCTCAATCCTGGAATATAAAAGCATTTTCCAAGATGAGCTAGCCCACGCCAATTACAGCTTGCATGTTTCTACACAGACTTACATAAAGTATCTGGCAAGACATCCATCTTTTAAAACACAATCAATAATTCCTACTTGCAGCAGCATAACATGTTCTACTTACCTTCATCAGTGGTGATCTGTTGTCACTGTCAAAAAGATTTAGCTTACACTTGTTTTCTACTAGAAATGAAACGACATCCGCATGTCCATTTGCACAAGCAAGATGCAGTGGTGTCCTAAAAATTAAAGTGTAAATTGAAACTGACAGACAAATAAATCATTTCAGTCTGTGGTAAACAAATAGGGCAATTTTCATTTCTCCATCCAATCACCTCCCAAAATAAACTTAATAGAATTAAAAATCCCAAGCACGTTCCATTACAAGTAACAGAGTTTGTACACCCAAAGCCTGAGGAGGGCTAGGAACAACCTTCCACAGCATCTGCTGAATCAGACATTTTCTCCACTGGAAAACTGAACTTGCACAGAGATTCCTGTGTTGAGGCACTGGTTGCTGCCTTTGACAGAAATGTGCTCATGGTACAGTAAGGGAGACTAAAGCTTGGGAATCTGAGATCTGTGGTGGCACGTAAAACTCTAGGTTCTCCCAGGATCATTCACGCACCAGACTCATATCATAGATGCGGGAGTTGGGTTTTATAGGAAAAATATTCATGCACTAGCTTGGTTATTACTGTAACCAGTTTGGTGCACAAGTGCTCTACATCTGATAACATCTGGCAGAGCAGATGGCAGAACACTGGTATCCTGACTAAAAGAAAGTAGTATCTGACCTTCCTGGTGCTTATAGCTACGATATAAATGGGATTTCACAGAGGAAGTCCTCTTCTGGGAGGAAAAGATGTGTTTCCAATACGCATGAGAAAATTAAACTTCTTCAGGTTAAAGACAAAAGAAAGGGGCTTTTTCAAACTGCTAAGGGTCTGATGACAACTACCCAGTGTGCTTGTACCCAAAGCCACAGTTATCCAAACAGTACCTGCAGGCGTTTTGCTGAATCACAGAACTGTAGGGGCTGGAAGGGACCTCGAGAGATCATCGAATCCAGCCCCCTGCCAAAGCAGCTCCCTAGCCCAGGTTGCACAGGTAGGCGTCCAGGTGGGTCCTGAACGTCTCCAGAGAAGGAGACTTCACCACCTCTCTGTGCAGCCTGTGCCAGTGCTCCGTCACTGCACTGCGAGGAAGTTCCCACACACATTTGTGCAGAACTTCCTATGCTTCAGTTTGTGGCCATTTGCCTTCATCCCATCACCACACACTGCTGAGAAGAGTCCAGGCTCATCCCTTTGCCTCCTGCTCCTTAGATGTTTGTAGACATGGATCAGATCCCCTCTGAGCCTTCTTTTCTGAAGGCTGAACAGATGCATTTTTCCCCCTAAAACACAGGGCAATGCAGCACAAGCAGAAGGCACAGTTCCTCCTGCACGGGACACCTGCTTCAGCAGAGCAGCAGATGAGCTAGCAAGCAGTCAGGATCTTTCTCCCTCAAAGGTCATACAATAAAATCCTGCAATTCGTCAGGAATTTATCGGGAGTGTTTTTCTATTTCACAGAATCCAAGGTACCCAGTCCACCTGTCCACCTACCACCAATGCTGCGCATTAAACCCTGTCCCTTAGTATCACTCCTACGCATTTCTTAGGGACGGTGACTCCACCACTCCTGGTCAGCCCGCGCCACAGCACAACCGCTCTTCTGAACAAAAAAGTTTCCCTCAGCATCCAACCTGAACCTCCCCTGGTGCAACCTGAGGCCGTTCCCTCCCGCCCGAACAGACCCCATCGCTGGCAGGCTGATGAGCCTCCTCCACGAGACCAGCTCCTCCGAGGCAGATCTCCCAAGAGCTCCTTGCTACAGCCGCGCCCCTCCCGTCCCGCCGCCCTCACCGCAGCTCCGCGTCGCGCCCATCGATGCCGTGCTTCTTCAGCGCCTGCCGCACCTGGGCCAGCTGTCCTGCGGCGGCCGCGCGGTGCAGCTTGCTCAGCTCCTTCTGCCGGAGCTCGTACGCACCGGCGGGGCACGGAGAAGCGGCGCCGCAGGACGGCGGCGGCTCCCCTTTCTTCTTCTTTCTGAAGCCGAATATCTTCTTCATGTCGTCTCAGGACGCTACCGGGCCGAGGAGCCCCGAGCACAACGCGGAACCCCGCTGCACGCCCGGCAACTCGCGGCCCGAGGAACGGGCGGGCGTACGGGCAACCGCGTTCCCCCTGACAACGCCGGGAGCACCACGCATGCGCGGCGGGAGGCGGAGCTACGCGGCGCCAGAGGGTGCGCGCCCGGCGAGACCGCGGGAGAGTGTGCGCATGCGCAGAGTCAGTGGCGTCAGGAGCTGAATGGCGGTTTGTGCCCTGGTTTTGTTGCTTGGTGCCGCTGAAGCATCAGCAGGGCTCACTCTTGGCATCCCTGTGGGTGTTATTTAATAGGGGCCTCAGAGCACCAGTTTTTCCCGTGCTTTGAAGCTCCTGCTTGCATCTCAGCTCCTGAAAGAAAGGGAGAGCTGGCAAACTTAGGTCCGTTGTTTCAGGCTTGATCTTTAGAAGAGCTAAAAAATAATAATTTAGAAAAAGGAAAACAAACAAACAACTTTTTGCTGAAACTGCAGCCGCGCAAATGCGGTCTGCAAAACCTAAGTGGTGTGAGTATCTATTTTGAGAGCATCTCCTTAATCAGTCATTTAACAAAGAAGTGACGAGCAAGATGTGTTTTTAGCTAGGTGTATTCACCTTCTTCCAGATGCATTAGAAAGAAGAGTTGCAGGATGTTACTTATCAGAGTGCCGTCTATGTGCTCTTCCCAGGAGAAAGTAGTTACGCCAGGTGCTCTGTAAGCTGGATGTGTGCTCAGCTGCAAAAGGTCAATTTTCAGTCTTTGGTTTTTCCATCTTTTTTCTCCCTCTTTGTTCATTTTATTTGTTTAATATTTTATACGGATGATATTAAATATACCGCTTTTTAGGAGTATTTTTAATTCGTTTTTGTTAAATAAATAGGTCCTTTTGAATTATTTTTTTTTCAGATGTTGGTATTTCTTGTAGTGGCTCTTCATTCTCTCAGCATGTTCTTCTTAGGTAATCTGGAGCTTTCTCTGGGTACCATCAAGTAATGCCTATTTCTATTCTTGTCTGCATGAGATGATTCTGTTCTGATATCCAGTACAAGATCCATGTAGCACAAGAAGGTTTTCAAGTAAGGGCTTAAGTGTGGCTTAAGTGTTGCATAAGCGTTGGCATTTGGGTTAGTCTGCTAAAGACTCACCTTTCCTTTGACATAATACAGTTGGATAATTTAGCTCACAGTCCTTGCAGCTCTGAGGTACAAAATGGCAGTCTAAAACTCTCCAGTTTTTATTTTCCCCTTGTTAAATCATTGTGTGTATTTTGTTTACCAAAGTGTAGCAATAGCAATATAGACCTGTTGGACTGATACCAGTGTGCTGCACATTGCCTGGTGATTTACTACACCTGCTTTGCAGCTGATGTGCTCAGAAGCTTGGAAAGCTTCCTGGACACAATGCGTGTTTCTGCATTGCTAGCTCCAGGGCTATGAAGAGAGCTGGGTAGCTGCATGCATCTTTCAGGTAGAGACTGTAGCAGTTTCAGCTCTGCCTGGGTGGAGAGCTGGAGTTGCAGTGGTGCTTTTGGTATTACACTTCTACTGCCCTATGCAGCCAATGTGTATGCTTCAATATAGTTTATCTTGTTCCCTGTCCAGTCTGAAGCTCTCATACTGTATTTCATGCACGCAGTCTGTTAATCCTCAGATGGATTAACAACTAGCTTTCTACTGAAAATGATGAAAGGATTTCTTTAGGTTTCCTCTAAGTGAGAAGCAAGGAATGATATTTTCAAAACAGTAAAAGGGATATGTAACACACTACCCTCGTATATTCAGAACCACGCAGATTCATAAGGTTATGCTGCAGTTTCAAATAGATTTATGTGTTGTTGTGGATGTAGGTACATCACAGTTGGATTATTATTTTTTTTTCCTTAGATACATTTTAATTGACAACAAAATGAAATGAAACTTTCAACTATTTACTAATTATAAACCATGAGAAAGTGAGGAATGCTTGCTGAAAAAAACCCAGCCCCTCAGCAACAACCAAACATTGGTGCAATGTTTGCTCCATCTGTGTTGCAACCAGGGCACGGGGTGCAGTGTGGTGCTAACTCAAGTGATGGCAAATAGCGTTGTGGACTTTGGTACATTGGCTAAACACAATCCTGTAAACAGCAAAAAAGATGCAGCTGTGCTTTCCTTTTTGATAACGGAATTTGAGAGTAGGTTTCAAGACTGTTGAAAAAAACATCAATATTTTCATTTCTTTGAAACTCTGTTTGCAGTTGACAACAATGTATTACTTGTGAATTTTCAAATGGAATATATAGAGTTGCAACTAAAAGTTGGATCATGTCTCTCTAGCAGACTTTGATAAGCCCCATCTTACCAGTGAGAAATACCCCTGCCTTACTCATGTCACTGCTTTTGGCAGCACATACATTTGTTAACAAGAGTGAAGCACAGGAAGAGTAACACTTCATCAAAACTCTCTGTTGAACACCTTGAGTGCTCACTGAGAATGGCAGTTGCAGCCATTGAACCAGCCTGATGCAGTCCTTTCACAGAAACAAGGTCATGTATCCCACTGATTTTGTGGTTTTGTTACTCTTTTTTTTGGTATGTTTTAAAAGCAAACATTAAAAATGCAGCTTTGTGATTTTATGTACATTACCTGTATTATGTATTTAACGAGGGTTGCTCCTGAAGTAATGCCTCCTATGTTATCCTTTTGGCCCATGATGTCAGAGGTGGGTGTTGATGGTATAGCAGTAGATGTTGAACCTTCCTGCCAATATTCCATTACATTTTATTGCTGTGTGACAGATGGCAGCAGAGGGGCAGCCTGACACAATGGCATTTGACATGGAAGTGTGTATGAAGAAAAGGTGTTTTCATCTGTTACCTGTCCAGGAAATAGTCCTGTGTGTTGATGCCCCTCTTCAATCGTCCATGCTGACTGTAAGGAAGTTACCAAGTCCTCCAGGCAACCATAAATCTGTAGAAGCACAAAAAGAAGGATAACATCATGCTGCAATTTTTCTTCTGAAGTTCACACCTCACTGCTGCTCTTGCCAATATCAGTTCAGAACAGGGCTTGCAGTCATCTCCTACTTCCCTAGACCAAAAACAAGAACCATTTCCTTCACATAGGGCTCAGATGAAAGCATACCTTTATACCAATTGTGACTGCTATATTAGGGAGAATGAGGCACTTCAAGTCAGCGCTGTGCAGAGTTCTACAAACTTGATAATCAATACCCCCAATGAGGAGGAAAGTCTGAAGTGCAGCCTGAGTTCTTCAGTATCACTACTGGTCTAAAACAGAACATACACCAGCATGTTACTGTAAACCCTTACCTTCTAGTTTTAACGGTGACTTGTCATAGGATCATGGGAAAAGTCTTAAAATCACAAAGCTGGGGAATGGGCTGGCAGGATTTTCAGAGCAGCCTATGGTCAGCACAGCCTGGGAGCTCAGCTCTCCTAGGCTCTCCAGGAAAATCTCATCCTGTATTTTCCCCACAGAATTACTTAACTAGGCTCAGGAGCTTGCAAAACCCAGAGGTTTTTAACTAACTTACTGAGGCAAAGGCTTGCAGGTTGCTCAAAGCAGCTTCAGTCATTTTGCTTTGTTGCTGAACTGTGGCTTCCAATCTGTCACTTTCAGCCTGGAGCCTGAAGGAAATTTGACAACTTCCACTTTCAAAACCTCACGTTTCTTCATCGCATTTTGATCTATTCGAATTCATAAGCAGCCTTTTGAGAGGAACATGCACACAGTTCTCCCAGTATGAACAAAGCAGCTTCTTGATGAGTAGCTGTCCTAATCACAGGTGCCTGGTTAATAAAACAAGGCAACCAACTTGCATGTCACTGAATCTACCCTGCCGAAATGATGCCCAGGGTGCTGCAACAACCTGAACTTAGGTCTCCACTGTTACCTTAAGCTGCTCACAGGGGCAGAAACAGAAAGCAGCAGTCCTATTCTTTGCCAGCCAGACTATCAGAGCTCAGTGCACACTGAAGCATCCTGAGCTATAGAAAAGTCCCATAGAGAGGATCAGTTCCCCACAATGGTTTTCTGCAGCAGAGGACTGAGCACCACCCTCTGGGAACTAGTTGGAAACTTAGGGCAGATGCAGACAAACCTCAGAGTCCATAGCCTTGATGCGAGTACATGACTTGTGTTGTGTAATTTGGTGCCTGTTTACATTAAGTATCCCCATCGTGCTTGCAGTCTTTGATGTGGACCAAGCTTAGCAGGAGGGTCAATTCACAGTCTGCTACAGGCATCCAAGGCAGGAGCATGAGCTCCTCCTAGAATTAGGGATGACATCAATTCAGAAATATCCGTGGCTCATCCACCGTTAGGTTCACGTCAGCTTCAGAGCAGAAACTTGGAAGGAGAGTAAGGTGTTTGTATGTCCCCACAAGAAGGCTGCTTCTAACACACTGCTTTGCTCCTCCAGCTTGTGGAGAGCACCAAGGCCTGCTAGCAGCATGACGTACCTTGAACGCCTGGCCTAGAGGATAAGTATTTCAAGGTTGCCTTGTTCAGAAGTAGAAGGCAGAGGCAGAAGAGGGAAGCCAGCCCACAGGGAAACAGGCCCACAAGTATGCAAGCCAAGATGTAAGCAAGCCAATGGATATTCACGTGCATCCCTCACAGAAGGTGCCTCAAATACTGAGGAGACTCAAACTCTTCCTCTTGCTCTCCTACTATTGCAGGCAGACCACCTAAAAAGAATGGACAAAAGGAGATACTTTCTGTCTCTTGCAGCAAGTTTGCCTAAGTCCGTTGAGCTCTGTCATCAAAGGTTTGCCATGCTCTCTGTGGGGAAGTGCAGCTGCAAGCTTTGTTAAAAATTTGTGGGAGCTAGCTTTACAACAAGTTGTTTTTTACTTAACATTTTCTGTGCTTCTTTCAAGATTATAATAAGGCCCTCTGTCAAAAGGAGCCCAACTCTGTGCAGAGATATGCGTAATCAGGCAGAGCTTTCAAATGAGCAGTGCATGCTTGGACAGGACCTTTACACTGCCTTATTTCCTTTCTGTCCCAGGAAGGAATGAACTCTCCTTAGTGCAGAGAGCAGTGTTGCTGCTTTCTGTGTGTGCCATCTAGTGGCAGCAACATACTCGTTTAACATTTCCTGTAAAAATTACAGTTTTTAGACACAATATAAAGTAGTCAGTCCTTGCTGTAGGAAACCTTCACTAAGTATCAAGGTGCAACTATCAATTTAGGCTGTAGACTGTACTACTGCTAGGGGCCAAGAGACTGTCTTTTTAGGGAATGGCTGGAAAATACTCAGTATCATCAAGTCCAACTGTCACCTGTTATTCCTACTGATAGTTCAGGCTGGCAATGATGAAGTTGCTGAGAGAATCCTTAGGGCTGTCAAAAGGGACTTCAGGGAATTAGGGCAATTGGTGGGTGGAGTGGAAGTACAGGTGGTGTTCTTTTCTGTCCCTTCAGTGGCAGTGAGGGATACTGAGAGGTTCAGGAAAACGCATCTAATGAATACATGGCATCAGCCTTGATGCTGCATCAGAAATTTATTTATTTATTTTACCATGAGGAGGTTTACTCATCTCCTCTCTCAAAGGGAGAAACAGATCCTAGCCCAGGAGCTGACAGGGCTAATTGAGAGGGCTTTAAGCTAGGTATGAAGGTGGAAGGAGGTGAAAAAAGGCTTGCTAGAGATGAGCGTGGGGGAATAATGCCAGGGTTGGGGCCGAGGACAGTGGCTTAGCTGAAATGCATCTACACCAATACATGCAGCATGGACAACAAACAGGAAGAGCTGTAAGCCATAATGTGGCTGGCAAACTGTGATTTAGTTGCCATTACTGAAACATGGTGGGATCACTCCCACAACTGGAGTGCAGTAATGGATGGCTATAGGAGCTTCAGAAGGGTCAATCAAGGAAGGAGGAGTGGTGGTGTGTCTCTCTACGTTAGAGTGTTTTGATGTCATAGAGCTTGGGGCTGAGAATGGTAACATCGCGTTCCTATGGATAACGATCACGTGGAAGGCCAACAAGGTAGATGTCCTGGTGGGGTCTATTATAGTCTTAACACACCAGAATGAAGAGACACACGAGGCATTGTATGTGCATCTGGTAGAAATCACACAATTGTCAGTCCTTGTTCTTATGAGGGACTTCAGCTTCCCTGGTATACACTGGAAATACAATAAAACCTAGAGGAAGCAGTCTCAGAAGTTCTTGGAGTGTCTGAAAAATAACTTAGGTAAATGAGACTTCTAGGGGAGGTGCCCTGCTAGATCTGCAGTTTGTGAACAGAGGACTGGTGGGAAATGTGGTGGTCAGGAACTATCTAGGGCAGAGTGACCACAAAATGGTAGAGTTCTCAATCTTTGGTGAAGTCAGGAGGAGTGTCAGCAAAACTGCTGCCTTGAACATCCAGAGGGCAGACTTTGAACTGTTCAGGACAACGGCAGGGAGGGTCTCTTGGGAGTCAGTCTTGAAGAGCAAAGGGATCTGTGAGACTCAGGAAGGAAGGGCTCATAAAAGGCAGGTCCTGCCTGATCAACCTCATGTCCTTCTATGACCAGGTGACAAGCTTGTTGGATGCGGGAAAGGCTGTTGACATGGTCTACCTAGACCTCAGCAAAGCCTTTGATACTGTCTCCCCAGAATTCTTCTAGAAAAGCTCATGGCTTGGACAGGTACTCTTTGCTGGGTAAGAAATTGGCTGGAGGTCTGGGCTCAGAGAGTGGAGGGGAATGGAATTAAAACCATCTGGTGTCCAGTCATGAGTGTTGTTCCCCTGGGGTCAGTGCTGGGGCCTGTCCTGTTTAGTATCTTTACTGATTATTTTGATGAGGAAATTGAGTACATATGCAAAAAACATCAAGTTGGAGAGAAGTGTTGATCTGCCTGAGGGTAAGAAGGCCCTATAGAGGGATCTGGACAGGTTGGATCGATGGGCTGAGGCCAATGGGATCAAGTTCAGCAACAACAAGTGCTGGGTCTGGCACGCTGGTTACAACAACTACAGGTGGCACTACAGGCTTGGGGCAGAGTGACTGGAAAGCTGCATGGAAGGAAAGGATCTGTGGCTGTTGTTTAACAGTTGTCCGAACATGAGTCAGCAGTGTGCCCAGGTGGCCAAGAAGGCCAAAAGCATCCTGGCTTTTATCAGAAATAGTGTTGCCAGAAGGACCAAGGAGTTAACCCTTCCCCTGTACTCTTCTCTGGTGAGGTTGCACCTCAAGTACCATGTTCAGTTTTAGGCCTCTTCCTACAAGAAAGACATCGAGGCACCGGAGTGTGTCCAGAGAAGAACAGTGAAGCTGGTGAGGGGTCTGGAGCACAAGTCTTATGAGGAGTGGCTGAGGCAACTGGAATTGTTTAGTCTGGAGAGGAGGATGCTCAGGTGAGACCCTGTTGCTCACTAGAACAACCTGAAAAGAGACTGTGGCAAGGTAGAGGTTGGCCTCTTCTCCCAGATAACTGTGAAAATGAAGGCCATTGTTCATCGCTGACAAAAATGCATAGTCAGTGGAGTTGACTGTATTGAAAAATAGTGTTTTGTAGCAGAGAATTTTCTCTATCAAATAGTGTTATTGTGGTCTTTGGTTCTGTTGTAGTTTTGTGGAAATAAAGAGGAGGCATTACTTTTGGAGCAACTTATGTATATTTTATCATAGCTGTATTGTATATAGTATACTGTATATAACATAATCAGTTGAAGAGCTAATGTGCCTGAAAAATATTGATGCTGCATTCCAACCCACATAACTAGTCCCAGTAAGTAAACAAACTTGCCTGCTCCCTAATTTATCCGCTTTATACTGCAGAACATGATTATACACCGTGCCAAGCTCAGGACAGAGCCCTTTCTTTATCTTTAAGTGGTGTAACATGATTAAGAAATGATGGTCTTTCGCCTCCACGTGTTTGGCAGTTTTACCGTCTTAATAAAGTGCTTATGTTCTGTTGTATCAATGCCCCTGTACTTAAAATGTATTTATTTTTGCTTTTGGTGGAGGAGACGCATGCAATCCAGCTTCACTTTCATCTTCTGTGTAAGAATCATGGTTTCCAATGCTTTCAAGATGATCTTCCCTTACAAATAACTTTAAGAGTGCTTAGTATAAAATTTTAAGTTCTTCAAATAAAAGTAGAAGGTTCATTAAATAATTAAGCAGTGTAATGGTTTAATCCTCATTCTTCACTTACTGCAGCTGACTGTGAAAATAGTCCTTTATGCATCTGAGGGAAGCAGAGAAACTGCCAGGTAACTGTAAGGGTGACCTAAAGAAGTGGCAAACTCTTGAAGTGAGGCATTTTTAATAACTAATTTTTATAGAGGTTAGGTTTATAGAGGTTTTGCAGGAGGATAAGATAACTCTTCCTCAGTGGCTGGTGCTTGACTGGCTGCAGTAATTAAACTAACAGGTAAATATGCAATATATACTAAGATGTCTTGAAGAATAATCCAGCATCTCCCTAAAATGCAGGATTGCAACTGCCTATTACATTTTTAGCATAATTAAAAGGCATATAAGCAAATATTCAGCAATGCAATGTAAAAATTGGAAAGTATAAGTTAAATTTGTTTTGCAGCACTATGTTTAAAAGTACTGATTTCTGTGTCTGCAGATAACTCAGAATGATTTTATTATAGAGAAAGAAATATATGGTGTGAATTTTACATGAACTAATGAAAGAATTTATTTTAGTAACGAAACTGTTAGTAGTCTAAGAAGAATACTTGTTTAATTATGTGAAATAATTTTGTGTCTTTCTTTGTTCCATCTCTGGGTACCTCTGTTGTGCTATGTATTTAGTTTTTGTCTGGGTACTTTCTAGTAGCCAGGTTTTTAAGGGAGTAATCACAAGTCACTTGTTTTCTTCATAGTTACAAAGACTTGAATTTCTCTGAACGTTGGTGTATACTTCAAATTATAGTGGTCTCCTCTAAATGCCTCACAGTATTTATGGCTTTTTTAATACACATCCATATGTATGCACGTATATAATTGAGTAAGTATACATATATATTTTTAGGGCATTTAGAATAACTAACTAATTTTAGAATACAAACCTTGCTTGTTTTAAGAGGAATCGTAGCTGTAGACTCCTTAGGAAAAATCTGTTTTCTACAGAAAAGAAAAAAAAAGTCAAACAAAACAAAAACCTAACAAAAATGACTGTGTAGCAATTCTAGCTCACTAAAACCAAGTGCAGAAGATTTACGTGATCCACCAAAGCAGTATTGGAGTAATGGAGCTATCATTCTTGTTGATTTTAATAGTTAAGACAAGATATAGCATATCAGCCGAGGGCACAGCACATTACCATCACGAAAAAAAGCATTAATGCAGCCAGATTACGAGAAATGAAAGTCTACATTTCTTCAAATTGTTTGATTTTAGCAATGCAACTGATTTCCTTTGTACTTTTATGACTAAGGGTTAAATCCTGCTAGAACAGGTTGGTAGCAGTGGGATGCTGAGCTCTGTCCCTGAGATGCTCTTTCTCGTTGGACACGTGCTACGGGCTCATATTGCATCTCTGACCCTTTGGCTTAGCTTCTTGAAGATCTCAGATCATTAATTTTAATCTCTTTCTGCATCAGTAGTTCTCACCATTTCCCATGCAGCAAGCAGCAGGAAAGCAGGAGAAAGTCATTTCACGAACCTCTTTCTCCTAGCCGGAGAAAAGGGAGTATGGTCACAGCCGATCAACCAGAAGGGCACAGAGGTTAATTGTTTTTGTCTGTTTGCTCAGTATGAGCCTTTTCACGCCACTGGATAGAGAGACTGTAGAAAACAGCGACACAGAAAGTGATTTCTCTGGTGAATTATTTTATTTACAGTCCATACGTATGTCCCATTTAATAGAGAAGAAGGTGCTGGGGCTAAAGCGTGCTAATTCCTCTCTGCCTGAGTGCTGTGAAGTGCTGCTGTGCACAGGAGCTCTTGGGCTTTGAAGCCCTGCTGTGCTGGCTGGGAGCTGGCAGCTTTGGCTGATGTTGCACCATCACCCAGCAGAAAATGCCCCAATGGCATGAGCTGCTGGCATGAGCCAGGCTGGCACTGTGTTTCTAAGAATGTAGTGAGCTTTCCCTACGCCTCTTTACGTGAAGAAATAGCCAGGCCCTTATACATGGATGCAGACAGAGATGTTTTGCATTACTTTCTGTGCTGCACGTGTGCAAGGCACTCCGCTCCTCTCTGGAGCGGCACAGCTGTATCTGATCCCACTCACCACAGCACTGCCTTCTAGAGTCACAGCTGCATGGTCAGTCCCAGTTCGCCTGTGTAGGCACTCCCAAATATCTTCCTGTTCAGTTTTCATAGGTAAAACTTCCACAAGCAATTTCACTTTTTTGGGTTGTGTGTCTTTGCATTAATTCACCTTTTGAAAAGTAATGGAGGCCTGATACCAGCTGGAAGCTGTGGTATACCCCAGTAGATCCCTCATTGTTTACTGAGGGAAATCAGGGAGAGACAGTATTACTGGAGACAGTATTAATTAATGGTGCCTCCTAGGAGGGCAAGATTATGCTATAATCACATTAAAGAAGTTCAGGCTTTCTGTGATGTCAAGATTTTTAAAATGTATATTTTAAACAAGTTACTTGGAAAAAATAATTCCGAACTAGAGTTTTTAGCTTAGAACTTGAAGGACTTCAGGTATGGCACTTTTTACCTGGGCTAAGTTTGGACAAATACAGCTTTACCATGCCTGGTTTTGGATAACACTGAATCCTACTGGATAGAAATGCCACTTTATCTGGAGATAGAGATAGTATTTCTGCTTGACTGCAGTTTTGATAGATGAATGTATAGGATGCCAAAGAGCTATGGAAGTGAAAACACTTTTTCTCCATATATGTTTTTCTCTACTTCAGATGATTCTGCAGAGTGTTTCAGTTTTAACAAATTGGTATTTGCCACTGTGAAACTATATTTCACCAAATAAATCAGAATAATTCTACTTGACTCTTTTTAATCATAAGTCATTGCATATGAATGATTCTCAAACATTCTCAGCAAATAAATTCACAAATAACTTCTGGTTATACATTACCTTGCTTTATTGGTATATTTATTTAGTTATTCAACAAATCGATCTCCCTGATCATTCGTGTAGATTATTGATGTTTGGGAATTCCAGAATGTCAGTGGGAGATTTTCGGTATTTATTATTGGCTCACTACTACAGAATAGTTTCAGCAATACTAAAAATCTACTCATAGGGAAAAATAGCAGCAGAATATCAGAGAATTCAGCATTCATAATAGATGGGATAGTGTTTATTATTTGTGTGTCAAAATACAATGACAAATCAAACAAGCTTTTTATGACTGGTGGGAGTGGGGTACTTTCTGGCTGTTGAGTTATTAAGAAAAGTGGTTTTATCACTTCAGCACTGGTGACAGATGGGTTTTGCGGCACAGAAGGGAAACAAGTATGACTTCTCTCTCCCTCTCTCTCTTTTACAAGATCATATCAATCCACATGAATATTAGCTACTGATCTCTAACAAGCAATATCCTTTGCTTCCTTTCCTCTTTTTCTGGAACACTGCATTATAGTTTTTTAAGACCTTCGTAATTCTTGGGTGTTAAAAAGCAACTAAGATAAAAAAGAAGATTTTTGTCCTAGTATTTCTCATGCTGCAAGTTGAGTGGATAGGCAATACCAAATATATTCACATATTAAATATGTTAGTATGTAGATGTGAAGGACCCTGTCCCATTCAAAAACCTATTTATGATACTTTCAAAAAATACTGTGGATATGAATGTGAACTTCCTTTGTATCATACATGAAAATTTCCTTCACAAAAACAAAGACCTTGAGGACATGGACATTGAACTCTTAGTGATGTTAATCACTCCAGGAAAGCATTACTCTGATTGCCAGATGCGAAGTAAAACTGGGACAGTTGTCATTGTAACTGATGGGTACAGGGCACAAGGCAGGCTTTAGCAGAGGTCATCAAAGTCCACATGAGAAGACAGTGGAAGTCAGGAGATACTGACATCTGAGATTTCAGGAAGTATTCTCAACAGAGAGTAATTTCTTTTTTTAGGCAATAGAGTACTTTAATTGAGAACAGAGACTCTTTAAGACTTGCCAATATTGGCAGTGATTCATAATATTCACAATCATTTTTTATATTCAAACTGCTTCTTAAATGCTGTTAAGTGTTTTGAAACTTGTTAAATAGCTTTAAGCAATGTTAGCCATCCATTTTATTGGAAGCTGCCGGAGTGTTATGTGGAACACGCATCTACTAAAGACAGTAAATAAACCAAGGCTGTACTACATATCTTTCAAAAATAGTATAATTAAGGTGAGATGTTCTATAACACATATTAAATAGTTTCTACTATTCTAATAATGTGAACGCTACTTTTACCCTCTAGTGAGCAATGTTTCTTTCTTTATATGCAGAATACTCTGAAATGGTCAGTTGTTTTTGGTTTTTTTTTTCTGGTTTCACAGGCAAATAATATTCTGTTCCTTCTCCACTCCTGCTTGAATATATGCATGAAAAATTAACTCTAGCTTTACACAAAAGGAGATTTTTTTTCCATTTAATTGCTACAAGAGACAGTATGAATTAATGGTGGTCCAAAGGAAGGCCACAAAGATGATCAGAGGGCTGGAGCACCTCCCCTGTGAAGACAGGCTGAGGGAGCTGGGCTTGTTTAGCCTGGAGAAGATAAGGCTGTGAGGAGACCTCACTGCAGCCTTTCAGTATTTAAAGGGGGAATATAAATGGGAGGGGAATCAGCTTTTTACCAGGGTAGGCAGTGATAGGACGAGGTGTAATAGTTTTAAGCTCAAGGAGGGGAGGTTTAGGTTGGTTATCAGGGGAAAGTTTTTCACATCCCTCACGAAGTTCAGTTCCATCTGTACCTTGCCTTTCCTGGTCCTATCTCTGCATGTCTGGGGAGCATACCTGCATTTTAGTGAGAACTATTGGCGATAGGTGGACGGTTGGACTGGATGGTCTTGCAGGGCTTTTCCAACCTTGGTGAATCTATGATACTATGATTCTGTTCTTCCCAGGTCACACACCCTTGCTTCCACTGCCTGAATATTTCCTTCTCATGTCAATATTGCTATTGAGTTGTAAACTCACGGCAGAAATGCATACATCAGAATGCTTTCTGAATGATGTCTTAGGTGAATCATTTCACCTAATGAAAGCCAGGCTTTTCTCACTATTGCCCACTGAATTTATTCGTGTTAAATTTTGTATTTAATAATCTGAAAAGCATATCTGTAGATGTTCTTACTATAATGATTTGAACTGCTCATTTGCAGGTTAAGAACTCTGCAGGAAAATATGCTCTGGCTGCACATAGGCCCTGTCTCAGCAGTGGGGTTTGTAAACACTTTCTAAAGTAATTAAGTATTACAAAATGTCTGTGTTTCTAGTAATAAAACCAGAGTTTATTGTAAATTAAAAGATTAAATATTTATTAAATGAACAAATGCAAATGCTGCTGTTTGTTTTTCCCTATACTATTTATTTTTTCCTCTTGCATTTTGTGGGTCACAACATTCTCAACTTTTAAGTGGAAGGCTATGCAAGTAACTTTGATTATGTTAGATATTTATACATTTAAAGCCATTTGCAGATATTTTCTGGGTTGTATTACTTACGTTTTCCAGCCTTTTTACTGCACTCTTAACGTGAAGCTGTCGAAAGTTAAATTTATGATAACTGCATCCTGAAATTTGTCACTGTCACATGGGGAAAGAGTCCTTCGCTAGATTTATAGGATTGTGTTGATCTGTCTCACCAATTCTTGAAGATTTCTAAAGATATAATACTTCCCTGACAGCTAGAGAGAGGTTACTGCCTGGATCAGTTTGTAGTTTGCATGTACTCCATTACTGACTGTCATAGTTTGTACCTCAGGTACGTTTAGTTTAATACTACGAACTAGTGAATTATAACAGGGAGATCCTGAGCTCAGCTCTTCAGGTAATGAAATATAGTGTCATCTCAGCAGTGGTTTGATTAAAGGTGAACGTTTGTTAGAATCATAACTTTCTTTATCAAAAAAAGTGTATTTTAGGATGTCAGTGTGTTTTTTGGCTAGCTTGTAGCTAAGCCATAAGAAGAATACTTAGGAATTTGACTGTAGGCATGTTCAGTGTAGGTCTGCCTAGAGGCCTGAAAATTAAAAAATACGTAATTACAAAATACAATTTATTTAATGGATTTTTGTCTTAATTTTCCAATGAAAATATTAAAATTCAGTTTATTTCAACCTGTTGTCTTTAAAACATAAATTAATTGTTTGGTGTTTTCCACCATGTTGCTGGCTTTTGAAAAATGGCCTTTCTGTAATCACATGCATACTTTATCACAAAATAGGGTGAATTAATGTTAGTTTTTCAAAGCAATATGCAGACAGCGTACTAATGACTCTATTAGTTGTGATTTGTTGCTTCATATATTCTAAAGCATCGTTAAGTTTACCCCTGTTCTGTGCACCTTCTGCTGGTTTTATATGAAGATAAAACTTATATGCTGGATTGGATATATAGTAAAGACAAAACAATATTTTCCATTATAAAACTATGTATTTAGTTCCTTGTAGATTTTTGAGACTTTAGCTCAGTTCAATAGATTTTCCCAGGCATGACCTTCAGTCAAAAGTTGCATTAAAATTTTGTCTGACAATTTCATTATGCTTTCTGGATGTGTTATGTTGATTTTGTTTCTGTAAGTTATCAGATTCGCACTATGTAAATATCTGCAAATAGAAGTATCTGAATATTTGCTTTTATAAAAACTGCATAGCTAAACTTCTACAGGGTTGGGAGCTAAAAGACTGAAATAGATCTCATTATTTACCTTGAGATAAATGTGGATCTAATGATAACAAAGTAAAGAATTTAAATATGCTAGGTTAGTTTCCTTTTGTAACCCCTGTAGATTTCAAAGGCACGAAGTGTGTCTTGCTTTTTATATATGAATTAAAAAAAAATAAAAATAAAGCCAAGACATTTGCATTTCATCAATGGGACATTGACTATATATGATAAATGCTTAAGGACTGATGTTTTAATGTTTTTATGTTTTAATGTCTGGATTCAGTAATGCTTAATTAGTCACTGGTATAGGAAAATGCAAAGATCAACGATCACCTTTTTTTTTTTTTTTTGGAAGAGATGATGAAGAATAAGTGATTTTCTCCTTCCAGACACAAATCTTGTAAACAGTCCTTTTCGTCTCACTCCTCAGCATGTGTCAGAGTCACATGTTACAAGGAGATAAAGGGACAGAAATAAAAATATTATATAGGGTTTGTAACACCAAGCACTGCTTCTCCATCACGTATTGCTGTCAGGACTAACATTACATATTCCAGTGAACCTGATGATAGTATTTTAGACAGCAGTTACAAAATTCATTTGCCTGCTTCAGATTTTGTGTACTCTGATTGCAGTGTCAGAGTGCCTCCCAGGGATATAAAAACAGAAATGACAGGGATTGTCTTTCTTTCTTTCCCAGCCTTGAGAATAAATAGCTGATTTAACTGACATGTTTATTTTATTTTAATTGCTCTGGTGCTTAAGTAGATGCATCCTGTGACAGGATGCTCATCTAGCAAAAGTAGATTTTTTGCTCATATGTGTGTGGCGAGCTAGTGCTGATTTAGAAAAAGAAGCTTCCATTCTCCTGCAAATTTCTCAGCTATATGCATTTGGAGGAGGTGTCCCTGTGAGGGCAGGAGTGGGAGAAAATGTTTGAGCCACTACCACTGTCTGGGTACAGGGCTCTAGAAATGCTCTGGAGTTTAAATTCACATGGAAGAATAGACTGTGTAAATGATCTCAGGAGACTTCAGCTATTTTGGAGCATTGTTTCACAATATATTACCTCAATATCGTAAGATCTGTGTTTAAATTCTCTACAGAGACAGATTTTAAACTTGATCATAAAGCTTAAACTCATCCCACATCTAAATCTAAATGTTACCACACTCCATGACTGTAAAGCATATTTTAATCTGAATACAGATGGAGGCAGTTTTTCGTTATTGTTTTGTGTGGGTTAGTAAGCCAAAGGGGAATAACAGAAACTCGTACAAAACTAGGTGGTGGTTCTCTCTGTCCATATTGATTGCTTATATCTCCTGAGCACTGTATGAGCAAGCATGTATTCCCGAGTGCAGACTTGTACTACATGATATTGAGCACAATATATTACAACTATGAATACAGCCTGTATTCTGGAAGCAGCAACAGAAAGTGATGCAACTATTGTGAGGCTAATACCAGGTGCTCCTCTGAGGGAATGAATAGATCATAAAAACATTTCTGCGATAAACACTATTTTCCTATTTAATATGCCAATACAATGTACATCAAAGCACACAATGCAGAAGTGGCACTAGTCCCTGAAGAAAAGGTTCTGTGGAGTGCTGCAGCCCATCAGCCATCTATGGACTCCTGGATGGCAGCCAAGAGGAGCCCAGAGGACTTGTTGAGAAGTGCTCTTTAAAGCACTGCAGTGAAAGTTGCCTTCTTTGTAGGAAGATAAACCTTTTCAATTATACTGGGAGCTGTAAGAGTCTAATGTGGGCCCCAGTGATGAGACAACTGCTTCAGAACTTGGTGCAATACAGAAGTTCCTATTTTAAGAAGTGATTTTTCTGTTTTCACCTTCACCTGCACAAAGGGGTTTTATTTTTTTCCCCCAATTGCAGTATTTGCAATTTGCAGTGCAATAGATGTGAAGAAACAGAATCACAGAACTGTAGGGGTTGGAAGGGACCTCCAGAGATTATCGAGCCCAACCCCCTGCCAAAGCAGCTCCCTAGCCCAGGTTGCACAGGTAGGCGTCCAGGTGGGTCTGGACATCTCCAGAGAAGGAGACTCCACCACCTCTCTGTGCAGCCTGTGCCAGTGCTCCGTCACTGCGCTGTGAGGAAGTTCCCACACACATTTGTGTGGAACTTCCTATGGTTCTGTTTGTGGCCATTACCCCTTTTTCTATTGCCACACACTGCAGAAAAGATATCCTTAGATATTTATAGACATGGATCAGATCCCCTCTGAGTTGTTTTTTTTCTTCAAGTCTGAACAGACTCAGGTCTCTCAGCCTTTCCGCATAAGGGAGGTGTTCCACAGCTTTTATCATCTTTGAAGCCCTCCACTGAACTCATTCAAGGAGATCCGTGTCTTTTTTCATACCGGGGAGCCCAGAACTGGACACAATATTGATTATGGACAATCTTGACTGTGATTCTATAAAAGGAGTATGGAAGCTTCTCTAAAGAGCAATTTCTTCACCTGTTTGATTTCATGTTTAGTAACTCCTTTGCGACCACTTTTTACTGCTTCTTACTGATGGTCAGTCTCATCCTCATATTCACTTACACTTTTCTTCTGTCATTGTTTTTATGTTTTTATACATCATTATTATTATTTTATAGAACATGTAATGCTAAGCTATGACATCTGCCAAATGAAATGGATGATTGCAATGTTTCTCATGCTTTTCCTTGTTCATTTTCCTTTTCACATCCATTGAATGGGATGACACACTTTATTGTTGTCTCCTCCTCCCTGAGCAATTGTTGCTAGAAATTGGACTCTGGTGGGGACTGCAAGCTTATGAATTTTTTCTTCAGAAGTACACTGTATGACCTACAAAATTCAGTGTTATCTGAATATAATGTCTGCATTGAGAAACAAGACAATGATTTTAACTTGAAACTAGTAATAACCGCTTTGCTTTGATAAAGTAGATCTCAGCTCTTGTAGGTTCCAGTGCACTTGCATTACAGAGGTTATTTGCTATTATCAGATATCCTGAGCATTGCAGACAGTGAATTAATGAGTAGAAGATATGCCCAGAGCTTATTCTCAGAATTATACAGAAGCAGAGTACAATCTATCTGCATGTTTGAAGCTGCAAAAATATTCTTGTTGTTTGATCTACTTGTCCACCATCATCTTGAAAGCAAAGCAAAATGTTATTTATGTCACTGTTGTGTTTGCAATAGCAATTTAATCGCCTAGCTGATATGGACAATTGTATTGTAGTTATATTTCTAAATCCAGTCCTCCTTTTTCTTTTTCTTTTACAAACAGGTAGAATATACCAAATATGTATAATATCTGAAATAATTCTTGCTTGATTTCCTGAAGAAAAAAAGCATATTCAGCTGTCTTTTTTTATATGATTCCATTCTCCCTTTGTAGCTAATTTTCAAACTTCTGGGCATTATAAATGTTTCAGAGAAGAAATCAGTTCCTGTGTCTGTTTATTCCTATAAGTCTGGTTACATCAGGTACCTAAATAGAGGAGAGAGGTTCTCACTACTGAGGGAGGGCCTATTGACTTCTGCCTCGTCTGTAAATACACGGGTTGCTTGATACCAAGAATGATGATGAGAAATCTGTGAGAGGAGATGTGGGGAGGTTTGGAGGGGACATAGAGCCATCCAAACACATGCATTGATGTTCTTACTGCCTAGGCAGTGACTTGTTTTAGGTGTTTCAGTAATATCTTAAAATTTGGCCTACATTCCTGGCTCAGTAGCATCTGAGTACTATGAATTGTAGTGATCTGAGTGCTGTTGACAGCTGACTTGCCTTGTGATCAAGTTGGTCATCCAGGAGACCTCGGTGACCATATTCTGGAGACCAGAACATCAGGAGATCTCCTGTGGGTAGCTGGGCACACAAGATGAAGGCAGCTTGAAAACCAAGAGCAGCAGATCAACAGCAGGTGTAGGGTACCCCTCTGACCTGGCTAACGTTCTTGCACTGTAAAGCTGGACTTTAGTCATGATCTCTCTGATGTGATGATAAAACTTCAGAATAAGCGTGCTATCCTGAAAATCTGTTTTCAGTCACAGCACCTACAAACTGGTTATAGCTTGTGGTCTCTGTGTATGGTCTATACTGAATTGTATTGATAAAATTAATACAGAAGGGACATACATGCTTGTGAAATTTCAGTCAAGGAAGAACAGAGGAGTCCAATGGAAAATTCCATCTGGGAAAAGTTCAAGTTTAGGTTTGTCATTTTCTTAAAAGAAATAACCAGAGAAAAGAGAAAAAGAGACCCTTTCCTAGAACTGTTGAACTTTAGAAAGAGAAAAATCAAATGCATAATGGAGAGAAAAACAATATAGTTTTCAGAAGCTTTAATATTCCAGTTAGAAAACTGAATTCATCTTACTGATGTGCTTCTGATTGAGTAGCACAGATTTTAAAACAAAAGCTATGCCCTCACCAAACCCTGTGTCTTGGGAATAAAAAGTGCTACTGCCATAGAATAAAAAGCATCTTTATTGGAAGAGCACTCAAATTAAACCAAACATTATATACTAATGTCTGGATCAGTTTTAGTGACATGACTGCAGCAAGTCTAAGTAGAGGAAGAATCTTCTTTGGGCATCTTTGTGACACACCTGTTAGAGGAGAGAAATATCTTTATAGAGCCAGGAACTTAATGTTGAATATCATCCGCTATGGGTCATTATGAAATATATTCTACTGTACACATTATTCTGAAAGTTTTTATTGCAAAAGAAAGGCAAAATACAGACCTGGAAACTAAAAGGAAAATCAGAAGTGTGGACAAAGTATTTGCTTTTGAATGTCATATCCATTTACCATGAAGTTAAATAAATTGTACTGTTATAAAAAATCTGAACCAGACTAATGTTTACTCAGTAATACTGTAACACTCTCTGGAAACCCAGAAAAGAGAATTCAAATTATGAGCTAATGGTTTTATTAGTCAGTGGTGAATATTTTAGAGGTAATGGAAATAAGGTTTTTTTGACTGTTGCTAACCAGGAATCATTTTATTTCACTGAGTCCACTCACATTTTCAGAATCCACTTATTATTATTAAATTATGCTTTGAATGATTAAACATGATATGCACATATAACAAGAATAACTTTGCTAGATATAGTTTTCAAATAAAAGGATATAAAAAGCCATACTGTGTATTCGTAATGCACATAAAGGAGTATTTTTTTTTAAATTTTCAAAACTAAGCTTAAACTTTGATAATGAACAACAGCATATAGTTATTCAAGCAAAAATAATGAACAGACACGCTAGATGTTGGATAGTATGAAAATCACTAATTAAACTCACTGCAGTTTTCCATTTGTACTCTCTTATATGGGAAGGACTTGCAGTATCTTTTGTGTACTGAAAATCTGAAAGAAAATCAGAATTCTTGTCACAAAGATAGAAACATTCGGAGAGGCAGACATTAAGAGATTTTCTGTAATGAATGGCAAGCGAACACACACACATAAAAAGCAACCAACCCACATATGGTGTCTGTCACTTCAGATGGCAAAAAGAAGAGTGTTTTTACTTCTAATGTGTAACTGTGAGAATGGTGGTTATTTCTATGCTTCAGAAACATTGTAAAATTAGCAGAATTTATTTTTTTTAAAGCCAAATGTTGTCATTAGCCTTTCTCTGCTAAGCTAAAACAAAGCAAAACATTTTTTGTAGAAAGCATTAATAGCCAGTCATCGTGCTCTGTGTGGTAACTAGCGAATAAATATTTAGCAGAGACCTACATTGCAGTTGTGATGTTTGAAATGAAGGCTTCCTCAGCTTGCAAACTCGAAGGCTGTAAAACCCTGTCCTTAATAAAAGTAGAAATTCACAGTGAGTGATCTGTAATTCGCAGCGAACAAATTATGATCATGAAGATCTGAGTTATGCAAATCTAACTCCTATAAAAACCAACAGCCAATAAATAAGCAAGCAGAGAGTTCTCTGATATGTTCTTAGCAATTTCTTGATTACATCATTTCACGTTCATTTTTAGGGATGTAAATAGAGCAAAACAAATAAATGGCACCTCTAATTCAGTTGTTTATCCCAGTTTCAGATCTGTTCCTTCCCTGGCACCTAATTACTGCGAGAACAAGAAGGCAAGATACATAATAAGGTATTGGAAAATATCTCCTCTGAGCTTTGTTAAAGATACAAATATTTATTGAAATCTGCTTTATGTTTTATAAGGTACTTTTACCTCTGTACCATTGCAGACAGAATAAGTTTGGTAAACAGAAGTCCCCATGGAATCTGATAATGAATACAGTATTTCTCTAAGCACAGTTGAAAAGAAATATCCAAAAATATCTTCCATCTTTACCTGGAGTGACAGCATTAATATTTAATCCCTTTCTCTTCACACTATTCATGCCATTGTTAATATATGGGCTTTACATCTTCTGAAAAACTAAAAGCAATGTTTTAAACTGTCCTAAATGTGGAACATTTACCATGTGACATAAAATAAGCCATTGGCCTTGTTATTTGAAAGGAACCACTGTACATTAGTAGCATAGCATTGTCACTGGAGCCTTGAAAGCCCCTTAAATACTTTTTTTCCTTAATTTTATGGCTCACACTTCCAACATAAAATACCACTGAAAATGCATTTTTCTGTTAAACAAAGGTAATAGGACAGCTTTTGAACAAGATTTATATTACCAAGTATCCACATGAACATACCTGTAATTTCAATTGCTGCCTTGGGAGACGTGTTTCCAGAAAGATGGTTTAACTAGTTGACAGGCAATTATTCTTGGAAAAAATGTAGACTAATTAGGCAGTTCTTCTCTGTCATAGATATTCAGCCATTGTACTGCACAGAGTGGCATGCTGATGGAAATATTGCTCCTTTTATAGTCTGGTTTCAAGGAAGACCTTTAAAAAAAAATACAAATGCTAAACTACACTTTAATTTAGAGGAATTAACATTAATTCAATTATCCTGGGAAATCATACACTTTTAACAAAGTATGGAGTTAATACTCGGATAGATAGTATGAGGTCACTGAAAATTAGCCTTTAGAATCTCCTTCTCTTCTTGTTTCCAAGGAAGAGTGAAAGATTATCTATCAAACCTTATGTAGCCTTGCGAAGATGATATAGAATGAATGCCAAGATAAAAAATTCAATGAGGAAAGGTCTATAGATACAAATAGGATAAAAAAAAGGAATATAAACATATGAAATGTACCATGTTCTTTAGCATTGAGTGTGTAATAAAATTTGTCTGTTGCTTGGCAATAATACAAGGACTACTCCAAAAATAATGCCTCCTATTTTATTATGTTCACCTGCAATATCAGAGGCAGATGTTGGTGGCATGACAGTAGAGAGTGAATCTTGCCACCAATATTCCATTACATTTTGTTGCTGTGTAACAGATGGTGGCAGAAGGACGGTCTCACGTGGAAGTGTGGATGAAGCAATTGAACTACTTCACTGAAGTATTAAGTTACTCTATGCAGAAAAAGTATCACCTATTGACCTTCATCAAAACTTACTGAATGTTGATGGGGATCAAACGGTGGATGTGAGCACACTGAGACAGCAGCAGCCTCAGTAACCTCTGTTTACGCAGATTTTTACTAGTATAGTATGCAGGTTCCTGCAAAAATGCACAGCTTCTGGTGGCGACTGTGTTGAAAAACAGTGGTTTGTAGTTGAGAATTTGCTCAATCAAATAGTGTTATTGTGCTCTTTATATCTGTTGTAGTTTCCATGGAAATAAATAGAAGGAATTGCTTTCAGAACAACCTACATAGTATAGAGGGCCAACTTTGCTCACTTATAAGATATAGTCATACTGTTGTTGCTTAGGAAGGTCCAGTGTTTTTCATCTGTGGACTGGTTTAAGATCACTTTTTAATCTATAAAATAAATTAATATAAGAATGTAAAAAAATCACATCATCTGTGCTTCTATAAACTGATTCAATATATTCACAGATGAGTGTACTGGACAATGCAGAATAATAGCTCTACTGAACTCTGGGGTTTGTGGGACATGGATATTTTTGAAGTTTAACTCGACATGTGTACTCAATTTCTGCTAGTACCTTGCTAGTGGAATGTATGGCTTAAACTTACAAGCAGAACTGCAGTTTTCTGCTTATTTAATGTCACCCACTCTTGCTTCTCCCTTTTCTACTTCTCAACATGCATTCTCTCTTTTTATGATCTGTCAAGACTTTATTCCTATTCCTTTTCTTAATTTGCTTTTGACTTTTTTGTGATTGTTGTGTATTTTCTTTTCACATCAGTCCTTCTTTCTTGCTAATTTCCCCTTTTGGCTTGATATAGCAGGCATAATTAAACCATGTATACATAAGGACACATTCAAGGTGAGGCTGGGTGAGGCTCTGATCTAGCTGTGGTTGTCCCTGTTCATTGCAGGGAAGCTGGACTAGATAACCTTTAAGCTCCCTTCCAACTCAAACGATTCTGTGATTCTAAAATAAGGAGCACTTTCCTGCACTTCATGAGCAGTGAGGAAGTAATGACATTATTTAACATGTGTTAAGTGAGTAACTTGTGTAAGTAGAGTTATGGTTTCAGCAGTGCTGAGTGAGTGAACAGACTCCTAGCCATGGGCTATTTTACCCTCCAAAATTATCAAAGCATGTGGTAAGCAAATGTATTGTTAACAATAGCCACAACATGTCTATGAGAGAAAATGTTGCTATCTACTTCCTTTTCTATCATTTATTTCCTGTAATGATACTTTTGCTAATTTCCATTCGGTTCAATGCAGTAACTCTCTGTAATCAAGGGAGGTGCTGAGAAGACAATTTTAGCATAGATTTTGAAGAGAAACATCTCGATTTACAGAACTCTCACTCCTGCAATTGAAAAATATAAAGCAGTAAGATTAGTTGTGCCAGTGTCTCCTTGAGAAGAATGCAAAGGAAGCGCTTATACACCTTCATGTTTTTTTACATGCAGTTCTCCCACAACTTTTGTTAACAATTAAGCTCAGTGTATTTTCCAGTTCCTGTAGATGTGAGTAAATTTTCAAGGTTTTCTCAGAACTCGTCACTAAGTTTAAATATTGGCCAGTTCCTCTTGCGCTTGGTAGAATATGCCTGGAAGGGTGTTGCACACCGTGGAGAGAAGTGAGGATAGAAAGAAGCAAAACCACATGCCATCAGGCTCCACCTCATTCCTAGTGCCTGCATAAAGACAAAACTCAGTTGCAGTAGGATTTATTTGCAATGATGAGGGACTTGTCTACCTTGACAGTGGGCAAAGAGAGCTGAATTTGGATTTTTGTGTTTGTGATGATAGGTATTCCAATTTAACACTCAAGTATTTGGAGTGCAAGACTTTTTTGTGCACTGCATATTCCTGCTAAGCACGGATTTATATGCTATGACAAAATATTGTTTGAAACAGAAAACATTTAGAATTGTTTAACGCTGACATAAAGACAGAGGGCTGGGTCACTGCTGGGCTTTGTGCTGTTTGCAGAGGGCTCATCTGTGTGTGTATACTGTTTCACAGAGTCATGATTCAGAGCAGATTTTCCAATGCACTGTTACGGCTGAGGCTAAAGATAACGGTATGTGTAGTTTTAATGCCTGAGGTATAAAAGTGATCAATTTTGGCGAGCAAGACACCTTAAGTGCTTGGCTACAGAGCTCTACCTCAGTTGAGTCCAGCTTATCTGTGCAGCTGAACTTCTATTGTTCCACCCTCCCTGTAAAGCATGAAACTTCTTTTTTCATTTGCATTGGCTGAATTAGCAGCTCGTATATTACTTTTTACAACATTATTCCCAGGGTAAATCTTATAACCTTTGTTCAGTATGTGTTTTTACAGTGTGAAATACACGAGACATACAACAGCATAATTATTCAGCGATACCATTCTGCTCTGAATTCTGTAATGCATAATTAAATTTGCAAGCATTAATTAAAAATATGATTCTTGCTTATGATGTATGTCTGTAATATAATAAAGACAAATTTTAACTTGACTGTATGAGAGAAATGAGGGTACCAGTAACAATCCTGTGAATTTTAATACAATACTTAACTAACTTCTGTGTTTGGCAACTTGTTTCCAGTAGACAATTTTACAGTGCATATATGTAAACATTACAGCCTTCTAATTCATTCTCATGGCATTTTGTTCCCTGATCATATTCATATTAAAAGGAGCAAGAGGTAAGACTTTCAAAAGTGCTTCTTATGAGCTTATTATGCTAACTAACGCCAAAATAATTAAAACAAATTGTTCACAGTAGCTTCAGAACTATGCACCTGTATTTAGGTGGCCTTATACTTCATCCAATTACTCCCTTGGCAAAGAATGTTAAGGACAATCAGGTTACATGTCTTCTGAACTGGACCGGTCCATATGGCAATGACATCCACAACAGATGCTCCCCAGCTCCCATTTCCACAGCAAGGTTGTGCAGAGCCAGCCAGCACACCTCACAGCTATGCCTGTATGCCCCATCAACTCGTTGTCCTGAATCATTTGTGGAAAGAAAGAAAACTGTTCTCTGAATCCCTCCTTTCAGTATCCTCGGTGCAGGCATTTCTCCTGAGAGCATGTAAGTGGCTGGTGCTCTGAACTAGCAGGTGTTGGGACTGGTGCACGGGTACTAAAACCCAGAGATACTGCTGACTTCCTCTTGGCACCAGTCTGCTATGTGCTGAACATTTCAAAAAGAAATATGTGAAAATTATTAGTTGGATAATTGTAGATATTTTACTTTCTGTGCAAAAAAAGAAGAAAAAAAAACCTGATGGAAAAACTTCATTGGCAAAATTACATCTCTAAATAATTAACATTCTGACCTTCCTTCTGATTTTCCCGTCAGGCAGCTTATTTAAAAGTGTTTGAGATTCTAAGATTCTTAGTCATAATAGCTCTTAAGACAACAACTGTAAGTAATTATGGTTGCATAAATGGCTAAAATCCATTGTTATTAGTATCAGAATGAGAGATGCTTTGAAAAGTAAATGACTGTTTAGTCACTTCCATTTGTTTCAAGGACCAAATAAGGAACTAATGATGCCTGGAAAGAATTTTGGGACAAACTTATTCAGAGATCTATGCAGGTCTGGTTAATATTATTATTACTATTGTTAGCATTAATTATAGTAGTAATAACCATAGTAGCAGCCCACTAGTAAGAGTGTCAGTATTGCAACTAAGTGAGAAGTCACTATCTGATCCCCCTAGCACACCTTTATTCTTATCTAATAGGAAACAATATGATTGATTGGGAATGCCTTGTGGGTTAAATGTCTGCTAATTCTGAAAGTATCAGATTTCAGTTGCACAAATGACCCTCAACTTTCTGTTTCAAGTTGGAAGCGATTTAGCATTTATCTGAACAGTCCCCCAAATTCTCTTATGCATCTGAGATCTTTCAAAGATGCAGATAAAGTGAGAAATGTGTTAATAGCTAATTTAAGTACTCATAAAACAAGACTGAGCCTGCTGAGCTAAAGGAGGCAGAACTGATGCTCAAGCTCTTAACAAAGCACAAAAAAGAAAGAAAGTGGGACTTAGGGAAGGCAAAGGAGGGAGAGTAAATTCAAAGAGAAGAAGGAGAACTAATTTTTGTATTAATGAAGGAGTTATAAGGGAGCCTTAATCCAGCAAATCTGAATATGTCATTTTCTTTCTAGCTCTATGCCCCTCTGTACCTATAACCATAGTTCTTGGCTGAGGGAAAGGAGAAGGCAGTATGGGACAGATCTTTGGTCAGACAATTAGATGAGATCTTTGCTGAGAGTTTAGTTATTGATGTGTGTTTGCATGTTTATCTCTCTGCATCTGTTGGCCTTTTCTGCATTCCTGATTTCTGGCTTTTTGCTCTGAGTACATCCATGTCCTCTTCCATGACCAGCGGCACTGAAGTGTTCCTACTGAAGAAGATAATTCTTCTGCTTTAGCAGCCAGACACCTGCTGGTACACAGTGCTAATTTTTCAAATGAGTTTCCATTGGGCAGAAAAAAGGAGAAGCAGCAGGATGAGTCTGGCATGAATGTTGAGTGCTGAGCAGCACTGAGTGCTGCTGAGTGATGGCTGGTATCGTTCTGCCACGCTGTATGGAAGCAGTGGAACAGGTCAGACCAGAAATGGTGCACTGATATTACTTTCCAACTTTTGGATTCTTCTCAATGTCTCTTTTTAGTAACTAGGTATTTTGGACTAGACGTTGTTTGTACTAAGTTCCAGTGAGCTGCAAGTTTTATAGCTTCTGTTGTCGCTGAAGTTACCAGGACAGATTCAACAAACATTTCTCCCACACCTTTCCAACTGCTCTCTTCCCTTGTCTCCCTACGTTTGGTACTCCCTATTTTGATACCACCCCTGTTCTGGGGAACCTCTCTAGCCCCTCAGCCCAAACCTCACAGCCCAGGGATGTGTTTTTTAAATCTGTGCAGCCCCATTTCTGCCTTGATTTTCTGCACTATCTCCATTCCTCCTCCTCCTCCTATTTCCTTCTCAGCCCATTCTCTTTTGTCTTGCCCCTGTACTCTCTCCACAGCCCTGTGTGTGACCATGCACAATTACTGTTTCTCCTGGTAGAGGTAGAGGATGCTCTTGAGACACTGACCCAGGTATGGGGCTTCATCTAGCTCACTGCAAGCCATGAAAACAGAAGGCTGCATCATGAGCTGGAAGAAGAAATGGTTGGAGGCTGTAGCAGCTGCAACTTTTTTTTTTTCTGCTTGTCACTAGTATGAATGAGGTTCAGCTAGTCATTGGTGGTATCTCTGGCACCTATCAGATTCAAATTTCAAATATATTGTGTAACAAATAAACAGAGATACGCTATCGGACAGGAAGGAGCATTGTACCTCATTCAATTGGCTATGTATCAGTGACAGCATCAGACAACACTGGACCACATCTCTGGCTGGCACGGTGCTTGACAACTTTTCAGAAAACTACTTTTGCTGAAATAGGCACTGTTCCTTTATTCTTGACAGGCACAGTACAATCCCAGCACAACTCAGTTTTTCTTTGAATGTTTTTGAACATTTATTTTTACAAAATGCCAAACAGACAAATTTTACCCATAAACACGTATAAACTGCAAAATGATTTTATCTTTTCTGCTAGAGGTGAAGAAAATGATGTCCTTTGATGCTTTAGCAAGTTTTCAAACACTAATTAAGGAGGTTTTAATGAGATTTTTAGGACTTACTTCAAGCTACAAGAAAACAATTTCTTGATTAAATTTTGCATAACAAATTTCACTTGTAAGCCAAAATGTTTTATGAATTGAACAAATAAGAAGCTGATTTGGTCACAGAGATACCATCAGAACTAGGTTTAAGTGTCCAGGAGCCTGTAAGTTCTAATCAAATGCAAACTTTAATTCTAAATTTATTCTGCTTTGTGACAAAATTCATTATAATGCTTAGGGAATAAGTTCTTAATTTCTGAAGAGCTGATCAAGAGCAATTAATTAGCAAAAGGACTACTAATGTAGCATCATGTACAGAATTTAGAACATGAATTGTTATCAGCAGAAAGCACATTTCATGGAATCATAGAATATCCTGTGCTGGAAAAGACTCATGATGGTCATTGACTCCATTTCACTCTTTCTGCATAGATCTGTTGCTTCAAAATGAAGTGCTTTTGATGACATCTTCAGAAGTACAATACAATGTGAGATCTTAAGCTGACATCGAAATGTAACAGAAGTTAACCAATTCAAGACACCCTCTGTGTCTTTGAAATTTTTCCCCAGGCTTGTAGGCAAATCTAGAAACAGGAACAGATAAAGGATTGGAGAAACTACTGGGATTTTATCCTACCACTAGGATTGGGTGGTACAGCACTCCCTTATGCGCAAATTAATGGGACCATGGTTACATGGATTTACAGCCCTCCTAGCCTTTGACACCTTCCTCTTCCCCTCCCAGTTAAGGGTAAAAATACATCCATTCTTGCCTAATTATACTGTATGTATCATAGATGTAATTTGAAGTTGCAAGCTGGGAAAACATGCATCTTTCATATTTATGTTGTATCTGATGAATCACTCCCAATGAGGTCTCTTTGGCAGACAATCCATTGCTATTCATGGTGAAACTGATTTCATGTGGTATTGCTTCTGCTTTTAATTTGGGCACCTAACATTTTAAAGGAGGAAATAGATGATGAATACTGATGCTCTGATTACTAAGAGTAACTAATAAATAAAGAAGAGTGAGTATTCTTCGTTATGCACAAATAAACTTTTGTTAACTTCTGTAAGCTAGGGAAAAATCCATCACATTATTTCTGAAAACATTTTCCCAGTCTGAACTCCTGCTGGGTTTGTGAGCAGACTGGAAATGAGAACAAGAATGCGGCCTCTGGAGTTTACATAGACGTTTGCAAGTAAATGCTTACATTATATCTTTATCACTGCCCTGTATTCATTGGAAAATGAATAGCAGTGGTGTTTATGAATGTTATCAGTGCATCTGAGACAAGTTGTGTCTGCTAATAGTGGTTCCAGGAGTCTGCTGGTGAATACACAGCTGCAAAGCCCTATTTTTACTGTCTCTGATTTTCACTCTCCTAAGCATGTCTGCTGAAGGAGAAAACTTAAGCATCAGTCTCTAGATATCAAAATATTTCGTTATAATTCTTTCTGATCTTTGCTGCTTGAGAATTTTTGACAGTTGTGGTTGTAAAGATGCAGTTAACCTTAGAAATATATTATATGTGAGTTAACTCAGACATATATTAGTTGAAATGAAGTTACAGAATAAGCTTTTTTAATATATGGACAAAACACATGCACAGAAGTGTCTGAACTGAAAAGGCAGCTAAAGCTCACCTAGTATAAAGCACTGATACACACTGGTTCTATCTATTCCCTCCACTTTCATCTCAAACTCACTCATGCTGCTGGGAGTTACCATGGGAAGAGATTATTTTCCATATGAGGACAACTATTCCCATAGTTTTCTTCTCCTGTATATTTTTCACATGAACATGTGTGAAAGATTTCCACTGAAAGGCTTTGTGATCTCTGAAATGTTAAACAAAAGTCCAGACAGTTTCAATGTGAGCCTTTCTTTTATTGTTTCTGGAGCAAAGTGTTTTGTCTTGTTAAAAAGAAGACAGAACACCTCATGGAAACCGTAATTTCTTGGGCTATTGTTCCCCTCAGGAGGCAGCTCTAATAAGTTGCACAGATGTTGATGTTCAGCCAGTGTAGTTTTCATGTTATACTTCTTGTTAGAGTCTCAACTGATTTAACATTGATGAATAGTTAGAATAATTTTAGATACTGAGCAAAGCTGTTGGCTTGGCTGGTATATGGTGCTCCATCAGAATTCAGCCTGTGTCCTTGCTGTAAAACAATTCTTGGGTTGCATCCAAGCATATTCTAAAGCTTGTGATGACTTTTACCTATATGACTGTTGACACCTTCACTTTAAACATTTCCAAGTGATTGCTCTAACACAGCAATTAAGTATCATTTTTGAGAAACTGGTTTTGGATATATTTTGGCCACAGTGTGTGTGATGAGTGATTTCCAGCAAAATACTTGTTCTGTGATAAAAGGCAAAGTTAACCTGGCTTACTGTTTCATCCATTTGCCTTTGACATATTTATAGTAAATAAGAAAAATTCTTAAAAGCAGTTTAAATGACAAAGACATGGGCTAGACAATCCTTACTTTTCTCCTCTGTCATTCACACGTTGGCTCGAAATGAACTAATCTGTGAAGTGAAATGCCTTCCACTGAAGCATTTGGCAACATTTGGTAATAAAGAACACCATCATATAAAAATAGAATTTGTCATATGTATCAGATGTATCAGTGAGTAACTATCAGAAAGTGATCTGAGTTATAGAGTGGAACGATATTAATAACAAATACTTTATGCACAATTTTATTTTATTGTGTTTGCTGTGTTTTTTATTTTTTATTTATTTATTTTTTGTAACGTAGAACATGTGAATCTCTATGTTCAGATATTTTCCAAAAAGGCACTGGTGACAGAAATCTAACCCATGAAATTCCTCGTGAATTCACTCAGTGCTTACATCCATTTCTCAGTGCTTACATGAGCATGCATGTCTTCTCCTTTGTGCAGAAGTCTTTTTTCCAGAGCTTCACTTATTCCCTCCCAAATGAGCAGGCTAAGTGCTGTTGTGAACTGCTACCCATCTCAAAGTAATCTCAGGCTCGACGCTGTCTGTTGGTGGTCTCATGCCTTGGGATATTTTAATTCCACTCTGTGTATAACATATAACAAAGCTGAATTTTGTAGCTTGGATCTATCAGATCTATCACATTTGTCATATACATCCTGTACTAAAAGTGCTCAATGAATTTACCAGCTATTTGCCAGCTAAAGACAGATGAGCAAAGATGCAAAGATGGTCTGTTTGTTTTTCCATATCATTCAGAGACAATAAATGTGTACATCTCCTGTTCAGATGTACTGGATTCTCTTTCCCGTGATCCTTTCTTTGAAAAGGCAGAGATCCTAGAGCAATAAAGTTGGTGCCCATGTAATTAAAAAATGTACTATAATATGCAGATGTAGGGGCAAAGAAAGTATTGTTGCCCAAATAATTTTAATTCTGAAAGTCCTCAGATATTCCACATCTGATTTTGCCTCCCTTCAACCCAATCTTTTTAAGGGTCTTTCCCCCCATAATAAAAAAATTGAGTCTTCTAAGTCTGACTTGGCTATATCTATCTATGTCTGTAATTGAAAATTATTCGCAAGAAAAAAACTTTAATTTTTTTTTTAAATTATTGTTTTATGTTTCATGAAATTCCCTCCGGAATTGATGTAATGAAGCAGTCTCCTGAATCTAACATTAACATCTCTTACTACTCTCATTATACTACTGCAATTTCTTAAAATCAAAGTCTTAAAATGTTTCTGGAGTTCATTGTTCTCTTTTATTTAAACATATGGGCATAAAATTCCAAGGGTGAGGATTTGTGTCAAAACTGTCTTGATTTTTGAGTACAGAGGCAGTTATGAAACATCAAATAATATATATAAAACTGAGCTTAAGTGTTGTGCTATAACTGTGTGGGTATCATTATGGTAAATATGCTGGCATCTGCTTTTATATATTTTTTTGAAATTCCAAAATAATCTTTA
Source organism: Oreortyx pictus (assembly GCA_036925125.1). NCBI lineage: Eukaryota > Metazoa > Chordata > Aves > Galliformes > Odontophoridae > Oreortyx > Oreortyx pictus. The sequence goes on from JAUPFR010000001.1 coordinate 162,873,208, forward strand.
AAGATGCTTCATCAAATCATTTTGGCATAAGTTTGTACCTCTGGGCATAGTTGTTCTTTCTGCTCTAAGTATAATGTCAACTACGTTCTTTTGAGACTGAGAAAATTATCATTGCATACAATGCAGAGAGAAAACTCTACATTGTGTACTATTTTCACTGTTCTGCTTGAATCCTATCATAATTTGATGCCATAGTTCAACTTCGTCTCTTGTTAACAAAACAGGAACAACAATTTCTCTTCAACCCTCACCATATGGCAGAGCTACTGATATGCAACAAGGCATTAGTCAAATTAGCATTTTCAGCAAGTCACGTTCATCTCTGCAACTGACTCAGTAATTAGATATGTTCTTTTCTGTCTATAAAGAAACTTACCATCTTTTCTAATTGAAAATGTCCAGGCTCTTTTTGTCAAATCCACAAAGTGTGAGTAATACAGTTTGGAGAAGAAGCTATTGGGTTTCTTTATGTGTTTTCTCTACTGCTGACAATTGCTTCTTGGAGGAAAGTGAGAGTAAAGTACATTACTGAACAATAGCTGAGAGTTTTTGTACAAGAACTGCTCTGAAATTAATGCCTCCTACTTTATTCTGCTGGTCCATAACGTCAGTGGTGGATGTTGGTGGTATGGCACTAGAGATTGAACCTTCCCACCAATTTTGGTGCTGTGCAACAAATGACAGAAGCAGGGCAGTCTGCCTAAGTGGAATCTGACATGGAAGAATGTATGAAATGGGTTTGTATAAAGGTTGCTCTGAAGGTAATGCCTCCTATTTATTCCTGTGGAAAGAGCACAATAACACTGATTGAGCAAATTCTCAGCTACAAAATGCTGTTTTTCAGCATTGTAAAAGCAGTTAACTATGTGTTTTTGCCAGTGTTTAACATGAGCTGGCATGCCACACTCACAAAACTCTGCACCAGCAGAGCTGACTCACTGCTGCTGTTGCCACTTCTGAAAAGCACCATCCACTCCACACTGTGCTCACATCCACTGTCTGGTCTCCATAAACGTTCAGTGAGCACTGGTGAATGTCATTGGGTGCCATTTTATCTGCATGGAAGAATTCAGTGAATTACATTTGATTCATACTTCCATATCAGACACCATTTAGTCAGAGTACCCCTCTGCAGCTGTCTATTGCATGGCAACAGCACATAATAGGATACAGACAAACTGGGAGGTAAGCATTCATGAACTTGTAGTAGCACACAGTATAATTTTTAGGAAATCTCTGCAAAAAGTGACTGCAATCAAGAGTTTGCTAAGTTTCTGTCTTGTTTTGCCATTCAAGCAATTTTAACCACCTATTATTTCCTTCCAAAAGACTGAATTTTGCATGGTCCTGCAGCCTCTCACCTAGTAGTCTCAGGTGTTTTCAAACTCATTACATGTAAATTTGAAGATGAAGTCCATTTCACAAATATAGATTTTATCCTCAGAGATAGTGATGACTGTCTCTCTCATTTTGTAAATCCTTGATTTGCGGCCCCTCTCTGGCTACCTGACTTCTGTAGCTGGTTCAAAAGCGTATCAGCTATGTCCTCTTGGATATGGATATCTCTTAGTCCTCTTTGTAACAAATTCTCTGTTTTTCCTCTCATTTGTTTAGTCCTTATATCTTGTAGTCCTTCCTAAAATAAATGGCTCCATTTAAAGGCAGAACACAACCTAAAATATAACAGTCCATTACAGCTTTTACCTCCTTGCTACAGATTTATCTAAGCTGTTTAATTCCTATTATAACTCCACTCAGGAGCTTCATATGCCCTGTTTCTCCTCCCTTATCTCACTTATCTTTCTGAGAACATAAGGTACAAAATGATAATTCACTCTCCTGCTGTCTGCTTCCTTCCAGGCTGCACCACTAACTGTACACTCCACAGCTCAAAGCAATTCAGTATTAAATTGAGTTTATTAATTTATACATAGCAGCCACATTTGTTTCCTGCAAAACACTGAATATTGAATTCATTGCAGCAGTTAAACAAATCCATGCACAAGAGAGCTTATGAATAAGGCTGTGCTTCAGTGGAGATCTGTGAGGGCTGGATTTCAGCACACAGGCTCACTTTTCAGACCAGATATGCCTCCAAGTTGCTTTTTTGTTCACTCAGCATTTGAGAGGTCTAACCTGATTTGCCTAAATCAGTAGGAGGATGTTAGAAATAAGGAGGGTATCACTAGTACTGTGCTCATTTTTTCTACAAACTGGTAGAGTGCACAACTCGTCCAACAACAACAAAGGCCCCCAAGCCCCTCTCCCTGCTCCTCTCCAGGCAGCACAGGAGGGGCAATCAGAGCCTCTTGGAAACAAAAAGGATGGAGTTTTGACATTCCATTCACCATATCTGAAGTGCTATTGCTCTGGATAAGGCATAACTTGTGTCTACTAAACTCTGGACCCAAAGCTATGCTGGAGGCAGTTTGACAGAGCTGGCAGCTGAAACCATCCTGAGAAGATCTGTTGTCCCCAGTTGTTCTTGCTGGATGATGGGTCACCCATCCCGTCTCTGCTCCAGCTCCCTGCAGCAGGACTCTCTGCTCTTTGCTCTCTCATTTGGGAAGGAGCAGACGAGAGGCCCTTTTCACACTGACCCGCTCCCAACTCTTGTCCCCAGGAGCAGGGGCTGTTGGAGCTGATTGCTGGTTATCTGACACCCTAATGCTGCCTTGTGAACCGTGTCCCCTGCCAAAGAGGTCCACTGCTTGCTGGTCTGCCGTAGAGAGCCCTTTTCTTTGTCAACTCTACTTGGGTGTCTTCGCAGCCCTCTGTTGGGTCATACAGTTTCAGACCACAAGAGAGCAGCAGTGTACAGCCACTATATTACTTTCCTGGAGCTTATTTAAATTGTGTGCCCCGATTTGTTGCAAGTGAAGAATGTGATTTTCAGGCAGCACTGAACAGCCAGAGCTCATGAGAGAATCAACATGAACTCTGGCCTTAAGCCTCTGGAAAAATCAGATCTGTAACGAGTGAGGGCAATCTCTAATTCTCATTCTGGAAACAGTTTTTATGAGCTGCAGGTAAACTGTTGCATACAATCAGAGCTGAAGGCATATTTATCTTAATGGAAAATGAAAAATATACCCTCTCTTCCACTGATTAGATCTGTTTTTGTGTGTTGCAAACCTTTCTGTAACAGCTATTCACTACTATTTTCATTACAGTTCAGACACTGCAGGAGAACTAAAGTAAGATCAGGAGGTGGCGGCAAATTAAGCTGTTATATAAACATCTGCTTCTGACACTCAGCCAAACAACTGACTGTTGCATTGTGGAGCAAGGCTTAGACCTCATTTCAAGTGAAGAAAGTTTCTGGCATGAAGGAATACAGCTCAGGGCTTTTTGATTGGAATGGCTGCACTTTCAGCTCCAGCTGGAGACAACCAGAACATTAACAGATGTTTCCATAAATTGTCAAAACATTAATTATCTGTGCATTTTTAGGCAACAAAATACTATCCATCTTCATGGCTACGTATATGTAGACCAGCTCATGCACAGGACTTTTTTATTTACCTCAGAAGCTGCAGGAGATATTTCTAGTGGGCTGAGAAGGTTGTCACTTTGTATTCATGCACTTATAAAAAGGGAGAAACGAGCTGGGATCTTCCTGTGTTCAGGAATCCCCAAAGGCTGGGTTGGCAGAGCTGGCTGCTCTGGTGCTTGGTTAGTGCTGGCCAGCTCAGCAGCTGCTGGCCCTTGTGGGAGAACCTCACAGCTGTGTGCTATGCCTCTGGATCTGAGCTACACCCTGAGGACACTGAGGGTATCTGGCAATGGAGGTCATTTTAGTGATTGTTGCCTTGTATTAAGCCCTGGTGAGGCTTCACCTCGAGTACCTTGTTCAGTTTTGGACTCCTCACTACAAAAAAGACATTAAGACCCTGGAGCATGTCCAGGGAAGGGTAAAGAAGCTGGTGAGGGATCTGGGGAGCAAGTCTTACGGGGAGCAGCTGAGGAAGCTGGGATTGTTTAGCTGGGAGAAGGATCAGAGGAGACTCACTGCTGCCTACAGCTACCTGAAAGGATACTGTAGCAAGGTGGGTGCGGGTCAGCCTCTTGTCCCAGGTAACAGCGATAGCATGAGGGGTAATGGCTTCAAGTTGTGCCAGGGGATATTCGGGTTGCGTATTGGGAAAAATATATATTCTCTGAAAGGGTGGTGCGGTATTGGAATGGGCAGCCCATGGAGGTGGTGGAGTCACTGTCACTGGAAGTGTTCACAGAATGTGTAGATGTGGTACTTAGGGACATGGTTTAGTATGCAATGTCTGTGGTAGGTGGACAGGATGATTAGATGATCTTAGAGATCTTTTCCAACCCTAATGTTTCTGTGATTCTGCACCTCAGCAACAGTCCAGGGAACATTAGTGAGGCCTTTTGTGCTCTTGTGGTACAAAATATCTGTGGTCACTGCTTCTGGATGTATGCTGCCGCTGCTGAGGTTTGAAGTGGAGGCTGGGCTTTGTTCTTCTGCCTCAAATATGCAACTAATTTGAGGCTGAGCTCTCACTGAACATTACAGCTTTGTCGTTGAAGATTACACTAATGCTGAACAGGTATAGGTTTGACTATGGATAACTGTGAGTGAATAACTGGGAGGAAGTCTGTGGTAGCACTGTCACCCCCTCTGGGAGCCCAGGAGCCTCCTCTATTCAAGAGATAAATCTCCTCTCCACTCACTGCAGATTAATGGATCCCCAGGCTGAGAGATCTATATCCCCATTCTATGGCCTATCTATAATGAAAAAAAGTGTAAATTAAAGCACTGACCAGCTGTGCTATTTATAAATAGGAAACATTGTCATGTTCTGAGAATAGCTTAAAAAAGTATTATTAATCTACTGCTACATTTAAGAATGCCTCTTGAAGAAAAGTTGCCTGTGTGGATCTCACTCATACTATGTTTGCTGAGATGGTGATGGACAATACTGTCAGTGCTGAATTTGGGGGATATGGATGCTACATGAAAAGCTGAGTTCTAAGATGCACCAGCCCCCCTTTAACATGCAAATCTACACCCTATATGCATTCATAAACACACCTTCTAGTGTTAAAAACATTTTTTATGAGATTTTCAGTCTTTCTAACACTTCAGAAGCAATTTAACTAAGAAGTGTCAACTGGATTTTATTCATCTGAGTACATTATTCTTACAATTGTTCACTGCTTTCCGTAACAGGGACAGAGGAAAGTATGGCTGGAGAGCTATAACAGGTCACAAGGCAGAGGGCAAATTCTGTCCCCTCCAGGTAAACCTGCTCTGTCAGCTGTGTGGCTCCTAGGCATGTGCTTAGTCACCTGCACACTCTAACTTGCTCACAATATTTCCAGTCTTGGCTTTGGTCTATTCCAGCTCTCTCTCTCCCAGGCAATGCATGGGCACAGTGGAGAGGATAGCCTGTAGACATTCCCATAGGAGAAAATGTCTTCTGTTTAACTGAGAGAACACACTTTTGCTTTGCTGGGCTAAGCATATGATGTTAATATAATCTGTTTCATCAGATATATTAAGCATTCTAAAAAATTCTCCATCCTCATAATCGCTGTGCTACTGATTTAAGACTGTTCCCGTCGACTTTCTCTGTCATAAACATAAGTCAAAAGCTTTTTTGCTTTATAGAAGGTATTCTGTTTTCCCTTATGTCACTGAGAACTAAAATACATTTCTCTCAGCTACTGCTGTACTCTTTCTTCTTTCTTTGTAATTCTGTTTTCACTTCTGCCTCTGTGTCCCTAATTCTATTTCCATGTTTCCCTCTTTTTAATATGAGGCATAAACAGAGCATCTTATTTTGGGAAAATACTGCTGTAAAATGTTGATTGCCAAAAAAAGGAAAAAGAAATCAAAGCTCTGCCTTTTTTGTGTCACCGTTGTGGTGACAGAATTAGGACAGGACTAAAAAAATTCAAGCTTTTTTCACATTTTCAAAGTAACCTGAAGCATTATGTTTTGGCATGAAACACCTAATGAGTATCACCATGGCAACTCCTTGAAGATACTCCACTGAATCTTGTTTGGTTTTACTGTTGTCACTTTAAACCACTAAAATTAAAATTGTGGAAAGACTACCCTCTTTGCAAAACTTGGGTCAGTTTCAATGATCCATGATGGGAATAGGAAATAGGTTCTTTTCTTGTAGAGCTGTGAATACTTCAGTTGAGAGGAGCAATGGAGTAAGCTCAAGTGCCTTCCTCAGCTACCTGGGGAGCTGGTCGGTCTCTTACTCCTGGCTTTGTGTTTGTTAAGGAACAGCCACTTAACCCAGCAGAAGGTCTGGTTTATCGACACTATTACACTCTTACCCTATGCCACAGTAGAAAGCATCCTGTTGTTAATGTGCCTGTCATCAAATGGCAGAAACATAGGCAGAGGTAGAACAGGAAAGCAGTCAAAAATGACTCCTAATTTCTGAGGTGAGTCCAGCTATAGACAGCTACAAGCAAATAGACTCAAATGGGAGGTGGCACAGCAGGAAATGTGGTCAGAAATAACAAATGCAGCAGATGGAAGGTGAAAAGGGGCAGCACTGCGACTCCTTGTATTTTGGCAAGTATAAATTTGTATGTTTTGGGAGGTATCAAGTTATTAATGTTGAGAAAATGCCAGAGAAATGAAGTAGCGAAGTGGGAGAGTACAAAGGGAGGCTGGCTAACATCTGACAAATGTCATGCTTGATTTTTTACAAAAATGCGAAGATGAGTTTAAGTCCATGCTGATTTTTCAGACATTGTTTTGTAGGGCCTATTATTTTGTTGAGCTTAACTGAAAGACACTAAATTTCTTTTTCAAAATTCTCCTCCATCCTTGTAAACTCCCAGAAAATTATTAAGAACTCCTTACCTGCATGGATTTGCAGTCATGGTTTTATGTAAATTAATGTTTAATACCTGAATCACACAAATATAGAGAACATATTCATCAAACATTGTATCTGTATTAGAGAATGCTATAGCAGGGGTATTGTATGATGCATAATATCAGGGATGTCTTTGATGACTCAAGAAGTATTCATTTGCTCTCCTTTTTTTCTCTTTATTATAGTTATATTCAAAAAAGACTTAAAATTCTTCAAAACTGAATTGGTGTAACTGTCTTGTTTTATCTCTAGCTGTTAGAAGTTTCTTTATTTTTAATGAACTTTGGGCCCAGGTGATATTGGCTGAAGATAATTGCATATATGAATGGCAGTAACAGATTGGCTTTTATGGGTATGTTTGTGTAACAGACTATAGAAAATTAAAGTAAAAAATGGGGCCTCAGTAACTGTTGGTAATAAAGACGACTTAGAGTCTGGTTCAGCATGATACTGAAGTAGGTGCTTAATTTTGAGCATGTGAGCAGCCCCATTAAACTTGGCTGCACAATTAAGTATTTGAAAGATGAGTCAGAAAGGCTTCTAACATTTAGGGCATAGTGTAGAAAAGCACAAAATTCTGATAGCCTGTTCTATGTGAACTGAAAAGTGATCAATGGATATTTCATATTCATGCCCACAGGTTGTGAAAAGGATGCTAGAAATGGCCTAAGAAAGTGAAAATAGTGTCTGAAGTGAGGGGGAGAAGGAAATGTCAGTCTTGTCCAGAAGCACTTAATTTTGACCTAATATGTCACTGAACGAAGAGGGAAAGGCCTCTGTTTTCAGAAAGAATTTGATTGTCTCCTTATGGAGTTTAAATGCTGTCTTGATAGATACACAATGAAACTAGCCTTCAAAACTTAACTGAGTGCAGATCCTGTGAAGTAAAGAACTGGGACATTGAATTTTAGCTCATTCACTGATTCTTTATAACCTTCTGACACAGACAAAGCTGGGGACCTAAAATAAGAACATACTGCAATTTAGATAGCCTTAACAGCTAGTCAAGGGACAAATGGGCTGCCTGTAGATCTCTGAGGAAGCAATTGTAAATATTCCAGATGTATAAATGGAACAAAAAGACATTCTGATCCCTGGACTAGTAAAATGTCACCTCTGCAAAAGTTAGTTACAGAACTTAAAAAATGTCAGAAAGTGGAGAGTAGCTAAGAAAATGGAAACTGGGATGAGAAAACAGCTACTTACTTTAGGAGTTATTGAAAACTGCTTGAAAAACTATTTAGGACAAGCCAAAGTACGTCAGAGATTTCACAGTAATTTTTCATATAGCAGAGGGGAGGTGCTCAAGGAAGACAGCACCAAGACAGCTGCTATTTAAAATACAGAATGGATTTAATTAATAACTTATTTTGAATCCCTATTTTCCATACTGTAAGATGAGTATAGTTCACTGAATTGAATATACCTGAGTACAGAAGATTGTGGGGGAACCTGTGCTTCCCATGTGACATTAAGGCTATGCAGCGCTTTGTATGTGACCCAAAGTCTACTAGTGGAAGAGAGAAGAATGTCACTGAGAATGTCTATGCAAAAACACCACCAAGACTTTTTATTCAGTCACATTTCATAGTGCAGATGAGATAACTCACATTCTAACCTCTTACATGTCACACGTGTTACATAAAACCACCTAGAGTGGTATTTGTGCTCCCCACTAATTAACAAGAAGATTTTTATACTGGAATTCCATAAGTTTGGTAGATGCCTTCTTTTTTCCCATCTCAAATATTCGTTTTTGTGAGTGCTAAAGTAGCGAGGTCTCAGCATCTGAAAAGTTTTCATTTCCCTTTATCTTCAACTTCCACTTAAAAATTTACAGGTGGGTAACTGAGTTCTCAGTCCAGTATCTTATCTGAATGAAAATATTTTTTTATATGAATGCATGCTTTGTCTGACATAGCAGTGGGAAGAGAAGACGTAACTACAATACTTTTTTTTTTTTTTTTTTTTAATGTGAGCATGAATCTATTGGAAAAGCTACACACTTTTCTTCTAATGGGCAATAGACAGCCTAGCTTGCTTATTCAGATAGTGATCAAATCCCATTATTTCAGTTAAGATGGAAGCAATTTTGTTTTGATTTTGGTTATAATCTTTCAAACTAACATGCGAAAGTGCAACCATCAAGTGTCCTATTAAAATATGAACTGTCAATATTCACAGCATAAGTGACTGTGAAACACAAGAAACCTTCAAACTCCAAATGAGATACGTATCAGACAGTGATTACCCTGAATACAGCTGTAAGGTGGCATAATTTTATTGCCTACACTGAACAATTTTATGTGATATATGTAAACTGAGTTTGAACCCCGAGTTTGGTTTCATGAGCAAGAGAAACCCTTTCCATGGCCTCTGTAGTGGGGCATGGATCCTACTATTCTCATATGTATCCCTGTCTATGTTGTCCTCTGACCCTAGTCCCAGGTTTCATGCTCAGGCACCAGCCAGGCACTGACCAGGGAGGTCCTCAGTACTTTCAGGAATCATGAGTGTGAAACCTGCAGAAGAGCTTTATTGTTTTACTATATGAGAAAAATGAGAAAGAGTTAAATCCACAATTACAGCTTGGGTTGGCTTGGAATATAAATATAGCTATAGTGAATAACAGTGGATAGCCCTATGTAGGCTGACGAGAATTCATGTGTGCTGTGTAACTAATCAGAATTCCAGATGGAGTTTGCAAACAGATTTTACAAAATGAGAGCACTACATTATTAATAGGTATCCATACCACACTGAAGAGTTGATTCATTGCTAGAAATAGAGGCATTACCTCAATCTCTTGTATGCCTATGTCACGCTCCAATATAAAGGAGGGAGATGAGGTTCTTTGATTATGTGTATACCCCATGGCGAGATTAAGACACAACGGGTCAAATGTTAGCCCAACCAGTTTATTACAATTACTAGTTGCTTAGGGATATGGGGAAGGGAAGGTGAGCAATAGAAAAGGGATAAAAAGCAAGGAGTCTTGATAGAAAGCAAGAGAGATATAATCACCACCGTGGGTCCAGCGAGGTTCGTAGTCTCAGGAACTCGTCTGGTCACCGCGGGGGATGGGAGATAGCAGCAAGCAGGCCTCAGGGTCCGTCTTCGGGAGTTCTCCCCAAAGATTTTCTCTTTGGGAGTTCTTCTCCAGGAATTCTTCTCTTCTCCTCCCAAAATCCTTGGTTCAGTGAAGGCCTTTTATCCCCATTTCTCAGGTGTTTTTTCCTTTCTCTTGGTTTGTGTGACATGTCTGGCCCAACAGATAAGCCAGCAGCGGATGTTGCCTTCCTTGCCATGCAGGAGCATTGTCTTTCTGTGGTGGTCAGCTTCTCCAAGCCGTACCCCCCCGGAAAAGACTATTTGCCCCTACTTCTGCTTATCTTTACAACCATAAGCAGAGACAGTGAGGCACCGTAACACCCATCTGGATAACCGGCAGTTATCAGTCAGAGTCTTGTCACCAGAAAAGGCCTTACGAGGCAAGCTTTGAGACAAAAGAAAGTAAAAAACAGTTTCTGTCTTTCACAGCCTAGGATGTGCTAATAAGAACATTTACAGTTTAAGTGACAAAAGAAAAATACCCCAGTTTGCACAAATACATTCCAGGGTTACTACCTGTAGAAATGAAGGAGGAGCTACAGTAAGCTATTATTTTTTATCAAAGTATACATGTAGAATTTGTAATCTGATGAGAGTGTATGTGCATGTATGCACCTGAATAAACACATATGCAGGCTATCTGTGGATTTGCAGGGATAAACATGGAACTGTTGGCTTCATGTCATAGGCTGCTTGTTGCATGCTTGTTCCATGAGATGCAGTGTGATGGTGTGATGAGTGGTCACTGTCCCATTTAGAATGGAACAACATTTGTCCTAATGACTGCACACAAGCAAGCAAAATAATCTTTTGGAAAAGTATTTTAATTTATAGATAATGTTTTGATGGACATACTGTTCAGCTCCTCACTCATCTTGGAACAGCTGTTAATTAACTGGGTGAATATACAGCAGTACAGTAACAAATTATCATTTGTCACAATAAATATATATATAATACAATTATATTTGCTAGAGCTTTAAAAACCAGAAAGGCATAAACTAAGGAAAAAAAACAAACTACAAATACTCAGTTTTGACTTCATGTACATGATGGGCTTTGAAATTATGACAGCACTTATTAATGATTATATACTAGCACCTATAAGACCCAGGAAAATCTGCTGTAATGAAGTTGCAACTCAATTTTAAGAGGAAGTGCTGCCTGCTTTTTTTTTTTGTGTAGACTATCGAAAAGCATTAGGAGTATATGGCATGCTATTTAGCAGAAAATATACCAGACTTAAGACGTACAATTCTTAAAGAAGCAATAAGAAGATTGGAAAATATGATACCGTACATTTTCTTATGGGTGGAGATGCAAACTTTTACTCTTGAGTTCATATTCATTCATGACTTCTACTCATGACCATTGTTAGTTTGCTAGGACATGATTGTGCTTTCCTTGAATTCAGCATCAAAACTCCTTCCACTTTCCTGGGACAAAATCAGGTTAGGAGAGCTGCTTTTTCCTAATAATATGTAGTCAATAGTTTAAGTGTTTATTCAGCCTCACTAAACTACAGTAATTTCCCTTTTTCATCTGTTAACAGGTATGACATGTGTACTAATTAACTCACTAATTTTAAAGTCTGAATACTGAGTGTTGGATTAGCATCAGTGAGCTAAATTTAAGAAATATTCACAGTTAAAAACAAAATATTTCCCTGAGCAATACTGAAGAATGACAGAGTCCTTCCAAGAGCATCTCCTTATTCAGCTAGATTATTAGCTGAATGACTTGTGACATTCTGCTATTTCTGTGTGATTAAGAAAAATGGTATGACAGGTAGAACAAGGCCTTTTTTAAAATAATATTGATTGAATATTTTTATTAATTTTTATTAATTGGCATGCATATTATACATGTACAATATTTTATTTACTGGGAGTAAATTTAATAAGGGACTGCCTTCTTTACTGGGAGCAAATTAAATAAGAGACTGCCTTCAGTCTTAGTATTATCCCTCAGCTCTCTTGGACTGAAGAAGACCCAGTTGCTAGTGGAAGTTTTGCGCCATGGCCACGTAGGTCTTACAAAGAAAGATTAGTTTGGGGGCAATTTTTGTTGATTGAATGCTGTGAATATATTAAAAAGAACAACAAGAAAACCCACCACCGCCAAAAATTAAAAAGCCATCATCACCACCAAAAAAACCTCACCAAATACAAAACTTAACAAGTTGTCAAAATTCTTAGGGAAAAGCATCTCGTGGAAAAGAAGTAGTGGTTTATTTAAGAGTAAAGGCAGATTCAAAGAATTACTAAAGCTAACAGATCAAATCGATGGAGATGTTTCAGTTATCAATCACAGGTTTCCCACAGAAACAATAAAGACGATACCAAAGAACTGTGGAAATTATAGATAAAATTATATATTATGTTTTCTAAAGTCAGTTTTTCTACCAATTCAAAATTGATTTTTGTAGTGTATTCTGCAGTGTTCTATGCAGTCTGGCTTTAAAAGCGTATAATAATAGGAAGCATATAATTTCTTATTAGCAGGCAATCACCAGTAAAAGCTTGGTTAGTGTCTAGTGACATTAAGCGTTCACCTGTCCTTTATTCAGCGAGAAGACCTACTGGGTTTTTTGAATATACCTAAATCCCAAATTGAATGTATCGAAGGTGGCAGATATGACTCTTGTTTGGTACCATTGATGGCATGTTGAACATTGAATAATTCTTAATCTTTGAGGAATTTAGTAGTTTACTGTAATATATACTGTTCATTATTAGCTTTGTGACAGAAACCCTGATGTAATTTGTGATCAGTAACAGTTGATATTCTGCTTTATCAGCGTCAAGTGGATTGCTATTTTCTTGGATCATATATTGATATGTGGATTAAAGTTTCTGAGGAAGGCATTCACTGAAGTTGCATGTGCAGCCGCCACAGTGCAAGGAGTGGCTAGTTTTACTGAAATGAACACCAAATGATGCAAACATTCGTAGCCTTTTTGTTCTTAATTTTTTTGCAATCTGTCATACTCACAGTGAGACAATCATTACAGTATAATAGCATCCTCTAAGAGCTTCTCTTCTTTTCTTGTTGAACATGTATATTCTTGTGCTGTTGTGATGTGTTACATACTGCTCCCTCAAGGTTAATACTGAATTTCTGACTTGAAAGGGACAATAATTAGTACTCAATTTTGTTGTCAAGAACAAATTATCTTCAGTTTTCTCCATCCTCCTGCTTACTCATTTCTGTAATTTAGATCTTAACAGTACTAGTGATGTATTATACAATCTTGAAAAGTTAGTTGCTCCTATTTTTCTGGAGAGGACGTGACTGTAGGATGGCTTTCAAATTCAGATGAAGGAAGCAAGGTCACAGTGGGAATAGTGTACTTTTTTCTATGATGAAGAAGTCCTTAAAAACACTGTTTTCATATATCTGCCAATAGTGCTTGCAAGCAAACACTCCCTCAAAAATTCCAGTGCATTAAATAAAAATGTAGATGAATCTTACAAGATAATGGCAATTAAAATAAAAAACTCTGACGCTACTTTTTTTTTGTCTTTACAAATGAATTGTGTTGTTAAAGCATTCATTTGTTTCTCTTGCATATTTTCTCACAATAAACATCTATCAGTGGGCATGGACAATGCTTCCTTGCACAGGCTGTTGATGTATTGACTGGGTAAACAAATGGTGAGGACTGAAAACTGAACAACCGAGCCTAGAGTGTGGTGATAAGCAGTGTACAGTCATTTGGAGGTCATTATCCACCAGTGGACCTCAGCAATTAGTAGAGGGCCCAATTACCTTTAAAATCTTCCTTAGATCTCTGGATGATGGGGCGTACTTGTTAAGCGTAACCTCAGTGATAATGCAAAACTGTGAGGAGTGATTGATCCACCAGATTGTTGTGCTGTCATCCAGAGAAACCTCGACAGGTTGGAGAGATAGGCTGACAGGATCCTCATGCACATCATCAAGGAGAAGTGCAAAGTCCTGAACAACAGCCTTGAGAACCAGTACATGCTAAAAGCTGACTAGCTGGAAAGCATCTTCGCAGAAAAGGGGAATCTTATGGGCACCAGGCTGAAAATGAGCCAGAAACATGACCTTTTAATGCACACACACACACAAAAAAAAAATTGTAACCTGGGCTGTATTAGGAAAAGTATTGCCAGCAGGTAAAAGGAGGCATTTTTACCTCTTTACTCAGTAGTGGTGAGGCCATACCTGGAGTACTGTATCCAGTTCTGGGCTCTTCAAAACAAATGAGACATGAAGTGGCTGGATTTTTAACAGAAAAGTGAATTTAATAGAAGTGCCCTCTTTTGAGACTTGAACTTAATCATTAAAAGGCTCCCGATTCTCTAAATAAAATACATAACAGTGATAATTTTATTCCTTCTTGAATTATTTATTTGTTGGAGAAAATTTTGTCTTCTGGTTGTTTGTCTGCATATTCCTTATCTTTAATAAATATAGACTTCAAGTAATTTCTAAAAGCAGTAACTATAATTCTTACACTTTTCTAGTGTGGCAAATTATGGGAGAAGCTCATATATGCACAATTGAAGAATTAGAAAGAAAAATGTTATCTAAGTAACTATTTTTATTTATTGCTGATTTTGGTCCTGAACGCATGTAGAATATTGGATTCTTGCTGCTATCAGCATGGTAAAACAGTTGTGTATCTGAGGGCCAATACAGGTAATTACAGATAAAACATAAAAGAGGCTGCTACTTTCACTACTTGTCCTGAACATATATTTATACACATTTTACACTGTTCTACGCTATTCCTAGTGTAGAAGGGATTGGACTGTAGATTTTCCACCATTTTACTCATTATTTTGCTTAAGCTGCTTTGAAATGATTCTATTCACTCTCCCCCGTGTGTGTGATATGTCTGAGTGCTTGGCAAAGATAAGAAGAATACAGCTGTTTTCTGTCAGGTTGATTTAATGATGGAGATCAAGAAGGCATTATACAAAACTGCAGAACAAGGACACATTGTTAAGAATGACTATAAAGTAAAGTACCATAGTATGGAAAATTGAGAGTATGAGTGAACACAGTTTCTGAGCAAACAAGGCAATGCTAAGCCATGAATAGTAAGTGTAATTCTAGGACATGCTATTACATGTCCACTGTGTATAAAAAATAATTTGTTTGCCTTTCTTTTCTCAGATGGATGGTAGAGATTGGGTCACATATAGTTATAAGGGTTCCTCAGGAACAAGCTATCAAGGCATGGGATGGGACTCCCACTAATGGAAATTTCTGAGAGCACATTAGACCAATATATCTTAAGATAGTATAGATATGTTTCATATTGACTTAGAGTGAAGAGTTAGAGCTGATTATCTAAGATCTTTTGCCTAAGAAACCTAGGGTGCTATTGAGAACACTTTATATTTCTATAACTAACTAAAAATCAAGAAAGATCAGCTATCAGTTATACAGTTTAGCTGTTGAAGACTGAATTATTAATCTTTGGTTTCTAGATATTATGGATCTGCGCAATGCAATTAATCTTAGCTATAATAAATCTTTTACAGTGGGATGACTTGTTTTTTTTTTATCTTCTCTTTCCCCTGACTCTAAGAGACTCTCAGCTGACAAGATTATAGTTAAATATCTAATTTCTATGTGCCCAACTATGGTGAGAGCACTTCCAATTCTGAGTTTCCTATTTGCAGTTTTCTCGAGCAAATATATGATTTGTGAAAGTGATTCAGAACATCCTTCTACAGATGGATACATGGACATGGACATATTGGAGATTCCAGCAAAAGGCCATGATGATCCTGGAAGGGCTTGGAGCATGTGAACATGAGGAAAGTCTGGAAGAGATGGCATTCTTCAGACTGGAGGAGAGAAAGCTCAGAGGAATCTTATCTGTGTGTATAAATACCTGATTGGAAGAGGAAAGAAGACAGAGACAGACTCTTCTTAATAGAGCCCAGGCATAGGAAAAGAGGCGATGGACAGAAACTGAATCACGGAGGTTTGCCCTGACACTCTGAAGCACTTCCTTACTGCACAGGTGAGCGTATGGAGTCTTTATCCTTGCAAATATTCAAAATCTTTCTGGACAAGGCAGACTTTCCTAGGTAACTGTGCCTTCAGCAGGGTTAGGTAGTCTCCGAAGGTGTCTTCCAACCTCATCCACTCTGTAATTCTGTGATCAAACAACTGCTAACACACAATAGTGAATGTATCTAGTTTCACTGTGGAAAGAATTTAACGTTCTGCTGCTCAGCATTGTCACTGCTTACTTCTGTTTGGCCTGAAGTATGAATTTCTGTTACATAGAGTGGTTTTGTAATGAATCCTTCCTATATTTGTGAAGAAGAAAGTTCTGCTTTCTTGCAGGCTGTTTTATTTACTACACAGACTGAAATTCCTTTTCGTATTAGTAGAGGGAAGATTTAATGGCTCTTAAGATTGAAGATTTACTCAGGACATTTTTTTCACTCAGTTTAAGCAGAGGCTCATTAGTGTTAGACTGAACAAACCCTGATGCATGATTCTATAGTTTGGCCTCTGGTTACTCATTACCAGTTATGAGAACCTGTCTAATTAAAATTGAAACACTGACTGAAGTCAATTTTAAAATAGTTGCATTGGGAATGCAAACAATTCTGAGAACATTAAAATTTCCTCCTGTTGGTTTTATTTTATCTGCACTGGATTTAATTGTTGTTAATTGTAACTTCACCATATTTTGTAAATGGGAATTGTGATGATTCAGAAAGCATGAGGGATATTTCCTAGGAGAAAGTACCCCAAGTTTAACACTGCTCTAGCCTGCTCACTATCTAAATTCATGAACTAAGGCTCTGAGTCTGAGCTGGAGCATATGTGCAGGCTTGGTTCTGTTGCAGCAAAACTGAACAACACAGTTAATATTAAATGCAGTTTGGGTTGTAATAATTCCTCGTAGCTATTCTTTTTTACCTTATTCTTATGAAGTAATCAATAAATAATGTGGCTAAATACAGATATAAGATCATTAATTTGTCTAATCCACACAATTTTCACCCACATATAATTTTATTTAAGATATTTGTTATCAAGACCCAAATTGTACTACTCTTTCTGTGTGACATGTACAAGTGGAGTTGCATAGTTTTTTTGAAATGGGAGGCTGATTGTATAATTTTTTTCCCTTTCAAAAGATTTAAGGTTGCTTTAATGTTTGCATGCGGACACATGAGCTTAGCAAGACTACGTTTTAGACACGGTTATTATGTATACAGCTATCGGTTCTGGCTCCCAGCTACTGTGAATTTCCATAGTTCAGCAATGCATGACCATAATTTTCTTGAACTTTTGTATCAGATACAGTTTCTCATAGTTGAATTATTTAGAAACCAAATGAATAACTGAGCTACAAACCTCTTCATGGTCTTAAGAGCTTCAGAGTGGCAGACTGACCCCAGTGCCCATAGAAGGAACTTTTGATGAGAAACATCTGAGATGTGCAGCAGTATGAATTTCATGGCAAACCTACTATGTAATTGACAAAACATACTCCCTAGCAGTCTCTTAAGCTACAAATGTGAAACAGATATTAAAGCTTCCCACTTTTCAGAATGGTTTTAAATTTACATTTTCTTTACCAAATGCTTCCAGTTCTATACAGTGTCTTCTATTTTCTTCTTTAGAATTCTGTTCTTAAGCATGTTTTTAGGAAATATTATTGAGACAACAGCATACTCCTACATCTAAGAAGAAAGCCTGTCTGATTACTCTGTATCCAATTCTATTACTTTTCTCCATACATTTTTTTTTAGATGTTTTGAAATCAGTTTAAGATATTTTGTATATTTTTGTGGTTGTAAAGTTCATGTCAGGTTAGAGTTTTGGTTTCTAATCTAATCTCTAATGGTTTCTTTCTTCAGTTTGTTGAAGACTTTCTGGTTTTATACTAATTTAAAAGATTATAGAATTATAGAACCATTTGAGTTGGAAGAAACCCTCAAAGGTCATCTAGTTCAACTCCCCTGCAATTAACAGGGACATCTACAGCTAAATCAGATTGGTCAAAGCTCTGTCCAGACCATTGTCCTGTCACAACAGACCTGCTAAACTCTGTTCCTTCTTTCTTGTAGTTCCCCTGAAAGGCCACTATCAGGTCACCTCTTCTCCAGGCTGAACAGCTCCAGTTCTCTCAGCCGTTTCTTGTAGGAGAAGCATTCCACCCCTTGGATCATATTTGTGGCCCTCCTCTGGATGCACTCTAACAGGTCCAAATCTCTCCTGTACTGAGGGATCTATATCTGGATGCAGTGCTCCAAGTGAGGTCTCACAGTGTGGAGTAGAGGGGCAAGATAACCTCCCTTGACCAGCTATCCACACTTCTTTTGATGAAGCCCAGGATACAGTTGTCTTTCTGGGCTGCAAGGCCACATTGCTGGCTCATGTCCAGCTTCCCAACAACCAGTACTCCCAATTGTTTTTCAGTAGGTCTGTACTCCATCTTTACAACTCCCAGCATGTACTGACAGTGAGAGTTGCAATGACACAGGTGTAGACCTCATGAGGTTCTTCCGGGCCCACTGCTCAAGCCTGTCTTGGTCTCTCTGGATGACACCCCATCCCTCAGGCAAACACAGCTTGGTGTCATCCACAAACTCGCCAAGGGTACACTCAATCCCACTGCAGATGTCACTGATGAAGGTGTTAAAGAGCATTTATCTAAGTACTGACCCATGAGGGACACCAGTTGTCATTCAGATCTCCATCCGGACATGGAGCTATTGACCACCACTTTCTGGGTGCAGTCTAGTAACCGGTTCCTCATCCATTGAACTGTTCACCTTTCCAATCTATATTTTCCCAGTTTGGAGAGCAGGTTGTTATGGAGGACTGTGTTAAATGCCTTGCTGAAGTCCAAATAAATGACATCAGTGGCTCTTCCTTTGTCCACTGATGGAGTTACACCATCATAAAAAGCAACAAGGTTTGTCAGTCAGGACTTGTCCTTGGTGAAGCCCTGCCAGTTATCCCATATAACCACCCTCTCTTCCATGTGCCTTTGCATAGCTTCCAGGAGGATTTGCTCCATGATCTTCCCTGGCACAGAGTTAAGTCTGGAAGGATGGTAGTACCCTGGGTCATCCTTTCTACCCTTCTGAAAAATTGCTGTGCCATTGCCTTTTTTCCACTCACCAAGGACTTCACCTGACTGCCACAACTTTTTAAATATCATAAAGAGTGGCTTGGTGGCTACATTAACCAATTCCCTCAGGATTCTGCTATGCATCTCATCAGGACTCACAGAATTATGGATGTGAAGGAAGATGATGAGACTGTGCTCTGATAAACACAAATATTCACATTTTTCTTACAGTGATATAGGCATTCACCAATGCTGATAGCTTTGCTAATTTATCAGACTATTACATGAATAAAATGCATTCCATTTTCAAATGTCCTGCACTCCTGAATTTAACACCAGTAGTAATGGTTTAAATCTGGCTTATAAGAATACATCCAGTGAGCTAATACATCTTGCTTAACAAGCAGCTACCTAGGTGAATATACCACAATGACTTGTCTATTTGAAATGTGATAACATCATGCATATTTCAAAAACGTGTACCTTAAACTTAGTTTTCTATTGACAGTCACATAACTTTGTTTTAAGGACCTACCAGATAACATAGTAGAGACTGCAAGATTTTATAAGCCCATTCACCAAAGCAAAGATGAACTAAATTCATAAGTTTACTGCAGGTGCTAGTGCCTTGTGATAATATGGAATGATCTGGCAGAAAACTCACAAACTTTCTTTGATTTTTTTGGAGTAATGTGTTTGTGGTTAAAATAAAAAACTCCATCCATTCTTTTTGTTTTAACTTAAGAACTGTGACTTGTCAGTTGCTGGAAGAGTAACCAAAATATGCAGTTGTATTCTGCAACCTCACCAGGATCTATTCATAAGGTTTTACTTCCATGCCTGTTGAGAAACTGTTTACATTTTGTTTACAGCTATGCCACGGCTTTGCTTTTGGTGAACTTCTGTATCTGAAGAATTTTTTCTTTCCTTCAGAAGCATCCTTGCTCTCTCCTGGGATTATATACAGCTTCTTTACCAGCTTCATTTCAAAGAAATCTATGAGCTCATAGTTGGGATCTCTAGTGAAGCAGTCTCTTGAGTACATATCTAATCTCAGCTTCTTCTTTTCCTTTTGCCTGGCTCATACTGTCCAACTAGTTTTACTCTGTAGCTCTTACCAACCCATCCTCATATCTTCTCTTAGTTAGCTATGTCTTCTGGTGTCTTTTTATTAAGTCCTTCCATCAAAAATTCTTTCAACCTTCCTCCATTCTAGGAATGGTCCATAAAATCTGAAGAGTTTTCCCTCTTTTCTTACTCCATACTAAATCACAGGGCTAAAGTGCAGACGATTCTTGAACATTCATGCTTTTATTTTGACAGTCCTGCCCTTTCTGTTCATATTGTCTACCTAAATTGTAACAGCCTTTTGGGAAATAGCTGTATCTAATGACTGCCATGAAGATGCCTAACTTATTGCAGAAAATATAACTATAATAATATGTTGTCTGGAATGGGATGAAGCAATTTAAACAGAGCTGTTTTGTATCAAAAATGTAATTTCATCAAAATGGAAATATTTCCCAGGAAAGTACAGATTTTTATGATAAAAAAGAAAGTAAAATCTTTACATTATAGCAGTGTTCAAATATTGTATTTCACTTGTATCATGTGTATTCATTTTCTTGAGACTTTTTGACACAAGTCATATTATATTATAATTCTAATTTAAAGTACATGAATCCAGTTGCAGACTACATCATTTTACTGTAGTGATATTCTAGTTCTCTGTTCACTTTGGCAACACATTACTGGTGGGCAAAGGGCAATACTCCCTTACTCTCTTGTTAACACATCTCTACAAAAAACATTTGTGATATGTCATGCAACAGACTCATAGAAATCAGGAGATGGAAGTGCACATGGGGATTAAGTTTTCATTTTGATCAGGTGAATGGAGAGAATGGGATAAGAGATTTCAGGAACCAAGTGCTGGGCTACGAGAATAATTTTTTTCTTACTTGTGGTCTGCTTTCTTCCTGAATCTGTAGAACCTTGGGGAAAGAGACTGGTAGCTGGTAGGAAGCAAGCTGAATGAATTATTCAGGCACGGTACAGATCTATCCCATAAACCACAGGTTGGCTATGTCAACCTTGGTCTTACAGCATTACAATAGAGAAAATTAAATGAATCAAAATGACATAAGAGAAATGAGGAGTTTTAGTGCTGTGAGATGTCCTTCAGAATGTCCTTTCTATGGGAAATATCTACATGTGCCTCCCCAGGCAGATTCAAAATGAAATTTATTTCACTGGCTAAAACGTTTTTTGCTGAAGCCCAAGTTCTCTGGAATAGAGACTCCAATTCTTAATAATCTCCAGATACTGCAGCCTGGCAGTTGACAGGAAAACTTCTCCTGACAGAATTTAGTTCTCTTGTGCTAAAATGAACTTCTCAATGACAGATAACAGCGGAAGCTCACTTGTCTTTCTTCTGCCGTTCTCTGGATCCAGGAGTGGCCCAAATTGTTTCTCTTCCCCGCTCCAAGAAGAGACATTCAGAACCATAGACGCTCCATAGCAGTTTTCTTCACAACAATGAATGTAAAAATGCATCATTCTGTTCTATTCAGTGAGGAAAAGGCAATATTTCCTTCTGACTTTTAACAATTGTAACAGTGCAGAGTCTCTCACAAGAAGTTGCTAAATATGGTACATGGGGACTTCTCCTCGTATTACTTAAATAATTCTTTGCATAGACAAACCAGAATCACAAAATCACAGGATTGTAGAGGTTTGAAGGGACCTCTAGAGATCATTGAGTCCAACCCCCTGCCAAAGCAGCTCCCTAGCCCAGGTGGCACAGGTAGGCGTCCAGGTGGGTCCTGAACATCTCCAGAGAAGGAGACTCCACCACCTCTCTGTGCAGCCTGTGCCAGTGCTCCGTCACTGCACTGTGAAGAAGTTCCCATGCACATTTGTGCAGAACTTCCTATGCTTCAGTTTGTGGCCAGTTCCCTTTGTCCTATCACCATACGCTGCAGAGAAGAGTCCAGCCTTGTCCCTTTGCCTCTCACTCCCTTGATATTTATAGACGTGGATCAGATCACCTCTGGGCCTTCTTTTTTCAAAGCAGAACAGACCCAGGTCTCTCAGCCTTTCCTCATAAGGGAGGTGTTCCACACCCTTTATCATCTTTGTGGGACTCCGCTGGATTCAAGGAGATCCCTGTCTTTTTTCATACCAGGGAGCCCAGAACTGGACACAGGACTCCAGATGAGGCCTCACCAGAGCAGAGTAGAGGGGGAGAATCACCTCCCTCGACCTGCTGGCCACACTGTTCTTAATGCACCCGAGGATCCCATTGGCCTTCTTGGCCACCAGGGCACACTGCTGGCTCATGGCCAACTTGTCATCCACCAGGACCCCCAGGTCCCTCTCTTCAAAGCTCCTCTCCAGCAGGTCATCCCCCAACCTGTACCAGTGCATGCTGTTACTCCTCCCTAGGTGCAAGACTCTACACTTGCTCTTGTTAAACCTCAGCTGGTTCCTTTCTGCCCAACTCTCCATCCTGTCTATATCTTGCTGAATGGCAGTACAACCTTCCGGTGTGTCAGTCATTCCTCCCAGCTTTGTATCATCAGCAAACTTGCTGAGGGCAGACTCTATCACCTCATCAAGGTCATTGATGAAGATGTTGAACAGGACTGGACCCAGCACCAACCGCCAAGGAACACTGTTAAGTACAGGCCTCCAACTGGACTCTGCACCACCAATCACAACCCTCTGAGCTCTGCTAGTCAGCTGGTTCTCAACCCACTTCACTGTTCACTCATCTATTGCACACTTCCTCAGCTTTGTTATATGGTTGCTGTGGGAGACAGTATCAAATGCCTTGCTGAAATCAAGGTAGACTTCATCCACTGCTCTCCCCTATACACCCAGCCAGTAAAGACATCATAGAAGGCTACAAGATTGGTAGAGCGTGACCTTCCCCTGGTGAACCCATGCTGATTAATCCTGATAACTCTTTTCTCTTCCAGCTTCCTGGAGATGGCATCCAGAACAAAAAGTTCCATCACCTTTCCAGGGATGAAGGTGAAGCTGACTGGCTTGTAGATCCCCAGATCTTCTTTCTTACTGTTTTTGAAGACCAGAGTGACATTGGCGATCTTCTGGTCTTCAAAGACTTCTCCCATTCTCCAAGACCTCTCAAAGATGAAAGAGAGCAGTTCAGAAGTCACATTTGCCAACTTCCTCAGCGCACATGGATGAGTCCCATTAGGATGATATTTTCCCCTCAAAATTTACACTGTTTTAACAAAAACTAAACATTTTTTTTTTCTTAGATATACTGTCTGAAGGAACCCTGAAACATACACAGAAATTATTTTTATGTATGTGAGGTCTGCTCCGAAAGTAGTGCCTCCTATGTTATGTTATTATGTTAGCCCATGACATCAGGAGTGGATGCTGAAGGTATGGCAGTAGAGAATGAGCCTCCCCACCAGTATTCCATTACATTTTGTTGCCTCGTGACAGATGGCAGCAGAGGGGCTGTCTGACGAAATGTTGTCTGACCCAGAAGTGCTTATGAAGCAAAGGTGTACCACTGAACCCCTCCACATCGAAAAATTTCCACCCCCTGACACTCCTTGGTGCTTGCTAAACATTTATGGAGATCAAACAGCAGACGTCAGCAAAGTGAGGTGGTGGGTGTTGTGTTTCTGGAGAGGCAACAGCAACAGTTTGTCACTTTTACTGGTGCAGGTTGTTATGAACATTGCATACACACTCTTGTTCATCACTGGAAAAATGCATAGTCAGTTGTGTTGACTGTTGAAAAATATCGTCTTTGTAGCTGAGAATTTGCTCTATCAAATAGTTTTATTGTGTCTGCTGTAGTTTCTCTGGAAATAACTGGAGATGTTACTTTTGCAGAAACCAATGTATATTATTTATTATATGTATATAATATTTATATGTTCTTTTGCATATGCGAGCGTGTGTGTATTTTATATTTTATATATTTTACCACAGACTCCTCAGTGCTTGGGGGTGGTGATGTTCTGCCTTTTACTTATAAAACGAGTTACTGTATCTATTCAATTGCATCACTTAAGGAGGTAGGTTATTATTTGTAGGTCTGTGACTCCTTCAATTTCTTGTCTGTTCCTTACCTTATAATTACATTACAGACTACTTTTGGCAGGGCTATCATTTCCATGTTATGTATAGTGTCTTCTGTGATGGGGTCCTGGTCCATGATTAGATCTGCTAGATCTTACAGTAGCAGTAATACTAATAATATTCTTTTACTCTCACTGGCTGCAGTTCTGTTTAATACATAGTGTCATAGTGGAATCTGATAACTCCCAGTGCAGCAGCAGAGTTGTTGTAGCAGCTCTGGCACCCTTAACTGATGTTTATGAAAGCTTGTGGCTTTCTGATGCCTGTAGCGAAGGCCAGCAGTGAATGAGGCTTAACATGGCAACTAATTAAAAGACTGTACTTCAGCATGGTACTGAAGAGTTGACTTATTAGCTCTTAGCTCAAGTTTCAAATAGTGCTCAGTAAAACCATGAGGAGGCAAACACAACCACATTGTCATTCTGATATTGTTACTATTCTTGCATGAAGCATTTGCTGAAACTGGTGGGAGCAATTTTAATAGTTACAAAAGGCCACCAGATGTCAGTATGACCTCCACAATGTAGTCTGGAATAATTAACTTACTTTTTTATCAGACAGAATCAGGAATTTTCAATCTATTTCTTAAAGAAACGTTCTATTTGCTGTGGCTTGAAAAAAAATACAGTCAATTATTAAGTGCCTTTTCCAATTTACAGAAAGTCTTCCAGTTGTTTCAAAGGAAAGGCAAGAATAAGTACTCGTGAAATTCTGTATGCTTTGGACTGGACCTTTGCAGAAAACCCAGACTGGCTGCTAGATTGATAAGAAGCACAAATGTCTTGCTGTCACAAAATAGAAAGCAGAATTCAGCTCTCTGAGCAGAGAGTAGGCTGCCTCCTTTCCCCTGCTCACTTTAGTTGTTCTCCTTCACAGCAGTGCTGGGGCAGATGAAGGTGGCCTATCATTTGTAACCACCTGCTAAAATGCTGCTGGACCAGGGTCCAAATCAAAAGAAAGGAAGACCCACCAAATATTATTTTGTTTATGTGATACTTTTAATCTTAACAGTTCCTCATTTATTGAATTCCAAACTAGATGTCTGCATTTGGCCCTGAAGTGCTACATGGTCTGAGTGTTCATTTGTCCGTTCTCTATTGGAATGTGACGTGGACATGTGTCTCTTTTGACCTTGCACGCATTGCTTTTCATACTAAGAAAACTTTACTTCACGAGCCTGACAGTAACCAAGGTATAATCTCTTCTTTGTTTTTAGTAGGTTTGGGAAGAAGGAACACAGGGGGTTGCCTCAACATACTCAGTAGCCCAGCAGGGACCCAATGGCTTTGAAAATAAAATGTACACGCATATATAATGAGTGTATATATATATATATATATATATATATACTCCAAATTAAATTAAAAACTAACATTGTCTCTTTTGTCTTCAGATTAGAATGGTTGTTTGTGGTTTAAGCTTTAGAAAATGCTTAGTAATGGGATTATGAGAACCGACAGAACCACTGATGTTCTAATATCTAAGCAGGTACTACAAGTTTATATTTCTTTGGTCTTCCACTGTTCTGGACAGGATGCTGGAAGTATACTTTCAATCACTAGCCTGCCCTGGAAACTGGGGAGATTTGGTTTCAACAACCAATATACAAATTAAATAAATGAAATACAATCTTGGTTTGGAAGGTGGAGAATCAGGTAATCAATTGCATACTTCTAGCAAACTGTCTCTATGTTGATCAACTCCACTGTATGTTTCCACCTGGAAGACCTTAATTGGTGAACAAATATGTGTCCTAAGTATTTCACACATGAAAGTACGTGCTGAAATCACTTCAGCATGCTGGAAAGAGGTGTTTCTACAGTGAAGAGCTTTAATTTTAAGCAGATCACTGACTTCTGGAATCTAGAGTAATGAAATAACTATTAATTAAAACAACTGTGAACTATGAATTCATGATCTATGAAATATGTATATACAGAGCTTTAATGAATAATAATTGTGGAGTTGCATGCAGAGCAGTAAAGAAGCCATCTTTCAGTACAGGAGAAATTATTTTAAAAGTACTAGAGTGTTGTAGAACCTTCAGTAACAACTATCTGTATGACAATATAAAATGTTTTAGGTTTTTTTTTTTTCTGTAAATATTTTTAATTATTATAATCTTGGCTGACTGTACTTTGCTCCCTGCACTTTCCTTTTCTTCCATTAGTACTTTCTGACTGTGTATAGCTCACTGTGCATTCAGTTGTCTTCAGGGGGATATGAGAATGCTCAAAGAGTGTTAACTAATGTTTGCACAGCTTGGAAAATGCAGTGTTCAAGATACAGCTACAGGAGCTGTGCCATGTGGAGAGCCAGTGAATGCAGCTATTTGAATGGCAAACCTTCCATTTTCAAGAGATTTCAACATTTGCAAAATTTAGCTAAATTTTTAAGGTGGAATGCGCGTTCACATTTCAAAATTCTTCACAAAGGGGAAAAAAAAAACCCAACATCTAAATGTTGTTTGAATTCCTTCTGAACATTTAATCGTGATAAAATACAAGTAATTCCCTTCATCTTTGCATTTTAAATGTCTTATTATTTTACAATATTGAGTAAAAAGAATTGTAATGAATTATTTTTGAATTATTTTGAATTGTCTTATCAAAATCTTGTACCTTAACATATCCTGATTCCATTATGGAATTTTTAGCTTTGTTTATTTAGTTTTAATAGATGCAATTTAGCCTTTTCAAGAAGTATCGGACAACTGCTCAATTCATTACAGCCTCTTAAATACAAAGATTTGCCTCTGTCTCAGACATGTCTGGGTACAGGAAGCATCAGGATGTTCTTGCCTTTTTATTCTTTCTCTGGTTTTTCTCAGTCATCTTCTTTCAGCTATTTCTGGGGATAGAATATTGGGTTAGCTAGATTTCAAGCTTGACACAATATGGCCCTTCTTACATTGTTTCATTCTTTCTGCTGAATGTATCTGTTTTTGTAAAATTGCATATTCCATGGGGTCAAATTCCATATAAAGCTTCACTGATTTCTTGTGCTCTCTAAAGTTATTGTTAAGAAAAACTTACTTGCTGTAGTTATCCTATAAAGCCTTAGCCTGAAAATTGTCAGGTAGATTCTGAAAAGAAGGATGAAGGGTTTCCTAGCTAGTTTTAAATTAGAAAAAGAATCTCAAAAGTTAGCTTCCTGTTTTGGCTTCTGTATAACACTCCTTAATCTTTTTTTGGCTCATAAGTGGCTCCTTGTCTTCCAGAACTCAAAGCAATTTAAACCTTCTGACTTACTGTTCCTTAAACAAAGGAAATGTGTGATACCCAAGTTACTAATGATTCCTGTTTTGGCTAACTTTGGCTTGATCCAGTGAAGTAACACTTATGTGTGCTCCAGGTTGAAAAGTATGAGATGGTGAAATTTGAAAACATAGTTTTGATGACAAAATACAGCTGAGAGGAACCTGTGTTTGGGAATCAAAACATACTCTAGAACAATCTGCCAGCACACCTGGAATTACATGAATGCTGACGGAGTACAAAAGGTAATGTGACATGCTCAAGGACTGGTACCTCCACGATGATTCCCAGAATCACTCAAAAACCCCTCATTCTCTGTCCAGCTGAGCTATATGGTAAGTTAGACAGCTACATAAACAATTCCGAGTCATTTTAAGCTGTGTGCTATTCTAGATTCTGATTACCTGGAGCATTGAAAGAAAACCAATCATTATCACAAAGCAGACTGCACCAAAAACAGATCAAACAGAAGCAAAAGTGCTAGGGAGTGGAAGGAAGTAGGTGTTTATTCAGTTCATACAGAAGGAGAACAAGGGGAGCTTGAGCAGCATGCATCTGGATGTGAACTCATCAGTTGCCTGGACAGCAGGAACTCTGTGGGACCATTTGTTGGTGCTGAATCTAAGGCAGCTGCTCTCACATTCCGTTTGTCCCTTCCGGTGTGATGCACAGCATGGAAGAAAGCGCAATACAGGGCTTCATTCTCCTGCTGATCAAGCATGGAATATAACAAAGAACATTGTCATTTATGAACTTACCTTCATTAGCAGGCTACTCAGATTCTTCTAAAGTAGTTGTTTGGTTAATTCCCTACTTCCCCTATCATTTAATTGCAGTAGCAGGCTTTGATCCTAGGAATCCAAAGGAAGTTCTAAGGGAGGAAAATTGCTATTATTTCCTGCATAAAGTATGGGGGAATTTGATTTGTAAGGAGGAATCACATTTGCTGCCTGAGAAGGGAGCTGGCAGAAAAGCTGCACAAAACTGCTCACACAGAAACTGGAGAATGCCGGCTGATTTATGTGATCCTCATCCAAAAGCTGAAATGAAATAACAGTGAATCAGTCATGGAATTACCATGGGGCTGGCAGCCATCTCTGTTTTTCTGGTACAAATGGTATACTCCTCCTCTTCCTCCCATTATTGTTTGTTGATTGAGATCAGTAGCCACTTGGAAAAAGAATGATTTTGGTTACCTTTACATTTTTACTTGATATTTTAAAATACAACTGACAACTGTCTTAAAAATAAAATTCTAAACATTGTATTGCTCCTTAAAAATGTAATAAATCTGAGTGTAAGAGTACTTAAGAAGATTGAATGAAAAACCCATATAACACAGCATGGAACAAATGAAATAAAAGATTCCCACTCAAGTGCAGTCCTAATTTTTAAGGTATGATATTGTCTGCAATGCACCTAATGCTGTTGTCATCTCCATCAAATGGAGGAAATCTTTTTTCCAGTTGCATACATATGAAGAAAATGTGATCTAAGCACAGATCTGGAAATCTGACCCTTCTTTCCACCATGCATCATTTAGAGCTTGTATTTGACACTCAGTAGTCCCTACTTGCCTCCTGTGCAATGCTATTTACGTGTCTAAAGCCAGCAGCAGAGCTTCACATGCAACTTTGCAAGAATTTCAGTTTATTTCAGGTGACACATAAAAAGAAACACGATTCAGAATATTCTCAGAATGGTTGAATCATACTCATTAATTTAGTACGTACTCTTACTGCTCAGATCGAAAAGTGTTGATGTTCAGCAGAAACTGATCTTTGGAATACTCGTTAAATATTACTCAGCTAACCTGAAGTGATCAATGTAACTGAGGTTATAGATGTACTCTGGTGCTTCAAGCATAGATTTTTTTTTTTTCCTATCAGTAGAAAAGGAAGAATAGAATTTCAATCCTAGTGTGTCTTAAAATGGGTATGTAGTTTCAGTTTTAAGGACAACAAAACATGCTAAACAATTTCACAGCAATTCTTCCTGGTCAGATTGCAGAGTGTTTTAGTATTCTCGTTTCCCGTCAATCCCATTTATTCAGTCCCAGAGTAATCACAGAATCCCTGGACACTTGAGATTATTCATGAGGGAGTGCTTTGGTTAATAAAAAGTGTTGAATGATGAAAGAGCAATTGCTTGAAAAGTATCTGCTTTGTTGTATCTGCATTCATTTTTGAATATGCACTTTTGTCTATGGGAAAAAAGTCAAAAATAGTAACAAGGAGAACACGTGCTGTTCTGACAGACTCTGCTTCTTCTATGGCTGTAGAGCTGAATGATGTGTTTTTTCAAGCTTTAATTTTATCAGACATGGTATGTTTTTATTATTCATTTATTTATTTATTTTCTCTTTTTTATATTGAGATAATGGCTTGTAGGTAACTTACCTGTTTAAACACTATAGGAATAAATTGAGATGCATTAAAAGAGAGTCTCCACCACAGAGATTATGCTACTCACTAAAACTCAGGGACAGAAAATGAGGTGTGGGTTGTGTTTTTTTTTCCTTCCTCAAAATATATCTAGTAAAACAACTGAAAAGCAAAATGTGATAGTATAGGGTATTCCAAAACTTGAAAACATTATGTCCTTGCACCTCTGTGCTAGAGAAGAATGGATGATGCCCCTTCGAGAAAATCTCTGTCTTTGGTGGCATTTAATGCTGTAGGGGAACACTCCCTCGTCTTCCGAATCCAAATAACACTTTGGCTCCAACAGATTTGTCTATGATGTATTTATCCATGATGCTCTATCTGGATGTACTGTTATCAAAAAAAAAAAAAGCACTTTGCTTCTGTTTGCAAATATTAAAAGGTTTTTTCTTAGCCACAAATGCACTCACAAGTAAGTAAATTAAGTAAAACTAAAGACTCACTCCCTTTAGTAAAAGCAAACATCTACTTCATGGTTGCTGAATCACAACAGTGGCACATGATAGTCAAAATAAATGTGAACGCAGGTTTAAACCCATTCTCACTTAATTTTTTTTATGATGAAATCTCACTCTCTCTTTTTTCACAACCTTCTTTTAGGTTCTCTTATGAGGAAGTCAGTTTTGGAAACATTATCAAATTATTCTTTGGAATTATTCTTTGCATAAAAAACAAACAAACAAAAAAAAAACATTAAGTTTGATTCTTTCCCTTCTTCTTGGAAATCTCTGAGTTTATGATCTTCCTGGACTACCTGTTTCTATTCCTAGCTAGTTACATTTTTTTTTTCCAAGACTCCTGAAACAGAACAAATTGCATTTGATAAAACACATCCATCATACCCACCTGCAAAATACACTTTCTTCCTTGCCATGACATTGTAACACAGATTGTGTGTAACATGACACACTATATTTGCTCCTAATGTTTTATTATTTGTATGCTTCTGTTATTATGTCCAATACCAGATGTATAAGGGCGTTCACTTGTTCAAATGATAGGAAATGAATGAAATTTGCAGAAGTGCCCTGATATTTAATTCAGATGAAATTACTGACAGTACAGTATGCTTTACAGAAGAATGAAATGATATAGCGCAAGTTTCAGACCCCTCCCTCTCAATGTTCTTCATGGATTTGCTGTGCTTTTCTTTCCCAGTGTGCTCTTCAGCTCCACAAATTCTCTTGACTTTTTGTTCTCTCCCAGCAATCTTTCATCCTAAAAGTGCAACTGGAGAACTTTCTGCTATCTGATCTATGTTTAACTCCCTCTACTAAATCACTCCTTACAATATTCTTTTTCTAGTTAGTCAATGACTGACTGTTTCTACAAAGCATTTTTTTGACCTTAGGTGTGAAAGATACTGAATACAAGCAAATTGCATTGTGTCTGTAATTGTATTTATTACCTGCATAGCTTGCTGCACAGTTGAACATTACATAGATAAACAGCAAGGTGTCAGCCTGGCTGCACATTTGAGACTTGAGAATGTGATTAGTGGGATAGAAATTCAGTAAATGATTAGAAGACTAAGCTCTGGAGCTGAGACAGCAAAGCATATTAAAAATACAGATTTCTCTTTTACATGTTTTATGAATACTTTGTCCTTTTGTTCTCTCTTATTGGATTTATAAGAACTAACTTCTCATCACTCTCTCATAGAATCATAGAATGATTAAAGTTGGAAAGGAGACCATATAGTTTCAAGCTTTCTGCCATGAGCAGGGACACCTACTACTAGATCAGATTGCCCATAGTCTCATCTAATGTGGCCTTGAACAGTTCCAGGGATGGGACATCCATAGCTTCTCTGGGCAACCTGTTCCAGTGCCTCATCGTCCTCTGAGTAAAGAATTTCTTCCTTAGGTCTCATCTAAATCTCTTCTAGTTTAGAACTGCTACCCTTTGTTCTATCACTACTGCAGATTAAGAGCCTCTCCTCATCCTTACTATAGGCTCTCATTAGATACTGGAAGGCTTCCACAAGGTCTCACCCAAAGCCTTCTCTTCTCCAGGCTCAAACATCTTCATAACGACCTTGATGAGGGGAAAAAGTCTGCCCTCAGCAAGTTTGTTGATAATACAAAGCTGGGAGGAATGGCTGACACACCGGAAGGCTGTGCTGTCATTCAGTGAGACCTGGACAGGCTGGAGAGTTGGGCAGAAAGGAACCAGATAAGGTTTAACAAGAGCAAGTGTAGAGTCTTGCACCTAGGGAGGAATAACCACATGCACCAGTACAGGTTGGAGAGGAGCTCTGAAGAGAGGGATCTGGGGGTCCTGGAGGATGACAGGCTGCCCATAAGCCAGCAGTGTGCCCTGGTGGCCAATGGTATCCTGGGGTTCATTAAGAAGAGCGTGGCCAGCAAGTTGAAGGAGGTGATTCTCCTCTACTGTGCCCTGGTGAGGCCACACCTGAAGTCCTGTGTCCAGTTCTAGGCTCCCTAGTAAAAAAAGACAGGGATGTCCTTGAAAGAATCCAGCAGAGTCCCACAAAGATGATAAAGGGTGTGGAACACCTCCCTTATGAGGAAAGGCTGAGAGACCTGGGTCTGTTCTGCCTTAAGAAGACTCAGAGGGGATCTGATCCATGTCTACAAACATCTAAGGAGCAGGAGGCAAAGGGATGAGGCTGGACTCTTCTCTGCAGTATGTGGTGATAGGATGAGGGGAAATGGCCACAAACTGAAGCATAGGAAGTTCTGCACAAATGTGCATGGGAACTTCTTCACAGTGCAGTGACGGAGCACTGGCACAGGCTGCACAGAGAGGTGGTGGAGTCTCCTTCTCTGGAGACGTTCAGGACCCACCTGGATGCCTACCTGTGCAACCTGGGCTAGGGAGCTGCATTGGCCGGGGTATGGACTCAATGATCTCTGAAGGTCCCTTCCAACCCCTACAGTTCTGTGGTTCTGTGTGATTCTGTAAAAGACCTTACCCTTCTAAGCCTTTGTTCATAGAAATGCTTCAGCCCTCTAATTGTCCTTGTGGATCTCCTCTGGATTTGCTACATGTCCTTCATATGCTGGGGTCTCAAAGCTGAACACAGGAATTCAAGTTGTCATGGAAGAGAAGCAAAGGGAGAGAATCATCTCCCAGTATCTGCTAGCTAGAATTCTTTTGATGCAGCCCAGGATGCTATTGACTATCTAGGCTCCAAGCACACACTGCTGACTCACATTCAGTTTTTCATTCACCACTACCTTTAAGGCCTTCTCTGCAGGGCTACTTTCAATCTGCTCATTGCTCAAACTGTATTTGTGCTTGGGATTGGCTCAGCTTCTGTGCAGGACCTTGCACATGGTCTTGTTGAACACTGAGTTTTGTATGGGCCCATCTCTCAAGCTTGTCAAGGTCCCTCTGGACCTTCCCACTTGCATCTCTCCCCTCCAGTGTGTCAGCCACACCATGCAGCTGGGTATAGTCCACAAACTTGCTGAGGGTGTTCTCAGTCATGCTCCATATCACCGAAAAAGATGTTAAATAATACTGGTCCCAGTACTGAGCCCTGAGAAGTACCACTTGTCAGTTGTCTCTACCTGGACATAGAGAAATTCACCAAAACCAGCCAATTCCTTATTCACAAAGTCATCCATCTTCCAAATCCACATCCCTCCAATTCAGAAAAAAAGATTTCATGCAAGACAGCATTGAATTCTTTGTGCGAATACTGGTAAATCATAATGAAATTGATATATTCTGACGTATAGACCTACAACAAGAAAATATTTTTCAGTTTAAATGATATTTCCCTATACAACTTCAAGCAATGAGTTAGTACAGAGTAGCTATTTCTCAAAAGTTCTAAACAACATCTTGAAAGAAATGAGAAGAAAAAAGTAGAGTTCTCAGGCAGTGAGAAGTAGAACCTAAAGCTAAGTGCAATATTCAGTTAGAAAACAAACATCAGAAGTGAAATTCCCCTCTACTCATGGAAAGATACATACCACTTTTTTATTCAGTATATGGCTTTTTTTCTAGATTATATATCACCAAGCATTCCTCAAGTACAGTAGCTACGGAAGCAGTTCTGAGTGCAAGATGATGATTTTCTTAGTGTTGGGTTTTGAATGCTGAAAGAACAGAAGAAATGAAAATAATTCCTATTATTTATCACACTGACATGTGGTAGCAGCCTAGGTGAACAGAGGCTGAATCCCTTTTGGGCTAGATATGATGCAAAAATGAAAAGCAAATAATAAATACCTCACATTATTCTTAATCTACATAGGCAAAAAACCCCAAACAAATAAACAAACAAAAAAGAAAAACAAAACAGCAACAAAAAAGCAAAACAACAAAACACCACCCAGAAACAAACAGATAAACCCCAACCCCAAAACAAAAAGAAAAGCAAATGTGTTTTCATTGAAGTAGGTGAAAAATGCAATGATAAATAATGGCTACAGGGTTAAGGTGTTTTTGATAATTGAAGTCCTTTTAATGTACATGGGATCAGAAAATTTTAGGTGACCAGATAAAGTGCAAGTGAGCTTTTTCTAGAGGGTATGTTGTCAACAGCCATTTAGCACAATACAGACTATTCATAGGGGATGGTAACAGAAAGCAGACCAATATTTGAGATTTCTCTTTCCCATACTTAATAGCATAGCTTTTATTTCTGACTGTTTTTATCCTCCCTTTATGTTCAGGATAATTCATCAGGGGAGGTAGATTCTAATATATTCCTTGGTGATCTCAAAGAAAATGTATTTCCTGCATTACTTTGAGTCGGGGAGAATCACTTGAGGAGTGGTGATGTAGCTGAAATTGCTTATCCTCTCTCTTTCTTCCTCTCTGCAGTTGTGCTCTCTTGGTTGCTTTTCTGCAGCCACAGGCTGGCTATAATATTTGGCACTGTCCCCCTCAGAGAGAACAGGAAGGCTTATCTCCTTGTCATAGACTTCTCACAATTAAGAACATTTAAAAATGAGTAAGTGTTTTCCACTCTGTTCATTTACAGAAAGGTCTAAGAATCTCAAAGTTAACTCTAATCATATCAAAGGGAAGAACTGTACCTTCCTGCTGTGCACAGTTATCATGCTGAAGGGAACAGAGTAAGTGTAATAGGCACCTTTTCCACAAGGTTTTGGGCTGGTTCCTAAATAGGTTGTACAGTCAGTGGGAGATTTGGATAGGTCAGGGTGGCTGAGCCTCAGAGCCCAAAGCAGAGACTTTCTACTTAGAAAGAGACACACACAGTAGCATATGGTTGACTAATTAAAACAGGTATTTTCCAAAGCTTGGAAAATGAACCTTTAACGTCAAAGCGGGAAATGCTTTTTGATCTCTTCTTAAAAGTCTACAAGTAATTTCTAAAGTAACATTTTATTACTCATAATGTTTTTAGAGATAATTTGCAATTTTTCTATATTCTTTTGTAAAGTTACAGTTTCTAAAAGAATTGCCTGCACACAATAAAATCTGCTTGTGACTACTTTCTATTTCTGAAAAAGACATGACACTTCTATCAAAATAAAAAGTATCTGGTGAAATAAAACACCTCAAAATTAGGAAAAATGCACTCGTATTCTTGATAATGTAAAACGACAGTTTCTTTTTCCTTTTTTATCCATTCTGCGGTGGTGTAGGCACACAGCTGCAGTGAGCATGTAAGTTCTAGTCCTATAAAAGCATACATTTTTTCCAGAGATTTTGTGCTTTTTGGAAAGAGGAACACACAGGTTTGTAAAACAAACTTATGATAAGGTTTATATTTCAGGCTGGGTAAATGATACATCTTGCCATCCCAGGCTGTCACTATAAAGACAAAACTTGTAGTTAACCACTCTGTGTTGATTGTGACCAGCCCAGGTGGTCTTCCAAGGTGGTCTTCCAAGGAATTATCTTTGCTTGCAGCAGTTGCTGTCTGTAGAAGTTCAGAGTAAATTGATGGATATTCGTATTGTGCTTCTCTTCTACTGCTTACAATCCATTTCAGCAGTCTTGAGTAACTCTGAGAATCCACAGCCAAACTACTTTTGCTTCTGTGCTGGTTGTCCCATGATATTTCACAACCTGAACTGAATTTAAAAAGTCAGTGATTAGGGGTGTAATACTGCTTGTTACAAGCAGGACAAAATTCTAAAAGATTTGGTAAGTGCAATACTATTTGAATTTCTCCTTAGCCCTACTTTTGGTTTGTTTCTCTGGTCTTCCAGTACTGGCACACTACCTTGTGCAGAGGCACGTTGCCATTTTAACAGATGGATATGAGCGTAGGTGGTTAGGGGGATGTGTTTACTCATCAGACGTGTTTGTTGAAAGCACTATTACCAGCCAGATATATGGGTCAGCTGTTCATCCAGGGCCTTTAGACCTATATTCAAAACTGGCATTCTGATTTAAAATAAATAAAAATGTGTTAAATCATACAACAATTATATGTTTAAAGCATTTTAAACTGTGGCTTTTTTAGGCTGGAATAGTTAACATTTTTATTTCCTAGATGGCAACAACACAGGGTTTATAAGTAAGTTTTCAACCATATTACTGCATGGAGACTGCTAAGTCACAGCCTGAACCACTGATTAAGTACCTGAAGGCAATTAACCTGTGTAACTGTAAGGGACAGAGCCAATTTCAACCTCTCTTAGACCTCATTTAAGGGCTGACTGCCCCTGAGGAAGGTTTTCTTGTTGGAGATCCCTCTTTCTGGAGTTGCTTCCTTGCAGGCCTAGATCCTTGGAGATGGGTGTGCATTCGCTTTCTTTTGTAGCATCTTGTTTGTTCTGGTCCCTTTGCCTTTACAGTTTCTTTTAAAAGCTTATCAGAAAATGTTATGGACTCTATTTGATGACTAAATGATACTTTAGGTAGGCAACAGTGAGAAAGTCTATTGTAATAATTTATGAGAATGGAGGTAATTAGTAATACAGAGCACATCTTTAAGTTCTATTAAACTTTGGTACTTTATTCTCAATTACTCAGTACTAGTAGCAGCATCATTTGTGGAGCTATATTTAGTGAAAGCTGGAATCTGCTTTAATTAATAAGGTACCTCAAGACATGCATTAATCAGGGCTTTAAAACTGTTTTTCTTCTTTCCCTTCTTGTTGAGAACATTACAGAGAAGTAGAAGAGCTGTTTGGGTCTCTTAGACTGCACAAACTTAGTAATTAGCAGTAATGTTAAAGTTTTCCCATATGAGAAATGCTTTACCTGAATTTTCAGTATGCATCGGGCACTGGAAGATATTAAATCTGGCAGTCAGCAAAGCACATTAGATCTGAAGTGAAAGGTTGTGCTTGCTATGTGATTCCTGTCTTGGCTTTCTTTTCTCTAGCACTCCAAAGTGAATCAAAGGCCCTGCAGAGCTGTAGGCTTAATAGAAACCTGTAGTTAAAATATGAGGCAATGACGTTCATCCATATGGCCGTATCCAGATTCTCTCTTTCTTATACTCCATCAGTTTTTCTTCTGTCTTTTCAAGCAAGAGCTGAAATATAGTTATGATGTGTAGGACAGGGAGAGACAGATTGGTGTGTGACAGTGTGCCCTCCTCTTTCCAGTCTGACTATTTCACCATCAGCCTCTCCTGGTTGAGGGTTAACCATGATACTGGTTGCTTTCCAACCCAGGCTAGGTAATGGAGAAATTGGCACCTTGCTCTACAGTGAAGCCTGCACCAGTGTAACTGAAGTGTTGAACTCTTCCTGGTTTGACTTAGATTTTGGAGGAACTACCATCTAGCTGAAAAACGTAATTGGTTTCTAATATGACTGCGTTAATAATCTTGCCCCATATATAACAAGCAGCCTAAGATCCCTTTGAGCTCTCCTGTACAACAATGGGTCGTGCAACAGGGTCTCCCCTTGAGTAGGAGGTTGTCCCCTCTGCAGTGTTTCCTCGTACCTTGGTGTCAAGACACTTAGCCTCCTTGTTGATATGGATCCTTGTGAGTGACTAATAGTTTGTGAAGCTTTGGGAGCTTTGCCAAGATTATATCTTAGATTTATTTTACACAATCACTTAGATGTAAACCAATGACCCCGAGTCTGGGACTAGGAGTGAATTAGGCACACCTAGGCTCCCTATGTTGGTTCAAGGTGTTTAGAAAGGAAGAGTCCACTCTGAACCTCATGCCTCAATGGGAGGGTCTCCTGGGTGTGTTTAAACCCTACCTTCTGCTGTAAGTGATCAAGATTCAAGTTGTCAAGATACCCTTAAGTTGCTGTCTTATGGTTAGGCTTGTTAAATCACTATTTTACATTCATGAATATAGTGCTGCTTCTCTCTTACTCCTGAAGTGCATAGTTGCATCTGAAACCTGCAGTCCTGAGCACAACTATTTATTTTTAGATTCATATGCCCTTATCAGGTTATGAATGGAATACAGTGGTTCTTACAGCTCTCTACATTGCCTATATTGTTCAGTGTAACAAGAATTAAAATATGGCTCCTTAACATGTACAGTATCCATGAGAAAAAGTGTTTATAGTGACAGAGACTGAAATAAGAATTTATTTCTTTTTTTAAATGGAGGGACTTTAATACTGGAAAATACTTAACAGTGATTATGTAATCTAATTTAGGCACTAAATTTTGTACTATGCCCTAGAAAATGCCTACCTTCCAGCTAACTATAAAGGTTGTCTCAATGATAAGTTCAGGTCTAGCCAACATGATTAACAATTGGCATGAGATCTTATGAATCTGTTCCACAAGACCAAGCAGTCTGAGTTTCTAAATGAGTCTTCACGCTTGCATCCTCAGAAATGTACAGCCTCTTGACTTCCACTCTTTGGAGAACTCCTGTGTCCCT
This sequence comes from Oreortyx pictus, assembly GCA_036925125.1. NCBI lineage: Eukaryota > Metazoa > Chordata > Aves > Galliformes > Odontophoridae > Oreortyx > Oreortyx pictus. Next base: position 162,911,874 of record JAUPFR010000001.1, read on the forward strand.
AGTACACTATGACATTTATTCTGAGGTCTGTGAGCTCGTACATAGCTAGACACATGCTGGAACAAGTTTTATGAATCCTGATTATGATTTTTTCCTTGTGTGTCAGTTTCCTGACATGTAAAACTCAATAAAACCAGGAATATCTGAGGCACATGAATGCCTTTTGCAGCTAGAAGAAACAACAATTTCCTAACTCAGAACTTCAGAGGAAATAGGAAATCACTGAACCCTTGTTCTGAGACTGAAGGTGAATTAATGGACATAAATGAAACCTTACTTTGAAGCTGATTTAGATGCAGTTTGGGCAAACAAAACCATTTATTTTCTGCAGATACCCATTAGTAGATTTATTACAGATATTGGCTACTTCTATGAAGGAAAATGGAATATTTGTCATTGCTCCTGAACCGTGTTACATTTATTCTGTACTGGAATATATCAACCTCAGTTTTCTGCAATTAGAAGTATAGTGGATACTTCTAGAATTATTTATCCAAATGGAACTAATATTAGTAGCAAATGGGCAGGGGAATACTATTTTCATAAGCCAAGAGAGTTTTCCATTGATATGTTTTGGATATGGTGGGAAAAACTGGGCAAGTACGCCAGAATGGGCTTTGTTGCCACCTCTTCTTTGGTATGTACCTTATAATAAGCACTGTTTTTCCTTATCTAAGTTGCCTTCTAAGTTTTCAAAGAAACAACTACAAGAAAACTACCAACGACCAAACAAGAACCTAATGCAACTCTGCTGAATCACAGGGATTATGTGGGTCTCTGTTTCTTACTTCAGTGAAATTTAAGTGCAGTACTTTTGAAATTCTGCCTGGAGTTGTTTAAATTTCAATCAGTGAAATCTCCCTGAATCTCCTCTATTGAATATACATCTCAAACATCAATAGCCTACAACTGTTGTCTCCTGTGTGATCCTAGCTAGTATTTACAAGATTGGTTTTGTCCTGTGTTGAGCACACTAGGAAGAAGTGGGAGAGAATTCCTAACTGTTAACCCCTCTCCTTTCCCAAACATTCGCTCATATAACAAGGCACTGAAATCCAGGTGAACTGGGACAAAGGGCTTCTGTGTTTTACCTCGGTAAAAATTAAGGGAGGTGTTGAATATGGGGTCTGTATGCCTGGGGAGCTCTGTCCCACCTGGAACACTTGTGGTGGTGTCCTCTTCATCCTCTACCTGGTGTCTGTTAGATGAGAGAGAGGCAAGGCGGCTTGAGTGCTACCTTCTGAGAAGCTACTCACAGGTTGGAGACCTAATGGGGGCAGACGTGTCCTGCTTGTTAGAATTAGAGGACCTGGCTCCTGGAATAGAGCAGGAGTTAAGGCACATGTGTTTTTCATGGTGCACTGCTCTGTGTGATGCTTTCTGGAAAATGGAAGGGCATCTGTCCAGAGAGGCTAGGGGACCTGGTATCCTCAGCTTCCCCCAGGGAGTCTGTGGGCTGCTGGCTTCCCTGCTTTTGCTGTTTAGGGATATACCTGGGCACTCATCAGCATTTCCATTCTTCGAAGAAATAATGATTTATTCTTATACTGAAACATGAAAATTACATTTTTATTGTTATTTCACATACACACAGAATTTTCCACTGGGCTACTTTCAGTATATAAGACTTGAATTTCCATGATCAAAGGTGAAACTTGAAGTAAAAACATACAATAGTGTGTGCAATGGATTCTGAGGTAAAAAAAAAAAAAATCTGTTCCATAGAACTGTCTGAAAAGTAATTATGCAACTCTTATTATGATGTAATCTGATATTTAAAGAGTGGATGGAGTGACATAATTATGTATTAGTATTCCTCAGATAACTTATATAGAGAATTACCAGAATGTAATGACTTAGGTTTGCTTTATCTGTAGGCTGTGCATCCATTTATTTTATGTATTCTCATTGTGATTGCAGAGGGGAGGATAACTTCCAAAATTCAGGTGGAAATGACAGCTGAAATAAATGACTTTTTAGATCATTCTAAGCCTCGCTCAAACAAGGATGCAGCTGAATGAATGTAGATATTAAAAGTCTGTATAGGAATCCCTGACACACTGGTAAGTGAAAACAATTGTCTGATTCACTTCAGTGAATGAAATTATTTGGAATAGCTAAGGGGAAAGTCTTTTTGTGAATCAATCCAACTCCTTTTGATTTATCTTTCTGTTGATTTCTGAAGTTCTTCCCTTTCACACTTGAATATGAGAATGTTCACAAATTCATTATTATACTGGCAAGGTTTGAATCAGTTTCTAAATATTTGAAACCTTGAGACTCCAAGGATTTTGGGAGTCTCCCCGTAAATGAATGCTTGCTTAGCAATGGGAGAAGCTGGAGCTTCTTCCAATGACTTAGGAAGGTCAGTCTTTAGCCATCTCTAAGGTTTGCTGTCCCAAGGTAGCTAAGCACTTAATAATTGTGTTTTTGGTTCATTACTTCTCTGTTAGTCTCAGACAACTGGATGATGGAAATGTATGCTGATTTGAGTGCTGAGTATTGACAGCATGACAGTTCCTTCTTAGTGCGTCTTTTAGACTACAAAACATGAAGCAACTGATGTTCCTGTTAAAGGTCACCTTTGGGTTTGGACACAAGGGAAAGACGACTACAAGTCTGCCCTGTATGTGAGCCCACAAAGCAATCCATTCTGATTGCTATACACCTCCATGTTTAGGGACATCCTAGTTTGTTGGATTCTAGGAGGTAGGCAGCATTTATGTTTGGGGAAAAAATGATTTTGTCAAATACTATTGTTTCACCAACTCCTGCATCTGCAGCATAAAATCATACCAGCTTTGATCAAATATTGCCACAGTCATGTGGATGTGTGCACTTCAGCGCAGTGCAGCCAATGCCAGAAAGAAATACAGATTCCTTTGTCTTTGTAGTAATAATACTGGTGCATATTTAACCTTGAGTTTTCATAGGAAAATGTTAATGGGTAGTGAGGCTTCTATTCTGGAGCTAAATGGATTCAAAATTCTATTAATGTTTGACTTAATATATGTAGATGCATCCTGTACCTATAGATAATATGAAAACAGGAGATCTTTAGTTTCGGGATCAGATAAATATGCTATGAAAGGTGGGTAATGTATTTAGTGGAAACTTGGCTTCAGGTCAATACCAAGTGTTTGCAAACCATTTATTTTGAAATTTGACCAGTAATTGCAGATTTCTCTCCCTGCTATGACACTTTTCAACTTATACACAGGTCTCTTAAAATTATGTAATGTTTCAGCAATCCAAATTTTCATGTCAAAAGTTGTCTTTGAAATTAAGTAATAGAAACACAAATACAGATTTTTGGGTAACTCGCTGTTACTTTTACTGAAATCTTTCAGTTGGTGAAATTCACATAATACTGGCTTAATTTTAACATGACTTTGTAATCTTATTGTTTTCCATCTACTGAGAATTTGCTTTCTCTGTTTGTTAAATACCTTATTGCCGTGAAATGTTTGCATGAACCTAGGTTATTAAAATTGAAATACTGCTTGTTAAATGTAATTAGTGCTTGTGCATCTTTAGATCACATCCAAGGCTTTTCTGTTATCGTTTATCTTTCCGTAGTAGCGTACTGAGAGTAGTGCTTTAAAAACAAAGCAAAATAGCACTAACATTTTGAAGAATGTACATTGTTTTCCTGTGGACAGCATGTACTTCTCTGACACTCCTTCCAAGTACCACAAATAGCAACAGAATTGCCTGTGGATTTCTTAGTTAGTCTATCAGTTTGCAAGCTCTTGAGCAGTTTTACATTCTAGGACAGAAAATCTCTGTGCAGCTGTCACAGAATTGCTGAAGAAACCTATGAGGCTTTCTGTGTTATTTGCGTAGCAAAACTAAGAACTGTGAGCTTAATCCTATTGACAGCAATATTCAAGGTGAGGCTGCATCAACACTAAATATAGTAGGAGAATCTTTTTTTTTTTCCTAATGACTGGCTATGGTATATTTAATATACCCCAAAATGCTGTTTGCACTCTTTTCTGCTGGGCACACTGCTGGCTCATGTTGAGCTTGCTATTGCCAGCACACCCAGATCCATTTCTGCTGAGCTGCTCTCCAACCACTCATATCCCTGTATAGGCCAGTGTCTGGCATAATTCCATCCCAGATGCAGAACCTGGCATTAACCTTTGTTGAAGTTCATGCCATTGATAACTGCCCAACAGTCCTATTTATCTTGATCCCTTTGTAAAGTCTCTCATCCCTCCAGTGAACTGACAACTCCCAGTTTGGTGTCATGAGTGAGCTTGCTGAGGATACATCCTATTCCTGCACCATAGTCACTGGTTGTGTTCAGCCTTTCTAACAGCCCTAGAGCTGAGGAAAACTGCTAGTGACTATCTGCCAGTCAGTTTTTATGCTTTCAACCTTTTCTGTTATTTGTCTTTTCAGGGTAAAATCTTGAATTGGACAATAGATTTTGTTTGTTTGTTTGTTTTTTCATTTAAATTTGTTATTTTTTGGTACATGTGTTACAAGAGTACCGACTTAGTCAATATACTAGAGGCAGTTGTTAAATCATACTTTTCATTTCGCCTCATTTCAGACTTTATAAGCGTTGTCCAAATCTTCCTTGAACTCCGGCATCTCGGTGCTGTGTCCACTGCCCTGGGCAGCCTGTTCCAGTGCCCGACCATCCTCTGGTGCAGAACCTTTCCCAACCCCAGCTGCCCCTCCCCTGACACAGCTCCACGACGTTCCCTCGGGCCCTGTTGCTGCCACACAGAGCAGATCTCAGCGGTGCCCCTCTGCTCCCTGTGAGATCTGCAGCCACCGTGACCCCTCCACGCAGTTCTTCTTCTCTGAGCTGAGCGAATCCATGGCTCTAACCTCTCGTCATATATTTTGCCATGTGGACCCTTCACCAACATTCAAAGCTGGCTTTTTTGTCTGTTAGGGCACAGTGCTGGCTTCTACTCAGCCTTCCATCAGCCTGAGTTCCCCAGATCCCTTTCTGTGGGGCTGCTCTCCAGCGTTTGCTTCCCCCGCTCTCTGTGCCTATATCCAGGATTGCCCCATCCCATGTGCTGAATCTGGCATCTGCTCATGTTAAATTTACTGTGACTGGAGAATGCTCAACCTTCTAGTTTGTCAAGATTTCATCTCATTTACATGCAAGGATGAATTTCTGCCTCCTGATCTGAGAAATAACCAGGAATAGGAACCAATTTTCTTATTCAGAAATAAGAAACTTAAAAAATCACAGCCTTGTAATGCTCTGTGTGTGTACATAAAAGCAATATACATTACTGAACATAGCAAATGGTTTCCTCAAAATATGATACAGGTGGTGGTTGCTTCTAGTAAGATGTTAAAAAAAAAAAAGTGCTCATTCATCTGTATATAGTATAATTTGAACTTGTTGAGACATGGGGGAAAAAAAGAAAAGTGTATTTGTGAAAGAATTTTACATCACAGCAGCTCTTTGGCTTCTTTTTCATAATTTCCATATATCAATATCAAACTAACTTTACATTCTTAGCAAAAAAAAAAAAAAAAGAAACAGAAGAGCCTAAAAATAACACTCACAGTCAGAAAGAAAAAGAAAACAAAAAACATTTTCAATGTTTCTATCTTACATATTAAATGCATTAACATTCAGTTTTCAGGTACAGCTATGATGTAATCATAGGTTATCACACAGAACAAAACTTCCTTTTCTAAAGGACAAATCCACAAGATGAAAATAAATATCTTAAACAGTTTTTACCATTTTATGATGGAGACATTGTGAATTTATGTATAATTTATTGGCTCTAAAAATGATCTACAGAACCTTCCAAGTTCAATATTTATTGAATAATTCAAATTCCCATCAATGCAAAGAAATTATCTTTATGTTAAGTCCTGTGTATTACACAATGTTGTAATAAATTGATGACACTTCTTTTTAGAGTAACTGATAATATACTGTAAGAAGAATCCCATTTCTTCTTCCTACACTGTGGTAATAAATATACCTTGCTGATGCTTTATTTTATACAATTTTCCGTTCAAGATTTGTGATTCGGAATTGATACTTTAGGGAGTATAGATAACATTTTATTTTTCTGCTCTTTTTAGAGCTGTACAGTGGTGGTTTTTTTTGGTTTTGTTTTCTTTTGGAAGCCTTTCAAGGAAGAGAACCTGTGTGACTCCTGAGTAGTTATCAGGAGCTGCTGGTTTTCTGGCAGGCCACCGATTAAAAAATAAATAAGTAAATGAGGAAAAGTTCAGTGCGTGAGTATGTTTTGTTAAAGTTTAACAAACACCAGTATTACATTTGGTGAAACTTTCAGGTTTTGAGAATTATAATTTTCTGTCAAAAGCCCAATTGTCTTATTGATAATCTTTTTGGAAATTGAGAAGTTGTGAGTGCATTTGAAGTGAGGTTTTTTCTTGATTTTCCTTAGGCTTGATCTACAGCGCATGCTATTCTTCTCATATCCCAACTCTCTGCCATAAATATTTTTCTTCATGTTACGTGAAATATTAAGTTTGATGCTAGAAGTAATATAAAATTGTATGGAATTTTATAGTATTTTGTAATATTTATTTCATTCACTGAAACAGCAGTTGTACATAGATATACTGTCTTGTTTATCTGTGCAGATTTTTACCACAGGAATTTATTCAGAAAGTATATAGCTCTAGTAATTGTCAAGTATTTCTAGAGATAAGTTTTCAACCATTTTTAACATGGCTATCATCTGACACAAGTGCTCACAAATTACCATGATTTACTATGTACTTCTAAGCAACTATATTTTTCAGTTTCTGAATTTTTCAAGCTATCTGCCTTCTTCAAGCCCTTACGTTTATGTATCTGTATAACACAGATATCACTGTATTTGCATACTAATGTAAATCAAAAATAACTTCATTAAAATCAGTGATGGTAGATGAGAATAAAACTAGTGTGAGATATGACTGCTATATACCTACATAGCTTTATATATACACGGGGGGTGTAGTAAATGACAGCACTATCTTAAATTTGTCTATATTTTATATTTACATTCCATTACTGGTGTTGCAAATAAACTTCTCTGCCCAATACTTTGTGCCATCGTACACTATGAAAGTAAATGAATTGTGTGTTATTGGTAGACTAGTGGATAAATATGCACTAAGCCAACTTCTGTTTCTAAACAGGACCACCTAAAAAAATTGAGCCATTTTTCTGAGAGCAACACTTGAACTCTGGCAGTGTGGGGCCACTGCCCTGGGAAGCCTGTTCATGCCTAACCACCATCTAGTTAGGAATCTTTTCCTAACACCTAATCTGATCCTCCCCTGACACAGCTCCATGCTCTTCCATTGTGGTCAAATAGTCATCAGAGAGCAAAGGAGAGCACTGCTACTCTACTGTCCTCATGGCAAACTGTAGGCTGTCATGAGGCCTCCTTTCAGTCTCCTTTTTTCTAGACTGAACAAACAAGCTTCCCTTCATCTAGAAGCATCCCTTTGTTCCTCAAAGATAATTCATCAGTATCATCATCCTGTCTGAGTGACTTATAGCAGATTTCTATCATGGCATCGTTTTTATTTGCTTGTCCTCTAATGCTTATCCATGGTCTTGAGTTGCCATCACCAACTCTGAGCTCCACACAATCAACAATCCCTCACACATGGTGCCACCCTGCCTTGCCCTGATGAAGAGCCCAGATCCATCCATTGTAACACACCTGTTGCAGGAATCTTGCCACGAGGTTTTGCTTGTGCCAATGTTGTAACTCTGGGGCTAAATCAAGAATTTTAGTTCCTCTTGCTTGTACTTGATGCTACAAACGTTGATGTAGAAACATTTCAAACATGTCTTATGGGATCTCATGGAGCAGACTGAGACCTTGCTAGCACATGATTCATCAAATTTTGTAGGGCTATCCTGTAGAATATCATTGGTAAGCCTGGCTTTATGCTTTCCCCCTTTTTTTTTCAATCTATAGATCAGACTTGTTAGTTCCTGTGTAAAAATTATTTTTTCCCTCTATGAAAGGTGCATCCTATCAGGCACTCATAAGTTTGGCATTTTGTAGACCGTCCCATAGTTGAAAAAACAGAAATTGTGCTGGTGACACCACCTTCAGAGCCATGTTTGGGTTGGATCTGATAGGGCCCTCTTTTCTCCTCAGTAGGAAGTTGCACATGGCAAAAATCCTTTTTTTTTTTCTTGAGGGAGTTGGCCATGGTATGGGGGACAGGATAATGAGGTGACCCTGACAACCTGGATGGGTCATTGTCCACATCATCATTTGACTGTCTATCAAGTTCTAGAGCTTCATACCTGCAGTATAAGAGCAGCTGGCAGAGTGAGTTGGGCAGGGAGACATTTTGTATACTGATCCTAGCAGAAAACTGCTTCTGTTCTCCTCAGATGTGTAGACTTTTCTCGTTTGGCTTGGTGGTAAGAGGGAAAGGAATCCTTCTTTTCTTGTGCTGTGGCTGACTGACACATCCGTCCCAGCAATGGCAGAGTATGATTCCAGCAGTCAATCTTGTCCTCTGACTCCGTGATTCTCCTCAGCCTGCCCACCTTCTCCAGAAGCCCTGTCACCAGGCTGAGCAGGACTGTTACCTGGGCACACCTCCCACAGGTGTGCTCACTGCTGCCATCAGACAACAACAGAAAGATCGAGCATACTCTGCAGCCTGAGACTTGGGTGGCCATATGTTCCCTGGAGAGATTTATTTGGGTAGCTGCACTGGTTTCTGTGGCCGGAGTTCGTGGCTTTCTTTAGGTGGGTACAATGACCAGAGCACCTTGTGTGGGGGTTACAACCACCCTTGGAAGTGGCAGAGTTGGCAGAGTGACAGTGCACTCCGTATGTAAACTGTAGCATTGCCCAGCTTTCAGCAGAGCTCACCAATTTGAACGAGGGCTTAAGCAAACAGCTGTGAGCTGTTGCTTACAAACTGATCTTCCCTCTGGCTAATTCTCAGTATTGATTCTTACTGGTGGTATAGACTGGTCGTTCTGGGGTTAGGCAGCAGTCATTCTCTACAGCAACAGAGTGGAACAGAGAGGAAAACTAAAGTACTATGTTTAAGGTTAATTTATTTTATCATCCCCAAGGAAGATTAGGCTTCCAGTGCTGCCCCAAAACATACCAGTAAGCTAAAAGGCAATGTTTAGAACCATCCTGTGTTTGCTGCTGAAAATTTCTCCGTTGGCAAGGGAATGACAATTGCATTTCTAGCCTGCTGGGCAAACTATGTGGTGCCAAACTGGAAGCCTGGGGACAGCCATGGGCTGAATGAGATTTTAATGTTTAAAACTGTGAAGTTCTTCACAAATAAATAAACAAACAACAACAACAACAACAAAACAAAACAAAACCAAAAAAACAAAAACAGAAGATTGCATTTCTAGTAGTAATTTCTTGGCAAGAACATAACTGAATAATACATGCTCTGCAACAAAGCATATAGCAAAGGATTGGCAGAACAAACCTGAAAACAGATGCAATACTATTGTGACACAGTGATGTAAAAAGTACATGCCATTCCATCCAAAGCAAGAGAGTTTTCTAAGGTCTGTGAAACATGAGTAGCTTCAGAACATGCCCAGGAAGATTTGCTTCCATACATACTCTTTGGATCTAATAAAGAATTTCAGCAAATTTAGGAAAGACAACTTCATTACTTCAAGTACCTTTGCTTAGAAGGAGTATTTTCTTCCCTATTAGTTTGCGTGCAGATGTGCAGATTTGAATGAAAGATGCATTAACATTGTAAAATTTTGATAGATGCAGTTATTGCAGGATTAAAAAGTCACAGAAATGCACTTTTAACAAGAATAGAAATATCGTGAAAATTACGGAAAAAAACGTTAAAAAGAGAATAAGAACATTAAGAAGTGAACACCTTTAAAGTTCTGACTTTAACAAAAGGTATATAAAAGGCAGATAGAAGGTTTAGAAGAGTGTTTTCTGTAAAACCGTTAGGAAATGTGCCTGTAGCACACTATGGAATATGTGGCTGACATATAGCGTTACTACAATGCCATATGTAAGAAAATATGTAAAACTTTGCCAAAAACGCATGCTGTCTGCCTGTACCTGCTGTACCATTCTTCAACAAGTGGACTTGCATACCATCAGCAAACAATTCATCAGTTAAGCTGAAGTGGCAAGATTGTGTGGCTGTGTGGAAGAGAGAATCTGAATTAATAAGACATATGTAATGAATTTCAGGCATGTGTAGTTTTATGATAGCTGCATTATGTAACTATCACTGTCTTCTCACTTGGATTGTTACATTTACTTGTGTCTTGCTTAAAAGACACCACAAAATTAGAATCTGAGGTTAAACAGTAAAATTCTGGTCTTACTGAGGTAAGAGACTGATTCTTTGAAATCAGTTTCATCAAATATTTAAGTAATAATCACAGGAACAATTGTTTCAGTCATTTCCTGGATCTCTGGGGAGCTCTTTGGTTGGTTTCTTGATTTCTTTCCTACTTATACTGGGGCAAGGTAGCAGGCCTCTTGCTCTCTCTCACACACACCCTCTCTCTCTTTATTTCTTTTTTTTTAATGCAGAATTACAAAAGGTAGATTTCCAAAAACTGTTCAAATGAACATGGTAGAAATACAGTTTTCTGGAAGGAATACAGTTGGGTTCTACTCTGATCAGTCCTTTCATTTATCGTTATCTTGGTGACTAATTCCTTACCTGAAGTATTTAGGTGCCTTCTCAATACTTTGGTTACTGTTAAACATTACTCTGGAGCTTTGCTTCATTTTAGTTATTCCTAAATAATTTCCTAGATTCTCATCTCTGACGCTACCAGGTTTACTTAGTTTTATGTTTCTCTTTTTAAATACTGACAGACACTCTGGAATCAAAAACTAGTATGAGTTAACTTAAAATCCAAATGAGCCAATCACACAGTTGATGTTTCTTTTGTACACTTACATGTTTTCCCTAATTACAACAGGTGAATGATGTTCAGAAAGTAAATATTTTTCTTTTATCCAATGATGGTATATACATGATGAGGCAGGGCTAATAAATAAACTTTCTTCCCCAGTGATCTTACCATATCTTGTACTCTTATTGAGGTACAAGTATATACATGTATATTTCTGAAATATGAAAAGTAACCACAATAGAAAGATGATAAAGGGAAGAGCACTGATTGTCAGGATCCATAGTGTCTTCTAATGTATTGACTATAACACATCTGTACAGCCTAGAATGAAAAATGAGCCATTCAGATCTCTCCTAGAGTGACAGACACATTAACGTGGCATTTAATACTTCTGTAGAGGTATAGTTCTCCTTGTGGCAGGTCACAGATGTCAAAGTGCCAACCCTTTTAAGTGCTCCATCAGGACTCACATAAATTTGGAGCCTGCTCTGCCAGCTGCAGCTGCTGGAGTCATATTCTAGTAATTAGCCCCATGAGCTTGCTGGCATTAGAAATGGCCTAAGGCTGAATTATCTGAATCCTTTTCTAGCCAAGAGAGAAACTGGCTAGACTTGGCTTCTTAACTTACAGTAGGATTCTGAAAATAAAAACAATGGAAAATCTCAGTGAACCAGGAGTGAATCTACAGATTCGTGATGTGCTGGAGAGGAACACTTCTAAGGCTTTCTAGGTATCAAAACACAAGTGAAAGAAAAAGTTTAACTCTTAAAACTATAAAAAAAACAACACAAAGAGTGAGATTTGAGAAAGCATGAAAATGAAGATGCAGAGAATGATGATTCAGGAAGAAGAGAACCTGTGGAAAAGGAGAGAGTAGAAAAAGGGATTTCAATGCATAAAAAAAAGAAGAGAATAGAATGAAAAAAAAAAAAAAGAAAATAGGAAATGCAAACAATGGGTGGAAATGACTTGTACAGGTCAGAAAAAACAGTGGGAGAAGTAAGCTAAGTAAAGGAAAGCTGAATCATAGAATCATAGAATGGTTTGGATTGGAAGGGTCCTTTAAGATCATCTAGTTGCAACCCCCTGATATAGGCAGGGACACCTCGCTCTAGACCAGGTATAGACCAGGTATAGACCTCGCTTCCTATTTCTACAGAATGATGTTGAATCAGTAAAAGGTAGAGGGGCAAGTCAGCTTACAGCTAACACTGATATGTTCAGCAGCAGCACAAGTGCTTCTTGTCACACATAACAAAAATGGCAGAATACTTGTCTGAACTTATGTCTTAGTACGTATATATACATATTACCATTAAAATAATAAATATGACCAACAGAAGTATTTAAACATGCAACCAAACCAGCTTGCTTTGTGTTTTGGTGAACATTTACAAAGGACAGATTTTGCCCAAGGGGATCTATCCTTAGATGGTTGAAAATATCCTGAAAAGTGGAATTTACTCACAATTTCTATTACAGAAGAATTTTTTATTCTAGACAGTAAGGCTTACATAGTCATTGCCTTCATCCAGAGTGGCTGTCACTATCTTGAACTGAGTGCTTCCTTTGTTCTCCACAGTGGTCCTTTTCATGTAAGATCTTACAAATGGGAGAGCAGAACATGATTCTTTTAATCCAACTCAGAACTGAGCTTCAGTGTCTGTTTGAACCACTAACCTTCTTTTTGGCACTGACAAGTGTTACTCATCAAGTTCGGCCATACTTATGACCCACAAAGGTCTATTTGCAGAGTTTTCTTATGCCATTCCTTTTATCTAAGTTTTATTCCCCTGTGAAGAGGAATTCTTTGTGATGAAACAGCATAGAAACTTAGAGCCTTAATAACCTTTGGCATAATCTGCACATACTGAGAAATGCTTGCCAGGTGGTTTTGCAAGCCTGTTCAGGCAGAGTGCTGCAGAGAATTTGTATGAGAACATACAAAATGGATCATAATTTGAAATTGTTTTATGGCTCCAGCAGTTACGTATTTAATTTTCCTATGAGTTTTCAAGAAGATGGCAGAGGAATGTTAGCAAATTGTTTTAGAAACAAATACTAGCTTGGATGAAAAATAAAATGGACAATTTCAAAGGAAAGCAGTGTAAAAAATGTCACTAGTAGGACTCATTTTAAAAGATGTCACCTACAGTAAAAGGAAGACCATTTAAAACATTGTGCTGAGGCAGTGCTCCAGCTCAGAGGAAAGTATATTACCTACTGAATTATGAACACGATCTTGTTCAGCATCCTGTTTAAAGGCAGAATTTTCTCTTTGCACTACAAAAGAAGGAGAAAGAAGACTTCCAATAAAAACAATGTCTATGTGTTAGCTGAATTGACATTGGTAGCTTGTGTTTAAAAGGTTTAAGGAATAAATTTCCTTAAGGAAAATAGTGAATTTTGAAGTTATCCAATATGTATGAAATTAATGTGGGATTTGAATTAATCTTGGCCCCCCAGAATCAAGGGATGTCAGATGCCATTTTGGAAAGATGGAAGAGAAGGGAAAGGGAAGGGAAGAGATGTAGTTCAATGAAGAGGTCTTGAATGTTTGAACAGGGAAGAAGGTGTCAGAAGTAGTTGTCATCTCCTTCATTCATTTTGTCCTCTGCTATCTGCATCTCTGATCTACTGAAAACAATTGAAAGGACTAGGACATTTGAGACCTTAAAGTAATCTATTTCTTTAAGCATCTACCTAACTAGTTTCAACACTGAGGCTGTCCAGTGCACAAAGTATAGTCACTCAGTTGCACAAAGGCTCTCTGGAAAAATGTATGGTAGTGGTCAAAATGGGTGTGCATATGGTGATGTAATAGCACATGCAATAGCCACTTATATATATATACTAGAAATTTCGACTTTTTATTTTTTTAATTCTACATGTATAATAGACTGGCACATTTTAGAAAATAATACAGGAACTGGAGTATTTCAAACATAGCATGCTTTCCCTTAAAATTTTAAATTTTAAATTTTTAATATTTTTTTTGCTGGTAATATGATGTTCAGTCAGAAACAAGTTATGTTTTCTAGTAATTTTCTAATTATATATTGTGTTTTCTAATGATTTTAAGCTGTTTTCACAGTCTTTTATTTAGATTTTCTTGGTAAGCATATTAGCTGTATTTGTGGTTATGCTAACCCTTTAATCCAGTATATACTGATATTGAACTTCTATCACTGGAGACAAAAATTAAGTAGATAAAATTGCTTTCTTGGGGATGACTATCTAAACTGTGTGTTCAAAAATTGCATCACAGATACATGAAGTTTAGCTTTTAGGCATTGGATATTGTGGAGATTTTGCATTCTCAGAAAATCTCTGTGCAAGGATTACAAATTCAGGCAGTATGCTATTTAGTGCTTAGGAAACAGCCCTAGTTGCTATTAGAAAACCACGTGTAAGTATTCTTAAAATAAGAATTTTTTTTAATGAAAGTGGTATAATTACTTTCAATCTTTCAGTTTCAGAACTTCTCAACTGGCTCTAAATTTACAGGTGAGTAAGCTACGGACCCCCTATTCTTTGCTCCTTTTTTTTTCTTCTCTTACAGCCTGATTTTGCTGAAAACTGTTACCACCCACCAGAAAGATAATCTAGCAGTGGAACAATTCAGGATCAAATGGTCCTTGTTTAACACCATTAAACTATGCACAAGGTGGTGGGAGTATGTGTCCAGACATGTTGCATGTGTTTAGAGAGCAGCAGGAAGTAATAGGTGACACTGTAAGAGGGTTTCAAATAGAGATAAGAGATGAAAATGTTCTGCAAGATTTAAAGACTCATTGCAGTGATAAAGAGTGGATTCAATCTGATGTCATTCAATGTGAGATTTATACATCCACTCAGTCCTTATTCAGTTGTCTCAATACAAACTGCTTCTACTATTTGAGATACTATGTGATTTTTTGCCTGGCCCCAGATTCTTCTCTGAAAGTGGAGAACATATCATGGGACTTGTATCATATTTGAGAATTTCTTATATATATCTGGCATCTCAAATGACAATAGATACTTCCATTTAGACAAATGAACTGAGCTGCTAAAATCACGGATTAGACACTTACAATGCATGTAGGCATTTACATTTACTTGCTTTATTTTTCAGCAGAATAATACGTCTCATATGAAAGATGTCAGGAAGACAGGAATCTGTAGTATATCCTATTACATTTTGATGTTATTTGGGTAAAATAACAGAGCAGAAGACTTGCATTGGAGTGAGTCTAGAAAAGGATAAAGCTGCTTTGACCTATTTCTGGTGTAACTAAGCCCTGGTAGTTGCCTGTTCTGCACTTTACCTGGCCTGGATTGAATAACAGTAGCACATTCTCTGCTCTGTGTTGTTTGTTTGTTTATATTATTAAGTAGTTTCATTGTGAGAGGAAATGTAAAGTGAATGGGACAGATCAGATTCCCTGCCTAAACTGCATATTATAATTTTTCCAACAATATAGAGTAAGATGAACATGGTAGGATTAATTTCAGTTATCTTTTGAAATATACAGTGCAGGTCCCTAAAACGTGGCTTATCACCTCAGGTTCCCTTCAGAGAAAAGAGAGAAGTTTACTCCTAGGGTACAGTTCAACCCATCCTGTTACTGACATCTACAACTTTTAATCATACTCTAGAATTATTTTGATATTTTATATGTCTTTATGGTCTATAACAAAAAATATAGCACAGCTCAGAAAGTAGATATCTGTATTTCAGATGGCTGAAATTCATTGAAATGAAATCATCCTTAGCAGTTTGCCTCTTCGAGAAGTGTTTCCACTTTGGGAAGAACAGTGAAGATGATACTGGTTTTTTTTCCTCACATGATTTAATAGTGTGTAGCAAACACAGCTTATTTGTTCCAAATGCAGACACCTTTAGGGATTATACAGACTACTAAATAAGATGCAACTTGCTGTTGAGAGTGAATCATTTTTTTTTTCTGTCTTGCTTGGGATAGAAAAAAAGAGAGTCATTGTATCAGCATTAACCTTGGAGAATAATGGCTGGAACAAAGGGGTCTCTGTGGTGACACAGGGAAGAGGAAAACTCAACCACCATTGCAGTGAAGTGCAAAAATGAGCAGGGTACTTGGACGGTGCTACAGAAACACTTAGAGAAAATGGGTTTGTGTCTGCTTCCACTATCCAACACTGACTGTGGTAGTATGATATCTGACTCATTTTTTCTAGGAAAAAAACAGCATACCCTCTGCTATTTCTGTTTTATTCTAATGGAGACATAAATCTTTGCCCAAGTGCAACATAATATAGTGAAGTTTCAGTGACTAAAATTGCTGGGACAGAATGTTCTACATTTCTGCAAAGTGTTCATTCAATTTTGAATGAGCAAAATATTTTCTCATAGATGTGACACACACTATTTTATTTTCTGTATTTATATGTTGTCTTCTTTTGACAAGTAACAGACAGTGTATAGTATGCTGTGTTATTATGTTGTAAAAAAAGTTGCCATCTATGTATTTAAAGAGACAAAAAAATGTCTTAACAAGAAGATATTTTCTGTTTTGTAAGAATGACTCAAAGTGGAACTGTGAGGCATTCATTGCAATGGAGATTAAAATAATGCCAAGTTTACTGTTTTCTGTGATGGACAGCAGCTGTTCTTGTAGAACAAGTGTAGCAGGTTGATGACTGGGTTGATACTACACTCATAACTTTCAGTTTGAGGAGAAAATTTGTGTTGAAAAGATGATGGCAAAGGATAAAACTGCTGGGTGCTGTGTTTACCATTTTACAGTGAGTTCAGTAGATGTGTTCAAGTTTTTCTCATTGACATGCCTGCAGACTTCATAGAGATTGTCTATTTCTCGCATATTATAAACCATAATAACAATCCTGTTGATCAATAAATGGTTTCAGGCATAGTCTCATTCATTTTAACTACTGATCAAATGGAGACGTGTGGAACCTTTGCTTGCTTATCTGTAACTACCTGGAGCATAAAACAGCAGTTCATTCGAAGATTTGTAAGGATATAAAATCCAATTCAGCTCCTCATTGCTATGTTTTAATTTCAAAGTCTGATAGCAAACTTAGCTTTCATCTGGAGCATTCAGGAGAAAGAAGAGATCTGAGGAGGAAGAAAATACAATTTTTAAACAATTTCTGTAGAAGCAATGCAGTTTAATATACGTACTTGGGATGTAAATGACTGTTTGATGTCTGGACTGCATTCAGGTGCAGCAAGTTTCAAAGTCTGATTCCTTTTCATGCTATACAAAGAACTTGTCACAGTGCTTTGGTTAACCTGTGTTCAAGGTCTCTGTTCTATTAAATAACACAGGGTTTTCTGAGTCACGTTTTTGTTCTTACCTCTTAACATTCCCTTAATTTCTTCCTCAGATATATATCAGTATCAGAGATATTTTTTTGATCAAAATATGCTTTTTGAAGAAAGCGAGGTTCAATTTCTAGACTCTAGTGCTCTTTGGAGCCACAACGGGGGTGACCTATATTCTTCTATCTAGCAAAATTTTAATAAACGTGAAAATGTGAGAGTAGCAAAATCTCCTCTTAAACACTTTAAGAGATAAGAATCCCAGAAAACAAAAGAATAAGGAGAAAAGATTGAGATGAAGGTAATGGAGGAAAATTCAAAAACTAATGTAGGTGCCAGGTATTTTGGAAAAAAAGAAAATTGATAACACAGAGAAGTACTGTAGTGGCTCCAATAGCAGTAGACTATATTATCCTGAAAAGGAAAAAAACAAAACCCTGAGCTAAACTTTAAAAGTAGTAGATGAAGAAAAAGAAATGGGAGAAGCTCAGAATTCATAGGAGTGATCTATGTTACCTCCCCATAGGTAATAGTCCATATGGTGCTCATTCATTCACCCTCCTTCCGTTCACAGAGTGTTGGGCAGTTATTTGTGTGGATCAGGCTGGAGTGAGCTGTTCAGAATTACAAAAGATATTCAGATAGTTTTGAAATGCCATAAGAACCTTTCAAGATGGACAGAGTCAGGATCACTATGGAAAACAGAGGAGCATTCTGGCAAGTATGTGGTGCATGGGATACAAAAAGATTAGAAAGGAGTATTAAAAGGAAAGGCCATGGGAGCAGTGGCACTTGTTTGATCTTGTTTCTTCTCTGGTAAATGTGTAACTGGCATATTAAAAAATAGATGTAAAAACTAATGAGCAAATAGCAAACACACTATTTCATAATAAATCAACCTGCAGAAAAAATGCAATAGAAAATTATTCCTCTGTAATGGATGCTTGTTACATGATTTAGTTCTCTACCTAAAAGTACTGAAATACTCCAGCAAGTTTACGTGTTTTCTTTTACCTCACCCTTGAGGAATGAAACATGGCAACTGTTCATGCATCTGTATGTAAGGGCATAAGAACATGCATTATAACAAGCCTATCAAAGGATTATGTGTGTCAAACCACCATAAACTCCTTGTTTACAGGGCCAGTCACACACTTCATGAAGCTAGGCTGCACTAGTCTGCACAGTTAGAAGAGTGATAACTTTCTGGTACAGTCATATTATCTGGAAACTATAAAGCAAATATCAATTCATTAGTAAAAGGCCTTGAGTGGGACTAGTGATCAAGTTGTGTTGTCTCACACTAAGTGCTATTTAAAAATTTAAATTCTCTCATAGTTTATTGTGTGTTAATATTTGATAAAATATATCAGTACTTTAACTTTTTTTTTTTTTAATTAGAAGATTTAAATGAATCTGGTAAGTGAATCTTGTCTTTTTCCTTGTCTTTTCCTAACTTTTTTTGTTCTTTAGCGGGAGGAAAATATTATATTGTTTTAACACTTGTATTTTACAGTCTGCAGGAGTGACTTCATGCTAAGTAGGTTTTATTCTTTTACATTAGATTTTGGAAACTACAGCAAACACGTCAGTGATTTTATGTCATTCTCTTCAAGACAGGAAAGAAATGCACAATTAACACTGAAAGCAGCTTTAAAGCTTCTCTCCCAACACGAAAAAGTATGTAATAAAACCCACAACTCAATTTCTTACAAACTAAAGCATTTTCAGTTTTGATGTTTGCTCATATAATTTTAATAAATAAAATAATTCTGAAATTGCTACTATGACCAGCTCCAGAATGTGTTTTTTAGAGGTAATGGCACATTTCATGCCTCATGCAGTAGTGAAAGGGGAGAGCCCGGACTTTCGCAGTCATAGGATCTTACTGGTTTTCTCTTCCTCCTTCAATATTCAGTACATTCCTGTTGCATGTGAATAGGACAGTGAAGCAGGATTTCTGCATTTTCAGTTGCTGAACTTCTGCTGAGTGAGGTTTTCAGAATGTTTAGTGAAGACTTGAGATATGAAATAATCATTGTATAATGTAAAAATTGAAACAATAAAAAGAAAACACCAGAAACAAATGTTTCAGCAGAAATACTTCTTTCTTTCAATGTTGTCATGCATACATACAATGTTTTAAATGAATACTGGAATGCAAGGTTGCTCATTATACTGATGTCTCCTTGTAAGAACATCGGGAAGGTGAAAGGCTGTCTTTTACGCCTAACTGTAAGCTGTTTGCCTATTTCAGATGTTTCACTGAAACATAGTGATATATTCCATACATACAAGGGGAACAGTGCACTCAAAATGCAGCTATTGTCTTCTGTAAAGAGGAAAAATTACCAATACTTGTCAGTAAAAACAATGGTGATGCTGCAACAGCAGACAGAAAACAATCTCTAACAATCAGTTTTACTGATGCCAAGGCTCTAGGCTGAAAGGAGGAGATGATTAGAGCTTCAGAAAATCATAGAATCATAGAATCCTGGGAGCTGGAAGGATCCTTTAAAGATCATCTAGGCCAACTCCTCTGCAGTGAGCAGGGAAATGATCAGGAAGATCTCAGTACTTGGATTCCTTTATGAGAAGAAGGTTGAAAGAAAGTCTGGGGGACACTGTCAAAACCATAGCCACGGTTGTGTGATATCTGGCAGTACTAAGGATATTTCATAGCACTTGGTTGATGATAGGCCTCTTCAGGGGAAGAGCTGTTCAGGGAACAATGAATATTATACAAGAAAAAGGGAATCTGGTCAAGTCAAATAATTATGAAGGAAAGATTTGTTGAAGATTGTGCAGAATTCATCCCTGCAACTACGCAGGTTTCCTGCTTTTCTTACTTGACCAAATAATGCCCTCCAAGAATTTGTAACGCTATTATATCAGTTCTTTATGTGTCAAGGCTATTTCTAACCTAAAGAGAAAAAGAGCTCTGCTTATTCTTAAGTATTTAAGGTTTGTATGCAGCGGCTTTATTACACATTCCTCTGTATTTCAGAAGCCAAATACATCCCTTTATCATTTCAACCAGCTAAGCTTTTGGGTGAGCTAGAGCAATAGCTGAAAAATTTATGAACAATGTGATCTCATTTACAAATGCTGCAATAAAATCCCCTGTAAGTAGATTACATATTCCTATTTCCATACCTAACTATAAGGAAAAATAAAGAAAAGGAGACAAAAGTACCTGTTCGAAGACTGTACAAAAAATAAAAAAATAAAAAAATAAGAAACTTCTGGGGGGTTCTTTTGCAAAATAAAAATGA
Source organism: Oreortyx pictus (assembly GCA_036925125.1). Lineage (NCBI taxonomy): Eukaryota > Metazoa > Chordata > Aves > Galliformes > Odontophoridae > Oreortyx > Oreortyx pictus. Next base: position 162,932,329 of record JAUPFR010000001.1, read on the forward strand.
ATATTTGTCTTGTAGCCCAAAAGAGAACTTCCATAGTTTATTAAAAAAAAATAAATAGGAATAACATGTCAGTAGGCTTAGAATCACCACTTAAATATTAATTAAAATCTTAACTTTATGCCAGAAGAAAACAATTTTGCATAATTACTTCAAGTGTTTAGATCTACTAAAGCAGTTTGGTGAGGTCAACACAAATTTGGTTAAGCAGACCAGAGCTGTTCTTCATTGCTGCAAAGAGTTCAGGCTAAAACATCCATTTCTAAGCATATGCCATTGCTGCTCCATGGTGCGCAGCCAGCCTGGGCTTCTGGCTCTCTCTCAAAAGCTGCTGTTGGCGGCAAGAAATCCAGAAGGGCTCATGTGGAACTGGCTTTGCTTTACAGTAGCTGGTGTGAGACCTGACTTTGAAGGAAGGTGGAACAGCATTAGGCAAATGGCTGATGCACAGACTAGCTGCTAGGCCTAGGAGACTCCTGACTGGGCAAGAAATATGCCCCTTTGTGTGATGTATGCTTAGACAGTGGTGTGGGGGTTGCTCCATTGTGTTGCTGTTTCATATCAGTTACCACAGAGTGTTATGATGAGATGGGTTTAGTTAGAGAAGCGACATGGAGTACCATGCCTAAACTCAACACTATGGTTGAATGCTTGAGGCTATAGTGGGAATAGCTATAGTCATCCAGTCCAAGGTTGAAGGATAGGTGAAGTTTAAATGATCAATGCAGTTAGGGGCAAATAGTAACCAAACCTGGGTATCCACATAGCGATGCAGCAGAGCATGTCTAAAATATCATCTTAAATAGTGATTAGCAACAAATCTTCTTCTCAAGCACAGTTCAAGCTTCACAAGGAGTTAATAACCTAAACAAAACCTTTCATTCAGTTTGTGAAAGAAACAGCTAGAAAGAATCATAAAAATGATTAAGCAAACAGCTTAGAAAAATTGCAGTTTGTAATTTTACAGTAGATACACTTTGCACTGCTTTGTCAGGCTGGTTATTTGAATAGTTGCAGTCATCTGTATGAACAAAACTATGAATATTGATCAAATATGCAGAGAAGAATAAAGATGAGCGCATAAAACTTCAATTTTATAGTCCTCCTCTTTGAAATCAGAGCTTTCCTCATCATCTGCAAATAGTACTTTTTGTTGGATAAAAGACATGAGAAACCTGAAGTGCTGCAATGATCAGACTCTAAACTGCATATAATGAACAAACTAATTTCTACTCAGATAACAGTGATTACCAGTACTTATTTCCTTCCAATATTTTTTTCTGAAATCTCTTTTTACAATTTCAGTATGTAACAGTAAGCTGACACCATAATTTTAAACACACTGTGTTAGTCTCATCATTGTATTCCATAAAGAGCACTTTGTTCCTGTAGAAAATCAAGAAAGTTATTTAAGGTATGTCTTTACCAGAACAATGTTTATTTCAAAGATATGGGGCCTGTTCTGAAAGTAATGCCTCCTATTTTATTATGCCAGCCCATGATAACAGAGGTGAATGCTGATAGTATAGCAGTAGAGGCTGAACTTTCCCATCAATATTCTGTTGCATTTTATTGCCATATGACAGTCGGCAGCAGAGGGGCAGTCTGACAAAATGATGTCTGACATGGAAATGCAGATGAAGCAAAGGTGTGTTATTAAATTTCTCTATGCAGGTAAAATGACACCCTTTGACATTCATCAGTGCTTTCTGAATGTATGTAGAGATCTAACAGTGGATGTGAGCACAGTGAAATTACGAGTGTTGTGTTTCAGCAGTGAAAACAGTAGCAGTGGGTCACCTCTGCTGGTGCAGGTTTTTCTGAACACAGCATTCAGGCTCTTGTTCATCACTGGCAAAAATTACATAACTAATGTTGGTGACTGTGTTGAGAAATAGTGTAGCTGAGAATTTGCTCTGTCAAGTAGTTTTATCGTGCTCTACAGCTAGTAGGTTTTTTTTGTTGTTGCTTTTTTTTCTTTTTTTGCCATAATTTCAGAAGCAAAATTCATTTAGAAATGTATTTCCCTCTGCAAGTATTCCAAACTGGCCATTTGTTGCTGTGCTCTGTTAGCCTGAAATGTTCTGCATAAGATTTTGTGTAGAAGTTGCATTAATCTACTATCATTTTGTTCTCAGATATTTTTGAGTTAATCACATTTTGTGTTGTTGCTGTTTTTTTTTGTTTTTTTTTGAGCTGTTATTTATGGAATTCTCAGTTTCACTTGAATAAAAAAGAAATAAAACCCCCAAATATATTATAAATGGGGCATGTTTTTTGCAAATTGAAACATTAAATAATGCAATAAATTGCTTTTTAGTAACTCACTGTAAAGATAATTTATATTAGTGTAATAGTCTCCATCAAAGTATCTGAAGCCACTTTACAAAGATCAGTTAATCCTCTCAGGTTCTGAAGGCAAACATGCTCCTGAAACATGAAACATTAGGGAATACCTCAATTTTGCATAAGATCAGACAATGAAAATGTTATGGACTTAACTGCAGAACAAAATAGGGAAAATATTGTTTTAAGAGCTTTGTAAAATATAAATGTCAAAATTAACACTTCTTATTTCCTTCCTTTAAAGACCACAGAGTCTTAGTTTCTTTACTTTTCTCTTTTCTCTGAGCCATTCTTATGGTAGGTCCCATCCATATGTCTTGCTGCCTAACCTGCTGTAGAACCTTCAGATGGCTGAGAGCAAGATATAAAATTTAGTAATGTGAGATTTAAGAATATTGCCTGTGTTAGTCCTGGATGGCATGGCCCTATGATGAACATACAGGTCAGTTCTTAAAGACATTGTGAATTTGAAAGTAATTATTTTTGCCATAAATCTTGTAGTCCATATGGATAACATACAATACTGGCACTGTTATCTACAGGTCCATCTGTGCAGAGCCTCATTTTACTGCAAAAGGTACAAATTTTGAAATCCAGCCATCTGTTTTCTGTGCTGTTTTTTCTCCAAACCTCTAAGCAAGACTGTGCAGTAAAGATAAAATATAAATAATTCTTCTATATCAAAAGATTGAATTATAAAAAAAGATAAAAATGGATTCAAAACTGTAATTGAATATTTCAAGTGGCTATTATTATCCCTAATGCTATTTAAAATAACAGATAAGTCATTTGACTATTGTAATGGCATCTGCTGTATAGCGTGCAGTCATGAACACCTAATTCTTCTTAACCTTGCTACAGAGTAAAGCTTCTCCACCAATGCCAATGAAGTGACAACAATGCAGAATTGGGATCCTTGTATATATATATTATCTTATGGATTAACTTTCCATGATAATAATGAGGGGAAGATTTATTTTAACTCTTGCAGTGATTTCCTTCTGACTTTTGGAGCACAAACAGATGTTCTTAAATATTATTCCTCCCTACTTTGTTGGGGAACAGGATTTGTAATGTGCTTGAATTCTTTTGATTAATCCCAGACAATATTTATATGGGAAAATCCATTCTGTGAGAGGATTAATGGATCAGTGCATCCCATAAATTCAGTATACTAACACTCTGACACTGTGAGGTACTGGAAAATGCTGAAATGTACTTCTGCTTTGTGTAGTCTGGGATTAAGTCATTCATGGCTGATTTAATTCTATTCAGGAAGAAATGATAATTATGTAATTGCAGAAAATCCTCAGGTAGTGATGCACCTTAATAATTCCTATTTAGGAAATATAGATCTACATATTCAACCATATTACCTGAGGCCAAGTTATCAGAATGTCTGTATTATTTGAAGAACATGAACTGAAAGCTGCGTTATGTAAAATCCAAGCATTCCATTTTGTCACTGATCCAGTGGAATCTGAAAATTTCATTACTGGATGCTATAAGAGAAGCTGAGCTGCTCTGGGTTGATCATCTATCATGAAGAAAAAAGTGTTCACTGCCTTGTTTTGAGAATTTGTGCTAAAAGTATCTTCAACCATCTAGCAGTAACCAGGAAAGACTCTTGACATGCAGCAAGATAGCTGGGAATCATTCTGAAACCCCAGGTGTCACCAAGGAGTGTGTATGACACTCTTGAACAATTTTTTTTCACTACTTGAAACAAAACTTGGAATCAGCCCTTTCTACTCACCCAGAGAGACAAATGACTCCTAAAGAAAAGTGTTCAGCAGCTTGGTGTTCTGACCTATTGCACTCCTGGAGAGTGTCTTCTAAGTGTTCATTTCACAAAAGGTTCTCCATGAGATGATTATCCTTCTAAGTTAATGTAAACTTTATGATTTTCAGAATTGAATCCTCAAAGATTTATAAGTCATACCAGAAATGATTTTTGTGTAAATAGATGGGTATCCATGCTGAACAGCTGTGTGCTTGTTTTTATTATTCCTACATATAGTTTGCAATATTTTTGCTTGGGTATTTAAAAATGTAGCATCTATTTTCCTTTGATTGTAGAAATGCTATTAAAATAAATAAATAGTGTTAGACAATCAACAAACAACTGAGGAACTAATTAACTCTTTTCAATTAGCCTGATCTAGCACCTCATCTAATCAGCTACCAGTACAACCAGATTATAAGCAGTCTCTTAAAGAAAAAAAAAAGTGTGAGTTATATCAAGAAACTAAACGAAGTGTTTTTTCTTGGAAGATGAGCAGGCGAATCTCATTACAGATAAAATGAAGATTTTTGACTTTACATTCCTGATGCATAAAAAAATGAATATGGCAAAGCTGGAAATATTGTGTAACTCTGTGGATTGAAAGTTGGCTGAGCAGCCAAGCCCAGATGGATGTGACTAGTGGTGCCTAGAACAGTATACTCCAGCAGTCAGTACTCAGTCTGGTCATCTTCAGTATCTTAATTAATACTCTGAATAGTGGGGCAGAGTTGTACCCTCAGCAATTTTGCAGAAGATACAAAGCTGAGAGAAGCGGCTGATTCAGCAGAGTATCACCCTGTTTTCCAGGCCTCAGTGAGGGCTGACATGAACCTCAAGAAGATATACAACAGGAAGTGCAAAGTCCTACACCTTGAGTGCAACAATATTCCCTGGGGCCACTCAGCTGGAAATCACTTGACAGAGGAACTGGCAGTATTTGTGGACACCAAAATGAACATGAACCAGAAACATGACCTTTCTGTAAAGGCTAATAGTATCTTAGGCTCTATTAGTCAAGGTACTGCGAACAGGTAAAGGAACGTGATCCTTTCCCTCTACTCAACTCTGTATGAGGTCATACCTGAGTACAGTATCTGTCTAGTTTTAGGCTCCTCAATAAAAGAGAGTTACGGAGACCTCTTCCAACCTCAGCTTCAACCATTCTGAGATTCTGTGAATGTTGGACTGAAATTTATAGTACAAAGACTAATGTGTCATTCAGGAAGTTACCAGTAAAAAACATGAACGTTATTTGTAAGGTCAAAGTTGCTAGTTTTAAGTAGAAGCTAACACAAATTCAGAATCTACAACTATTCATTTAATTGCTAAGCACCAAGGTGTAATTTCCATAAAAGGACCTACCACATCTGTCCTCTCATCTGCTCTATCTATGAATCAGAGGACTTTCAAATTTATGAAATGAAGAAAATGCACTCATGTTCTGTAGTCAGATAAGAGGTTAGTGATTGTTATAGGTGTGAAGAATGATACACACCGATCATTGTCAATAGTAAGGAATTTATTGAGTAAGCAATAAACGAGCGAAACAGCGCTGGGCAGCCGGGAGTCTCCCCTCCACCAAAGGCGCGTGCCGGGGGCCTCACGATCCCTCTTTTTATTGTCTCTTATCTCTATATTCGTGTTTATCTTTTCTTCCTGGGCTGCGCCGGCTAGTATTCGGGAGTCGTCCTCTGTCTCCTTGCAGAGAAAAGACGAATGCTGCAGTCCTCTTCAGCTCTAATCATGCATGCTTAAAAGATTTCCGCTTATTTTTCTTTTTCAGTTCCTTAGAAGGTCACTACTATCTGTGCAGGTGTTAGAACAAGACGCTGTGGCTCCAACTTACAAAAACATTTATAGGCCTGTTTTTAAGTCTTCTACAAAATACGTAGTTCTAAGAGAAGGAATAGAAAAACACACGGAAAAACACAGACACATCTGTCTTGAGGCTGGTTTGATTAACAAGTATTGAAAGTACAGAACTCAGTTTCTATCACAGTGATGAAGTCCTTTAAAATTGATCTCTAATACTAGGTTCATTTATAGATTATTTAAGGAAAACAGCTATAGGAAACTCATCAAAATTCTGTCAACTACAAAGCAAGGTAAATGAAAATTGGTGAAATTTCCCTGAAGGACTAAGACAATTTAGACATGAAGTTGCAAGAAGTACCATGAGTGATGAGAAAAAACATCTTGGCAAATATCTATGGTTATCAACATCCTGGAATCAAAGTTATTATATGTAATGTAGAATATTGAATTTCCTTTGAGCTGATCTTTATTTCTTGTGACATCTTGTTACAGACATGTTATCTGTTACATTTACACTGTGATTCACTGAAGACTTTTACCCAGATACTGAACAGAGATGTTGCCTAAATATGGGTGTTCATTCTTTATTCTCCAGTCATTAGTTCTGGGGTTGTTATCCATGTGGTAGAATTAGGCCAGTGGACTAGGAACAGATCTAAGTTAAACTGACAGACTAGAAAAGGAGAAAAAAAGTTTAATTTCATTCCTTTATTTTCTTATTCAGTGGTCTTGATTTTGTGTTTACATGTGTCTGTAATCTTACTGAAACATACCCCTTACAATTGCCATAACATTACATCTAGGTTAAGGAGGCCGTTATAATACTTCTTAGAGCAAACAGGTCTGGCTACATTCAAAATACTGTGCTTCTTCGGTTCTGAGGCAGTTATTCTTTATTTCAAAGTGCTTGAAGTTGTCAATTAGCAAATTCTCAAATAAGAGTGTTATAGCAAAGATTCTATGTCATAGAATTGGCCAGTGAAGCAAAAGAACTTTCCAGCTATCACTGCTGGACTTTTCCTTGTAAACATCCAATTTATCATTCTTTTGATTTTAGACACATGAAAACAGAAATATTTTCCATTTGATTAATGTGTAATAAGCGCAAGCTAGATGTACATCCCATTGCTTTTTTGACTGCAGGCTGCAGCTGCCCAAAGAAGAGTTACAAGAGTGCTGGAACAAAATGTTTTTTGGTAATGACTCTAGGAGATACAGTGCAGCAACCACAAGCAGTAGTGTGGAAAGTTCAGGATACTGATTAACAAAAACTTCTTCCTTGGGAGAGCATTTCAGATTTGAAAAATGTCATGTAGAGGGAGCAGGAGTGTAACTGTGGGACTATATAAAGCAATGGCTGAACTGAGCTAGTGCTGTCAATATTCCTCCTCCAACAGGAGAAGCATATGAGCTTTTTTTTTGATCACAGTCCAAAGAGGTCCAACTAGTGTTACTAAGATTTTACATGGAAATTGAAATCTCACAGGGCAACATGAAAAATGCATAAGAATTTCAGTCCTATCTAACACCCATCTAATCCTTTCCAACTTGACAAATCCAAAGGCAAATTTTGAAATTTCAGGATAAGTATTGTATGGATATTACTTGAACATTTCAGGTGCAAACTAGTTCTTGATTGTTTGATGTAACATGTTTAAAGCTATTTTAGCAGATATGTTACCAAATATTTCATATGTTTCAGAGGATTGGGTGGGTATTCATTTTCACTTAATTTTAGTCTGGCAAGAGTTAGACTTCTGTATTCAAACAGTCAAGAACATATGTTAAGCTTTCAAGAGTAAAGAGCAGTTGTGAAGATACGTTGGTTTTCCTAAGGTAGTTATCTAAGATAAGGTATATGAATTCCCTTCTGAAAATGCTGACTTCTCTTCAGTATGGAATTTCCAAAATGACTCGGACATCAAGATTTTAAATGCCTAAATTACAGCACAAGAGCACAGAGCTTGACAGTGTTTGGTTAAAAATATTTTAATTTTACACTACAGAGAATTAGAGGAAAGCAAGTGAGCTTGTGGGTTACAGCTTTAGTATCCTAATTCAAACCTTCATAACCTCAACATTCAGTATTTATGATGTCAGTGCATTACTTTTAAACACATCAAAAAGGAGCTTTAAATTATTACTGTGTTTGGAAGCACAAACACTTCAAATCATTTCACTTCCTTTGATCTTAGAGGGATTTTTTAAGCCGTGATATACTTAATAGAAATTCTAAAGAAAAATTAGATTGTAAAAAACTCATGGCTTAAACTGGCATTATAATATATAAGCATATGTTATAATATTACAGCAGCAATGGAGAAGAGTAAGGATGAAAACAAATTTGTTTTTTGAATAAAACATATTGTGTTTTTCTTTTGCTAAATCCAAATTAAAGTTTCCCTTGATCAATAATAAAACAGATTTCACAAACAGAAGAATTCCTTCTATATTCTCATTCATCTGTAGTGTGAGTAACATTGATCTTCATCATAATCATTTTAGGAGTTGGTCATGGGCATGCCAATGTATTTAGATTTTGATTGATGTCAAAATAAGCAGTTCAGTCCTAAGATATTCATTGTTGTCATGCCCACCAGACTTCTGAGGTACAAATGATGAAGGTTGAAGTATGTATCATGGAGGAATCATTGAAATATGTGAGAAACAGTTGATTTTCAGGAGGACAACAAACTGATAAGTTCGTTGGAACTTGTCAGAACTGCAAAAATGTGGGTCACCCAACCATTTATGCTGTGCTCTAATAAATCCATTCAGTGTACTGGAATCAATCACTCTTTAAATCATTGACCTGCATCTTCATCCTCAAGTGATGCACAACTATAATCCAACAGTAGAACAGTCAATCTTGCTCTAGCTATTTTCACTTACAAAAGAAAAACAAGTTTAAATGTTTTGTACTGATACCTGTGGAGTTAATTCTGGTAGAGTAGTGAGAGCATAACCAAATCTGAAATTAGTTGCTGTTGTTGTTGTTGTTGTTGTAGTTGTTTTTGCTGATACTGAAGCTACCAGTTAAAATTCTACATGGTCAAACTATACTTTCACTCTGTGTCTATCACATCAGTATATTGGAAGTTTTCAGGAAGTACTTCGGGATTACAAATTCATCTCTGAAGTGGAGAATATATAGGCCCTCCTGCTGTCTAATGAAATATGTTTTCATGCTGTGAGAGAGGCAATTTTATTGCAAATCTCAGTGTACTGTACTGGCATATCTCACATGTATTTGATAGACATTTGGCACATATGTATGCAAGTGTTGCAAAGTAGGCAGCTGACAGAGAAAAAGTGCCAGAAGAAGGCAGTTTGTTTTGATTTTCTGTATCTTAGCCATCTGAGGAGTAAGGTACTACTAAGAAGAAATACAACTAAGGCTATTTAAAGAAACTAACAGTGACTAGTGTAGGAGTATATGCCTGCAAGACATAGCTTTTACCGTTTATTGATTTCTTCGTTCCAGAAGATTTACTCCCAGTGCTTCTGAATTCATTTTACATCTGATTAATCACATTTACTGAATGTATTCTCATTCCCTTTTGAAGGGTTTGACTCTCACGGTTTTGGCATTTGGGTCCACTGTACGGGGTATGTTACTATGTTGTTGCAATGTTACACAGGTTTATTATTGAGTTAGCATTAGTTTGGAGTTATTAATGTATGGAGAATCCTACCTAGGTGAGCAGCTCACTCTAAGAGGAACAGCAGGGGATGCTCATAATCAAATAATGAATCCCAGTGGAGGTACAGCAGCACAAATAGAGTAAGAAGCAGAACTTTCTATACTAGTTAATTCAGGAACATAACCTAAATTTGTTATAAAAAGAGGAAGAAGTGAGAGTAGGGAAATAAAAATAGACTTAATGTGTCTAATCTATCTGTAATAAAGTCTTCAGTCAAAGTCTATTTTTAAGATGGGATCATCACTGCATTGCACAATGCAGTGCATAAGAGTATTCAAAAGTGTAGATTAACAGCTCTGAGTCTCAAAAATCTGACATTACCCTCTCTGTCAGAACAGCACAGTCACAGAATATGAAAATTCTAGTATTAGGGGGGGATAAAATAAAAGAAAACCCGGTCAGAAGACTGGGAGTCTAAAAGTGACAACTGGCTAAATGATGCTCTTCAGAGAGGGAATGCTGCACAGAACTTAACAGGCCTAGCAGCCTTGTCATGAAGTGAAATGACCTGTCGTTCTAAAGGAGGGAGTAGGTGGGGCATAAGCAAGTGAATTTCACCCAAGAAAAGAAATATTTCTTTTCACAAGGAAGAGTCTGCTTCTGAGCATTTTCTCCTAAAATAAAATAGAGACGGTGAGGACTGCTGTGAGACACATTTAATCCAGTTTCATGAACACAGACTAGCTTATTCCCCATGGGAAAAAATAAGTGACCAAGGACCATATCTTCCCAAATAAATTGAAATTTGTTTCACTAAATCTGTTGTACAAACACAGAATTCAATTGGAATTGCATTGTCTTTTTTGTTCCCAACCTTGCCCAGTTTAAAAGGTGTCAAATGCTTCAGCTGCAGCACTTTTTGGTATGTATATCTACTTTTATAAGATGTAGCTATATACACAGATGAGTAAGGTTAATGCACAAATTTTAGCAAGTGAGACTATTTTCCTTTCTGCCTCATAGCTAGCAGAAAGATTTCCAAGAAACTTACTCAGCCTCTAAGCTTGAGGCTGTAAAGCTCCAATCTATTTCTTGTGATCGTATCACTTACTCTAAATTAAAAATATTCAGAATGCCTAGTGGCAGTCACTTGTAAGGACTATTTTTTCCTTATTTTAGTACTTAGAATTATTTCAGCAAATAACCAGTGGAAACAGGAGAGCAAAGAGACATGTTGTTGGTGACCTGTCTGTCTGATTTGTTGGTAAGTCCTGTTGAAATGGGCTGTGTTAACTTTCATGAGTGAGCTGAACAAACACAAATTGTCAAATCACTCTGTTTCCTGTTCCCATAGCTCCAACATTCAGCCACGACAAACACAACCACAGAATTGACCTACTTTTTTGATGAAAAAATATGATGTATTTTACTCTTGAAATCTTACTTTGCTATGGTCTTTGGTACATTTGAGAGTTGGTGGTGGTGGCAAAACACATATTGCATCTCTATTCTAGAATGCAAGTCTCCTTGCTAATCAAACTCCAAATCAAAACTATAAAATGCTGCCTATAGTGACAGATAAAGGGAAGAACCTCCTAATCTCCTGCTTGAATTTAGCACTGGAATGCCCTGTCACACTGCTTCAAAGATCTGGCTTTACAGAAAGACTGGATGAGAGCTGCTTTTATCTTCTTTAGAACTAGATTACCTCGTAGTGTAATCAAAGCTTCATGTCCTTAATAATATTGAAAGGAGCACATTTCCAGAAATACTGAGAAATTCTAAGCTTTCTGCTATCATGTATTTTCTTGAATGTGATTTAATACCCTGAAGGGACAGTTTTAGCATTAATGTGTTTAATGTGATTAAAGTGTGTTGTCAGTAAACGGTTCTCACAAGAATTTGAAATCAGATATTAAATCATAGATACTTGAAAAGATATGTTTGATCAAAAATTGCCATATCCAGGAAATAGTTCAAACCAGAATGTAGATAGAATTTTATTATGATTCACATTTACAATAATATTTCTGTTACTATTTTATGTCAATCTCATAGTTTCACATTAAAAAGTCTATTATAATCATCCTACAAAGAGGTAATTTAATTTTATCTAAGAAGTTTCTTTCTTGGAAAGAAGCTTTGATAGTTACGTTGAAAAAAGTAATAATCATCCTGGATTTAAACTTGAGAGTCAAGTTAAAAATGGCAAGCTGTGCAATAATTAGAGAGAATGACAGAATATAGATTTCACAATTAAAGGATCATCTCTTTAATTAGCAAGGCACAGCACTAGGATGGCAAAGAAAAAGTGAAAAAAACACAAATTACTTAAAAGTAACCTATAAATCCATGCACCAGAGTCATTCGGCCAATTTATTTCTTCTTCATCCCTCTGTGTTATACTTAGAAACTCACAAACTCCCTGTGAACTACAAGGTTTCTTGCAAATATTTTTTTGTGCTGTTCTACATTCTCACTTTACTCCTCAGATACCCTCAAAAAAATTGAGTATACAACATATGTCTTCTAAGTATCATCAAAAAGGTATGGGAAGTTAAATTACAAACATTCTGAACTACCAGTAGGCTACTGTAATCACAAATTACTCAGTGTTTCAGTACCATCAGATGCGTCTGGTATCCAAAGGAAAACGTAAATACTTGAAGACTATATTTATGGCAACAGATTTTAGAAGCAAACAAACAAAAAAATGTCATACCGTAGTACAGATGTGACAAAGAAAAAAAAAGCAAAAAAGTGTTTTTTGTTTGTTCTAATAATTGATCTTTTTTATACAATCACTGTTGGAACACAGATATGCAAAAACTTGTGTTTTACTTTGGCTACATTTGGTTCATTTCAATGTAGCCACATCGTACCATGTATATGACTAGAAGGAGCAGTACCTTGTGAAATATATTGCTGTATTTATACTGTGCATACACATTCAGTGAATTTTCAAATATTATCATGAAAAAATGGCTGTGATCATTAATGTCAGTGAAATGTTAGATGAAAATTAATAAGAAAAGCACAAGAACAGAGTCTTCAAATTCATTTTGAATTAATATTCTTGTTACATATTATTTGTGCTTCAGATATTAACAATTTCATCAACAGATGAAAAAGCTGTTCGTGGTAACAATTCCAGATACTGTGGACCTTGTGTGTGTTCCACTGTGCTCATGTATTAGACTTTCTGCTTGCAAATGCAATTGTTTCTCTTGTTACCATACCACTGTGGTTTAATAATTATCATGAACACCCAACTAATTAAGTTTCAAGTCTTCTTTGGCTACTCCTCTGGCACATGCTGCCCTTTTCATGGCTCAAGCCCTAACTGCTCCAGCTGAATAATTATAAGCAAATTTAGAACTTACATCTTGCAGAAGAAGCAATTCAAGACTTACTAAGAAAATCTATAAAACCTTTTTTTTTTTCTTTTTTAAACTACAGAGATTCTACCAGATAATGCTAAATCTAGTTCTCTTTCTTTATTATGGATTTTTTTTATTAAATGAAGTATCTCTGTAACAAGTTTTTTAAAATGACATTAAGACTCTCACTAATGATGTAAAGTGGTGATAAATAAGGAAAGTTTCCAATTTTCAGGGCAAAATTGGGGTTCTCAGAGCTCCTTTGTATTGCTTTGGGGCTTACTTACACAAGTCTGTATAAGAAAAAATTTACTGCTCTTATGCACCTTTCTACCCAGTTTCCCACCAATTGTTCAGAAAGAGAGATCAACGAAAGGCTGTTCTTTCCCAGTCATAGCTACAATAAATGTCGCAGACCTGTAATAGAAAGAGAATATTTTACTTGAAAGAAAGTGACAAACTTCAGAACCTTTACCAAAAATGTTTGTAAGAAATTATTTATTACTATTTTTTTTAGCTCTGTTAATGTGACTGAGAAAATATAGCTTATCAGCCACTCTCTAAAGAAGCAAAGCCTGAAAACAAAGGAGAAAAAAAATTACATTAATGTAATTTTTGGATCAGAGAGCAAAACTGTAAATCTGCTTTAATTGGATTATGTTGCATGTAAATTTGAGAGCAACAGAAAGCAGAAATTCTGAAGAGGATAGGGAGTACATTTGCAATGTTAAGTCTGTGTGTATTGTTATATAGCAAAGTCATCATCAAACACTGGATACATCAAGTTGTACTATAGGTCATTTATTTACTACTGACTTTGGAGATGATTAAGGTGTTGATCAACCTTGCATCTCAGATCTCATAAAGGGAGATATGTTTACAGGAGCAGTAAGGTTAAAAGAACTGCATACTCCGTATACTGTGAATGATGACCACCAAGGGGAAGCTTGAAAGGGGTAGTGCATTTATAATCTTTTGGCACCATTAATTTTAATTTGAAACTTCCATCTGAAAGGCAAATTCAAATGAGCACATAGAACTTTGCAAAAAATTCCCTTGGAGATGAACATGCTCAGAACAATGAGGAAGGCTGAAATATTGGACATTAAATACTTTGGAAACTTAAGCTAATACCTTCTGACATTCACATATATCCTGACCTCCCCCTTCTGTTGAGAACTTGGGAACACCATTACTTGCCACGGTGTTTTTTGAGAAATGATGAATGTTCTATGCCATGTGAGCAGGAGGCTCCAGGGCCAGAGCTGTCATCACTCTTTTTGAAACTCTGCCTGAGAGTAGGTGAGTGTATTAGTGTGTAAATTCAATTATCTGACCATGTTGGGTGCAGCCTATACAGCTGATGAAGCAGTTCCTAAGGGTTCCTAATCAGCTGCTTCTGGTCTTTGACAATGTATTGTTTTACACTGCTTGCATGGAGAGGAACAAATTGTGGGAAAAAGGGTGTAGGACAGGAAAAAACAGTGTATGTAATGTTCAAGTTCATTAAGTGGCCAGTTACCAGCTCCCGTGGACAGTAAGGCTGCAACGGCTTAATCAGTCCTATAATAATCCATGTGAATAACTTAATATATCTCAACATTACCAAATGCATTATCTCAATCACTACCATATGACACTGAGGTAATTTATATACTAGCACTTAAATAACAAGAACTTCATTTTCCTGTCCCGTGAAAGGAGAATGATGAATCTTGACAGTTTTGACTGATGAGTTAAATAACTATAATGAATCGAAGTATAGTTCTAGATGCCAGAAATAATATGCTGAAATGTTACTGAATAAAATAATTTTGATAAAATATCAGTCTATGAAATATCATTGTGCAGAAAGTAAAGCCTATCATGACACATTGGTGCTCAATTATTTCCTGTAAAATTAAAGAGTATTTAATTTTATATCAAGCTGAATTTACTTTTTCTATTTTTAATAATGAATTTGTTTGGTAAATGAACAAAATAAATAATTATTTATATATCTTTGCTTCACTTGTGTTTTAATCACATATTTTTCTATAAAGCATAGGGAGGGAATAGTGTCCTGAGGCACTGAAAGGGTTGTGAGTCCATTGCCTGTGGAGCTGAGGCAGATGCGTAGATGTATAGGTAGTTCTGTACCTTAATTGCATCTCATCACTATTGAATGATTTCTTAATGCTATTCAACATAGCAGCAAAAAGAAAATATGGAAGCTTTTTGTTTGTTTGTTTTTTATTTTTGCTGACCAAATAATTTTGTAGAGGAAAGGTTGTTACAATTGACAGAAATTTCCCTATAAATTATTGTTATTATATGCACAAGTAAAATGGGAGTGGAGCTAAATCTGAGAAGGGGATGAGAAGAGTGTTGGTTTATTGCTCACCTTTTTGTGTCCCACTAATTGAATAAATAATTGCATTTTTATTTTAATAGGCAAAAAAAAAATTCTCCCCTAGGTGAGCCTTTTTTACCTGTTATGGTAGTTGTTCAGCCTGTCTTTATCTTGACCCAAGACCTTTCTCATTCCTGTCCTTTTTCTCCCTCCACCACCCTGAGGAGGAGTGTGAGTGGCTCTGTGGGCACAAGGATGTTAGCCAAGGCAAAAGCACCAAAATGGTATTATTCAAAATAGTATTTCTTAGAGCTTACAAAAGGTGGAGAAAAAGGATAGCTAATCTTACAATCCTTCAGATGGTAGGAATCTCAGATTGTGCAGCATCAGACAGTGTAGGGCTTATATAGAAATCCACCAGAGCGTAGATCTCCAACAGCACTTTCTTAGGAAAAAACAGCTCTACTAATCATTTCTACTTTATGCAAAAGGATATTTACTGAGAACATGCAGGTGTTGTAATCGCTGACACCAAGTGAGAGCTGTCTGGAGTCTTGTCCATTATGTGTAACCTTCAGAGAATATCCTGCAGCCAAGGCATTTGTGCAGCATGCCACAGGCCTGAAGGCACAGCTATGTGTGCAAGACAGTGCAGTTCAGACCTGCTTCTAATTGGATTAGCTGCAATGTGGATCAGCAACTCTGCAGCATACAATGGTCAGGATCACTGTCCCTGGTCACTCAGAAGAGGAGGATGTAAATGAAGGATGCAACGGAGTGGGTTGGGTTAGCCCTGGCTGGCACTTGAACACCTACTCAGCCCCACCTGGCAGGACAGGGTGTGAAACTTCATGGGTCAAGAGAAAGACAAGAGTTTTGCTTAAGAACTATTATTGCAGGCGAAACAGGTATAATTAATTTATTTACATAGTGAAAAATAAAAAAGGGCAAATATTAAAACAATACCTTTCCTCTTTCCTTTCCCAGGCTCAGCCCCACTCCCTCACTTTCCTCACTCCTTTCCAGCCATGAGCAGTGCAGGAGGGGATGCATTTGGCACAGTGACGTCTCACACTATTGTTCTGCTCCAGCTCAGGTTTCAAATGGGATGAAGCTCTTTTAAGACAACTCTCCTCTGTTGTGGGTTCTCCGTGCACCACATTTCCTCCAGGACATATGCATCTGCTGTGTTGTGCATCCCCCCAAGGCTGCAGTGACTATCAGCTTGGGTGGGGTTGCCCCTGCAGGCAGCAAAGCTACCTGCTCTGGCTCCTAGAGCACCTCCTTGCCCTTCTTTGACCCTAGTACTTCCTCTGATGCTTTTCTCTCTTTCTTCCCTCCTTCTCTCTGTCTGGCATTTTTCTTTACCTTAGCTATGTGCCACCATCTTGGCTGGTGGAATTCAACTGTGCTGGGGCTGTTAGATTCAGCTGGAGCTGGCTGTATCCAGCACAGGGCAGCCCCTGGTCTGTTTTGACAGAGACCCCCAGAATACCTGGACAGGACACACAGATTTCAGATACACATCTCAGTGTGTCTTTCTGCTGGACTCTGATCTCTCTATCATGCTGAAGGATGTTTATCCTTTGCTTGTATGTGAGTGCACCAGGACAGCCAGCTGCTTCTGGTGCATGGGATCACAGCAAGAAAGAAAGGCTCTATCTCAAGTTTATCAGTGATGAAGTGCTGCACACAGGTGATTGGTTGCTGTTTTTCTGTTACTGCTTATTATAGCAGCAAGATTATATTTCAGCTCTAAATTTCTCTTTGCACTTCTTTTCCAGAACATATTTTCTTGTCAAAAGTTTAGATCAAAATAAGTTATCATCCCAGCCCCTCTCCACTCACTAAATCTGCCTATAAGCTTATTTTCTGAGAAAACGTGTTAACACACACAAGATTGTTCTGTGAAATAGAAAACCTTTTTCAGTGCCCATCATGAATATCCTCAATATACTCTCCAACAACAAAGAAGCTGCACATTTGTGGCAGCTTCATTAGTTCCACTATGTAGCTTGCAATAGTTTCATGCCAAATTATAAATACAGGTCATTCAAAGGACTAATGTTATGAGATCAGCATACAGACATTTGAAGCTCGCCTGAATTCAGTAATTAAAAAATGTCACTTCATACTCTATTTGAAAACAAAAAATCACTATAATTAGGAGTGTAATTCTGTCTTAGCAGTTAGGCTGTGGCTGATGTGTACATATGACTATGAAAATAGGAAATATGTTTTATGCTGTTTTCAGTCTAGTTAAATGATTAGTGCTTTTCCTGGTTGTGGGAAGTGTTAAACCACGGAAACCACTTGTGCTTTTTTAATATCACTTAGTGTGCAATGTGTCTGGTTTGAAGACCACTAAAGCTGACACAATTTGTGGAATATGCTAGCCATGCTTAAGTATTTCTCTTTGGGTGGAATAGTACAAAGAATCACTCTTACCATGGTGAGGAAATAAGCACAGTTGGGTCTGTCTTATAACCTGACAATGTTAAGAGAGTATTAACAGCATGGTATCAGGTGCTAATCAGCCTTCCTTTGGAGAAGAAACAAGGTAATGAGGAATGAAGAGGGCCCTGTTCAAACAGTTTGAAATACTGTGACTTTCTTAGCGCAGTGAAGGATCTCAAAAAACATAGTTTTGTACTGGTTAACCAAAGCAATATACCAGGTAAGAGAAGCCACCTGTAAATAGTGTTGAGGTCTCCTTTCTAAGAGACACTAAGCCCCACCTCCTCCTCTCTTAACCTGAGAGAGTTCTCTGCTTGTCAGCACAATTTTGTGAACGTGGCATATGGGATTATGGAGATGAGAGCATTGTGCTGGAGACAGGAGCTAATGGAAAGCTAAAATTACCATAATCTGCCCTGATAAATCATCACCTGGGTAAACATCAAGGAGGGAGACCATCTGTTTATGTGTGAGAACAGATGAGAAATGCTGAAAACCAAAATAAGGTTGTGAGTAAGCAGAAAAGAAAGGTTTCTGAGCACCCTGCTATTAACAGTTTTGTGTTTAACTGGTTTAAGAAGTAAACTTCATGAAATTATCAGTAGGATTGTATGATTTGTCTGCAGGGGACTGGTTCTAGTTGCTGAACATGTTCTTTCTAATCTTCCTGTTTCTTTCTAAATAATTTTTTTCTGATTATTGAAGACTGACAGATTTTTACACTCGTTGATGTAACTTCCCAAGCTGTTTTTATTTAACTGTTTACAAATTTCTTTTGGTGTTATGCCCTTTACTCTTTGTCTTCTTCTTTCTGATTGCCTCTGTTTTTCTGTCATTTATATGAAAAAAAATCTCTAACATGCAAACTCCTACCATCTGAAATCATAAAGGAGCTTATTTTTCAGAATCTCTTTACAGATGTGAAAATCTTGAGGACCTTCACATCTTTTAAATTATTGAAATTAAATGATTTATTAATAATGCATTACTAATAGTTTAAAACTGTGGTGTTTTTTTCTGCATGCAGGCGCATTTTTGTGACGTTCATGAGTCTTATTACTCTTGTGAGTTTGATATTACTTGATCTCCTTTAAAAAAAGTGATTCCTTCCCCGTATGAAATCCATGAATAAATAATTTATTCCTCCAAACAACTAAAATGCTGTATCATGAAGGAATCGTTTAGATTTCAATTGTGTCATATATATATATGTCAGCATCACAGTCAGGGAGTATTGATAGAACTAAAGGTACATTTGCATCAAACTTGTGTAATAAACTGTAAGCAATAGTTGCAATGTAGTTAATTAGTATGTTCACATTAAAACGTTTTAATGGACAATACATTTTAGAATCTATATAAAATAGAAAGTACTTACTAGAGCTAATAACTATTTTTATTTCTTTCCATAAGTGTAACAGCCATTCTAAGCAAATTATTATGTTTGGAAGCTGTGAACAGAGACCATCAAGAGAAATTTTCTCTTCCACTTGGAAAGCACGTATCTGAAGGTGTAATTCTATTCAGGTGTAACTCCATATTGCTGAAATTAACAAGGATATAATCACTGACTTCGATTGCAGTAGTGTTAGCCATGAATATATGTCATGCTTAATAATATTAAAGATATAGCATAATATTAAAGAGCGATAAAAAAGATAATAATGCTTATTACCATCTTTGTAAAATAGTAAAGTACAGAAATAAAGTGGTATAAGAGACTCCATTAAAAAGTCCAAACATACATTTTCATAAAATTGTCATATTTGTAGAATCATAGAAACCTTATTGCTGGATGGGACATTCAAAGGTCATGTAGTCCAACTCCCCTGAAATGAACAGTGACATGCACAGCTAGATCAGGTTGCCCAGGGCCTGATGCAGCCTCACTTTGAAAGTTATCGGAGATGGGGCATCTGCTACAACTCTAGGAAACCTATTCCAGTGCCTCACCAACCTCACTTGGAAAGTCTTTCTTTATATCCAACCTAAATCTACCCTCTTTACATTTGAAAACATTTCCCCTTATACATTCATACAAAATGAACAGTTTTCTTCAGTAGCATTCATAGAATCATCAAGTCATAGAATGGCTTGGGTTGGAAGGGACCTTAGAGATTGTTTAGTTACAACCCCTTTGCCATGGGCAGGGCTGCCACCTACCAGATCTGGCTGCCCGGGGCCCCATCCAGCCTGGCCTTGAGAACCTCCAGGAACGGGGCATCCACTGCTGCTCTGGGCAGTCCAAGATAGTGCCTTATCATTCTCTGAGTAAAGAATTTCCTCCTAACATTGAATCTAAATCTCTCCTTTTTTATCTGAAACCCATTCCTTGTCCTATTGCTAGCAAGTCATGTAAAAAGTTGCTCTCCATCTTTTGAATAAGCTCCCTTCAGGTCCTGAATATCCACAGTGAGGTCTTGCTGGAAACTTCTCCAGACTGAATAAGCCCGCATTTCCTTGTAGGAGGGGTGCTCCAGCTCTCTGATTATATTCATGAGCTTCCTCTGCACCCATGCCAACATCTTCACATCTTTCTTATTCTGGGAAGCTCAGACCTGGACTTAGTACTTCAGTGGAGCCTCATGAGGGTAGAGTAGAGTTTAGTGTCATCTGCAAACTTGTTGAGGGTGAACTTGATCCCACTGTCTAGGTTGTTGATAAAGACTTTAAAGAGCTTCAGCCCCTAGATGGACAGCTGGGGGACTACACTTGTCATTGGCCTCCACCTGGACGTAGAGCCATCACTGTGGTTGTGGTCATCCAGCAAATTCCTTATCAACTGCACTGTCCATGGTTCAAGTCTATATCTCTCCAATTTAGAGATAAGACTGTCTTGTGGGACTATGTCAAAGACCGTACAGAATTCCAGGTGGATGACACTGGTCAATCTTCCCTTGTTCAGTGATGCAGTCATTCCATCGTAGTAGGCTACCAGTTTGGTCAGGCATGATTTTCCCTTGATGAATTTGTTCTGGCTGTCTTGAATCACCTCTTTGTCTTGCATGTACCTTTATACAGCTTCTAGGAGGATCTGTTCCAAGATCTTCCCATTGTATGAAGAGTGTCCACAGTGTCAGAAGACAGAAACTTGTTTTTTCCTACGTTCTAGTTTTACTACATTTTAGGGAGTATGACTTCAGAGTTATTAAGCATTTTAGTGTAACAGAACAAATTATTAATTACTGGATCAAAATATAAAAAGATTCATAATCCCCTTTATAAATTTTAAACAACTATATGTAATAAGAATATGTTCATAAGATTTAATATACTAGAAATTAACTAGAAGTAGTACTTTCTTAGATCAAAGGAAAATGATGGATTCTACACCACTGTACATGTTTGAGTTCCCTATAATCTCAAAATGTACAAGATATTAAAAATGTAATAAAACACACAGCACACATATATTTTAAATCAGAACCAAATGGAAGGACAAATGCTTATAATAGTTCTGTTGGAAGGCCAGGTGATAGTTTGGGACATATATGAAGTTTTAGTCTGCCAGAGGGAATTCGACAAATAATTTGAATCAAGGTGTAAAGAAAAAATAGGAACAGAAACAGCAGGAAAGAAAAAATATACCTCTAGAGTGACATTTTAATGAGTAAAAGGAGTTATTCAAACCTCTGTAAATGCAATTTCCTTCTTAAAGTAGTAGATGACTAGTTTAACTACCTCAACAAATAGAAGGTATGCAGTATCAGAGGGAAGGATTTAGCAGATTTAATGATAAACTTCTACATTCAAGTGTCATGGTTTTATGATTTTTGGTATTGGTATTCCACATCATAACAACATGTAGTGCATTAAGAGTTAAAGAGTTAATACTCCAACTCCACAGATCATTGATATTTTCCGGGTATACCTGTCTCAGAAGAGAAGAACTATATTCCCCAGAAGACTTTGCTATGCTTTGCATTTTTACGTATTTTCCGTTCAGAGGGAAAAGATAAAAACCCTCTGCGGTCACGGGACACTCTCTTTCCTTCGGGATTGACTCAGCAGTGGGTGCTCGCTGCCGTATCGCCTTCAGCGTTAGCGTAAGGCCTTCGGTTTATCGGACACTCTCTCTCTTGCTCATTTTATTTGATTTCTTAGCTTCAATTCCAATTATATTGTATTATATTGTGTTATTTTGCTTTCTGATATCTTATTTAGTAAATTAGCTTTCCTCCTCAGATCGTTGCCGCTGTTTTGTTTCTAGGCCCATCTCCCTTTTCCCTTTTCCCTTTCCCCCTTCCCCTTTCCTGGGGCGTGGGTCTGCGGGTCCCCCACACCAATCGTCACGGAACCGGGCCGATCCAGTCCGGTAAACCGTTGACATCAAGGAAGATGGTAAATGGATTTAAAAGGATACAGCCCAGCAGATTGCTTACAGCAATCCCAGTGTTAGATAATGGGAAAACAAGAAATCTGCTGGGAATAGAAACAATAGGGCAGTCGTTAACTGGAATGGGTTTGGTGAAGAAACTCCTCTCTAAGGATAAAACACACTGCTGCAACTCAGCTACAAGCTTAAAATGCTCACCACATTTCTACCACTGAATCATGTCCCCAGACTCATCTGTTTCCAGGCAAGGGGACAGAGTGCAGGATAGGATTGGCTGGATCAAGACTTCTGCAATTTTTAATAATGCCTATGGCAACTGAAAACCTGAGATGCCAATACCCGGAATCCAATGTAAAGACAGTGATATGAGAAAACTTTGGGAAAGAAAATGTGCATGAACAGATAAACAAAGAAACAAACAAACATACAAAAAAGAAACTAACCCCAAAGCCCTCCAAGCATTCTTCACTCACATCACTTCTCCACATCTTTCTAAGGTGAGTACTATACCATTTCTTAATTGCATTGTAAATTGAGAAGAACAAATGGTAATTTGTTGTTGATAAGCAGCTTGAATGCTAAAAGACAAGAGGCCAGTGAGAACTGAAGGTTCATGTTTGAAGGACCAAACTACTTGGGATGCTACAGAATGGCTGGTGAGAGTAATATTTTTTGTAAATTTCTTATTCCTCTACTACTGCTAATGAACTGTTCAGCAGTCCTGAGTAAATTCCATTCCATCTGCGTATTAAAAAGCATGTAAATGAGATATGGAGACCTAATTAGAATGCAGAGATTGCATGGTTCAAGGAAAAGTTCAGTTATGTATCAGTAATTACACAACAGACATTTTCCCTAACAGGATAAAACAATTCCATTCCAGCATAATAAGTACTGTAATTTAAACAGCTTTTGAAACTAATGATGCATGACATATATAATACAAAATATAAAGTCCAAACAACTATAGGATTTGCTTAAAGGCCTGGGAAGCATGGAAAATAGCCACTTTTTAATTTAATTTAATTTAATTTTCTAAATTTGAAAGCAGATAATACAATAGCATTTTATAGCACTTTTAGAAATAGAATGTTGATGACAAATACACAGTATTCTATATCAAGGAAGATTTAAAACTTTTACTTTGTTCTTGTTCTTAGAAGAAAAGCAGAATGAATTACATACATGGACACTGAAGGATGGATCCAGGTATTTATAATTAAAGTTCAACATGGAATGTTTGCAAGGATGAATTAACTTTAATGGGTTAAATCAATCTTTTCTATTTTTGTATTTCTATTTATTTTCTGTAATTAGCTATTAATGCTAAGTATTGAAATGGACATTCTCCTAGGAATTATTGTTCATCATACTATCTACTTGACTTTTTCCCTGCATATCAAATATTTTTCTTCTTTAAAAGATGAAAGTGAAGGAAGCTGAACAAGTTGTATCAAGGCAAAAAGAATTCTGCTTCCTAAGAAGGAAAAATGGTTGAACAGCAGGTATATAAACTTCTAAGTGTCTAGTTATTTTTTACGTATATTTAAATAACACTTTCGTATAACATCCAGTTTAGGCCATTTTGTATATTTATTTTCTTCATCCTTGGATTTCCCACTGCATAATAAGTAAACACTTATCTTCTCAATTCCAGTGCATGATAAATATGCTAAAACAAGCTAAGGATCAGAACTGTAGATACATGTAGTAATTCTCTTTTAAATTTTACTGATCTATGAAAGAGATCATCTGCTTGCTCAGTTAATCTGTATAAACATTTGCAAGTAGCCTAATCTTGAATGGTAAAATTGTAACTTTGAAGTCATTATTATCTTATGTTGTAAAGTTACAAAGAAGTAATCGTTATGGGGAAATACCAGTTTTAAGAAGCTATGTTATTTGGATCACTTTTGTTTGATATGAAGACCACCTCTATAGACTCACACAATGGTAGTCCATAGTTAAGCTAGGAGCATTCTGTAGGAGATGATTGAGGGTTGTGCTGTTGCTTCACTGAGAGTAGGTAGAGCCTCTGTGCAGTCCAGCAATGCAAGGGATGTGATGCTTACACACTCAGATAAGTTGTCTAACTTTTGTGCTAATGTAAGGGGAGTTTGTTACCCTTCAACCTACTTAGAACCTAAACAAATAATTGGCTCTGGGACATTAAAAGATGAAAATTTTTTTTTCTTAGTTTGCAAAGTTTTGAAGGCTTGACCTTCGCATTTTCTTTCTGTTTTCTGTCTTGCAATGCTCTCAGTGGTCTCATTAGACCACCAATATCAATAAAATAATATGTTTTATGTTGCATTATTATTTTTTTTTCATAGAGGATAAAGGCCTCTGACACAAGAAATGATGGAGGAATAAAATACTGGGAAATATACATTTCCTTTCCTGCTGCAGAAGAAAAAAGGAACAGTAGTTAAAAGTCCAAAGTAATATGTATAACTCAGACTTCCTTGGAACTATCACTGTTTCTCTGACCACAAATTCAGACTGTCTCTAAAAAAATAAAATAAATGTTTAGCAAGGAATAGTAGCATTAGTGTTCAAGGTAAGTTTTTGCTCTCAGATAGTGCATAGTGTGCTCAACATATCAGCTTTTTTGAGCATTTTGTATCTTTTCAGCATTTCTGTGCTGAGAAGTTATTGCAATTATAGTTCTTCAGTTATTCCACTTCCTAGGATTATGCATATAAGTCACAAAGGAGAAAAAAATCCTATATCCTTTCTTATTCCTCTATTGCCGATTTAATGTATTGACATTGAGAGTATGCACAGCTGAATATATACTTTGACATACTGAATTATACTTAGTGTAAGGAGATGAAAGAAGCCTGGAAATCAACTTACGGATTATAACTGATTAGGCCAGATAACTGTACATTAACTTTTTTTTTTCCCACAAGTAATTTATTCTGGGAATGGAATCTTATTGTTACATACTCCACATCTTTCTGTTTTTTCATCTTTTAAACCTCATTGTACTTTCAGTTTTCCAGACTGCACTAGCTTTGTAATGCAACACACCAATTTGCAGTGATATTCCATCACATCTTTACAGCATGTAAGAATGAAAACACAGCCCATTATATCTTATGTAATTATTGCTTTTTAGGATACTCTATGATGATAATTTCCACTTTCCAAGTGACTTCAAGGCTTGGGGTAGCAGATGATGAAGTTTATTTGAGTAATTTTCTGGTGCCATGAATAAAGTTTGAGACTCTGCCATTTCCCTAGCACTTCTGACATAAAAAATAATTTTTGTTGCAAGTGTTATGCAAATTGGCATAATGGTGTTTTATTTTGTTTTGTTTTGTTTTCTTCCCAAGAGTATTAACTCTTCAGCTACCAGATTTAAAGAATGACAAATAAGATCCTATTACATATTTCTTGCAAGTTTGCTTATACTTTAGCTACAAAAACATATCAGTAAAGTTTCCTATGAAATATTTTCAAAGAAATGTTTTACAAATACTCAATATTGATAGAAAGAAGCTAATACTTGCAAATATTTCACAAATACATCTATCACTCTGTGCACTGATGTCTTAGTCAATGAACATTCAGGGGAGTTCCCATCCAGGGCTCTTACTAATGATAGGTTGCTAAAAATTCAACAGAAATATATGATTATCTTTCAAGAAATCGAGTCTGTCTTTTTGTTGGTGCTGTCTGTTCTTTTTATTTGTATACTTCAAACTGTCAGGTGCAAATAACTTAGACTACTGTTGGAGAAATAAAATATATGCCAGAGCAAGTTGTACTTCTGCACAAATAAAAAGTGGCCTATGCCATGCTGCTCATTATTCTGTTTCTCAGACAGTGACTCTTGTTTACTACTCAGGAATCTTTAATCAAATTCAGCCTTTTGACATTAATGGAATCTCCTTCTCTTTGACTTCATAACTAGTAGTTATTTAGACGTTTTTCAGTATATTTATGCAAGAAAATGTCAAAGACCTTTTTAGAGTAAAAAAGCTGAAGCACAAGGAGCTGTTGCTCTATACATATGATAGGCCATCTATAAAAATGGTTTCTATTCCTGTTTTCCATTGTTCTGTGCTGCTTTATCTTTGTCTGAAACACAGTCTGATCACTGAAACATGATCTGTAGGGTAAATTTCTCAGAATTCTTGTTTTTCTCTTTCTGATCTTTCCTGGTTATCCATGAAATTAAGATTCCTCTATTTTGTTTCTCCTATCCTCCAGCTAGCTTGTCTTTTTAGGTCTAAAGGACTGTCTTATACTTTTGTATTAACTTCTGTGGAGCTTTATGTTTAACCCCCTCACCTCCAGCTTTAACAAATTTACTTCTTTTACTCTTCAAATTTTCTTCAAGTGGAGTATGTTTTTAGATACCTCTTAATATCCTGTGCTTTCTTTCTCAACTAAAAAAATTTCTTTTATACTCTGGTATAATCTTTTAAAAGGAAAAAGGCTTTTACCTTTTGTTTCCTTTTCGTGTATAATTATTATTAAGAAGTCTGAAACTTTGTCCAGAGTGAACTTTGGTCCAAGTTTCCTTTTTTTTATTCCCAATTTTGTCTCTCCTCAATTTCTTCTTCCCACATTCTAATATTTTGTTTTCAGCAGATGAATGCTGTAGATGAAAATTTCTTATGTAAAAATACACTGTGGTTAATTCTTCACAACATAAGGTCTCATTCTGAAGTGCACTGTTTTATTTTTACAATTCTTATATGATTGTTTTTACCTTCTACACTTACATTTTTTTGTCTTTGTTTCTTCTCTCCACTTGTTGCCACCAGTCTTCTCATGCACACAGCAATGTCACTCCTTTTCTTAAATGCACCTTCCTAAATGTACTGAGATATTGAATGATAGTCTAGCTAAAGTCTGGTAATGACTGATGTTCCCCAGTCAGCAATGCGGTTGATCCTGTTTAATATATTTACTGAACATCTGGATGATGGGTTTGAGTGCACCCTCAATAAGTTTGGAGATGATGCCAAGATAAGAGGAGGATTTGACTTGTTTGTGGAAGAAGCAAGAAGACCCTACAGAGGGATATGGATAAGCTGGATTGATGGGCTGAGGCCAAGAAGACCAAGTTTTGGGTTCTACACTTCAAAAACAACCACTCCATGAAAATGTTACAGGCTTGAGGCAGTGTCTGGAAAGCTGCATGAAAGAAAAGGATCTGGGGGTATTAGTTGACAGCCATCAGAATATGAACCAGCAACGTGTCCAGGTAACCAAGAGTGCCAATAGCATCCTGGTTTGTATTAGAAAAAGTGTATCAGCAGGTGACTGCACCCTGTACTTATCTCTGATGAGACCACATCTTGAGTTCTGTATTCACATTTGAGCCCTTCACTATAAGAAAAACACCGAGGCCCTGGAGCATGTCCAGAGAATTGCAACAAAGCTGGTGAGTGATCTGGAACACAGAGTGTCTGGTCGCTGGATATACGATTACTAGAAAGACTGAGGGATCTCAGTTCTTGTATATGCCTAAAACCTGACAGTGTGCAGACCTCTTAGTGATACATTCCTTGAGAATGAGGTCATCCTAGGTGATCTCCAGAAGTCTTTTCCAGA
This sequence comes from Oreortyx pictus, assembly GCA_036925125.1. Taxonomy (NCBI): domain Eukaryota; kingdom Metazoa; phylum Chordata; class Aves; order Galliformes; family Odontophoridae; genus Oreortyx; species Oreortyx pictus. The sequence goes on from JAUPFR010000001.1 coordinate 162,959,996, forward strand.
TGCAATGTGATTTTCTGGTAGAAACTCAAGTTTTGATAAATCGCTAATATGAGCTTTGTGCATGTATGTGTGTTTACAGAGGAAAAGAGTGAGAAAGCATATGTGTGTGTATGCATACAAGGAAAATATAAACACTTATCTTCATTAAATATTACCTGATTCTTACAGAGATTTTCTTCCCTGTTTCGGAAAGTACCTGCAACCACTCACCATAATGTTAAGTTTCTACTTCCATACCACACTTGTAGATAACTGAGAATAAAAGAACTCTGTGCAAAGCAAAACAGACTAAATCTGTGCAGGATATTTTTGCATGCTGATCAGCTGCTATATAAAAATAGAACAGAACCTTTCCTTTTTGGAGAATACCCAGTGATGGCTTTCCAGAAGCACAAGCAATATGTTTACTAATCTCTCCTGGCTAGCAGCAGCACGTGTAACTTCTGCAAGCCTGGAGACCAGAAGTCCTGTGGGAACCTACAGCTGCAACTGTTTGAGCATAATTTGACTTCAAATTACAAAGTAATTCCTCAGCTTTTATGCAGTTCCAGCCACACACTTCAGCTCTACAAGGAATACAAAAGAAATGACATCATAACTACCTGCATACTATCCTTTGATGATTCTTGAACCTAACCATGCTAAGGTACCAAAATAGGAAACTAAGTGCTAAATCCTTCAAAATATCAAGCATGTGGCAATCACATCTGCACTGTCCCATTAACTTATGCTGGATTTCAATAAAATTTCAGAGGACATTTTTGCATCTCACAGTCTTTTTTTTAACTGATTTATAAGGATTTTAAGCGCCAGAAAAAAAAAGAAAAGATGTTTAAAAAATAATCAGACAGGGTTTAGGAGGAGGAGGAGGTTCATCACTTAGACTTGTTTACATATAAGTGTCCTTCTTCATTAAAAATGGTGGGACTGGCTGAGTACGTATTTTAAATTTTTAAAAATGCTGAGTATCTCTGGGAGATAACAACTGATTCTCAATTTGAATAAAGAAACTGATTCTATAATATGCAGGCTTGACAATGAATCTATTTATGTGAATGTATCTTTATTAATTGCATTTTTATTTTATTTTATTTTTTGCTATGTTCTGCTCAGTGTATATGTGAATCTAACCAACATGAAAGAGAACAGGCTTGGAGCAGTTGGCTGGAAAGTTTCAGATATACTAAAACCTGTAACTGGGAACAGTGAGCATTCTATCTTTAACATCGATGTATTTTATACATTTTCTACATTACTGGAAAAAACAACTTGCTGCTGGAAATCTGATCTTTTCAAACTTTGAGGATGAAGAGTGGAGAGAATACAACTTGCTTGAGAAAAAGTAGTGTTCGCTTTTGAAGTTACTCTTTCCACTGATTAATTTTACCTTAATAGGTTTAATTCTGATAAATGCTCAGAGCTACTTAAATTGAGGGGAAAAAATTCTCTTTTCAAATTCTCACTGAATTGAGACTCTGTAGTCTGTAGCTCTTTGGAGAGGAGAAGAGCTCCCTTTCAAAGCAAAGGTTTTATATAGAAATCTTCAAAGTGAATAGAAAGCTGGCCACATGGAGTATTGTTTGTGAGGTTCCTCTGAGGACTGTTGAGATTAAAATGATTTGGTTACTGACTTTGTGCTAGGAACAATTGTTCATTTAACAATGCGTGAATTGTTTTAAAGGTGTGAGTAGGCCTTTTTACTGAATCAAACATTCTGCATAAAAATATCATTAAAAAGACGTCCTGATACAGTGTTCTGGGGTAATAATTTTAGTAATAGAAATGTTATAATAATGTTATGTATAACATAAAATCTTATTACCCTGTACAGTCCACAGGGAGACTGCCGCTCCTTTGTTCTTCCTGGAGGATTGCTGTAGGTACAGGTAGACACTAAATGATCCTGTTAGCTCTGCCCCATTCTGTCATGGTTTTATGATTTTTGGTATTGGTATTCCACATCATAACAACATGTAGTGCATTAAGAGTTAAAGAGTTAATACTCCAACTCCATAGATCATTGATATTTTCCGGGTATACCTGTCTCAGAAGAGAAGAACTATATTCCCCAGAAGACTTTGCGATGCTTTGCATTTTTACGTATTTTCCGCTCAGAGGGAAAAGATAAAAACCCTCTGCGGTCACGGGACACTTTTTTTCCTTCAGGATCGACTCAGCAGTGGGTGCTCGCTGCCGTATCGCCTTCAGCATTAGCTTAAGGTCTTCGGTTTATCGGACACTCTCTCTTGCTCATTTTATTTGATTTCTTAGCTTCAATTCCAATTATATTGTATTATATTGTGTTATTTTGCTTTCTGATATCTTATTTAGTAAATTAGCTTTCCTCCTCAGATCATTGACGCTGTTCTGTTTCTAGGCCCATCTCCCTTTTTCCTTTTCCCTTTCCCCCTTCCCCTTTCCTGGGGCGTGGGTCTGCGGGTCCCCCACACCAATCGTCACGGAACCGGGCCAATCCAGTCCGGTAAACCGTTGACACATTGTCTTGCATACTTCCTGAAAATATCTTGAAATATAAATTCATACAGTAAAATTAAAAGAACTCAAACTCAATGCGTTTCTTCAAGGATTAACTAACTGTACTTAGCTATTTTGTATTTACCAGCCTGCACAAATATACTAACAAGTCAAAAATGGAGTGCGGATCATTTATAGCTTCTGCATTTTAAATGAAAGTTCTTCAGATTAGAAAAGTTCTACTAAATGCACTGAACTGTATGATCTACATTTTTTGTTTGTTTGTTTGTTTAACTGTATTGATCAAAACTATTCTGGCAGCAGAAATGGAACAACATAGTAATAGCCAAGTACCTTCATGCAACCAAATAATAAATAATATGGAATAGCAGATGGAAAGCAAGACAAAGAATACAGAGATCACATAAAGTGTGGTACTGCAGAATATTAGACCCACTGCAGATAGCCAGCGGCAAATGAACAAAATTAAAATAGACAGTCAGAAGCTACAAGAATGGGAACATAAATTTATTTCTCACTAATGTTTCCCAAATGGATATCTTCAATGCACGATGGGGATTTATTTTTAAATAATATTATTTCACTGCTTACTGTCCTTCCTGTCCAATTCAATTTACATAAGGAATGAAGATGTTTAGAAGGTACCATTTTTGGAGGAAAGAAAATATTTGCTAAGTCTCTCTGGAAGCCAGCAGCAGGATGAGATTTGCTTTGTTTTGACTTAGAGGAGTATTAAACAAAATTCTTAAAATAGAAACACAGAAAACCAATTATGTTTAAATTTAATTCCAAGACCATATTACATCGTCAAGCTTGGAGTGAGCTGCATTTTGTTTGAGTCTTTCACTTCTGTGAAGCTTTAGACTCTTTAATAAGGCTTTGGGCAAATGCACCCACCCACTCACATGGAGCTTATTTCAAGCCAGGGGGCTAACACTAGATTAAGTATATTGGACTATAAATTATAAGTCTGTCCATTGTACAAAACAGAACTGAAAAACAGATGGTTCTTTGGAGTCAGTGATGAGGGCCCATGTGCTAGCAATACCAAGGACTTAGGCACTGATAAAGATAGGCCTTGCTCTTCCTTAGTTGTAGGGAGGCACATCGTTAAGTAATTATTAGTGTAATTATTTTTTTCTGTTCACTTCATAGCAGTTCTTGGTTTCAAAGGGTGTGGTGGAGGACATTCTTATTGCTGCTATAACAGGTATATTAACAATACCACTGCAGTATGTGATTGAATGAACTGTTATTCCTCCTTTGACCTGCATGTGGTGGTTGGTTCTTGATAACGCGAAAACCTGTTCATACATCTGATATGTTAACGTGAATTAAAACAGTCTATAAAGTCACACTGCACTTACACTAGTAAATTAAGCATTGTTAGGCAACATCTGTGGTACTGGTGTTCAGTTGTCTACATTGCTGAATTATTAATACCATCCCTTTTTCAATTTTGGCTTGGGAAATCTAGCCATCTCCTAAATAATTCTTGGTTACAGTTTTGGAATTATCTCAGTTCAGTGACTGTTCCCAGTAGTCATTTTGGATATAGTCACCATGTTCAGTGTAGAAAGACTGTTTAGCAGTATGAATGCCAGCCTTTCTAGGTTAGCTGGCTTCAGTGCTGGGGGATGGTCAGAAACATATTTAATTTATTAACACTAAAATTGCTTCACAGTCTGGTAGTACATCACAGATGAAACTTAGCAATTAGCTCCCAGGCTGGGGAAGGATAAAGCTTCAGAGAAAGATTTGGAGCTGTAAAAGACCATGTGAGCAGATGCTATTCTTTTATGCCAAATTTAAACCAAATTACTCAGAAATGGCTTTATTGTACCCATTTACTTTGCTTTGCAATAGACTGGAAGATCTTACAGTCTCTAAGAGCTGAGAAATACATAGGCCATTGTTGTATGTCGCATTTTTACTGTTAGTACACATATACTGGGAGGCATCTTAACTCCTAGACTTCATCTTAGAGCTCTGGACTTCTCTTCAGACTGCGTGAAGTGCAGGCTGTCAGGCTCTACTCTGCTGCTTCTACTGTGTCAATTTACTCATTCTGTTGCACCAGATTTACTGCTCTAGCAACGCAAAGTGCAACACTGATTGTTTTGGTTTAACCTGGTGCCACGCAGTCATTTACTCACTGCTCAAAACTGCCTCAGTGTGATGGGGAAGAGAATAAAGAAAAACCAACACAAAAAAGTAGAACTCATGGGAATATTTGCTAAGGCAGAAAAAGAAGATTAAAAAAGATAACATCATTATAATAATATATAGATCTAATATGTAATACCTATATATATTAAAAAAGAAGTAATGCACAAGCAATTGCTCACCACCCACCAAGTGATGACCTGCCAGTCCCTGAGCAGTGACTGCTCTTCCAGGGAACTGACAAATGTTTTTCATATTTTTAATGATGTTCTCACATAATGTCATACGGTGAAGGAATATCTTTTGCCAGTTTATGTCCGCTGTCCTGGTTCTGTCCTCTCCCAACTCCTTGTGTATCCTCATCCTCTCTCACTGACAGTATAGTACAAGAATCTGGAATGTTCCTGACTTTGTGCAGCACTATAGATGAAACGCTGGTGTGTTACCAACATCATTTTTCTCATATGGAAAAACATAGCATACTAGAGAGTATGCAATAAAAAAATAACAGTGTCCCAGCTGAATCCAGGACAACATACTATACAGATATTTCAGAATTTAGGTTAGTATTAAACCCTAGAATGACTAACACAAAATAGTAAAATGAGGTGACAGTAATATCAAAGGTTGTGGGGAATGAACTTGCTCAGCTTAAAATGTATCTGATAGTATTCTGCAGTGGGACTTTACACGAAGGAAGGTTTTGGTGTTCTTCTGAATTCTCAGATTCTCTTGTGTCATGTCACTGCCAATATATGTCCTGGGAAGAGGAACCAAAACTTCCTTACAGTGTGAACTCTGGCCAGAAAGCTGAAGGTGAACAATACTAAAAGACATTAGTGAGACTTGGGGCAACATAATCTGAGATTTTCTTGATAAATCCATTACTTGATCTATCTTCCAAGCCTCATAGTTATGAAGGTTGCTCATATATGTCTCAGTTATGAGGCATTACATTCAGAGTAAGCTACATATATACACTTGTTTTACTTCAGTGCTTCTTCATCTCTACCTTTGTGTAGTCTTGTTGGTTTTTTAGAACGTAACAGACAAAAATCTCAATGGATATTCAAAATCTTCAGTTGATGAAGAAAAGAAATACAAGACTTGACTTTCTACTTAGGGGATTTTTTTTTAGCCCAGTTACATAGCTCTTTTTGTATGGATCCTGTATCTCACTATGAAATTGCTATTATATTAGGCAATGTCTTTTTCCCCATTAAACAAGAATAAATAGAAAAATATTTTCAAAAGAGAGACCTACTGATTATCAATCTGAAATGTAGGTTCCAAGTACATTTTCTAGATTTATTATTTCCTGCCAAAATTGATTTGGACAAAATATATTGTAATCACCTAATATGTGGTTAGCAATTTTCCATCTCATTACACAACTCCTGTATCTTATTACCCATTTAAATGAATACCTGTTAAAAGAACAGACCTGTTCAGTGCAAACAATTTTTCGATCCATCAAGCCAAAACAAATAGACACTAGAATAAAGGCTTTACAACAGTATACTACACTACAGAATGCAGTAAAAATTGGATTTATCAGTGTAGAACATTACCTAGTTAAATATACAACTATGTAACAGAATCCAAATGTAGTTCATCATTTCTGACTTGATAATGAGTGACGTTGCACATATCTTTCTTGACCAATTCTCTCTGCCTGTAGAACTATTTAAAGATATGCCTGCACAGGTACATGACTGCAGCCACATAGCTCTCCATAGCACTAACTGCTTTTGCTGACAGAGACACCTTTGACTTTGCAGTCAATTCTAGAGCTGAGTGTAGCTGAGAGGTTGTTTAATAAACAATCCACTGCACTGCTATGCATCTGCTAGCAGCTATGTCTCACCTTAGGTCCTCTAGCTCTTTGAAAGCATGTCTGCATCAGAAAAATATCCTTATGATTTTGTGCTGAAATGTCTGACTGCTTCTTGCTCCTGTTCAGTAGAAAAGGACTTCACATAAATGTATTTCTCAACTGAGATGTGGCAATAACTTGTCTCTCCAGAACAGTAGCTGACACACTGGCTCTCCTCAGTTGTTCTGCTTTTGTGTGAAGCATATCTCACATATCAGAAAAGACATAAATCTTCCATAGTAACCATTTCCTATACCTGATGCCTTTTACCCATACTCTGGCTGTAAGTTACACAGATTTATTAGCTTTTCCCATGTGAATGATAGAATGCTGGATGCCAAGCATAAGAGCGATGAGGAAGCAATAGAAGTATGACCTAAAAATAGTTGGGCTTAATGCCTGGATCTTTCTAGCAGCCAAATAGATCAGCCAGAGTTTGATTCCTAGAATAAAAATGTAGACTCTTATTTTGTTAAACTGGTATAGCATATGAAGTGTTTATATACTCTGGGGGTAGCAAAACAATACTGTCTCTGTTTAGAAAAATAGCCACTTGTTGACATATATTATTTCCCCAATTACTGGGCAGCTCCTTCTAGAATGTGAGTTCTGATAGGCAGCAATTTTGACACTCCTCTATCCCAGTGAAAACTTCTACATTGAAGTTACGGGGAATGAATGGTACATAGAATATTTTGCATATGCAGTATCAAACATGGGAGAAACAGTGATTTGCAAACATCACAGTAGAAATGGAGTTACATTCAAAAGAGTTCCAGCTTTTAGATGTATCACCAACTCAATCTCTTCCAGATGAGAATTTGTATTTGCTACCCGAGAGGATTTCTCTCCTAGTCTGAAGTACTGAAAATTTTAAGTATAGGTTAGATTTTTTATTATGATGTCATTGACATTGTATCCATGCTTGTGGTTAGCCTCTGAAGGCCTGTTCCTTTTATAAAGTCTGCTCCCTTGAGGGCGTATACTTGTTCTCAGTATTCAATCCAATGAATGGATTTCAGCCATGAATGGCTGAAAGAATTTTTAGTTCAGAACAAAAAACAAGAAACAGAGATGGCAGAGTTTTCCCGTGTGCTTTATCTCATTGGAATCCTCAAATGGCAGATACAAAACTAGAAACTCCTTGATCAGTTTCTGAGTTATCAAACAAAGTGAGAACACAGCTAATGGACAGATGAAAAGTGCAGATTCACATCCTGCCAGCAATGAGTCCTAATTGAAAATATAGAGTAACAAAATTTCAACAAGCCTAAAGACATTCATCTCATGCAAGACAATTATTCACAATAGCCACTTCCTTCTGTGCTGTCTGGCATCTTAGATTCATGGTCCACTTCAGCTAAAAAGTTACTATTCATCTATCTGCCAGTCAAAAGTACAGTCTTTTCATAGCTGAATATCCTCAGTTTCACACTGATGCAGAAAGGAAATAATTTCAACATAAGATATTCTTGTTGATCATTCTCCTCCCCGGGTCCCCTCTCTTTAAGCTCTTCAAGTCTTGAATCCTTAAGATATTAGAAGCCACTATTTTTGACACACATCTATAGTACCATGCAGTAATGTCCTTTCTGTCCTCTCTTTATTTCTTTACAATTTTATTACAGAAAATAGACCTTTTATTTTTTTTTTGAATGAGATAAAATGCATAAAAGCACAGAAGCCTTGTTTTCATAGCTCAGTGAATTTTTATTGCATTCTGATAAATCAAGGAGCTAGAAATTGTGGTGGAAATGCTTAGAATTTCCTAGCTATGTGATATGATCTCAAGGCACATAGCCATGCTTGTATGAACACACATATTTTAAACGATATGCAGTCAATTCAAGTAAAATAAATTTTCTAAGGGTAAAAGCTGAGCTAAGCTTTTAAATATCCATAAAAAAAAAAAAAAGTAATCTTTAAAGATCAGACCACCCACAGCTTGAGGAAAAAATACTTGTACTGTATATTATGTATCTGTTGTATCCACAGGCCAACATGAAGTATTGTAAGGTAGAAGGCTAATGAAAAGGAGATGCATGAAGACAGTAAAAGAAAGAAAAAAAAGTTCATTAATTTTTAAATTTACATTCTCCATAGCCAAAAGTTAAATCTTCCTGTGCAGAATTCTTCAGAATATACAAATAAGGGTTCAGATTATCAAGATATTTGCATATGTGCTTATCTACATGTATTTATTAGTAGAATCAAAACATATGCTTAAAATTTACAGATGTTTGAGATCTTTACTGAATTAAGGCCTACATACTTGCTCCTGAGCCTTTCCTCATCAATATGACTCTTTCTAATAAACAGAAAAACCTTTGTGTTTACGTAGAGGTAACACTTAACCAGAACATTAGAATGTGCTCCTACATACACATTGCACCGTAAAGCTAAGCTAATAATTAAAATAATAAATGCATTGCTTTGATTTTGTTTGCTATTTTTTGCATTACTCTTTGCTTCTAATGCTATCATTGTAAGCCAAGATGAGTTTCCAATAAAAAAATAAAAAATAAAGTGCACTTCTGGTAGAATGCTAAAATATTAAATTTTCCTGTTTGCGTGTTTGATTGCATAAAGAAAACTAATCTATGTGACTAATGAGTAGCTTCCGTAATGTCACATGAAATCAGTACAATTTGTATAAATATTCCCTCCCACTTCCAAGGAGAAGGGATATAGTTGTGCTGTATCTGTTGTAAAAATCTCACTCACTGAGACTCATAAAGGTTGTTCTTAAAACAATAGATATTTTCTGAAAGGAAATGGCTAAATTTGCTCTTTCAGTGAAATGCTACTTTATTCAAACACAGTTTTATTTAAGGGAAAGCTTGTTCTTCACAGGGACTTATAACTTTCTCCTCAGCTAATGAGGTCAGTCAGCATGTCTTTAAGGGTGTGTTTAATACAGATGATTTTTCATATGTGAATTCTATATGAAATAAAATTCACTGGAAACACCAGAAGGTTAATGTCACCAGAAGTGCTTATTCACTGAAGGCTTGATTCAAATTTTGCTGAGCTCAGTGTGGCTATTGATTTTGAGAAATGGAAAGCATACCCACCCACTCTGAAAGCAGATGAAGTACTATCTTCCCAAAGTATAATTAGAAGATGATGTGTGAGATAGATAGATAGCCATTTCCATTCTCATCTACCAGTTTTGACAAAATGAGACTGCTTGCTTCATAGGTGCTGAAGCAATGCAGTTCTCTTCCCACTATTGTTTCTAGTTAAATTCAGCATTCCCGGTGACTTTTCTTATTTTCAAAGACCTTTTTTTAGCTTGAAACTTTTTTTTCTGTGTCATCAGTAGTTTTCAATCGGATTCATGTAGCACATTTATCTGAGATCTTACTGCAAGAAATACAAATGAATCCCTTAACCATGCAACATACCTCCTATTTACATAGCTCAATTAGAGCTCTCTGGTCCATGGATAATTAATAATGATATCACTGGTTCAGCACCCAGCTTCATCCTAGCATTGCTAGTATGTCAGTAGTTACAAGTTCCCACAACTTAAATCTGCACTAGTAAAGGAAAATTTATGGGTGATTTGGAAGCTACTTTGCAACTCTGAAATCCTGAGGTCAGTTCCCCCCGGTTTCATGAGCCTCTATCAGTGGGGAAGTAATTACTCTCTGAGTTGCCCTTCTGGAAACTACTTTTTACTTACTTAATTGGATCTCAATCATCAAGCCAAGATAGCAATAGGAGAGGCATTAAAATGTGATAGATTAATATTACTGTGATCTAAAAAAGGGAAATTTTGTGTTGATTATCAATCTAGATTACATGTCATAGAACAATCCTCTTTCCTTTAAACTTTATTGGTGTAAGAATTAGTGTAATTTCAATATAATCATCATAAAACATCATACTGTAGAAATTACGTTGGCTCTATGGGAACTGTTAGGTCACAGCCTGAACCAGTGATTGACTCCCTGATGAAGAAGTGTGGCCAGCCCTGGGAGAAGAGGTGTAAGAAATTCACATTTGTGACAGGAAGGAATGGAGCCAGGGTCCACCCCTCCCTAATCTCATTTAAGGACTGGCAGCTGAGACGGAATCATTTCTAATTGGAGATTGCTTCCTTCAGGGAGTCTTCCAATGAGCCCTTATCTTTGGAGTGGGGTAAGCTACTCTTTCCTTATTAATGGATTGTAACCCCTTTCCTGGGTTATCCAAAACTGGTCAAAGGCAACTATATACCTCCAGGCCATACCATTCACTGGCCTTTTGCAAAACTAAAGAGATAGCCAATGTTACAGCAGCACTGTGCATTTTTGCCGAAATAGCTGAATTACTGTCACTTCTTGAAAGTTCTGAGGAATAACCTTGGTTGTTTACCAAAATAAATAAATTTTCCTTATGCTAGTTGCATAGTAGTATGTTTTTATTCCACTTCTCAACCTCTATACAGTTTATCTCCTTCAATTGCAGGTTGTCCCTCTAAAGATTAAAAAATAAATCCCTACAGAATGGGTTCTTTTTTACTGGACAGCTCCTTCAGATCAGTTGATACATCACAGCATGGTAGAGGAGGGTGTTGGATTAGCTGCCTGTCAGGGGTTACATCAAAGCATGGGACTTGAAGCAGTCACTTCATCTAATCATGCCGGAGGCTGTTATCCATGCTGAGCAAAATGATCAATACTAAACAAATCATACTATCTTAATAAAAGAAAGTTACTTGCATAGTCAGTCAAAGGCAACATGGTGCCTCTGGTTGATTTGTCGATATGAATTTTTGTTTGGAATCATCCAAACTTTTAAAAGACAAAATGACATGGGGTGTTCCCTATGGGCCCAATTAAATGTGTTTAATTGCTTGAATATTTGTTATAGAACAAACATAAGTATATCAAATAAATAAATAAATAAAAGTTAAAGTGTTATTTCTCTAAGGAGAAATGATAGACTTGCTTTTCGTGTTTTACCTCTTCAGGCTATTTTAATATCAACAATAAGCTATTATCTTTGGAGCCTCTCTTTCAGTTCTGAGAGGAGTATATTGCATCATCAAATGTCAGGTCCCCTCTTTCTTTTTCTGTTTGACAAACTTTCTACTCATTAATTCAGTTTCATAGTTACAGCACATCATTCTAAAATAAGAAAGACGTGAAACCTTTCAAATTGTGTACAAAACAGATTAGGTAACATATAGTCATGGACCTGAATACCAAGCAAGTGTAGTGGCTTAATAAGACACAGGAGATTCTTGTGACATCTGATGTATGCCAGCATGACTTCCAACAAATATATGGCAAGTAGTCTAAACATCAGATAAAGAATTTGTCTAAGCCTGTTAAGAAAACAAATCCTTTTTATGTCAAACACTGATGCAAATCTATCCTGTTCTCACCAAAACATCTCCCATGCTTTCAAGTGTACTCATAAGTATCTTATTTGTTCGATCTGTTATTTATTTATTTATTTATTTATTTATTTATTATTTATTTATTTATTATTTATTTAATGAAAAATACATATGATAACTTGGGATTTGAATCCAGAGAATAGATTTGGAGACTCTGGAGACCTCTTGCCCAGAGTCCTTACTTATCACCATTCAAAATTTAAAAATTGCTTTGAGGATAAATTGAGTGTCCCGTGTGAGGCTAAATTAATTGCACAAAATATGAGTATTATTTTCTTATAGGCTTCATATTATGGTTGTATAGAGCAGTGAAATTGTAACATTACCACTTAAGTGAAAAATACCATTAAAATAAAGTGCATGAAAGAACAAAAATATATTTAGCTCCTCCTTAAAGAGAGAATGGTTTCTACAAGGGCTGAACCCAAAGAAAATTTAATCAAATGGAAGATTTTTCAGTACATTCAATGGTTTTTGGATCTAGCTTTTTTGAGATCATACTGGATTTCCTTCTTTGTAGTAATATTGGTAGAATAATATTGTTCCTTATCTCAGCAGCTGATGCAAAGAAGCAACTGCAGTACTAATACTCAACAGTTATTTTTAGGTAGTATCCATCCTTGTCCCTGCCTGAAATGTTTCAATAGAAGTTCAGCTGTGTAGTGTAAGTTTGGAATGATTAAAATATTAAAATACAAAATGACCACTAGCTAAGAAGACATTTCTCTCCATATAGTTCCCTGAACTGCAGTGATTTTATTATTGGCTATGTACTATTTCTATCACTTATATGTGATTGCTACATACATGGTATACTTAGATAACAACAAAATAAGAGGAAGATTCCTGTACCACAGGAATCTTAGAGTTTATCAGACATACATAGACAGATGTATATTTCTGGCTAACGATACTCTCTTTCATATTTAATACTGGGTTGTTTTCAGTTGAGATATCTTTAGCACAAATAGGACAGAATTATTTGTGCTAAAGGAGTAAGAAAGAAGTGAAGAAGCAAAAGATACAGCTTGACATGATTATCTGTGCTGCTATTGTATCTCTTTTCAATTAATTCTTTGTTGCTAGTATGAAAGATATGCATACTTTATTCTTTTTAAAAAATTATATTTATGGTTTCTTTCAAACTTATGTAGCTGTACTAGTTGTACATGTATCTATCGGTCTATCCCTAAGAACTTTTGAAGCTATAAGTTTATTTCAGTCACACATGGGACAGAAGGTTTCAAAATGGTGAGATCACTTCAGAGATTATTACAGTTCTACCAGTTCTACAGGTAAGTAGGGGTTGAAAGACTGTTGAAGTGCCATAGCAGTGAGGGTTGCTATATGATTTCTTCTCCTTAGAAGGCAAAAGAGTGTACTCTTGGCGGAGAAACCTTATAAATGATCCAGCTTCGGAGCTGGATCTCATGGCTCCTTAGCCATCAAAGTCACAAATCATAAATCATATAGAGTAGAATTTATCACCTACCTGTAAATGTCTACAGTTTAGACTGATACATCTGAGCTAGTCATGCTTTTTATAGTCAGTGGGGAGTAAAAGGCACTGCAAGGACACAATTCATCTGACCTGCTTTAGACACATATTTTACGATGAGAGAAATTGTTTCAGAAATGTGAACTTTTTTCTGTCAACTACAAAGACAGTCTAAAGCAACATATAAATGCTGGTTTAAATCCCAGTCAAAATGCAAGGGACATCAAGCTTTCTATTCCATAGGTACTTAGTATAATTTAACTCTGAATAAAATGCTTCCCATGCTCACAGCTTTCATGAAAATGAATGTGACGGATTAAAATTAACTGGAGTGTTGAGTAATGCTGAATCAGTCATTTACTTCTCACATGGGAAAGAATACACTGTCTCTCCATTGTGTTTTTAGATGTTTGTTGTGTGCATGTGCAAGCACATGAACAGTGTACAATTTTCTTACTGTCTTATGCTTTGGTTGCATGACACATAGAGATGTGGGGATGAAGAGCTGTCAGACAGTAGGTTGTGAGAAGCTGCTTTGTGCATCACTTCTTTTTGTAAAGGTATATATAATTGTCATTACTATTATTTCTCTGTTCCTTTTATGTTTAGCAAGTATTTATCTCAACCTACAAGTTCTACTTATTTTCTTTTTATCTGATTCTCTCCCCAGTCCCATTGGGTGTGGGTGAAGTGTGCCAACAGCTGTGTGATGTTGAGCTGTTTCATGGGTTAAACCATAACAGTCCTGGCGTCTAGAAGGTTTGAACCAAACCTTCTTCTGGCAGGACAAAACAAGAAGCTGAGGCATCCTTAGCTTTGTAAAGCACTGCTCAACAACAGATAAAACATCAATAATAATGTTGTTTGTCTTCTAAAGTCAAAACACAGTATCATATTAGGCATTTTGAAAAATAACTGTACCAGGACAATATGAAAAAAAATTGTTTTCTCTATGGTCTCTTAACCTGTTAGCACTAGCATAATGAAAGAAACAATGAGGCTTGGACACACACAATAATAAACTTGGAAGATATGCATGTGGCTCCATGAAAAGGAGCCCATGGCAGGATGGCTGGGGGAGATGTCACCTGTGGTGACCTGTGCTGGAGCAGCCTGCTTCTGAAGGCTGCATCATGGTATGGACCCATATTGGAGCAGCTCTTGAAGAACTGCAGCCTGAGGAATGTTCACATAGGATCATTTTGGGAAGAGTGGCATCCCATGGGAGGGACTCCAGGCTGGGGCAATGACAATAAATGGATGGCAGTTTGATGGAGTATTATGGACTGACTACAACAACTATTTCACATTCTCCTGCACTGTTCAGGGCGAGGAGGTAGAAGCCAGTGGATGGGGGATGGTAGTTTTAGTTTTGTTTTAATTTTCACTGCTCTAGTCTACTACCATAAGAAATACATTACACTGTTCTCCCTATTCTGAGTCTGTTTTTCCTGTGATGGTAAGTGGTGAGTGATCTACCTCTCCTCATCTCAATCAGTGGTGGCATGGTGGAATTTAGCTGCCTATCAGTGTGAACTACCACACTTACTCACATGGATTAAAGCGAATATGTATCATTCTGAGCTTTAAAAGTACCTTATTTCATTGAATGAGCAGTCTTTTTCTTGTGCAGGCCTCCAAACACTTCCAAATTCTAAATATGGTATGTCATGACCAATAATGGTAATAATACACATCCTTTGTGAAGTTCCTGGAGAAAGCTCAAATCTCTTTTTCTTTAGGAACAACAAACAAACAAAAAACAACAAACAGCATTGAAAGGATTTTAAATACTTACACAGCCTGAGCAACTGCTTTTCTTTACTGGCATTTGTCTTTATGCTTGTAGAATTCCATGCTTGACAATCAGTTAATTATTCTAGTTTCCAGTTGAAATGATCAGAATATCTAACACCAGGTTAAAAAAATAAGGTAATGTTTCAGAGCCAGAATAACACAGTTTGAACGCAGCTGAGAAATACGGTTGTGTTAAGTGGCTATGGACTTAAGGACTACTTAGGACTACTGAGTACTTAGTCAAGTTTTCTCTGCTCATCCAAGTCAATTTTTTCAACCTTATCAATTTCTATATAGATCCCCCTACCAAAATAATGTTTTTGGGATAACTGGCAAGTTACGGAGAGAAAGAAAACTTGGAAGAGTCTGCAATAACATTTTGAAGTACCCAGAAGGCATAGTTCAACTAGTTTAGTAATTTATGAACGTGTCAACAGTCATCGAATAGTGGATTTTGTTATTTCATTATTTCACATTATGTATCTCAAAGAGCCTGTTTCAAAACCGCTAATGCAGATTTTTAAGAATTTAAAGTGCTCTGGTTTGAAGGTAATAATTTCTTACTTAACAACAATAGAATAATATATATAGTTGGAAATAGTAAATAAATTTCAACACATTCATTCAGAATTAAAAGGACTTCAAGGTTTCTGTAGAGGGAAAAGAAGGGAAAAAACAACAAAAGAAATCAAGATTATTTTTTAAACACTGCTTAGATATTTTACTTACTGTAATAAGAAGGAAACTGTCTCTTCATAGCAGGGTGCTGGCTTTTTTACACACAAACATAGCTTCTTTGATTGCTGTACTTCAGGTACAAATGAAATGATGACTGCAATTTTGATTAGGCAGAAACCATAGAAAATTGGTAGTTACAAATTGTAACAACTGGGCTGGTGGAGTGTAAATGATTAGTTACCTTTTACTGTGTATTAACTTGATAAAAAACACTTTCTCCAGGATTAGTGGCTCAGGTAAGAATCTGACTTTTTTCTTTTTTAAGTGTTGCTGAGATTGAAACAGCAAACTCCAGGAGAAATGCAAATGTAATTGCTTTTTGCTGTTGTAATTATGTGTTGTATTTTTCATGCAAATGCTTGTAGGTAAATGCTGCATTTGTACTTTCACAGGTGGGCTGAAAATGAAATATAGAGTACCATTACTGAGGAAGCTATAACAAAAAATAAAAGGAAGAAATTACAGTGTTTGCTTCAAGCATAGAGAAATGCATTGCTTTTTACAGTCACTTTGTTCATTCCACAGTTTTTCTGTGAATGAAAGACATTTTTACACAGTCAAAACTATAGGTATCAATCTGCTACACAGTCTCTGTGGCTAAGTGAAATCATTGACCCCTTTGTCTTGTAGAATGTGTTCCTCTCATTTAGAAAAAATAAAAGGTTTTCTTCTTCTGTTATTTAGTTTTGTACAACACATGTTGCAGTTTTTGAATGTCTAGTTCAGTGTCAGATTCAAATTTGCGGAATGAGAAATGGTTTGCCATTTCTGCAACTCTAACTTGCTTTCTCAGCAAGTTCTTCAGTATCTACCAGCAGACTCGTATTATCAGAGGTCACTGAGGAGGCTGCTCCTGACAGTTTGTGTTATATCAGAGAGTCATTATTGTTGCAGCTGTAATTTTTATTAACATTACTCACAATCTGTAAATGCCAAGAGTAATTTAGGCCCAAACTCTTTTCTCACTGTTCTCACAACTGCTTCCCTCATTTTCCTTCCAGCTTGCTTCTCTCCAAGGTTTCTTTGAAATAATGACCTACTAAATTAAAGCAGCAAACACAAGTAGATTTATTTAACTTTGAAAGCTTTGTTGGCAGAGTTTTTAACTTTGTCATGAATTAGCTTTTGAATTGGATGAACTACTTAGTGTGATATTATTCTGTTCATTCCTTTTCATTAGAAGTGCAACTTTCTATATCATTATTTCATTAATTGTCAATGTGATAACTTACTCTTGAATTTAATGAACATGGTCCAAAGTGTTTGGTGAGCTTTCCTGCATGGTGCAAAAACTATACTAGTGTAAGCTATGAAAATATAGTTTTGTATGTTGGTAATTTCATCCAAGTAACACAAGGAAAATCTCACTTTGCTAAGCGTATTTACGCTGTCCAGAAATGGGAAAGAATAGGCTCCTAGCTCTGATGTAGACGATTTGCCCACACAGGTGAGAGAAGACAAATACAAAGCACTGCATGAGTTATGAATTTATTGCAGTAAGTTTTATATCAGTCTGGAAGACATGAAAGTGCAGTAATGTAGACCTGTGACTGATACCTCTCTGAATATTCAGCAGGTTCAGTGTGCTACCATGAGAATTAGGAGCTGAGTTAGTTTGTTTTTGGCAGATCACAGCATGAATAAGAACAAACATATATTTCTTTGTACCTGCCTATGTCTAAAAACATCAGTGTTCCTTAAATCAATGGTAGGTTAAAGCTAAAACTATCTGATGAGACAGGAAAGTGTTTGGGTTTACCAGGCAATCAATACCCTTCACCAGTGATGAAGAACCAAATCCTAATTCAAAATGGAAAGTGTAAATTGTTAATCCAAGAACAAAGTAAAAGGTGCTATCAATTTTCTCCCAAAGTATATTTTATTGTTAACCTTCCCACATGACAGCAGGTGAATTTCATTGTATTTTTTTCATGATAACACAATTATGTTCAATAAAAGACCAAGTACACCTATGCTAAAAAAAAAACAACCAAAAACAAAATCATCCTTGGGATGAAAGCAGAGTGAGGAATTCATTTCTAATAACTAGTTGTTAACTAAAACAATTATTTTAAAATGAAAGCATTTTTTCCTAACTCCCTTACTGCTACTGGTGAAATTGTGTAAATATTACAGATGTTTCACGTGTCCTGTATTTGAACATTGATGATTTGACCATTCATGATGGCACAGCTTTAACATTTATTAGGTACATTAAGCTTCTGATGATAGTTTTCATAAATTACAAATAACAACTTAATGTAACTTTTGACCTGAAGGGATCTTTGTAATTGTAGCCCAATTCTTTGACCATGTAATAGCATTATATTTCCTACAGCACAAAAATATTTATTGAGGGCATAAAAAACAAAGATAAACATTCAGTGTTTTTGCCGTTATTATTTAGCTAATGTAGTCACTGAACCTGTCTGGTTCAATTTCTGTAAACACTACAGTATATGACCTAGCTTGACCAATATGTTTTACAAGCTGGAGCCATCCATTAAACCTGTGAAATGACTTTGCTGATATAGCTTGTACAAAAAGCCAATAAGTAAAAAATGGTACCCCTATGGGCTGTCTTAGCATTTCTTGTCATGATTAATGTAAGCAATTCTCAGTTTGACTCTTCAAGGAACTGATAACTAAACTGAAATAATGATGCTAATGCAAGGCAGAGAATTACTTCTAGTTTATATCGTTGCCTGGAATTTACATGCAAAACATGTTTAATACATGCCAAATTTACTGGTTTACTAAAAGACATGAGAAGGTTATTATGAAGATAAAAATATAAATGTCTCTGACTGGAAGTGCCAGTTGCAATTTGCTGTCAGTGTATAATGCAGCAGTGATGAATTTTCTGTGCCAAATATGATAAATAACTGCAGCTTAGCCATTTCTTGTTTATGTTCCAGCAGTTATATTGCTACATATGAGAAGTAGCTTGAACTAATAAAACAATAAAACCCTTAATTTCACTGTCTCCAGAGTTAACTTAACCATGATAACACTAAATATCTACAACAGACCAATGCAAATACCACAGGCTTTGAAGTTCTCCAATTGCCTTCTGTGTTATTCTACATTTTGAACAGCCTCTCGCTAGTTCCTCACAGCCTCAAAATGTTTTGAAAGGAGGCCTTTCATTAGCATTCAGTCAGCGTGGTGCTTGTAGAATGCTGCTGGCCAGCATCTACCTTCATTTAAGCCTGCTTATTAGGGAGGATATTTCTTCTTAAAAAAAAAAAAATTGGATCATGAAGGGAAAAGGAGTCCAATAATACAAGTCTCCATCAGAAGATCATGTCTGTTCTCTGCTAAACATATTCCTTCTGTTATTAAATGCTCACTGTTCTGTTCTAATCTAAAATTATTTTGTGCAATGTTTCTATTATTTATAATTTTCTGTCTCATCAACTGCTCAGCAGATTAGCAACACTTCTTTTCTTTCTAAGAGTAATTATAATGAGGGGCTTTTTATTCATCAGACTTTTGTAATGAGGTTATTAATACTTACATCTCATTACATCTGTTGAATCATAATTTAATTTTTAATTAACTACATGCATTTGTGTGTTTTGTATCTGTATATGTACATGACGACTATTGGATTCTTTATTTCACAGAAGCTTACAATAATTCATTTTAGGCAAGAAAACAGTTATTGTGTCATTGCTTTCAGAAGAATTAATTTGTTATGGGTAGTCTGATCTTTTGACTTTTTATCAAAGAAATCTTTAATTCCTGTTTACTAAATTTAACATTGTAAAGCTCAATACAAAACCTGTTGAATTCAGATAAGTAACTCCGATTGATTTCAATGGCTGTTATCTCAGATCATTACTGTTTTGTTACCATACTCCTTAATCTCCAAAGAAGCAAGAAAATATCATTTAATGCAATCAGAAATTAAGGACAAAAAGAAACAGAGGATGGTAGGGAGGATGTAATGCTTCTTTTGCCAATCTAATCTCCGAAGAGGAATAATTTTTAATTCTATGAAGAGAAATGAAATTTTTGTTTTTTTTTCCCCACTAATCTAAAACTCCATTCTGTAAATCTGGGATAAGGAGTCACCATGAAACCTGGAAAGTTCTTTGCCCTTGAACCAGCAAAAAACTTTGAGAAGTGCTTATCTTCATCTGGTCGTGCACACAATATATACATATATATATATTAGTTATATATTAACATATTAGTTTATATCAATTATAAAATTTTACTTTTTAAATTTAACCTGACTCTTCACTTCTTTGAACACTATCGAGACACTGAAAGACCAAAATTTTGTACTGTGAAATTGAAAAGGTGACTTGGGACGGGATTTATTTTCACCAAATTCAGACTTCTAACATCTCATTACTGTGTTGGTCACATGAGAAAAACTCTTCTAGAGGGATTTATATCACCTGTAATTACTTTCAAAGGAGATGAATTATCCTTTTAGGTTTGCAAATTCTCTCCATAATTTTCAAAGGGAACTTAAAGAGCTAGCTTTCTAATCAATTTTTGATATTTGAAAATAGTCTAAAGGATCAAGTTGAACATAAATGTACACATTTAGCAGGTGTTCCACTGGTTCTGCTGAACCTGTGATGAGCTAAAAAAGCACTTAAACAATTATTTATCTGCTACAGGTACTTAATGAATCCCTTCTATCTGTATTTACACACAGATAAGCATATTTGATTTTTTTCAGTTAAATGCCTTCATTTGCATTACATGTACAGAATTCCTGTCCTTTATCCCCTGTGAAACCAAGTATCAGTGAATGCACAAATACTCAGTGAATCTATTCATAGTTATGGTATTTAGCACACATGTAGATTGTAACCCTCTCATATATATGTAGAACTGTAAACAACATAAACCTGAAGAAAAAGTCACCAGTTGTAAATGAAATGTAAGTAATACTAAAATAATTTTCTTGCTAAATAATGGAATTGTAATCATAATACTTTGTTCAAAATATGCATTAAAAGGTTTATAAGCTACAGATGCTAAAACCAAATTGTATATATTTGAAGTCATTGAATTAAAACTTTAGAAATAGCTCATTGATCTATCTACACACAGTTAGCTTGGCTTTAAGGTAAGTTATGAACCATTTTTAGGGTTAGGTTATTTTCCTCCAGTTTCATTGGTTAGCTGTTCAGGCTGATTCCCCTCAAACCCACTCTCATTCTACTTGCTGAGAAAGAAATTGAGAAACAGAGAAGTCCTGGTACTGTGCAAGAAAAGCACAGGTCAGACAAAGTTAAATAGCTGCTGTGCTATTAACACTGCTTTGGCACATATCCAAAACATAGCACTGCAGTGAAGAGAATTTATTTCATCCTAGGCAGAAGACCAGTACAATGTACCTCAAACTAAAGTCTCTTTTAAGAAGTAGCTTCTCCTTGTTTGCTCTGTTCTCTTATAATAACAAAGTAAATTTATCTAATCTCCTAGAGAACAGTCCTTAATACATAGTGTAGTAGATTTACTGTCTGAAAAATATGATTTAGAGCAGTACAGAAATGAGAAATCAAGTAAAAGAGGTCTATGAACAGGAAATGTAGAAAACTGAGTTTTATATTTCAATTAGGGCAATTATGGACAGAAAAGAATCATTTGTATTAATGCACAGTTGTAAGTAATCTTATAGAATTCTCTGTGTGTAATAGGAGCTCGAGTTTGATTGTCTTTCAAGCACTTTAAAGAGAAGTGTTAAGTTAAAGTGAATGGAAAGAAAAGTCTCAATATTTTGACAGGACTGTAATTAATGTTTAGATCAAACAATTGTCAGGGAAACTAAAAAAATAATGTACAGTAAGTGATTTCTGTGTTTGTTTTTATGAGTATATTTTTTTATAGTGGAAAATGAAAAGCATTTAATAAGCAGAGTATAAGTCGCATCCATAATAATAATCAGAAGACACAGGATTTGAATTCCTTGAGTGTATTTAATGTTAATTAAAGTTTTCCTATCCACAGTTATGTATATATTTAAAATACGAGAGTTTTAAAAAGTCTGTTAACATTTACTAGAAAAAAAAGTCCTGCAGTTCTGTAATTCTTCTAAACATTTTCTGCCTTTGTCAGCTGCTTGGCCAAATTGAACTTCCCAATTACTGTACTGGAATTGACTCAGTTCATAAAAGTGAATGTTCAGGTAAGTGATATGTTTTTGTGAAAGAATTGGTTACTTCATTGCTATGT
Organism: Oreortyx pictus; assembly: GCA_036925125.1. Lineage (NCBI taxonomy): Eukaryota > Metazoa > Chordata > Aves > Galliformes > Odontophoridae > Oreortyx > Oreortyx pictus. Next base: position 162,982,163 of record JAUPFR010000001.1, read on the forward strand.
TAATGTGTAAAAAAAAAGTATAAATTGCCATGAATAATGAGAATGCTGGTGTCTTTTACCTTTATAGTTGGGGAAGAAAGGTAATCCTGCAAATCTTGTTCATACATAGCCTCATTTATCCTGACCAAACTGCCCTCTTAGAGGGCTTCTCCGTATGTTTTTTCTGGCACGTGAATAAAAAGTTCAGTTGTTGTGAACTATGCAGTTTTTCATCTAATTGACAGTAAGGCTTTTATATTTTCTTTTTTTTACCTGCAAGAAAATACAGATCTATATGCATTATATATATGTATAATAAATGTATAATAAATGTATAATACTATAATGCATTTTCATATGAAAAAAATCCCTGAAAGCTCTGTCTATCCATCAATACAAGTTACATTCTGCACTCTGACAGTACAATTACACACCAAGTCTTTTGGGCTTTGGTTTTAACACTGCACATTGGCATAGTGCAGGAGCTCCAGCTGTGCTCACCTGCAGCTACTGCTATTCCCTTCCTGCTCAACTGCAGTCACCTTTTACTCTTTAACACATAATGGACTAGTGCATGGCACACTAAGTCAGGCAATGGGCGTGGAACCTTTCTTAGTCTGCCTACAAGAGTTCCTGCAGATGCCTGAACGTGAGCATTGTTTGCACTCACTCAAACCTGAGTGAATGGAATTACAATAACTGAGCTTGAGCTAATGTCTCAAAAAGCAAAATATGTTATTTCTACAATATTTTGAACCAACAGCTTTATGTCACATCTCTCTGAAAACAGTGGAGACCAGGCTTCGGAGATTAGGACCCTACATTGCAACTAGGACATTCAGTAGATTGCAAATATTTTTCTCCAAACATGACCCTATGGAAAAAAATGGTATCCAGTCTGAAAGAGAAATTGGAAGCAACTCCCCAGTGTAGATTATATAGAGACAGAAAGACTGGTTTAGAACTACGTTCTGAAGATAAGTCAATATATTGTTCGATATTTTTTGTATTGTTGCTAAAATATTGTGTTTCAGAATTCAATTTCATCTAGAAGACAGAAAAAACACATTAAAAAATATGGCCAGAAATATTTTCTGCATAGAGTAATTTTTTACAAGTGTGAATACTTTTAAAATTAGTTTAAAGATAAATAAGGTGACCAAAATTCTGTGTGTGTTTCTTGAAGCGACACAAGTACAAAGATTTTTTTTGCTTATCTAGCTGATGACTTTGTGTAAAGGTCCCTTGTCTAGTCTAAGCTATATTCCACAGTGTTTTTAAAAACAAAATGTAGTTTCTCGAATGACTAAAATATGACATAAACATCAGACAAAGTTCAAGAAAGTAGATTGTAATATGAAGTCACAGTGGAACACAGTTGAGATTTCATTTTATTTTTTGTTTCAAATGAAAAGCAATTACAAGAACCTTTCTTGTTTTGCAGTATATTTCTCATTTTTAGTATACTACAAAGGAAAAATTACTACCCCTTTCATTGACTGAGATTTTAGAATTACTTTTCTTTATAAGTTTTCTCCCAAAGGCTAGATTTAAAAATCTCTTTTAAAATTAACTTTTTAATGTGGTTGCCAGTCATGAGCTTTACCTTTTCTTATCGGCTAAGATCAGTTGTATAGTTGACTGTGTCTTAAATTCCCAGAGGTGAGAATGTTTGTATGGAAAGGATAATTGCTTCTGCAAAAGATTTTTGGAGAGGCTTAACAAGCCCTCATGAAGAAAATGGTAAAATAAGTAGGAGAGCAGATCCAAACCTTCTTTACTCAGATCCATTCTCCATTAGAGTCTATCATTGCCTATTTAAGAAGGAGTTTTTCCCATGATATTTTCAAATATTGTCAGTTTATACTACAGAAGGGTGAGATTCATCTCACCAGTTCTAACAACTTGAGGACTTCTTCAGAAGTAATTCCTCCTATTCTCTTATGTTGGCCCACAATGAATGTTTGTGGTGTGGCAATAAAGGCTCAACTTTCCTCCAAACATTTCATTGCATTTTGTTGCCACGTGACAGATCAGAGCAGAGGGAAAGTCTGACAAAACTGTCTCTGACATGGAAATGTATATGAAGAAAAGGTGTGTCACTGAGTTCATCCATGTGGAAAAATTGGCACCCATTGGCATTCATCGGTGTTTGCTGAATGGATGTGAGCACAGTGAGGCAGTAGGCAGTGTGTTTCAGCAGTGGCGACAGCATCAGTAGGTCAACACCACTGATACAGAATGTTATGTCACTGGTGAAAATGCACAGCTGCTAGTGGTGACTGTGTTATAAAATAGTGTTTTGTAGCTGGGAATTTGCTCTATCAAATGGTGCTATTGTGCTCTTTGTATCGGTTGCAGTTTCTCTGGAAACAACTAGGAGGCATTACTTTTGGGGTGGCCTAAGTATAAAATAGGAGGTTTTCAGAAAACAGTTTTTTCAGTTACTGTCCAGGTGGGACAGGAAGGTAGGCAACTTTGGAGTTGTCTCCATTCTATCAACCTTTTTGTGTGATGAATTAAGTTCAGGAGATTGATTGTCTCCTGCCATGAATTATTGAGGGCACCTCAGAACACTAATTTTGAGTAGATGTAGATCCATGTCTTTCAGGCAGATAAGAGTGGGAAGGTTGATGCTCCCACAAGCTGCTAATGACATTTCAGAACATCTAATTTTGTAGTGTAATGAGATCTGGAAAACTTAGTAACTTCACCTACCCTGTACCTCTGTCATGTAGCTCTGCATAGTGCCACCGTAGAAGACACCTAATTTTCAGTACCTATTGTTAATCTGTCCTGCAACTGGGAAGAGATCAATATCAGTGTTAACTGAAATTCTTGTGCATGCACAGAAACAATGAGCTCTGGTGCATTCTCTAGAAAAGTGTGTCATAAATATAGCCAGAATTAGAATATGATACACTTGGGTCAGTCTCTTCAGGGAATCTATTTAAGGAAAAAATAACATGATAAATGTTAGACCACAAAAGAAATCTTTAGAGAGGACTAAAGAAAATATATAGATATGCTGTCTTCTGGGCACTAGCCTGAATTTAATGTCATGACTACATAGGTAATCTGAACTTTTTCTGTTATTTAATCTGAAGTTTTCATCTCATCTAATTATCAGTGATACTCATAGCCTATGGAGGTAAGAGCTACAACAAGCCATTGTACCTGTATTATCAATGGGAAAATTGTTTTTAGGAAACAGTAACTTTCGGTATTAACATAAAAGTTATATCTGAACATTGGCTCTCTAATTCTTTTTCTGTACCTAGTTCATTGAGAATTTCTCAGACTGTGAGTAAACGAAGGGAAATAAAGACTGAGAAAAATAAGGTACTTCTCAACAATACGTCCCTAACATTTTCTTAGTTTTGGCTGGAACAGAACTGTTTTCTTCAGAATATCTGGTATGCTGCTATGTTTTGTTTCTAGGAGAAAAACGCTGTTGATAACACACCGTGATATCTACATGTCTGTATAGCAGTGCTATACAGAGCCAAGACCATAGTCAATGAAGGGCCCAAGGAGCTGTGAGGGAATGGAATTAGAACAGCTGACTTAAACTGGCCAAAGGGATGTTCCGTACCATATGACATTATGCAGAAGGAGTTTTGAAGGAGGTGGGGTCCATTTTACTCTCTTCTGCTGTTTGAGGGGCTGGCTGGGCATCAGTCAGAGGTGGAAGGCAATTGCTTGTGCATCACTTGTAATATATATTCATATATATAAATATAGTCATACCATTATCCTTTTCTCTGTTATTAAATAATTCTATCTCAAGCCATGGGTTCTACTTTCCTTTTTTTGTTTCTCTCCTCCAACCTCTCTGGGAAGGGGAGGGTAAGCAAACAACTGTGTGGTGTTGAGCCACCTGCAGACTTAAAACACAACAGTTGTGTGCATTTCTATAATGCATATTTCTCATAGTCGAAGGATAGTTTTCAGGTACTCAACTATAATGTTTTCTTTTCTGAGGATAAGGATCATGGAAAAAATATTGGAAGATAAAACGTAGACTACTCTTCCTTCCAGCAAGATTTTTGTGAAAAACAAATTAGAATACTTGGCTGCCTCTAAGAATCTTGGAATGAATTAATGATAGACTGGCTTTTTGAAAGAATAAAGTATGGAGTACATCCATAGTTAATGCTGTCATTAAATATCATTTTAAAACATATTATTGGTTTCTATGTCCCTTTCTAATTAGATATCATAAATGGCAGCTGTTCTGGGTAAGCAAAGTGGCACTGATATCGGGATAGAATTTGTTTCAGCGACCTTAATTGTGCATTCTTATACTGGCGGTGGTGTTTTAATTTGTTGAATAAGAACTGTTTGGCACTGTAATATTGTGGTATAAATGCTGTAATTATGAGAATTTTCACTAATCTTGCTGATGTAATTTTGTACTTAACTACCTTTCTGGATTTGCTTATGATTTGGATCACTAGAAGTACAGCAGACAATATTCTTGTATTATAATATTCACAGATTCATAACTGTAGCAAGACTAAATATCAATTTTATTTGTATGGGGTTTTTTTTTCTTTTTTTTTTTCCCCAGCTCCTTTCCTGCTTCATCATTTTAGCTGGGAACTCTAAAAAAGTTCCTTTGAAGTGAAGGTCTTCTTTACTAGGGGAAGAAAACCCTCCAGCAAATGAAGTGATCCCGTCTGGGTAGCAGAGACATCAGTCCTTAACATAGTAAATCTGCAAAATGAACATGCTGACAGACCTTTTCCTTTGCTTTAGTTTGTAGTAATAATGCTGTTATGCCACCCACTGTCATGTCCTTCAATATCTTTATCTATATCTGTGTTCTCTAATCTCTCGTTCCACCCCATTGAATTTTTAGTAGTAGTCTGTATAATAAATGACCTACCTTGATGGTAAGGATTGTACAATTTTCCTTTTATGCATACATTGTTTTGCATAAGGAAATGAAAAAATTTTAAATATAAACAGTTTTATATTTTTAAATATCAATAGTACATGGGTAATATTACTGAAATACAAGTGATATCATCCCACTGGGTTTTCTGCTAAGCTTCATTATCAGTGAGATATTTGAATTTACATGAGATGAATTTTCATTGCTCCTTTTTAATCTGACGTCCTTTGATGAGTAATAATTATTTTCCTTTTACCTAACAGGAATAAACATACAATTTTGTTTCCAACTGCTGAAAAGGGTAAAAAATTTTCAGAATTTTACACTTATATTGTTCTGGATGAGGAATAGCTACTCCCAGATTAACTCAATTACATTTGTTTCAGACAAAAGACATGTATCCCCATATCAAAGCACATGAAAGGAGTAAACGCATAATAATTGCAGGGAGTTATTTTTGATTAGTGAATAAGTTTCATAATATAATCCTTTCCACTTTGATCATTTATGATTTATATTATAAAGCAAGAGGTGAGTAACTCTGATAGGAACAAGAACAATTGAGAAGTTGTCAGTTGTATTTTGATAAGGAGTAGGCTTTAGCTCTAGACGATGCATGGGTCTTTAGTCACAGAACTGAATTTCCAGTTATTATTTGGTCAGTAGTCAGTAATGGAGCAGTAAAACAAATTTGCTTTTCAAATAATGGGACAGAGATGCTCAGATTCAGCAGCAATCTATAAGGTATCTTTACTTTGTGAGAAGGAAGCTTAAAGAAATCAGATAGGATTAAACAAACTATGATAATAAGGCCTTAATAAATCTGTCCTTTGTTCAGTCCCTTATTCCCCTTTTTCCATTTGAGATCATTCTCCTTTCTTAAAAGTATTTATTTGAAAGTCCGTTTTGCTTGTAAGGTGATTTTTGTTGTTGTTGTTGTTGTTCTGTTCTTTTGTTTATTTTTATTTATGTATTTATTTTTCATTTGAGGGAATATTTTCTATGAAGAAATTTACTATCTAGTTCTCAGAGGACAATGTTTTTAGTTCCTGCCCTGTCTTTCATCACTATAATTGCTTCTGATAGTACGCAGCAAATGTAGTAGCTGAATTTCTTTCTATTTTCCTAGTATGAGGTAAGTTATGGGTTATCTAGGAAGTCATATGGCCAATGGCCAGGCATGGCAATATTAAAAGGGGAATGGAGGGGCAAATGCACTAAGAATGCATCTCTATTGCAGTGACAGATTAGTTGAGATGGCACTGGAAAAATGAAAAATTATTGTAAAAAATAGCACCAGTTAAAAGCACTAAATCGATTTAAAATCAGAACTGCCTTGATTTACATCATGAGTAAACATAAGGCTTGAGCGAGTTTCAGATAAGATGGTCAAACACTGAACTTTTTAATAGTAAATAAAGCATCTGAAGAACAAAAGATCTTCTTAGGAAATACAGAAATGTGGCTGTCAGAGTAGGAAAATCAGTACGTCAAGAAGTTGAGAAATTAAGGTTGTGTAGCAATGTAAACTCGACAGGTGTTGTCATGACTTGTTAATGACAGCAAGAAAACACTATATGCACTCAGTAGGCAGCTAGAAGAGGAAAGTATATCAACAAAGCACTCAATACAAGAAATATTTTGGAACTACTCTGGATCATACTAGCCTCTTTGGGAGAAAAAGGACTTTTAACTCCTGTATGGCCAGAAATTACTTACATGTCTCTCAGATAATCCATAAAAAGAAGCTTTGTATTGAAATATGCAGCGTTTATTTAATTCTGTAAATGAAAGCAAATGTGAAAAAAAAAAAGAAATATAGTCTATCTACAGGCTTTCACCTTAAAATCTATCTGGATTGCTCCAAAAGTAGTGCCTTTTATTTGCTTCTAGAGAAACTATAACAGATACAATGAGCACAATAACACTATTTGATGGAGCAAATTCTGAGCTACAAAATAATACTTTTCAATACAGACACCGCTGGATGCAGTGCATTTTCACCAACAATGAACAAGAGCCTGCATGCCATGCTCATAACAATCTTCAAGAAGAGACATCACCCACTGTTGTCACTGCTGAAATGCACCACCCATCACCTCACAGTGCTAACATTCACTGTTCAGACTCTAAATATTCAGCAAGTGTGGATGAATGTCAGTGGGTGCCAATTTCTCTGCATGGAGGAATTCAATGACACACCTTTGCTTCATAAACACTTCCGTGTCAGACACCAGTTTCTCAGACTGTCCCTCTGCTGACTTCTGTCACACAGAAGTAAAATGCAACAGAAAATTGGCAGGACTATTCACCTTCTACCGTCATACCACCAATATCCACCTCTGATACTGTGGGTCAATGAAGTAGCATAGGAGGCATTACTTTTGGAGCGTTCATTCTTTTTCCCACAAAACATCAAGGAAAAAGTGTCTTTTTTTTTTTTTTTTTTTAATGGCTTTGTAATTCTGTAAATAGGAACTTCCCTTCCAAATTCTCAGAGCACTTATGGAAGTTATCAAAAACACAATCACCTTTATTTTTTATCAAAATTGTCTGTCTACTTTAATTATTCTGTTGTTTATATTCCTAATGAAGAACATCTCACTGAAGGTAGGAAAGAAATTGAAAAATAGAATGAGTATGTTTAAAGCAAGATTTCCTGACAAAATTGTGGTGCCTGTTTTGTGTAGGAGCGATAGTTTTGATGGGGATGTCTACATATCTCAAGTAGTTAGCTCTACCTTGGTTGTGGAATGAAAGCTTCAGAGAGTAATGTGTGGATGATCCTACAAGGGTATAGATGAGATCTTCACTATGAGAATATTGTTTAAACCAGACAGTTTCCAGTGTCTTCAAAATTCAAAGGAAAGTTTTGAGCGTTTTATACATGACTTGCGGGAAAGATATATATACATATTTGATGTAGAATTGATGACTATATAATGCTATGAATTGCATGGTATGGTTTGGTATGTTATTTAGCAGTGAATATTTAAGTAGAGTGCTGCATGGGAGAGTTAACTGTGCAGTTCTTCATGTTGCAATGCTTGTTTACATCCCTTTTTCCTCTAAAACTAATCCCTATCTGTTTAAGAAGCTCCCCATCTTAACAGTCGCTTTAGTGTTTTGAAGTGGAGTGTTAAAGAACCATTACAAAGCTGAAAACGCATTCAATATTAAAGATGAGGAAAAGGTATAAATTACATATAAAAACAACTGAAGCTAGAGAAAGTAAACTGAAAAATAGGAAACTTTTCTACATTTTTTTCTGTTCTAAAACTGGAAGAAAATAAACACAAGTAACTGCCTGTGCAATATTATTAACTTTACCTTGCTTATATTCCTTGACACTATCTTTACTACTTTGGATATGTGTTTCATAAAGAAATATCAGAAAACATTTAAATTGAGGAAATGCTTTATTTATTTATTCTTTCCCTCTCTAGAGATGATGTTAAATGAGAACTGCTTTGTAGTAATTTCACAAAGGAGGCATCAAGATGTTTCACTGTGCTTGCAATTTCTGTCAGCTGTCATGAAATTTATTTTTCTTAATTTTACTTAACAGTTTTTGGAAGTCAAGCTGAAGCGTCTCTTCAACTTCCTGTGCAATTGTTGGAGAAAGATAAGCACTGTCAGATGACAGTTTATGTTATCAAAACTGTTGCTGAAAATAGATGCACTCATTCTGCTACTGTGTTTATTTCGCTATATTGCCAGATAACTGGCTTGAATAAGATACCTAACTCTTCCAGGACAAGTTGAGTTAAGTTCATCATGGATGCAATTCACTTAGGCTGTATTCTGACTGTGTGAGAGAGATGTTGCTATGAAAACAAAGCATTTATAGAGTTTTGAGAATGTAGATTTAATACTACAGTGGGCTTCCACATCCAGACTCCTTTGCGATGACTAACTAAGGTCCTTCTTGTAGGCAGTTTGCAACTATTATTCTTAATAGACACCAGGGTTTAGCTGATTTCACATTGAGTTCCTAAATTTCTGTTCATTTTCCTGGACAAAGACGCTATGAAAAATTCATAACCGGGAGTCAGAAAACCCCGGTTAGAGAAAGATACCAGTACTTTACAGTCTGATGACTTATCATTTGATCAGGAACTTCATCAATGTACAATACAGAATACAAAATGAAAAAAAAGCATTCAGAAGAAAACAAATGGATAAGCCTGGTAAGATTGTTTTACAATAAATTATTAACAAGCTCTCTAATGGTGCATGAGTCAGTGTGACACAGGTCTGGTCATTTTAATTCTGTGTAACTGTAAAGCAATACTGAAACAAAATGCAAATACAGATTTTATATGTATCTAGTCTTCCCTATTCTACACATTAAAAATTATGTAATTAACAGAAATGTTGAAGAAAAGTTACTAGCATTCTGTGGATTGCTTTATGTCTACTAATATTCCTGTTGATTTCAGAACATCCTCATTCTGTAGTACACTGTCAACATTGCAGTGTTATCAGGAACCACAGAGAACCATTCAGAATAAGACTTCACCAAATCTGGTTTTGCTATGGAAAAGTATATTTTAGAATAGTAACTTGTAATATTAGTTGACTTGCAAAAAAGTTTTCACTTGTGCTGGACATATACATTTGTGTCTCCAAAAACATGCTTACCCAAAATTTTGCTTTTCAAACTCATACACTTCATATGTTTCTTAATGATTCATTTGATCCTGTGTTTCCTGTGCAGGTGATAGCCTTGCCATCTGATTCATCATTTTGTCTTTTTTGCTAAGTCTTTCCACATCTGCTCCCTGACTTGTTCCATTTTATAGTCTCTGCTCTATCCTCTTCCCCCAGCTGTGCTTTCTCACAGATTTTTGTGTCCTTCCTGCATCACTTTTTTTCTAAGAACTCTGTTGGACGCTGGTTTCAGCTGTACTCCTATGTCTGTTATGATATCTGTTAGCAATTCAAGTTCTCATGTGAAGGAAAACAATCTCAAACTCCTGGGCTATAAGCACCAACAGAACAGCGTAAGTAACAGCACTTATTTCTCAAGGAGAAATTAGAATGTGGCAATTGCATGTGAAAATTTAACTAAGAAATGTACCACTTTTGAAAGTGAAGTGCATCTTAAAATGAGTAGACATCAAGATATGTGTGTTAGGAATTTTGTTCCTATGTTTCTTCTGATTCCTTTGAAACAATTGTGATGATTTATTTCAGTTATGCTGGATTTTTTAGATGTACTTGACCTTGTAAGTTGCCTATAGCTACAAATTTCTGGCCTCACGTAGAGATGCATTAACATGAGCAGGTCTGTCTGGCATATGTATACCCACTTGATTTAGTGCAGAAGGGTTCTGCATCATAAAATCTTCGAGCCAAAATTGTGGTTTTTACTTTCTTTAGTAGAGACTCAAATATATAAATTGTGCTGAATAAATAACAATGTCAATATCTACAGAAAATTTTCATGAACAGATCTTAGTCTCCTATATTTACAATTGTCACATCTGGCAGCATTGGTTGTACTTGCTAATCTGAACAGATTATGCTTGAGGGAATAGATTGTCTTGTTATATTGTTCTCTTGTTTGCCTAGCGTTGTGTCTATATATTAAACTAGCATTAGTTGTTTTCCTTATCTTATTAATCTCACACAGATTTGTAAAACAATTCCCAAACGTTCCTCCATTGCACCACATTTATATCCATTCTTAGTGGGTTTCTTAGAGGTTTCAGAACTGCCAGTGTCATTAAAATATGATGACTCATAAGGCTAGAAACTTAGGAAATAAAGGCAAAATTATAAACAAAACAAAAATTAAACAAGTGAGGAAAGAAGGCAAGAGTTTCTGTTAGAGACATTAAAAGAGATATAAAACTATAAAATACATCCCAAAGAGAAGCAGTAGTGTAGAAAACTAAATATTTCAGTGAATAATTCCTTATTGTAAAAAAAAATTGAAAGATGAATTAATCTTCAGCAAGCAGAGATGGATGTCTGTTTATTTATGGCAGGCGTTTGAGCTCTTCTGTTCACCAAAGGGATGGCGGACGAGGTGACTGTGCTGGCACAAACCAAGCAGAAAAGCTGAAGGGCTTGTGCACAGGTAGAATTAATTTAAGCAATGAAAAATCAATGCAGTTTTTCAGAAAGATATTTCATCAACTTTTTCTTATACAGAAATTTTTTAAATATTCTAAAATTTAAAACAAAATATATAAAGAGGTTGGATTCCTTGAAGAGAACTCAACACAACTTCTAATCCAGAATGATCATACAGTTTTTTTTTTTTTATTTCAGCAGATAAAAAATACTTTGTATCTTGGGAGCTGCTCTGGTTTACAGAAACTCTCTTAAAATCATCTGTGATTTATGCTGGAACTAAAAATGTCTCTTGTATTCCAGTTCCTCTGGTAAATCTCTTGAAAGAACTCTGACAACAGTCCCAATGGAGTTTGCAGATGCCTCCAGTCTCATACAAACATAGAACTTGGTGTACAATATCAAATCAGAATCTTTTCCAGCCTAGCCTTCTGCCTCTGATGTGGCCTAATTGCAGATACCTCACAAAAAAAGTAAGAATGGAAGAAACGTAAGGCACATAACAAGCTAGAGCAAGAACCCAAACACCAGAAATAGCTGTCAAGAAAACATACATATAGACAGACATATATATGAGCATTGTGGTTTTAATAGCTTTTGTTGGATTGTTTTCTCACAAATTTATCTGTGATATGACTAGTGTGCACTTCATTTACTATGAATAGCAAATGTTTGGAGTCTGGCTCAAGCAGTGTTAATAAATATCTTGATCAAACACGATTTACTTTATGGGTTAGAGAAACCTAGAGCTCAAAGCAGTTCTGTATATTGATCTGCAATAGGAAAAGCAAAGAGCTGATATTTTTTCCCTTATGTAACGTAGTTTGGGGTATTCCACCTTTATCACCATTTTGTTCTCTGAACAATGTTACTTTGTCAATATTATTTTTACACAGATGTGTAAAAATTTGTCATTTTAATGAACTGTCTTTTATTAGCTTATAAATATTATACTAAGAATTGTGATTAACATAGATCAATTTTTTTTTTTATGTTCTTCAGGTCCATTTCAAACCTATTTATTAATTGTTTAATTATACTTTTTTTCAAAAGTATAATTTCAGTATATATATATATATATATTTGATGAGAGATCTTAACCTTTCCACACAAATAAGCCTCAAAAATATTCTTCTCTCGGGCCACTGATATTTTAAAGAGGCAATTGCCTCTTTAACCTTACCCTGTGAAGTCTGATCTAACAAAGCACTGGAACACTTAACTAGAACTTCCAGAATGTGAATGTTATCCAAACAAGTTTTACTCTGGACAAAATTAATATTCATTATATTAAAAGCTTTCTGCATACAACATAAAAAGGGAATGCATCTAGGTTTTGGGATGTTATTTTGTTTTCCTTATTGTATTACTATTCTGTCTTCATAGCTAAATTGATATAAAGTTTAAAAATAATGATAGAATTTCTGGATGTAAGCAGATTGGGTCTTTTAAGCATGTCCTTCAAATTTTGTCTGCTACAGTGAAATATCTTCATTAATGCCTGTATCTTGTCTACCTCCTTTGCAAAGCAAATGAATCCTACTGAGAATGAGAAATGCAAATGATAAACTGCATTCTCTCTTCTCTGTATGTACCCTGCACTGTAGTTGCTAGCATGGTATCATTTAGAGAAACCATGATGCTGAAAATGTGACAAAATAAGTACTGTCATTTTGCTCAAACTGCTGACATTGGCCAAGGAAGTCATTCCTAGTATAATAAGGTTACACATTTGTTGACCTATTAGTAGCCATTGAAGATAGGAAAAAAAAAAAAAGAAAAGAAGAAAGGAAGAAAGAACAGAAATAAAGAAATAAAGGGTTTTAAAAAATTAAAAAACCTAGTCATAAGCTGTAAAAACTGATAGACTTTTTGCAAACTGCCACATGAGGAAGAAGGTAGTTTTCACTTTGTTCTGGAGTTATTGGAGTTACTGGAACTTTTGTTCAAGCAATAGTTCGTAAATAAGACATCAGACAATAGAGGCGATGCAAATGAAAGCACACACTCCTATTTTATTTTTAGTCTCCTAATATTGTAATAATAGAGCCTTTTATATTTAGTTCCAACACTGAAGAAAGTCTAACAGTCAAAAAGCCTTTAGAAGAATGAGATCTTCTGGTCCTCTCTTGAGCCCTATTGTGCAATCTTCTTTTGTGGAACTAGTTTAATCCCTCTTTCTCTCCCTCTCTATCTCTCTCTCTTTTTTTTTTTTTTTTTTAAATCCATGGTAGGTAACCTATTCTCCTATTATGCATATTTCTCTGTTCAGCTGATATTTTTATGTTTTTAGGTACCATATTTCCAATTAATGCTTTTGGTCCAAAGGAAGAAAACCTGAAACTAAGCAGGAACATTTTCAGTCAAAGATGAAGTGAAGGTGGACCAGTGGACCTAAAGAGAGAATGAAGACAAATTTCATACCAGAGAAATCTGTGGTAAAGTAATAGTCAAGGTTATAAAACAATTTACTGGGAAGTCATATAGTGTGAGTCCATAGCACATCATAATTACACTGTAACTGAAAATTCTAGCTACAAACACCAAGGCAATTTGATATTGAACAGCTGAGCTGGTTCACATTCACCACAGTGCTGGATTAGGGCTAGCATAGCTCAGTCACGTGCTAACTTAAGGTGGCACCATCCTGACCACTACTGTATAACTGCTGACATATCACTCGTTCATAGTACAACTTGTGAAGAATCACCAAATCAAATTATTTCAGCTTCTTTTCATGTGATAACTAACTTCAATACCTGATGTTACACCATTGTGCTATTAATTGTTGGATGTTGCACTACAGAGTGAAAAAAAAAGAAAAGAAGAAATAAGCACCAGAAAAGAAACAATCTCAGATCCTAATGCAATCAACAGAAAGAGGACATAGGATATTTCCTAGGAAGGGTAATTAATCTCTTTTTAGGTGGATTGTTATTGCCTATTTTGCTAAGTGATCTGAAATCATTACATATCCTTAACAGTATGCAGAATGGAAGACAAAGACATCTGTTTTCTTAAGAAAGTTCTGCATGAGACAAGGGTATGCTGATAAAATCCATAAATGGAGGCGATGGATAATGCTGACTGCAATAGGTAATTTTTAGTTTTAAAAACAACCTAATTGGTGTCTTTATTTCATTTTTTTCTAACGACTCAGTAAAATCAGAAGCATTATTAATCTATCAGAGCGATCCCTCCTGCTTTCATTTTCTTACCCTATCCTGCAGATACCACATATCTACTAAACAAACTTGTCTTTGTTATTCCCACTGTAATTCAGGAAGGGACTGTAGAGACCCAAGTTGTCTTATGCTGTTCCAATTTATATTGAGGCAATAGAAAATTTCTTTCAAAAAAAAGTGTGTAATGATTTCTGAAGACCAGGTTAACATATGCATGTACAAATTAATAAGAACAAAATTTTTTTCTTCAATCCTGGCTCCATCAAAGACAGAATACCTGGAAACAAGGAAGTAACTAGAAGTGTTTCAAGCAGCTCTTCTTGTTACTGAAATGGAACATAACATGAAGAGGATTTTATTTTTCATATAACTATTTACTACAACTGATTTTTCAAAAAAATTTTTGAACGTATTACTGCAATATACTTAAACAGAAATTTTGCTATTAAAATGTGGACAATGATGTATTCTAGGTAAAAGTGAATAAACAGGTGTATGTATTTGTAATGAGAGAATATGAATAAAACATATAATTTTAAATGTTAGTCACAGAAGCTATCATAAATCTGAAAACAGATTAGAAAAATACTTTTGAATTAGAATTGAACCTTGAAGAGAAAATTTGAACCAGCCCTTAGAATTTGCTGTTGTTCATCAAATTCTAAGAAGTCTAACACAGAAGCTATAACCATTTATTTTGAAACAGAGCGCAACATGATTTAAAAGATGCTCTTGGGAAAAGATGCGAGGAGTTTATCTGACTAGAGCAAGTTAGAGTTGTTAGCAGTAAAAAGTATATATAGCACAGATGAAAAAAAATGTCAACAACTTTGTGAAACCCTTTGTATGACAGATTCCTTGTGGTGGAAGGTTAATGGACTGTTCACATAAGGACAATCTGGACATTAAATATTTTAATGTTGAGAATGCTACATGGGTACTGTAGCAAGAACTAACTCTAGAAAACTTGAAAATGTAGTAAAAACATAGATAAAATCTGAGCTTGAGAAAAATCTATTAAAAAAAGGATAGATATAAAGAAATAAGGGAAAAAACCTGTAATTATACAGCCTCTAGGAAAATAATAGTCACTATGCAGGAAAAAAAAAAAGAGAGAGAGAGAGAGAGAGAGAGAAACTATTGTTTAATCATGAAGCTGAATTTAGAAAATGAAGTCACAATTTGAAGGAAAGGCATTCAAGAGAATGCCTTTCAAGAGAACATGATTCTAATGGTGTGTCAGAATACAAGTGGAAAAACAAGTTAATCCCATCATCTGTTATAGAATCATAGAATTATTACAGTTGGAAAAGACCTCTACGGTCTAAACCCATCACTACCATGCCTAATAAACCACGTCCCTAAGTACAATATCTATACGTTTCTTGAACACCTCCAGGGAATCTACCATCTCCCTGGGCAATTTATTCCACTGTTTGACCACCCTTTCTGAGAATAAATTTTCCTAATAGCCAACTTGAATCTTCCCTAGAACAACTCTTACCCTATCACTAGTTACCTGGGAAAAGAGGCTAATTCATAGATTTTCTGACACAATATGTTTTCTAGCTGCTCCTGTCTGTTGCCCGTGCTGTGAGCACTGGGCAACCAATTGTTTTATTCTGTAAATAGGGAGCATCCTAAGAGTCCTTTGATCTGTCCTGGCTAGCAGGACAGGATCTCTCTTTGAATAAAGAAGCCTCTGGTGATTCTGCTTCCTGCAAAGATCCCTTACACTTACGACTTAAAGTCAAGTCATCTTACTGATACATATCATTGGTAAGTGACTAATAGTTTGTTTAAGCTTTGTTAAAATTATATCTTAGATTGATTGTGCATGTATAATCCCTTAGACATAAATTATTGAACAAATCTGGGATGAGAAGTGGATTCACCTAGGCTCCTTACCTCTGTGGCTCAAGGACTTTAGAAAACAAGAGACCCACTCTGATCCTCATGACTCAATGGGAGAATCGATTGGATTAGTGTGTTTAACCCTACCCTCTGTGCTGTAAATAATCAAGGCTATCTTGCCACATCTAGTTTTGCTAAATCACATTTTTATTCAAGATTATGCTTTGTTAAATCACTATACTATATCAAGAAATATATACTTGCTTCTCCCTTATGAGTGAAGTGTAGTTTCTATCTGTTATATCTGTGCATTAATCAAGTTTCACTAATTCTGAGGGAGAGGAACCTATGCCTACAACAGCGATATTGTAAGACTCTAGATTTTTGTCACTTCAGGAAAGAAAAATCAAAAAAACTTAGATCACCTCAGGTCCCTTAGTAGAAGATATTTGATATTTTTGTAAAATAAGTATTGGTATATTCTGGCAGAGAAGGAAACTTCACCAGAAATATGTGAATATATTGACTCATTTTTCTAAAATATACTGAAAGGCACAATGTGCACAGGTGTCAGAAGGAAACTGGAGGATACTGAAGCTCTCCCAGAAATACTGTTTTCATTTTTCTTTGTAAGTTATGATTTGTAAATTGAATATAAATTTAAATGCACTTTGCTTATTGCAGCTGCCTGTTCTGAAATATTTGTCAAATTTTAATGGAGTGCAGGCCAGATCTAGCCAATCGATATATTGATTTGATTTTTTATAAGTCTGCTTTTAGGCAGAATGTAGACTATATTAACCAGAGTAAAAGTTCATGAGAGCATGGAAGATTTTAAAATACAACAGCAAGAATATGTTTCCAGACCCTTTCCCAACCAAGTAGGAAACTTTCCAAGGTAGAAACTTGTTTACAAATGTCAGAGTAATGATTCAAAATAATGTGACAGGAGATACACTGCTGCCATTTGAGACCTGAAATATGAGATAGCAAAGGATCTTACACAACTGATTTACTTGTTACCTCTGGCCTACCTGATAGCTGTATCTGTCTTTAGAGTATAATTCTGTGGCCACGAGTCTAAAAGGACTGCAGTGAAGATGGGTTGTCAACTGTCAGAGTCTGGGTGAGGGATCATATTTGAGACAAGAATCAGTAACAAACTGAAGGCATTAATCCTTTTTCTGTGACTGTGCAACATGTGAGTAAGAGGAAAAAAATATATGTGAAATATGTAAGTCCATGTATTAAGATTTGACTTTTTTGATCGCAGTCCTTCCAGGCAGAAAATATTTTTCTTCATGGTAAGATAATCATTGGAGAATAGTTTAGTTAAGGACTAAGTCAGTCAATACATGAAGACAGCCAGAACCTTTATTTTGCATTATCAAAATAAATGATCTTCTGCCAGCAGTAGTTGTATTTCAGAGGAAATCCACTGAGCAAAGCAACAGTGCAAGACGTGCTGCAGGTCAATTAGATGTGGCCTGTCAGTTCATTAAGGGCTTGCACTTGAGTGCCTGGAAGAGTGTATGAAGTTAGCTGACAAGCAGTAACAAAATTTGCTTGGTGAAGGGTGTCTGTAACTAGCTCAGTTTCTCAAAGGAAAATACTAAACATGAATATGAGAAGCCTAAGGTCCATTAGTCAACTCACATCTGAAACGGGCTCTCAGAGAGAAACTGTTGGCCAAGTACTCTAACTACAAAACTGTTACAGCATTAGACACCCAGATTATTATTTTGTTGTTGTTGCCTCGTTTCTCATTTCTTCTTAGGAAGAATTTTATTTTAATTATATTATCAGTATTGCTCCTAGGGAGAGTTTGTCCCTAGAGAGATTATATTTTCTGTGCCATTTAGAAATATTCCTTAATTATATTCATTTATGTAATTCCCTCTTCAATGTGCTTGCAGCTTCTCTTTGTTAATTATCATCTGTAAGTGTAATATCTATCCTCTTGTTTCAAAACGTGAATGCAAATGATAAATCAGAACAGATCTAACAGAAATTCCAGAGGTACAGGAGAGCTCAGCTAAAACAATGTTCTTCCACTTAGTATTACCTTACATTAATAATATTTTAAGCACTACTCATTTTACAAAGTGCTTCTCCAGCCTTATTTGGTTAAATTTTATGTCTAATTTTCTGATGCACTGTATCAAAAGCTCTACCAAACTCAAGTTACACTTGACTGATTTTGTACCCTTTGTTAACTGATACTGTAATCTTATTAAAGGTCATTCAAATTTACGTTGGATTTTTGTACTTAAATATTTTTCACTTGCTATTAATTATGACTTTATTGTTAACCTTCGAGTGCTCATACATCTTAGTATTTGTTTCAGCATTTTATTAGAGATTGAATTTGTTCTCTTCTGTTTCTTCCTGGTGCTTTCTCACTCCCATAGTGACTGTTTAGTACTTTTTGTCCTACAGTATATTCTGCCTGTGGACATAGAATCTTGCACAGATTCACAGTACTCAGCAAGAAATGTAGACAAAAACTCCCCTATATGAAATCCTGTAATCATAGAACTACAGAATGGTTTGAATTGGATGGGACTTGTAGATCATCAAGTTCCAACCACCAACCATGATAGTGTCCTAGGAGGTTATACATAGAAGCAACCTGATTTCAGATCAGGTCAACAGCATCTGGACATGATGTATGTATATGTGCACCCCTACCACCATGTCAGAGTGATAGCCTGAGAACGAACCTTACACAGTGTGACAAAGTGACAGTCTCTTACAGAGACTGTTTTCTTGCTAGTGCAACAAAAGATGCAGTTTAGAATCATCTTCTGGAAAGGAATACGGTATGTATACCACAGTCTGTTTTAAACATCTAAAAATTAAATTCTTACGTTAACTACAATTTATTGGGGAGTGCTCTGAATGAAAATGTAATCAGAGTCTCATTTTATTAGTTGTATTTACCTCAATATTTATCTTCCAGCTCTATTCCTGGATCTACAACACTCTCTATTTGTATTTTTGGAACTATTTAGAACATGATGGAGACAAAAAAAGAATTATACAGTCTAGTTCTGCTTTAAATAGTCAACATCTCTGAAAGTTAATCCAGGTTTCTAAAAGATAAATAGTATGTGATCGCATCATTGTGTCCTTCAAAGACCTTGAGAAAATGTGGAATATAGGGAAGTTAACAGTTTCAATTTTGTTTTAATGAGATACTGCAGTCTTGAGAATCTGTGAAGATAAGGAGAGAAATAACTGCAAAATAGATGAGAAAACAGAGAACTAGGAGATAGAAGACTCTTCATATGAAAGTCTTGGCAAACATGGTGTGAGAAATAATAAAAACAATCAAAGGGAATGATCTAATCTTTGTGTTGCACTTTTCTATTTTTGTAAAATGGTGAAAATTGTAATAGATCTGCCTTGGGATCACCATCTGGCTCTGACATCAGATTATGGAAACACAGTGTACTGATGTCCAGCAAGACTGGGTAAATTGAAAGTATGCTGAGCTGTTGCTGAATCATTCTTCAAAGTGAAAGTCAGATGAGACGCTGAGGGGAGGCTATGCAGTATCTTCTTGTCCTGGGATCGTAATGCCAAGGAGCTTTCACAAGACTTCTTCAGCAGTTTGTGTTGAAACTGATGCTCTAAATCTTATGTGCTGGTTGAGGAGTACTGTGGTCCTTTATTTTATCTGCTTAAAATTAAAACTAAACAGAGCAGCATTTTTTAATTTCGGATTCTTTTTTTTTTCTCTGCCATTAAAACTGCGCTACAGTTTAAGTTGCAGTACTATTCTGAGATTTACATTAATTGTGACTATCTTCAAGATCTGCATCTGAGGAAACATCAAAACATCATATGTCATCTGAGAGAGCTAAAGCAAGCTCTGGAGAGAAATCAGAAAACAAGTATTAACATACCTTTTAATGGCCTCAGCAATATTTGGATGATTTCCAAGTTTGTTTTTCTCAGCAAATGTAATAATTATCTAATGTAAAATGCTTACACTAGTTTTCAATGTATAGAAACGGAAGAAAGACAAACACTGCAACTATGCAGGGGGAGAGGATTTTGGAATTGCATGGACCTTTCTATGGGATGTTTACAAGACCAAGCAGATGAAGGGAGTGGGATGCTTCTCAGTCTTCTGGGGTGGACTGAGAATGGGAAAAGAAAGGGCTGACCAATTGCAGTCTGGTTACTGCTCTTAGCCAGACATGCCCTTCACCTTATCAACAAAGTTAATTGTATCTTCTCATAAAACTAAATTTCCAATCTTTTTTATTCTATGTGGGGACCTTGTGTATATGCATGTGCCTGGGGTCATGGGTGCAGCAACCAGAGTGGAACCAGAACTTAGAGCCCTGTGTGTCCATTGTGGCAGCAGTTGTGTGAGAGTGAGTATGTAAGTGTGCTTAGCATTGCATTCTGGCTGGACCTAGGTGAATGAAGCAAAAGCAGCCTTGTCAGTTTTGGCCCACTACATAACAGTTTATCGATTCACTCTTAGATTAGAGGTAATGGATAATCTAGCTCCTACAAACCTCATGATTTCGAAACAATCGTATTTCTGTGATTTAGTAAAGAATCATTGCATATATATATATATACATGTATAGCCTCTGCTGTTTGCCTAGCCCTCCTGTTGTATTTATTGAAGTGTGAATGAGAGTACTGTGAGAAGAATGTGCCGAAAGTGAATGAGATGAATCGCCCTAAGGGGACCATTTTCCCTTCCTTGACTAGGAAGGGTTTCTACACAATAACTTTTGACTTGATACAGTGTTTTTGGATGTCTAGACTTAGAATAGTTTGGAGTTCTAAATGATATTTTATTTTATGATCAGTAATTTGAAGTTATGGTACCAAACTTCTCTTTGGTATTCTCTGGAAGAATGAGCTCAGACCTAATTAAGATGAAGCCACAAGAGCCTTGTTGTCATGTTCCCCTTGTTTCACAAGTCCTTTTTCCTTGACAATAAATCTTTATTAATGAGAGAGCACTGAAATTGTGAAAAACTAAGTGAAATGCCAAAATCTGTAGTATTTCCCTTTCCCTTGTTAATAAAAAGAAAACACAACAAATAAATGATATTAACTTTGTAATGTTTTGTTTTTTTTTTTTCTGTAGGGACTTCATGAGAAACAGTATTATAGACCCCCAGAGACATAATGAGAGCACTGATAATGCAAGAACTGCACTGCTTTTGTAGGTAAAAACTATAAGAAGATTCAATGAATTTGCATTTGATGATACGCTGATTTATGTTCATTTATTAGAAAGGTATAATTTAGCATCACCAGAAATTCTAAGGTCAAGAAATCCTTGAGAAAAAGAATTTTGGTGTTTGTATTCAATAATGAACTAGGTCTGACTAGGCAGTGACATAAAATATCAGCTATGCCGTTGCTTAAGAGATGCAGCTATGTAGTTTAGACACTGTATTGGTTTTATGATTGTTTGTTATCTGTTTTCCATATCATAACATCATGTAGTGCACTAGAAGTTAAAGAATTAATGCTCCAGTTCTGTGGATCATTGATAATTCCAGGTATATCTGCCTCAGAAGAGAAGAACGACGTACCACAGAGGACTTTGCATTGCTTTGCATGTCCATTTTCCGTTCAGAGGAAAAGAAAACAGTTAGAAAGTCATGGGATCCCTTTCTGCTCGTCCTGGTAGTGTGTGAACTCCTTAATTGATTTTCCTTCAGTGTTAAGAGTAAGGCCTTCAGTTTTCGGACACTCCCTCATTTTATAGGATTTATTAGCTTCAGTATCAATTACATTGTATTATATTATGTTACTTTGCATATCTGATATTAGCTTTCCTCCTCAGAACATTGTTGCTGTTTTTAGGCCCATCTCCCCACCCTTTTCCCCCTTTCCCTTTTCCCTTTCCCAGGGTGAGGATATGTAGTCTCTCCCCACCAGTCTGACCTCGGGGCTAGCAAAGTTCATGGAGAAGATCATCTTGACTGCCATCACCTGGCACTTATAGGACTTCTAGATGATCAGACACAGTCAGCTTGGGTTTAAGAAAAGCAGGTACTGTATGACTAACCTGATCTCTTTCTGTGTTCTGCTTGGTAGAGTGAAAGGCTGCCGATGTTTAGTTGTTGACAGCTGGGTGAGCACTGGTGAGCTTGCATTTTGAATATTGTGTTCAGCTTGGGATCACAACAAGAAGAGTATGGACTTATTTGAGCCTGTCTGGAGAAGGAAAACAAAACTGGTAAAGAACTAGTAAATATTAAGGTGTGACTGAGGGAACTGGGATTGTTTATTCTGGAGAAAAGGAGGCTGTAGGGAGATGTCATCAATCTCTGTAACTACCTGAAAGGAAAAGAGGTTACAGATAGGAAAGTGTGTTTAACAGATAGGAAAGTGTGTTTATTCAGAAGACAAGTGATGGGACAGAAGGTAATGGTTTCAAGTTGCACTAGAAGAGTTTTAGATTGGTTGCCAGAAGGAATTTCTTCAGAGAAAGCATGGTTGGGTTTTGGAACAGACTGCCTGGGGAAACGGTAGAGTCTCCATCCCTGGAGGTATTTAAGATGTGGGTGTGGCACTAAGGAGTGAAACTTAGTAGGTTAGTTTGGTGGATGGACTTGATGATCTTAAGGGTCTTTTCCAACAAAAATGATTTTTGGTTTTAGTATTTTATTTGTTCAGTGAATATCCCTTCACAGACTGTTGATACATCAAGTATCTGTTTGAAGATCTTACTAAATAAAATACAGATGGCCTTAGGAAATGCTTAGCTATTGACTGTCTTAGAAAGAAAGTAGCAGCAAATAGCTGATGTGCAAAAAATAATATGTAAGTTGGCTTTTTGTCAAATCATTTCTAAAAATGGTTCTCAACATTTGCAGGGTCACTCTTCTATAATTTTTCCTGTAATGATATTTACACAAAGCATGTAGCTTTGCCTGATAATCTGTATATATTTGAAATAAACTATAATTATAGACTAAAAATAGCAGTTTTCCTCAGTGGTGTTTAATCTATGAATCTGCATATTTAGATACAAACTCAGGCATTCACGGTAGGACATAGACAAATTATTTTTAATCTCAAAGTAGCTTAAACATACATATCTCAAGCTGTTCAGAAGCGTACAGAAAAAAAAAACTGCTGTTGCTTACAGGTCATGAAAAAAACTTACAAGCAGAGAAAAAATACATAAGAAAATATATTGGGCATGGATGATCCTTATTGAACTTGATGCTTTTATTTTCTTTTACTTACTTTGAATATTAGAATCACCATTTAATTAGAATAGATGGAATAGGTAGAAGGAAAACAAGGTAGCACTTCTATTAAAACTACTACATATACTTTGTAGGTACTGGTTATATTTACACAAATTCAATGCAGTATATATGTCCCTGCTAACCTCTAATGAGATGACAAAGGTACCCAGAGCAGTTTAACTGCTATGTAGTGTGTGGCAACATAGATCTAAGAAAAGACTAATTTAGTCTACTGAGAATAAGGGATGGATTTTTCAGGCAGACAGATGAGAGAAGGAAACAGGGAAATGATGTAGTATCAGCAGCCTACAATAGGAAGGACGCAAAAGACAGATTAGTGGAGTAACTCTGTCATGTACAGTCTGCA
The DNA here is from genome assembly GCA_036925125.1 of Oreortyx pictus. Lineage (NCBI taxonomy): Eukaryota > Metazoa > Chordata > Aves > Galliformes > Odontophoridae > Oreortyx > Oreortyx pictus. Next base: position 163,005,779 of record JAUPFR010000001.1, read on the forward strand.
GACATCTGTGCTGAGTTCAAGTGAAAGGCATATATGAGGTGCCTGAGGGTGTACTTTTCTGAAAATTGGCTGTTATTTTTTTGCAAAGTGAGTGATGGTGACCAGAATCACTCTCTGAGAAAAATGGGAAGTCCACCAAACAATTGAAAACAGAGGTGAAATTATGAGCTGATATGGAGTGCTAAATAAGTTTCACCTTTTTAGTTCACTGAAGGGAAAAATAAGGGTACTAGAAATGCATATACACATACACATGCACATTAACATACATACATGAATATGTATACGTATATATATACATATGTATGTAAAAAAGTACAGAATGAATTATTGAAATCAAATTAACTGAGGAAGATATAAAGAAGCTCAGTGCCTTGGAGATAGAAATATATACACTCAGACTAGAGGTAAGAGGTATAATTTTATTTGTGAGAAGAATGAAGCACTTATGCTTTATTGTAGCCACCACCTAAGACTCTAATCCAGTCAAGGATTTATCAGCATAGATGCAGACATTTCCTTTCCACCTGCACCACAGATCTGTAGGGGAGTCAGTTGGCTGAGCAGAGAATAGCAGTAGTATGATGCGTTGGTGCAAAGTTGATTATTGGATATGATATGGACTAACTTGTGCTAGTAGCATTCCTTCTTAGTGTGGGTATGGGGTGATGTTAATATAATTACAGAGATTCAGAATCAAAGCCAGCAAATGTTTAACTAGCTTGGGAAATGAGCAGAATGAATGCAGTTTCTGAGACACAGACTCAGATGTGGATGATCTAAATTATTTTTTATAGGTTCTAACATCTCTTATGTACATTTACAAGTTTTCTCTTTAAAATTTCCTGCCCTTCTTTACATGTCAACAAAATACTCCACAAACACTCCTTAACCATGCATGCAGGCACTTATCCAGCCAGGGTCATGAGTCATTCCAAGCCACACACTTCCTCCAGTCAGGGTCTGCCATCACTCAGCCATCACACAGCTTACTTGAACTTGTTCTCCTTTTCTTCTGGAGTGTCCTTGGTTCTTAGTGTTCCTTTCTCATGCTCTTTATCTTGCTCAACAGCTTCTGCTCTGAATATACTTTCTTGTATTCCCACAAATGAATATTCAACTTCCCATGTACTCACATCTTATGAGAAATATCGTGAGAAAGCAGATGTCATAGATGGCCCAATAGAATAAGTGGTTGATGTTCTTTGACGTTTACTGTTTAGAAGATCAGACTACATTCATAGCATACCTTGGTCTATAAAATCTTTATTTCTAAGTAAAAACAAATGAATGACCATCATGCCTTTTTGGAGCTGCTTGTTTGTTCATTCTTGACATGTTTTGATTTGTGTTGCATGGAAACAAATCTGTTTTTGTCACATTTTTTTGTGCCAAAATAAAATGCCATAAATTCTTTATCCTTTGTTCATTGTTCTTAGATCCAACACATTCCTGAACATCGCTCTCTAGAAATTTGACTTATTTATAAAATTTAATTTATTTATTAATTTAATGCCATCTTGCTATAATTTTTTTAGGACTGAAAAATGAAGATTACTTAATGTCAAAGTAGCTTCTTCTGAAGCAAATAGAGAATATTAAAATGAAATTTAGCTGTTTTCAATATTAAAAAAAAATGGAATCGAGATTTGGAAAGACAACTCATGCAGCGATTTTCTACATTATTTCAACTTTGAAGCTATTAAATAATTTTCATTTACCTTGAATGAAACGATGGTGTTATTTTTACTTTAAAGAAGTTTTAAAAAGTTTATATATTTAAGTTACTGACACAAGAGAGAAACTACCATACATGCTACAGAAGAGCTGGCAGTAATTCTGGGGTTTAAGAAGGAAGGGCTGCTTACAGCCACCAGAGGTTTTACAGAAATTCCACTGAATGACAGGAAAATATACAGAAAGTTTTTAAATAAAGATGAAAATCTTGACCTGATTGTCTATAATTTATATTGAAATTATCAACATTGGAAATCTTACCAAAAGTTGAAAGCAAATTGTTCAATAAAGTCATGACCAAAAAAAAAAGATTACACTTGTTAGTATTAATTTGTTAATTAAGTTTTTCCTTTATCTTCTATGGTAGCCCAACAATATAGAAATACATCAAAGTTCCTACACAGTGTCTTGTGCTCTGCAGGTATCTGCCTGTTCTCTTTTGCTTTGACTCCCACTCCACCATGAATATGGAAATAGGTCACGGAATTGGGACAACTTAATAACAAGGGTTTAACAACATATTTTGGGGATATTTTGACCACTTTAGTGACTCAGTTGCTTAGAAACAATGGAAAAAAATCATTTTTTAAAGTATAGAAGTTACTTAAAAATATTTTTGGAAGAATTCAATGCTTCTAAATCTTTCCCATGTTATATATTTATATATGCATATATATTTATTAGCAGCCTCATTAAAAGCACAGCATTTTCACATTTGATTTCTTAATGTGTTTCCTACAATCCTACTAACAGGAGCTGGTGGAGGATGTTTTACTGAATCAAACAAGTAAGTAATGGAAATATAGACCTGAATCGACTAGATCCTGAACCCGAAAATCATTTCTTGCGCAAGAATAAAATGCACATTTATTCAGATAGTGGAGGGCCAGGAGAGAGTGTGCAGGCATTACCCATAAGAACCCAAAAGCAGATCAATGCAGCACTGCCCCTTAACACTGCAGGGATTTCTACCTGAGCTCAATCATTTGTTAGATTTTCAGGGATTGGATATGTTGAGAGAGAAATAAGGACATTTTCCATTTATTTTTATACAAATGTGGATCTGCCTAAACAGGCAGGATGAGTAGCCAAAGTTGTCTTACTCTGGGCTGGTTTTGATGGTGTCTTCTCCAGAACAGAACAGAAGCTTCTACTGTAGCAGCTGTTGACTGTGTTATACCTCAAAACAATCCCAAGTGTTATTTGTATCTTAATTACCTTTGAATGTCACTTCTGGCTTCAAGGGTACTCCTCAGAGTGAACAAAGGCTATGTCAGTGTTTTTCAGGAACAGTTCCTGACTCTGGCAGCCAATATTTGTCTTTCATTATGCAGTCAGTTTTAATCCATTTATGAAACAAGTAATGACAAAATGTGTAGTCACTCTCCTCCTTACTGCTTTTTTAATTTTTATCCCCCACCCAAGGCAAATAATTTTAGATAGCATATTCCAAATATCCTGAAAATGTTTTTGATATCCAAATATCAAGATGCAATTTCCATAATTGTACTTCTGTGTTTTTGTATGGATTTCTGATTTCAGTCTGATGTCACCCTGATGAGACAGGTTCATTTCCTGCAGTGTTTTTTTTCCATCTCCATTATCTGCAGATCCCCAGGCAAATAGTTTACAGCATGGATAGTATCCCAGAACCAAGCAAGGTCTGTCATATCTGGTGATGTTTGACAGTTTGCAGAAATTGCTCAGGGAGATGGAATTTTTCTTACAGATAATAAGGCTAGCATGTTCTCAGATTATCCGATTCACACTTTCTAATGATTTCTTCTCACTTTCCAGCTCAATGGCAGGACGGAATGCCATTTGATGATTACAAGCTAAACATATGTAGCACAGCCATTTCTGATGCATGCAGTTTTAATGCAAACTGCTACTCAGAATGACACAGTTCGAAAGTGGCATCTGTTTTGGGACTTCATATTTTGGCTTTCAGTTGGATGTGAAATGCAAATTCTCTGATATGAAATATTACTTTCTTGCATTAACACGGAGAGCCAAAGTGTCCTTAGGTCGTCTTACTGCATCTGTTGAAGTCCTCTGTTTGCTCTGAGTTTTTGCTGAAATACAAGCAATGCTTTGCTAACTCACTGTGACAATTTGCTTTCTGCTACTAGACCACAGTTAATCTTTTGAAATTTCCAAACTAGTGGTAGAAGAGGTCTTCCTTTAGTTGTTCTGCACTTAATTTTCAGTGACTCACAAATTGCCTTTTATCTTCACTGTCGGTCCCAGCAATCTCAGGGCTCAAAACAACGAATTAGTGACATAAGAGCAAAAGAATTTCAACATTCTCTTTTTAGAGCTGAATTCAGCTTCTACTTAGGAGTGTTAACAGCCTCATAATTAGATTTCTTTCTTAACATCAACTAGATTCTGCTAAAAAAAATCCCAGCAGTTTAAGACCAAGCAATCATTTTGATGGAATAGCAGCTATGCTTTTAACTGACATCTTGTGTACTGTGGTAATCCCTCATCTTCACATTAATTCGTGGAGTTCTGGAGACTGAGGTCTGTGCTTGAACTCTGCTTATGCATTGTTTCCATTCTTTTGCTGCACCCATCCTCCATAGACAGTGAAAATGGTTAATTATGACCTTTTCTGTTCCTCATGGGATGCCATGGAAAAGGAGAAAGGGGAACAAGAATAAAGGTGAAATGGCTTTCTCCCTTCCTTGCCTCACTCATTCACTGACAGTTCTCCATCACACACTTACTGCACAGTTACCTCCAGCCATCCTGCCCTGAGCCAGGTGAGATGTGCAACACTAATCTCCAAATGATCAGTGTGCAGTTAAGAAGTTATTTCTGTAAGCAATTGGTATAATGCGAAGCAAGAAAACTGCAGTAAGTGATAGCAGCTCATATAGCAACATTCAGGCAGAGGTGCACTCATGGATTGACAAGTCTCATTCATGCCAAGAGCATGCTGTATACCAGCTGCTCCTGGGGCTACTGCAATCTCAGGTCAGAAGCAGCTTCATTCATTCTCTTTATTCCAGCTTGTGAACACAAATGGACAGAACCCATTGCCTTACTGCTAAGCAGTGATTTTAATTTATTGACATGCGCATCGTGTCTTATGGAAATTCAGACATCAACATGCGCAAGGGCTTTCTGTCCATAGAATTTCACCTTCGGAAGTGTAAGGTCATATATTTATGAAAGCCTAAGTAATCTTGCAATAATCCCTACTCACTAGAGAACCTAAAGCAAGGAAAGCAGCAGTGAAAGGAAAAACTTATGTATTTCAAAATGCATTAAATCATTGCAACTAGCTATGAAAAGTCATGTCACATGTCACATGCTTCTGAAACATAATAATAAAAAATATGTCATAGTCTCAAACTCAGTGGTTTTGCAAAAGACAAGATAGAAGATTTGGGGACCATTGAATATACATCATTTTTGACAGTGATTTGTTTAATAAAGTTGTTTCAAAATATTTCTTCAACTAAATAGTCCTTATTTAAAATAGTTTAAGCAAAATAAAATAATACTAAGAAAAAAAAATCTAATATTCTCTATTATTCTCCTTGATAAATAAAATACAGCTTAGTTTTCTGGAATTCAGGTTCCTAACTTGGAGAACAAAGGATGATGAATAATTTCTAATCTATGAGAAGCGTGCCTTTTTTTTTTTTACATCAAACATGGCTCCTTCCTGCTTGGAGCTTCTCCAGGTGAGATTATTCACCACTCTTTTTCCCAACACTTATAAATACTGGCAGGGACTAAATCATATTTCACAAAAAGACTAAGTTTGAATTTCAAAGTTGGTTTTTGCAATCTAAAGAGAAATCATGTTGCAATTTACAAAGTCACACAAGCAAAAAACCCACAAAAAATTATATATATATATATAAATAACATATATATATAAATAACAAAACTAAAACACTTGGCAATGTAGAGACCATAGGCACATAAACAGTCAGGTGAAATAACTTACACTTTTAAAATCCTTCCTCTATCTCTGCCCAGAGAGAGAGACTGATGAAATGACAGACAGGTGGGAGAACATCCAACAAACCTGAGGCTATTCCAAATAGACCATTCCAAATATGCTTATACATCTATTGCTAAGCTATTGCTTATAAAGAAACATACAAACAACATTGCCTTCCCCAAATCTTGAGAACAGGTACTCTGATCCATGCTTTATCTTTTCCATGCCTTCGTCATATGTCATCCTACTATGAGTTATTTACCATATATTAGCAGAAAATCTTCCTTCTCTTCTCATCCGCATTAAAATCACAATGTAGTCTGACTGCTGTTGTGGCTATCAGATGGGGACAATACTGTGCAGCAGATTTACCTAGAAAACAAAATGCTCTCTCTTGATGTTAATTCTCTTAGTATATTTAAGGCTTCCCTTAAATATTTTATATATATATTCCAAAAGGAGAGTTCATATTTGTTTTTTTATAATAACAACTTTCCTAATTCTGTCCAGAGTCATGATCCATCATCATCCACCAGAGTGGCTGATTCACAGCTTTGGGTCCTGGATGCTCGTCTCCTTGTACTTGTGAAGTAATGTCAGGTTTACCAAATTATTAGTTTTTTACGTGATTTTTCTCTTTAGCACTCCACAACCTTAACAAATGTTACAGTTGGTGCACTACTGCTGGTGAAAAGACTGAAATGCTTTAAAAAAATGATTCTCTGTAGTAATAGCCTTGTAACATGATATCATGAATTTTCCTGATTTCTCAGTATGTCAGATACTGGATGCAAACTAATCTGTGAGTGAATCTCTGGGACAGAGGTGAAGCTTACTGGCCTGTAGTTTCCTGGCTACACCTTCTTGCCTCTTTTGAAGACTGGAGTGAGCAACATTGACTTTCCTCCAGCGTTAAGATATCTCTCCTATTCTCCATGACCTTTCTAAGATGATACAGAGTTGTTTGACAATCACTTCTGACAGGTCCCTCAGTACTTGTGGGTGCATCCCATCAGGGCCCATGGTTTTGTGTGTGTCGAGTTTGCCTAGATGACCTCTCATCAGATCGTCCTCAACACAGGGGAAGTCTTCCTTCCTCCAGGCTCTAGAATTCCTGAAATGTGCAAGTGTTTGTGTATCTTGTTCTTATACAGGGACACAGTGAGTCCAAAATTGCTTTGATGTAATATTGGAACATATTGACAGAATACATGCTTAGGAATTTTATTAAAAAGTTGGAGAATCTACCTTTATAGCACTATCTATAGACTGAAATTGGTCTTTCTGAAGCATTTCATTATGTCTTTTGAAACTGTCTGCACACTTAAATATTAGAATTCAAGAAGAGCCATTACCTGCATTTGAACTTGACTTTTGAAAGTGCAGTTGGAAAGATAACCTGTTCAGAGATGTGATTGTCATGTGCACTGCAGCACCACTCAGGTACCTAAGTTCAGTTCGTGAGAAAATATGACTGTACAAGTAACAGCGTATCAGAAGAGACACTAAAATATTTATATATTTTAGAAAGGGTTCATTTTTTATGAAAATATCACATATTAGGGGGGTCAAAAAATAGCATACAGTGTTATAGTGGAACCTGAAGTAAGTATTGTGTTTCTTAATAGATTTAATAGCAAGAATTCAATAATGTGTTTAGAAACATTGTAGATGAGTTGTGAGCAGTTTTATGTGATTGCATTTGCATAACTGCCAATGCACAAATTGCAGAAAGTCTTTATGAACAATTTGATCAACACAGCATTGATTGCAAGCAGTACCGGAGGAGCAAAGGTAATTAAATTAAAGACTTTTTGCCTCAATACACTAAATTCTCAAAATGTAATACCGAAAGAACTATTTTCAACTCAAAAGTCATTGGGGCCTGGACTGGTAAATTTGTGAAATATACCTTGTCTGAGGAATGGATTGTTCTCAGATTGTTCCAGTTCTACTGCTAGATTTCTCCTTTTAAATGTTACAGTGAAGAACTAAATGCTAAATAAAAAAAAAGTTTTTTTCACCATTTCTTCCCTGAGACAAGGCAGTGAGCACAGGAAAATCCAAGTTCAGAAATATACATTTCAACTGTAAATTATGATATTTCTGAACCCAATATTAGAAAAGAATTAGCCATCCATGAAAGGACTTCTAATGTTATATTGTAAGGCATATTTTCAGTTAATTGTTTGGTCTTTATTCTGTAAACATTCATAAATAATTATCTTTACTAATGTCAGTTATGCTCTGGTGTTAATGGAAATATTCACATGAACAGAGCTAATTTTGAACATATGCAATGTGTGCTTTTAAATAATAACCCATCCTTAAAATAAAAACATTTTCTGTCCAATTAGTCCAAGCCTACACAGTAGACTTCATGGGGATGTGAAGATCCCTGAACTAGCTTTAAATTGGCCACTTTGAGTACTGGAGAACTATTTCCATGATAGCAAGAAACCCTACTTGGACTAATTTACCTTTTTCTGGACTGAGTAAATTAGCTCAGGAGTTCCCAGTATGTAAAATAAATAGTTCAAAGCTAGTTCCTTTTTCTTATTATTCCACTATGGTCTCTAATACAGCAACATTCCAATTAGAGAGGCAAGATAATATTTTGCTATTTAAAGTTTCCTGGGATCCTGAATATGTTAAAATTTTGTTCATGTAAACCTGACTCTCATTTCAAATCACACAGAACAGTAGTTCTATATATTTGGAAATACAGTTACTGACCACATAGCTGGCCACAAACCATCCATCACAAACAGGATTTATTTAGGGTCTTATTCTGATTAGTTACAGGCTGTAAGTAGTTTTTCACTGTATCTCACTGAAAGCACTTCAGTACAGAAAACATAACCTATGAAGCAATTAAAATTGTAATAAATGTTTTAAAATTATAGCTTTCCTACTGTTATATTGAGGTTAAGAAACTTTTATAATTTTGTAAAAAGACTGCTGTTCTAAATGCTTTAAAATAACTTCCCTCAATTGGGTTGCTATGAATTTAAAGATACCCCATGAGGCAGAGATTTCAGTGCGCGATTATCACACGAGAGCTGTTACTAACACGTATGCATGCCTACTTTCCATCATATCCCTTCAAGCTCAGGGACTCCAAATTCTTTACATAACACCCTTTCCTGTGGTAGTGGCTGACCTCTTCCTGATGCTAGTCACTGAGCATTTATTCCCGATGATCCTCCCTGTGAATCCCTTTGTGTTGCAACCCTGCTGTCTGTTCTCTAGCTGGATGCAGTCTCCTCTTTGTGTCTGATGGGAAGGCCACTTTTTTTTTTTTTTATCTGGTCTAGAAGAAGATAAAGACTTCTTGCAGTACCGAAACTGTTTCTCACTTCTGCAGTTACTCTCTTATACCTCCATAAATTTTCTTGCTTCATTGACACAGTCTGGAAGGAGTGGTTAATATTCCAGTGTGCTGTGCTGGCATTCAGAAAGATGTTGACATGCTAGAGAGATGTGCAGAAAGAAACCTCTTGAAATTCAACAAAGACAAGCGTGGGGTCAGGTGTCTGGTGAGCAATAATCCCATGCACTCTGACTGACTGTGGACTGGTGTGCTAGAAAGTAAATCTGCAGAGAAGGGCCTGGTGGTCCTGGTGGACAAAATGTACTGTATTAGGAAAAACATTGCCAGCAGGTTGAGGGAGGTGATCCTTCCCCTCTACTCAGCCCTGGTGAGGCCACATCTGGAGTACTATGCCCAGCTCTGGGCTCCCAGTAGAAGAGAGACATGAACATCCTACAGTGAGTCCAGCAAAGGCCTGCTAAAATGTCTAAGGTACTGAAGCATCTCTTATATGAGGAAAGACTGAATGAGCTGGGCCTGTTCAGCCTGGAAAAGGCTCAGGGGGAATCTGATCAGTGTGTAATTATCTGAAGGGAGACTACCAAGTGGATGGGACCAAACTCTTCTCAGTGGTGCCAAATGATAGAACAAGAGACAATGGGCATAAAATGAAAGACCAGAAGTTCAAACTGTAAGTGAGGAAAAACTTATTTACAGCAAAGATGACTGAACTCCGGAACAGATTGCCCATTGAGGTTGTAGAGTCTGCTTCACTGGAGATACTCAAAAGCTGTCTGGACATAATCTTAGGTAATGTGCTCTAGATGATCCTGCTTCAGTGGGGAGACTCATCTAGATTTTTAGAGATCCCTTTGAATCTCAGCCATTCTGTGATCTTCAACCTAATCCCTACCTCCTCAACTTGTTTTCTGTCTCTCTGCTTTTCTGTGATAAGTTGATGGATGTTGTAATTAAACTTCACTATTCAGAATTTTCTTATATTCTTACCAGTTGCATCCTCTTAGGAGACATTTTTAGATGATAGCTATTCATACACCCTATTTACACCCACATACCTGTCTTGTTATCTATTGCTAGCTCAATCATTTTATCAAGAAGAGGCCATTCACTGTCTTCCACAGAGTAGGAAAGGAGAAAGAGAAATGCATTCAGTGAATGAATTCAGAGATGTAAACAAAAAATACACACAAAAAGTAGTTATTGAAAGTAATCGGCAACTGGAAACTGAAGTCTATTTCCCAGTTCTCTCACAAAGGTATTTTTCATGGATCCATTTCCAGGCTGTGTAAAGAGCTTCAGGTCCTACAGACTCTTCTTTATTTTTCTCTTCTCTGTTTTTCCAACGTGTTCTAAATTAAGCAGCAAAGAATGAAGAATAATTGCAAAATGCATAGTTTTTTGAAAAACTGACCAGACGTTTATAATGGTCTTCACTGTATACAAAGTAAATTTTTCCTCTTTCTGTTAAGACATGAATAATTAGGCTGGCAACGGCCCAACAGCCCTTCTACTGAAGGACCTTTATGTTCATAGATGCTGCTGAAAGATACAAACCTGAGCTAGAGAAACCTTAATTTCAAAGTAGTATGTCTAGGTAAAGAATGTCACACAAGTCAAGTATGTGTTAAATAATTTATGTTTCTCTTATAAAGCACTTTGTTACTTAGCATACCTATGAAAGATTTCAGCACACTGGGACTGAAAGAGAATTCAGTATGTCTTCAAAGCTGGACTGAAACTTGACCTAATGAAAGATGTCTCTGCCCACAGAAAGGATGTTAGGGTAAATGTTCTTTAAGAGTGTTTTCCAACACAAACCACTCTGATTCTGTGCTACTAAAACTGAAGAGCTCTTTATCTTATATATATCAAACAAATTTTGCTTAACCACATACCATCCAAATGTCTAAGAACAGAGAATGCACCACATTCTCCTAAGGGCAATACATTGCCATGACCAAATTCCTAAAATTCAGATCCTACCAATCCTTTCATTATATATTTATGGCTTAATCAGTGTATCTGGTTAAAGGCAGAGATTTTTAATGCATTTCAACTCTAAATGAACAAATCTGTGCATACCTTGGTACGTTTGAATAATTTTTAATTTTATTGAAGTGATGATAGTTTGCCAAACTTGATCTGAGGCCATGAAATACTACAACTCTTTGTTTGCAAGTTATAAGTGAATATTCAACACTTGATGACAGATCACCAACTTGCAGAGAACTCCCTCACTTTTAGAGAATATTCTACTGATCCTTCCTTATATCAATACTATGCTATTAATTTACTCCATCTTAAGAACTAACAGGTATGACACTTGGGATTGGAGAAGATACTACATTCACACATTCACACATTTAATGCTTTGTAAGTAGACCTGTAGACCACTATCTTGGAATTTAATCATGGCACATTACATTAGTGTCTGAAATTGGAAGCTCCTTAACTAGGTGTTCATTATTGGTAAAAATGCTATAGAAGACATTAGAAAGAAAACAATGTAAGCTATGTGATGACATAATTGCTTTAATTAAATTCAATTTCAATTGTGGCCATAACATATACTGTTCAGTGTTTACCTTCTTATAATTACATTAAGGAATATCAGATGAAGAAAAAAATAGAGGAAAAAAAATTGCAGATGTTCTACTGATTTATGTCCCTGTCACTTTCCCTTTTTGAAAGATACTGTAGCTTCTGATTCGACCTAAGTAAAATATTGTTAAATGTTCCAAAATTTCAGTTTAATTTCCTGATGGTAATTTGAAATTATCAAAACTTTTAAGAAGAGAATTTAGAGATAAAGACAGCAGTGCATGAAGACTTACACTCCACTAAAAATTATCTTCAATATTTATGTTTATGTGAGAAAAATAACACTGACCTTACAGAAAATACTTAGACAGTCTGCAGTAGTAATTTTAAAAATGTGTTACTAAAAACCCATATTTCTTACATTATCAAATGTTAATGATATGCTTTGATTTTCTATATCCAATATAAAACAGACTTTTGTAAGAAAGAGCATGAACAAACCATCAATCTACTATAGCAGATGGAAGCACTCACAAAGATATTTCTGAATGAAAGCTGGTCTGAGAATCAGCTATTGATGAAGTGATTATGAATAAATACCATTAACGCAGTTAACTCTGCAAGTTTGAATTGCTGCTTGGGTAAATGACTCATTGCCTTAGTCTGGTTAAGGTAAAGAACATTCAGAACAAAATCCAAGTCATTCCACCATCAGAATAAGCTGATTGTGAGGGGGTTCCAGGATTCAAATATCTTAATATACTCTTCCACAGCAGTATTATTTTGAGGTCAGGAAGTTTCTCTTCAAACAGAAATCCAATTTGAAGATTTAGTTTTTTAATTTCCATTTCTGCTTTGCTTCACAGTTGGAATCGATGCCTTCTAATGTGAACCTCCCACAACAAGGCAATTTTTCCTTTATAAACATTTCTGAGGTGTCAAAATGCTCCAGTCAGTTGACTGTGTTAAAAGATGTAGATTGAACAAAACTACAAAAGTTGTGATGCAAAACTACTGACACGTTAAACTTCTGAACTTCTGTAAATAGGAGATCAAGAGCACTAAAAAAGAATTTAATCCTTTGCAGATGATGCTTGAGCTAATAGTAAAGACAGCTTGAATACAAGAAAAGCAGAAAGACAGATGTGAAATGGTGATCATCCCTGGAACAGAAATGTAAGATGGATATTTGGGAATTATAAGATCACAGCAAAGAAAGAAACAGTAAATTCTTCGGTTTTCCTTTACTGTTGAAACACTCTGGGGAGTGATTTTTTTTTTGTAACAGATCACAGGGTTTTGATTAGTTTGAAATAAATATGCAGGAAGTATGAGATGAAACAGATTTTATGTCTGACCTTTGTAAACCAGCAAGACTAGATGATATTCACCAAGACAGAAGTCATATGTGAAATTATGGAGCAGTTGGCCAAGGGCATAACTTGTCATCACAAATAGAATCTGTATCAAAGTATTGGTGAGTTGCCAGAATAATTCCCAACTACTGAAAGTCCTGCGTCCTGGTAGGTCTGAATTCTGCCTCTGATTAGATGGTAGAATAAAAAGATAGCTGAAGATCTCTGGGGAAAGAGGCAGTGTGGCTCAGAGAACAGATGAAGTTCTGGTGTGTCACAGAATGCTGACAAAAGGAACCTAAATGCACAAAATACTTGAATTTTCAAAAAATCTTTGACAAGGTTATATGCAAAAGATCATTAGAGAAACTAAGGCATCAAAAAGTTGGAGCATTTGCATAGCTAATGAAACAAGAGACAAAGTTTGAAATGATCAGTGCAGAACTAAAATTAGACATGTGACTAAGTACATTGCTGAAGTAAGTGTGGAGAACTAGGCACCAAATAATTTCCATCTGCCAACACAAAGAAAGCAAAAGGACAAGCAAACTTATTGGTATAATGTGGGAGATAGGGGCAGAATAATGTATCTAATTTTTTACAAATATGCATGCAGAAGAGTGCATTCAGATAAAAGCACTGGAAAAATATGATGGAGAGACAAAGTAGATAAGAAATGCTCATAATTTAGAGAGACTTCACAGGAACTTTCAAGTGAAGCACAATGATAGCATTTTATATATATATATATAAATCTATATATATATGGTTTTATTTGCTCAAACACTCACACAAACCATTCAGCATCTGAAAGAATGATGGACAAAGAATAGGAAAAGAATCAACCTAAAATGCACATTAGAAGGAGTACATACACTGAGTAAAAGACAAGAATGAGTTTCAGGTATTTTTATGTGCATGATTATTCATAGAAAAAATATAAGTAGAAAAGTCTAAAAAAGGTAAAAGGTCAAACTATGAGAAGTTCTAACTAATCTGGACACTTACTCAAGTATGTGGTACCTGTTCTTCACAACATCTAGTCTTTGTTGTATTTTTGCCAGCTGAAAGCAAGTGTACTCAGTAAGTGTCTAAACCTAAAGTCAAAGGTTCCAAGGGAATCAGAAAAATAAGACTATGCAGATTTTAGAAGCTGGGACCAGAAACATACATGAACTCCATATCAAAGGCAGGTATTGAATATACCTGTTCTCTTGGCAGCTAAAGACTGTGGGTGGTTTTTTTGTTGTTTTTTTTTTGTTTTTTTTTTTTGTAATATTCTGTTTCACCTACTACACACTTTATAAATCTTGTAACAAAAAAAAAAAAAAAGGCATTCTGCAGTTTTATTAAATTCTTAAGTCTAAAATTGAAATGATCCTTTGCCATACGATGTCAAGAACAAGATTAGAAAAGTTAAACATTTTAAAATATAAGAAGACCTGTGTGCAGCTTTATACAAGGAAAATCATAATGACTTTCAAGTCACTATCAGAAACAAATCAAAATTCTGGAGACTTAGATGCTGACTTTACAAACTTATTCATGTGAGAAATAACTTTGAATATTTCTACAAGTAAAGCTCATAAAAGCTCACAGGTATGCTTGTGAAACTGAGTGAGAGAGAAAGTTGGAAAATGAAATCCAAGAACTTAGAGACAACAGTACACAGAGCCTATGTGTTAATCCATTCCCTGGTACCCTTCCACACTGGAGCTGGCTCTAAGTGTTGTAATGAGTCATACAGGACTGCTTGTTTTCAGGACCTGGCTTCTACTTAGTAACATGGATGCAACCTGTATCTATAGGGTTGGAAAAAAAAGGAGTACGATGGAAAATAGATCATAATTTTGTAAGACACTCAAAGATAAAAAAACTCACTTGTGCATGTGGAGTGAGCTTTCCCTTGGGACAGCATGAAATCCAACAACAAAGTACTTATAAGTGATTAAGTACCAACGACTTAGTCCTTTGAGTGTTACTGATAGTTCAGGTAAGACCTGGCTCTTAATGGGTTGCATAGCACAGACTGTAAAGAGATATTTAGAACTAGTTTGAGAAAACAACTTGCTTAAATCACAGAGGTCCCAGATCATGTGCTAATACCAGGAAACACTTCTATTACAATTCTTCTGCTAGTGGGGTGATGTTGTCAGAACACTGGGTCATTGTAGTAATGTGGAACTGATGGTTCAGAATTCAGACATGAAGCTACTGTTCCAAAACTTTAATGACCCACAGCAAAACTGCCTTTAGAGGAAGGACATTGTACCTGCCTTTAAAAATTCTCCTCATCTTGTGTTGTGTGATATCTGTAAATGTCACTGTGATCTTAGTGTCCTGTGACCATTTGTTGCTGCTTAGTTGACTGTGATGCATGGAAACCCAGTCAGTTAGGCTTTATATATATTTTTCTCAGACATTGACTGAGGTGGCAAGAAAGTGTGCACAGATAATCACAGTATAGTCTAGGTTCATTACCTTCTTAAACTCCTTGCAGCTTCTGCTTGTTATTTAATGCAAGCATGAAAAGTTCATCAATAAATTACTGCTAAGGCACAGATATAACCTCCACTGTCAGTCATAAAATGAATGACATAAAAGAATTAAAAAAAAATATCCGTGGAGTGATTGCTTGATAGTTGTTTGGCTGAATATGTAATGAATAAAAAAATGATCTGACCTTTCTAATGTTACTTACAAGTAAACAAAAAACAGATTGAAATGACGTTGTCATTGGCACACTGTGTAAGTGACAAAAGATCCATGTGGCACATACATGCAGGACCTGACATTTTCCCAGTGTCAGTAATTGTCTGCCATTTTTCTTTCATGCTTTACTATCTCTTTAAAAATGTTAGGAATGTTTGTGCTTATCCTGAGTGACCAGTCTCTGAATTGATGGAAGTAAAACATATACAACATACTGACACTTGAAACTTTATAGATTTCCTAAAGCAACAACACTTTTAAAGTTAAGGCAAGGTTGATTAAGTGCAGAAGCATTAAATTTTTAATGATGTCTCATTGATACCCTGCATAATTGTTGCTATATTCAGTGGCTGTCTCTGTAAGTGCTCCTTCATTATTCAACAGGCTGAGGCACTTTGTGAATGCTATCAAAATCAATTACATTTTGGCTACTTTTGGGGGCCAATGAGGCAAAGAATTAACCTCCAACTAATTTCCAAAGTCATTTACTGACTGATAGTTTAGCGCATTTACTTCCACAAGCACAGTATGTTATGAAGCATTTAAAAAATACAATATGCAATAAGATATGAGAAGAAATCTAAACAGTGAGAGGGAGACTGATGGGGCAATTGCTATTACATGATAAGTCAAAATAAATGTTGCCAATTGAGTGTTCAAGGCAATGAGATATGTGTAAGAGTTTGCGAGATGTACTTTCAACCACTCTTTAAAAATCAGTGCATTGATTGACTTAGCTTAAAACACTGATACTTATTTACAAGACATAGTCATCCAGCTATCTAATTGAATCTATTATTATTGAACTTCATAACTGGACTAACTGAAGTTGTACATAGGTTCTTCTGAAGGTAATGCCTCCTGTTTACTTCCATGGAAACTACAACAGACACAAAGATCACAATAATGCAGATTGATAGAGTTTAGCTACAAATTCTCAGCTACAAAACACTATTTTTCAACATAATCAACATTATTAGCTATGCATTTTGACCAGCAATGGACAAGAGTCCACATGCCACACTCGTAAAATTCTGCACCAGAGGATGTTCCCTTTGCCACTGCCCTCCGCTCCTGAAACCAACCACAAACTGCCTCACTGTACTTATATCCACTTTTTGGTTTCCACAAACATCCAGCAAGAATCAGTGGACGTCAGTGGGTGCCATTTTTTCCGCTTGAAGGTATTCAATGGCACACCTTTGCTTCATTCATTCTGTCCAACTGCCCCTCTGCTGCCATCTGTTCCACAGCAACAGAATGTAACAGAATATTGATAGGAAGGCAGCCTCTACTGCCATACTACCAACATCACCCCTAATGCCTTGGGCCAATATAATAAAATGGGTGGCATTGCTTTCAGAGCAGCCCCTGTAGTATAGAAGAAGGGAGACTGTGAATTGGAGAATTAAATAGAAGATGTTTGCTTTTCCCTTTCCACCGGACTTCAGTGGACTATCTTAGACAATCATTTTATTCATTTTAATGTGAATATCTTGGAGAAAACAATATTATGATATAAAAAGGTAATTTTTTTTTCTTCCTGAAGAAACTGGCTATATAACACATAGAACATCTATGACATTTAGACAAATGACTTAATGCTCAGGAACACTTTTTTCTTTAGATTCTACTATTAAAAACACAGCTAGAGTCAGGAGTCTACTACTTATTCTAATGAAAGAAAAATACAGGAAATGTGCCTATATAGAATTTATACATGAAATAGACACAACTCAAAAAACACTATATGAGGGCCGCTCCAAAAGTAATGCATCCTATTTTTGTACAGTTTGTAAGAGTGCAGAATAACTTAGTTGAACAGGCATATCTCCATTTTCTCTTGGACTACTACGGCATGATCTGGGGCAGAAGAAGCTGTTGAAGACACATCTGGCACTGAAAAGTATCCCTTAGTTTGGGATTTGCTGTCAAGTTTTGTTGGCTGGGTTGACCATACCATAAATACAGGAACTTCATGAGCCAGTCAGTGCAGTTTGTGCTCAGTTTTATGCAGAAGGTTGAGAAAAATAAAGAGTATGGTTATACATACAGACTGGGTTATGAGACTTTGGAGAGCAGCCTTACATCCAAATGTACCCTGGGTTGCACATCAAGCACAGCACTGTTATCCAGTCAAGGAGGTTCACTACTTTTCAACATAGTTGTCAATGGTTTACAGACTGGCTTGGCCCACTTCTGTGATGATTGATGCAGGGGACCCACAGACTCATGACCCAGGAAAGGGGAAGGGGGAAAGGGAAAAGGGAGATGGACCTAGAAACAAAACAGCAGCATTGATCTGAGGAGGAAAGCTAATTTACTAAATAAGATATCAGAAAGTAAAATAACACAATATAATACCATATTATTGGAATTGAAGTTAATAAATCAAATAAAACAAGCAAGAGAGAGTGCCTGATAAACCGAAGACCTTACTCTAAACACTGAAGGTGAGACAGCTAGTGAGCACCCGCTGCTGGGTCAATCTGAAAGGAAAGAGAGTGTCTCGTGATATGCAAACAGTTTTTACCTTTCCCTCTGAGTGGAAAAATGTAAACATACAAAGCAATGAAAAGTCCTCTGGGGAACATAGTTCTTCTGTTCTCAGACAGGTATACCCATAACTATCGATGATCCACAGAGTTGGAGCATTAACTCTTTAACTCTTAATGCACTACATGATGTTATGATGCACAATACCAATACCAAAAGTCATAAAACCATGAAAATAGTCAACACCAGTAACTATAGATTTTTACCAGTGATAAACAAGAGCCTGCATTTCACACTCATAAAAATCTGTACCAGTGTTTGTTATGCACTGTTGCTGTCACCACTGCTAAAACATACCACCCATTGCCTCACTGTGCTCACATCCACTGTTTGGTCTCCTGGAATGTTTACAAGTGCTGATGAATGTCAGTGAGTGTCATTTTTTCCACATGGTGGAATTCAGTGACACACCTTCACTTCATTCATACTTCCATATGAGATGCCATTTAGTAGAACTGTCCCTCTACTGCCTCTACTCTTGCACTGCAACAAAAGTTAATGAAATATTGGTGGTGGTGGGGTCCAGCCTTTACTGCCATACCACCAACACCTGCCTCTGACTTTCTGGGCTGACAGGAGACATTACTTTTGGAGCAGCCATTGTAAAATATATAATGAAGTTTGCATATATAAGAAATATAACTTATTTTAATCTTTAATATTTTTTATTAAAATATAAGACAAAAAACACAGAACAAGTGGGATACTAGACCCCTTTTTTGTGAACCTACACCTCAGGCTGTTTCCATGACAGTGGCTGTAATTCTCAGTGAGCCTTCCAGGTGTTCATCAGGGAGTTCTGATGAAATGCTGCTCCTCTTGTGCTTCATCCTTGAGAATGGTTGTCCACGAATGTATATACTGCCAAAAAAGCAATGACATGAATAAGGTGTGCTTGTGAAGTGAGGAATGTTTTCCTCTGTTATGAAAGGGCCTATAAAAGTAAAAAGACATGGTCAGATTTTTTTATTTTAGTGCCTGATTGCGCCTCTATACATTCAATTTGAAAAATTGTAGGTAGTGTATTTACGTCACTGAGAATGAAGTTGCAAATGTACCAAGAAATGTTGATTTTTTTGTCAATCTCCAAATGTTCTCAAATTCCTTTATCATATTGGAAAGTATGGCTGCGTATTTTTTGCTATTCACCGGTCTGTTTAGCCAGTGAATGAAAATGCATACAATTATTTACTATAACTTGAGCTGAGACTGCACTGTGCTCTCCCTGTGCCCTCGTTTCAGCTTAGAGAACGTTAATAGCACACCAGAATCTGGCTGTTGCTGAGGGATGGGTGTGCTCCTGGAGCTGAGCCAGGCCACTCAGCAGAGCAGTTGCAGCAGCAGTGGGAGGCAGATGGTGTGGTGCAGGGGCTGGGATGCAGTCCCAGCTGTGCTGGGCCACATACAGCCTGTGAGCTGCAGGTTGAACATACCTGGTCTATAGCCACATTATCTCTGCAGCAAGAGTATATGCAAATAAATAGTCAGTCACAAACTCAGTTTAGTAGTCAATGTTATTAGAGAACCAAGACTAGTGGCTAAAGAAGAATCATGGTCTAGCTGGAAGTTTCTTGAATCTCTGTGCTTTTCACTCAGTGAAGGATTCAATCCAGAAGGAAGGAAAATATTGTCTAAAGACAGCAGAAAGCTTTGATCTCCATTTTGTTGAAGACTGATGGAACTGGATCCTTTTAAGTGAAAAGCAACAAAAAACTTTCTGAATTGAATAGAAAAGCATTGGACAGTTTAGGCTTGGATTATTTTTACTTTGTGGCTTCAACAGAGATTTTGATAGTGCTTCTACCAGAAAATGAACATTATTATGACCTCTGGAGGTATTTGAAATAGAAGACATGCAGTAAACATGATTTGTGAAGCTTGTATGGCTTATTTAGGCAAAGATATGCCTCTAAAAAAACAAAACAAAACAAAACAAAACCAAATATGATAAAGCTTTTAGTAGCTTTTTTCAACTAGGAAGTGAACAATCTTCGTTTCCATTGCATTCATTTAAAGGTGAAATCGCTGACACTTTACAGAAATAAACACAAATTTGATACTATTATTGAATTCTATGTATTTTTCAGAAATTCTGGAAAAAAATCTCACTTTGGCTTAAAACCAGATGATTCTCAGAACATCTGAAACATGATAGACTACAGATTAAGCTTTATAGAATCATATATATATGTACATGTAATGTGTTGAAAGTATATCATGAACATGAGAACATGAGACCAGAGAAGGAGAAACATGACATAATGTCTTCTTGAAGGCAGTCAGCTCTGAATAGTGTCCCATCTTCCAAGCCTGCTAAGGTTACATGAAACCTTTATTTATTCTAGGCAACATGGCAATGACCCTTCTATCCCAGATGAATGCCCTAATCACCCATGTAGAGGCTCAATTTTATTCTCTTCACCTCTTTCAAGCCTGAATGTTAAGCTTCATCCTTAACAGAAGAGGATGGAAGTTATTTTTGTATGTAGCACAGTAGATTACACCTTTTCTCTCCCCAACCTCCCTCCCCCTCCCCTCCACTGGAATTCAGAATTTGGTTTTATATACTTCAACGTCTTTCCTTAAGTGGATGATTTATTTCTGTAAACCCAGGAATGACTTTGGTCTGTGAATCTTTGTCTCAGATACATTTATAAACCAGGGAGAAGCAGACCTGTGGACAGTTGCATATTTTTATTGGTTATCTTCCCATCCAATTGTTTATGCCTGTGAGCCCCAGTCCTACACGTCCTGTTCTTCTCTTGAATTATATTAGGACCTCAGGAATCCACCTTACTATGCTTGCTACTTCTAGTCATTAAATTTCTACTTTTGAAGATGAGTAAATGCATATCTTTTGGATCAAAGAGTGTTGCTACATAGTGCTTTTGTGGAACTGAGTGCGTGCAACTATATGAAAAATATTGAAATGTTATTGCTGTCTCTGTTAGTAGTTAATAAATGAAAAAAAAACAACAAAAAACAAACAAAAAAAAACAAACATAAGGATGTAGATTATGCTCTTGAAAAAAACAATATATTTTTGTTAATTAATATGGTGTCCTTCATGAAAGACTTTTAAAGGATATCAGTTTTATTTTTCATGAAAACCAGATGGAGACTTATTAACTGAACTCAGCGTATTTAGTTTATTCAAGAGATAAGTAACTTCATTGTACTATTTCAGTATCTGTACAGAAAATATATTTCAAATAGTATCTGCCTCTTTAATCTGACAGAGAGGTTGCGATTAAACCCAGTGGTTAGCTGATGAAGCTGGACAAATTTGAATTAGGAATAAAGCCGAAATTTTAATAGTGAGAGTAATTAATCACTAGAAAATCTCAGCAAGATATAAGGTTAGTTCTTCATCATTTCAAAAACTAAGATTGAAGATCTTTCTTAAAAAATGTGGTATACTTCAAAAAGACATTATTAATATAGAAATTGCCCAGTGACATTAGTTTCTCTGTGTCATATGAGGTCAGACTAGGTCAACATTGTGATACCCTTACCCTTAAAATCTATGAATCAATAGATTGACAGAGTAAGAAATAAAATAAAGGCTCCTTACTTAACCAAAGTTACCCCAACTGCTCCTTCTAAGTACCCCAATTTGATGACACACTGTTTTTTCTCAACAGTCTTCAACAACTAGGAGGACTGAAAAACCCAGGCTTCTTTCTACATATCTGCTGTTTCCGGCCTCTTCCTCCTTATGTTGTACACACAATTTAAAGACAGCATCCAGGACAGAGACAATTGCCCAAATTCAAAAGAGACATTTATGACAGAGCAGGAGGATTTTTTGAAGTACAGGTGTAAGGGTACAGAACTTTTTACATCTGCAGGTGTTGGGAATATTTTGACAGATATATACCACTACAGAATATTCTAATTCAGGTAAAAATATTCACTGACACACTATTTTTAAATACAAACTGATGTATCTGTCAGTTCCAATTTTTTTTTCACTCTTAATTAAGAGAATACACACGTGGAATGATAATCTATATGCAGACTAGAACTAAAGCAGAGACTTACATTATCAGTACATTGCCAAAATACAAAGAATATTTTATCAGCATGTCTTCATTTAGACAATCTGCAAGGAGGATGAAAATATCCTGAGCTCTGCAGAAGATGTAGCAGTTGCTGTATTAACCAGAAATGAATATTACTGACAAGATACATTAACATTATGTGGTGTGATACAGCTTCTGGGAATAACCATTTCTTATTTCATTAGTCCAGAGAAAGTTAGATGAATTCTTCCAGCCACACTTCAAATCCGATAAAAAGTTCATATTCAAAATATGTTAATCCTTTTCCATTTGCAAATACTGAGTCCATGGATTTATATGAAGAGAAGTTTAAGGGGAGAGAGGACAGGTGAGTGAAGAGAAATGGTAAATCTGGAAAAAAAACAGCAATTTCTATATTGGCAATAACATAAAATTCTGATAGGTATCTTGGTGAGGGTCAACCTTAAATCTTCTTGCTATTGCAAATATTTATTAATACTCATCCATTCTCGGATAACCACTTCCTTTTCTTCTTAGCACATCTTAATTTACTGTGCTGAACCAGCCCATCAACCCTTTAAGCAAGTTTCAGGAGCAAGTAGAGATGGGAGTTGTGCAAATATTGCTCTTACTGTTTAGCTCTGCAGTTTCTCAGTCATACAGACTAAAAGCAGAATCTGTATCATTCATCATATTAATTTGAAGAAGAGAAAGCTGAAAAGAGAACTCATAGCAACCTTCCTGTATTTAAAAGGGGAGTATAAAAAGGAGGGGAATTAGCTTTTTACAGTTGTAGACAATGATAGCACAAAGGGGAATGGTTTTAAACTCAAAGAGGGAAGGTTTAGATTGGATGTCAGGGGAGAGCTCTTTACAGAGGGAGTGACGAGGTGCTGGAACAGGCTGCCCAGAGGGACTGTGGATACTCTGTCCCTGCAACCTGATTGAGTACCAGATTTGGTGACTGGTGGCCCTGCTGGTGGCAAAGGGGTTGGAACTCAATGATCCTTGGGATCACTTCCAATCCAAGCCACTATATGATTGTATGATTGTATGGTCATTCAGCCCTGATTCTTTCTTTCTTGCTGTTAGAGCTTTCAGAAAGATATTGTCACTATATCAAACATGAAATAGAGGACAAATGTTCTTTCCAAGAACAGCGGAGAAAATATCCTCTTGCCCACAAATTCAAAACTTAAGTGGATTTTAACACAAATCTGTAGGCCAATGCATTAGTGAAATTTCCATGAGTACTTCAGTTCTCTCAACCTGTCACCAGAACATGATAGTCAACCACTATACACCACTTTGGCATCTGGTCACTGGGGGTTCTGAGGATGTTTGGAGCTAATACTATTCTTTCTCTTGAGCAAATACTACTAAAATTTTTTTCTGGGTTAGATGGCCCATTAAGGGAGTCAAAGAACAATGAAACTGTATATAACAGCATATCACTGAACAGCTTTACATTAGAATATGTTCAAGGAAAATTTTTTTAATAAAGTGCTCCACAGCTGTAATGAAAATCATTACATTCTTGATATCTGCATAAAAACAATGCAATCTAGTTGTAAACTTAAAACTAGTAATAGTTGTATTGTATACATGTCATATCTACACAGTATTACTTCCCTTGTGTTTATAGGCTAGCTTTTTACTTTGCTGACAAATAGCTAGTTCCTGTAGGTCTTCATAGAGAAATAACACAAATAAGAAATAGATTTCGTTCCCTCTTGAGAATTATCTGAATGATAATTGTTTGTTAAATCTTGTAAAAGCAGAAATCAGTGATATGAGCATATCTTTAGAACTTAGACAGATTTTTAGATTCCAGAGTGGGTGACAAGAATGATTATTTCACAAATAAACATGACATTATTTTCATGTTTACTTTTTTTTTTGTTATGAAGTGTATGTGCATTAGCAAAACACAGAAAACAATGAAATCCTAAAGAGCTGTTTCAACTGAAGAAGATTCTGATATAACAACATGAAAAAAACTCAGTTTGATTATGTGAAAACTCCCTGTTTCATTTTTAAACTAATTTGAGGGATACCAGGATCCACAGACTGTTTTTCACAGAATCACAGAATTACAGAATTTTAAGGGTTGAAAGGGGCCTCCAGAGGTCAACAGGTCCAGCCTCCACCAATGCAAGCTCCCTAGCTCAGGTTGCACAGGTAGGCATCCAGACGGGTCTTGGACATCTCCAGAGAAGACTCCACCACCTCTCTGGGCAGCCTATTCAAGTGTCCTGTCAACCCCAATGTAAAGAAGTTCTGATGCACCTTTGTGGCCATTTCCCCTCATCCTATCACCACACACTGCTGAGAAGAGTCCAGCCTCATCCTTTTGCCTCCTGCTCCTTAGATATTTATAGACGCGGATCAGATTCCGTCTGAGTCTTCTTTTTCCAAGGCTGAACAGCCCCAGGTCTCTCAGCCTTTCCTCATAAGAGAGGTATTCCACATCCTTTATCATCTTTGTAGGCCTCCATTGGACTCATTAGAGGAGATCCCTGTCTTTTTTGTACTGGGAAGCCCAGAACTGGACACTATACTCCAGGTGAGACCTTTTATTTATTTATTTATTTTTATTTATGTCACCAAATCATTTCCTTCAGCTAGGATGCTTTTCTTGGATGGTAAATATGCATCAAACAATGTCTAGACAGTGCTGGGTGCCTTGAATATAGTCACTGAACTGATAATGATGAATTTTTTCTCTGTAACAGAGCTTTTTAGGGGACTGATTGGACCATTTTTCTGATACAATTTATCCTAGCTAATCTTATGGTTTCTTTTTTTTCCCTCTCTCTTTTTTTTTTTTTCTTTGGGAACTAAAAGTAGCTATTTTCCACCGAGAATGCAAACGTCTTTTTTTTTTTTTCAACACAATTTGAATACAGTTATGAATAAAATTGTTTGCTGCCAGTTGATTTTGAAAGTATCTATTCATTATTCCTGTCACATTGTCTGATTTATAATGACGGCAGACAAGAACAAGTCTGTGTCACCAGGATCTAATGTCTATTATCCTTTTAACACTTTTCTACTTTCTACTTTTTCAATTAAAAGAAAGCATGGTTGAAAAAGTTTGATTTCTGATTTGGCTAAAACACCACATAAGTGACAGTTTGAGCATAGAATAACCTGCTTCTGAAACATTTTAAAATATGAAAATAGCTTTAACTGAATAGCTATAAAATATTTATACAGATAACAGAAGGAGAGTAAGTCAAAGCTTTGAATATTTGTATTATAATAAAGCATTAACACCTAGGTGAGTATACTTGATTAAGTAAAGGAGTAAAGATAAGCTTAAAATGCTTAGATTCTCACTTTATAACTTTTGTCTTTCCTTTAAACAATCTGCCAAGTGTTGGTATAATTTTGTTATTGGCCATCATTCAGAGCAGGGGCAGACATCCAGAAAAGCACTCAATAGTGTTTTGTGTTCACCTGTCCACCCCCTTATAGAGTGAAGAGCTGATATACTTAAAACTAGAAAATTCATCATCTAAGGAGGTAGTTCACACTGAATTTCTATGTCTCCCTACAACTTCAAATGGTAAATAAAAATATATTTATGACTGCTCTATTTTGAGTGGTGTTCATTTGTAGCTTCAAAATTAACAATCTCTCAGTCTTCTGCCTTCATATTCACTGTATTTTTGAGGCGTTCATTTTTTTCTTTAAGGATAATTTAGACTGCAACACTCTTTTATTCTGAGCAATACAATATTCTTAATGCCTTATACCTTAATCACTAGCATTTCTAAAATAAAATATTATTTATGATGATTGGGGTATATGTGAATCTCAGTTATAACACTGCAAATACTGAGATATAGTGTCTGCTGAATCATAAATACTCTACAGAATGATAAATATTCATCACTGTGGATGTTTATTGTGATAATTGTACTGGCTTGAAATAAAGTTTGGTGGCCTGTGAACACAGAGATTTCACAGAAAAAAAATTCCTAATGTAGTCTTTTTGGCTAAAACTATTTACTATTTGAAGAAATCATTTTTCTTCTAGGTTTTTGTTTGTTTTGTTTAAATTTATTATTTTTTCATAACCACCTGATAACAATTTTTTTTTCTTATAATATCAGAGTTAAACTAGAAAATGGTGTTGGTCTAATCACAAATTCATGGGATACCTGGATGCATGTAGTCAGCTGACTCTTTCATCACTGTGGTGATCTCATAGATTCATAGATTCAGAGATTCATAGATTCATAGTTATATTAGGTTGGAAAGGACCTACAAGATCATCAAGTCCAACCACCCTCCTGACACCATCCCTACCCATCAAGCTACTAAATCAAATCCCTTATGCTTCTTAAACAGTGCTAGGGATGGTGCCTCAACCACCTCCCTAGGCAGGCCGTTCTAGTGCCTGACCACTTTCAGAGAAAAAAATTTTCCTCAAATCTAATCTAAATCTTGCCTGGCGCAGCTTGTGGCCATTCCCTCTCGTCCTGTCATTAGTTATCAGGGAGAAGAGGCCGACCCCCCTCCTCACCACAGCCTCCCTTCAGGAAGTGGTAGAGTGCGATGAGGTCTCCTCTGAACCTCCTTTTCTCCAGACTAAACAATCCCTGCTCTTTGAGTTGAGAAAACTCAAAGATAATGACTGGCTTCAGATACTCAATATGTATATCCCATCTTCCAAGAAGAGGCAACCATGTCTCCTGAACGGCACAAGTCAGTATCTGAGGCACTGCACGGAATGAAACATTCTCTTCAGAGAGAAATGATCTGCTAGAGGGTTCCCATGGGCATGGACCAAAGCAGTCTCTCAGTTTCACATGTTCCTTTCTGCATAGTGCTCATTATACTACTTCTTTTCTGTTGACTTCTGGAGCTCTTTGCAATGACATTTGCATTCACAGTATTTATGTTACTCAGCAGGAGCAGGGCTTGGTTTGACTGAGATTAGAATGACTACTGCAATAAATGAACAAGTGTAACTCTGTGTGTAGTGGAGTATTGACACGAAGCATAAAAATTACATAAAAGTTCAATTGTAAATAGATCCTGGGACAAATCTAGAAAAGGAAAACTGTCTTTTTTTTCTCATAGTTCCTACTTTCTTTCTTCTT
The DNA here is from genome assembly GCA_036925125.1 of Oreortyx pictus. NCBI lineage: Eukaryota > Metazoa > Chordata > Aves > Galliformes > Odontophoridae > Oreortyx > Oreortyx pictus. The sequence continues at coordinate 163,033,117 of JAUPFR010000001.1, forward strand.
GTCTAACATTTGTGAGTTACAGTCAGGGGTTGAAGCATCCCCATGGGTTACCCTATCTACTTCAAGGACACTTTCATCCATCTTCATCACTATGCCAAAATAACCTCTTCACAGGTAAAAGAGAGCCCAGTGCATTTGTTAGAGGAAAGGACTTAGAAGATAAAAATAGTATTTTTGCACCTGGAAAGAGCTGTGGAACTGGAAAGGCCATCTAGGGTCAAGGTAGGAGGGAGAGAGAGGGTTAAACGAGTTTCTTTCGCTATGAAGATTCTGAAACAATATCTTCACTTTTATGACTTGTCCTCTAGAAACTTAAGCCCTGAAATTTGTATGATTTAACCCTCAAGACTAGGGTTAAACACTTGATTCTGCCAACTTCCAAATGTCAGCTGCTTTAGAGGCAGGATATCACACAACACTGAATTAAAGATATAATTCCTATTTACAGCACACTCCCTCTGTACATTGGCTTGATAATTTACCTCACAGCCAAATTATGTCCATGTACTCCAAATTCCTAGAATATATAATCCTCTCCTTTGAATAATGATAGCATTGCCTGAAAAAACAGGCTGTTTAATATAATAATAATATTAATAATTTATTATTGTCATAACTTTGTAATAAAGCTAGTAAACGTCCCAAAAATCTGGCTAAAAGGAAATGTTTATCTTTCCCTCCCCCCACCCACCAAAAAAAAAAAAAAAGTATACTTTACACTTCTGGTTAACTTCCATGAGTTGCTACCATAAGTTATGAAGAAAATAAAATATATTGGCTTACCCTTCTAGGCACTAAGATTCTTGAAGGCAATTCAGGGTGGTAGCTTATTCAAGTATCGCATTTTATGAAACTGTTCTTTTCTTTTAGAAATTCCTTTTTTAAAAATAAAATGAAATACCAGTGTTCTGGTATTCTGAGAAACAAGAAATTTATTTCAAATGAGTGAATGTATTCACACTGTACACTTAGGATGGTGAGGGATTGTAGGAGTTTATTGCATCTTGAAGATATTGTATCTGATTTTCCAGTTCAATCTAAAAAGTATTCAGAATGGTAGAAATATGAAAAAGTGCAAGAACTAGTCATTTTTTGATATCTTTCAAAGCAATGAGTCAGAGAAGAAATGTAAAAATATAGATAAACCTTAATGGTATTGAAAAAGCAGAAAATCCCTAATCTCTTGAGTGAACATTACTCAGGGTGACTCTCACTTAAGAGTCACAACATAATAAATGTGTTATTAGTGTATGAAGTTTTCTCTCTATTGTCATATTTAAAAGGATGAATGTCTTCACCTGCATGGAGCAAGTTGTTCTAGTAGGGCGTAGAAAAACAGTGGATATGTTAAAAATTGTCCTTAATATTATTCCTTCCTTTTTAATTCCACAGTCTATTTTTGTGTTCCTCAAGAGCATATGTACAATTCTGAAGGGATAGATGCAATGATTGTCTTTTGCACACTTTTCCAATTTTCCATGTACACAGAAAATTCTGCTAGTTCGTATGCAGAAAGTTGAGCCTAGAAAAGTCTGTTTTTCTGGAAAACAAGGAACCACTTAAACTGATCAACAGATTGAGTGCTCAAGTGGAATGTTATGGAAGGAAGAAGAGCTAAGGATATATGTACACCTTTCCAACACTATGCAGACAATCTTCCTCATCCTCCAAATCTGGTTAATTGACACTTCTGAATGCCTAAAAATGATTCCATTACCTGAGTGGAAATCTACCCACCTAAATTTTCCTGTCTAAAATTAAGTATTTAGACTAAGATAGTCCTGCAGGTCTGTTCTGCAGATGATAGAGGATGTTTTTAACCTCATATAACATGTATTTGTGCTGAATTCAGTCTTAGGTGTGAGACTAGCTGCCATCCAAAAGAAGAATTTCCATGTGTATGACGTGGCTGTACATCCCCTTTTCAGCTTGTTCCTGTCCAATACCTGTGCCATTACTGCTTAATATTCAAGTTCACTGGAGTCATAATTTTTCCCTTCTTGAGAACAGTCTGTATAGTGAGAACACAGAACCTTTAGTGAAAATAGTTGCAATAGATGTGGCAACATTCCACCAAAAACTGCAAGAAAAATAAATTCTTTCTGAATTTTTTTTAATTATTATTTTTAGTTATGAGCTTATTCCTAGCTTCCTCCAATAACTAACTTCCCTATTTGCTGTCAGCCCTTTGAAGTATGTTAGATTACCTTTCAAAAGTTTCTCATGCAGTTCCAGTTTGAATGTAGGATAAAGTATAAAGAATGTGTGCCAAATAATCAATTCTTGAGATCTAGAAGGAATTTTATTATTTACTGGAGGTGACTAGGCCTGTGTCTAATTTGCTAAAATATACTGTGACAGTTGTAGGCACTAGATGGCAATGTTACACACGCTCATACAAACTGCCATTAAAATGCAGGCAAGCGTTTAGTCTCTAAAGAAATGCTGTATGGTTACTACTGATGTTGTGCAGTTGTATTTGAAAAGTATCAAATTTTGCTTTTACTTTCACTCTAATGTTTGTATTTGGTAAAGAGAAAAAAACAAACCAAACAAAACCCAACATTTTTATCAATTCATATTTCTGCAGAAAGATAGGTTTGAATGCTTTTTAAAGATGGCTTTCTTTCACGGGTAGTATGAAGACAACAAATAGAACATACCCAAGCAAATTTCTGCACAGTTGTATAAATAGGTTTACAGAACTTCTGCTATTGCGTTGCAGAGGACTAGTGAGGGTATCAGAAGTGAGACACTGTTTTGAAGGTTATCCTAATGTGTCTTTTTCTCTTAATCTGTCATTACCTATAGATGAGCCTGGATTCCTCCAGGCTGAAAATGGAAAATCCACATGTACTGTCACTGCACAATCACACTCACAGTTCTTTCTATGGTAAACAGAAAATGAAGCAGGTCCAGAGAGTGAATCTCCTAACTGGAGGGTTCTCAAAGTGTTCTTTGGATATACAAAATTTCTGTATTTCTCTATTTCTGTTCTTTGGAGATACAGAATCTTTGAAGAACCAGATTCTAACCCAAGAATCTTAGATTCACAAACGTAATTCTAGGCTACAATAGGGACTGGATTTGGGTCCAGTGTTTGAGTGAATCCATGCTCCCTAAAGAGTGGTAAAAAGGTAGATGTCATTACATAGTGGTAATCATATCGATTAGACAATAATGACATCTGAATCTGGTTTCTGTTTCCACTGCTATGAAATAATCATGTGTCATTTATCTGCCCTTTCTGTTTTGTAGATAGCCTTCATTTAACCTGTAAAATTTGAAAATTAATCTAATATTCCTGACTTGTATTAAGGCTGTGGGACTTGATGTGCAATACTCGGTAGCTATCAGCATGGGAAATTAGAAGGCCACTGACCTTACAGGGTGTCACGGTGTTATCCGCGACAGTAGCCCAAGAGAAACCGCGAAGGGAGAGAGAAAGGGAAAAAAGAAAAAAAACCTGCCCCGTCAGTGGCCACGCGGCCGCCCCAGCAGAGCCGTGCGCTCCGGGGGGAGGGGGAGACAGAGGGAATAGATGGGTCTGTAAAAAAAACAACGGCACGATCTGAGAAGGAACGGTAACTTTACTAAATCTAATAAAATTGAACAATTTTGAGAGAGAGAGAGAGAAAATTTCTAAACCAGAAACTGGGAGCTTACGTTAGGGAGGAACAGCAGGGGAAGCACACGTGCTGAATTTTTTCACCGCCGCCGAGAGCGCGCCGAGAGCCCCGCGGGCCTGGCATCCGGTGCCCAGCTCCGCCCCTCTGCTGCTCCCACAGCATTAACTCCTTCACTGCCTGCATGATGTTCTGATGTGGAATACCGGCATCAAAACCACAAAACCACAACATTCCACCCCTTATTCCACATCATCACATCATGCTTAACACATATCTATATAGAACCAAAAACAGTAATAACGTAAATTACATACAAACATATCTATACATATATATATATATATACATGGAATCACAGACTGCACTCCCCCAGCATCAAATTCCCTTGTGGTACACACTGGACGTCCCCATTTTTATCCATTACCCACCAGGTGCACCCAGGTCCCTGTGCAAAGACAGTTCCACGGAGGGGTTTGCCCTTTCCAGAGGCTGGAAGGACCCACACCGCTTTTCCCAGCATGCTCTTCACATGTACTACAGGGACCTTATCTCCCTCTATGGTCTGTAGGGCGCTGGATTGTGTAGGACCATCTCGGTTGACTGATCCCCTAGTGTTGACCAACCAGGTGGCTTCTGACAGATTTTTCTCCCAATGCTTAAATGTTCCCCCACCCATTGCTTTCAGTGTGGTTTTTAACAACCCGTTGTAGCGCTCAATCTTACCAGCAGCTGGTGCATGGTAGGGAATATGATAGACCCATTCAATGCCATGTTCTTTGGCCCAAATATCCACAAGTGAATTTTTGAAATGAGTCCCATTATCGGACTCAATTCTTTCTGGGGTTCCATGTCGCCATAGGATTTGCTTCTCTAAGCCTAAGATGGTGTTTCGGGCAGTAGCATGGGGTACTGCATATGTTTCAAGCCACCCAGTGGTCGCCTCCACCATGGTGAGCACATAATGCTTACCATCGCGAGTTCGTGGCAAGATGATATAATCAACCTGCCACGCCTCCCCATATTTATACTTCTGCCATCGCCCTTCCTGCCAGAGAGGTTTCATCCTCTTGGCTTGTTTAATCATGGCACATATATCACAGTCATGGATAACCTGTGCGATGGCATCCATAGTTAAGTCCACCCCTCGGTCTCTAGCCCACTTATAGGTCGCATCCCTTCCTTGATGGCCTGAGGTCTCATGGGCCCATCGAGCTAAAAATAACTCTCCTTTGTTCTGCCAGTCCAAATCTATTTGAGACACCTCAATCTTGGCAGCTTGATCTACCTGATGGTTATTTCTCTGTTCCTCAGTAGCTCGATTCTTGGGCACATGCGCATCTACGTGACGCACCTTTACACCCAACTTTTTTGTTCGGACAGCAATGTCTTTCCACAGTTCCGCAGCCCAGATGGGTTTACCCTTCCGTTGCCAGTTATTTTGTTCCCACTGCTGCAACCACCCCCATAAAGCATTTGCCACCATCCAAGAGTCAGTATAAAGATACAGCATTGGCCACCTCTCCCGCTCAGCCACATCTAAGGCCAGTTGGACAGCCTTTACTTCCGCAAATTGACTCGATTCTCCTTCTCCTTCAGTGGCCTCTGCTACTCGTCGTGTGGGGCTCCACACAGCAGCCTTCCATCTGCGATGTTTCCCAACAATACGACACGATCCATCAGTAAAGAGGGCATAGGTCTTTTCATTTTCTGTTAGTTCGTTATACGGTGGGGCCTCTTTTGCACGTGGTACCTCTTCTGCTGGTGGTGTTCCAAATTTCTTGCCTTCTGGCCAGTCCATGATCACCTCTAACATGCCTGGACGGCTGAGGTTTCCCATCCGAGCTCGCTGTGTAATCAGCGCAATCCACTTACTCCAGGTGGCATCAGTAGCATGATGGGTGGAGGGAACCTTTCCTCTGAACATCCAGTTCAGCACTGGCAGTCGAGGTGCCAGCAGGAGCTGCGTCTCAGTGCCAATTACTTCAGAGGCAGCCCGAACTCCCTCGTATGCTGCCAAAATCTCCTTCTCAGTTGGAGTGTAGCACTCCTCCGAACCCCTGTACGCTCTGCTCCAAAATCCCAGGGGTCGGCCTCGGGTCTCCCCAGAGGCTCTTTGCCACAGACTCCAAGTGGGACCTTTCTCTCCAGCAGCAGTGTAGAGGATGTTCTTTACATCCTGTCCCATCCGTACTGGCCCCAGGGCAACAGCACGGGCTATCTCCTGTTTAATCTGCTCAAAGGCCTGCTGCTGCTCAGGGCCCCATGCAAAATTATTCTTCTTTCGGGTCACCTGATAGAGGGGGCTTACTATGAGGCTGTAGTTCGGGACATGCATCCTCCAAAAGCCTACTACACCGAGAAAAGACTGTGTCTCCTTTTTGCTAGTGGGTGGTGACATGCTGGTGATTTTGTCAACCACATCTCCTGGGATGTGACGACGCCCATCTTGCCATTTTACTCCTAGAAACTGAATTTCTTGGGCAGGTCCCTTCACTTTGTTTCGTTTGATAGCAAAACCAGCACCCAGGAGAATTTGGATTATTCGCTCTCCTTTCTTAAAAACTTCTTCTGCTGTACCACCCCACACAACAATGTCGTCAATGTACTGGAGGTGCTCAGGTGCCCCACCCTGTTCCAGTGTGGTCTGAATCAACCCATGGCAAATGGTTGGGCTGTGTTTCCACCCCTGGGGCAAACGGTTCCAGGTGTACTGAACACCCCTCCAGGTGAAAGCAAACTGTGGTCTGCACTCTGTGGCCAAAGGAATAGAGAAGAATGCATTGGCAATGTCAATAGTAGCATACCACTTGGCTGCTTTTGACTCCAGTTCATACTGCAGTTCCAACATATCTGGCACAGCGGCGCTCAGTGGGGGTGTGACTTCATTCAGGCCACGGTAATCTACTGTCAGCCTCCATTCTCCACTGGCTTTACGCACCGGCCATATGGGGCTGTTAAACGGTGAGTGGGTTTTGCTGATCACTCCCTGGCTCTCTAGCTGACGGATCAAATTATGAATGGGGAGCAAGGAATCCCTGTTGGTGCGGTATTGCCGTCTGTGTACTGTTTTGGTAGCAATTGGTACCTGCTGCTCTTTTACTTTCAGTACCCCCACAACAGACGGATCTTCTGACAGGCCAGGTAAAACAGACAGCTGCTTAATGTTGTCTGCATCTACAGCAGCTACTCCAAAAGCCCATCGGTATCCCTTGGGATCCTTGAAATGTCCCCTTCTGAGATAATCAATACCGAGGATGCATGGAGCCCCCTGTCCAGTCACTATAGGATGCTTCTGCCAGTCTTTACCAGTGAGGCTTATTTCTGCCTCCAACACAGACAATTCCTGAGAGCCCCCAGTAACTCCAGAAATATAAATCAATTCTGTCCCTTTATAACTCGAGGGCATTAGAGTGCACTGTGCACCGGTGTCCACCAGTGCCTCATATTTTTGTGGCTCTGATGTGCCAGGCCATCTAATCCACACAGTCCAATACACTCTGTTATCCCTTTCCCCCCCCTGGCTGAGGGCAGGGCCCCTCTATTGGTTACCTGCGGAGACTGGAGCAATTTCGTTGGTGGCTGATCTCTGCTGTAATTCTCTCACTCGTGCTCGTAGTGCAGGGGTGGGTTTTTTATGCCACTTCTTCATGTCCTCTCCATTTTCTCGTAAGAAGCTCCACATGGACACACGTGACATGAAGTTACTGCTGTCATTTGCTCGAGCAGAGAGGCGGTTGCCTTTGATGGCTGAGACTTTCATCAGTTTGATCAGCTCCTTCACCAGATTCTTTGGGTCATCCTCGTCTTCATCAGGTGTTTCTGACACTGATGCAGGCACATCCCTGTTCATCAGCAAGGACAATTCCTCCAATATGATTTTCAGTATCTTCTTTATTTCACCGACTTCTCCTGCTACCGTTGATACAGCTGCAATGGAAACGTGTGATGGCGGAAGTTGCTGTTCAAAGTTTTGAAGTGTAGTAATCACTTCATGAAATGGGAGTCTTCTCTCTCGGCCCTCGAGTATATTAAACGTCGCTACCAGTGTACTTGCGTACCTTTCTGGTGCTGTTTTTGAGAGCTTCCGATATACATCAGCTTTACACCATACTTTCTCAGGATCACGGTCCTGGTGTGGATTGTTAGGGACGAAACTAGGATCGTACAGCATCTCTACTACAGCCATTTCTCTCAAAAATTGGATGCCCTTCTCCACAGTATTCCATTTTTCCACCTTAGGCTCCAGATCGTCTTTGTAAGGAAATCTCTCCTTTACAGCCACTAGTACTCGTTCCCAGAGGGTAGCAACTCCACTCAGACATCTACTAATCCCTCTGTCGATAGCTGGGTCTCGAGCAATGCTTCCCAGTTGGCGGGCTTCGTTGCCATCTAGGGACACGCTGCTGGCACCGTTGTCCCAACACCGCAGCAACCAGGTGACAACAGGTTCATCCGAGCGCCGTACAAACTCCTTTCTTGAACCTTGGATTTCAGTCATCTTTAGGGGCCGACGAATAGTGGTAATGGTGATTTCTTCATTATCACTGTCCTCTCCATGTCTCACACTTTTCTTAGTGGCCTTTCTAGGTGGTGGTGGTGGTGCTGAGGAGGGCCCCTCACCTGGGTCTTCTTCTTCTTTCTCATCACGGTCCTCTCCATGTCTCTCACTTTTCTTAGTGGCCTTTTCAGGTGGTGGTGGTGGTGGTGGTGCTGAGGAGGGCCCCTCACCTGGATCTTCCTCTTTTTTCTCTGCTTCTTCTTCTTTCCGTTCTAGTCGTGAGGACACTCGTTTCCATTTCTGGCCTTCCACAGGGGCAACCGACACGGATGCCGGTGCTTCCTGTGATTGGTCAGGTTTAATCTCGAGGTTTCCATTATTGCTTTGGACCTTGGTTTGGAAACCATTTCTCTCCAAAATATCAATTATAGCTCGATAAGCACAAGCCAAGCCCCAAACAATCCGTTCCTTCTCAGATCTTCCTGAGTCACATGACTCCTTACCTAAACACTCACTGAATTTCTCAGGATCCCGCAGGTGCTCAAGATCAAAATCACATAGCACCGGGGGTCCCCACGCTTCTAATTTCTTTCCTAATTTTTCCCACCTTCCCTGCCATTCAACACTCTCTGGTTTTGGGGAAGGCTTCCTACACAGGATGTAAATTACCATTGCACAGAGTACATTCAGGAAAATGGATAACACAGTTGCCAGGCTGACATCTTGAACATAGGTAAAAACCCAAAAGGAGTACCTGGAAACCAATCCAAATGCCGTATAATCTGTCACATTAGCCAGGGTGTTTAGGCAGGAGGGAGGTAACCCCATCAGCACACTAAAGCAGCTGTATGCATATATGACTCCGGTGCTGAACATGAGGAGCTTAAAGAGACGCCAACATGCTCTAAGGTACATGAAAACCCTTAGTCCACTTAGCACCAGTTTTACAGTGGAGTACAAACACTGCATTGCCCGCATCCTCCACCAATAAATGTCACGGTGTTATCCGCGACAGTAGCCCAAGAGAAACCGCGAAGGGAGAGAGAAAGGGAAAAAAGAAAAAAAACCTGCCCCGTCAGTGGCCACGCGGCCGCCCCAGCAGAGCCGTGCGCTCCGGGGGGAGGGGGAGACAGAGGGAATAGATGGGTCTGTAAAAAAAACAACGGCACGATCTGAGAAGGAACGGTAACTTTACTAAATCTAATAAAATTGAACAATTTTGAGAGAGAGAGAGAGAAAATTTCTAAACCAGAAACTGGGAGCTTACGTTAGGGAGGAACGGCAGGGGAAGCACACGTGCTGAATTTTTTCACCGCCGCCGAGAGCGCGCCGAGAGCCCCGCGGGCCTGGCATCCGGTGCCCAGCTCCGCCCCTCTGCTGCTCCCACAGCATTAACTCCTTCACTGCCTGCATGATGTTCTGATGTGGAATACCGGCATCAAAACCACAAAACCACAACACAGGGTCGAGCTGTAAATTACAGTTTTTTTATTGACTGAATGTCCACTTTTTGGTACATTAAAGAGGTAACTTAGTTCTTTCCTTCACGGACCAAAGAATGCATAACCTTTAAATAAATCATAAGAAATGACACTTATCTGGAGAAAATGTTAAATTTACAGAATTCAGTATTCTACTGAGAGTAAATATGGAAAGTATTCTACAGCAAACTCAGTAGCACATTATTTACAAGGTCTGTTTCTATAATCATTATAAAGTGTAGACAGAAAATGAGTGGAGATGTTCAAACAAGTGATGAGTTTTAATGTTTGTATCCTATTTTAATGCCTATGTATTTCTACTTCATATTCATGTTCCTATGTTTGTATTTTAAAACGGTATACTTCCAAATGGTGGAGTAAATTTTATTCTTCCTGGTGTAACATGAAAAGTAAGACAATACAGTGTGTTCAGTTTGGACTTCAGGTGATGCTTAAGAAAAAGAAGGTAGATGCGTTACAAACACTGGATACTATGACAATGAATACGGTCAAATATTTCTAAACTGTTGATTATATGACTATTGCAAGCATTTTGCCTTTTACTTGGGAATACATGATTTTGATGTACATGATGGCTTGTATTTTTATTAGCAATCAAGCAAGAAATGCATCTCTGTATACTTAAGTTTATAAGAATTCACTGTAACATTTCTCCATAGTGTTTTAATTTATGAGGGCTACTCCAAAAGTAATGCCTTCTATTTTATTACATTGACTCAGTGTCAGAGGCGGATGTCAGTGGTATGTCAGTAGTGGTTGAATCTTCCTGTCAGTATTCCATTACATTTTGTTGCCATGTGACAGATAGCAGCAGAGAGAGGCAGTCTGACAAAATGGTGTGTGACAAGGCAACGTATACAAAGCAAAGATGTTCAGTTATTTCAGAAAAAAACTGTTGGTGGTATTTATATGTCTGAGTACATGAACATATACAGCAAATCTATCAATATATATGAATTATGTTCCAATCTGGCCTTGAACACATGGATTGCATGTAGCCATTGCTAGTTACGCTGTCATTGCAACTTGGTACAGGAATTCATTGTTTTAGCATCAAATCCTACTCTTCAAACATTCCACCTGTTCTCTTGGAGATCAGTAGGCCCCAGCCATGATATACAACCACACTGTCTGTCTGGACTGCTGCTAAGTACAAATAGTTCTTCAACTACAAGAACAAAAACTTAAAGGGCTGAATTCTCCTTTGGCTTACACTGTATGCAAACACCCTTGATTGTATATATTAAATTACCACGTGTTTTATTCTGTTTTAGTGATATTAGACTTTTTTTTTTCATGTAAATTCTTCTCTTACAGGTTAATCAGTACCAAAATAATAGTTTCAAACAATCCTTTGGATAAAAACAATAACCAACTTTACAAAATAATTATTTCATTCTATTCACTGTTTTCAGTTTTGCCAAAAAATATTTGGAAAACAGATGAAAAACGAGATCTAGTCATTCAAAAGATAACACTGACAACCCCACAAAAACTCAAAGAGAACATTAAAAAAATAAATGTTTAAAGTTAAATAAATTGATTTTACACAGTGAAACTTTGATTTTATTTGAACTTCTGCAACATACCTTTCACTAGTTTAATTGAAAGCTTTTTTCTTTTAACAACACTTTTTCAGCTTCTTTTATCTCCAAAAGTTAAACTCTGTCAAACATTGACTAAAAATTGTTTTTGCACAGCTTTACATATTTGCTCTACGGAATAACAAGTAAGAACAGTCTGTGGTAAGTCTTTACATGTCAGCAATTAGGAATTTGAGGGTGAAATGTTTGCTATTATATATGAAAGTGTTCTTGGCTGTTTTTCTTTTGATTGCCTATTTTCCCCATGTGTTTGTTGACTTTTCTTTTTTTCTCTCTTATTTTAAATGAAAGAGATGGTGAATTGATTCAGTGCTTCAGATCATGTAGATTTCCTAGAAAAAGTACTTGTCAAGGGTTTACAGGATGGTTTGTCCTGGTTCTGTGACAAACACAGTGGGGGGACCCAAGGACCCATGACCTGGGAAAAGGAAAGAGGAAAAGAAGAAGAGAACAGAGAGATGGGCCTAAAAACCAAACGGTGGCAATGATTTGAGGAAGAAAGTTAATTTACCAAATAACATATTGGAATGTAAAATAACACAATTCAATACAATACAATATAGTTCGAATTGAAGCTAATAAATCAAATAAAATGAGGGACTGTCCAGAAACTGAAGGTCTTACTCTGACACCTAAGGCAAGAGGGCTAGGGAGTGAGCACTCTGCTGGAATGCGTAAAAAGGGGAAAGAGAGGGATCTTGTGACTTGCTAACAGTTTTTATCTTTCCCTCTAAATGGAAAATGGAAAAATGCAAAAAATGCAAAATAACGCAATGTCCTCTGGCGTATGTCTTCTCTTCTGAGACAGATATACTGGAAACTATCAACGATCCACAATACAAAAGCATTAACACTTTAACTCCAAGTGCATTACATGGTGTTAAGATTTGGAATACTGATTCAAAAAATCATAAAACCATAACAGAAGTCTTTCTAATTATTAAGCTGTTGATATTAGGTCATATTTTTTCCTTTGAGAAACTATTGGGGAAAGACAATCTCATATTTTTCTCATAGTGTTTGTGTTTTAGAGGACTTGAAGTGAGTTAATTCAGTATTACAGCAGCTGTAACACCATTATTGCTTGCAGTGGGTGTTTTAGTAGAAGATGGTGTGTTCTGGTGACATTCAATGCAGAGAGTGAATCTGAAGTTCAAGGTTTGAATGTGCTATCTTAAAATCTTCTTTTTATCCCTTTCTTCAGTATGCAGAGAATGGACAGCTTGGAGCTCAGGTACAATAAAGTCCATTTGATTTCTCTCTTTGGCAGTTCACAATTGCTCTGTGATGGTGAATACAGCTTTGAGATATCATTGAAAGACCTGCATATATTCAACCATATACTTGGATCAAAAATATCTAAGGGGAAGTAATCTAACAAATAAATAAAAAGAAAAATGAGTAAAGGAGTTTACAAAGGGAGTATTCCCTTTCCTAGGAAAAAACCAAGATATTTTTTAAAAATATATAAGTTACTTAGTGAAAATTCTATATATATTTCTGGACAAAGACCATAAATTCATTAGTGCGAAAGACAGAAACTGTTTTCTTTTTTTTTTTTTTTTTTTTTTTTTTTTTTGTCTCAAAGCTTGCTTTGTGAGGCTCTTCTGGTGATAAGACTCTAAGTGAGAACTGCGGGTTATCTAGGTGGGTGTCACCATGCCACAGTGCCTCTGCTTATTGTTGTAAAGATAAGCAGAAGCAGGGACAAGTCTGTCTTTTTAGGGGTTTGACTTGGAGAAGCTAATCACTGCAAAAGACAATAATGCTTGTGCATGGCAACAAAGGCACCACTCCCTGATGGCTTATCTGTTGGGCCCGGTATGTCACATTAACAGAGAGAAAAGAAAAAAAACTGAGAAATGGGGGATAAAAGGCCTTCACTAAACTAACGACTTTGGAGAAGAACTCCCAAAGAAAAAATTCTTTGAAGGAGAACTCCCGAAGAGCAAACAGAGAATTTCCTGAGGGGATGAACCCCTTGGCCTGCTTGCTGCGAAACTTCCCAGCTTTCTTCCATCACCCGCAGAGACCAGAGAGTTCCTGAGATCAATGGACCTATTACAAACCTCACTGGACCCACTGCGGTGATTATATCTCTCTTGCTTTCTATTAAGACTCCTTGCTTTTTATCCTTTTTCTATCGCTCACCTTCCCTTCTCCATATCCCTAAGCAACTAGTAATTGTAATAAACCGGTTGGGCTAACATTTGACCTGTTGTGTCTTAATCTCGCCATTGGGTATACACATAACCGAAGAACCACATCTCTCTCCTCTATATTGGAGCATGACAATTAGCTGGTGTGTTGTGCTGAGCTTCATGGAATGGATTTTATTATTAGTTTCTGAAATGTATTTTAATATTCTTACCATAGACAGAATCTAATAAGCTATGGAATAAAAAAGGAAAATGCTTCAACTTCGAAATGAGTAACAAGCTATACTTTCACCCTAAAAACTGGGGCCTACATGAGCAAGCAAGTAAAAGATAAAGGTTTTCATGTGAGAAGTTCAGAATGAGTGAGTGCAATGTTCATTGTAAAGACACAGTTATAAGAAAAAGTGTTTCTCAGAAAAAGTGTTCCAGTAAAAGTGGTCGTCTTTATCACCTGCTACTGTTATTTTTACAATTTTTATGTATACGTGTTTGTGGGAATTCATTTTCAAAAATATGACCTATAGTTATCATTGTCATCTAATTTAATGATGGCTGCTACTAAGTCAGTTAGTCAATGTTATTGTGAAGCTTGGATTGGATTGGAAACTACTTGGGTGACATTAATTTCAATTGGATTTAAATGTGCTGTTCATCAGTGCTTGATGATTACTAGACCTGAAGTTGTCCTTGTTGATTAGTTTTGAGAAGTGTTTTGCTGGTACAGTTAAAAAAGATTTCACTTTCAAGCTAGCATATGTACTTCTGTTTTGTTTTTGTTATTGCTATTATTTTTTCCAATATTACTTCAATTTTCTTGTTAGGTAAATAGTATAAGGATTTTTCATTAATGGTTCTAAGACAAATTGTGTCTTTTGACTTTAGAGAAGGCATCAATTGGCTTTTGTTTGATTTACTTATCAGAGGTTAAAAACAGACTGCGGGCTTTTATAGGTTCTATGTTAAAAACTAATTTTTCTAACTTTTATGCTACAAATTTTCATACTTGGAGGCAATTATACTACATTCAGAGCCCTTGAGTTTCAATGCCTTTGAGTTTTCAAGATTTACTTCCAAAGTATCTACAGAAGCAATGGGGTCTTTTTCTGTATAAGTGCTGTAAAAGTCATAGTTTGTGACACAGGATTCTCTTAGTTTCTCTTATTTTGTAGATTGAAACTCTTTCAGCTAGATCAATCCAATTAATTGTTTAAAAAAGTGAACATTGATTTTGGATGTTGTCTTCTGGGTTTTAAGGATTTGCTTTCAGCCTTGCCTTGAAATCCTAATCCCTAAAGCTTTAGAAAATGTGCTTGAGAGATTTCAAACTAAGGTAATTTTTTATTTGGATTGGTTTAATTTTGTATTGTTTACTGTGGACTTGTTTTTGTTTTGTCTTGAGATTATAATGAATTTCATAAAAATGTTTTGCATTTGTAAGTAAAATCACATCTGTTAAGAGATATTTAGCTCTGTAATAACTGTATTTTGAAACATTTCTTATTAATATAATTGCAGTAATTACAGTAGTGAAAGACACTGGAAAGTCTACCTACATGAAAATTGAAAACTAGTGTTATTTCAAAATAACTCAGTAGATAACTTATAAAAAATAAATAAAATGTGTTGGTTTTACAAATTCACGTATGAACAAATATGTACCTCAAATCAGTTCACAGTACAACTGTTGTTTTGGGAGACAGATTGTGAGATAAGAACTTAATGTGTATATTCTAATATGACAGATAAGTTGTTAGGAAAAATAAGGCAGAAGAAGACACATAAATAATAAATCCAGAAAAATCTAAGTAAAATATAGCCAATAAGGAAAGTAAGAATAATTAATTTGAGTAAAAGATACAAAAGTTCTGATTTCTTTTAAAAAACTCTCTGCTGGGCATATGCATATGATTTGAATTTTTACCCTGAATTTTGAAAAAATACTGTAGGAAGGATATCTTGATTTTTGTAATAAGATCTCCTACAAATGACATAATGTATAGTTGTACTGTCGAGTTTAGGACTCTAAGCTTTGTGAAGAGGAATTACTTTTGTTAAAATTTGTTTGCTTGGTGGGACCTTGTTTCCTCATTTCTAATCTCTAGCTATCACTGCAGTACAAATATTAAATAATAAATGTTCTTATATTTCTCTTTTACAGTTTTATAAGCAAATACATGTCATGGTAAAATGGAATAGATGTTGGATTAAACTTGTTTATTCACCTTGGAATGTTCTTCAGTCAAAATACATTATTTTAAATTTAAAAGCTTTCTGTAGTCTATTTAATCTATTTAGCCTATTTAGCATGTTTCCTTATATTCATATAGTGTATGTTAAGGAGATTAAAAGTCAACTAGAATCACTGTGCTTTTAAAAGCTGTCTGGTATTTCAAGATACTATTTTGTTTCACACATGGAAAACAAACTAATACTTTAAAACCAATTACATTTATGACTTTGTTGTTGAGAAGGTACATTTTAAATGCATTTTCTATGCTAGCAGATTTTTCATTTTGGACGTAGCAAATTGTTGTTGGTGCAATAATACCAAGATTTTATTCACTTGCAATAGGATTAATTTACATATTAAAACAATAAGATGCCTACATCTACCTATAAATATATGACCTACAGAGCTTGTGCACACTTTTAGCTTTACTTCTGGATGCCATCAGGATTTGATTTGGAGTCCAGCAGGCCAAATGAAACTGCTGCTGATACTGGTAAAATGAATAAGTATAGGAATGAATTGAATGATTATATTAACTGTTAGATACTTTGTGAGTTTATGAAAGTTTGTGATGAGTTGAAATTCAATCACTAGAAGTCTTTGGATCACAATCTATTGTTGAATTACTATCTGTTTTGGATAAATAAGGCGCTAAAGGCTTGTTCTTATATGGTAAGATGGACACTTCTATAGGAAGTATTCTAAATATTTACATAGAAATTACACTGTCTGATTTCAAATACTTTACACAGTATTATGCATTTGATTGCCATCAAACGTCAAAGTTTATCATAGATGAAATCAATGATTCCAGGTTGCAAACGCTTTGAAGTTAAAAGTAAATAGTATATTGACTTCTTGTCACTGGTTAAATGACAAGTGCTTTCCATAATGAAATACAGATGTTCTTCTATAACTCTCACATTCAGCTCAGTAGTTTACTGTCTGAAATACAACTGTAGATGTTTTATTTGAGAAAGTTGTCCTGCTTTCAACAGTCCTCAGGGTCTCCTGACCAATCTCTAGCTATGACAAGGTTAGCCAGTAGATTGAAAATCACTCTTCTGATGACAGTGAATGACAGTGTTAAAAACTGAATTTTAGAAACCCAGAAGACTTGTTGTCATCTGTGTTTGCATCTCAGTCTGACCTATTAGTCTGCGTGCAGGTAACCTCAATTATATGTAGTAAAAATGATCAGTATTATCATTGTACCAAGAATCTGGCATAATGCCACCCCAGCAGTGTCAGAACAAATACAATGTTCTGTCATGAAAAGCAAGCATACCTGAGAAATAGATTGTGTTTTAACTGGAATAACTGTCAGCAGAAGAAGAGAAGGACAAAAATTTCACTGGAATGTTGCTCACTGTAAAATAAATGTGATTTATCTGCAGGTTGGGAGGGAGAATTGTGGCAAATGTGACATGGACACATATTTTCCATTATTGTTATATGTGAGCTCCGTGACTTAAAAATAGAAGAAATCAACACACCAGTGAATGTTAAAATTTTAGATTACTTATGATCTGCATTTCTAACCACACAGATACAAGGAATCTAGGTGTCTGTAGAGTAGTAGGAACTAATTAGTTAGAAAGCTGGGCTTTTTTGCATATGGTCCTTGTCATTTTTGTCCAAATATATGAAAAAATACTTCAGGGTGCTGCATACATAACAAAGTGTTAGGGACAATATGATGTATTTGGAAGATGAGATATGCTATTTTTAATTCCGCTACTGTTTTATTGTTATCTTACTGTTTTGTTTTAATTGTCTTACTATCTACCATTTAAATTAGTCAGATTTTGCTCCCATTAAAATCATGGACAGACTTTTTCCTAAGTTAAATGGAAATTGAAGTCCATATCATAATAACTGTTTCTGTAGATTTCCTTTTGATTCATATTTGTGGATGTCACATCTTTGTAATTCCATTTTTTCTTTTGTTCCAAAATCCTTTGCTTACATTAATTATTAACTGTCACTTTCAGAATTGGATAACAAAACTTATAATGCCTTCATAAGCAGAGCAGGTTTTAACATGTGTGTATTTCTTTTACCGGAATACTGTTGTGAGCCACATGGGATAGAGCCCAAAACCACTTCTTTTCAGTTATCATGACAGTTGAGCTTGAAAAATATCTTGCCACTACACTCTTTCATTACGATTATTATTATGGAAATGAGCTCAAGATACAGTGTGTTATACTTAATCTTTGTTGTGGTTTTTATTTTAAGAACAAAGCAGTGCAACTTTATTAACATATTATGATGTGGAATACCAACACCAAAAAATCATAAAACCATGACAGTAATACAGAAAACACAGTGGTCAAATGTACCTAATAATATTTTTAGCTGTTCATGCTTAGATAAGCTATGCATTCCACAGCCATCATTAGGTACACTTACTTTGCAAAATGCATCAGGTATTGATTACTTTTTTTCCAACAGAGTATGTAAAGAGAACACAGCAGGTCATGAGAAGGATCTGTCCTTATGACAATGATTCCAATGAGAATATAAGCTTTCATTCTCATCTTTTCTAAAGATTAGAAGGTCTACATTTCCTTTTTTACATAAAATCTCATTTTGGAGCAACACAGTTCTGCTCTGAAGTTAACTGGATCAGTCTGCCTCAGAAAATGGGAAACCATAGATTTTCAGACATGATCTGAATTTTTTCTCTCACAATCTCCTCCTTTTCCATTTCTCACAAAAAGTGTCAATCAAACCAGTGTCATATCATCATTGTTAGACCGAAGAACACTTATGTTTGTCATGGTTTTATGATTTTTGGTATTGGTATTCCACATCATAACAACATGTAGTGCATTAAGAGTTAAAGAGTTAATACTCCAACTCCATAGATCATTGATATTTCCGGGTATACCTGTCACAGAAGAGAAGAACGACATTCCCCAGAGGACTTTGCGATGCTTTGCATTTTTACGTATTTTCCGCTCAGAGGAAAAAGATAAAAACTCTCTGTGGTCACGGAACACTCTCTTTCCTTTGGGATCGACTCAGCAGTGGGTGCTCGCTGCCGTATCGCCTTCAGCGTTAGCGTAAGGCCTTCGGTTTATCGGGCACTCTCTCTTTTACTCATTTTATTTGATTTATTAGCTTTAATTTCAATTATGTTGTATCATATTGTGTTATTTCTTATTTAGTAAATTAGCTTTCCTCCTCAGACCGATGCCGCTGTTTTGTTATTAGGCCCATCTCCCTTTTCCCTTTTTTCCTTTCCCCCTTCCCCTTTCCTGGGGTGTGGGTCTGTGGGTCCCCCGCACCATTCATCACGGAACCGGGCCGAACCAGCCCATAAACCGTTGACAATGTTTCTGTTTTAAGTTTCTCTCCTGGTTGTATTATACTTTCCTCTTTCTTACCACGTGACTCCATCTCTTTCACCCTCTGTCTACATACGTTTTAGTTCCTTTTAACCACTTATGACTGAAACTATTATTTCCATGTCACTCACTTATGAATCTTACCTCTTATAGTCACAGGATATCATGCTTCTCATTTTATTCAAGGCCAAGACTGAACATTTTCTAACACACTTCCTTATTCCTTATTCCTAATTTTGCTCGCTTCAGCATTTTTTTGCCAAGCTAACTTATTTTCAGCTATTCATGCTCGATATATATACAAGTATGTGTCTTGTCATCCGTCTGTTAAAAACTGAGGTATGCAGTCCAATCCTGCACAAACTCTGTTCAATAGTTTTTAGTATCCTTTCTCACCACAGGGCTACAGTTGTGAGACAAGATTGTAGGCCTCATTACTAGTTCCCCAAGTTATCCAAAGAGAAAGTATGAAAACTTAAAGACAAAATATTCTCCCTCATTCAACTAATTTCATTCTCTTTAATTGGCTTGTGGAAGACCACATGAAATGAGGATTTGGGCAAGTATTTTCCTAGATAGCGTGTAACTCTATGTAAAGGTATTTCCAAGTGAATAAAGTTTAATTACGTAATTTATGATTCTTCATTTTTATTTATTTTCAGTATTCTTTTTCCACCAATGATAGTAACAGAGATATTCATCAGGATCATCTCATGGGATGCAAACAATACATAGCCTCAGGTTACAGTTGAACAAGAGGCATGACTACCATCAAATTTTCTTTGACTATATGGCCATAATATTTTGTTTCGTAACTACTCCATACAGACTGAAAAATACAGGGCAAATACTCCAGAATTGCAGCGATAAATCCATAAGAAAGCAGTGCGGTCGAAAGGAGACACGGACAAATGTAGATCAGGACACAAAAACTACTGCATCATGATATTTCATATTAAATGTATGAACAATTTGTTGTGACTTCTCACAACTTCCTGTTGCACATGCTTTGCACTGTCAATATTCTATTTACGTTGTTATTACAGAGAAAAAAATCACTTAATCCAGGAAACCATATTAAATATTTCCTGTGGTTTAACCTAATTGTATAATTATTAATGTTTAAATCACCTATTGATGTAATGAAAATAAAACATATAGAGACAAATAGACTTTAATAGGTGTTTTTTTGTTTGTTTGTTTCAGAAGAGACTCTAAAATGTAATCTTTTCTTTTTGTTACTGAAGTTTATGAGCCCCACAAGGAAAACAAAGTTTATTTCTGATTTATCTGTAGAAAAGGAGCTACAGTTTTTAATCATTATAGTTATCATACACGAGTCAGTAATGTGCCCTTGCAAGAAGACCAGCAGCTTTTCCTGGAATGCCTTGAATGCTGAATTACTTGATCTGGAAGTCAAGAGCGTGCTCATTCCCTTTCCTCAGAAATTCAGAGGCCACACCTGGTGTGCTGGGCCCAGTCCCGGTCTCCTTGGTAAGAGAGGTACCCTAATATATTGGTGTGAGAGCACTGTAGGGCCACAGAGGTGCTGAAGGTTACGTGAGCTATGCAGAGAACCTGAAAGAGCTGGGATTGTTCATCCTGGAGAAGAGAAGGCTCAGGAAGATCTTACCTAATGTGTACAAATACTTGATGAGTATTCTGAAAGAGTAATGAAGATGGATCCAGGCTGTTCTCAGTGATTCCTAGTGAAAGGCAAGGAGGCAATGGACACAAAGTGACATTTAGGAAATTCCATTTAAATGAGAAAAAACCTCTTTTATTGAAGAGGTTACTTTGAGAGGTTGTGGAGGCTTCATCTTGGAGGACCCCTCCTAGACAATCAGCTGAGTAACCTCTTCACACCACTGCATTGGTCAGCAGAATTGCAGAAAATGAGCTCTTCTGATAGCAGTAACCACACCTAACCTACGAATTTTAAAGCAGTACACTACAAATTCACTGTCTACAAGCACAATTCATTTTTTTTTTGCAGAGCTCACAGAACTTGCTATAATGCCTAATTGTATACAGTGACACAAACTATATAATTCTGATTATGCTCATTTTAACAGTGAATCATATGAAATTGATAGACTTCAGTTTTAAACTTGGTTATTGGGCCATATTAGTTTGTCATGTATTCACACTTCTACTTTCAAAAGAAAATCAAGAAGGCTTGAGTGATTTTATCCTTATAAAGAGAAGGACTGTTGTTAATTTACACTCCTTTCTTAAATTTCCAAATGTTTCAGCATTTACTCAATTTATAGACTTTGACTTCCAAAATGATTTTCTGATTTTGCTTTTATGTTGGTCACCTAACTTTTTTAAATACTGAGAAAATACAGTCTTTGTTTCCTTGTACATTACAAGAAATTGCTTGATGTTAGAAAATCTTTGTATTTCCTACTAACTATTCTTCAAATGTCAAGCTCATAATATGAATTATGTCTCTCTATTAATTCAGGTGGGTATAGTACAGCAAGTGGAAATCATGAGCTTATAAGAGATGACTCAATTAAATTCTGCCAATGTGTTGCCAAATTTTCCAAAACTTATTTATTAATGCTTATCATATCTACAAAATACATGGTCTCACAGAATGGACTGTCTTCTAATACTGGAATGTGTTGTAGTCTTTTCAGGGAGGATTAAATGTTAATGTTATGGGGGACTGATGTATTTAACTGTGTTATGTTTGTTTAGACAAACATTTCATAAGCAAATTCTGGTAACTCTGGAGCTTCCAGATTGATTAATTCTATAGAAAAAATAGACAGAAAAGGGAAAGAGTTGGGTAAAAGTTTCCTTGACTTTTGTTTTTGAAACGGGAGTATCAATCATGCTTTTGTCCTAAGAAGACTTTTGAGAAATAGTGTAGCAATCAAAGATAAAATGTTTTAGTCTATGCAGAAGGATGTTATAAATGCTGTAGTAAGATTGTTATTTTAACTTACTACACAGGTAAACATCATGTGTTTCAGCGTGGTAAGGTAGATTTTAGGAAAGACTGATAAGGTAGAATTTATAAAAATAAAAATGAAAATAAAGATATAAATATAAATACATTTAAATAATGTTTGTAAGTTAAACCAATTTTCTAGTCAGTCTCCTAATTCCTGTTTGTGCCCTGCTGGGTTATGTTTGCAAGGGAAGATTATGAGATACAAAGGAAACTGCTAAGGAGGGATTTAAAATTAGTTTTCTCCTAAGATTTGCATTGTTCTATTCCATCTCTGACATCAACCAAATTAAAACAAAGCTCTAAAAACAACTAGAACATTTCTTTTTTTTTTATCTAGATGCTATAATACAAGAAACAATGATATTGCAAAATAAAGCCATATTCTATGTGCTATATTTCTACACTTACAATACATATCAGATTGAATAATCTGTGGGA
This sequence comes from Oreortyx pictus, assembly GCA_036925125.1. Lineage (NCBI taxonomy): Eukaryota > Metazoa > Chordata > Aves > Galliformes > Odontophoridae > Oreortyx > Oreortyx pictus. The sequence continues at coordinate 163,055,501 of JAUPFR010000001.1, forward strand.
TCAAACTGAGCACAGGTTTTGTCATATTTGTCAGTTTTCTACGGAGAAATTTGTCACATGAATAAATAATAAATCCTGAGTGAAGAAGGTACATTATCATCCTACACCAGAGATTCTTGTTCAGTGTCAAAGGAGTTAAGTACATCAAATGATATCTTACTATTTTTTATTGTGTAGTATAACAGGAGTTGGATGTTACTGAGGGAACAACAGCAATTTGTTGACATTTATTAGAAAAAAAGAAAATTAATATGCTTCAATTTCCTTGATAAGACTATTCATTTTACATATTGATGTTTTTCCCTTTTCTTCATGTCACAGAGAATAATTTTTTTTTATTTTATTTCAGGTTTGGGAGCTTTTTTTTTTTTAAGCTGTGTACTTATTGAGGATTAACTCTTCTTAGAATTAAAATTCAGAAAGTCTGATTGTAGATTTAGTTTCCTTAGGTCAGATTGGGAAATTCTGTCATTTTCTATTACTGCAGAGAATTCAGGCACTTAGTGAGACTTAGACGTATCTACAATACTGAGTTGTAAGGCAGAAATATCTAAAAGCAATCTAACTTCTTGTGTATGAAGAATTGTAAACACTCCTGCATTTGAATGGCACCTAAAATGCTAGTACTGTGCATTCCAGCAGGGCTGAAATTTTTAGCACCTAAAAAAGACCTGCATTTATCTGTAGCTCACAAATAAACATTGTTGGGACTGTCATACCAAAAAGTCTTGATCCAGGGAACTTATTGAAGTATACCTACAACAGATAACTATGCTGGTTCCACATGAATAAGCATATCTGTAGGTATCCTGGATTTTGTTTGCTGTTACAATAGTTATCTATTGTTCTTGTATTCAAATTAATGCTTATGAAAAACATATGACCACTGGAGCATCTGCAAGAACCAAGAATTATCCTTCACAATTTAACATAGGAATCATAAAGTTAGAGTGCTGAACTCTTTCATTTTCAGTTTATTTCCAGGTTCTTGAAGTTGGGGTTTTTTTTTGGCTGAAAACTCTTTCAAGCAAAATGCACTAAAAATGAAGCCTCTTCTTCAGCTTCCTGGAATAAGGTGCTCAGGATGTTCGAGGATGATGCATTTGAAACTCTTTAGAAACAGAGAAAAACCTTTTGGATTTCTCATTTCTAAGTGAGGCAATGAACACTTGGACATTGTATAAATGTCATGTTGAACAAAAGCTGTACTTCAGAAAGAAAAGTTTGAATCAATGAAGGTAGCTTTATATCAGTTCAAGAACAATAATCCTGGATGATCCATCTGTTGCTATACTTGGTTTATTTATTTATTTACTATTTTATTTTATGAATACATCATCACCTTCTGCCTACTGCGAATCTTCTCTGTGTAAGAAATATGAGAATCCGAGAAAAATACACTTGTTCACATTGATAATGTCAGACTCAACTTATTTATCATCTTTACAGCAATGTCACTAAAATAAAAAGTAAAATAAAATAAAACACAATATCAGATAGGCAGAGGAAAACCATGTAGTTTCTCATAGATTTTTAGTTTTCATTTTAAGATATGGCCATACTTGCATTGCAGTTGGAATAAAACACCTAGTAAAGAACTGATTGCTTGAAGAGTGGATAAAATATGACTTTGGTTGGGGAAATTGCAGATATGTATACAGACTGGTAGAACTTCTTGAGAATAATGAAGGACTTAGGGATCCTGGAAGGAGAAAATTTTAACATGAACCAACGGTGTGTTCTTGCAGCCCAGAGGGACAGCCATATCTTGGACTTCATCAAAAAAGGTATGGCCAGCAGGGCAAGGGAGAGGATTGTTCCCTTCTGCTCTGCCCTTCTGAGGCCTTCAGTTCTTTACCCTGGAGCCTCCAACACAGGAAAGGTATGGAGATATTGCAGAGGGTCCAGGGAGGGCCATGAGGATGAGTCTAGTGGAATTTTCCTATAAATGACAGCCAGAGGGGGTTTTTAAATCAAAGGAAAGTAGATTTAGATTACTAGTCAGGGGAAAAATGTTCAGAGTTGGTGGTGAGTTGTTTAAATAGGTTGCCCAGAGGGGTTGTTCATGAGTGGTACTTGAACATGTTCAAGCCCAGGGTGGATATAGCTGATCTTCTTCTCCACTTGCAGTATGTACTGGCAAATAAGTGAACTTTTAGTGTCCAGTTGCCATAAGGCTTGTAGAAGAACCTGGAAACAAATGCCCTTTTAACTCATCACCTTTGGGAGAATAGGCAGAAGTGGTGGGAAGACACTTGATTTGAATAATCCAGAGGGGTCAAGATGTGACCTTGGATCAAAAGAAGTAATTGGATTTAGGAACAGTAAATAATTAGAGAAACAGGGCTGAAATCTACAATCAGATATTTCAGGAAAAATGGGCATAAAGGAATTTAAGCATGAGGAATCCAAGAGGCTGAGAACCATGGTAAAGAAGACAGCAAAACTTATCTCACTATTGTATTCCAGTAACATTTTAGATTATGATCCAGAAAGGTCACATTTTAAACAAAGACTTCATATTAAAGACTAGGAAAACCTACTGATAAAGTGTTTTCCTCCAGTGGCTGTGGACTGTGACAAGTGTGACAATGATGTTACAAATTTTTGGAGATAAAAGGACCTGTGCCTTATAACATTTGGTGTGATGGAGTTCTGTTTCTTTATCTTTCCCATTTTACATTACTTTTAAAAATCTTTCTATTTTTAAAGTTTGTAAAGAAAACTGTAAAGATAAACCTCTGAAATGCTATGAAGTTCTAGTGCTGAGGTTCCCATTGAAGGTATAGATAATTAAAATTAAAAATTTGCAGTGAATAATTGGAAGTGTTTTGTGTTAGTAAAATGGGCGCTATTTGGTCTTCAGTGTTACATTGATGGACTGGGACAAGTTAATCCTTGGAGTAAATCTATTGAAATTAAATAATTCTTAGTGTGAATCAATATGTTTCATTTTTGTACACAGTTTTCCTTCCATGCTTATATTGATAAAGAAAATCTATGATAATTATGTATGTCAGCAAAGTATTTTTTTCATGTCTGATCTTATTTAGATGTCTAAAATTTGATTGGATCTTACTCAATCTCTCTCGAGTTTAGTGTACTTCCTTAGCAGCCTCTTGCTTTTTAACAGTGTCTTTCAATCTTTCTTGTAGATGCCTCTATTATATGTGCTATTTTGGTAAATTCATTACAGTCTGTGAATTGGTTTGGTAGTGTGATGATAGTAGATTATATCAAATGCATAACGATAGTTGCTTTCTTTGGGTACAGATTTGCTATTCTATTCTGTCTTCATGATTTCTCTTATCCCGTTTTTTAGGCAAGAGAGAATTCCTCCTCTTTTAACTTCTGGTGCATTTCCTCTCTGAACTGAAGATCTATTAAAACAGTTGAAAAGAACTGAGGTTTCCATATTCATAGCGATACCCATCAAGATGCTTACTAGGAAGTTGTTTCAGAGTTCTGTTTAAAAATTTCCATTAAAAGCTACAGGAATTGAAGACATTCATAGCTAATGATTTTTTAATAAGTGTAGAAGAGGGAACTACGTGAAATCTCCATAAAGTATTAAACTTCACAAGTGTAAAATAAAAATAGGATAAAATAAACAGCTTCTTTAACTCTGCTTTAACAGAAAATCTTCTGTGATATTAAGACACTAAGCCTATTCAGATGGATTTATTACTCCTGTAACACTGGGTGATGGTTAGGTGGCATCTCTTCTTTATCTAAGCAGAATATAAGCTACTATGACAGATAATTGTGAAATGATGAGAGCATATGCATCTTCTTCCCAGACATCCTGCGCTGATTAAAGTCTTTCCTATTCTATTCTTTTGGGCAGTTCAGTCATTTTAATCTGAGAATCAGTGATGGAAAGCACAGTTGCGTTCATGTCCCTTTTTTCTCATGCGTTTCTGTGTCAGACTGCTGTTTTCCAATCATCTTTCAGCTTTATCCCCATATAATTGCAGCTATCTGAGAAGAATTCAGACACAAAAAAAAAAAAAAAAAAAAAAAAAAAAAAGAGAGAAAAAGTGTTGGTTTCAAGGGCTTAGAGGTATTTTATTGAAGCTGGTCCTTCCAACTGCCATTCTTATAACATTTTTTTCCATGAGCAACTTTTGCATATTTGACTGCATCTTCACTTATTCTCCCTTGTTATACTTGTCTTCAAAAGTGTATTTTAGGAATCAGCTCCAAAGGAGACTAAAATAGTCTTTGCTTCATCACAGTTTAGTTAGCTTCATTACTGTTGTACTTTCTATGTGCACTAGACACGAGTGTGTTGCTAATGGGGTCCCAGATGATCTTTACTATTAATGGGAAATTGTCACTCTAGGGGATTTCTATGGTTCTGCTTTCTAAGCAAGACTGACACTCCCTGATTCACTGATTTCAATGACAGGAGTAGCAGCCAATTCATCTCTTGCTACCTTTTCATTCCTTAAAGTCTTTGGAAGTCCTTTTGGCATTTATCTTTTTTGAATGGTATCTTTACACAGTGTCTTCTAATTTTTAAATGATTGTTTTGGATTTCCTTTTTGGTGCTGATACAGCGCTGAAGTTGAAAATAAGATCTCCTTCAACCTTTACACTATGAACATCAACTGTTTCTTTCAATCACGGTTCACAGTGTGTATGTGTGTATACATGACCCCGTGTGTATAAACAGAAGAATGTGTTTCTAGAACTTGGACAGAAGTTACACTGACTTCAGCCTGTCTAGCAGCAAAAAAAAAAAAAAAAAAAAAAAAGCAACAACATTTTGTTCAGTATAACTGCAGTTTCAGTCTTCCTGAAATGTACATTTCCTATTTTTACTCTTAAATTTGTGAATAATAGAAGTTGTCAGGCCTTAGCTCTGCTTCCACTTATTTTTCTTCCTTGTTATTTCTTCAGAATTTTGTTTTCCTCCATAATTCTGTCTTATTTCTCTTTCTGTCTTTCATCAAAAGTACATTTGTATGCAGAGTCTGCTGTACTTAAACTTCTTTACAGAACATATTCTTCCCTGGAAATGTTCCACAGGCTAATTCCATTAATCCTATTTTTTTCTTTTCAGTGATGCCTTAAATCTGGCTATTTTTTCTCATCCTTTTTCTCTCCCTAACATACCAAAACTCTTCCTCTCTGCATGATAACACCAAAGCACATGTGACATTCCTTTCAATATAATTTATTATCTCCCTTGTTCTTTTCTTGATTCTTGTGGTCAACATATTTATTATGTTAACATAAATCATAAAAATATAAAATTGTTGAGCGAGATAGAGATTTTAAGCAGTTGTCATCATGAAAAATACTACACGAAAAGGGAGAGCATACTGACATCTGATTCCAAGATCATTCGAGTTTTCCAGGAATGTTGATTCCTTTTACAATCTGTTGGGAAAGACAGAAACTTCCAGAGAGAAATTCATCTGTCTGAGATGGAAGAGATCTCTTCTCATTGTTTGAAATTTACATGAATCTCTCAAAATAGTCACTAGTTTTTGAAGAATATAAGATTAATTATATTCCCTATAGGTATGTACAGACTGCACTCAGAAAGGCATGAGAAACCAGAAGAGGTTTTATTATTGCACAGCATATTGGTGCAACTCCCCTCCCCTCAGCCCTCTTCTCCTTCCCCTTCTAGGGAGCCTCATGGTGTCTAGTGTGTCCAGTACTTGAATACAGTTATTTTCATGCCTTGCCTCTGCTTTTCCTGTAAATAGTGAAAAGCAACATATAACAAAACTATACCTGGATCATTGCCCAAGGAAAATAGCTCAGAATTTTGCCATCCAAGCAGGATGGTTTGGAAAAGTACCTGACAAAAGTAAGTTATCTCAGGCTCTATAAATTATAGAATCATAGAATGATTTGAGTTGGAAGGGAACTTCGAGATCACCCAGTTCCAATCCCCCTGCTATAGATAGGGAAACCTCCCTCTAGACCAGGTTGCTCAATTTCCTATCATCCAGTCTGAATCTCCCTGGCACAACTTGAAGCCACTCCCTCTAGTCCTGTCACTAGTTACAAGAGAGAAGAGGCTGACCCATGGCTCACTACAACCTCCCTTCAGGTAGTCATAGGGAGCAATAACATCTTCCCTGACCCTTCTCCAGACAGAGCAATCCCAGCTCCCTCATCCACTCCTCATAAGTCTTGTGCTCCAGACCCTTCATCAGTTTAGCTGCCCTTCTCTGGACACTCTCCAGGGCCTTGATGTCCTTCTTGCAGTGAGGAACCCAAAACTGAACACAGTACTTGTGGCGCAGCCTCACCAGTGCAGTGTACAATTACTTTCCTGCCAGTGCTGACAAACCAGGATGCCATTGGCCTTTTTGGTCACCTGGGCACATTGCTGGCTCAGGTTCAGCAGAGCATCGACAAGTACCCCCAGGCCTGTTTCCTCTACACAGTCTTCCAGCTACTCTTCCCCAAGCTTGTAGCATTGTCTGGGGTTGTTGCGGCCAAAGTGCAGGACCCAGCACTTGGTCTTGTTGAACCTCATCCCATTGGCTTCAGCCCAGTAATCCAGCCTGTCCAGATACCTCATATGGCCTTGCTACCCCCAAGCACGTTGACATTTCTGACCAATTTGGTGTCTTCTGCAAACTTACTGAGGGTGCACTCAATGCTCTCAACCAGGTCATCAATAAAGATATTGAAGAGGACAGGCTTCAATACCAACCCCCTGGGGAACACCACTCGTGCATGGTCACCAGCTGGATTTAACTCCGTTCATCATCACCCTCTGGACCTAGCTATCCAGCCAGTTCCTTACCCAGCAAAGTGTGTACCTGTCCAAGTCACAGGACTCCAGCTGCTCCAGGAGAATACTGTGGGAGACACTGTTGAAGACTTTGCTGAAGTCTATGTAGACTATGTCAGCAGCCTTCCTCTCATCCACCAGATGGGTCACTAGATCATAGGAAATCAGGTTGGTCAAGCAGGACTTGCACAACCTCACTGGGCAACCTCCTCCTGTGTCTCACCGATCTCACTGTAAGGAATTTCTTCCTAATATCTAGTCTAAATCTACCCTCTTAAATAGGAGTTTAAAACCAATTCCCCTTGTCCTTTGTTACATGCCCTTATAAAATGTCCTTCCCCTGGTTTCCTGTAGGCCCCGTTCAGATACTGGAAGGCTGCTACTAGGTCCCCCCAAGAACCTTCTCTTTGCTGAAGAGCTCCAACTCTCTAATTATTTTATTTATTTATTTATTTATTTATTTATTCATTTATTTTTGCAAAGATAATACATGCATAGTGATTCTAAATGAGATTCTTTGAGCTCTCCTGAATTACAGAGAAGTGTGCTGTAACTAGTGCCTCCCCTGAACTGGAACACCTGTCAGGTACCACCAAATCCTCGAGGCCATCTACCAATGAATGCCATGGTGAGGTCATCTCACTCAAGCCAGTCAAGTTAGCCTCAATTACTGATGCTGAGGAATGCCAATGTATTGTATTGGCTTTAAAGTTGCAGAGGAAAGTTGCAGAATAGGCTAACTTATCTTCCATTTATCTTCCTACATAAATATATGCGCTTCAATGATGCACATTTACTTAATGGGCATGGGTGTTGAGATCTCTTACTGGATCCACATATTTCTATTTATATGTATATAACTGCTTAACCTCTGTACATAGACTTAGAATGTTCTATTAATAAGTTAGCATGAAATTTATCTTCTACAAATCTGTAATCAAGTTACTGTTTAAGCATCACATACTTCATTAAGTAACTTTATTAATCTCCAGATTTGTTATGTACAATCTGTCAATCTACATGATATTACCAATAAATCTTTAATTCTTGCTGAATATTAGTGATTGAAATATGTTTGTCATCTCCTGTGATGAATGTCAATAGGTCAGATCAGTTGTGGAAAGGTTCTCATCCTGTGAGTGTTGTGTAGTTCAAGTCTGGTCTGGTAACTCCTGGGGCTGAATGACAGGGAAAAAAAAGGAAGCCACATGGAATATCTTCATTTCTGACTTAGGCAGGTAGAGACAGGTACAAACTATCTCAGGGTGTGTAGGACTGCTAACATATTTGATACACATATATAAATATTACATATATGCATTTTTTTCCTATTTAAACCAAGAGACTTTATGTTACATTTTTAAACTATTCTGGATGACAGTCTGGAAGATACTTTCATTCTAATATAGAAACTTAAAGTTTTGTAAAAAAAAATGCAGAATTTTAACACTGGATTATCATAACGCATGCAGAGTATTCATCAGTGTGTTACACGGGAGTATCTAACCACCTACACAGAGGTGGAAAGTCACAGCAAGGAACTGCAGGGCATAACATAAAATGGGGATAACAATGACAAGAAAATGTTTCTTATATTCAATAGTTTGTGTGTGATTCCATGGAAGTGAATGGAAAAGCTTCCACAAACTGTAGTGACCTGTTAGAACATGCATGCTGTTCACAGATATGAAAGGTAGAGGAATGGTCTTCCCTAAGCCTATTTCTCTGCAACTATGCTATTATAGTTCTCTTTACATATTGTAACTTTAACTAGTGTCTCATGTATTCAAAACATTGTTGTTATTCAATATAACTCAGTAAAGTCATTTGATATATATATATTAAAAAAATACAAACAAAAAGATTCCCACAGAGCAGAAAATAAAATACATTTCATAGTGTAATGTCTCAACAGAAAATAAGGAAGGTGGGAAAAATGAAATTAGTATTTCCTGAAACTACAATTTAACAAGAAGTATTGCAATACATATATCAGTGTAGAATCATAGAATGCTCTGTGTTGAAGAGGACCTAAAAGATCATCGAGTTTCAACTCCTCACCCGTGGGAAGTTGCGAACTACTAGACCAGGCTGCCCAGAGACACATCCAGCCTTGCCTTGAATGCCTTCAGGGATGAGGCATCCACAACCCTTCTGGGCAACCTGTTCCAGTGCGTCACTACACTATGAAAAATTTCCTCCTAATATCTAACGCAAACCTCCCCTGTCTTAGTTTAAAATCATTCCACCTTGTTCTGTCACTGTCAACTGGTGTAAACAATTGTTCCTTCTCCTGTTTATATGTTCCCTTCAAGTATTGGAAGACCCAATGAGGTCTCCCTGGAGCCTTCTCTTCTCCAAGCTAAATAAGCCCTGTTCTCTCAACCTTTCCTTATAGGAGAGGTGCTCCAGCCCTCTGAACAGCAGAACACAGACACTAGAGAGCTGGCAAATCTTGAGAGATTGTTATGATTTTATGATTTTTGTTGCAGGTATTCCACATCATAACATGGCACTTGGAGTTAAAGAGTTAATTCTCCAGTTCCGTGGACTGCTGAATTTCTGGGTACCTTACTCTCAAAACTGAGAACTACATACCCCAGAGGACTTTGCATTCCCATTTTCCATCCAGAGGGAAAGATAAAACTGCATGCAAGTCCTGAGACTGCCTCTTTTTGCTGTTCATCTCAGCAGCAAGAGCTTTCTAGCCATATCACCTTCATCTTTAGTGTAAAGCCTTTGGTTTTGGACACTCTCTCTCTCTTTATTTGATTTATTAGATTCATTTCCACTTGTATTATATTGTGTTATTTTGTATTCTGATATCTTTTTAGTAAACTAATTATCCTCCACAGATCATTGCCACTGTTTTGTTTTTAGCTACCTACCCTTTCCCGCTTTCCCCCTTCCCCTTTCCTGGGGTGTGCACCCATTGGGTCCCCTGCTACATTCATCATGGAGCCAGGCCAAACCAACCCATGAACTGTTGACAGAGGTAATTTTCTATTAGTTTAAAAAAGGCAGACTTTTCACATCATTCACAGCCCATTCTTTGCAAAATGCATGACAAAAAATAACCTAAATATAATTCGAAGCTTAGCAATTAAAAACACGAATACATTTTAAGGATATGTATTGGATTTATTTTGTTATAAAATTTAACAGGTGACTGCAACAGTAATACCTACTCAACTGTGAAAATGGATTGAGATCTGTTTTCTTCACCATCTGAAATCAATTTATGCAGCACTTCATAGGAAGAAGTGTCTGAATAACAGGCAACGTGCCTCACACTGCTTAGATCAGAACCAGTTATGGATATTGTTTTCCAGATAATCATTTCCTTGCCAAAATTACACCCAGCTATACTGAAGATTGTTCTTTCTGGCAACCTTGACCTGATTTCACCTATATAAAAAATGCTTGCCAGAAAAGTCATGAATTTGGCATCTGCATCCTTTAGCAGACTCTTTCTCATTCTACATATTTCATCTGGAGCTCTATTCTGTATCTCAAAGTTCTGCTTTTTCTCTCTCTGAGACAAGCTCACCTGTAGTGTAGGTGCTGAAGGAAATGTAAGGTTGTTCAAGTTACTCTTACATGAAGAAATTCAGCATTTCAGAAGTTCCTAGAATTGTGCATATTGTTAGTATGAGAGGTTTGGTTAAAGTCAGAGGAAGGAGAAAGTCTAGAGATCGATATGGAGTGGGTTTGAAAATGTGCTATCAAAGAAAACACTGCTGCCAAAGTACTTCTGCTATGATGAATTTCCAGTGTGAATGAGCTGGGAGTGCACAGAAGATCAGAGCTTCTCCTACAATAAGTCAGTGGACACAAGCTGGAACACTGGAAGTTCTGCTGGAAACAAGAAATGCTCCATTACTGTGAGGATGACAAGGCAGTGGAACATGCTACCCAGAGAAGGTGTGGAATCTTTTTCACTGGATAAACTTCCAAAGATGTTTGGACATGGTTCTTGGCGATCTGCTCCATCTGCCTTTGCGTGATCACAGGGGCTGGAGCAGATGGCCTCCAGATGGCCTTCTAACATCAGGCAGTGAAAAAAAAGAAAGCCAAGATCTGCAATGGAGCTGTGGCTCAAAATAACTACCAAACAAAACTGTGGGCTACAAAACCTTCTCCCCAAAGGATTTTTTATCCGTGAGATGTAAGGTGTGACTTTTGTGAGGCTCAGCACAGTGCTGAAGGTAGGATTACAATGAAGAGAAAGAGCCCTGGGCTTACTTTGCACTGTTTCTGGAAGGATTTTAACAGAGAAGCCAGAGCTTTCATGCCTGAAAACCTTTATTATTTGCAAAGTCTAGGTTAAGTTGGTTTGTGACTCAGTTTAGTTTTTATAGTGGTGGTTGGGATTACAGTAAAATAAGGTTTGGTATGGTAAAAAGAAGCTCCGAGGTCTGTCATGAGTGGAATTTGAAAGAGGTTAACAAAGTAACTTAGAGGCTGTCATCTGAGCAAAACTAGAGATGCATTGTGTAAGGAGAGATTAAGGCAGTAGATAATGTTAGGTTTTGTTAGAGGGAAAGAGCAGTAGATGGATTTTCTTTTTTCTTCTTATTTTTTTTTTTTTCCAGGCAAATTCTTGAAGCAGAGGATTCTGCCTTAATGGAAAATCTCTGGAAGATGTCAAATTTCTGGTCGTATGGCTTAGTGTTAAGGAAAGGTATAACTGTACTTAGAGACTATAATTGGCTACTCAGAGAAATTTGATACTGCCATAAGATTTTTCTTCAGATCGTGATTTTTTTTTCCCTCTGGGACAAATCTAGGGTTTCTTATGTAAACTAGATTAGAATCACGGCTAGCACTATCCAGAGCAAAAGTTACAAGGTGAATGGAAAACAGTTTCCAAGGCAAATAAGTGCTGAAAGCAACAAAGCACTTCTGTCTTTTTTCATTCTAACCAAATGCCAGCCTTAGTATTACTGATAATTTTCATCAGTGAATAACTTTATAGGAAAGAGAGTTTCTTCCATCAGCATCTCTGTAACCTCTCTTAGTCTGTGGTTCCTGTATTTAACTTTCCTGCTGCTCATAGAGATTTAAGATCGATATGTAGACCCATTTTTTCAAGCCCCGTGTTTGATTTTACAGGGACAACTTGAATGCTAAGTACAAGGCACAATACAGAGCATATGTTTGACTGCTGGAGTCATAATACACAATGACAATATATATTTAGGACAGGTCTGAAGGCAAGTGCCTACATCCTGATAGAATACAAACCTGTATTCTTCCTACATTCTTCCAACAAGAGAAGGAGATGTTGGAACTTTTTATACTCCAATGGAGTAGCTGAGATGAAAATAGGAGAATTGGTTTTATTTTCCATACTTTGAGGATGGAAACTGTCAAAGGGTATGACAAGTGAGACAGAGTGGCAATTGTCGTTTCAGTTTCCTTTCAAAGCAGTCACCAAATTCAAAGAAATGTAATGTGATTGTTTAGGTATCGAAGATGCAAGCATGATCAAGATTCTGTGGTGTAGTGTCTGTTGCACTGAGCTGAAATAAGGAACTTTCAGAAATTTTTCAAATTTTCATTTGTAACAGTGGTCTAAAAACCAGACACCAAAAGGAGTAATCTGACCTCTAGGCTACCAAATGGATCCTACTGTTCTAGTTCATCATCTACATACTGATAATCTTTTTTCATGTTCTTGTGGCACCTAGGTTTAAATCCCTCCCATTTGAAAATATCAATGAATTCTGTCTTCCTTCTTGCTGAATGAGTGGAATTTGAAGAGAGAACGAAACAACCTGAGTGCCCAAGAATTCTTTAAAACAGATTTAAAAATAAAGAAGTTAACACTAAATTTTATAAGGGTCCATTCAGGAAGTTGCAGGTGGTGTTTTTTAAGATATTTATACAGTCTGGCTTCAGTCAAACAGTGGGTTTAGGAATAACACTGCTCTTTGTTGATTGCTTTTTTCATATGTTCATTATATTGCCCTGTTAGCTCTGTTTCCTAATGATCTCAATTTGACTTTCTAATAATATCAGTTTTAAAAAGACAACGAAATGGATCTCTTCTATGCAACTGACAAAAGCAGGAAATGTGATATTTTATGGAATCTTCTGAATGAGCACCATTTTCTTCATTGATTATATGGAGGACTGCGTGTATGTTGGAATGGGCCTCAAAAGGTCTTTAGGGCAGCAGCTTTCACAACAAGCAGGCTCAGCTCTCTGGTCAGAACAGAATGCTCAGGGATTTATCTGGTCTGTTCTTGGTAGCCTTAAAAGATGGTGGCAGTACAACTTTTGGGGGCAGCCTGTTTCACTAATTAACTATCCTCATAGGCAAAATGGGCTTTTCCACATCCATTTCCCACGTTCCTATTTATGCTCCCTGCCTTTAAAACTCCCACCGTGCAACTCTGGGAAGTGCTTGACTTTATCTTCCAGACCTCTCCAAAAGTATTGGAAAGTTATCGTGTCCTCCTCAAGCCATCTTTTCTCTGATCAGGTTCATGGCCCCCCATAAATTTTGCCCAGTTGATCAACTGGGAAGCCAGCCTGGACTCTAGACTTGTACTCTAGATGTGGTCTTAAGATCACTGAGGGGGAAGAGAATCGTTTCCTTGAGCCACAATCTGTTTGATAGCTCAGAAATCTGCTGACAATTTATAAAGCTCTTTTAGTATTTAGTCTTTCTCCAGTTCAGGGTAGATGAAACATACTTTGCAACACAGACTGCTGAAGTATTAGTAAGGCCACAAGCCCTTGCTGTATGATTCCCTAAGGATAGACTGCTCTTTGGCTTTTTTTTTTTTTTTTAATGTATTGCATTTTCTCTGTTTGTTGCCTTCCAAATCCTTCTTAGGCTGGAACGCTGAAATTGGCATAATACCTTTTGTGTGGGCAGTATGCCACACCAACAGATGGCCATACTAGTGGACAAGTTGTGTGCATTAATTTTGATTAGGATGGGCAGAAATCCTAAAACAGCCATCAGTGTAGAGCTTTTGAGCATGTTCTTACAGGCATAAGTCATCACCGCTGCACTCAGAGATGCAGCTCTGAATATCCCAGAATAGCTTGTGTCTCCATGTAAAGTGCTTCTGTTCCAGTGAATCAGATTAATTTTTGCAACAGTGTAATAATATTTAAAAGTCTACGTAAACTTCCCTCAAGTTGTCATGGCTTCCTGTAAACACATTTCCAATGACCTCTAACTCCTGTGAATCACACAAATTCTTAAAGCTTCTCTTTCTCAGACAATCAGCCTTCTAACTAGTATGGCAGTATTTTTTCTCAGTTACATTTTCCAACGTAGACAGGCAGATAAATGGTTAAATAGATTCATCCGTTTGAAATTTTCAAAGGGCAATTACCTGTATGAGTTTCTTAAAATCTGTGGTATTCTTTTCCTAAATAATTTGAATGTCTGAATGTTTAATTATATCTTCTCTTCCTATTTTTTTGGCAACCAATGAGAGATTTTGAAATCAAGATTTGTTAAACAGAATGACAACTTTAATTCAGAATTGTGGATGAAAGACCATTGACAAAGTTATTGTCTGTGGTGATTATATCTCTATTCAGAGATTTATACTTTATCAGCCCTTATGTAGGGACAATGTCTTCTGAATTATTTTAAACCAGGAGACCTAATCTGGAACTGTCAAACTTGGTTTTTCAAAGACAAACTGTCATAAAGAGGTATTACACATTACTAAAGATCTGTGTTTTTCATTTTTTATCTCTTCATTAAGTATAATCTGTCCCAGCTATTATTTTTTTTATAGTAAAAAAGGATTAAAAATAACAAATAATTGTGTAGTATTTTCTGAAATTATTTGATGAAAAATGTAATGGAACGAGCTTTTGGATCTTTTTAGATTTTGGGAAACAAAACAAATAAGATCATATTATCTTTATCTCTAAATCCACTGTCTTTTTTTTTTTTTTTTTAGGTAACATTATGATATGGTAAGTGCATTATCCTGATAAAAACACCAAGCCAAGAGTAGTGCTGTTATTTGTTTTTCTGTTATATTTGTGAGCTTTTATCAAGCTGTGTAAGCCAGCCAGTGAGCAATGCGCAGGAATCATTTTCTGAAAGCTGATTATTACTGCACTGTCAGTATTCATCAAAGTGGTACGTATCACCATCAATGATATGGCATCAAAAAATATCAGAAAGCCATGAAAATTGACCTTTGAAAGAGAATTTGGGAATTTTTAGCCTAGAAAAAAAAAGAAAGCTGAGACAACACTTGGAAACTGTCTTGAAGTATAAGGAAGGAGGCAGTAAAGGCTTGAATTGAGTCGTAGAGAAGGCAGGGATACATTAGGAAAAGATATTTTGACACTCAAATGGTTGAGCACTGAGACAGATCATCCAGATGACTTTTGCAGCATCCACCACTCGAAAGGTTTTAATAATTGTTTAAGTTAACAAAATAGGGGGGTTATGTCTAATGTTTTGGTTGGGAATGGATTATTTTGTTTGTCCAAGTCAGTTCCAGCTGTGTTTTTTTTTTTGTTGTTTTTTTTTTTTTCTATTATTATTAAGGGACTTGTCATCACACAGAGTTCCAGTTTGCTTTTCTTTACGTTGATGATATATATTATGAGATTAAGCTCTCTAATTAAAGGGAAATACATTATTTCATATTGATACATAAAATATATAAAGACTGAATGTATAAATGTAAAATACAAAATATAAAATACTAAATAAAATAGAAAATACAGAATGCAAACAGTACAATATAAAATGATTTTAAGATCTCGCATATGTTGAGCATTTCATTGTGTTCATCTTAAGTCAGTAGTTGGAAAATGTTAGTGAGTAGATTTCTAACATTGCTTAAATTTTTCAAAACTTGATTACAGATCATTTACATTTTGTAGGAGGAATTTTTAGGACTTACAATACATGAATGCTGTTGATTGTGTTAGGAAACTTCTTAAGTGAAAGTAGACTGATGACAACAAGCTAGATTCTGAGCACTTCCTTTATCATCGATGATGAAATTCTAGTGCTGAGGAGAAGACTTAAGACAAAACAGTGATCTGGAAAGCAGTCCCAGAGTCCTAATGCAGTAGACAAATTGGTCACTTTTGTTTCTTAGCAAAATCCAAATAGCAGTTGAGTAAGATGATACATTGTAGAACATCTGTACCATCTCACACCTGGAGTGAAAGCACATTGTCTGCAAAATACAAACTGTACATGTCTCATGACTCAAATGTCTCCTGACTCAAGCAAGAAACATTTAAGGTTTCAGTATCACGTTTTTTAGCCCTTTAGCCCTTGGTTTTTGTCTACATAACAGTGAAATACTTATTAGTGTGACTTTCTCAGCTACAAATGTATAATAACAAGTCATTCTATTTTCATAGAATCATAGAATCATTAAGGTTGGGAAAGGCCACTAAGATTATTTAGTTCAAGCATCAGCTCACCACACTAAACCATATCTTTCAGTGCCACATCTATGCATTTCTTGAAAGCCTCCAGGAATGCTGCCTCCAATGCTTCCCTGGGCTGCCCATTCCAGTGCCTCACTACTCTTTCTGAAAATATTCTGAACATTTGTGTTCCATGTCTGTGACCAGACAGTAAGAGTTATCCTATAGTATAAAGAGGCTAGTCTAAAAAAACATAAGTAAATGAATGAAAAAAGGCACCACAACTGAAGTCTAAATTTCTAGTATTATTCCAGTGTTATTTTTCCAGAGGAACAGCAATTTTCCAGTGACCTGCCAGAATAAATGTCAAGTGCAACTGAGGCTATGAAGAACTCGTGTCTTTAGCCCTACAGGCATGCAATAAATATAGCAGGATTTGAAACACTGATGAAGTAGGGGACCTGGAGATTTCATGTCTGGAATGTCTCACTCAAATGATCCCCAGGTTGAATCACCAGATTTTCTTTATGAGCCATAAAGCAGAGTTAAAGTCGAAGACAATATGAGTAGATATGCAGGTTTTAGATGTCATAAAAGATTCATCTTTAAATAGAAAGGGCTTGTCAGTAATGACCTTAATTATACTTGGAGCTCTACTATAATTTTGCTTGAAATTAATCAGTGGCATCTGCTGTGATGTTACAGTGAACTTCAGCAAAAAATTATCTTAGAAAGGAAATCTTCTTATGAACATAGAGAGAATGAAATGAAAGGGCTTTTCACATTCCTCTCTAACACCTTGCAAATTATTTTATTCCCTATAATTTATTTTCCCAAAGTAAACTTACATTCCTCCAGAGACGATCATAGCATCACAGCCATGAACTTTCCTAACATTCTGCAAGGATCAGGTACAAACTTGCGTTATTAGAAAACACCACCGATACAGTAACAACATCATAGTCCTTAGGTCATTTCAAAACTGTTCAGAGGATGTTTTTTGTATATGTGCAGCTTGGAATGCGTGAAGGCCAGAAGAATACAGAAGAAAAAAAAATGATGAAAAAGACAAATAAACCAAATACTATTGCAGAAACTGGTGAAGTTGACGAAGTTAAGCCAAGAATCAGGTGTCAGAACTTTCGTGTGAATCTCAGTGGCATGCATACATACGAGAATGTAGATGATAGCAGAATAGGTTTGTTGTTTTTTTTTCTGTTCTTTCAGAGATGATTTTTCCAACACCATATTTAGACGTTTAACAGTAGTGTTTACCACTGTAGAACAGGAGTCAAAGCAATTCATATATTTGCATACATATTATGTGATCTTTTCTTGCTTTGAAGTATTCTAAGTTTCCATTTCAGTCTTTGCTTTTGTACTATATCTAGTAGAAACACTGTCTCTGAATGAGTTTAATTATTGTTCCTTAGAACTAGAACTCAGGAGCTGCTACTAAAGATTGTCAGAGGTAAGATGGGATTAGTACTGCATTTAAAAAAATGTTTGTATGAGTCAGTGCAGCCAGCACTCAAACTAATTCCTGGCAAATTAAATTGATTCAAAAAATTGTTCAGTAGAAGTCAGTGTTATTATCACTGAGGTGATGTGTCCCTCAGTGTAAACAAAAAATGATATTCTGTGAATCTTCATAAATAGAAATAGGATAAAACAGTGCTTAGGGAAAGTTCCATGCTATTGAGAAAAAGCAAGAAAAAGGCTTTAATTATTTTTCAGTCTTGAATCTTGGTTTATCAGCTACCCAGTTAGGTATTGATCAGTCAGTCTTGCAAATGCCAGATGCATTCAGAAATGTTCTTTTAAGAAACAGACAGATTAGAATTCTCTAGCGGGTGAAACAGTGAAAATCTTCTAATAAAGTATATACAGAATCTTTCCTGAATTTCCAGATATTCTCTACTGTTTAAACAAATATTATATCTATCAGAGCCCCAGGTACTCTTTTACTTGTGAGAACAACATCCACTCACTCTCACTTATTTTCCACTCAGTTGGACAAATTCAGCCAAGTTAGAAATAAAACAAAACCCAAACATCAATCTATTTGCAGGAAGGCAGAAAGTCTTATTCATTTTCTGCATCAGCTGGAAGGTTAAACTTTGTAAACATGTCCAGCTGTCTTCTATTTTTCTACCACATACTGAATGATGTAATTACAGTGTGCACAAGAAAGAATAAAAACTCTACTAATCAGGCTACAAAGCTTTTGCTTAAAGTTAAGGTGAAAGAAATCTAACTAAACTGTGTTTTCCTACTTGAGAATGTATTCACACAAAATATCTTGATAATGACTTTCTCTACATCTCTCTGAATTACACTGTGACACTATAGCTGAAGTTATAATTGATTCTGAAACAGCAAAGGAATGACCTTAGTTAGCTTTCAAAGATGATGTCTTCTTAAACAAAGTATAACATTGAAATAAAATCACTGAATTGGCCTCTGGGAATGAAAATATGCCAGAGTGAGTTGATATGACCATACTAAATGACTGCACCAATAAACAAGAGACACCAAATTCAGCAATAACAAAAATTATGCAAATTATGTATTTTAAAGGGACAAAAAGTAACATACCAATTGGAAGATTTTAATTCCTCTGGATTACCTGAAAGAAGGGAGATTTATTATACTTAAAGATAATTCTGCAGCTGAAGCTGTCTTACTCATTCCACGTTAGAAAAGTTGTCTTACCGGGCTACAAAAATTACAATAAATGCAAACTCAACAAATTTGTCTTCTGACTACTCCTCACCCACCTGTTTTCTACCTAGGTGGTATTGTTTGTAAAAATGGCTACTTGTCAAATAAACACTTCAAACACTTAAGCAGACTTGCCAGGAACGTGCTTTGAATGAACCTCAATTTGAATTCACTGTAACTCTCGACTGTGTATTTGTATCCCGTTAAACATGAGACAGAACATATCCAATACTAGAAGTGCTCTCTACTATGTTCACAATTTCACAGGGGTTATTTCTTACAAAACATGTAACAGAGTACTGTGTCATTATCGATGGCAAAATGAAGGTAAATGTTAAGAACAAGCTCTGCTGCATGAATACAATGTTTTGTCACGATATCTTTACATACATTTGCTGTGGACTGTACTCTATATTTCATGTTTTATTTAGTCTTCACTTGAACTAGATAATTAAAATACTGCTGCTCTGTTTCTTGAATTGACATTTTATATTTTTATCTTGAAGTATTTTCTTTTCCTTTCCCTAGTCAGCTTTAATGAGAATTGAGCATGTATCATAATTGCAATTAGAAACTGTCATCAAGTTCTACTAGCAGAAAGTTCAGAACTACTAGTTATTATGCAGAATTTAAGGCATTCTGACATACTCACTGGAGAAAAATACTTGTCATTTTCTAAATCTGGTATTTGCTGGACCAAACAGACGGAAATTATCATAGTAATGCAAGAAAACTCTGAAAAGGGACTCTAAATAATACAAATTACAATACTAACACATTCCATTATTGACATAGACCCTATCTCAAATAAGTTATTTCTGCTCTTTTTTGTTTTCCCCAAGATATCTTCCTCATCCTAGGCTAAATCTAATCCAGTTAGTCGATACAAAAACATTATTTGAAGAAAGATAACAGAATGATTACTTGACTCCTGTAAACAGTTTCTTTTTTCAGCCATCTTTACTCCAGTTCTGAATATGGATATTCCTTTCACAATGTACTGTCAATTTTTTGTAGAGACTGAATAGTAATTTCTTCCATTCTCTCTTGGTTGATACTACCTGCTCGTGACCCAGATGTTCACCTCCAATAAACCCAACTTTATTAGCTCTACTTCATAAAACTCTCAGTTTAAAACTGAGTTTAATAGTGACTTCATTCTTTTACATTAGACCATCTGTCAAGAAATTCATTCATTTGGAAAGGTATTCTACCTCAGTATTTCTAAGGTCATTACTATATCACCTCAGTGTATAAATGGCATTCAAGACACTACAATTTCTTTGCATATTTGTATATGAAATTAGACCCTTAAAGTAATTAAGAGGAAGGATTCTGCAGTGAATTTTTCCACTAAATTAAGTCAATGAATATGATGTGTGTTTTTAAGTTTGGAGTTTGACCTTCTGTGTAACCAGACACTTTATTAAGCAACTGCCCTTTTATAACACACATGCACAATAAATGCACTGTCAGCAGTAATAAGGTTACAGATGGCTTACTCTGAAAGATCCTATTTGGCCTCCTTGCTGAAAATTTCATCTTTGCAGTAGTGTGGAAGGTGATAGAGGTTTAAATATCATGAAAGCAGTAAAAGGAGTTACAATATTTATGATAGAAACTTAACTGCAAAGTAGTAGCTTCAGAAATATGTGATGATTATGGGTTATAGTTACTTTCCAGATATTTACTTCATCCTTTCAGAATAACAGAAACATGAGTCATACTAGGACCGCATCATTCAGTGCATCTGTCTGTTTGCCCATCTCTCTCTCTCTTTCTTACACATACTCAGAAAAAAATTTAGAACACAAGATTTTCAGAGCTCAATACAAAAGCTGTTCTCAGATATTGCAGTATAAGAAAAAGATGTGGAGAAAGATGGGCATAACTAGATATTTGAATGTTATGAAATTTTCTAATTGTGGTTAGTGGTTTGCCTGAAATAAAACAATTCAGTTTTCAAAAACCACAGGAAGTTAAATTTAATGAGGCTATGCTGATTGAGATGTCAGATTTTGTCACTGTGTTAGCAAACTACAGCTAAATCTGTTATTGTACCAGCAGAAAAAAATATTTTCAAATTGGTAAAAAAGTATAAAAAAGAAGTAAAGAAAGCATATAATAAGAATTAGACCATACACTGTCTTTTACTGCCCTTAACATTTAATCTTTGTCTATCTTGCCATGCATATTTTATTACTGGACACTTCTTTTGTATTTGTATTATTTCTAGTCAGTATTCATAATAAATATTGTCTTTTTGTTTAAATGTAATCTGCATTTTTTCAATCTTAATTTCCCCTCCAAATATCCTGACTTGCTCTATGTCAGAACAGAAGGGTTGCAAAATGTCTAATGTTCTTGCAAAAAAATGTTAAGAAGATATTAGAATGATAGTAAAATATGTCTACTCAGTTGATGCTTATATTATGCTGGAAGTGTAAATGCTGCATTTGCACAAAATGTCTCATTATTTTTGTCTTGTGGATCGCCTTCTTAAACACATTTTCATTATGAAGACTGAAGCCAAAAAAGATACTGTAAAAAAAAAAAGGAGGGGATGCTGATACTGGTGGTATATCCAGGGAAACATAAACAGGCAAAACTATCTTTGTATGCTGAGAAAGCAAAAATAAAATATTGAAAAATTTTACACAAGCAATATCTAGATTAAAAAGAAAATCTGTAAATAACTCTGTGTTACATTTCTCTCCTCATCAAATATAATGAGCATTAAATAGCTACTGCTTTTATCTGTATTTTCTTTTTATTTTATTTTTTTCCCTGAGTCTCCCTGTTGCAGCTCTATGCCATGGTTTTATCACTGTCATCATAGAAAGAAGCTCAGCACCTGCCCCTCCTCTCCCCTCATGGGGAAGCCATAGGCCATTATGAGGTCTCCCCTCCCTCTCTTCTTCTCTGGGCTGAACAAACTAAGTGACTGCGGCCACTCCTCATATGTCTTCCCCTGTACACCCATCACTATTTTTATATCCCTTCTCTGAACATCCTTTAATAGTTTAATATTCTTTTTGCACTGTTGCGCTCAAAACTGTGTGCAGTACTACTCAAGGTGAGGAAGCACCAGTGTAAACGTACAGTGGGACAATCACTTCCCTTGCCTGGCTAGCAATGCTGTGCTTGAGGCACGAAGATACATTCAACTTTCCTGGCTGCCTGGATACACTGTTGATTCATGTTCAACTTGTCAGCCAAGAACGCAGATCCCTTCCCACGAGGCTGCTTTCCAGCCTCTTGTCCCTCAGTCAGTACACATTTCCAGGGTTGCCCCATGCCCATTCTACTGGTGCAGAATTCAGCACTTTCCCAGGATAAACTTCACGTGGTTCATGATTGCCCAACCTACTAATTTGTCTAGACAAACTAAGATAAAAAATGGTAAAAAATGTAAGGAAAAGAGCTGGCACCAATAAAAGGTTAGAGCAGGGGGAAGAAAGACTGAAGGGATTGGAGATTTCTGTTTTGCTGGCTCTGCAGCTCACACTGCTAATTCAGTTTCTTGCTGTTATTTTTCTGTAAAATTTTCACTAAATGAAATAATTTTTTTCTGGCTCATAATTCCCCTTCATCTGCCCTCAGCATTTCCGGTATTAAGCCTATTAAACCATTCTCTATCAACAGAAATGCGAAGAGTGTACCTCTCATAGATCATTCCTTTCTCTTCTGAATTTTTATCTATCTATCTATTTATTTATTTATTTCCTTTGTGAAGGGAAAGAATTCAGAGAAAATATTGGCTCTGAATAAAGCCAACTCTGCGGTTTCTGTTTAACATTAATCTTGAATTTGAAATATGCTTTTGAATGACCAAAAACTCACTGTTTGGGAGTGACCATCTTTTAACTTGTACCAATCCAACAATAAGATATTTACTGAGCTCTTAATGAGGAAGGTGGCCAAATTGAGATGCTGCATATATGGAGTAGAAAATATTTTCTTAGCCATCACACCAAGTTCTTATGCAAACATATAATATGTTCCTGAACTTGTCCTGTCTCACTTTCAGATTTGTTCTGAAAGACCTTCCAGAACCTTACTTATTCTTCTAATTTCCAGCCTAAATTTTCCCATTTATACCCATTTGTTCTTGTGTCAACCTTGTCTTTTAGTTTAAATAGCTTCTCTTTCTTTAGCATTTATCTACCTCTGAAGTATTTATAGAGAGCGATGATATACCCTATCAGACTCCATTAAGTTATTTTAGTCTTCTCTTACAAGATAAGCTCTTTTTTCCCTGGATCATCTTAGCAGCCCTTCTCTGCAAGTATTGCAGTTTAATTAATCTTTCTTAAACACAGGCTATCAGAACAGTGTATGCAGGATTCCAGAGGAATTCTTACCAGTGTTTTGTCTAATTGCACTAATTCTTCCTTATCTCTAATAATACTTTTCTAGGATTTCATTTGTTTTGTCATGATCAAATGCTCAAGTTTCATACCTACTGATGGTATTGGCTGATTAATCTACAACTGAAATAAACTAATAATAATAATAATAATAATAATAATTTCTTATTCATATTTCAATCTCTGTTTAACATGTACACAAAACTCAACCTGCCTACAGAACAATGAAATGTAAATAGTTACTATATGGAGAAAAAGTTTGCCTACAATTACTGATGTCCAGTGCTCTATGTCTGCCCTGTATCTGTTGTCATGTTATGAAGTTTATATTCTAACCCACTTTCTACATGATGGAGCTTCTCTGCAACTGTGCCTAGTACTCCTAGTCATGGCAAAACAAGAAAGATTTATTGCTTTTATGATGATTATAGAAAATGATTACTTGAACAGGTTTGCTGATAACATGTTTGCACACAACAAGATATGATTCAGGAAGTTACTCAAATATGAATTCAATATTAAAAAACCTTTTATAGCTGAATTAGGGCTGCTATTGTCCCAGTGACATAGGGCTGAACCAATGAATTAATCTCGTGTGTGTTACACTAGTAAAAAACATTCACGGAATGGTCTTCAACGTAGCCTATAAATTATGTTCTTTCAGTCATGATTTACAAATTAGTACGAAAACAATATCTTTAGAATAAGATCTTTAAGGTAGCAGATGGCCAAGATACCATTCAACTTTTTTCAATCATGACTCAATTAAATGTTGTACATTACCAAGAAATCAGAAAATGTAAGTCTGGATTTCTGAGAAATTTTATTGACCCAAGCCATTGCTTCCAATTATCCTGATGCTCAATTGCTAGCTATCATGACAGGTATGAAATTAATCCTCATCAGAAGTGCATGTGGTGTCAGAAGTACACACTCTGCCTGTTGTCTCGTTCTTACACTTGTTAAAACTAGCTTCGCAGTTTTCAACTGACTTAATAGTTTCCAAGAACTTCTTTTTAAATGTATAGCATTTAATTAGTATTCTGTAGCATCTCTATTGTCTATAGCAATATTCTATAGCATATCTATTGTCTTCAGACAAATCTGACAGCAGATGGGATACATAAATTGGACTATTTACTGCACACATATAACTAGAATGCTATTTTTTCTTAATTGCTGTTAGAGCTTGGACTGAGGTCTGATAACAAGAGGCAAGTTGGATTTAGCAGTTTTATGACTGCAGTAGCTCTTTGTGAAACCCATTAACTGCTTCATATTTAAGATGCAGGCTTGCTTATGTCTCATAACTTTTCTAGCAAGCTTGTCTGTACTCATGTAAGCAAACTGCAGTATGTCTTACACATATCTGATCCCCCTGTTCAGTATGTAGAAAACTGAAGGAAGAGTGATGTGTAGTACCAATGGCTACCATTCCATTAGGGGCACAGTATGTATCTTCTCTGGCCTGTCACCTGAACTGTTTTATTTTGTAGTTGTAATATAAACTAAGACACCTTCAGTTTTAATTTTGGCAAAATACATAGACAAATATATATATATATATATTTAAATATATTAAGCCAACTCTGAGAAGATTTGAAACAGCCATGGAACAATATGAAATGAAGAAATAACAGAGAAGAGCTACTGAATGATTCTACTGTGAATTCCTTCACAGTTTGTTCCTGGCAGCTAAAATGACTCTCTGCTAAGTTGGAGTCTGGAGGTAAAAGGCCAACTGTTTTTTCCACTTCCATACATGGCTTTTATAACTTATTTTTGAAAAAGATAAGCTAGATAGTGTACTTTAAGCTGTGAGATCCATGGATATTTTAAATAGATTGTTACAGTCCCAAAAAGTTTTCAGGTGGGAGAAAAATGTGTTTGAAATAAACTTCTGTAATGGATTGTATAATACTGTATAATTTGTTTTATCCAGACATTCAGTTTCAGGGATTGTGTTCTGCAGATGAGATTTAGTATTTAGGTGTACTTGTGTTAATTTTAAGTATACTTTGATTCATTTAAAAACCAAATATACACACATATTCTTTGCATATTTACTTTATAAGGGGATAACTCTGAAACATTTCAGATGATCTTTGATGTCCATTGACTTCAAATTTTATTTAAGCAGATGTTCTACTGTTGCAGAAGTTATTATAAGTGTTAAGCTAAAAGAATTGTCAGTGGTTTATGGGCTGGTTTGGCCTGGTTCCATGATGAATGGGGTAGGGGACCCATGGACCCATGCCCCAGGAAAAGGGAGGGGGGAAAAGGGAGAGTATAGCAAGATGGGCCTAAAAACAGAACAGTGGTAGGAAAGCTGATTTACTAAATAAAATATCTGAATGCAAAAGAACACTGTATGATACAATATAATTGAAATTTAAGCTAATAAATCAAATAGGAAGAGAGAGTGTCCAAAATTGCAGGCCTTACTCTAAAGCTGAAGGTGAAACAACTAGGGAGCTCCTACACTGACTCTCGCAAAGAGAGGCAGTGTCAGGAATTGCATGCGGTTTTATCTTTCCCTCTGAGTGGAAAACAGGAACACAAGGTCCTATGGGGTATGTAGTTATTCTTCTCTTCTGTGGACCAGTTACCCGGAAATTCGGCAGTCCATGGAACTGGAGCATTAACTCTTTATTTTCCAGTGCTTTACATGATGCTATGATGTGGAATACTGATAACAAAAATCATAAAAACATGACAAGTGTTGAGAACCTATCGGTGAAATGCTATGTAGAACTCATTTCCATCTTTGAGCTACTTTTACATTTAGCTTCTTTTAAATTTGTGATTGAATATGTTTATTAAAATTATGAAATTGTATACACATTAATCTCAGAATTTTTCTTCATTTTTTCATAATCTGAAACTTAAATATTGTTGATTTTTAGTAACAATGGCAGTGCCAGTCAATCTGTATTTACTTAAAAGAATAATCTAAAAGACTATTTGACTTTATCTACTTTATCTCTTAAACTTACTAAGCCAAAGTTTGCCTCAATTCTGATATAACTCAGTAAGATTCCCAGTATTAACTAGTTAGTGATTGCTTTGTCTTGTCCTTTTTATGTTAGTAAGCATCGCAGAACTTCAAAATGTAATTTTTTCAGTATTTAAATAATGTTTTCTGCTTGTCCTTCTGTTTTCTAATTTAAATTCTCAGAAAATATTCTTTAATGTAACAGCTGTTTAGAAAGGGATATAAGGTCCAAGTATAGTGTTAGACTAAAATAAAGCACATTACAGCTGGCATCTTGCTAATGTTTGAAATAGAACAATTACATGCATGGTTATTAATAGCAGTATAATGATAGGCATATACTCTAAAAAGAGGATAAGTAGAAAGAAATTTAGCCCAAATAAGCTGAGATGTTCCAACTGGAAGCTAAAGTAGAAACACTTATAATTAAAATCATCAACAAAAACAAGCCTATGGAGATATTCTTAAAGTTGTCAGTAGAAGACTTTTACCAAGATAGAATTAAAATGTGTTTTGCTGAAAAACAGAACAAAATAAAAACATTCTACAGAGCAGAAAGCAGAACATGTATATTTAATCTGATGGGCCTAAACCCGTGCATGTTTGGTCACTAAATATATGAAAACAAATGGGAAAGAATTCTCCTTGTTCACATGTGATGGAAGAATATGTGATAAAAGCATTAAAGAGCATCTGGAGAGATTTGAGTTTTACACGTGCAAAGGTTTGCAACAGTAAAGATAAACAGGAGTCTACTTTGGCTGGGAATCTTCTCAGGAAGTTTTAAGAGCAGAGATGTGTTGTCTGTGATGACTGGGGTGCCTTTCTTCTAATTTTGAGGGGATAGACTAGAAGGATTCTTGAGATTCTTAGGGCTCATACCCTGCAAGAGGAGGGCATTGGTAAGCTGCAAGTTGTAAACTCTTTCAAAATCACTGAGATGTTTGTGTCATTTTTATGCTTTGGAGGCATCAATTGTGTTTGCTGTAATATCACAACACTATTTTCTTTATTGCATGAATCACCATGTAAGAGCTGGGAGTTCATGGGAATAAGCAGACCAGTGGCATCTTCCACGTGGCATGGAAGGGACTGCAAGGTATCATTGTTTGAGACAATCTGTCAAACAGTCTGGCTGATTAATAAAGAAGACTTATTTAAAGCAAGTAGAAAAATCTTTGCATTAGAGCATGTAACTGGGGATTTATTCATTGCAGCCAAGAGGATTCCTGTTCTATATATGACCCAAAAATAAGGAAAATTAAGCAGTTCTGTGTTTGAAAACACTAGGATTAATTCTACAGGTGTGACATTTCTTATGCATTATCTGTCATTACTGGTTCTGAACAAGGTCTGGAATAAATGCTGAGAGGACAAGTTACTGGAAGACAGTGACAAAGGAAGCATCTTTTTCATTTATTTGCTTGTTTTGTTTGTCTTGTAGAGACAGTACAGGTGTTGGGGTTTTTTTTTGATTGTTTGTTTGTTTGTTTGTTTTTTCTATAAGGGCAAAAGACTGACCGAGAACTCAGCGGAGGACAAGGTAGAATAAGATGGGAATGAATAAATCCTTACATTCTTAAGGAGATGAAAGCTGAACTCTTTCCTCATCCAATTCATAGAAGAAACTTAGGCTAGTTTATGTGACATGGAAAGATATCTCAACTGAAACCAAGCATAAAGTAGAAAGCTGTTATTTCTCTAATTTCTACAATTCCTTGTCTGCCACACTAAGTAGGCCTAAAGGACAAGAAATAACTGTCTTAAACAGAATTATTTTCTGATTACAATTTTAACTATTTTTAGGCTCCTTATCTGGAATAAAATAAAAAATACTGTTTTATATACATAGTCTTCCTAGCATACATTTTGTTTTCTTTTCAGAATTAAGATTACACAAAAGAGTACTTAGAGCTTACTTTCATCAGTTGTCATAATGTTCTTTATCATGAGTCACAGGACCCTATATACAACCAGGTAGATCCCTGAACCGAAATATGGCCATTCATTTTATACATCTGCTTTAATCTATACATTATTATCAGAGAAGAAGAAGCATAAATACATACCTTAAGATAGTATGTGAAGCTGAAAGCCTATTACTTGGAAAGAAGCATCCAGAGACACTAGAAAGTAAAGAGTTATGGTGATGACAAATGCTATCCTTACGAGGAATGATTTATTCTGTGAAAAGCCTTAAATGTTAAAATAACACTAAAGCACATCTCACTTTACCTACATCAGTGACAATTTCTCCCTATGAATTTAACATACACATTTGAACATTCAAATGCACTATTAATAACAAAATACAGTTTTATAATAGCATTTGAGACAAGTAAAGAGCATCCAGTTCTTCACTAGCATATCCTTATGAAATAAGTGTATCTGAACAATTGGGGTAAAAAATGAATGAAATCTGCAAGATAAGAACAAGCAAAATATAAAAAAAATGTAGGCTTTTATTTGGGGGGGCGGGGGGGAGTTGTGTGCACTGTTTGTTTGCTTGTTTTTGTCTATTATCTATTCTCTATCTACATGAGCCAGTAACAAACAAATTATCAACTTTATATCTTGGGATATGACTACATACCCTCTTCTCTGTTGAGAACATCAGAACTCCAGTCAAATAACATGCAAGGCTCCAACAGCGCAGCTTGCCAAATGGACAGGTGATCTCTGTAAAGAGTACTATAATACTTCCATTAGCTGAATAGCAGCCAATAAAATCCAACTGCTGTTAAGTGGCAGAGAGAATTCTCTTTATTTCTAATTTCTGATTAATAGTCTGTGAATGAATCTTTGACCAGTTTGTGCTTCACAGTGCAATCACAGTGACCATGGGTGTACATGGTCAATATGCATTGCCATATAGGTCATATTCCTCTGATCAATATGCATACAAATCTCATTAGGAGCTTTGGAAAGCCTTTGATTGCAAAATACTGGAAATAAAATACCTCAAAACTCAAAAGTTTATATTTTCAAAACATTTACTCTGTAAGTAAAAACAGCAATTTGGAGGCAGATTTCATGCTGAGTATGTAGTCATCTACTTATCTTTCCTTTTGATGGCAGGCAAAACATTTGATAAATGATAAAAATTAGAGCTTCAGACATGTTCCATTGCTTAAAAAAAATAATAATAATGTTCCATGCTTTGGCATATGGATCATGTATCTGCCATGTACACTTCCTTACTGGATTTGATGCAAGAATATGTTCTGGTCGACAGAGAGCTTGCTGAAGAACACCACCAGAAAGTGGAAAAGATGGTAAAAGGCAGCAAAAGTGTGCTCCAAACACAGCAAAATTGTATTCCACACACCTCTGTGCACAGCATTTCTATTGACATTTAAGAAAAGAAAGAAGTGCTAATGGTAGTACAATTTTGCATTTGTTGTACTGAGGGACATGGTTTAGTGGGGAAATATTGGTGGCAGGTGGACTGTTGGACTGTATGCTATTGGAGGTCTTTTCCTTCACTGGTGATTCTACAATTCTATGATTATGTTAAAAATGCCATTTTTGCCCAAGATAAATAAAAATAGATTTGACAGCAATAATAAGAAGGACTTATTGGGTTATATAAAATGTCTCCTTGTCTTTCTTATCAATTTCAAATTATTTAAAATCCGACGTATGTCATATATAAGAAAATGATCGTTCAAAGGCAGTAAAATGAGAAATATTAGCAGTTTTTATTTCCTTGACATACGTACTGAATCATATCAGTATCAGTATCATATCAGTAAATACTACACAAGAAAGGAGTTCAGAAAAAAATAGTATTTTTCTGTGTTACTCATTATGCATTTTGTACTTTTAGTATGAGAAGAACAGGATTCAGTGAAACAAATATAGCCTGTTTATAAATTAAGGACTTGTGCAGGTACTTGTAATTTTCCAACATGCAGAGCATGCGAACATTTTGGGCAATGAGGTTTATTCCAAAACATATGTTTAGTTCAACAGGCCTCAGAGCATTTTGATAAACTCTTTACCAAATTGAAAGCATCTTCTTTTGTGGCCTTTAGTGGGATTAGCATTTCATGTGTTGTAAGGAGTAAAATATACTAGTATCAATAAGAGGTCACTTCAAAACAGCTAACAAGCTCCTAGAATAATTTCGAAGTTAAACAATCTATTAATATTTACACTTTTAACAAATATATACCTGTTACTTTCTGAGACAATTCAAAAAGTTATGCAGACAGGAAGAGGAATCATTTCAGTAAATTCTAGGTATTGAGTTAGATATTCTGTTCTAGATACTGAGCTCTTAAAACTCCTGTTTACTTCAGTGGCTAATCTGGACTGGATGTGTTAGAAAATAAAGCACATCCTGAGTATTTAATTTTAAGGGATTTGTTAAGTATATTTAAATATCATGGTGGAACAGGGAAAAGGTACTAAGAAATAAAGTGAAGGAACGAGAAAAATCATAGGTCTGAGACTGCTGGGTATGCTGCATATTTAAAACCACCATAATGAATGAATTATATGAAAAGTTCTTCTGAAGTCACTTTTACAACACATAGAAGATGACAGCAAGGAAAGGAGAAAGGGGAAAGGAGTATTATTAAAGTGATACTGGATGAAGATAAGACTTGGCCAGGGAAAATGTCTCAGCATTTATTCCTTTGCAAATGACTTCAAAACCTACAGTTCGATCACAGATTGTAAGGTTATTTTAAGGACTAACCTACACATTTTGAAAGAGATAGAAAACTAGAAATGAGAGAAGACAAAAGAGACAAACATGGAGAGAAAAGTAAAGGACACACTGTTTCTGAAAACTAATCAAGCAAAAATATCTAAGGAGTGTACAGAAATACAAGCAATTGCTGTCATCTTTCTTATGTTCTTGAGAAGTTTACAAATGAATAAAATAGCTAGAGGCACCTCAGCTAGGTTATATGTAAAATACTAAACTGAAATAGATGAACTATCTATGAATATAACTTTGGGACACAGAATCACTGTCATCTCTAAATTATTCTCCTACAAAATGAAATAAACGTTTGCGCTGAAGTAAAAAGTGAGAGCTATGGAAATGTGCACAGGAATATCAGTTAGAGGCAGATATAGAAATGCATTTATTGTAAATAATCACGTTAAATAAAAAGTATGAATTAACTTGGTTTAAGGAATTTCTGTTAATTTTGATTGGTGCAAAATTCTTGACCAGTTCTTGATTGATGTAAAATTCAGTGGATTTGATTTTTTCATATCTAGGTAGATTGCAGTTCCTAAATTTGCCTTGGACTTTTGATCTGGATGAACTCAAAATTAAGCGTCATTTAAATGTAAACCACTGAACAGTAGAAAAAGTTTGGGCCAGTGCAACTTTGTACTGGCTGCTATGCAGACCAGATTGGGCAATGATAGTGTATTGCTCTTTAGTGTTTGTAAACTGTGAATATTAGAGAAAGAAGGATTTACAAGTCTAATATAGGTAAAAATAGTGTAAGGAAGGGATTACATTTACATTTCAGCCGCACTCTGATAGGCTGTGCAGTCTGTGTTGTGAGAATGACTCCTTTGCACTTTTGGCATTATATAAAGCATACATGGAACCTACATTCATCCAGCACCATTAGCCTAGCAAGGCTGGAAAATGTTCATTGCAATTTTCTTCTCCAAGGTAGTAGCTCTTCTTTTATTGTTTTTATTCTGAAGTCTGACAACACATACACACACTGTCTGTTACACTGTTAACTGCAATGACTGGTTGAAAGTGAGGTTGTCTTGGAAGCTTTTGTGAGAAGCAGTTGGAAAGTGCCTCAGTTATTGAAAAAGTAATTATAGGATTGCTTCTAATTAGATTACACAGTTCTCCAGGGAAATAGAAAGATGTTGCAGTTTGACATTTTGTCCCATACATTGCTGTGGAACCATTTTTAGAAAAAAGAAAATTTCACCACAGTGAATTAGACATATCTCAGAAAGAAAGTGCATTAACGTGTAGAAATCTGGATTAAGCTTTAGTAAAGCCAGATTTACAACTGCAACTCAGATGATTTCAAAGCTCTGTAAAAGTAGTTTATTATTTAATTTAAAAATAAGCACTGAAATAGTAGATTTTTATTTTGTAATGAAAAGGTTTTAATGAAAAATGAGTATTTTTTTTTTTTTTGGTATTAGTATAGTGGCCTTTAGCTGTCACTTAACTCTTTAGATATCCTCTAGTTCATTTGTATGGATTGCAGTGAAATTTAATGAGGAACGCAGAGTTGATCATTTGTGGTTTTATTCTTTTCTGTTATTGTCAACAAACAAGAAAGAAATTCTCAATGATCACTCACTGCCAGTTTTGTAGAATTTGTTTGGCAACTTCTGTGACCTGAATGACTGATTTTATCTGGAAATAATCCAGTAGAAAACAGAAGTAGTATAGAAGTCTTTCTAAAGTGGATGCCTTTTGAACTTAACTGCTTTCCTTGAATCAGAAAAAAATGATGATATCAATTAGAAGGCATAGTCAATTACCATACCATTCTTCATCTTGATTAACATATCCTGCCCTTGGCAAAGACTATGACTGGAGCATTTAAGGAACTATGTGATAAAAACACAAGTTTTACAATGAGGTTCTGGAATTTCCATGATTCAGTCTTTTACAAGTTTTTCTCTATGCATGAGCTAATTCTTTAAAAACTGTAAATAACTAAGCTGGCACCTTCAGTGCTAAATATAGTCAGTTCATTGATCACAGATAGGGTGAGTAACATTGTTTTGTCCTCCTGTAGGTGTGTGTCAGTAAAAGTTCTACAAGTAAATGAAAGGTATACTCTTTACGAAATAAGGTATTGGAATGAAAAGTAACACAATATAATACAATATAATAGGAATTGAAACTAATAAATCAAATAAAATGAGAGTGTCCAAAAAACCTGAAGGCCTTATACTATACCCTGAAGATGAGATGGCTAGTGACTGCCCGCTGCTGGGTCAATCCGAGAGGAAAGAGCCTATGCCTCGTGTCACATAGTTTTTATCTTTCCTTCTGAGTGGAAAACGGAAAAACACAAAGAAACACTAGGTCCTCTGGTAGTTTTCTTCTGAGACAGATATACCTGGAGCTATTGAGCTCCATGGAGCCGGAGAATTAACTCTTCAACTCTCAATGTACTACATGTTGTTATGGTGTGGAATACCAATAACTAAAATCATAAAACCATGACAATACTAAATGTGGAACATATGGTTTTGCATCCACACTTATTTTTTTTTTTTCATTACAATGTTTAAAATAGAATAAATACTCATCATAAACAGGAAATGAAATTGTTACTTGCCTGCAGTAAAAACAAATATCAAAACTGTTAGTGTGGCTCTGCAAGCATATCTGGTACATACCAAGCAGCTCTGTGAATCCATCATCCAAGCTTTTTCAATTAAGCATTTGTTCTTTGCTTCTTCAATTCTTCTTATATACCCTTATCACTTGACTGGTAATGGCGCTAATTACTGTTGCTGACAGTGAGAATGAAAAGAGTATTCTATTTTATTAAGGCTATTTATATTCTTATGTCATTAACAGTTTCAGATGCTTATTTTCTCAACTTTCAGAACCTAGTATAAAGAATTTCAGTTATTCTTTTTGTATTCTTTATCAGTCACCTTAATTTAACTTGATTCTTTCTACTAGAAAAGTTGAAAATTGTTGCAGTAGGGTTAAATTCTCCACACAGAAGCAGTCTATGGCAAAAGTAAAGTTCAAAAAAGTGTAGTTCTAGAACGTATCTATAACATGAACTAGAAATCTGTTTTCAGATTTACTGTAAACCTATAAAATTAGTTATTTCATTTTTATAACAGCTTATGGCTTCTTAGGTGAGATAAATGCAATACTTGCCATGTTAAGTTTTATCTTTTATAACATTGAAGTGTTTCTGTTAATAATGACTCACAAATGAATGTGAAATGGATAGTCTAGTCTTCTCCCTCTTCACAGTTTATGGATTTACAGCCTATAATTAAACTCTAGTCTGTTTTAGTCTCCCACTAGAGCACCTCATCTTTTGCTGTGAAGTTATGACAAAATTACCATTTCTGCTGGCCTGCCAATATCACCCTGTCCCTTAGGAAATGAGCTGAGTACAAAGGCATGAGCTTCAAAGAGCAAACTAGATCTGGAAACATCACCACAACCACTGCTCAATATTAATCCAGAGTCACATTGAATACTAATACAAGTTCAGTAGCATTATGAATAATTAAACACAATTGGTATTGTTTCAAATGTTTTTTTCAATGACTCCAAATCCCTGAAGAAAGGCAAACATTTCAGAAACGCAGATCTTTGAAGGACCTGTGAATATTAGTGAATGTTATTTGAAAATTACATACCAAAAATATGTCAGCTGAAAATTCTTATGGGATATTATTAAACTTCACGTAGAGTTAGTCCATTTAAGTATTTTAGTTTCTTCTAGCAATATTCATGTATTTTTTCATGTTGCCTGAGAACATGATTTTTAGATATTCAAGTAATGTGTATCTTTGTAAATTCATCTCAGAAACCTGGCTGCTAAATATTATTAAAATATCCTCTTTTCAGGATTCTGAAATGTAAGTCAATGCAACGACCATCTTCCAAGTATTTAAAATAAGTGGCACATTGAACACGCACATACACACAAGGAAGAAAAAAGCAAGTAAAACAAAATAAAACAAACCCACAAAATTAGAATATTTTATACATTTTTCATTATCTTCATGTCACAGCATATTAAAATTTGGAAATACAGAAACTGGAAATTGTATTAAGAATCATCTAAGAAGACTTTTCAATGTGTTGAACTATTGTTGAGAT
Source organism: Oreortyx pictus (assembly GCA_036925125.1). NCBI lineage: Eukaryota > Metazoa > Chordata > Aves > Galliformes > Odontophoridae > Oreortyx > Oreortyx pictus. Next base: position 163,090,561 of record JAUPFR010000001.1, read on the forward strand.
TCTCGGACAAACTAACAAATGAAATATTTGTGTGTAATTGTTATTGAAAAATGTGATCAAAATGTCTTCCTTTTCCAAAGGCAAAGGTACTGGAAACAGTATATGCCTACATCATTTTTTTATAGATATCATTTCATGATGCATTTTAAAGAAAATCATGATTTTGCTTTGTTGGGATTCTTCCAGATATAACAATTCTTGTAATTAAAAAAGCAAACTAAGATAAAATAGGTACTATGATAGAAAATGTTAATGAATTTTGATGAAATTTAAATAACTGAAGAAGATAGGTAGGGAAAAAGAAACAGAGGAGGTGCCCTCAGCGTTAGAAAATGAATAGATTGCTAAGAGCTGAGAAGCAGGTGTGATCAGGTCAAGAGCTTGTGGATAAAAATTAGGTACGAGACCAACAAAGGAAAGCTGGTGTTTGGAGTCATCTACAGGATGGGGAGCCCATGGATGAGGCCTTCTTGCATCAACTACAAGAAGCACTGCACTTGCAGCCTCTCATCTTGATTCAATATTTCAGCCACCTGGAGGCCCACTGGGAACGCAACACAGTCGATTCCAAGCAATCCAGGAAATAGAGAAGTGTTAATACACCTGGTGATCACTAGTGCAGAAGAACCCATTAAAGAAGTTAAGATTGGAGGCAGTCAGGGCTGTAGTGACCATGGTCTGGTTGAGTTTGTGATCTCAAAGAGCATGGGACTGACAAAGAGATAAATCAGGACCTTGAGATGGGTAAAATTAATTGTTTAAGAAATTATTGGATGAAATCCTCTGGAAAACTGTCCACATGGGAAGAGTAAAGAAAGCTACCAGATCTTCAAGGAGCACAAGATTTCTCCATTCCACAGCATAAGAAATCAAGAAGAGGAGGCAGGAAAGAAAAGGCATGGATTAACATGACCTGTGAGTAAAACTGAGGGAAAAGAGGAACATACATAGGCAGTGAATGCAGGGATCTGTGGCCTGGGTAGAATACAGGAATGCCATCTAGACATGTAGAAATGTGATCAAGAATGCCAAGGTGCAGATGGGACTAAACTTGGCAAAGGATATGAAAAATAACATGCAAAATGAGGAGGTAATCGCAGAGAACCAGCATGGCTTCACCAAAGGCAGATCATAGCTGTCCAACCTGCTGGCATAGGTATGCCAAGGAAGGGCAGGAGTCATCCTCTACCTGTACTTGTGCAAGAGCTTTGACATTATCCCACTCTGATATCCTTATCACTGTATTAGGGAGATTAAGGTTTGAAAGTTGTAGTATTTAGTGGATGGATTACTGGTTGGATGGCTGTAGCCAGAATCGACCATATGGAGAACAGTGATGAGTGATGTCCTCCAGGGGTCCATCTTGGGACCAGTACTCTTCAACATCTTCATCCATAACCTAACAGTGAAATCAAGCTTCCTGATGACAACAAGCTATATGGTATAGTCAATAAAACAGAAGGAAGGGATGACATCCAGAGGGATCTGGACAAGCTTGAAAAGTGGGCCCAGGTGAACATAGTGAGGTTTAACAAGTCTAAGTGCAAGACTTTGCACTTTAGTTAGGGCAATCCCATGTATGTGTACAGTCTGGGAGAAGAACTCATGGGCAACAGCCCTGCGGAGATGGACTTGGGGGTGCTAGTGAAGAAAAAGCTGGGCATGAAATAGAAGCGTGCACTTGCAGCCCAGACCAGCTGTACCCTGGACTGCAACACAAGAGAGGTGGCCAACAGGGAGAGTCAGGTAATTATCTGCCTATATTGTCCTTGTAAGGCCCCATCTAGAACACTTAATTCAGGTCCAGGACACCCCAAATAGCAAAAGAATTAGAGCTATTGGGACAGTTCCAGAGGAGGGCCATTAAGATTTTCAGATTTACTAAACAGCAATGAGATGTTTTCAAGTTTTGACACCCAAAACAGCATTGAGAGTTCTGCCACATCTGAAGTATTTTGATATTCTCCAACCCAATGCCTTTCACTTACTTTGACTGCATGTTTCTTCAAGTCATCTGACTGATCTCTGGGAGAGCTAGTGATACAGAGGTATATGTTATTATTTAAGGTTCAGTCTTGGCCCTGCCATAATCTGTCACATCAGGTTACAAAGCAGACATGAGAGCCTTTGCTGCTGTTGTTTCACTCTCAACAAAACTGCAATATTAATGCAAATTCTATTTTAAGATTGTGGTAACATATGAAGATGTAATATAGGTTTACCATAGAACCTCAATGTCCAGAGGCACACACAAAGGAAGTGTTGAGAGAACCTAGCAAAAGTGAAGATCTGACCTCGACATATTTACTCATCTTGGTCCCCGTAATCTGAGACATTTCTGCATTTCTTACAGAAGAAAGCACCTACAAGCTGAGCTTAGTTCAGATGGAAAAATAGGATCTTTCAACATTACAATCACTGTCTCCAAGGAGACAAGATAACATTCATACTCAGGAGTTAAATCTTCTGCTGACGTTGCTGGAAATCCAAAAGAAAAACTGTTAATATTTATGTTCTGACAACCTTGCAATATTTCTAGAATGTACTTTTTCTTTTTTCCCAGATGGAGACTGAAAAATTAATAGAAAATTTAGCGATCAGGCCCAGTAATAATGTCTGAAGGGATCATTTTCCAGGTATAACAAATAAATGCTCCTGTCACCTCAGTGTGGTACCTTTGAAAATCTGTAAAATAGGGAAGAATTTTAACATATACCTTCAGTTACCTTGTTTAGTAAACATATAAAGGATAAGTGATTAAAGCCACATAGATACAAGCCACATTCTATTTTTCTAAATCAAAACAATAAAAAAAACATTTTCTCAATCAAAATTTTCTCAATTTAGTAAGTGAATAATAAGAGGTAGACAGTTAACTTGTCCATGTCTTGAATGATCAGCCACTATAAAAAGTTTAAGTTCAAGTGTTTCTCTTTACAGATAATTGATTCTGTAATAGTCAGTAATGAATGTTGAAGGATTGTTAAGGTGCATGTAGCATACATGCTTAAGGAATAAATAATGTGTGAAAATCTCTCAGCCTAATTGCAGTACACATGGTCTATGCTGTTTGTGCATTGGATAATTTATTCTGAAACACAGTAAACCAAGATTTTTGAGCAGAGTGCTATCTGAATCAAGTTCATGAGATAAGATGCATCAAACTAATTTTGCTAGGATGTTCCCATTCTGTTGACACTGCTTAGTTTTTCAGTTAACTATTGTCTTATGTACCAATTTAGTTGTAAGGTTGTAATCTTAGAAACAAGTGACCTAAAATGTTTTCCATAAACTTGTCCCTGAGCATTTTTGGGGTCCTCAGTGTTAGCTGCTAAATAAATTAAGGCACCTGTTGTTAGTAAAAGCTCTTACAGTCTGCTGAGGGAATCCATGAAAAATATATTTACAGCCATGCTCTCGGGATCCACTTTACTTAGCCCTGTTCTTTATTGGTGGCTATCCAATTTTTATATAATTATGTAGTTACAAGATTCTGTTAACTGAACAAAACACATAGTGCCATTTGAAATTCCCTAGAGCACCTAAGTCATCTGCACAGGGATGGAATACTTAGAATTGGATCTATAGGACAGCAAACTCTGTCAGAGCAGACAGAGGCCAGGTGATGTACCCACCAAGTGATGCCACTGACATGGGACTCCTCAGTTCAAGAAACAGCCTTGTCTCAGGTGATAAGGTTCTAAGTTTCTCCTCAGATGCAGAATCTCCACTTTGTCTCTGAAACAAGAAAATCATTTCCCCTCCTCTTAAAACTGCTTTACTGCATCCAGGAACACAATAAACATGGGATCAGCTGGAGCAAAACTGAGAGGATCATATTCTGCTGGTGTACATGGAGGAGACAACAGAGTACAGGTGTCACTGACCACATTTTTTGGGTTCAAAAATCTTTCACAAGAAGGTAAATTTAAATGAAGAAAACTGGGTTTAGTTCAGCTTTGCAATGAACAGAAATGTCATTAATTCCTGAAATAATTTTTGCTTATGAAATATTTACATCTTATTTTAAATCTGAGTAGTGGAAATAGGTAAAGATTTATTTTACTGGTACAGTCCTTTTCCAAGAGGCTTTCCCTGTCTTACTGCCATTGTCATTGTACCAATACAGAGAAATTTGTTTCCACAAAATATCTTTTCTGTCAATGAAGGAAAAGTTTTACTATTGAGTTGAGCACTTTCTCCCCTTTCCATGCATCTGTCTTTCAAAGGTTAAAGAAGGCAAACCCAGATTTTGATGAGTTGTTGTTCAATATAATCATTATTCTGTTCAGGTCAGCGTTCAACCTTGATTAAAGCAGACTATTCTCAAGGCATGGATCTTTTGCCACTTTCTATGTTATTCTGAGCAACTGCACGGGGAATCTCAGCAGAAAACAAATAACCTGCCTTTGAAATGATGTTTTGGGTGATGTTCTCGAATTGGTACAGTATTTCATTAAAGTTGACAAAGATCTATTTGACTATCAGGTCACTGTTTTTGAATCAACGGTGTATTTCTATGAAATAAAAGACCTATCTTATTCTGAAACTTTAGCTTCAAGTTAATGACACTGTTCTGAGAACAGATTCATTATGAAACCCGATCTGAGAGCAACAATTATTGTTGAGTCTATTCAAATTCCCAGTGGAATAAATCCATCTAGTTAAAACATCAAGTGATCTTTTCCTATTCTTGTTAATAAGCTGAGAAGTGCACTCAAACAGCAATCAACTCTCTGTAATTTAAACTTCACCTGCACAAAGAGATGAGTAGTTGCTTCAGAGATGGTGACATGATTGTCTACTTGCCAATGTAATATACTACATGATACATACTCGCAGGGAAATAAAAAAGCACCTTATGCTGTTTTACTCCCAACAAAGACACATCTGACCAAGGACTATGGTCTAAGTTTGTGCATCCTCTAGGTAGAAAGATAATGATTTCAGCTGATAGCCAGGCATAGATTTCTGCTGTCTAGTATATTTTGTCATTCACAATCTAACACTGAATTCCAAGATAAGTTCATGAGCACGGATAATAACGAAAAAGTCATAGCTCTTTTCTTTCTTCTGATTCTCTTTCCATTTTTCTACTTTTCCTAATATTTCCAAAGAATTTGTCCTTCTGAACATTTAGGCAAAATTTATGTAACATCAGTAATAAAACACCAAAGTCCCAGTGGATTGTTCAGCCTGGAGAAGAGAAGGCTCTGGGGAGACCTGATAGTGGCCTTTCAGTGTATGAAGGGCAACTATGGGACAGAACAGGCCAGACTCTTTAGCAGGACAAGGGAAAATGTTGTCAAACTAGAGTGGGAAATTTAATATAAGAAAAATGTTTTTTATTATAAGGGTAGTGAAGCACTGGAATAGGTTTCCCAGAGTCATTTAATGCCAGGCTGGGCCACACTCTGAACAACGTGATCTAAGTGTCCCTGTTCATTGCAGGGGAGTTGGAGCCTTTCTAACTCAAATTATTCTATAAATCTAATTATTATTTTTTTAATGACCCTAGACTTTTTGCCTCAGCAGTCATGTCTAGGAGAACAGCTATGAACTTTCATAATTCCATGTTTAAAAAAACAAAACACATTTCTTGAACTCTGTTTAAAATTAATTTTTATTTATTTTCCCTTTGACTTCTTTGATAGCCACAATAAGTGGAAAAAATAGTCAAATAACTAGCAAATATACATTTCCTGATTTCTTTGAAAACAGCTTAAATAAAATTCCATTCATATGTATTATCAAGTCTAAAAATAAAAAAGAGTTACACTATCTTCATTTGCAGCCTACCCTACATATTGTCTTTTTATCATTCTCTGCAGTTTTCTACATATGATCTTTCTGAATTAATAAAAGTTGTAAAAAGAAAATTACAAAAATGAAAACAAACATAAAAACATAAAAAGCCAACTACATTTGCCTTCTCAGATTTGCTTTCTGTTTAGTCCACATATCCTGTGAAATTCTACAACATGTTTTATACATAAGAGTATAAATTTAGCAGTTCAATTGTGTTCAATTTCTCCTTATATTGTTGGTCTCTTAATATATGTATATAATATTACTACTGTCAGTAGAGAGTAACTTCACTTGAAAATAGTTAGTCAATTCTAGGTGCATGCAATGGGTCAGAACTGTTTTCAGCATTCAGCTTCACAGACTTTGAACAGTATAATTTTGTATAACTTCTGCACTTTGTTGGGATAACTAGAAGTTGCTTAAGCTATCACTGTTATAAGAAAGTGTGATCTTTGAAATAGGGATATTTAAGAATGTCAGAATTGTATCAATATATTAACATCACACTTTCCTTCTTCCTTTTATTATGTTTCTTTGTGATGCATTTTGAAATAATTAATGCTGCAGAAAAGCTCTCTCATCTTCTTGCTATTCAACCATGAAGGTCTTAGGAATATTTTCTCATAAGATGCTTATGATAAATGATGAATCTAATTATGCACATCTAATTTCTCACTTGTTTTGAGCTTATGTGGCAAGATTTCACTAATGTTGAGGCTGCAGGGCGGCTTGTGTGAGCAGAGTCCCACAGTGTCCTGTGTCAGAGCAGAGCAGCTCATGCTGCTCCGACAGGGCCCTGCTGCTGCCAAAGCAGAGCTGTGAGCCTGAAGGAGGTACCCTCACAGGTGGGGACCTATGTGGAGCAGTGCCTGTAGGGTGGGACCTGTGGTATGGAACCATGTTTACTGTGTCTGCTGGATTTCACCTCTGAAATAGCTGTATTTTAGAAATGTACGACTGGTCTGTGTGCAGCTGGAAAGGCACTTTGAGCTATTCTTGGCTTATGATTTTATATAAGAATAATGTACAATATTATGAGTCTATTTATTGATTCATTCATCTTGATTTCATGGTATCACTCAATTTATTTTAGAGGAAGCAGATGGAAGCCTTGACTTTGCCTTCAGAATGGATACAGCAGGGCAACCACACAAGTGCAGTCTCCTCCACATTGTGTCACTGATGGGAGGAAGCCAGACAGAACACCTTTAGAGATGAAATGGCAGTTAGGGCTTCAGGTTCATTAAACAAGAGAAAAAGAACTGTTCTAGAAGAGACTGCTCATGCATTCAGGTCTTCTTTCCTGTCATTGTCTGTGGCTGGAGCTTTATGCCTTTTGTAAGAACTAATAAAGCTTATTTATCATGTTTTTATCACCAGAAGAATAGAGGGCACTCGATTTTCTTTGGAACCAATGGTATTTAAGGATCCTGCAAAAGCTGCATTTGAGGATGTCACCTTCTATAGAAGGTGAGAGCAGAGACTTCAGGATCAATGGGATGTTTTTATCTCACCATTTGGCATCCTTAGGCAGAAAAAATGGGCCCAGGCTGACCTTTCAGAAGCACACTATCAAAATAGAGCATGAGATTGAACCTCTTTGTAGAGCTGGTATGATGAGGCAGAGAGGCAAAAATTTCTGCAGTCTACAGTTCTGTTAGACATATGACATTTTGTTGTACTTGTTGTCCATAAGTTAGTTTGTGTAGTTTGTGTAAGCTGTTTTGTTTTCATTTCAGTAATGGCCCAGTTTAATTCTTCAAAATCTTTTGAGAACTTGTCTGTCTGAGCTCTTCTGTTGTAATCATTAGGACTAGCAATAAGTACATTTTAATTGCTTTACCTGACTTTTCTTCTCAGTGCTTGCTCAGATTTAAGGTTCCTCTGGTTTTATTTGTTTATTTGCTTTAGTTTACTTTATTCATTTTCGTTTTTAGGAAGTTTTGGTGAAATACCACAGTTTCATTTAACTTCCTTTTAGTTTTACTAGTCCTAGTCTCATCTTTGAGGTTGAGAAGCTATATCTGTAATATTGGTAAATTTATCTACAGTAGAGCCTTATCTTTCCCTAGTGGGAGGTAAATCTTTTATTCAAATACTTACTGTGGAACCTGAAAATCCGTAAGATTAGCTGTGAAACAGTGCATAGTAGTCCAGCAGGATAAGATGTGAAACTCAAAGAAACTAGTACTTTCAGTTGCCAGAAATAACACATTCTGGACAATAAATGCATATGATGGTATTTTGAATCCAGGACAAGTCTTCACCCATGTCAAGTTTAACTCTTAATATATTTACTACTACTCTTTTGAAATGCTTCCTCATTAATCTAGTGACAATTAAACTATTCCAGAGCAACTAGCATCTTCTATTAAGAAGATATGGTAAACAATAAGAGATTTAAAAGACACTTGAAACTCTAACTCTTCTTTATAGGAGTCCAAATTGCTGTCCTTATCAGAACTGGCTTCAGATCTGGAATCTTCATTAGAATCAGTATGCTTGTGCAGAATCTGAACAGCATTAGCCCCATCACAGTTAAATGTCAAAGATGGGAAGTTTGCTTCTGACATCCAAAAAAGAAGTTAATTCTCTTATAGCCCGCAGCTAGATCACATACCCAGGAAGTTTCATAGCATCTGGGGCCTAATGATGGAGCTTATTATCCTGCCAGGAGATAAACCAGGCTACAGATGTAGTAAGCTGTACTGAAATGGATCTTTAATACTGTGTGTTGCTTTTTAATATCAGACCAGGAAATCTTGGTCAAACCTAGAGAATCCATATTCTCTTGAGAATCTATTTTTTTTTTTATTTTTCTTTTATTCTGAAACAAAAGCTCTACAGTACCTTTACGAAACATACAATGACTTAAATCAGAGAGGCTGAGTTTGTCCCCACCTCAAATAGTTAAACACCTAACTACTAAAGTATACTAACAAAGGATCTAACACAATTTTGCAAAGACAATTACATTTAAGAGCCTTAGCTCTTTCATTTCTTAAAAAGAACATTTGTTGACACAGAAAATGATCTTTATTTCAAGCTTCTATTGTGTTTTTACCTGGCAAGCAGCAAAAAGCTAAACACCACACAGTCCTTTGCTCACTTCCCCTTCCTCTCAGTGGGATGGGGAATAGAACTGGAAAACAAATGTTGAACTTGTAGGTTAAGATAAGAACTATTTACTAAGGCAGAACAGGATAAGAGAAATAACAGTAATTATATATATATATATATGTATATATTTACTGAACAAGTGATGCACAAAGCAGTTTCACATCACCCACTGACTGATGTCCACACAGTCTTCGAGGAGTGGCTGCCTCTCCCCTCCCCAGACAGCTTCACATAGTTTTATATTTTTTTCTCACATGCTGATATATGGTATGGAATATCTCTTTTCGGTCAGTTGTCCTGGCTCTGTCTCCTCCCAGCTCCTCGTGCATGCTCTAGCCCACTTGCTAGCAGAGCAGTATGAGAAGCTGAAAAACTGGAACATCCCTGGCTCTGTACTGCTCCACTCAGTAACATATAAACATCAGTGTGTTATCAACATGTTTTTTCTCCTAAAGCCAAGACATAGCTATGTACAAGACACTGTGAAGAAAATCAACTCTGTCCCAGGTAAAACCAGGACAGGTTCCCAGGTAGATTATTATCCTGTGCTGTAAGTTAAAGATTAAAATTTCCTGTGAAGAGTGCATTCTGACACTCCACACATCTAACCTTGCCACCCATACCTATTTTGCAAGTGAGCAGCACTTCAAGTTAATATTTTTAGCCTGCCTGAAACACCATAGATCTTCCAACGCTCTGTGCATGAATGCTGTAATATCCTGCTGCAATTGGTATCTGTTGTTACAAGGGCTAGCCAACTGAACTTTAGTCCTTAGACACCTTTACAGAGTTTGTCTATGTGTTCACTTGCATCCTTGAAATGAGATCTTAAAGATGACTCAGAAGGAAAGGTAACTCAAGAAATGTTCTGAGATCAGCCTTTACGTATAACCACAAAAGTGGAAAGTTCTTAAAAGAATGGACAGCTAGTACGCAGATAGCATTGCATCTGGCAAGGGCAGTTTCTTGAAAGATGAGAAATAGAGCAGAATTGCTGAGTATCTGCACTTCATTCAGGAATTGATTAAAAGATCACTACCCAAAATGATTATATTTAAAAAAATCTGTTTACTTTTGCTTGAACTGAATGCCAGTGGCTTCTGTCACTGAGCTTGAAGATAGTAATAGTAGCTTAATTTATCAAGACTGTAAAACATTTGGGATGGAGCAAAAATCTGCTTTTGAGATAAGGTCTTTAGAATGCAGGAATCAATTCCACAAGCTGAACTTTAAACTTAAATTCCCAAGGAGAATTCAGGGATGAAAAAAGCCCTAAACCTTGGAAGAAAGGCTACCTGATTCTTAATACTATTCTTTGATGGATCTATTCCAGCAAGTCCAATGAATACCTAGTAATTTACTGAAAATCCATTGTCATGTGTAATTACAGAGCTGGAACTATTTCTAGAATTCAAGTATTAGAATATGTGGATCTTCTATGGCCCCTAATTTACAGCTTTATGTTTAAATTGAATAAAAAAAGATTTTCAAATATTATTTGATGATAGTAGGTGAATGTTTTGGCCAAAGATTTTGTGAAATAGTTGAACTAAAATGCCTTGGTCTAATGATAAAAAATATCACACGAGTTGGCACCCTGGACTTTAATACTCTCAGGGAACCAGTTAGCAGTCTTCATTAGAAAGTTTAGGGGTCGATATAAGCTGGTAGTTTTCAAGAACCACCTTCTAAAAGTCTAGGAACAGACTATCTCACTGTGTTACAAGTCAAGCAAGCAGAGCAGAAGATGGTCTTTCTTGAACAGGGATCTCCTCTTGGAACTAGAGCAGAATAAGAAAATATCTGATCTTGAGAAGGAGATGCAGTTTGTAGGGAGAAAACAAGACAAGATAAAGAGCAACTTGAGTTGACATTGGGCAATCTGCTATCAGAAAACAAAAAAGGCTTTTTAAAGTATGTCAGCAGCAGGAAAAAACAAACAAACATCGAACCATCTTCACGAAGACTATCAGTAATATAGGAATGGGATGGAACTATATTAAAGGTGATATCAGGAGAAGTTTCTTCACTGTGAGGATGATCAAATACTGGGACAGGCTTCCTAGTGAGGTGGTTGATGCCCTATGCCAGTACATGTTCAAGAGGCATTTGGATAATGTCCTTAATAATACAGTTTTGCATTTAGTAATCCCTGAGGTGATTAGGCAGTTAGACATGGTGATTTTTTTAGTTCACTTACAACTGAAATACTCTATTCTAATCTCTAGAGAAATGAAAAGGGAAGGGGAAAGGTTCATGCTGTAAAAGACTTCTACATAACAGAATCATGAAATACTCTGTTACCAAAGATAGCAAAAAACGGCCATCAGTTCAGATGAAGCTGTTTTGGAGAGCTAATGATAACTAATGACTTTATTAAGATATTTAAATGGATTTCTTTTAATGCAAAATTCATTACAAATGTTACTCAAATATATTTTGGACTGCAATAAGAATTCAATAATGCTCCTTGGAAGACTCTGACATTTCCACTGGAAGAAAAAAAAATATCAGACACAATGGACAAAGCTGAAACATAGCTGTAAGAGAACAATGGAGAGATATGAAGGAGTAGCATTATCTGCCTTGACAGATATTAGGTTGCAAGAAAATGCATTAACTCATTCTTCCCAGAGTAGTTCACCACAGCACATCTAAAAAGCTTCAATACTTCTAAAAGCATGAAGTATGTTTAGTGCTTCCTGCTTTACATAAAAGTTGCTGCAGTACAAGATTGACTACTTTGGATATTTCACAGTTTTCCATCTGATCTTCACATCCTTATGCCTTAGTATCATTAGATAGAACAGGCCTTTCTTATTCTGGGAACAGAGAATACTCCCTGAAAACCAACAACTGTTTCCTTTGAATCACTCTTGTTACTTAGTATCATTTATAAATCTCAGATTGATTTTTATTTTTTTTTAATCAGTAGGAGAATATCCAAACAAACACAGTTCTAGTAATTTAACAATATACTTATATATATTTCCGTTCTCCTATTCCTCTATTACACAGTTACCTTTATATTAAATTTTTCTCTAAGCTATCTGGTCTAGTTAGATGTGTAATCTAATTTAAGAATATGGTTTAGAATCATAGAATCATAGAGTGGCTTGGGTTCGAAGGGTCCTTAAAATCACCTAGTTTCAACCCCCTGCTGTAGGCAGGGACACTTCTCACTAGACCAAGTTGTTCAAAGTGCCATCCCCCTTGGCCTTGAATGCTTCCAGGAAGGGAGCATGCATAACCACTCTGGGCAACCTGATCCAGAGTCTTACTACCCTTACAGTAAAGAATTTCTTCCCAATATCTAGTTTAAATGTACCTTCTTTCAGTTTAAATAGAGCCATTTATTTATTCTTGGTTATTGTAGATTTATTTACACAAGTCAGAAGTCATTTATTGACACTTAAACCTGTAAGACAAAAAGAGTCATGCTATGCTGTCCTAAAAGACTTAACAACCACACTACATACATACAACAATAAAAGTTCTGCATAGTCTGCTACCTGAAAATAGGAAATGTTACGCAGTAATTGAATATAGAATGTGTAAAGTACAACCAATGCAGAATGGAAATGTTTTCCTCTTTTTTACATAATTGTAACTGGAGGCACACGTTACAGGCAAAAGAGAATCATGCCCAGAAATGTTATATACCAGTCCTTTACCACATGTAAATTTCCATAGGTCCACTGGCTTCAAGATTAGCAGATAAATTTACATCAGTGAAAGTTCTAAGCTGTTTTATTATGTACATTGTTTGCGACTGCATCTTATGAAGACCAAGAATGATTATTATGGACCACGTAGAACAAGGGATTGTTCCTGAGCAGTTTTAACACATTTCACTAAGGAAGGAAGAGTTGTTGATAGACAAGTTAAAAAGATTTGCACTGCATCCATGGCAAGTGTTTTTCATTCCCAACCCAATGTACATCTGTGTGGCAGTGGCGGGGGAAGCAGTATTTAGTTAACCAGAGGCAGGAGTACTGAATAATTCTTGAAGATCAAATCATCTGCACAGCCTCTGTGAATCTAAGAAATGTCGAAAATTCAGCCTTTATCTGCTTGCTATTCCACAGTTTTGACTGACGGGATTAAAAAGCAGTTTAAAAATTTCAGGGCACTGCTCTGCATAGGTTTGTATGTCATATCACATAAGGCCAATTTTCTCATAATTTATTAATTTTAATACATAATTTAGATGAAAAGTTGTAAAACATGGCTGTAGCTGAAGTCATCAAAAATCAGTGTTCTCCAACACGTTCAATTCTCTGCACCTTAATTTTAGTATGGAGGTGGAGGAAATTTAAGGGAAGGAATTTTTTTCTGCCAGAAAAAAAAAAAAGGTACAGACAAAAAATAATAATATAATATGAGGTTGTACCCGAGTCATATGTTTTTTAAAAAATAAGCGATTAACATTTGTTTGACAAAATATGCTAGTAGCCAAATGAATGGCAAGGAAATAGATTCATGGCAGTCCAGGATGTGTGTGACAAACTCATCTGCATATCAACTCTACAGCTCCTGGCAGTGTATTTTTACTTTATTGTGTGGTGCAAGGTGGGCAAGCAGAACTTGTAAAAATATGTAGGAATATCTTTGAAGAGTTGTGAGTGACAATATAGGAAGCAGTTAAAGGTACAGAAAAGAATTAACTCCTATTCACCTCTTTTCATTATACACATACAAAAGGATAAGCAGTGAAACTGAATGATGGGGAAAGTAAAAAACATCAACATTTTCCGCAATGTATAATTAGCCTGCAATAGTCATTACCCCAGTATCAGCAAGATAAAGGCAACAGGTACTAAAACAGTCAGGTGCTTAAACTGCAGCTACATTCTAACAGGATTTGCAAAATGAATGAAGAGTAGGAAATTTACACTACTCTGAAAGTATGACCTCTGGAAATCAGCATTGCATATGGTGTGCTATGCTGCATTTCTGCCTCCAATCTAAATGGTAGAGACACAGAAAATACACAGACTGTATGTACAATTTCCATTCCTTTTTATTACACATTATGTTGTATCTGGCAATGCACAAGTAACCTGGGTGTGCTATGGTGTAAGGGATCCATAGTTTTTTAAAGGTGTTCCCTGATCACCACAAAAGCCCACTCTTAAAGCTCACACAGCAGCCACAGGGGTGGGCTCCAAAATCTATTTCAAACATCTGTGTAGTTTTGGAATGTTTTGGTAGATATTAGACAATTGTTTAAAAGGCATCTTAGCGCTTTTGTGAATCATCCCCTGTGAAGCTAGGAAGATTATGGAAAAGAATTTATTAAAGCTAGCTAGGATAATAATCATAACTATAATAGAATTATAGAATAGATTGGATGAGAAGGGGCATTTAAAGATCTTCTAATTCCAACACCCTTACCATGGACAAAGATATCTTCTACTAGGATAAGAACACTTCAAGGGAGAGGACATCCACAACTTCTCTGGACAACCTGTTCCAGTGCCTCTCCATCCTCAGAGTAAAGAATTCCTTCATACTACCTAAAATCTATTCTCTTTTGGTTTTAAAGCCATTTCTCCTTGTTCTAACACTACACTTCTGATAAAGTTTCCTTCTCCATCTTTCTTGTAGGCCCTCTTCAGGCACAGGAATGCCATTATAAGGTTTTCCTGGAGCCTTCTTTTCTCCAGGCTGAACAATCAGCCAGTCTTTCTTTCCCTCATAGGAGAGGTGCTCCAGTGCTTTGATAGCCTTTGTGGCCTTCCTCTGGACTCTTTCCAGCAGATCTGTGTCCTTCATAAGCTGGGTGGCCCAGAGCTGAACCCCTGGCAGCTGCACCTGCTGGATCTGCTTCCTTCAATGTATCTGAGGATATGACTGAGTTTCTGGGCTCAAAATATGCATTGTGAACTCTTAGTCAGTTTCCCATTCATCAGAAGAAAGACAATAACTGAAACGCATAAACCAAAATAAAAGAGAGAAAAAAAAAAGCAGGTTGGAAGGAATAGGAATACTTAATCATCTAATGTAGGATAACAAAGGAAACTATTAATGTGAGAAGGTTATATTCCATAAATGGCATCAGGGGTGTCTTTTGTACATGGTTCAGGAATGGCAGGTACAGCTACTGTCAGTAATCTGGCCTCTAGTTAACTATGTTTAGTCAGTCTAAATGAGAGACTGTACTTGGCCACATTTTCATTTTAAACTTCTTCATAATCTTCATTTTCTCAAGTCCCTTTTTGCCACAGTAACTTACATGCATAAGTAAGGAATTCAAATTAATTTTTAAGAAGTTCTTAATATAGGTAGTGCATGAGGGCAGACAGAATTCAATTTGGTTAAATGTAAGCTAATGCATATTTGCAAAAAATAGTCTGAATTTCTTGTGTATTCTCAATACTCTAATGTCCTGATTCAATGAGCATCTGAATACTCCTGAGAGGATGAAGCATATTACTTCCTTGTCCAGAGTTATGGGTTCTCTTTGTACTCAATCTGCAATGAAGACCTTAGAATTGAACTTTCATTCCTCTTCAGAAAAATCTAAGTGACTGTTTAATGAAGTCAGCTTCTTGGTGTGTTGCAGCAAACAGATTGCTTGGATAAATTAAAGGGACCGAATTAATGGCATATAAATGCAACAATCCTGTTACACGAAGTAATGCTATGACTTGAGCAGTCACTGAGTCCTATTTTCATGCAATCGCCTAAAATAACACTAGAAAGCAGAATTTTGGAGAAGGTTAATGGAAGTATAAATGATACAAGAGAATCAAGACAGGGAATAAGACATCAAAAAGCAGGTCTTTCAGTTCAGTTCAGTTCAGTTTCAGCCTTTTTTTATTGTGGCAGCAAAATAATCCAACCAACCATTACCCAGGAGAGAGAGAATTTAATGCTGCCACAGGTGATTTTATGGCGTTACCCTCTGCTGTCCTCAGGGTCACTGGAGTGCTGCTGGAAGTGGTCCTAGAAAAGAAAGGATAAGATCCATGCTAAACATTCTGATGAGAGTGAACAGCCGTGAACATCCACTCTCAGCAGAATCCCATGAAGCAGGACATCAGGAGGAGCTGCACACTTTTGGTGCCCCTTCCTTCCTCAGTAATATCAAGTATGGATTACTGAAACACATGTTGGTGTTACACTTAGTTTGATCAACAGTACGACTTGGTATCAAAGATCTTTTGTTTCGTAAGTATTTCAGCTTAGAATGAAGCATAAACGGAATTCATTTTGCTCTTTATATGTGCATTTATTAACTGCGTATTTCTGCAGAATTCCTTTCTCTGGCTTAGCCTTGGAAATGAGTTTTCATCGTCATCAGATATGTGTTAACATGATGAGAGGAAAGTTGTATTCATATACCTTTATTTCATAATTTATTTCATAGTTTTGAGTGGCTGTGTAAATGTAAAAAAATAGCGTAGTTACAAGAAAATATGTTAGAGATTCAAAAATTTTTGCTTAGACTTCAGTTGAATTTAGTTTTTTTTAATGCTTGTAAGGAAGTTGTTATGACTTTAAATGAGCTGCTATTGGCAACTTTTTTCAGTGGCTGTAAAATCTTTGAAATAAACAGGGCTATTTAAGCAGATTAAAAATTCATAATGTCTTAGATTTAATTGCAATATTCAAATATGAGAAACCATTAATGATTTAAAATCTCAACCAATATTTTTCTATATTAGTATGTTTTGTATTAAAAATAACATATGCAAGTCTCTCAACAGTATTCAGATGGACAATTTGTCTCAAATGTTATACTGACAGCCTACTGCAACCTAGTTTACTGGGAGGTGTCCCTGCCTAGGGCGCGAGAGTTGGAACTTTATGATTTTAAAGGTCCTTTCCAACCCTGTGAAGTCCTAGAAACATTATAACGTGTTCTGAGTTGAAAACAAAAATCCAGTTAAGCCAAAGGACGTATAAAAGTATTTTTTTGCTTACTGTCTGTTTGTTATAATAGAAGTACAGTAGTACGTATAATGCCAGTTATAAAGTAGCAACTTTAAGGTCTTGGTTAATAGAGAAGACAAACTAAGCAAGTGACAGGAAAAACAGAACACTAAATAAGTGTCTTAAATCAACCTGGGTGTATGTTTATATGCTTTCAGCTGAACAATCTTCATTGTCTCCTTAAATAAACAAGTCAGATTACTGTATTTAAGATGTTATCACTAGATAGAGTTATAGACATAAAACCTGTCCATTAAGGAGGATTAGCAAAACAATCATTTTCTACCATTTTGTCATTGCTAGGAATCTACCAGGTGAGGTATTGTTTCACTTTCTTAGCTCTGATGTATAGATATTTTGGTATGACATGACAGCGGAGTCAGTTAAGAGTCTATGTGATGTGACAACAGAATAAAAGATGCTTCATATTAAGTCAGGGTTTGAAATTCTACATATCCTAAGAATGCTAGCAAAATATTTTCCTTGGTAATGATTTGTTGAAATTGATAATTTTTCAAAAATTTCCTTTAAAGTTACCTAAGCAAGAATGCATTTCCTCAGGAAACACTGCTGCTCTGAACATGAGCTTTGGTCAGCTGAAAATAATTCAGCTACAGAAGTATATATATAAGAAAAATTCATGCCAGAATTAGAGGAGAACTGTTCAGTTGTACGGGAACTGGTAATATCAAGTCCTACTGCCTGAATACTTTGAAATAACCAAACGTTAAAGCATATTATTAAGGGAAATATCTAAATGCCTCTTGAACATTTACTGGCATGAGGCATCAACTACCTCACTAGGAAGCCTGTCCTAGTGTCTGATCAGACTCATGGTGAAGAAATATTTCCTGATATTACCTTTAGCACAATCCTGTTCCACTGCTGCCTGTCCAATTACTGGTTTCCAGGAAGAAGAGATCGGCACTTGCCTCTCCATTTCCCCTTCTCAGAAAGCTGCAAAGAGTAGTGAGGTTGCCTTTCAGCCTTGTTTTTTTCAGGCTGGACAACTCAAGTGTCCTCAGCTTCTCCTCAGATAACAAGTCTTCCAGACATGTTACCAGCACTGTTCCCTTTCTCTTGGCTTTCAAATGTCTTAATGTCTCTCTTCTACTGTGGAGCCCAGAACTGTATATGATATTCAAAGTGAGGCTATATCAACTCTAAATATAGTGGAAAGATTTACTCTGTATTTGACTGACTGTCTACGTATACCAAAATGTGTTTTATTTTCTTGGCTGCCAGGGCACACTGCTGACTCATACTGCGCCTGGTATTGATCAGAACCCCAAAATTCCTTTCTGCTGGTCTGCTCTTCAGACACTTATCTCCCAGTCTGTAGCCATGCCCAACATTATACCATTCCAGCTGCAGTAGACAAGATTTACCATTGTCTAATTTCATGTCACAGAATGATTGCCGAGTGCTCTAATCTATCTAGATTTCTTTGCAAGACTTCTCTCCCTTGAGAATCAGAATTCTTCTAGTTCTTGAGAATTAGAAGCTTCTCCCAGTTTAGTTTCATCAACTTGCTAATGATGCATTCAGCTCCTTCATCCAGATCCTTGATAATGTTGAATAAATTTGGTTCTAAAACTGAATTCTAGGGAATGACACTAGTGGCTGACCATTACCAGTGTAACTCCATTCACTCTTTAAACTCTGCCACTGAGTCAAATTCATGCAATGTAGTGTTTACTTGTTCATCTCACAACTGAACAATTCAACAGGAATGATACTGTGAGAGATATTATCAAAGGTCTTATTAAAATCCAGGAATGTTACATCCACTGCCTTATCTCCATCCACAAATTGAAAGCTTATAGTAGAAGGAGATAAAAGTACTAACACTATTTTTTCCCTTCATTAACCCATGTTGATTGCGCCTGTTAATAACTTTGTCCTTTAAATGTCTTTCAATTTCACCCATAATAATCTTGTCCATAACTGTTCCAGGGACTGTGGCTAGTCTAACGGGTCTAGCTTTAAAACTAGAAATCTGTAGTCATTTAATCTGCTACACATGGTTCAGCAAATCACCAAATCCAGAATCCAGAGAGAATTTATAGTTCGTGTTCAATGTTTTGTTATAATTGCACTGCAGTAACCAGATACTGTAAAACTAGTGTGAACATGTTTACATAAACAGCAGTGCTCATTGTGTGAAACCACAGAGAATGAGTACATACAGATGGATTTGATCCAGCTGTAAATATGTACAAGTTAAATGTACAAGTCCAAGCCAATTACTGCACTCAATGGAGAAATGTAGACACATAGAAAGATTTGTCTGAACTGCTGACAAAAAGTACCACAGTCTGTAAGGTGTAGGCCTACATATCTACTTTAAACTCAAGACATCTAACTGCAGGTCATTACTTAGAGGAGACAAATCCCACTCACAGTGCATAATGGATATGAAAAAGATAAAGTACGTGCTGATTAAAATGCTATTGTAACACTTTCCATAGGAATTCACACCTAACTCAAAGATGAATGAGCTAGAATGTCAGATAAAGGACGGAGGTCTTAAGACAACAGGTATACCTGAAAATATTAAAAGGTCTGAAATCAAGTGTATTACAGAACCTATTCAATCACTTAGTACCTAAGAAATTCCCATGAATGGAATTACCTGAGTGAGCAAATGTGCAGAATCTCAATATTCATATTATTTTGGCTAGAGATTTATAAGTTATTTGTCTTTGCAGACTCTAGGTCATTTTAGGGAAGTTGAGTGTTCAGCTTGTAGGGAGATTTAAAGAGGGAGCTTAAGCTACCATAATGACAATAGATGACTGAATAGATGCTGGTAAAAAGTTACAGTGGGTCTACACAATCTGAACACTTCAGATTTTTCTGCTTAGGAAACCAGTCAAGAACACATTACAGAAAGTGGTAGTTTTAATCTCTGGTTAAATAAGATGCAAAAACTTCTTCAAGAATAACTGTAATTGCTGTATTACATATAGCAGCATCAAAGCAAGTTTACCCTTGAGAGTCATTTGAACCATTTAAAAATATTTATTTTAAATTATAATCTTCTCTGCTCCAACTGATTAAACTACAGAAGCAGATTTCATTTACATGTGTTCAAACTTTAAAGTAGTACAGCTGTATTATATACAAATACCTACCTCCTTCTGAATTGAAACAGAGATCAGATGCCAGATTGTATAGTACCCAGCTACTTCCCAGCAAGATCAAATATGCCAAGATGTTAATATAAGCATATTCACGAATGGCAACTAATTAGGAAGAAATAAATAAGTAAATTGATCTAAAACCAAAATATAAGAAAGGCAAATGCACAACCCAACAAGCAAGATGGATTCCAAAACAGCAGTGGGACATAGACTACCTGTAGCTGAACATGTCCCCAACAGTGACAGGCACCTCTATATAGCTACCAGTAATCAAAATTGCCTGCATAGGTGATGGATTTAATAGAATATGAGAATCATAGAACTTTTAGAATGGTTGGATGCGACCTTCAAAGTCCATCTGGTCCAACTCTCCTGCAATGGACAGGTACATCTACAGCTAGAATGGGTTGCTCAGAGCCTGACACAACTGAACTCCTTCTTAATTTTTCCGTTCTCCAAAGCTGAGATTGTCTTCCAGCACTAGAAGTCTGATACTGGATTTACAAAACCAGGGAGCTGCTTTGGATTGTCACTTCTGTCAACTTAAGTGCCAAGTTGCCTCCAGGAACTGAATTAATCATTCTGCTGGTTATCTTCAGGCAGAAAAGGTTGAATAGAAAGAATATATTGTCTGAGAAAAATAAAAAAGTTTAACATATTTCTAATAGTATCTTAGCCCTGATTACCTTTCATCTTATTTTTAATATAAAGGTCCTACTTTCAGATTTGATTCTAGTTACTGACACGGTGTCAAGTGGCTAGAGGTAACAGCTGAGAAAATCTATTATATTTGCATTCAGACTGTCATCAGGATTGCAGAAATCTGTGACACTTCAGGGCTAATTCCTGCAGCAATGTCAAACACATCCAGAAACAAGTTTGTGAAATTACCACGACAATTTGTAGTTGAGAATGCTGCATTATTTATAACAATAGGAAATATAAAACATGTATCTTAAAGCATTTTATTATTATTTGATAATAAATCAGTGGCTGCTATCCAGCCTAACCAGCAAACATATGGCAACCTTCATATTTGCAGTCTCGTACAAGAAATGAGCATTTTTTACACTGCTAAAATGTGGTAGCATGCTATTTCATTTCGAAAGGGTTCAACTTACTTTTTTCAGTGTAATCATTGTTTTCTTCAGATACTTTCATGTCTGTATATTCCATTATGCACTTAGGTGTAAACTAGAAATAACCACTGGAATATGACTGAAAATTATCCTGGCGGTGTATGCAATTTGTCAAAAATGAAAAAATGGGAACAAAACTACTAGAGTAAAGCACTTCAGTGTTACCAAAATGAAAAGGAAAAAAAAAAATCATTCTCGCTGGTCTTTCTTTTCAGTGAATTAAACTCAGTGCTTTAACTGATTTGTATTTATTCCCTCAACAACAATAAAATTATATATAATATATATTTACATATATTTATATATATTCACATAATATATCACAACATTCTGATTTAAAAAAAATGCCATTTCAAATGGGAACATTTTGGATTTCTTAGAAATTTTTTAAAATTATTTTCTTTCAGGATATATGAACCACTTATATATCAAATATATCAAATACTCAGCCTTACCTGCCTGAATACTCACTTCTTAGTCATGGAAAATCAAATAATGAAAACATTTACATGAAAAAAATGCTCGGTGCAGTGAAAGTGGAACAGCTGTTGTTTTTCTCTGTTAGTATGTGAGATAAAGAATAGAATAACAAGGTGGACTTTTTTATTTTTTGTGTTTTTGTTGTTCTTCATCTTTGTTTGTTTCCTGCATGTGTCTGTCTCTTCATTTTTCCGAGTAGATTGATAAAGTCTTTGTCTAATCATTTATTTGAGATATTGAAAGAGGGCATAGAAGTCATCCAGAAGTCCTACAACAGGACTAGTGTTTCTGGATTTATTTACTTTTCTGCTCTCCTACTGAATTATCTCTGATACTTTTTACAGGGTAGATCTAAATTTACTATCCATTTCTGTGGCAAATTTCTTGTCTGTACTGCAGGAAGACGCACTTTTGGTATCCATTCTGCCATGTTACTGTAGCAGTTCATTTAATTTCTCTGTTCCTCTTTTTCAATCTAAAGATCCCTGAAAAACATACATTGTTTTACACCTAAAATTCAGTGGTAGTGACCTCATGCTGCTTGAGACGGATACTGGCCAAAAGTGAAAACATTCCCTAAGTAATGCATATAAACTAGGAAAAAAGACTTTGAAGGTGTGATCACCAGTTTGATGAAGACACTTGAAGCAGAAAAGTTTTACAGTGTATAAGCTCAGGACACTTTAGGCCTATAACATTAAGATTTATACTGCTTTTTCACATGGTTGGTCTGTTAAACTGAAAAATCATACTACATTTTATTTTAAAATATAGTTAAAAAACAAAACAAAACATTGGGAATTAGGCTTTTCATTTGGTTTATTGTTTTGCACTCTTTACAGAACCAAATCCGTGACAAATGTATGATACAAACACATCCAAAAATGTTATCATTTTCAAGCAGTTTCTTATGTATCTGTCTCCTATTTCCTGGATGCAACACAATAAATAATGTTAATTAACATTCACATTTCTGGAGTGAATTGGTGTTGAGTTGAGAAAAGTATCTTATTGAAATCCCTATCAAAATAAAAAATAAACAGATCTAATAAAAGAAACCTGAAAGCTCTCATCCTCTCCTGGTATTGCAGATGATAACATTTTGAATAGGAAGTGAATGTGCCTGTTCTCATATCATCCCCCTTTACCCTTGCTAGTAAGCCACCCAATAAAATTGTTTATTATGAGAGTATTTTTAGTATAGTGAATACCTCTCTTCCAGGTCACTTTAGATGTTCCATTAAGACACCGGCAAAGCAATAGGGTAAATAATTGTTTTGTCCTTGTTTTATCTGTGGAAATCTTATGAACAGTCACGTGGTCATTAAGAGCATTTGTTTGCCTTTGGGACTGTGCACATTCCTGGGACTGCATAAATTTATACTCATGGATGAATGCAATTGAAACAAGACAGTTTTATTCACCCAAGTCCCTGGGTTGCTTACTTTTTAGATCACATTTAAAACCCATCAGAACTAGTGCTATTACACCTCCACAAAGTTCCTATATGTTCCTGCCTTTTTCTTAGTATAAAATTCGGTAAAGGATATACTAATGGTCACCTTACAATACTCTACTTGGTTATGTACCCATATAGGAAGTGAAATAGTCACATCAGTATTTCAGCTTGCATTTCAAATTGGGGACCATTTTAATTCATCTAACAGATTTACTTTATACCAAAGATTTAGCTGAATGTGTTACATGAAATTAATCTTACCTCATCAATTTTGCTGTTTCCTTATAAATCTATATGTATAAATTCCTTTTATATTTATATTCACCCAATTAATTTGCAGTAGTGCTGCAGTCCCCTGTTCCATTCTCAAATTTCAAGATAAGTCAGCACTGTGTTCTTACCTCTGTTACAAGTATAAATGTGTGTTTATGGATGTGGATGTGTGTTAGTCCCAAGAAAAACTGTTTTTTTCTAGAAAACTGGAAGTCAGTAATGCACCAAGATCACAAAGATTGTAATTGTTAAATTGTCAGTTTTGGAAAAAGAAGTAAATATTATTCTGGATGTAACTTATTTGGCTGCAGGTAATTTGAAAGATAGCACAGGCTAAATAATTCACATATACTGAGGTAGTAGGGCTAAATCACCTCAGGAAAAGCTCTAGCTCAGTTGTGGTCATTAAACAAGTCTGAGTTTGGACATTTGTGCATCTAGTAAGGCTTTATATCTCTCGTGTTTCGAATACTGTCTCAGCTTGAAAATTACCAAGTAATAAACAGCCTTCCTGGAGAGCTTATGTTTTTGGTGCTCGCCACTGGCACCTTTAAATCCTATTTGATTTTCTAGGACATTCACTCACAGTGAGGTGCAGTAGCTACCTGGGGACCTTTGATAGGTGTACACAGAATCAGCCTACATTTTATATCTGCCTTGGTTTCTTGGTTTTAGTCTTTGTTGTTCATGAAAATAAGAGGCCAACAGAGAATGAATTTGTGTTTGTTCACAGTGTGAACAGCAGCTTTCTACCTAATTGTTCTCTCGTTTTGATGAGGAAGCAATAAAGCTCATTTTTAAATTTTGCATGCTTTCAACGTGCTGGAAAATAAAAGAAAATACTGTAAATAAATATGATCAGTTGAACTAGAATGCTATTCTGTTGAATCTACTAGAATACATGAATTGCTAAATCTGATCTTTCTGTACAAGTGGCTATTTTCCTTCTTTCAATGAGTTACTGAGAAAACAAGCTCGTCATTTGAGCCTTGGACTTTAAAGTGACAGGCAGGTACATAAGAATCCAGTGTAGACTGGATATTCTTACTAGGAAGTTAGGACTGTCAGTTCCTGAAAGAACTTAAATCAAATAGTACCTTGATAGGCCTTCATGTTTTCCAGGAGCCCTCTTCGTATTTCACAGTTGGAGATCTGATCACCAGCTCTACTGGTGACAGATTAGAGCTGACAGCACTGTGATCAGCAACGCCACAAAGCAGTTAATGATGATCAGGCTACCCTGCCCACCAGTCTCACCAGACAGGGAGACTGTGAAGAACAGAAGTGATGTATTTTTAACTTTGTGTAAGGCTGAGCAATCACAACATGTGGTGCTCCATATCCTTTTTGTTCTTCTTCACTCTTCTTGTGTGTTTCTATACCTATAACACCTCCACTGAAATTAATGTCTGCTGTTTTATTATGTTGCTCAATAGCATCAAAGGCAGATTTTGGTGGCATGGGAGTAGAAGCTGAACCTTTCCACCAAACTTCTGTTACTTATAGTTGCCATGTAACAGATGGCAGCAGAGGGGCAGTCAAATAGAATGGAGTCTGGCACGGAAGTCCATATAAAGCAAAAATATGTTATTGAATTCCTCCCTTAGATAAAAATTGCACCCACTTGCATTCATCAGTGTTTGCTGTACATTTATGGAGATCAAAAAGTGCATGTGAGCACAGTGAAGTGGTGGGTTGATTTGTTTCAGCAATAGTGACAGTGACAGTAGTTCACTTCTGCTAGTACAGGTTTTTATGAAAGCGGTTCATAAAACCAGTTAATCACTGGTGACAGTGAAAAGCCAGTGGTGGTGGCTATGTTGTAAAATAGCCCTCAGTAGCTGAGAATTTGCTCTATCAAATAGTGCTACTGTGCTCTTTCCATCTGCTGTACTTTCAACGGAAATAAATAGGAATTATCCCTTTCAGAGTAATATATAACTTCTAATAACAGTGAAAAAAAAAAGTTAGTTATACTCTACATATCTAGACCAGGACAAACAGAACAAGTAGAACACCTAAATTATAACAGTCATTTCAATTAGAAGGTGGTACTGGCCATTGATAAAAAAGCTATCCATGAAAAAAAAAGTCAGTGAAGTAATTCTTGATCCTTATAAGTTTTAGTTGATTTAAATGAGTGAATTTCAAATATGATGATATATGTTGATTATTGCTTTGTTTTTTTTTGTGTGTGTTTTTTTTTTCTTACACATGTCTATATTGACATTTGGAGTACCAGGAAACAGAACATATTAAGTATACCTGTATTAAATCTTCCAATTTGGAATACAGAGATCAAGTCTAATGTTTGTTTTGGTGTTTGTCATTTTTTTAGTCTGTAATGTCAAATTGTATGAACAGTATAACTGTATTACCATAAATGCAGATTGAGGTTTAACATAAGTGTCTATTAGTTTGGGTAATCTACATTGGTTAGATTATTACATTTGCCAAAATGCTTTAGAAAAGATGCTTTCTTTTTCAATGCTTTTGAAAGATTATGTATACATTGTATACACAAAATGAATAGTCAACAGGAAAAGATTGTTCAGAGAGGTTTTTTGTATGTTTGATGGTTTGTTTTAATACATATTTTTATTGACCCTGTACTTCTCCTGTTGTGCTAAGAAGGTTTAAGGAATAAAAGCAAATTTGCAAATACGGACATTCATGAAAGTCTGAAGTAGGTCTTGTGGCATAACACTATTTTGTGCTTAAATAGAAAACATTTGATTTTGTAAAATAAGAATTTTAACGTATGCATAAATTTTTACTGCATGATGTAATAGTTTCTGTGTGACTGATCAGAGACAAATTGAATAGAAGTAATTGATTCAGTCAGAACCTACACTGACAGCCACTAGCATGGGGTTGTAGGGTGGTAATAGGAGATGCAGTGCAAAGGCAAGATGTTTTTCATTCTTGTTTTTATTGAACTGGAAACATACCCAAGATGAATATGTGATCTTTCCTATAAGTTGTACTGCCCTTATAGATCAATAGCTACATGTTGTGACTAGAAGGAGTGAGTGCTCTTCATAGCTGGTGTGTTTATCAATGGGAAGCTGAAGTGAAGAACTTTTACGTCAACCTATGGTGGTCTGAACATGTTATTGGTACACAACCATTTTCTCGTAACTGTATTTGTCAAAATTACAAGTGTGAAAAATAATGTGAAAAATATTCCCTCTTAAGGGTATGCAGTGAAGATGTTTACTTTTCCAGTCTGGGGGTGGAAGTTCAAAGCAGTTTTTTTGTAATTCTTCGGAGTAATCCCAGATTTTCAAGCTGGTTTTTGATAGTACCAAACTGGGTTGGAAGAAAAGTTATGCCGGCACTGTGAAATGGAGCAAAAACAAAGGAAAAAAAGTAGAATGAACTGCTAGGCACCTGTTTTTGTTATTGTACTGCATTTAGTCCTTCCATTTGGAAATGGAAGTGCTTTCACTTCTGAGGATAATGTTTAAAAGCTATCAAAAATGTTCTGTAAGGGGAAAATATGTTTCATTTTAAATCAGATTTACTCCTGATATGAGCTTTAGACTTTAATGTTCACTACTATAAGACTTTCTGACACATTCAGAGCTCATCTTGAGGGCTGCTGAAAACCTCAAATTCCCAGTGAGATCCATGTGAGCTGAAGCAGCTATTAAGTAGAAGCAGCAGCTCAGGTCCTCTTGCAAGTTCAGAACCTCTGTGAAGTATTTCCTCATAATAAAAAGAGGAAAGCATAATATTCCTTGTAATTTTTCCTTTTAATGATAGTATTTCTGGCATTCTGCCATTGTATTTCTCAGTTTTTCTACTTCTCAATACTAATTTCTTACCCGCTGTATAGATTTTTTTACTCCACTGTAGGTGGAAGAAAAATAATTAGGCTACCATGGGGGTTACTAATTTCTTTGAATAATTTCAAACCTTCATCTTTAAATATTAATGAGGATCTGTTTGATTCCTTTCAAACTGAAGTGTTAAAGTTTTACTGCTTCTGAGCTACTGGGTCATTTTTTTGTATTGTATGCACTGTGATTTCGTATTCATTTAAAATGATCTACTACTGATAAAATTATCAAGGCAAAAATGAGGTGGGCAATGGCATAGTCCTATCTGTGAGCATCTGAGAGACACTGCAGTTCTGCTAGTGCCCTATAAGGCTGCTCTGTCCCTGGATTAGTCAGGCTGGTGTCATTCATTGAAGCCAGCCATGTCATGACACATAGATTTTGCTTCCCAACAAGATCTGCCTTTTATTTATCAAACTTATTATCCTAGGGATTTTCACCCATTATTTGCAATCGAAGAATCCCCAAATACTTCTGTGAAATATTGCTATTCAGTTGTTTGCCACCTTGTGTTTATTTGCAGGTTATTAATCGTGTTATAGTAGGTGGAATACAAAAAATTTCAATATGTTTTCATGATCATAGCACATCTTCAAGATGGGACAAGTCCTCTCTAGGATTCTCATTGTGAAATAGTATCTGTACTCCTGATATCATTTTATTTTACGTCTTGTCTTTAATAATGCTCATTGAAAGTCATACTACAAAGTTTAATACAAAATTATATGAAGAAAAAGAGTAATATAAGATTTTATTCATTTAAATATATATATATATATTTAATATCTATTTTATTTTGCTTTAGTTTAAGTGCTAAGACAGTGTGGTGGGATGAAATCAACAAGTTGGAGACACTGGTGAGAAGTCACAGGCTGTGATGAATTTGAGGTGCAGAATTCATCCCATAGAGGTTTAATGGCATGTGATTGTATTTCTCTGTGTCCTTATTGACTAATTGATCTGTCAGACTCCTTAGTTCTTCAATGTTTTGTGCTAGTTGGTTGAAAAATTTTGCACAGTTGTTAATCACATCCTAAAAATGACTTTCAAATAACATTATAATTTTACATTACACTATATAACTAAATCTATTAAGTCTTAGAAAACCTAACCTTGTACTTCCTATTGCATTGATTCAAAGCATAAAAGAAAATGAAGTGTGGCTCGCGTGAACAAAATAAAGCACATTTAGTCTGAGACTCCAGAATACTAAAGATCAGTTGTGCATGAAAACATACCAACCAGATGCTTCATCGAGAGGAAGACTCACATTGGAAAGATCAGTAAAATTTTCTAATTTGTCCTTTATTGAAAGTTATGTGAATTCCAGAGCCACATACCTTGTTAAAAAAGGATGAGCTAAAATTTATTATATTCGCAGCATTTCAGACTCCTTTTCTTGTAGTATGAACAGGGTGTAGGAATTTCTGGACGTTATTATTGAATATTAGCTATTGACCCTGGGAAAGCCAGAAGCAATTTGTGCTATATAATCCTCAATAATTATTTTTCATACTCATTTTTAGGCTAGAGAACTGGCAGGAATTGCAACATCTTTGTACTCAGGCAAGCTGGTAAATTGTGTCTACAAACAAGAAGGATAAAATGCTATGAAACAGGTTAACAGTACTCAGTACTCTCAGTACTTTCGCCTCTATTTCAGTTCAGTGTTACATGTTGCTCGAATCAAATCCTCAGATGTACTTCATACACTGCTAGATTCAGGAAAAGAAATGAGATTTCTAGCAACAAATTTGACAGTTTGTTTTTAATTATGCTTCTTTCTGATCTGATGCATTCAGTGGCCTTTTTGACATTGTGAACATTTTTGAGTACATGAGAAGTATGAGAATATACAAATATTTCATCAAAACCAGAAATAGTTTATCCAATAATTTATACCTTGAAACCTTAAAATACAATCTCTACAAAGTTAAAGGTCTGTCATCTGCATATACTTACTGATAAAACTCAAAACTCACATAAATTATTCACCCATTACTGTAACTCTTTGCCGGTATAAGCATAGCAGCATGGCAAAACGTAGGTTTGCTTATTTCAGTATAGCATGGCATTATACAGCATATTACTTTGTAGTTCACAAGACAGAAGGTTTGTAAGGTGTAGGATAACACAATGTACAAATGGGCCTTGTCTTCTTGGCAATTAAAAGAAAGATGTGACTTAATATGTGGATATTGACAGAGCTATCAATTTGCTGAACTAATAACTGCTCAATAAGAAGATCTAGAAAGATTAACTATTAATTTTTTAATTGCTAGTTATGAATATCACATAAAGAAAATGAAAAGTTAGATGTGAAGAATCTTATCCAGAATAATTGTTCTTATTTAGCTATTTAGTGTCAACCAAGTGAGATTCCCTATGAAGAATTTAGTATAAACATGCAAAAAGTACAAAATGTGCTTGTGTATTCCAAGAGTGACCATCTTCTTCACAGAAGAAAGCTAGTTTTGTCTCTGTCTTTAACTCCACCTGGGCTATCCAGTTAGCCTTACAGGTTTGCTCTGAATTATCCCAATACATTTATTATTAGTTTCTCATACTATGGCAAGGACAGTGGTATTCCAATTTCTAGATAAATGGAGCAATGACCAGTCTTTCCCTACTTTTCTCTCCTCTTTCTGTCTTAGCTTCTGAAGTTGGAATTAGTTTCATCTTAGGTATTCAGAACTAATGCATCTGAGTTTGTCACCTCTTCTCCCCTCGCAGTCAGTGGACAGAAACATGAACCTCCAGAGTGCAATTCATTTGGCCTGTCTTATACAACTATAGTAACTCAAGAAAAATAGCTCTCTGGTCCCTGTTTCTCTTCACTGACTGTAAAAAGAGACTTGTGTGAGTACAGCAGTCTTAGATGTATATCTTTCAGATGCTTAAGATGCTACTTTAGATGCTTAAGCCAGCTACTAGGTTCACAGCACTTTTCTGGAAGATGTGCATTGATGTTGTCATTGCTGACAGAACAATCTGAACTGGGATCTCCAGTCTCCCAGGGCAGTTTCTAACTGGTAGTTTACTAAATATAAGGTATTATGTGATGTGATTGAAAAATCTCAGAAGACTAATATGAGAAATAAATCGATGTCTGCTTTGTTCACATATTTTATTGTGCAAAAGACAATCAGTGGAGGGACAGCAGCATTTCCCACAAAGATGCTGTGGATAATTGAAAAACCAAGCAGGATCCTGAGTTTTCCTGGGGTTTAGTACAACACATTGAACACTGTGGTATAAAAAGTTATTTTGTGAATCTAGTCTTCCTTAATGAATTAACATAAAATTATTTTTAATTGCTTCACCTTGAAATGTGTCTCGGCAGACTAAAATCAAAAAACAACAAAGCCCTACCATTTGAAGCAGTGAATTTTGAGTTTCAACCATGTCTTGGTTTTATGATTTTTGTTATTTATATTCCACATCATAACATCATGTAGTGTATTAGGAGTAAAAGAGTTAATGCTCCAGCTCCATGGATCATCGATAGTTACGGGTATACCTGTCTCAGAAGAGAAGAACTAGGTACCCCAGGAGACTTTGTGTTGCTTTTTATTTTTACATTTTTCCACTCAGAGGGAAAGATAAAAACTTGTTGCGCATCACAAGACACTCTCTTTCCTTTGGCGATCAACCCAGCAGTGGGTGCTCACTTCCGTCTTGACTTCAGCGTTAGCGTGAGGCCTTCGGTTTATCAGACACTCTCTCTTGCTCATTTTATATGATTTATTAGCTTCAATTCTAATTATATTGCATTATATTGCGTTATTTTGTATTCTGATATCTCATTTTGTAAATTAGCTTTCCTCCTCAGACCGCTGCCTCTGTTTTTTTTAGGCCCATCTCCCTTTTCCTTTTTCCCTTTTCCCCTTCCCCAGGGCATGGGTCTGTGGCTCCTCTGCCCCAGTTGTCACAGAACTGGGTTGAACCAGCCCGTAAAATGCTGACAAACCAATACATGTGTTTGTGTATTTATATTAACAAAAAAATTCTATTAACAGAAACTACATTATTGGTTACAAATATATATATATATATGTTTTTAATTGCTTAAATATGTTTGTTATAAATTATGGTGATCTGGTATTCCAGTTCAGAGGCTGAATAGAAGAGATCTAGTATAAGAGATATATAATAATAATAAAAAGGTGTGCTTTCAAATGGACGTAGCCAGTACAGTTAAAAAAGTAATATAAGATGGAGATATTAACTCAGCCTAAAAACTAACACTACTGAACTATATTCTAGAATATATAACTTGGTGAAGTGAATGAGAAGGCTTCTACTAAATTCAAATAGAGCCAGATGCATGGTTTGGAAGGAATAACACCATGATTATATATAAGCAAATACAGAGCTCCTAAAAATAGTTATTAAATTTGTCACTGTCAGCTTGGGGTAGTGCAATGACTTATTTTTCCTCTGATAGAGAAAAGTCTAATTGACATGAGTCAATCCTACTCAGATTTTTCATAGTCTGCTTCTGTTTAGCAAAGAAGTTAGTCGTTTAGTTAGTAGTTTATCATTTTAGTAAAGTTAGTAAAAGTTTAAAAAGTTTAAAGTTTAGTAAAGTTAGTAGTTTATCATTTTATCATCTTGATTACTGAGGGACTTTGCATTCTATAATATTTGGAATTATTCAGATTTAATAATTTATCACATTAAACACAGGTAGTAATGGAATGTGGACCATTAGATAGGTGTGTCTTTAAATGGAATTAGAACTTTAGCTGTGGATGAAGTTAATATCTAACTTGTTTTCATTTATTTATGCTCTTAATGAATATTGAAAATGAATAAAGATATCTATGCAGTTTATGTAAAGCACTTATTATATATAAAGTAATCCATGATCAGTTGACAGCCAAATAAAATACAATTTTTTATCATAGAAATGATAGCTGAAACAAAGAAAAAACAATTAATTGTATTAGATTAGGCGTTTGTAGAAATTGCAAGTGATTGACCGTGAACATGTTGTCTTAAAATCTAGCCCTAACAGATGCAGAATTTGCTATTTTAATCTGAGAGAGAAAATTAAAGAAGGATAAGGTTAGTGTTGTTAAGTACAGCATAAATAATTTTTAAGTAAAAAAAAACTATGTAGAAAATAAATTGCTAATTTTTATTTTAACTCTTTTTACTGTTGATCTAAATTAGTTTAGAAACATTTTCCAAGCTTCTTGGGTTGCAGAAATTCCTCATGTGTTAAGGAAGTTTTTACTTGTAACAGAGTAAGTCACAGTCTTGGTATTCAGTTCAACACTCAGAGACATTATTCAAGACAGCAAATGCCCTTTCATGGGTGCTCTTTCCAGCCTCATGACAAAACTTGGCTGCTACTAGTTCTAAGATAAGTGCTCCTTACAACATGTGACTGTGTTGCCACAGAAATACCAAATAGGCATTTCCTGATGTTTGGTTGCCTTTATTCATGAAAAGATGGAATAAATGCTAACAGTACTATTACTTCTTAGTACCACTCTGGGCCCTGAAAAGTTTTTAAATTGTATAAAACTCCTTTCCTCCTTTTTGAAGTCTTTAAAACAATGCATCTATTCAGGACACATTTATTCTAGTTTCTTCAAAACGTAGAGAATCTCTGCAGAAATGAATTTAGGACAATAATTGTTTCTTTCTAATCGCTAGGATAAATTTTCTCTTGACATCTATGCTGAGCTCCTGGCAAATACAAATTCAAACGTGGCTTGATGATTTATAGCACAGTTTCAGTGACTCAATACATTTTTGGTCACCACAGTACCTTGAGTAGAAAACTATTTCCCCGTACTATAAAAGGGTCTGTTTGGGTATGCTCTGGGCACTACAACTCAAAACTAGAAGGGTCATATGTTTATAGTGTTCCCATTTGCATTGGTATTTGGAAGCATGTGCCTCTACAGAGGAGCAGGCTGGAGTATTTGAGAAAGGCATGTCAATTTTAATGTGTTTTATCTGAAAGTATTGTCATATATTCTTGCAGAACTTTTGTTTTCTATATTTAATTTGTATAATGTATTTAACAACATAAACAATGGGAAAATAAAATAAAATATGCTTTTGTGGAGGCCATTCAAGAAACTATCAGATGAATGCTGATTTTACAGTGTATGTTTAACAGAATTCACTTACTGCTCAATCTAAAGGAGTTACAGATCAAAGAAACTTTTTGAATCTTTGTGCCTTTGTAGTGAAGATATGAAATAACTTGACTGGAAAAGCTGTGGATGCCCAATCCCTGAAGACATTCAAGATCAGGTTAGATGGGGCATTGGGCAGCTGTATCTAGTGGATGGCAACCCTGCCCACAGCAGTGGGGCTGGAAGTAGGTGATCATTAAGGTCCTTTCTAATAGAAGACATTCTGTGATTCTATGAATATGGGGTTCTACAATTCTATGATTCTATGGTTATATGATGATCTTGCCTGATGTCTTCAGAATTCAAATTCAAAAATGCTTTGATTGATGTATTGACTGAGATGAAAGATTTGCAGGAAGTTGTTATGGACTTTGCCTAGAACTTGAAGCACTGATTTGCAAATGAGATCCTACTAGATAAGATTCATAAGGTATATAAAATCAAATAGATTTATATGATGATTCAGATTTTTTTAATACCATGATGAAAAAAGGGGAAGTCACTTCCTCTCTGAGGAATGTTGAGCTAATTATCTATATAACCTAGAGTAGGCATTTTGATGTAAACTCATCTGTAGCTAAGTGTCTAGAAAATGAATAATATATTCCATGTCCTGTAATTTCATTGCAGATTTAGACTTTGAGAAAAATAAATTATAAATATCAAATGGTAAAAACTAACAGAAGATGCATCAATTAGTGCTCTGTACTCAAGTTTCATGTACTTTATGTTTCTCCTCCTTGATGATATTAGAAAAAGAGAGGTTGAAAAGTAGGGAAGGAAGAAGGGTGGGGAAGAAGCACAAGCATCTTAGTTTATTGTCATCTATCCTCGAGTTCTAACTAGACAATGGAATGAAATGGACTGTGAAATCCATTATATAGGGACCATTTTACTTAGTAAAAATTGTACAGACAGTTTAAAGAACAGCTGGTGACATTGTACTCAATGCTCTCTAAAAGCTAATTGAGAATGATAGGGAAAAAAATCTGATGTAATATATAGCTGCACAGATTTTCATATCACCCCAGACACTCATTACATATGTCTGTTCTTTGTTCCCAATGAACAACATAATTCCTCTGAGCTTATTCCAAAGAAACTCATCATGAAGCCAAAAGACAGAGACACAAGTGTAATGTTGAATTTCATCCACCCTGGATTAATTTTTGCTGTAATCAGTATTAATTTTCCTTGTCATGTTATGTGTAGCATCAATGTGTATGTACATATATACACACACACACTGATATTTAAATATATGAATTAAATTTAAAAAATGTTATGACTAGTATTATTATAGGACACAAAATGTGAAAAGAGATGTTCATAAATACAAGGAAATTGGTGCAATTGAATAATTCCAAATCTAACAGATTGTATTAGCAAGTAGAAATGTTCATTCAAATCTGTGTTTTGGAAGACTAAAAACTATTTTGGAAAGTTGATGGGTTTTAAAGATTATTGCCACTTTCCTGAATATTTTCAGGGGGGTTATATTCCCACAGAGCACATTATATTAGCTGGGATATTAAATCAAGCATTGTGAGAGAAAATAAGAAAATATACTTCTCACATTTTCTCAGAGGTCATTAGGTACTGAGTTTTAATTTATCATTAGGTTGTTAATCTAGCAGGCAGTTTTTCAGATTCAATAAGATGTGTTCATCTAATAACAACCTTCTTAAAGGACCATTAATTGCATTTTTTTTTTGTCATCTGATATTAAAAATCTTGTATGCAGCATGCAGCTCTATCTAAATCAAGTGGAAATGACTTTTTGTTTAAAGAGTAATGTATCCTTTTTTTTCTTTCTTTTTTTTTTTTTCAGTGCTATGTAAAGCAATATACCAATGTTTTCTAGGTCATAGTTCTTCACAACTGACAACATCAGATGAAATGGAATCCAGAAAGAGTCCAGTTTCCAAGTGCTCATCTCTGCCATCAGACTGTAAATATCTAGAATTAATTGGAATGGGGAAATCTTCCTGTGTGTGTCTCTTGGAAGCACTAGACCTCCAAGGTACAGAGTTGTTCTGTTTCTCTTACAAAATATGGCAAAGAGTTGTCTTCTATCCCTTATTCCTCTAATATCTGATATTAATATCTAACATCTGCCTTTGAATCCACGGAATTTGATGAAATTCTTATACTCACTGTGTGAGTTCCCATTGCTAACACATTTCCATTATGAAATTTCCCTCTTTCCATTTGCTGTTTATAGAGATAACTCTTCCTCAGACAACTGGGAAGCCTCTTGTTCTGGCCAAGTCTGTCTTGGAAAATATTTAGTTACAGTAACCAGTTGGGTTATAAAGAAGT
Source organism: Oreortyx pictus (assembly GCA_036925125.1). Classification (NCBI taxonomy): domain Eukaryota; kingdom Metazoa; phylum Chordata; class Aves; order Galliformes; family Odontophoridae; genus Oreortyx; species Oreortyx pictus. The sequence goes on from JAUPFR010000001.1 coordinate 163,126,252, forward strand.
TGGAATTGTAAGCTTTCTGGTGGCCATTCAAATAAATACTCCCAAGTTTTTGATATTTGTTAGGCTAATTTATGCATACTCCTCTTGGAAACAAAAAAAACAGCCTAGCTGAATAAATCAAAGGCTAGTGCTGTTCCAAATTAAGCTGAGAAAATTCATTTATAAAGTGCAATTTTTACCATTTATGCACATTTTTGAAAGAAAATACCTGCACTGGATAACTGATCCATTTCCTCAGGTTCTGCTAGGAGATACTTAATGATTAATTAGGTTTAATAAAGTAAGGAATTAATAAACTGAAGAACTTTAAGGTAATGAAGAAAAAATATGGCACAAATCAATTATGCTAAAATAGATAGATAATAGAATAGCTTCTGTTGGAGGGGACCTTAAAGATCATCTAGTTCTAGACTCCTGCCAAGGGCAGAGTTGCCATCCACCAGATCAGGTTGTTCAGGATCCCCTCAAGCCTGGCTTGAGCACCTCCAGGGATGGAGTATCTACAGCTTCTCTGGACAGCCCATGTCACTGCCTCAACACCATAAATAAGAATAAAGAACTTCCAACTAACATCTGACCTAAATCTCTCCTCTTTTAGTTTAAAGAATTTCCCCATTTTTCTGTTAATATCTGACTGTGTAAAAAAACCTGTCTTCCTCCTTTTTGTAAGTTCCTTTCAAGTAATGGAAGGCCACAATGATGTCTCTCCAGAGTCTTCTCTTCTCCAGGCTGAAGGAGCCCAACTCCTTCAGCCTTTCTTCATAGGAGGGGTGCTCCAGTCATCTGATCACCCTCGTTGCCCTCTTTTGGATTCACTCCAATATTTCTACATCCTTCCTGTGCTGGGAGCTCCAGGCCTAGACGTAGTACTCCTGACGACAAAATGAAGTATACAGTAATGAGTTGCAGTTATTTTAAAAACAACTACAAACATTTTATAGCTATAGATTTTCTTTTATTAACTTAGCAGGCAGCACGTTTTTAAAACTGTTGTTTTACTCTTTGCTGGCTTTTCAGGTGAAATAATAGTCTGGTCTATCTTTTCATATTACATTCATGATAAATGTAGGCTAAGTCTTGAAAGTGATAAAGAGTGTGTGTCTCTGTGCGCATACACACCCATATGCATAAGCAGTCAATAGAATTTCAGTGTTGTGTCACCTTCAGACTCAATAGATACCTTCCTAAATAACATCTATGTTACTCTAACGTAGTTGCTACATATCTATTGCTATTTCTCTTGGTGGAGATTGCTCAGTTGCTCTGCACACTATATCAGGAAGTTTTTGCCATTGATGGTGAGTGAATAATCTATTTCAAGCTTTTTGGCTCTCACTGTAAGTACAAAAAAAAAATTAATATTATCTATTAGATAAAATTAGACAATTTTCCATGTATATTTCACCTTTTTTTTTTTTGCCACCTAATTTCAAATGCCAGTAGATTTAGCTATAATTCCACTGAGATATTTTCAGGAAGACTAATATTGTACCTTTCACAACATATTGTTTATTAATAGAAATATATATATATTTAGTGCACACTACTGGGAAATGTATGACATCCAGAATCAGTGCATACAGATACGGGTTGTGAGGCTGATCCAAGTCAGACCTTCCTTTAAGTTGACTAAACAGTACCAACAGAGTCATCCTTGTTATCTTATACCAGTTTAGAAGTGAAGAATAACTACAACACCTGTAAGGAACATGCATGCACATTCACAAATGCATGAAATTCATGTTTATATATGAGCAGAGCATATCTGTTTTTTATATTCTGCTCAAAAGCAGGAAGGTCCACAAACATGCTAATTATGTATATACTATGTCTATTTTTTTGCTTATTTAGAAATATTTAAACCTGACCTGTTTGTTCTCTGAGCCCCATCAGCTCATCAGACTTGATAACTGAAGGTGGAGGCAGATGTTAGGAAGAATAAATAGTTTTTATTGCCTGTGCTTGTGTAAATGACTATTATAGAATTTAATGAATCAACCTGTAGACTGACATCTCATTCTTGTCGATGGATAGAAGTTTTGTGTCACATGGGCTGCTTATCATGAGCAAATGAGGGAGAAAAGCTAGCTCAAATAAAGTCTTTTAAAAACAGATTATTTTCTGCCATATGGCTTCATAAGGTGATTCACTAAATAAAGGTGAATATCTTCAAACATTAGACATTCTAATCTGTACTGGGTACCAAAATGACAAGGTAGTTCACATGTTTATGCTTTCAGGTTTATGTACTAGTTAGGACATTCAAAAGTAATTTTAATTTGGCATCATATTCACTCATGTTCCCACTTCATAGATGCAACTGGTGAATATATAACTTAAAACAGTTGAAAGGAATAATATGATGGGAATACTGAAATAATACAAGTTGCCCAGGTATGTCCCAGTAAAGGGAAGTCACAGAAAGAAGTTTATCAGCATGGTAATCCGTCACTGTGTTACTGAATCAGTCTTTCATTTAGAGAGGATTATATATCTATGATTTAGAATCAGTTAGAGAACATGAGCTCCTAAACCTTCGTCTTCTGAAAATAAGGAATTCTACAGTAATGGAATTTCTCTGGTTGGACTAAATTAGGATAAATACTGCATGTAAGTAAATTCTTTAGTTTAATTAAGAGCCTTCATTTGTCATAAAATTATTAAATCCAACTAGTATGCAATAATATTTTAATAAATTACTTCTTCACACTGATGTGTTACACATGCTCATTTCAATGGGAGCAACTTTGAAACTCCTAAGATAGCAAAATATCTTGAAAACAGCAAGCTCTGTCTTTCCTTCTGTAAAGTATGACTATACATTGTTTAAGCACCTCTCTCCATTACTTTAGTTCACTAAAGTTTTTAAGTTTTTAAGTTTCTAGCACAAATATGTAAAACTGACTTTACTGACCAACATTTTTATTTAAAAGATTAAAGCTAGCAAAATTAACGAAATGTTGTTCAAGTGAGTAGTCAAAAGTTGATAAAAGTTTTATAGTTAACTGTCCTGGGATGTTAATTTTAATGGTTTGTGTCATTAGGTCTCAAAAAATACTTTTAAAATAATAGTGCACAATTATAAAAATTATTCATAATCACACAACTCTTAAGTCTAATTCTCAAACTGTAGCAATTGATCCTGCAGTGAGATTTATTCTGTAATCGTGGAATTCAATGTCATTTGTGACTAGAATAAATTAAAGTAAATGAAGAGGAAAATTATATTCTATGTAACATTTATTTCATTATAGGCTAAAACAACTACGCCAATCCATGCTTATCAATATACGTTATGATGCCCACAGAATTAAATAGAAACAAGAAACAGTTAATGTTACACAAGATTATAAATTGTTGCATTATAAATGATTTACTTTTTGAAAGTTTTTAGAAGTAGTTCTCAAGAAAATCAGTAGTAGACAACACTACAGAAAATCATTCTGTTTTCTATTTTTTCTTTTTTTCTTTTTTTTTTTTTTTTTTTTTTTTTTTTTCTTTTCTAACTGAAATCAAAACAATTCTTATTCTGCGATGCCTACTGCTGGGTCTTCCTTCCTATGATGTTGATGCTTGTTCTACTCCTCATTAAGTGTCTCTGCTGCTCTTTTTTTAAAAAAAAGCATTTCACTGGAGTTCACTAAAGCATGTTAGATATCACTGACATTCCTAAGAGGATTGCAGCATGAGAAGTACAAAAGCCTAAGAGAGATTTTTTGAATTTTGCTTTCTGAACATAAGCAAGTAAATCTATAAATTGTAGGGCAAATTAATTCTCTCATTGAATAGTTTAAAAAGTTTTTTACTTTTTTTTCCTCCAGAAACATTAGAAGCATAGCTTATGACAGACAATTTGAGGGAATGAAAGCTAGAGACTGAAGGAACAAGACTAGACTAATATTATTTCAGAACACTCAAGTAGTGAATTATTTGAAGAGAAGTTGTGTAGTTGTTACTGAGAGAAGAAAATGTTTCTAGAAGTATCTAGGAAGGTGTGGTTACATTATTACAATTACAGCTGTGTGAAGTGGGGCAATTTTAATAAATATTTACTTTTTATCTATCTTGTTATTATTATTTATTAATCATATTTTTCTTACCGGTTCCAGGAAATCCCAAAAAGGCTTTTGATCTTCAGCTACATTCCACATCAAATGTAGCTGAATTAACTGAAATGTGGAACAAGTTATTCTGAAACAAAGTAAGCAGTAAGCACTGTACAAACTGAAGAGCAAAGTCATTGAAGGACATTTTGCCCTTACTTTACCAAGACTGGTTTATATTACAGCAATATGATTAGGTGAACTGCACTTGTTTTTGGGTTCCACTGCTGTAAATTTCTAAAGAGAGAACTAATCTGTTTCTCTGACATCTAGGTAGCAGTTTGTTCATGAAAGTGAGAGTGTTCATGAAGCATTGTTAAAAATAGGATCTGCGCTACTGTTCACTTAGATAAATAAATCTTCTGCTTAAAGACTTTCAGTATAGAAGATAAACTAATTGATTAAAAATCCTTAAAAATTCAACTGTGGAGCAGGTCAAGCACACATAAAAATCTGTGAAAATAATTTTCTGCTTTTATATACAATGTCAAGTAATATGGTTTAATCAATTTAAACAAGATTTTCAGGAATAAATTACAGCTAGGTTGACATCTTGTAAGCTGAGTTCCAGTCTAGTGGGAATTAAATTCACTGAGTCATGCACTCTTGAAAAACAAGGATTTTAATAGAACTGTGCTACCAGGCATAGCTTTAATTACTCTTTGATAATGACAGTGACAAAGTAAAAGAACAGGTTTAACACACTCCTCAAGAGAAAAGGGAAATACAGCTTCTTTATGTCTGGACAATAAGCAAATTCAATACTGAAAAAAGACTGAATATCTTTTTTTTTTTTTTCTTTCCCCAAAACATGAATTTGACAGCATCTTGCTGGTTACTCTGTATCTCCTTACTGCCACCAGTTATGCTGTTCATTAATAAACAAAAAGATGATACTAGCTTTACACAGAGCACAAAACCTCTAGAAAACTAAAGGTTCTGTGTTTTAGAATCCTTAGTTCCTCTTCTTGCTATTATATATGATGCTTGTTCTTCCTTGAAATTACCAGTATGGAAGATACCATTGCAGTTTTAATTGTTATTCAAACATCTCCTGCAGTTTGTTTTAGTTTATTAGTAAAGTTGTGGAAAAGCAACAGGGATGTCAATCTGAGCCAGAAAATACACTTTATAGAGACAAAAACAAAAAACAAAATCAAACAAACAAAAAAAACCCCTATCTTTTATGGAAAAGTTATTTTTCATAAGAAAGCAATCTTCACAGAAACACAGATGGATAGAAGTTGGAAGGCACCTCTCGATACTGAGTGGACTTACTCAAGAAAGGCAGCATACCCACGATTATGTAAAGATGACTTTTGAGTCTATAATATCTCTGTGCAACCTGACCTGTACTCTGTCACATTCTGTGTTTCAGTTTATGACAATTGCCTATTACCACTGGGCACCACTGAAAAGAGCCTCGCTCCATCCTATTTGCACCTTTTTCATGTGTTCATATACATTGATAAATCACCCTGATCCAATGATTGATCAGATCCACTTATCACGCTGAACAGTCCCAGCTCTCTAATTCTTTCTTATCCCTTAGCTAAGTTTTACCAGCTGAATCTCAGGTAAAGACAGAGTTTTCATAGTTCTAAGAAAACAAAGCAGAAAAGTGGTACATTGTCTCTACTCCTCCACTGCACATTTGTCTGTGAGATGGTGATCGATATACATTGTTCTAAAACAAAAAGTATGTGATTAGTACAGAAAAGGAGTTAAACTAGCTAAGTATTATCTTTTGAATCCGTACAAAAAATTCTCAATAATTTTCTTCTTATAAAAATTCACCAGCTTCTTTACATGATAAGAAAAAGAAATCCTTAAATATATTTGCTATTTTAAACATCTTTGGTATGAAAACAACCATTTCACTGTACAATCTTTTCTCTATCTGAAAGTCAGAGAAGAGTTCTGATTCATTCATATTTTACTCACTCTGAACTGCTGAGAATATGTCATTATCTCACCACAAGTTATTAGATTGGAATTATCTGGAAGATATTACATTGGTTCCCAAGATCAAAATCAAACATTCATATTCATATGTAATGCACATCACTTATATTTGATCCAAGTTCATTTCATGACCAATATTCTTTGGAATTATAATTCAATGAGAAATTAGTATTTCATCTGCTTGTTTCCTGCAGAGGATCAACATTGAATATTTGTATTGCTTTCTGAAACATTAAACGAAACATAGTTGTAGCAAGTGAAAGAAGTCTTAGACCAAAACTAATAGTCAAGTTATACTAAAAGTCTCTGTATAGTATGGATAAAATGCTGTTTTGGAGAACACTACCTGTGTTCCTTATCCCTTCAACATCCTTCAAAGAGACATAAAGTATTTTTTTATATTGTTTTATTTCCTAGGTGCAGCCTCCTGTAATCTGCAGGAGCAGATAGTAGCCCTCTGACTTTGTCATACCCAGTAGCCTCTTTTTGATGCCCCAAACATAGGCCCACAGCAGGCACCAAACCGCCCTAGAGAGATTATGTGGGTGAATAAATGGATGCCTCTGTGCCCCTCAGCATGAAGTTTCCACTTAGTTAGACCCTTCACATTTTTTTTGACAGCACTGATTCTAACTCAAGTTTTTGGTTCTGCCATTCTAACATGGTTGTTCTTTTCTTGTTCTGAACCCTTATCCATACCTACTTCTTTTTCCATCCACAGAGCTTCAAGTCTGTTGGTCTAGGTGACTTCATGGGCAAAGGAGAGGCTCCTCTTTCTGTTCTAAGTAGAGACAAGTGTCCAGCCAGGCTCCCTCATACTGCATGTTTTTGCCATTTGACTCCTTATGGCTGGAAGTCGGCATTTCTTCTTCCGCTTGCTTACACTCAGGACATGGTCTTGCTCAGGCCTCTCCTAATTTGTTTTTTGTTGTTGTTGTTGTTGCTGGGAAACCCTTTCACTGGGTGGTTCCCCCTCTCCTCTGCAGAACGTTTCTGCAGTGGTGCTGATCACCTCAGAAAATGACACTGAAGGGTAGTTGTGCCACATTTAAATATTTTGCCACTGCTCCTGGCCCTGCTGCCTCTGTCTGCTCAATAACTCTTGAACAAGAACTCTTGCATTAGAATCTTTTTTACCTTTAACTTCACTCTAACTCTTTTATAATAAGTGAAAATCCTATTTGATAAATGAGAGAAAATTGAGCTCTTTTGGTTTCATTCTAAAAATAAAGAATCTGATATAAAAATAACTTTTAATAGAGAAAGTGAATAGTCATGTGTGAGTTGATTAATGAATAATACAAATATACAGATTTCATCCCTCTACAAATATCTCATCTGTGAAACTTTGTCAGTGCTGAACTTGCCAAACTTATATACAGATTTACTAAATTATTTGAACTGCTCTGACAAGTTCTGACAATTCTTCCATGGCTCTTTAAGGTGGTATCATAAAATGCAAATAAAAAATTAGAGATTTACAAGAGCAGAATCTTAGATGCTCCTAGTTTAACATTTAGTAAACAAATTAATCATGAGACCTTGGTGCTAACTTCACTCAGATAAGATAACCCTGCTCATACTAGGCTGTAAGCACCTTTGCTTTTGCAAGCAATAGGAAACACGAAACATACAAAGGCTCCCAAAAAGGATCTTACAAATGATAAAATGCTCCACACTCTTCCCTCTTCCAATCTAGTTGACATCTCTGAATTATGTTCCACCCCGGCAAGAGACAGTTTATCCCCTTCTGCCTTCATGCCTAGTTTAAAGTTCTCACAGCAAGCTCTGCCAGCTCCTGGGCTAGGATCCACTTTTCCCTTGGAGACGGGCAAGACCTGCCCGCAGCCATTAGGCAAAAAAAAAATAATAATAATAATAATAAAATAAAAAATTGGCAATACAAGAATGTAGCAAGATTTGAGGCTTTCAAGTTAGTTTATTTCAAAGTAGTTAATACACACAGTAGTCATGTCAGACATGCTTATTCTTCCTATTGTCAATGAAACTGAACTTTTTTATATCCTCCAGTTCAAGATATGTTGCCATCAACAGGACACTGACAAACTGGGAAGAAGACAACATTTGTGTATGAGAAAAACAGAACTGTTCTCAGTCAAAGACTGTAAAAATATATTTCTTTAGTATTTAATATTTAATATTTTATAGTTTGCCAGTCTTGAAGAGAGTAGTTTGTCTGTTTGTTTGTTTCTTGATTAAAATATAAAACTTGGTAGCCTTGTGAATACTCTGTGTGACTAGATCTTCAGAAAATTGACAAAATTTTGACCATTTTGGATTCCTGCTTTTCTTAATTACATCACCCCTCAGTGTGTCAGTAATTTACCTCTACATTAAACAGCCTTACATTAACACGCAATATATTTGTGGCACAGATCATACTCAGAATGTAGAATTTCATCACAGCACAATAACACCATATAAAACAGGAGGTATACTCAACTATAAATGATAATGCACTAAAGAGAACAAAATTAGCATTTATTTTCAGAATGTACATAAATCATCTTAAACAAGTTTCGAGGACGTTTTTTATTTTCTAAATGAGGACTTATAAATGTTATTCTGTAAAGTGTGGGAATACAAAAAAGATGTTCAGAGCAGAAACTGTGGAGCAAGATGAACAGCATGAGAAAGGAAGACTGAAAACCAAGGGACTCCAGAAGAAGAGGAAAACAATTTCAAGTAAGCTGCCTGATGGCCATGTGAAGATAACCCTGATTGGAGGAAGAGCATGTGGCATGGAACAACTCATGACCCTGATTGGATGAGCATGCACAGTTAAGGAATGTACATGGAATGTTTTGTTGACATGTAAAGGCAGGTGGAAAAGTTAAAAGAGAATACTTGTGAATGCATATAAGGAATGTTTGAAATTGTAATAAAGGATTTGGACTGTTCAAATCTGAGCTCATACCTCATATCCTACAAAAATTTTCTTACTATGGTTAAAAATCCTCTTCTTTATGCTCAACATACTAGTCTCTAGCAGCTAGTGATGATCTGTACGTGGTTCATATTGAACATAAAGAACAATTCATGTTAAAAATAAACTAATAAATTAGGGAAATCCTGCATCTTTAAAAGTGAATTGAATGAGCTTCAGGGTGATGTTTCCAGACAATATAAACCTTAAGTACAGACAACACAAATTGCCTGGAGTGATAAACTGAAAAAGTGAAACATGGTCTGAAGTTGAATTTTCAGTGAATACAATATCCTGTTCCTGTGAATAATTATGTTACAAAAAGACAGGAGGATTTGAGAACCTGGAAGAAATGACAAGTATGTAAGAAATATGGACTACAACCATGGAGAGGGCAACTAAATTTAAAAATATGGTTCTGGTTTATTCCTGTAAATTTAGTTAGCTTGGAAATATTGCTATTTTGTTTTCTCAGAGTAGGCAACCTAGAAGATAATATTTGGATGCAATATTTATATAATATAATGCAATATTATAAAATCTGCATAAAATACAGAAATATAGATTTTTTTCCAAATTCACATGCATAGAAATGCAAAATAAGAAAATAAAAATACTCTGAAATTGATATTGTTGAACAGGCTTCACTTCAAAATACTTAGGAAATCCCGCAACTTATAAGGGAATATTTATCCCAGTATTACTAAATACTCGCCAAGAACTAATTTAATTATTCAGTGTAAATAATCAAAAATCTACAAATTCTTTCTCATTCACCACTGTTCACAAAGTAAGAAGCATGGCCAGCAAGCTCAGATGTGTTTTGTCCATCTACTTCACTCTCATGAGACCCCATTGCAAGGATTGCATTCATTTCTGGGACCCTCAACATAAAAAGGACCTGCTGGAGACAGTCCAGAGAACGGCCACAAGGACGATCAGAGGGCTGGAGTACCTCTATTATATGAATACAGATTGGGAGAGCTGGAGCTGTTCAAAATGGATATGGTGAGGCACTGAGATTATATTATAGCAGTCTTTCAGTACCTAAAGAAGGCCTACAAGACAGCCAGAGAGGAACTTTTTACAAGGCTGTGTAGTGATGGGTCAAAGAATGATGGCTTCGAAGTGAAAGAGGATAGATTTAGATTCGATATAAGGAAGAAATCTTCAGCATGAAAAAGGTGAGGCACTGGAATAGGCTGCCCAGATAAGCTGTGGATGCCTCATCCCTTGAAGTGTCCAAAGCCAGATTGTATGGAGCTCTGGGCAACCTGATCTAATAAAAGCTTTCCCATGGCAGGCAAGATGGAATTATATGACCTCTAAAGTCCTTTCCAACTCACACCATTGTATGATTCTGTGACTCAAAAAATATCTGGCAAACATGAAAATAAGCTCACGAAGACTAATGAATACAGGTTCTGATATAGTAAATTTTTTGACACAGCAACAGCAGAAAGCTGGAGGAGAGCTCTGGAGAATACTACCAAGTACTGTTAGCTGTGTCTCATACTTCTGTAGCCATCCAATGCTGTCTACTGCTGCCTGCTGCTGGAGATAGCATGTCTGAGACTGTGATCTCTTGATATGACCTAAAATAAACCTTTCTTCTAAACCCCAACAAAGCCCTGTCCTCCACAAACTTCAGCACTTTCTTGTTTCATCTGCACTCTAAAGTGCAGATACTTTAGTATTTCCATTTCTTAATTCATTTCAAAGAAATGAACTGATTTCAAAATTATAAATCCAAAAATTTCTTCAGCTTTTCTCTTTATATTACCTCTTATGTTTAATTACAGTGCAGTTTCTAATGCAATTGGAGTTAAATTGAGGACATCAAATATTCCAAACTATTTAAGTGATGAGATACTTGAAGTTTTATGTCATTATTTCTCACAGCAGTTTTATGCTCCAACATTCATATTTTCAACAGAAGAATCCTCAATATAAATTGAACTATGTAGACATTTTGCTAAATGAACAATATTTTCACTATGACAGTTCAAACAATATTTAATGTGACTTTTTTCTCCCTGACAATGATAGAATATCTAAACTCATTATTTCATTATACACAATGACTGCATCGATAAAATCCTGTCTGAGTTGCTCTGAGTTAGTGAGGCAAACTTCGCTCCTACTTCTATAGGTGCTGTGCTGGGAGGTACAAGTCCTTCAGCAATTCCCTTGTAGGTTTTGATTTTACAGAGAGATGTGGCTCATACAAGAGAAAGATTTACTGTATTCCTTGTGTCTAGAGAATGACAATAATGATTAAAGTGCACAGTGATAAGAAACTGAAAAAAAAGAAAAAAAAACAAGTTACATACTGAACAAGTAACACAGGAGTATCTGAACTTATTTGCTATGATTCACCTTCGATTCTTTGTGTCTCTTGAATTTTGGATTATGGTTTTATTTATAAAGAAACTGGAAAAATGCTAGCATAGAGATTTCTGTTAAAAAAATACAAAAACCTAACAAAATAAACATTTGGGAAAATTATTACAGCAATCCGCTTGCCTGGAAGAAATCATTCATTTGATGGATTTCAACTTTTGTTCTGTTTTGGCATGGTTCTTGAACTATCACTATTGAGTTCTCAATCGTTTTCATTATGTGAAATTACAAGGTCTGTGGAATGATTGAATTGTACTTGTGCTGCTGATAATTCATAAACAATTCATCTTAAATATCTGGCAATGTAGGTAGGCACATTTCTTGAAAAGACAAATTTCCCAAACTAATGTAGATTTTCACTTTCATGTCCTCATAAACTATGTCATGATTTTTCCCCAGGCTTCTGTCCATTAAAAATCTTCACTCAGTGTACTGCACACCACTTGGGAACTTCATATTAGTTATTGTGTTGTTTATGAAATCCGAAGATAAGCATTTATAATATCTGTCTTTGATGAATTTTCCAGAGTGTGTTTGTCTGATCTCATACAACTCCTTGTAATCATCATCACACAGGCAACGCATATTCAGAGCTCGATTCACACACACAAGCACAGAATCTCTTGAAAAGTTGTTTGATATGTGGAATCCATACACAGTTTAACAGTAAGCTGTAAGTAGAAAGTTTTAGTAACAAACACCTCAGTGATCCAACTATTACTCTGCTCACTTCCATACACAACTTAGCCTGGCCTCCCTTCATGAAGGTGCAATTGGAGTGGTAAATTAATGAGATTTATTTCATATTCCCACAACTCTTATTGAAAAGTCTTGAGATTTTGCGTGTTTGTAAAAGAAGGGTGTAAGAACAAGTTGCCTTTTCTACACATCTGCTAGTCACCTGACAGGAATTCAATGACACACCTTTGCTTCATATGTACTTTCTTGTCAGGTACCATTCTGTCAGACTGCCACTCTTGCCATCTGTCGCACAGTAATAACATGTAACAGAATATTGGTGGGAAAGTTCAGCCTCTACTGTTATCCTACCACCATCCACCTCTGATAGCAATAAAAAGGAGGCATTACTTTCGGAGCAGCCCTGATACATTTTATGGAATAATTTCAACTTCTGAGTGATTTAGTATCAGTCTAAATGACTATCATGTAAATGTATGCTTAACTGCAAGTACTTTTGGATATCTGGAGAATTCTTCTGTATTTTAGGCACAACTACACATATTTAGATATCTTTGCAAAATTGGTATTCTTAAAATTCTGTTTTGACAGAAATATTATATATTTAATATATTACTAGCACCAGCATGATAGAAAATAGATACAAGTTTAAAACACATCTATTAATTCCTGGAACTACAGTTCTATAAATGATTCCCATGAGAAACTTTGAATAACAAACTGAAAAACAAGCAAAGCAAAAAATAATATTGTGATGCTTATAATAATGCCATGAATTTTTGTATTCCTTATAAGAATCTAAAAAGAATTAATCTCCAAAAATTATTTAGGTTAAAAAATGCATCTCATTAAAATATTACTTATTTTACTTATTACTTATTTTATCATAATATGTATTTATCATAATATGTATTTATAGTCCCCGTAACATTTATAAATATGTAGATATAATTTCAAAAGTAATAAATAAAATCATAACATAATGGAAATACTCCAGTTCACTAGGAATCAGCTGTAGGATGAAAGCACTAAACTGTCTTTTCCTGACCTTTGTAATAAAACTGTGATGTGAATCCAAATATCTAACTAGTTATGTATGAGCTTATAAATAATGAAGCTTGAAACTTAAAAAGTTCTAGAGTTCTTGTGAAACTCCCTAGACAATTTCTACAATTATTATTCTTATTGTACCAGAAGGGTGGCCATTCTGCATAAACTGTGGGAATAATATTATTTGAAGAGCATAGAAACACACATATACACATCCATTTTTTTTCCTTTTTTGTTTTGTTTTCTTTTCCAACTTCTATTTTGATTGTCAGAACTGTTTACATCCTTTTTATCTGCATTGGATAGTCATAATCTGAAATATTTCAGATGAAGTCTTGGATCTATTATTTCAATGAGGAGTTTCTTTCATTATATGTATATGATAGAGATTTTTGTTTGGTCACACTTCTCTAGGAACTCACATTAAACAACATCATATGTAATAGTGATGACAGTAGTATTCTTTTACAGTCTGAGATAGCGCTCTTCAACTACACCTTTCAAAGTAATGACATAAATGTGTGATTAGAAAATTAGTTGAATGAAAAGATCTAGATACATCCACAGTCATCTCCCTCTCTAAATGACTACTTTGAGAACTCTGAATGCATTTCAGTACTGAAAATTCATAAAAATTAATAATTTACTCAGAATTTAACAGCTGGGCAAATTAATTAAAGGAATACAAATCTTCAGATGAACTTCAAATAATTCAGAGTGAAAAATAAATATGAAAAAATCACTGATAAATAAAAATGTTTGCTTTTCTTTAAATACCACATCACACCTGTGTAATTAAAGTACCTGCTTTTTTTCACTTGGTGTCTTTGTTCTTACGATATTTTGGTCTCACAAACAAAACTACTAGTCCTCAAAATCTTTCACCATAATCAGTTCCAAAATGAATTCAAATCAAATGACCAGCATTCATAGTATTACGTTATCTCCTTTTTTTTCCTTCTTTTTTTACATTGGATCATGAACAGAGGTGTAGTTGGGGAATATATTAATGATAATCTTATGTTGCCAGGAAATTAATTTCTCCCAGTTCTTTGCACTATTAATAATTGTTATATTCTGTTTAGTTATCCTTAAATCATAATTCATAGCTTATAGCTCACATCTTCTCTACAAGTAAAAATATCAGAGGAGAAATAACAATATATTTTAGAGGCTAGATCTGGAGACAAATTTCTCTCTTTATTATTATTCCTATTATTATTATTATTATTCCACCCAGCTCTCTGGTAACAGATAGATGATATAAAATATCAGATTGTTTTAAATTGATGGAGTCACTTTGGATTACAATTTTACATTTTATGATGTTGCTAGTTATTATCACATGATATAATACAGTTTGTCAAAATGACTTACCAGTAATACAGCAAAAACACCAGATGTTATAAGAACTTAAGAACTGCCAGCCAAATTTAATTAATGTGTTCTTTCCAACCAGCCCATCTCTAACAGTGCCCAGTACCAGATGCCTCAAAAGAAGCAAAAAGTTTTCTACAGTAAAAAGGATTTGAAAAAGTCAGTGAAAGGGAGCAATGTCTTTCTAAATTATATTCAACATATGGTTATCTTATTTCGTGGAATGTGAGTATTTAATTTCTTCTGCTTTGAAAACAAAAGTGTAATTTCATAGCAGAACTATGTAACTGTTAATTTATTTCTGAGCAATGTCATCATTAGCTCTTTCAGGAATCTCCTAAAACCATAACCCTTGGAATTTTCTGCCATACTCATAAAAAGGAATTCCGTGGATTTTTATACTTGTGTCCTCTGAATCACTACTTATTTGCCATTAATTTGAATATGTATCCCTTCCATTTTATTGACATCTTTATTTTGTTCTTTAATTACGAGAACAACAACAACAAAAAAAAACAATATTCTTACTCATTCTATAAAAAAGAACTAAAATAACTTAAAAACAGACTCTTACTAGAGATTAATAAATTTCAAGAGGTTCTCTTTGCTCATCTGGATAAAACTCCACATACACGAGCGCTCCTCTGAAACACTGGCATGCTAATTCTTGCATTCCTCATATGTCCCTGAAGTATTTAGTTCCTTCTAATTTTTGTCATCTCATCCATTCTTACTTTTATGGCATTCTTCGTTGTTTATTTTGGTTTACTCTGTGTCAATTAGGGTATAACTAGAATATTCAGAAAACCAAAAGGAAGAATATTTCTGCAGGTAAGCACATACATTATATACATTATTTCTTTATATGAAGAAACTAACTATTAATCTATTCTCTGAAAAGGAAGGAGCTTTGAGTGGAAAAAAATAAAATAAAAATAAAGGAAGTGTTTCAAATGTAAGTATTAAAAAAAACAACAACTATGTGAAAATTAAACTGATGGATTTTTCAAGCTTTTGTTAATCTAGGGAAACTTCAACATCATCTCTCAGTAAGGAGACAAGACTGCATATGAACATATATAGATATATATATGCATGTATACAAAGTTCAGAAAACATTTGCTTAAGGAATATAGGAAATAAAGGAATATAGTTAAACAATCTTTTTCTCATAGTGTTAGAGACATTTCAGAACTATATGTGTTAGCAAACACATATATTTCCCATGATTTCTCATCTGGGCCAATTTACTAATTCCTATTTTCTACCTTCTCCTTAATCAGCAGAAGACAGTTGCAGTATAGAAAACTATACATAATCTTCAAAAGTAAATGATTTAAGGGCATTGTTTTATATCAGACAGCAAAGACCAATTTCCTGCCTTCTGACAGGGAGTCAGCGATCATTTCTTTCCATCACTGAATCCTAGGGTAATATCCATATGCTAGGGCTGCTATGAATGTAAGGTCATCTATTTTATTAGGTAGGCCCACAGGGTCAGAGGCAGATGCTGGTGGTGTGACAGAAGAGACTGAACCTTCCCACCAATGTTCCATTATATTTTGTTATCATGTGGAAGATGGCAGCAGAGTGGCAGTCTGACAAAATGGCATCTGACTTGGAAGTGTGTATGGGGAAAAGGTGTGTCACTGAATTCCTCCATGTGGAAAAAATTTCACCCACTGACATTCACAAGAACTGCAACTTGTGCTTGTTGACCTCACAGAAAGAGAACTCTCCATTTTTTAAGACAGCCTTCCCCATTTGGTGTCTCTTTTGTGCTTATTCTGCATTCTCTGTTGACAAGAGTGCTACCAAGCAGGGACATACAAACATAAATGAGAAACAGAACATATGCAAACCACTATGAAATATTTACATGGGTGAAATAGGTAAAAAGAAAGAAAAAGACATGTCACTAGTTGATATTCCATCCAAGTAAAAATTTAATTTCCAAGAAGAAATAAAGTAAAAAAAACAAATAGGTTTTTGTCCTGATAAGAATGTACTATAAGGATGATAATACTCGGACAAAACAGCTTACACTACAGTGTATAATTGACAATCTGAGCAGCTAGACTCCTCTGGGACATCTAAATATAGCAATACACATCTAGAAACAAATATCTAAGCTTTAAACTACACTTTGTTGCATTTTGTTAGGCTATAGTCCCAGATCTCCAGACTATTTATGGGAAGAAGAATGCTAGTATCACATACCAAAGTTCACTCTCATTTGTTCACATCTTTTTAATAACTAGATGAAGCTTAGTCTTGACCTTGATTACAAAGCAAAGAAAAGGAACAGCACGAAGCTGAAAGGAGCTAACAGACAAAATCTTTTTTTTTTTTAATAATCACAAAATATTTCACTTTATTTTTGTTTTATTTTACTTTCTCTTATTTCTTATTTTGACAGATGTATATGTGATCTTAGACATCTTTTTCTCAATAAGCTTCAATCAAGCATATTAGGTTGAAAGCTAACAACAGCCTGAAGCATCTCTGTTATTAAATTTATAGGAAAAGGAATTAATTTCAATCACTAATAGTTTTTCCTTATTAACAACTTTAAGATACAGTATTAGACTGTATGTAGAGGCATAAGAAATTATTCCCATCATATCATTTTTCTATCTCTGCTTCTCATAATTAGGTATTTCATGAGTCTTCATTTTTAGATTAAGCTAGAACATATATTTTTTTTTTCCAGCAAAAGTAAGTCTAATGTAAAGTTCCTCCATTCTAGCATAGATGGGCTACTCAAGAATGAAGTTCTGCTTGTAGAAATATGATCTTCATAGAATCATAGAATACCTGTGTTAGAAGAGGCCCTTAAGGATCATCAAGTCCATCTGCTTACTCCACACAGAATGATCCAAAAATCAGACCACATTTCTGAGAATGTTGAGGTCTAGCAAGCTCTGTGCATGACCACTTCCCTGGGACTCTATTCCAGTGCCTAACCAACCTCTCAATTAAAAAATTTTTCGGATATCTAACCTGAATCTCCTCTGTCACAACTTTATGCCATTCCCTTGGGTTCTATTATAGATCAACAGAGAGCAGAAATCAGCACCTGTCCCTTCGCTCCCCCTCATGAGGAAGAGATAGGGCATGAGGAGGTGGCCCCAGGATCTTCTCCAGGACCAAGTCCTATCCTACCCACATAGTGGCCTTTTATGATGGCATGTCATCAGACAAGAGAAGAGCTACTGATGCCATCTCTCTGGACTTCAGTAAGGCCTTTGGTACAACATCCTTCTCTCCAAATTGTAAATATTTGGATTGGATGGGTGAACTGTTTGATGGATAGGGAACTGGTGGCTTAAACCCAGAGAATGCTGGTCAGTGGCTGAATGTCTGAATGGAGATCAGTGATGAGTGGTGAACTGCTGGGGAAATAGAGAAAGAATCAACAGTATGCGAACACTGTTTAGCAACAGCCAAAACATATACAAAATACAGAACCATATGGAGAGCAATGAAGAAGTTTACTTCTTCCCAGCTAAGCCCAACACATTTGGTGAATAGTTTCCCAACTAGGGCAGTTGCTTCAAATTCCTCAAAGATTATTGAAGACCTCTCATGAGATAATGAAATAAACAATATTCATCCTTATCAGTGATTGGCAGCTCCTATTTACTCAGAAGCATAAACCTCTGAGGTTCTAATGGTCCCCTCAGACCAAGAACATACGCATTTTCATGCTTTTTTCTGATTTCTAATACAGTACTTCACTTCTAAAAACACTTGAGTTGAGAAGTCAGAATGTGATGTTAAAATTCACATAGCATTAGAACCTACAGGGTTTTTTTTGAGTATCATTACAGTGACTACATTCACCCCATTTAAGAAGTCCCTGTTTTGTCAGAGATAAGTACTAAATTAAATACTACGATTTTATAGCTTATAGACAATATTATTAGTGCAGGTCTTCAGGTTTATTAGCCATGAGTATTTGCAAAGAATTATTTAGAATGCCTAAGGCTTGTTGACAAGATTACTATTAAATAGGCTTCTCACTACAAAAGATCCTGTGGGGAAAAGATAGCTCTTTGCATGATTTAACTTCCTGTGAATACAGAAGTAGAAAGAGGACCTTTGTGATTTTATTGTCTTGGTTGTTGTAGAAGAGGTACATTTTAGTATACTATTATTATTTGTAAGTATAAAAGCCTTAAAAAATCAAGACTCCACCATAAGACTATGTTTGTTTCTTCATGAGGAGGACCAGCCTGGTGGCCTTCTATGATGCCATTACTGTCTGAGTGGATGGGGGGAGAACAGTGAATGTAGTCTACAATGATTTCACCAAGGCATTTCACACTGTCTCCCACAGCAATGTTATAACAAATTTGAGAAAGTGTGGAATAAATGAGTGGACAGTGAGGTGGTTTGAGAACTGGCTGACTGGCAGAACTCAAAGTGTTGTGATTGGTGGTGCAGAGTCCATTTGGAGGCCTGTATTTAGCGGTGTTCCTTAGGGGTCAGCGCTGGGTCTGGTCTTGTTCAACATCTTTGTGAATTACCTTGATGAGGAGAGAGAGTCCACCTTCAGCAAATTTGCTGATGATAGAAGGCTGGGAGGAATGGCTGACATGCCAGGAGGCTGAGGTGTCGTTCAGCAAGACCTGGACAAGATGGAGAGTTGCACAGAAATAAAACATATGTTGGTTTCTTTTGTAGAGTCTTGCAGCTAGGGAGGAATAACCACATGCACTGGTACAGGTTGGGGGATGACCTGCTGGTGAGGAGCTCAGAAGATAGCAACCCAGGTGTACTGGTGGATGACAGGTTGGCCAAGAGCCAGCAGTGTGCCCTGGTGACCAAGAAGGCCAATGGGATCCTGGGGTGCATTAAGAAGAGTGCTGCCAGCAGGTCGAGGGAGGTGATCCTCCCCCTCTATTTTGCCCTGATATTGCATCCAGGTCTGGGCTCCCCAGTACAGAAAATGAAAGGATCTCCTTGAAAGAGTCCAGAGGACAGCTACAAAGATAATAAAGGAAAGGCTGAGAGACCTGGGCCTGTTCATCCTTGGAAAAAAAGACTCGGGGAGCACGTGATCCACATCTATAAATATCTAAGGAGTGGGAGGCAAAGAGGATGAGGCTGGACTCCTCTCAGCAGCAAGTGGTGATAGGACGAGGAGAAATGGTCACAAACTGAGGCACTGGAAGTTTCACACAAATGTGCATGGGAACTTCTTCACAGTGATGATTACAGAGCTCTGGAACAGGTTGCCCAGAGAGGTTATGGAGTCTCCTTTTCTAGAGATGTTCAAAATCCACCTGGATACCTTCCTGTGCAACCAGGTCTAGGGATCCTGATTTGGTGGGGGGTTGGACTAACACTGTTAAATTAAACTAAATTCTATGTGAAAAAATTACTCTGATGTCTGGTGAATTGCTTAACACCTTATACTCTCAATTTATACAGGCACATGAAAGCATAAGCATTTTTTAATTTTTTACTTTCTCTTATAACACTGATGATTGTAGCATCTGTATCAATGTTACTAAGAAATTCCATTCAGTAGGAGTTGACCGTAAAACAAAACGGATGGTGCTGAGTATTAAGATATGCACTCCCAACATGAGGTTTAGCTAACTGAATAGACTCTGAAAAACTATAGAACATGGCATGAAAAAATGCTGAGTGTAAAAAAATAACACAGTAAGATGCTGATAAAAGTTACTGGTTTGAGTAATGGCTGCATTGCACAGATGGATAAGGGGGAGTTATCTTAGAAATGGCCAAGATTCATAGATAATTCCAGGGGGTGTAGGGAATCACTGGAGGAATGGAACCTGAGTAATCAGATTGTTAACATGAGGTCAAGAGGAACTGGGTAACTGCATGAGAAGTACTAATTTCCATAACAGCGTAGCAAAACTATCACCAAGGAAGAATCAAATAATCACCAATTGAGTTGCTTATTTGGGAAGAGAAATGAAGAATCAGTGTAGATTTGGGAAAAGTACAACCACAGGAAAATGAAGAAGGGAGGGAGCCAGTTCTTTGTAAGCAAATGGCTTGTCAGTACACTTGCCAAACTGAACTTTAGTATTTTTTACTTTATAATCTGAATCTCTGTCCTCCGTGTGTATAATGGAAAGTCTAAACGGCAGCAAATAGTGACCAGACTTTGCTAATTCTAGGAATTCTAAAGATTCTCTGAAAGGTTTTCTTTTAGCAAGCCTTGTCTCACAAACTTTATTTTTTCTTCCACATCAGGGGAATACTTTTTGTCTAATGCTTTATTCCACTACACAAGGTGTATAAAAAATAGCTAGAAATGCGCTACTTCTGAAATCCAATTGTTCAAGGATCTCAGTAGGTACTATTCAATGCCTGTTTAAAATGTCACAAATATGCTTGATTTTAATTTATATATTTTGTTTACTTGTTAACATACCCTAAAAAAAAGAAATTGATTATGGTTTATTTAAGAATTTTATTACAGGAAAAGACTGGACAGACAGGAAGGACGTGTATGAAGAAAAGCTATCAGCCAAAAAGGTACTTATAATATGTTCTCAGTGCTGTTATTTTGGTTATGACTGCACCTTGTTCTCCATATGAAATCAGCATTTAAACATTGTTCTCACCCTAAGTGCAATCTTAAATTCAATGGAGGTACAGGAGCAGCACTACATTCTTTGTTTATTGCTCAGAATTAAACGGTGGTTGATAAGGAAATAGAAAAAAAAATGAAAGTCTTTCCAGTGGGAAAAGAAAAAAATGATGTGGTGGGAGTTACATGTAGCACTATGTTCTGTCGAGGTGTTTCTCTGGTTTCTGAGTTCTCCATCCACGGCGCCTCAGCAAACAAGGAGAACATTTGTTAACTGCTATTTTGATTATTTTGTTCGCATGTAGTCCTAGCTTTCTCTTTTAGTTTTAATTTACCTAATAAGCTTTCTTAAGCAATAGTGCCCCGAGCACTTTGTTTGGAGCTCAGCCATAACCTGTGTTAAAACTTCTAAAAACACCACAATGAAAATAAACAATGATATATAATTCAAACAAAAATCTTCTCTGAGAAGATGCATAAGTTCATCTTCTTTTTGTCCTATATATAGGTTTCTTGTCATTAGCCTGATCATAAAATGTGCCTTGATAGTTCACATTTTTCTCTCTTTCTTCTCATCAACTATATCAGGAAGCCAGAGAAAGGTGGAGTCAGTAAGGGGAAAAAGAGAGGGAAAAAAAATTGAGAGAGACTTCAGAAAACAGCAAATTCCAGAGTAAGCCTTATTACTTACAATTTCTTGTTCAGTGTTCAAAAAGTACAGCTATTCCTGTGTTTTGTTTTTAACCATTTAACACATCTGATTCTGCTAGCTTTTAAGGAAGTAAATTCATTAGGAATAGAAAAGAGATGAACTATTCTGATCCTGGAAAGCAAACTAACTTCCTTTGCAGCTCCAAAGCACGCTTTTCTTTGAACCCCAAGAACAGACTTATGTTCTCACCTTCAAATGTGCTGTCAGTAATTCTACAGATGAGTTCTGGTCTCATGAGCTACAGTTGTCCAGAACTGCTCTTCTGGTTAATCTGCTTATAAAGCCATAACAACAAAACTGTAATCCTACTGTATTACTTAAGGAAAAGCAAAAGCAAAATAAAGCGAAACGAACAAACAAGTTAGACAGCTTTGCACTTTTAAACTCATCATCATATTAAGTAGTAATAGACAGTGGATCTGAAGCTTATTCAGTTTTCCCTAACTTTCTTAGGCAAAAAGGTCAAAGCCTTTTAAGCATGTAGAAAACTGGGTGTCTTAGTCCTCCAATTTTTACTATTTTCTTTCTTTTTTTTTTTTCCCCTCCCACTCTGAGTCTTCACCTCAGAAGTCATAAAAAATAACCCTCAGATTTTATTTTTTAACAAAGAAGGCAGATTCAGTTAAAAAAATCTTCTGGCATTGGACATCTATAGAGAGAAAAAATAAATAAAAACTAAATCAGTATCTCACTGTTTTAGGCTATTAAACTGAGGACTATATGAATTAAGTGTACAGAAAACTATCTTCCTTCCCTTCTGTTCCTGGGGTCAATGCTCTTGCACCTATTCTGGGGAAGAAATGTAAAGATTTTTCCTGTTTCCTTGAAGTGATTTTATGTTTTTTTGTTTGTTTGTTTGTTTTTCGCTTGGTGATAAAAAAAACTTCCATGAAATACATGGGCCTCAAATCAGAGTTTAAAAATTTGGAGATCAAACACTGAGTGGCAGATCTCTCTAAATACTTCTGTTTCAAAACTACACCAAATTCTGTCAAATAGTCTGTTGACTAGATTATTTTTTATAAACAAAGAAATTATGAAATATTCTTAAAGAATGATGGTCTCCGAATTCTTGAAAATTTGATATTATTGCTGTTCATCCATTGCACTTTAAGGTGTGATTTCCCTACATGCAGAGAAGAAATGTTTAGGTTGGCAGCTCATAACTTTTTGAGCTTCTTTTGGGATTCTGAGATAGATTTTGGGGGTATTAAATGTTAGCAAATATGTATGGGAATTCCAAAAAAGGAAAAAAATGTAGATCTTAATCACATGGAAATTAAGTGCTCTGTAATTTGTCTGGTAGAAGGCAGAATATATAAAGGAACTTCATTTTGCAACTTTTACTATGCAGTGCTTCAACATGAATCTAAGTTTACTAGTTTCTTTTGGATGGAATTAGAAAGACAAACACCCCCAAATCTTCTACCACTATATTATGTAATGGGAATTGTTAAAAAAAAAAAATCACTCAACGGCTTTTATCAGATATCTGAGCAAACAGAAGAGAAATAAGCAAGCATTTGTAATGAGGTTTGAGCTACATTCAAGAAAATGTCACTAATGGGCCGTGCAAATATTTCAGTAAGAAGTAAACCCCACTCCCAATGGATATTTGTTTGCTTCTTTAATAAATATGAATAAAGGAAATGTTTTAATTCAGATGAATTACTCTCTAAAATACTGGAAAAAATACAGATGCCAAGTAGTCTCATTCAGAAGGATCAGATATAAAAACAACAGGAGGGTGGAAGAATAATCAAGCAGATAGAATGTAATATCTACACGGCCTTATCAAGGAAGACAGTAGATTACCTGATTAATTAAATTTAGACTGTCCAAGTACCTAATGCTTTTCTAACTTTGGCTGCAATAACGTAAAAACTGGCATAGTACTCTGTGGAAAACCTCCTCAGTAAAGGGTCAGGTGAAAGTTCCTGCCCACATTTCTCGCTTTTACTTGCCATATTTGAAAATTTGTAACAGGAACATCCAGTAGAATGGTCTTGCTACTTGTAAAGTAGTCTTGAACATTATGCCATCATTCCATAAGACTTATTATTAGAACAGCTAATTGTAAGTCCAAGAGATGACCCCAAAAATGTCATAGAATCACAAAATGTTGGAAAAGATCTCTAAGATCAGCCAGTCCAACTGTCTGCCATGCCAACAAAACCATGTCCCTAAGTATCACATCTATAAATTTCTTGAGCACCTCCTGGGATGGTGACTCAACTACCTCCCAAGACAGCCTGTTCCAATAATTGATGACTTTCAGAAGAGAAATTTTCCCTAATACCTAACATGAACCTTCACTGGAACAACCTGAGATCATTAACTCTCATCCTATCACTACCAGGGAGACTGACTTCCACCTTGCCACAGTTTCCTTCCAGGTAGTTGTGGAGAGTAATAAAGTCACCCCTGAGCCACCTCTTCTCCAGAGGACATAATTCCAGTTCTCTCATCCATTCCTCATAAGGCTTGTGCTCCAGATCCTCCACCAGCTTTGTTTTCCTTTGCCACACTTCAGCACCTCAGTGTCTTCCTCATACTGAGAGGCTCAAAGCTGAACACAGTACTTGAGGTGCAGCCTCATCAGAGCTGAGTACAGAGGGAGGATCACATCCCTGATCTGGGTGGCTACTCTATTTCTGATAAAAGGCAGAATGCTGTTGGCCTTCTTGGCCACCTGGGCACACTACTGGCTCATTTTTATTGTTATGCCTGAAATGCAGGACCTAGCACTTGATCTTGTAAAATCTCATAGGCTCGGTTGGCAGGCTGAGGCCAATTGTATCTAAATCCTTCTGTATGGTATTCCTACCCTCAAGAAGATCCACACTTCTTCCCAAATTGGTATCATTTGCAAAACTTACTGATGGAATGTTCAATCACGTAGATCTTCTACAATGTCATGCAGCACATAGAGACAGCCTACTTCTATGATGTTACAATGTCCTTATTAAATAATGGCCAGACTTTCTGGACTCCTTTACCACTCAAGATGGACTCCCAAGGGACTCCCTCTACCAATGGTCCTGAACAGTTCAGTGTTCGCCCTCTGGAAGCCCAAGGTAGAAGTTCTGCTGACCCTTCTTCTGAATGCTCTGAAAAGAGAGAACTCAGTCATTTTGTGGTTGCTAAACCAAAGATGGCTTCTGACCACCACATCTGCTTCCAGCCCTCCTCTGTTTGTAAACAGCAGATTTAGTGAGGCACCTCCCTCACTAGAGTTTCTTACCAGTGTCAGGAAGAGATGGGTAAGGATCAGGGAGACTACAAATAAGGACTTGAACTTATTACCAGAATTGATCTCTGCAACACTGAAACACTCCCTAACACACAGAGCCACCCCACTGCCCTTCCTTTGTCAATCCTTTCTGGAGAGCTTATATTTTACTATTTACACATGAAAACAATATCTCGCGGGCTTTCTCAGTATTGATAACAAAGGCATAAAAACACGGGGTTACATGAAATTGGACACAAATTTCTCATCATAATAAGATATGATGAAACAATTTCTCACAGTTGAAATTATCAAGGAGAGTGTCATCTCATCCTTACCTGAAAGCTTTAAGAGAGGAGTCAATATTTTATATAAGGTTGTGAAATATCCAGAACCTATGAGGTTAAATTCAAGCCTTTGAGCTTTTTCATCACTGTAATTTCTTCCAATTTAGCTTGGCATTAGTAATTACGTTTCTCATACATTTACTCAAATTTCCTTGTAGGCTCTCTATTACAGAAGTCAGATTTCAAATGCAACAAAGCTGAACCAAATTAAGAGATGAAGTCCAGAGAGAAGGGAAAAAAAAAGATAGAATGATCATACGCCTCCTATTTATGTTCATGGAGGCTACAATAGATATAAATAACACGATAATAGTAGTTGATAGAACAAATTCTCAGCTACAGAACAGTATTTTTTTTCCCCAATCACTAATAACCTTTCGTTATTAATTTTCACCAACAATGAACAAGAGCCTGCATGCCACGCTTGTAACTATCTGCACCAGTATAGGTAACCCACAGTCTCTGTTGCCACTGCTGAAATGCCCCACTCACCACCTCCCTGTGCTCACATCTACTGTTTGGTCTCCATAAACATTCAGAAAACACAGATGAATGTCAATGGGTTAATTTTTTTTCCTGCATGAAGTACATTGTTAACACACTTCTGCTTCATACACACTTCCAGGTCAGATGTGGTTCTGACAGACTGCCCCCTTGCTGTCATCTGTCACGTAGCAGCAAAGTGATGGAATACTGGTGGGAAGGTTCAACTTCTACTTCCATACCACCAACATTCACCTCTGACATGGGTCAACATAATAACATAGTAGACATTACTTTCAGAGCACCCCTTGAGTGCGTTTGCGTGCATATGAAGAATGTTAGACAAAACAGCATTTGACATACAGAATGATTTTGTTCATTACATCAGAGACAAAGAATACTTTGGCTCCTTTGGACAAGATGTGCTTAGTAATCACAAGGCAAATTTCAGATCGAGAGGTACAGCTTACATGACTGTGCAGTTCATAGTAGACACTGTCACTATGAAACGAATTAACAAGGATCCCAGATTCAGAATCTCCCAATACAGGTAATTAAAATAACTGGGTGCTGAGGATCTCAACCTCTTCAAACTGCAAGGGTAACTTCCATCCTTACTAGCTTCACAATAGTGAACTAGATCCAGCTATCATATTTAACAATTACTGTCTCTATTTGATTCAAAGGAAGAAAGTTTATAGACGATAATTCTCCACAGCAATGAACAAATGCTTCCCTTGCATTAATTATACATTTATTATATGTACAAAACTAAATGCATATTAGTACAAATAACCTACTCTTGCACTCATGTACCCACAAACATCAGGGAAATTTTCACCACAGCTCAAATAGAAACCCATTCAACAAAATATAAAAACTTTGTATTCTGTTGTCGGCTCCCAACCATTTCAATTTTATAAGAAACTGCTTTAACTCTTAGTACTTAATCTATTTTGAGCATCAATATTCTGTTCTACTCGTAAACTGCTGTATAACCTATAATCCTGCTGTATGATAACTTCAACATTTCGCTTAAGAACATATTTTTTCAAATTTACCTCCCACAAATTCAGAAATACTCAACAACTTCCTCTGAGTTATGGGAGGATAAGGGAGAATAAAGCAAAATGACCTCATGTCTTGTTTTCATTAGGGAAAATTCATCTCTTTTGTCTAGTGTCACGTTGTGTCTTGGATTTGTTAAAATTATAGTGATAACACACCAATGTTCTAGTACTTCCTCAGTAGTTATAGCACAGAGTCAAGGTTTTTTCTGCTTCTTACGCTATCTTGCTATGAAGGAAGCCGGGAATGCACAAGAAGCTATGAGAGGATGCAGCCATGTCAGCTGACCAAAACAGACCAAAGTGATACTCCATGCCATATGATGTCATGCACAGCAATAAAAGCTGGAGGAAAAGAAAGATGAGAGGAGATATTCAAAATGGTACGTTTGTCTACCCAGTAAACCCTTGCGTCTGATAGGCCCTGGTTTCCTGGAAATGGCTGAAGACCCACCTGCTAATGGAAAGTACCAAATGAATTTGCTTTGTATGAACAACTTTTATCTATTAAACTGTTTTTATGTCATCCCACGAGTTCTCATATTTTTACTCTTCTGATTCCCATTTCCACACTAGTGTGGGATGCAAGTAAGTGGCTGTATGGCGCTTAACTGTACAAGATTAATCCACAACACATCAGAAAGCAGAAAGAAAGGGATACATGAAGATTCAGTTTTCGTCTTGTGCAACTAAAAACCTAGATAAAATAGAGCTAGTGTTGCATAAGGCTCCATCACACTAGATTACTGTTCCCTTCAATGTCTGTAAGGAGATTTCAGAAAAAATTAAGGGGGCTGCCAAAATAGTGCAAATTGAGATTAATGTTGTGGCATCTACCTTCATTTAACCATTCTTAAGTCCTCTTCAAGGTACTTAAGACACATTTGTTGGATTCATGTGAATACACTAAAAACAGGGAAAGTGAAGATGCATGCACTTATCTCATGAGAAGCTTATATTTTTGATTCTTAACTTGCCTTTCTCTAGAATCATATTCAGACTATGAAGTTCCCGCAGGATTTTTCTTATACTTTATGTTTTGTAAGAATCATAGAATGGCCTGGGTTGAAAAGGACCTCAAAGATCACCTAGTTTCAACACCCCTGCTATGGGCAGGGTCACCAACCACTAGACCAGACTGCCCAGAGCCACATCCAGCCTTGCCTTGAATACCTCCACAGATAGGGCATCCACAACCTCTCCAGGCAACCTGACCCAGTGCATCATCACCCTCTGTATGAAAAACTTATTTCCCAGCATCTAACCTAAGTCTTCTGTCTTAGTTTCAAACCATTGTTTCTTGTCCTGTCACTATCCACCCTTCAAGTATTGGAAGACCACAGCGAGGGCTTCCTGGAGCCTTCTCTTTCCCAAGAGAAATAAGCCCAGTTCCCTCAGTCTTTCATCATAGGAGAGGTGCTCCAGCCCTCTGATCATTATAGTGGTCCTCCTCTGGACCTTTTCCAAGAGCTTGGCATCCTTCTTGCGCTGGAGACCCCAGGCCTGGACACAGTACTCCAGGCAGGGCCTCACAAGACCTGAGTAGAAGGGGATAATCACCTCTCTCTCCCTTTTGGCCACCCTTTTTTAAAAGGAGCCCAGGTTGGTCATAGTTGACCATACAGACTGTAAGTGCACACTGCTGGCTCATGTCCAGCTTCACATCCACCAGAACCCCCAAGTCCTTCTCTGCAGGGTTGCTTTTGAGGAGTCCTTCCCCCAGTCTGTATAAACACCTGAAATTGTCCTGGCCCAAGTGCAACACCTTGCAGTCAGCCCTGTAAAACCTAATGAGGTTCAACTTATAAGAAAGTAAACTGGAAAACCTATGTGCTATGTTAGGAAATTGATACATATATCCTTAAGAATTGATAAATGCAAACTGTGTACTGTAATACTGTCTAGAATATCTGTGTCTAAAATTCTCACCAGGTTTACTTATTAAGGTCTAAGTTCAGAAAACAAATACTTCAACACAATACTCTTTAAAGAACACGCAAGGTTCGATTATAATTTAGTATTATACCAGCAGATGCTAATAGTACAAACAACTCTGCAACAGATTGAGGAAAAATTTGTAACTGACTCCCAAAAAGTAGGTTAACTACTCAGGCACATTGTAGCAAACATGTTTTGACTGTTTGGTAGAAGGAAATAATCCTTTCCATTTAGCTTTTGAGTATAGTTGAAAGAAAAAGAAGATCAGTGAAATAAACAGTTATTTTCTAAATGCTCAACTTCTTCTCATGCAGTAATACCAATGAAATTGTTCTATCCAGAAGATTTCTCTGTCACCTTTACAAAGATCTATATATATAAATACTACAGAAACCATCAACTTCTAAACTACTGTGAAGACAAAAACTACAAGAGAGTATGTTGCAGCAATGATAACTCATTCACAACAGCTACTCTTTATAGCAGCTATTTAACAATGATACTTTTAGTACTATTTGTTAAAAATAGAGAGCTGAATTGACATGAGGGTCAAATTGTTCCACAGAAAGTCTGGAACATATGTTCAAAACACATCCCAGGGGAGTTTTAAAGTCTCAGTTAAGAAGAAAAAGCATGAGCCAGAGAAGTGAAATAAATTATCTCCTACATTTCAGGTAAATCTGCTGTTCAAGGCTAGAAGAAAGTTTTGAAATTCTGCTTATCAGGCTGAGAACTAGCAACCACGCTCTAAAGATATCAAGTACTCTGAAACTGATTCTTTAGCTTTTAAACAAATGATTTTGAGTTTCCTATATTTTTTTTTCCATTTTACTGTTAAAAAGGGAACCAGAAGAACAACAAACAATGTAATTTAATAAAAATATTCAGATAGTGATTAAATGTTAATAAAGAGTTTGCTCAGAAAAAATTCATTATATAAAGTCTCGAGCAAATGAAAGAAAATTAGTATATCCAATGTAATGTTTATTTACTTCTGAGCATTCAAGTATTTTAACTTAGAAAACACATTGTGACTTTGCTGATATTATTGATTAATGTGATACATTGTTATTTATTCATTTTCCACAATTTTTTAGTTTAAGAAAATTATCAAGACTAACACCTATGTACTATTGCTTATATTTGTCACAGAGTATCAGAACGTAAGCTTACAAATAATACCATACAATTGTAAAGAGATGAGGGTCTATCACTCCATGAACTGATGATCTTGTTGTACCTTCTAAAAATAAGAAAAATGTCTACAGGAAGGGCCATTAAGGTGCTACCAATTTATTTAATGGAATACATTTTTATTTAATGGAAGCACAACCAAATCTCAGACAAAACTTCTCAAACTACTATTTAACAGGAGTTTGAATTTTCTTCCATTTATTATAAATGGTGAAAGATGAAGAAATTAGAACAATGCGTTGTCATGGTTTTATAGTTTTTGTTACAGGTATTCCATATACCATGCAGTGCACTGAGAGTTAAAGAGTTAACGAACCAGTTTCCTGGATCATTGATAGTTTCAGGTACACCCGTCTCAGAAGAGAAAAACTACATACCCCAGAGGGCTTCTCTTTCCCATTCAGAGGGAAAGATAAAACTGCACGCATGTCATGAGACATCAACTCTTTTCCCTTTCTGCTCATCTTAGCAGTGTGTGCACTCCCTAGCCATCTCACCTTCAGAATTAGAATAAGGCCCTCAATTTTATTTGATCCTCTTTTATTTGATTTATTATCTTCAATTCCAATTATATTCCATTATATTATTTTATATTCTGATATCACAGTTAGTAAATTAGCTTTCCACCTCAGATCATTGCCTCTGTTTTGTTTTTAGGCCCATCTCCCTGCCCTTTCATAGAGGAATGGGTCCATGGGTCCCCTCCACCTCATTAGTCATGGAATCAGACCAAACCAGCCTGTAAACTGTTCACATGTATCTTTATTGTAAGAGTTTCTGTTTCTCCATCACAGATGAGAGTTTCTGGCTGTAATTTTGCCTATTACCAATGACAGACTGAATGAAACATGTGCTGTAAAATTCCAGCCACACATTAATTTGATAACGTTTCTGAGAAAGAACAACGTATTACTCCTGTACTGCTAGCTTCTAGGGTTCTATACACTCAGTATATTAATTTTGAAACTATTTTGATGAGAAACTTCACTTTCTCTGTCCCAGTGAAATAAATCTGGGAAAATAATGTCCTCATTACTACATTCAACCAAAATTCTAGTTGTCCTAAGACACTATTTAATAAGATACAGTATAATTTTACCTGGTATTTAATAAGATATGGTATAGTTCTACTGATTTAAAATACATAAACTTTTATAGTTATTTAAGCATCTTTAATACATAGCATATTAAATTACCACACATTTCAGTTCTTTTTTTGAAATTGTTCCAAAAATTCCTTTTCATATATTAAAAACATTATATTAAACATTCCTTCAGTTGCCTTCAGGGACCTCATAAAACATCTATTTTCAGCTATTTTGGAACAGAAGATCTATATATGAAAATAATATTAGTAGTATTAAAACTCAGCACTTAAGTGAATACTAGTAAAAACAAAAAAATATTATACCTGAAAGATTTATCCAATACAGAAATATTCTAATACAGCTATTCTGTAACAATAGTATAAAAACATTTCAGATTAACAAGACTGATAACAGCAAGGACAATATGACTAGAAGTCTTCTCTCCACTCCGATTTAGACATAACAGATATCTTAATGGCATACAGGTATGCTTAACCATTACTTTGCTTAGATAAAAGAACAGACCAGTAGAAAAATAGAATCATAGAATGGTTTGGGTTTGAAAAGACCTCCAATATCGTCAAGGTCCAAACCCCCTGCCACAGGCAGGGCTGCCAACTACTAGATCAAGTGCTAGACCATACTGTCCAAGGTCCCATCTAACCTGGTCTTAAATACTTCCGGGGTGGAGCATCCACAACCTCTCAGGGCATTCTGTTCCTGGACCTTATCACTCTTCCAGTAAAACACTTCTCCCTAACATTCAATCTAAGTCTCCGTTCCTCTAGTTTAAAACCATCCCCCCTTTGTCACTATTTAATCATTTAAAAAGTCAATTTCCCACATGTATATAAACTCCCTTTAATTATTGGAAGGCCACAGTGAGGTCTCCCCATAATATTCTCTTTTCCAGGCTCAACAAGCCCAGTTCCTTCAGCCTGTCTTCATAGGAGAGGTGCTCCAGCCCTTGGATTACCTTTGTGGCCCTCTCCAAAAGCTCCACATCTTTTCTGTGTTGTGGACCTCAGACTTGGATGCAATGCTTCATCTGGGGCTTCACAAGGGCAGAGTATAAAGAGACAGTCAACAGGCCATCTTTCTTCTGATGGAATGCAGGATACCACTGGCCTCCTGGAATGCAAGCACACACTGCTGGCTCATGTTAAGTTTCCCCATCAACCACAACACCTGTGTACATCTCAGGAGGACACTGGCTTTTGAAATTGCTATTTCTTGTTCAGAAAGATGTGACCTCAGTATTCTTAAGAAGCAGCAGGATAAAAAAGAACTTTACTCAGTACTGACCTAGAAAGATAAATTCATGTGTATTTAAATATTCACTTGTACTTAAATATTCACTTAAAATCCATATGAAAACTGATTAACAATCATACAGCTGTTATGTATTATTATCTGTCATTACATTCAATGTCCTGAAGACATTCTATTTGAAACTTCAGCTGGTCAAAAACACAGATAAAGTGAACAATTGTCAGTACTTGACCTGTCTTCTGGATGACAGCATTCATTGTTAAGGAATTAGCCCTTCACAGCATTAACATGTTATAGAAGAGAAGTCTTCAACCACAATAATTATCAAGAGGGCAGCCTCCCATTATTTCCGGATGAATTATTTCTAGCAAAGAAAATGATGAGATAAAGACAAAGTAAAGTGATAAATGACTTAATATAGAAATGTTCCAGGGATAATTTTCATTATACCATTGTACAGTCTTAAACTTCTTTGATCAGATTTTGCTAGCATATGTTGGACCTCGGTATTTAATTCAGCTGCACTTTGTCCTGCCACAACACATTACCAGTACTATTTGTACTGCAACACAATAGAAATATATTTTGTTTCTCTTGAGTAATCATTCAAAACCTTTGATTACACACCCTATCAGGCTTTGATCAGCTATATTTCCTTGAGTATGGGGCTGCCTATTTGATAGATAACTCTTGCCTCAACAGTCTTCATTCCTGAAGAAATTTTGACAGCTGTGCCAGTTCTTTCATTGTTGTTTTCTATTAGTGTAACTGGAGGAAATTCAGAGTCACTTGTCAAACTGTAATTTCTCAGGGTAAAGAAGGCCACAAGCTTCCTGCTGTAAAAGGACTGCTTAAGGCCAATTAATATTGAAGTTTGGGAGAATACACTGAACAGGTATGTTGAATGTCTGTGTTAAAGTAAAACAGAAAATAAAGCAAGGGTTTCTTGCCATCAGGCCAAGCATAGCTACAAATAAATAAGACACTCTGAAAATAATGCCAACCAATTTACTTCCGCAGAAACTAGAACAAAGACCACAATAAAACCAGCCAGTAAACTCTTAGTTTATAAAGCACTGTGCTGAAAAATAGTCAGCACCATTAGCTACACGCTTTGGGCAATATAACCTGCTTCTAAAAATCTACACCGGTGGGGTGACCAACTGTCACCACTGCTGAAATACACCACTCATTTTGCTCACGCTCACATCCACTACTTCAGCTCCATAAGTGTTCAGTAAGTATCAACAAAGTATCAAATAGAAAAGAATATCAAGATTATCACAACTTCCAAAGACTTAAAAAGCTTCTGGAAAGAGATAAAGAACCATGAAGATGAAGAATAGACTGCTTGAGAAGTCTCTAACACTATTCTGAAGGGAGCATGCTTTGAAAGGTAATAAGCCGTAAGGATTGTAAAGGCAAAAAAAAAACAAAAAACAGCACAAACAAGGAGATGCTACAAAAAGAACGAAAATGAGTATTCACCTATCTCTGAAGTTCTATGTTTGCAGGGAAGGAACTCCAAAAGGGTGAAATCACCAACAAGAGATCCCTTCTTAGTAGTAGTCAACCCTTAAATGAGGTCTAAGATGCATGGAGCCTGCCTCCATCCTTTCTGGTCATGCAGGTGATGCCTTCACCTGTGTTCCCAGGGCTGACCAGATCTTTCCTTCAGGTGCTCATTCAGTGGTCCAGGCTGTAACATAGCAGTTCCCATACATAAACAGATGCCGGTCATGTTACTAGGGAGAAACAAATTACTCAAGCAGAGCAGGATGCCTTGGAGAGATGCAGAATGACACTGCTTGCTGAAGTTCCTAAATGAGAGAGATAAGGTCTGGTGTACATATGATGACATTATTCTTACTGTCTCAAGAAAAGAACAAAAGAAGTAACAACAGAAAACCCACAAAAAAAAAAAAAAAAACCAAAAAAACAATTGAAACCAATTTATGCCATGATAGAAAAATACCTAAAACAGGTTATATCCTGGATGCAGCAAGCATGACACAAGACAAGGAAAAGGAGAGGGGTTACAAATTTCCCTAATCTTAACACTGAGCCCTTGGTAACACAGACCAGATAACTATTTGCCAGCAACAACACTTCCATAGCTGATCCTGACTTTGAGCACTGAAAGATCAAAGACTTTGGA
The DNA here is from genome assembly GCA_036925125.1 of Oreortyx pictus. Taxonomy (NCBI): domain Eukaryota; kingdom Metazoa; phylum Chordata; class Aves; order Galliformes; family Odontophoridae; genus Oreortyx; species Oreortyx pictus. The sequence continues at coordinate 163,160,864 of JAUPFR010000001.1, forward strand.
GATCCCTACTGGAATTAGTACTAAATGGTCATCAGGAGTATTTCATAGCAATGACTAATCTATTTACTTTACATTAGTCTGATAGAATGTGAATTGAGAGCAAAAGAGATCAAATTAAAAAGTTTATTGATGATGAAGACTTTTCAGTATGGTATCTTAGACCTCCTTGCCATATATAGAACACTGGTACCTCTGTGGCAGTTTTGATACTTCAGTTTAGCACTTCGAATTCTAACAGTTGAAAAAGCATAAAAGAATAAATGAGTACTAAAAAAGTAATGTTCCAAGAATGTTGTTTATTATTTCATAAATAGGAATGACAGACATGATGCACCTGTAAACATGATGTCTGAAACACACACATTCTTGATTCCTGCATAAATTTAATCATTGCCTAAAAAGTCAGAGAGACATTTGATACACATCAAACTTGAGTTTTGAGATTTTGAGCTCATTTAATGACATATTTTTTCTCTACTATGCAAAATAGAAGTAATCAGAAGTAAAACATCAAGTTTTAACTTCCCTATACTACTAATGAGAAGAACTGAAATGGTACAGTGGTATCCCAGATCTGTTTTTCAGTATATTAAGACTATATACCTAGGAGAGGCATGACAGCTTAGGTGTTCTTCAAATAATGTTTAATGCCTGATGTAAATACAGTCTCAATATTATGCAGATTTGTTAAGACAAAAATCTCACTCATAGTAAGCACCTCTGCCAACAATCTCATATGCTGGCCTTGGAACTATTTTGTTTTACGTATGGTTTCCTTATTTGGAATTAGAATGGAAGATTTTTACAGGGGAAAAAGACAAAAAAAAACAGAATAATGAATTAGACAATTTGCCCCCATTACAAAGTGTAACCCTCCTGATAGGTGTTGTTATTACTCAGAAGGAATCATTGCCTTGTGGCTCTTACTTAAAATAATAACAATAATAATAAACATAATGAGGCCTTCTATGAAATTGTTACTGGATCATAGAATTGATGGCTTTGAGAATGACCTCCATGGACCATTTAATCATCGAATAAATCATAGAATCACCAAGGTTGGAAAAGATCTACAAGATTATCCAGTCCAACCATCCAACTATCAACAATCCTTCTCACTAAAACATGAACAATCCCAGCTCCCTCAGCTGTTCCTCATAAGGGCTGTGCTCCAGAACCCTCAGCAGCTTTGTTTCCCTTCTCTGGACACACTCCAGGGCCTCGATGTCTTTCTTGCAGTGAGCAGCCCAACACTGAACAGAGTACTCAAGATGCAGCCTCACAAGTGCTGAGTATAGAGGCACAATTATTTCCCTGTTCCTGCTGGCAACACTATTTCTGATGCAGGCCAGGATGCCACTGGCCATTTTGGCCGGCTGGACACTCTGCTGGCTCATGTTCAGCCAAGCATCAACCAATACCCCCAGGTCTGTTTCTTCTACACAGTCCTCCAGCCACTCTGCCCCAAGCCTGTAGTGTTGCCTGGGATTCTTATGGCCAAATTGCAGGACCTGGCACTTGGTCTTGTTGAGCCTCATCCCAATGGCTTCAGCCCGGTGATCCAGCCTGTCCAGATCCCTCTGTAGGGCCTCACTATCCCGAGACGAATTACTTTATGTTTATGAATGACATACCATTGTAATCAATGAAGTATAAACTGTTCCTTATCCAGTCACATATATAAGTTCACTAGTGTAACGTTTTCATTCTAAATACAGCTTCTAACTTACTTTTTAATGTTTTATTAATATTCTTAAGTAAAAGAAACACATAGTATTAGTTTCTAATTAATATTTTACAGGTCATATGATGTTCAATTTTTGTAGAGATTACCAAAGGATCTAAGCACAGCTATTTATTGCAAGCAGTGCTAACCATATTTTCACTGTTGTTAAATACAGAGAAGTGCTGCTGATAGCAACTTCAGTATTTCTCCCAAGATAGCATCTTTTAAGAAATTGTGAAAAGGCTGAATGTGTGTGATCTAGTGTTGAAATGTGACTTCAGACAAAGTAATTTAATTATTTATTATTATTTCTTTATCATGCAGAATGAAGCAGTCAACCTCAATCTGTGTTCTCCAAGTGCCTGCAGTAATAAAAACACATAGTGTGATACAAGATTTAATATTGAATATATTTTTCCCACATTCATAAGGAAGAAGTAAAAATTTTTTTAGACTATCAAGTTTCTGAGCAAAGCATAATTCATTTTTACATATTTATTTCATTTAGCCTATTTTATATGAAAAATTCAATTTGGCTGAATTGGTGGAAACCTTTCAACACTTAAAAAAATAAATTATTAATATTATTCATTCGAAATTTATAGCACTTTGTTATGTACTACACAATTAAATATAATATAAAATTGGAAGATCACTAGAGAGATTATATTTTAGTTGGCTTAATCTGTGTAAAATCCTCAATAGCAGACACTGCATACAACAGAAAATAAATAAATAAATAAAATATTGTATTTTTTATTTTTTATTTGTTTCTTATTTTGGTGTTAAAAGTGCAGTTCAGTATACAGACAGGGTAAAAATTCCTTTGTTTGAATAATAAATGATTTCCCTTTACTTTAAACTAATTAAAAAATTGTATATATTCCTGAAAACTGCAACACTCTCCTTAGATCATTAGTATATTTTCCTGTACTAAACACTGCAAAACTTTCTAAGATACAAAAACAATTCAGAAGATAAATAAGTTTCATAGATGAATATTTTCCTTCCACATACTTTCAAGTGAAAAAGCCCTATTTCTACTTCTACAAGAAAGCCAGCAACTATTAAATTTTCTTTTAAATATACTCTGTACTTTCTTTGCCTCTTCATAAAAATTCGTGGAACTATTCCTTTATAAATTAACTAAAAAAAAATCTGATATTTAGACTGACTTCCTTTTTTCTTTTGCAAGGGTAATTTCAGAAGTTCTCAAAATAGAAGAGCGTCATTTATTAGCACTGTCTTGTGATAAAATCTCAAAACCTTAAGTCGCAAAATTGAAATAAAATGTTTTGGTCTTCATCCCCTTGTTATTACTAATCAATATACTCCCAAGGGAAAAGGTGACACCAGTGGTATAAACTTTTAATGGATAAAGTGAGTTACATCTTAGACTTTACATCACAGACTTCTGATCTGTTTGATCAACAGATTTCAGGGGACTTCTTGGCTTCACAAGATGTGTCCCTGTATGATGCTTTTTCTTTACTTCTAGTATTAGACTCTCATCGTCTCTTTATTCACATAAAGTACTGACTTTCATGTGAGTTTCCCTACCCTCTTCAAATAGTATGCAGAGAAGTAAAAGATATTAGCAAAAAAGTTTACAAATTGTGAAGGTGCACTAAGTTACAAATAAAAAATATATGTATTTTAAAAAAGCTCATACTGATGAAATATATCACTCAGTGTTTCTTATTCTCCTAAATAAAGTGCTTCAGACATCAATCACAGAGCAGAACTGTCACAGACTTTCAGTGGCTATATAAAAAAGCATAGGTAATCAATCACAGCCAACCTGTCACTGAAAACTCTTCATTGCAACTATTGAAGGAATAAGTTTTCAAGTAAACTTTGCTGTCAGTTCACAGAGATTTTGGTAACAGTGAATGGTTATGAAAGATACTAATTGAGCTTGACTACCTCTGTTTTCAAAATTTTATTTCACAGTTTACCAATTTATTTCCATTTTCCTCTCAGGGGAAAAGACAAAAGCTGCATGTCACAAGGCACACACTCTTTCCTTTTGGATTGACCCAGCGGCAGGTGCTCCCTAGCTGTCCTGCCTTCAGCATTTAGAGTAAGGCCTTCACTTTAAGTATTTATTTATTTATTTATTTGAATTACTTCAGACACTCTCTCCCTGATTTTATTTGATTTCTTAGCTTTGATTCCAAGTATTTTGTGTTATTTTGTATTCTGGTATCTTATTTAGTAAATTAGCTTTCCTCCTCAGATCGTTGCCTCTGCTTTCCTTTTTAGACCCATCTCCCTTTTCCATTTTCTCTTTTCCCCTTCCCGTTTCCTTGGGTGTGGGTCCAAGGCTCCCACACTCCAGTCACCACAGATTCAGGCCAGACCATCCCATAAATGGTTGACATTATTTTCCTGCAGGTTTCTTTTTATTCCCTTAAGAAAAGAAAAGAAAATAAGATATGAAATTTTCTTGAAAGTCATCTTTAATAAACTGCATAACAGTATCCTATTATTTCCAAGAGCTGTAATAGAAGAGATAACATTTTGTCATCTCACCTGCAGATTATGAACATAACTTAGTAATACTACTACTGAATGTTCCTAGGTTATAATTAACTATATTAATCAATTACATTTTCTGATTTAAAATTATTTTAATTAGATTTGATTCTTCTGTCACTGCTTTTAAACAGCTCATTTAATTTCCTTTCTACCAGTAAAACATAACAGACCCAAACTCCAATTTTTGCTCCAAATCTCTTAAAACATCCATTCTCTTCAGGTCATATGTACATACATATAAACAGAAGAATGTTTTCTTTTTTGTTACTAGTATCACTGTAGTGCAAGACAAACAAAAATTTCTGTTCACACTTCTCTCCTTTCATTAACTTCCAAAAATATTCCACACTTTGAAACTTTCAGAATTTGAAATTTTAGCTAGTCTACTTGCCAGCATTTGGGGACAAAAATGATAAATTTTTAAATAGTTTTCAGACATAACAGTGTTGCTTAAATCAATAAAAATTCTTCTCAGATATAGAAAAATGAGCCAGAGTCTAATTGCTAAGTGTTCATATGCCTTGTATCAGTAGGCTGAAAATGGTGCCTCATTACAGTTTGTCCCAGGATAACCCACTGTGGTGTCCTGTACTGACTTGATTCAATTATTTTCCTATGTGTTGGCAGCTCCCTGCTGCATCTCCAGAGTCAAAAGGCTCTTGCTCTTAATCTACTTTGCATTCTAGCCAAGAAATAAGGTGAAGAGTGCAGTCCTCACCCAGAAAGCTGAGGATTTATGTGCTTTCATAGCATATAAACTTTTGTTTAGCAGAAGGGTCTAGGTATTACTAATAGCCCAGCCTCAGAAGACAAGGTAATATGGATGTCCCTGGAAACAAAATGTGATGAGAAAACCTTGTAATCTCTGAACAGAATTATGGTTTTGGCAGGTTTGTCTGACTTAGTGGCAAAAAAGCACCTCATTCAATCTTTCCTAAAGCCAAGCACACTGCAGGATGAATTACATTCAGTGTGTCCAACATCGTTGTACCATTCAGAACTGCAGAAAAGAGAAATAAGTTCAGTGGAAGCATAAACGTTATTCTATTCAATAGTAATATCTGGAGGACCTCTAATTTTAGTTTGACTCAAGAAACCACTTTTGTTCTGCAGAACAATTACCTTATGCAAATTCGTTGGGACCTGTTGAACCTATTGTCTGAAGATGACAAGTTCCTGTATTACATCATTACAGGTAATGAGATATTTGTTCACCACTATGAGCTGGAGTCAAAATGTAGTCCATGGAGTGGTGGTTCTTGAGTTCAACACTGAATAAAAACTTCAAGATACAGCCCTCAGCAGATGAAGTGATGTACATGGTCTTTTGGCACAGGAAAAGGGTGATCCTTCTGGATTTCCTGAAACCCACTCCAATCATAAGGTTTGACTGCTATTTTGCAGTCTATTGTCTATAATATACTCTTTTCTCTTGCTTAGAGATGCTTTTTAAATACCTCACTTTAAAATACATAAGATATACAACTATAAAAGACATTAAAGGAAGCCTTATGCAAAAAGAAAATGGAAGTTTCAATGATCAAACTCTTTCTTTCACATCTAAGAGCAGAGCATTCCTCACAGTGCCTAATATTGCAGAGTAACATCCCTTGTCAGCCATTACTCCCAGCTTTGTATCATTAGCGAATTTGGTCCAATGTGAAGTCACTGAATCCCTAGTGGTGACTGTCCCTGCCTTGTAAACTATTTGCTAGCTAGATTTCTCTCTTTACTATTGCTAGCTTCTCCATCTTCCCCACATTCCTTAGTAGCTTAGAATCTGTAATAAATCATTGTACAATATATGGACTCATTTGCTGCCTTAATCCTTCTCTGGATGTATATATATGTCAAACCACCTCATCTAGTAACTGGACCAAGTCACACCTCAAGAATCAGGTAATTGGTATAGACTCCACTCAGAGAACTGCAAGTTGCTGATACAATTATCCTATTTTAAATGAGAGTTGTGAAATCTCTCCTTTCTTATAACTCTTTGTGGCTTTAGAGCTGTTTGGGTGCACTAACACTGGTTTACAAACACTCACCACCTTTTAAAAAAACATTATTTCCCTCTTGGATGGCAACTTTTCCCACTTCAGTCCATGCTCTTAGGCCAGGTACAAGAATATCGTCCGACTCTGTCACAGGCAGTGGCATAATGGAGAAATGTTGATAAGAAGAAGTGCGCATGTTTTTTTTCTTTTTTGTCTTTTTCCCCTTCACTTTACCTTTCAGCGTAATCTGACTGTTGGGATTCAGTAATGAGGAATGGTAGCTACCTATGATCAAGTAGATATCACAAAAAAGCTTGAGATGAACAATTACTGTGGCTCATTAATCAGTAGAGTAAAACATAGATGATAAACTGCACCAGTACTTGCAGTCTATTTATATTCTACATAGAAGATGAAGAAAAGGCTGTGGATATTGTCTATCTGGATTTTGCCAAACTATTTGACACCATTTGCGACAGTATTCTCTTGGAGAAACTCACTACTCATAGCTTGAAAAGGTACACTGTTTGCTGGGTGAAGAACTGTCTGGATAGCTGGGATCAAAGTGTGCAGAGTTCCTTTCAGTCAGTCACTAGTACTGTTCCCCAAGGCTCAGTATCAGAGCAAATTTTGTTTAAAATTTTATCAGTTATCTGGATGAAGGAATAGAATGTGCCCTCAGTAAGTTTGTAGATGATAACTAGTTAGGCAGGGCTGTTATTCAGCTGAAGGGTAGGAAGGCTCAACAAAGAGGTCTGAATAGGCTAAATCCATGGTGTCAGTTCAATTGCATGACATCCAACAGGGTTAAGAGTTGGGTCATATACTTAGTAATAATAATGCAATACAGTGGCATAGGATTGGATGGAAAGTTAACCAGCAGAAAAGGAGCTCAGGGTGCTCACTGACAGCCAGCTGAACATAAGCCGCAAGTATGCACAGGTGGCCACGAAGAGATAGGAAGAATTTCCTCACAGAGAGGGAGTTCAAGCAATGAAATAGGCTGCCAAGGGATGTAGTAAATCTTCATCCCTGGAGGTATTTAAGAGACATGTGGACATAACAGTGAGGGACATGGTTTGGTGATGGGACTCAGCAAGTCAGGTTGATTGATTGGAACTGGTGATCTTGAGGATCTTCTCCAACCTAAAGAATTGTATGATTCTATGAATACAACCAACAATAGCCAGGAAGAAATTCACCCATGTTTAGAATGTAGAAGTCTAGACAGAACATGATTTAGAACAATACATAAAGAAGAAGTTATAACTTATTCACACCAAAGTGACAAATCCCATATGTATGGTTTCCAAGAGGAAATATAATGAAAGAATACAAAATTCTGCATGGATGTGTTCCACACAGCCAGCTGATCTGATTTTAGTATTTTTACATCAGAATAAGTATCAGTAGAATTAACAATAAAGAAAAAATATTGCATCTTTCAGTGTTTAAATATACAACAAATTATGAGGTTGTGTTTATTCTTTTTATCAAAATATTTCTCATCAAAATTTGTTAGACAATGTGCGCAGTTAATCAAAATTGAAAGGGAAGAAAATAGGAGCTACTCATTAGTATTTTCATTTTCCTCTGTTTTTATTTCTTGTGCCTAGGTTACTTCAGGCATTTGTACTTATGACTTAGCATAATCCCTTACCGGATTACTGTGAAATAGAAAGCACAGCTCTACCTTCTGTTTCATAAATATTAAATACCCAAGGTCCTTTTTTATTTAATGTGTAATGAATATTGTTTCCACTAGAAGCCAATAGATACTCTCTTTAGTATGCAAAAATGAAGGGCTGTAGTACATTTGAAATGTAAAGCACCTTTCTCAATAGAGGTATTGGTCTTGTAGAGAAATCCTAAGGCTGACACTAAAAAATCTTGAAAATGTCTTCTCTATTAACAGGAAGACAAGGCAGCCAGGTCTATATAGGATAGCTACACCAACAATCGTAATTTTTGCTTGTATTTATATCAGATATTTAGATGGAGAACTACAAGTCTACTGAATTTCTTGGAATTATTTTATATTCCAAGTTATTTTGAGTTGAATTTGGCTTAGTCAATGCATATACAATGTTCGTCAGTAGCAGAATCTCATAATGCTAGTCAAGATGTGATGCACTGATCTTCTTTCTTTTTGCAGAAGCATATTCACACAAGCTGTTCTAGCAGCATCACACTTCAGCATCTTGCAGCTTACAATGCAACACAAGCTTCTGCATCATACAGGAGAAGGTCAAGGACTAGAGCAAGACCAAACACTCACATATCTACCAAGCAATTGGCTAGTAAAGAGTCAGATCCAATTATATGGCGAGAATCTGTGAGTTACAATTGTTAACATAAGCAGAATCAGGCATTGCTCATTTTCCATTCAGTTTTCTTTTGTATGCTCTTTTACAGCATTGTTCAGAAGGTTACTATTTGGAAATCCCACCAGAACCAAGTATTTTTGCTTACTTGCCTTCTCTTCTTCTTTGTGGAGAAGAAAACAGGAACAACATACATAGTGACCTCTGGGAGATGTGTGAAGTACGGTGATACACATAGGTGTCTGCCTAACAGATGAGGACTGAGATATCAGGCATCTCCAGGGCTCCAGTGCATGCAAAACATCATTATGCCCTACAGAATTCCTTTCTTCCTTAGTCAATAATCCTACTGTAAAATTACTTAAAAAAAAGAAAAAAGAAAAAAGAAAAAAAAAAGAAAAGAAGAAAAGAGAGAGAGAGAGAAAGAGAGAATGTGTGGCTACATATTTGCAAGTATCTGTTTTTAGGCACTTTTCTAAAATTTTCTAGAACATTCAAATATTTTGTATTAGTATTCATTTTGTGCAACTTTTTGTACTGGATCAAAATCATGAATTAGTACACATTGTTTTACCTGAAAATTCTTCAGTACTTGAGTAAATCAGTTGAGTTATACTGTATTACCAAGCTGTATTCTTTTTTAAATGTTCCATGCAATTAAATGCATAACTAAAAATGATCTATGTACACAATGTTAATATGTGAGGTAAAGATAAATTGTAAAGCCTTTGAACTGTCTGTAATAAAAACCAACATATTAGCTGTTTTACTTTTTCCACTTTTCTACCATGTTAGTAATGAAGTTTCAAATCTGAGTGAGAAACTGTGGTCTGAAAAAGAGAAACTAAGGCTTCATGAAAACAGAAATTTTCATTATGGGGAAAGTCTTAGTTTATACATTGATGTAATCGGACATCATTAGGCACTAATATATATATGTATATATATAATAGTTAGCTCAAAATATCTTGAATTTTAAGATATACCTGAAGGAAAAGAACTTTAGTCCTTTTCTCCTTTAAAAATATGGTGAATTTTCTCAACCACCCAGCCCTCTCTTTGCCAGCTTAATGATATATAGGCAAAAGAAATTTGAAAGTTTTTGCAGCTGCCAAATTTCAGATCCTCTTATTCTTGAAATGAGCACTTTTTCAAGCAGAAGTTCCTTATGTCATAGAATGCTATGAGTCTTGTAATTCTAACATGCAGACAGTTATGCAGCAGGTAGTACTCTTTGTTTTGACATCAAGAAAACATCATTTTCCAGTGGAAAAATGTGAAATGTCATGTCAAAAATTTCTTGGATGGCTTAACAGGCAGTTAGATGCACAGAGTAGATGGCTGACTTTAAAATTATGTTGAAATATGAATAAAATATAGAGGATTTCTTATTTTTGTTGTTCCATGTTGTCATTGTGGACTTATGCCAATCTATCACAAGATAGAAGATTAATATAGTGATTTCAATTCACAGCTTCTAGTGTTACTTTTGCATTCAAGTAAATATCACATATTTTGTAAAAAATTAACAGAAAGAAGGTAGGCTACACAGTTAGAAATGTAATGGTCAACATGCAACATTAAATATGGGCAGAAACTCTAATAAAGGAACAAAAGATCTCTAAGTGTCTGAAGGCCATGTTTTCCATCCTGTATTTTCTGCGTAAATAATGTGTGAATGATAAGATATCATACAGTTTTATAGCTATAATTTTTTTCTTTAATTCGTATATCAATGTTGATAGAAAATTTATGGGAAAGATGATGGAAGGTCAAGAAATGATAATCATGGAAATCAGTAAACACTGAGATTATAAGATTATAAGATTGACTGGATATATAATGAGCTTGCAAGCAGAGAAGATATGTTTATATTAACAGAAACATGATAAGAAGATCCTTATTTTCATAAGGATCTGGAAAATGAAAAGATGGCCAATGTATTTTCTAAGGAATTGGAGCTAGAATGAGGAAGGTAATCCTGATGGCATGCATATGGAAGCATTTAGAGTGTGCAAGACAGTTGAGGACAGCAGAGGTGTTAAGAGCTTTGAATTCTCTATTGCACCTTTCAGTTCGTAAGAAATCCCATGCTGTAACAGAACTATGATTTGTTTGTCTGGGTTTTCTGGAAGTTGACCAGATATAACTCCTCTAAATATATACACTGTAGAGAGAGGTGGAATAGTCTTCCATCTTTCATTTTAAGATATTTCATCTCTTTTATCTTAAAATTCTTCTCAATGGAATTTTTTTGTATGCTCTGAAGCATGGGAGTTAAGCACACATTCTTAAGGTATTATTTCCACAGTAATGGCATATGAAAATCTCACACCATGTATGCAGTAATTATAAAAGTTGTTGAGCTTGAGAACTGTGGCAGAGTTTCAAAGCCTAACCATACACTGTGTGTAAAGAAGTTCATTTAACTGTACAAATCTTAAATCTCTTTGAATGTTCACTTTGCTTGTGTTATGAAACAGAGGGAATAAGTCAGTTCTGACAACCAGAATGTATAAAGTGACGTCCATCTTCTTTTTCTTAGCTATTTTTAAAATTCCCTATTCTCTGAAACAGTTGTTAGTAAATGTTAGTTCTATATAGACAATTGTTTTTTTTTTTTTGAGCAAGTACATTTTTTCTTGTATTCCTTTTCATTTGACAAATGAAATTCTTTTCCCTAATACTTTTAAAGCTATTTCTGGTTTATCAGGCTCTACTGTTTCTGAACAACTAAAATACTATGACACATCTTGGTTTGTTTCCTTTTCCATGTCATCTCCAACAAATAATGTACGATTTTTATGGGAACTTGATTTACCTAAGGATTTGTATCATGCCATGATAAAAACTGAAACAAGATTTACAGAGAGAGTAAACATCCATTACAAGTCCAACTGGAAAATATAGTCATGTTTTCTAGCGCACATGCCTGATTTGATAAAACAGTAGGGAGCGTATAACTTTTTTTTTAAATGCTATTCTTCTGAAATACAACACTGAATAAAATCTTGTATATCTGTTTTATTTCTTCTCCTCAGCTACATTTGTTATAATAAAATACACTACTTCTACCTGCAAACTTGTACTGCTATTGCCCTAGAATCATAGAATCATAGAATGGCTTCAGTTGAAAGGAACCCCAAGGATCATCAAACTGAGGCATTGGAAGTTCTGCATGAATGTGCGTGCGAACTACTCCACAGTGAGGGTGACGGAGCACTGGAACAGGCTGCCCAGGGAGGTGGTGGAGACTCCTCTGAAGACATGCAAGACCCACCTGGACACCAACCTGTGCAACCTGAGCTAGGGAGCTGCTTTGACGGGGGGCTGGATTCGATTATCTCTGGAGGTCCCTTCCAACTCCTACAATTCTTGATTCTGCGGTTCTGTGATTTTGCTTCTTATTGCTTGCATGTTTTCCTTTAAAGAGTGGCTAGGAATGATCAAAGACCAGTGTCTAAATTTATTCAACACTGCTGTCTAATTAGAGGTCATTATTTCTTCACTCTTTGTGCCAGTTCTTTCACTGTAGCTGATTCTTCTCTTTACTAATTGCATGAGTTGAAGTACCTTTATAATCCATTGAGAAATACAATGTTTTCTTTCCTCTTGCTAAACCTATATTCACTTTCTGTGGTTAAACTGTCAGAGTTGCATAATCATAGTTAGTTCCGATGACTGTGTTTAATCTGATACAGAAAGGAAGCTGACATGAGCTTTGTCTAATTGTCTGAGCTGTAATAGAAAACATCATCCTTATTCTATTGTCTTCAGTCTCAGAATTACAAAAAATCACTCCACTGGAAAAATATCATTAAAAAGAAATCACAGTAAGTCCTATTAAGAAATATATTGCAATGGTTCTAACAGTACAAATTATATATTTGGTTGTCAATAAAAAAATAAACAAAACTGTGGAAAAATCTGATTCTAGCCACCACGACACTAACATTTTTTAGAAATGTATTGAATCAGGAAAAATTGCAATAGATTTGTAAACATTTCAATTAATCAGAAATGAAATGTTTTTCCTTATACTGGAGTGTCCTGTCTGAGATACCATGCCAGAAAAGATGAGCAATTCGATAAACAAGTACCTCAGCTGTTCTGGTATATCTTAGGTAAGTGACATTTAGGCTCAAATCCTATACCTGATCTGGAATACAAATCTGAATTCAATCTCTTGTATTCAAGAAATTATCCTGAACAATGGCCAATGAGATAAACCTGTATGAAGTATCCCTCAGTAATTCCACTTCTGGTTGAATTCAATTCCTAGTGATAAGTGAAAAATATTTCTTAGCGTTCTGCATTAAACTGAGACACTTTATTACTGAAATATAAATATTCCCCTTCATATACTAAACATTGCCAAATTATTAGGAATACCTCCTGGGTAAATAACTAAACTGAAAGTAACAGATTTATACTTTGTTCTCCAGTCATGAGTTAGGTTTCCCAGGGATCAGTACTGGGGCCTGTCCTTTTCAATATCTTAATTGGTAACCTGAATGAGGGCACTGAGTGCACCCTTAGTAAGATTGAAGATGACACCAAGTTGGTAATGAGGCTCTGCAGAGGGATCTGGACAGGCTGGATCAACGGGCTGAAGCCATTGGGATGAGACTCAACAAGACCAAGTGCCAGGTCCTGCAATTTGGCCAAAGAATCCCAGGCAACACTACAGGCTTGGGGCAGAGTGGCTGGAGGACTGTGTAGAAGAAACAGACCTGGGGGTATTGGTTGATGCTTGGCTGAACATGAGCCAGCAGAGTGTCCAGCCGGCCAAAATGGCCAGTGGCATCCTGGCCTGCATCAGAAATAGTGTTGCCAGCAGGAACAGGGAAATAATTGTGCCTCTATACTCAGCACCTGTGAGGCTGCATCTTGAGTACTCTGTTCAGTGTTGGGCTGCTCACTGCAAGAAAGACATCGAGGCCCTGGAGTGTGTCCAGAGAAGGGAAACAAAGCTGCTGAGGGTTCTGGAGCACAGCCCTTATGAGGAACAGCTGAGGGAGCTGGGATTGTTCAGTCTGGAGAAGAGGAGATGTTGTTGCTCTCTATAATTACCTGAAGGGAGGTTGTAGCCTATTCCCTCATGTAACTAGTGACTAACTATCTCTTCAAGTTACACCAGGGGAGTTTCAGACTGGATGTTAGGAGATACTTCTCTGAAAGAGTGGTCAGGTGCTGGAACGGGCTGCCCAGGGAGGTGGTGGAGTCACTGACCCTGGAGATATTAAATGAAGGTTTAGATGTTGTATTGAGGAACATGTTGTGTTGAGGAATATGGTTTAGTGAGAACAATTGCTGATAGATGGATGGACTGGATAATCTTGTAGGTCTTTTCCAACCTTGGTGATTCTATGATTCCATGACTCTAAAACTTTCTTTTAACTTCCTGTAGCATGCACATCCTTTCTTCACAGTAGTTGAATGAAATAATTTATACAGTCTATGTTTACACTGTGTACTGTCTGGGCTCGTATGTTTGATTTTGGCATCTCTTCAGGGACATTTAAGGTGATGTCTAAGGTACTGCTTCTTCATCTGAATTCTCAAGGTCATGGACAGCCTTAGGGCATGCTTCTTCCTCTCCTAAGAGTTGTGGTATCTGACCTTTGCCCCAGTTTGTGGAATTGCATCTTGTTACAATTTATAGAACTGTGGACCTATGACACATACTAAGGGGGTCTCCCATCAAGAAACTTGCAAATGATAAATGATACAGACAATGAGGATTGCAGTATGATCAATGAATAAGAAGAACCTGGATAACTATACTCAAGTATTACTGTCATATGTATTGTTTTCAACGTAGGGTGGAGAGAAGCAAAATACTCTACCTGCATTCAGACAAGGTAGGTATTCAGCCTAAGACATCTGCAATACTTGTTTGACTTGCTTTTATAAATGTAATATAATGAACTTTTTATTCATTCTTTGGAAAACCTTCATCATCAAGACAGACAATAGCTAACCATCACAGCCTGTAAAATTAAAAAGAATTTACAAAAAATAACAGGATGCAATCTAGTGATGGCGAGTTTAAACACCTATGATGGAATGCTGTGTGTTAACACTTTCAAGAGAAAACTAGTCACAAATAGGTAAGAAAAACATATTTATTATGTTGTATTTTTCATATAAACTTTTATCATTATACCATCAAAATCTTTCAACATGCAGGCTAGAAAATGTAGTCTTTTAATTAAGATGGAGCTAGGCAACATGGATCCCAGGGTCTGGAAGTCACTAAGTCACTCTCCATCATATTCAAAATTCATGGCTGTCCAGGTGAACTTCCTGGTGACTGGAAAAAGGGGAATGTCACTCGAAATTTAAGATACGGAAAAGAGAAGATGAGAGGAACTACAGTCTGCTAAACCTCACTTTTGTGCCTGGGAAGATCATGGAGTGAATCCTCCTGGAAGCTATATTAAGATACATGCAAGACAAGGAGGTGATCCATGAAAGGGTAGATCACGTCTGACCAATCTGGTGGACTTACATGATGGAGCAACAACATCAGTGGACAAAGGAAGGGTATCAAATCTCATCTTCCTGGACTCGTGCAAAGCCTTTGATATAGTCCCACTATATATCCTTCTATCAAAAGATGGATATAAAGTCTGGACTATCAGTGGATAAAGAATTCACTGGATGGTTACAGACAGAGGGCTGTGGTCAATGGCTCTGGGTCCAGGTAGAGCCTGGTGATAAGTGGTGTCCTGCAGGGGTCAGCTTTGGGACTGGTGTTCTTCAAGATCTTTATCAATGACCTAGACAAAGGGATCAAGTGCAGCCTCAGCAAGTTTGCTGATGACACCAAGTTGAGTGTTACAGTTTACACAATAGAAAGAAAGGGTGTCATCCAGAGGGACCTGAACGTGCTTGAATAATGGGCCCATATGAAATAAGATTCAATGCAGCAAAGTGCAAGGAGTTGCACTTTGGTCAGGGCAATTCCAGATGTGTATGCAGACTGGGAGAAGAACGCATTGGGAATAACTCTACAGAGACAGACTTTGAAGTCCTAGTGGATGGAAAGCTGAATGTGAGCCAGAAATGTGCACCGGCAATCTGGAAGGCCAAGAGTATCCTGGATTGCATTAAAAGAGGAGTGGCTATTAAGGAGAGGGAGATAACGGTTCTCCTCTGTTCTGCCCTTGTAAGGACCCCTCTGGAGGATTGCATCCAGTCCTAGGTCCCACAACCAAGAAAGATGTAGAGCTTTGGAGCAGGTCCAGAGGAGGGCCACAAAGATGATCAAAGGGCTACAGTGCCTCTCCTATGAAGAAATGTAGAGGAAACTGGACTCATTTACCTTGGAGAAGAGAAGGCTTCAGGTAGATGTCATTGAAAGTTTCCAGTACTTGAAGGAATCTTATAAACAGAAGGGAGACCAGCTTTTTACATGGCCCAGTAGTGATATGACAAAGGGGTATGCTTTTAAATGAAAAAGAGGGAAGATTTAGGTTACATGTTAGGAAGAGATCCTTTATTCAGAGGGTGTTGAGGCACTGGCACAGACTGCCTAGAGAAGCTGTGGACACCTCCTTGGAGGTGTTCAAGGCCAGAGTGAATAGGGCCCTCGACAGCCTGGACTTGGACCTAGGTGATCTTTAAGGTTCCTTTCCAACCCAAGCCTTCCTATTTAACGACAAAAGTTGTAATACAAGCAACACCAGAACCACTCTCCACTGAATGTCAGCATGAAAATAATTTTCAGTCTCTTAATTTGAACAGATAAATATTAACTGCAGCTGTCCAAAAACCTTCCTGGAAATAATCTGGTTTACTGCTCCAGGGATCATAGCCATGAAGGGAAATTGACTCCTAAACTGGCTCCAGACTCACTAAAGAAACAGAAGCTATTATCTAAAATATTTCAGAAGCAACTCACTGAACTACTACATACATTTCAAACTGCATCAATTTGTACAAAAAACGTTGATTGGAAAGGGTGAATCATCTTTCATTTTTGATACATGGTTGGTAAGAAAATGTATTAAGTTATGATACCAAATTCCAACTAGATTTAATACACATTTTACATGCATTTGAAATATGCTACTTACCTAAAAATACTACACAATATAGAATGTTTTGTCAGCTAAGGTGGTGTATTGTCTAAAAGAACCCCAGTAAACACAAATATGGGAAAAGTTTTTAGTGGACCTCACAGTTTAAAAAAAATATATATTGAATTTAAATCTGCATTTCTGATCTATGCTTTAAATTACAAAAAATCTTACTCCAATGTAAGATTACAAACTTTAAAAATACAAACATCTTTAAAAATTTTTGATGCAATTTTTTTCAAGAATTATCTTCATGGTTCATAAATTCTGTTTTCTAAGCCATTTACTTTTTCTGGTGTCCTCTGATCCAGGCATACTGTCTCTCAGATAAATGTATTCATTCTGTCTGTTTCCAGAGCCCTAAATATTTTGATGGTTTAGTTGAAATCATTTTGTCGATTTTCATTAAACTTTAAATATTCTCTGTAAATATTAAAGCAGCAATGCCTCAAAATAAAGAAAATAAGCAAAAAGAACATACACCTTTTTTCCATATTCATTATTCAATCACTCTTTTCAAGTTCTAAATGACATTAAAGTTAACAAATTTTTCTTTTCTGAAAGATAGAAAGATTGAACAGACCAATGGAACTGTAAACAAACCTATAAGAGAGAAAACTTACAGTGCTTTAACTTACTTGTCAAAATGCCTTCTCACTCATTTTTGTCTGGACTCTTAACAAAATACATGGGATATATCATACTGAAACAAAAGCGCTAACAGCTCCAACACCAATAAGTGAACACTGTAAGGCTCTGTAATGACATCCTTCTGTTGATGGAGAATGGAAAGATGTATCCAACAGTCAAAACCACATCAGAGTTCATTCTGAGATTATAAGAGCAGGTCCTACCCATGATAGGATGTTCACTTTAGTGTACTACTGACACTCCTCAAAATTACATAGTTGATGCCGTATTAATTGGCAGTTAGTTAACATCAAATGTCTCTTTCGCTTCTAGGCAAGACTATGCTAAGAACAAAAAACCATCATGTAGTCATATGCCATTCACTTGTTTCCTGATTTAAAATTGTTTAGTTATGAGGAAAGATCCCCATAGTTCCTGTTTGTACAATTCTACTAGCTGTGACTTTCTGATTCTCTAAGAGCAGGAAGCTCTGCTGTTTTGAAATGCCAGACCTCACCCATCTTTTATACAGTACTTTGCTATATTCTCTCCTATTCCTATGAGGACACTAGATCCAAAGATAGAGTAGCTCCAGCTGCTGCATTTATCGTAATCAAAAGTAAGAATAGCTGTGCTGCACAGAAAGAGGTGCAGCAGGGTAAGCTGCATAATCTGAATGATAAAGCTGAATGAGGTGCCCCTGTAAGCACTGAGAGTGAAAGGGCAAGTACTGCCTATCAGACAGAGAGAAGCTAATTAATGAGGAATAAATTTGCCTCTCAGGATACGTCTTCACTATTATTCCAAGCTCTCTGCTGAGTTTTAGGCCAAATCTCCCTAACATTCATATGCAAGCCTGTTATCCAGATTTGCGTTTGCTTTAAAACTTGTATTGGGCATCTAAGCTGGGATGTTGGCAACAGGACAGCTTCAGGTGTTGAGAGGTCAGAGCTGCCCCATGTCAGACACAGTGGGTTCCAGCCAGCTCCAACAGCCCCACTGGGGCTCATCAGCCGAGTTGGCTACACTTTTGGGGAAGCATGTTTGAGAAAAGGCAAAAGAAAGAACGTGCAGTGTGTGGCAGTGAAATGAGGGGAAAAAAAAACGAGAGAGAAACATTCATGTAGACAACAAGGTCAGTGAAGGACAGGGAGGACACGTCAGATGTTGGAGGAGGTAGTTGTGTCCCAAAGGAAGGTGCAGTCCATGGAAAGCCTATAGAGGATCATTACTTCAGAGATACTTGTGCTGAAGCATTCAGTTACTGAGGGGGGAAAAAAAATGAGAGTGAAACAGACATGTAGACAACAAGGTCTATTTTGGCACCAGAGATGTACAAAGAAAATGGAAAAAAAGGAACACACCAGTTAAAAGCTGAAACAGTGGATAAGAAACAGACCACAAATTAGGCTGAGAAATCGAGCAGTATCACAGACTACATATGTCACACAGGGCATTCTGAGGTAGTGATTTAGAAAGCAGGCAATGATCTGGACAACAAACATGCTGCAGTCATTTTGTGCTTGTCAATAGCTCAGTCTGTAATGTGCTTTCTTGGGAGAAGGCATTCTGGTCAGGGCTATAGAATTTGCAGATAATATTTTTCATTTCCCTTTTCAACATGATAAATGGCAGTATTTGTATTGACCAAGCTTGATACCTGTATTTCCCAAGCCTGATCTGTTTGTTTTTTTTTTCCTGACAGCATTAACTTTCAGATCCGTTTGATCCGAATGATTCAGTTCATATATGACCCAGTAAAATTATCCATCCATGTGGACTCTCTCTATAGCCAAAAGCAAAAGTAGGCACTTATTGCTTTTTTACTGTCAGATGTTTTGTACTCCAAAGCTAATTTATTTCCCTGGCTATACAGTAGCCAGGGTTCATTAGTTCTGACTACATAACTAATCCAGTTCAGTAGCTCACTGATCTAGTTTAGACCAGATCCAATCTTTTGGCCTTATCTTAAAATCTTAAGTACTTCCCTGAAATGAATTAACGCCTTAAGAGCTCAATACAGAATCCAACTGCTAGCTGTCTAACTAATTCCTAAATTAGGACATTTCAGTGTCTTCCAGACAAGTCCTTCTAGGACACCTAACTCTTCAGGAGCCTGTGCTGTTAAATAAGTTGACTTCAGTTATCGGTGTGAATAAAATCCCAGCTTCATTTCTTCAGACAACCTTTCTTCACAGTTTGTCAGATATTCCTGACATCTTTTATCATAAAGAGTTATAGTAATTCCCCCAAAAGAATGAATTTTTAATATTAGTATTATTACAAAGCATTTGTCCTTTCTAGACATTTGACACTAAACAGAATCAATCCCACTCAAGAGTTGTGATGGAAAGAGCTAATTTTCAGCCTATGCATGACTTCCATCAGGCCGCTGCTCAAATTAAGATGAGGTATGAGGACTCAAAATGATAGCAGCCAATGGAAAAATTCATCTCTGAATGTCTGCAATAATAATTTAGAGAATACAGTTATGATCAAGTCTCATGTTAACTGTATTTCCTTCCAGCAGCTGAAGTTAAAATTTAATCTCCATACAAGTACATATGTGCATCTCTGCAAGTTCTATTTCAGTTTGATCTCCTTTGAATACAGCACACTAGATTAACTTTTCCTCCCCACCAAATCTAACTTTATTCAAATACATTTGTTTACTTTCAGGAGAATTAGATCATGTTAGTAATGGTATCATTGTTTCCACTCTCTTTACTCCAAAACATTACAGGTGGAGATAAGAATGGGAGAGTTATCAGTAAAATTGTAGACACAATGAACCATTAAGATTGGATAGGACCACTAAGATCATCTAGTTCAACCTTTAATGTATCACCATCATGCTCACTAAAACATATTCCCTAGTGCCACATCCACACATTTCTTGAAAACCTCTAGAGACAGTGACTACAGCATCTCCTTGGGCAGCCTGTTTCAATGCTTCACCACTGCAAAATTCATTTTGAAAAATGAATTTTGATGATGAGATAAATTTTTCATCACAAACACATATGGGTTTGTAGCATTCCAAGTAATGTGTAGTAGTAAATTCACATTTAATAAATAACAGAAAAGTTATATTTTTTCCACTTTGTAACTACTTAATGTCACCGTACTTCCTATTAGAAAGCCCAAAGTAGTCATAAGTACGAAACCATGATCTATGGCAACTGCTTAGACTTTTGCAAGTTTTGAGGGCCAAAGCTTCAGTTCTAAATAATTGATGCTCATTTTAACTAGCTGATAATATGAATAATATTTGTGGCATTCTTAGTATCTCTCCTCTAATGTTGTTCTGTCATTCTTGCTCGAGTTTTTCCTCACTATGTTTGGTTATCATGATATTAGGGAAAGCATATGTGATACCAATGAAAACAATTTTTGTTGCATGTTCAGTTTATGTAAAAGAGAATCAAAGCGTGCAATCTTAAGGTAGAATGAAAAAAATAATTTCATTATTTTTATTTAAAAAATAAAGTTCCAATCTGTACCATGAAGCTAACTGTAATAATTCAGTTAATTATATGATCATAAAGAAAAAATATTTAAGCTGCTCCAAGTTAACAAAACAGGCTGCATGTAGACAAGGTTTGTAAGTTTGTTCAATACTTAACTTGGAAAACGTTATTACTCACATTTTTCCTTCCTCAGCCTTCTGTTAATTGTCATTCCTACTTCTGGGTGTGTACCTAATGGAAGGATTCTTGAGACTTACAAAGCATTACATCTTTCAGTGCTTCTGCAGGACTCTAACAATGGGATTCATCTCACATAATCCCAGTAATCCAAGGAAAGCAGATAATACTGGGATCCTGTTGTAGTTATTAGGGAGAAATAGGGAATAAGATGCAGTAATAAGTGGTAATAAGATTCAGTACTTCTCACCTCTAGACAACTACCTTTGGTCAGCTGTATTCCAAACATTGCTTTCATTCAAAATAACACAGAATGTGTCACTTGCTGAGGTAGAAAAATAGATGTCTTTATCTAACCAAAAGAATACCACAGAATCTCACTATATTTTGCACATAATAGGGTTATAAACAGATACATAAAGCAGGACAAATATTCTAATAATTAAACTGTAAAAAAGATAATTCAATAGTGACATTATGCAAGTCCATTACAACTAATGCAATCTCCTTTGCTGAAGAATTATTGCCCAGAAGATTAATAAATCATCATCTGTTAATCTCCACAGGGTGAAGATATTTTGAACAGCATTTTCTCTTTTCCCCATAAATCAGGTTATTTCATCAGATGAATCTCTACTGACCTCACCTGCATAATGCCGTAAGATAGATAATCTTCTAAAGGAAATATTAGATCCCGAACCATTCTTAAAATGAAAACGTTGATAATGATCAAGAGACTATAGAAAATATTTCTCTGATCTAGTTATGCTCAGTACTTTTGAACTTTCTTGTTAGGATTCCTGTATTTATCTCTCTACTCAAGGATTCTGAGGCTGGCATACATGGCATGTCACATTTCATATTTCTTTTTAAACAGACATCAAGGTTTAAATGCAGAGAAAGTGAATAATAGAGGACAGTTAGTTCCTTGAAAGTACTATTACTTTGGGTCTCCTGTAGTAAAGACACTACATTCTACATTTTCAAATGTATATAAAACAAAAACAGGTTCGTTTCCATCTGACAGGTTGTATTTAATACATTTTATTCTCTCAACACATGTTTTTTTGTGGAATGTCATGAGACTGGGGGGCATACTATTTTAAGACGCCAGCGTATTACTATGATAATTCATCAGACTATTTTACCTAAAAATTCTAAACTGTACATACAAGACACTACAATGTTTTCATTGTTTATTTGTGATCATTTTTAGAAGATCAATATTTCATCCCAAGAAGTATTTGATCAGTCATATTAGCAAGTAAAAATTTGGTAGAGATGAACTTGCATTAATCTGTGGTCCAAAACTGATGTCATATAGCAAATCTATATAATAAATATGTCATATGTTAAAAGTAAACTGTGTTTTCTCCAACTTTATCAAAACAAAGGCTTTCTCACCTGGATATGAGCAGGCAAATAATGAGAGGAAGAGAGAGGAAGAAAAATATCCTGAAAATTTGGTTTTGATTGTATTTAATGCATCTGAGTAGGACTTAAAAGGTTTGGTACTATCCTTATGCTTAAATTTTGGCTCAGTATTTCTAAGCAAACCAAATTCGTTTTTAAAAAGTACTTATTCCTGCATAGAAAATACTCGAGATTAATTTATCTTTTTGAACTTCTGCTTGCATCACAGACTATTTAAGGTAAAATTTTTTCAGGGTTTTCTATCTTGACTTAGGTTTCTGAAATTATTGGGATTGTTGATTGTTTTCTCTTCTTCACATAGTTCACTCCCTCTGTGTCGTTGTATAAAATGCTGTCACTTCTATTCAAATAAAAATTACTTAATAATGTACTCTTCCTTTTGCCTTCCCATCCTTCCCCTCAAACTGTCAAGAGATATGTTTCTAATTTTACTTAGCAGAAGATAAAGGTCAAAACAATTTGGTTTCTAGTACACACATTTGTATTGAAAATGAGCGGCTAAATACTATTGCACTGGTGCCAAAGTAGTTTCCACTCCTTAGCAGCTGCTAATTAAAGGTCATCTTCCTAAGACTAGAAGTTGCCTCTTTCCTGATGTCCTATTACATCTAATGCTATTAAGTATTTCTTTCATGTACCGGGCATATTGATGAAATCATTTTCCATGTACACTGAAGATTCTAAAGTCATTCTCTAGCTCCTCAAAGGTGTTACTATATAAGACGTTTTGTTCTCAGACTAAAGATTCCTGCCTTTTTTCTTATTAGAGACAGCAGAACACAGCAGATAAGAAGAAACTAATCTGTTCTGCTCACAAATAAGCAAAACTGCTTCTGACAATTACTTAGTAATATTGCCCACCTTAGTAATTGACCCGCCTAGGCACCTACCTGTGCAACCTGGTCTGGAGAGCCTGTTTTGGTGGGGAAGTTGGACTGGATGATCTCTGGAGGTCCCTTCCAACCCCATCAATTATACAACTCTGTGACCGCACAAAGTATATACAGGTAGGCCAGTAATCATACACAGACAGGTGAACTTACCCAACTGGTGAAGAGGATCTCTAGCTATACAGCGCTTCCCCACAGAAAGTAGACTACATCTAAGAGATACACTTCTTTTAGTGGCTGGCCTTTTACATAAGCCCAGGATAGCATCACTCTGGGTCCACATGGGGAGCACAGGTACAAACAACTTGCCTGTGTCTACCTGGCCAGCTGAACCCCGTCTCCAGTTCATGCTGTGTCCTAACGGTTCTTCAACATCTTCATAGTTTATCAAACTCTAAGCTGTGTAGTTGAGAGGAATAGTTCATTGATTTACTTCCTCTTCAGAGTTTTCTGGATGAGGCTTAGAGGAGGCCTTACTGCTCTCCACGACTACTGAAAAGGAGGTTGTGATGAGGTAAAGGTAGGCCAGGTGTGCGAGGGGAAATTCAGATTTGTGTGTTAGGAAAAATTTCTTTTCCACAGAATTGTTTGGTAGTTCTAGCTGTACCTAATACTAACATGACGTGAAACCACTATCAGCTCACAGTAAACTAAAATGAAAACAGAATCCATTCAATTCAACCATATCAAATTATTATATTTCAGTGCCATCTGAAGACTGAAATAAGAAGTCACAGTACTAAGCATGCTCAAGTAATGCTCAGGGGAAGCAAATTTTCCTAGGGTATTGAAGGATTTCCTTCCTTGAAATATAAATCCCATGGAAACTGTGCCCTTGTCAAAGTCCTTGAAAGGCTGGAACACTGCACAGAACTTGCTAGAGAAATAACATCAACATAAGGGAACATTATAAGTAAGTGGGAAGGTAAGTAATTCCAAAACACTAAAACACCAAATTGTTAACTTTTCAACTAACTACTGATTATGTGATGTCAGATAAATACAAATCCTGAAATGAGCAAAAATAGTATGTATCATTTCTTTGTACTCACAGTAAGAATGTAATGAAATGCTTCACTTACCTCTATTTCATGATAATAGAGAACACAATGATGTCCATTTCTTTTCCTTCTTTTTCAAGGTCTGTCATCTTCAGATTAAAAAGGATTTTTTTATATACCTTTTTTTTAACAGTAGAGAAAGCTAAAATTCCAGGGTTTGCAATGCCAGCTCTGGAGTTTGCACCTTGGTGGGCAGGTGCTGTTCTTGTCATGATAAAGAGGGAATGCATTAAAGTTTCAAACAACCCATGAAGGGAAAACAAGTGAGACTTCTAAAGTCATCTCTAGTCCTTTTTTCCTTCTGACATGCTAGCTCTCCTGAGTGGTTTGCATTTGCTCCTTTTTCATGTCATTTAGTTGCTTTTTTTAGCCATTATTCATTAAATATTAAATTTAAAGCATTTGATCAGGACACTCACAGCTGGCAATGAGTCTGATCTAAACATTTTATCTTACCAATTTTCTCTGTCAATGTAATTTTTCTTTTACTGCTAAATGAATTATAGGAGATCATCATAATGGACTAAAACCCCACTAAAGCTATCTCAAGAAAAGAAAGGAATATAAATCAATAGGAAACATCAACAGGGTTTTCATTTTCATTTTAAATTGGTAAAGTAAGAAAAAATCTAAATTCAAATTTTTTACACCAGAATGAGTCA
Organism: Oreortyx pictus; assembly: GCA_036925125.1. Taxonomy (NCBI): domain Eukaryota; kingdom Metazoa; phylum Chordata; class Aves; order Galliformes; family Odontophoridae; genus Oreortyx; species Oreortyx pictus. The sequence goes on from JAUPFR010000001.1 coordinate 163,185,863, forward strand.
TTTTTATAGAATATCTAAGCCAAATGTGATAGCAACATAATACCTGTAAGCAACATATGACCACTGTTCTGTTCAGAGGCTGTATTAGAGTTATGAAGTCTTTAGGGAAAACTTAAAGAAAATCAGGTGAGATGATTCACATGGAAAAATGTGCTGAAGTTCACATTTTAGTTTAATTTACAGATCAAATAACCTCTGTAGATTCAAAAACAGTAAGATTATCAAATCAATTTGCAAATTTAGGCCAGAGAACCCCAGACATTTCAATTTAACACCTATGATACTAGAGCAGTGTTCAGAATCTTTTCCCACCATTCTGTATTCCAGACTGCTTCTCTTTTTCTAGATTTTTATGGGTAGAAGAAAAAGGTATGAAAGTCTTCTTCTAGCTTTGTCATTCTGTACATTTTTTTGCGTGTTCATTTCTTGGTTTTCCTTTTTACTACCACTTCTGAAGAGCCTGTCTGGAAAACATCCACTCCTGTCCAACCAATTTCATAGAAGATTAATTATTTCAAAATGATGAATTATTAGAAGATTGGGAAGAAAATTCACACTGTAGCACAGATATACCAGATTCTATGACACAATTATGTTTGCAGAACTGCACTATCACCCATCCTATCTTCTTGAATTCCAGAGCGCTCATAGGATTATTTGTAGGCTCATAGATAGATGCCAGTGTGCAATAATTTCAAGCTGAAACAAAAAAAAATCATAAAAACAAACAAAAAAGCCTACAGTTAAAGGGAATTTGTTCTGTGTCACTATACAATTTCAAAAATCTACTTTTAATAGAGAATTAAAATGGAACATCTTGAGTCATTTGCTTTCTTATATTAGGCATCATTCTGAGTGCCTGATATAGATGTGCTAACCATGCATAAGTAAGAATTTAAAAATGGCAGCTAAAGTATTCATTTAATGCTATGAATTGAAACCTGCAGGTGAAGAGTCAACACTGTAGTCACTCTACAAATTATTTTAATTAAAATATCATCACTCATCAGAAAATGTTCATCTGCACATCTGCAAGGTATTATACTTCTGGCAAATAGTCATTTTTGCTGAGTATAGTTATAACAATATCTCATGATGAAATATATTAATAAAAACTTAATAGATAAGAAGACAACAAGTCACTGAAACTGTAAAGGGACTGTCTGTGCCAGTTAAATGTTCTTAAGTCCATGGGGTCTGTAGGGATTCATCTCAGAGTACTTAAAGAGTCAGACATCATAGCTGGCACCTCTCAACAATTTACCAAAGGTCTTGGAAATCTGGGGATGTCTCCTTTGACTGGCAGCTATCCAGCGTTACACCGATCTACAAGAATGGCACAAGATAAGATCCAAGAAACTGCAAACCTGTTAGTCCATCTTCAATCCTTAGAAAGTTATGAAGAAGTTATGGAAATTGTCCTGGGTTCAATTGAAAAGCTTTTAAAGAACAAAGATATCACCAAACAGAGTCTTCATAGGTTCACAAATGGGAAGAGAGGCCTCAGTAATTTTATGGCCTTCAAAAATAAGTTGGTGCCCTTAATGGATGAAAGGAAGGCAGTGAATGCAATGTTTCCAGATTTTATTAAGAATTTTGATATTGTCCCTCATAGTAACTTTCTAGACAAACTGTGAGATGAACAGTAACTGATGGAAGTGAAAAACACTGAAGATAAAAAACACTGACATTTCATTTGATAAAGTTATGGCAATGCAGTTGTGAAACTTCAATTGTTCGGTATTTGTTCATGTGATCCACACTTCTGAAAGCTAAAAACATCTACAAAGACAATCATGTTCAGCCTCTTTCTTACTGATTCCAAAAGCTGGGGGCAGAATGCACAGTTGTTTCTGAACAAGCATTTTTAACAAATTTAGTTTATGACATGTTTTCTGGATCTCTACACTGTTGTCACTGTTTTTCCTTGCAGATTAATTCATTTGCTAAAACAGTGTATTTTAAGCTGCTGTTACACAATATGAAAGGCTAATAAATGTTATTTCTTTAATTATTCCCACAAATTGCCGATTACAAGACACACCGTCTTAGAACTAGAAAATACAGTTTCTGTCCATCCATTCAAAGTTTTTTGCTTGTTTATTTTATTTAAGAAAATAATTTAAACAATCTTCTTTAACAAAGAGTTACGTTCACACATAATTATAAGAAATACTTTAGTATAAATAAGTACATTTGACAAAGTACTCACTGTGGAAGCTGTATTTTTTACATAAAAATGTAAACAAAATAATTTCTTAGCTATGAAATACAAATATTTGACTCTTGTCTTTCCATATCCATGTATTGTAATGCTCTACTTGAAATAGAGAATAGTAAACAATAAGTCATGCCAGAAGACACATAGGCAAATTAAAGGAAAGAACTAAAACTGTTATGTGTGCCTTTGATTATGCAAGAGAAAGTAAATATCTACCTATTTATATTTAGGATATCTAAAAATAAAAATGTTCAACTTCTATCAGAGTGAGTCAGTGATTGAAAAAAGGAGAAATCAAGTGAATTAGAGTGCTTTGCAACCAGTAAGCATTTGTGTTCTTGTAAACCATACCTTGTTTCTGCCTCGTCAGAAACTGTGAGCACTATAGTCAAAGATTTTAAATTATGCCTTTAAAATGGTGGATAATAAAACTTCAAAACAAAGCATAACAAAACAATGTACAATGGGTAATGTCAGCCAAGCTGGCATTATGGGGAACCAGCTCAGTCCTATAGTACTTCTTAGATCAAGCACAATTCTCAAGCTGAGTATTCAAGGCAAATCAAAACAGCTAAATTACTATGACCTAGACTCTAAGCTAATAAACCCTATCAAATTTGATTTGGCACTGGGGAAAACCAGCTCAGATTCTGGCATATTCAGTTCTCATTTGTTCAAGCAGAGCACCACATGGTCATAACAGGCTTAGTCTATCCGGTTTTGTGATATTGTGCCAAATCTGATAACCTCTTCAGGAACCAGATGCAGTGAGGGTTGTGACAGGGCCTCTCAGACTGGCTCCATGAACTCCAGTTTAGATTCAGATCCTGGAGTACAGGCAGGATGCACATACAGTTCAAGTTAATAGAGTCCAAATCATGACTACACTAGCATTCACTTTCTGTTAAGAAATGTCTCTGTCATTAAAGGGTCTGTATATATATATATATAACAGAATATGAAAGATGATGGGAGCAAAACCTATAATATGTGGTGAAAATGTGAGGAGAGATGCCAGTCAGATGGGCTATAATCGTGTGCCTTTGTTTGGGATACAGAGTTGCCTCACTGCAGCAGCCTTGTTTGTGCCCAGCTGAATAAGACGTACTTAAATTAACACATATTCAGCAAACAACTAGAGTTCATATTTAATTATAAGTTCTTTAATTTCTTATGGATGTAATCAGTGTGAATTAAGCATGTGCTTAATTGCTTTATTGAATAAAACCAGTGCTGAACTGGGTCTCATGAAAACCAAAAGGAGAGCAGACACTTAAAATAGGATACCTTCTTCATTTAACAGGTCTATATCAACACTTCTTCCACTCAACATTAACTCTCCCCTCAACCTTTATGTTATTCAAAGGCTGACAGATGTTCCACAGATCCCACAAACATACGTTTCACAAGCAGTATTTGTAAGAGCTCTCTTTTCTTTGTTGTTTTGCTTGCCTTTTTACATTAAATTCTAATAGCCCAAGGAACACTTGGCTAATTCTTTAATGGAAATTCATAACTTTGTGCATATGTGTGCATATGCCACACTTCCCTTTGCCAAAGAAAATCATTTTTTTTTTTAATATTGGGAATGCATTTCCTCTGTTGATTTCCATCACTTAGACATTTTTGAAACTCAAAATTGCATTTCATTAAGATTTTCTTTGAAAACATGAGGGAGATCATTGAATCATAGAATCATAGGGATTTGAAGGGACCTCAAGAGATCATCGAGTCCAACCCCCCTGCCAAAGCAGGTTCCCTACACCAGGTCGCACAGGTAGGCGTCCAGGCTGGTCTTGAATATCTCCAGAGAAGGAGATTCCACAACTCCCCTGGGCAGCCTGTTCCAGTGCTCCATCACCCTCTCCATGATCCAAATTTTAAAAAGCTGTTATTCTCAGTAAATGCTCAGTGTTTCTGTTCTTCAGCGTTTATACATATTTTCAGTCTATAATCACTGCCTCAGAATTACCTGATAAGCTTTTTAAAGGATTAGTGTTTTGGAACCTCTGGCAAGATTCCTCTGACCAGAATCTGGGACAACTTGTTACATAGGCCTCTATTCTCTTGATAAGTAACATAAAATTGACTAAGGACTCTGTGGGATGCTGTAGGGCTGCTCAGTGAGCAGAGGCTGGGACTGCCTCTTAGGCACACTCAGCTTACCTTGCTCTTCTGAAACTCAGTACATTTTAAAATGCAGAAGTATAGTTGCAGGAGCAGATTCCTACTTTGTATTAAATTTCCATTTGGACAAACAGAAGCCTCAGGAGATTCAATGTACTGTTTCCTTTCAGACACCAGATAGGCCGTGATATTTTTCCTTTAGATTCTGAATGAAACATATTCTAAATTCATAGAAACAACACACTATTTAAACATACATAATGAACATTTGATGTACATTTTCAAGTCAAGAATATTTCTCAATTTTATGTAATTGTTTTTAATGTGATAATTATGTTGGGTGGGTAGGGATGGTGGTGGGAGAATGGTTGGACTAGATGATCTTGTAGGTCCTTTCCAACCTAATGAATCTATGAATCTATGTTGAAGTCAAAATAGTGTAGAAACTAAATTATGGAACGTGCTTAGCTTTTGGATTTTTTTTAATAGAATTTCGATGTAAAAGATATATATATATATATATTTCCTGTTTGTCCTTAACCTTGACATTAGTTTTCTTATAAAACAATTAAATGCAGTTACTGGTTATGTTATACAAAATGTATTCAGGCAAGACCAGTGAGAAAAGCTCAGACTAGAATGTCCTATACTGTACGTGGGCATTTTCTGTAAGAGGGAAATTCTGGTAATACAGCAGAATAATTTAAATTTCTGTACTGTAGATAATCCTGAGTTACAGAATAAAACTTTTCACTCTATCTAATACACTGTTGTGTTGATTTGATTTGTCTATCCATTTTTGGAAAAAAAAAAAAAACCCTGAAAAAAAAATAAAAAACCCTGTAAACATTTGCTGAATTTGACCCAAAGTTCACCAATTCTTTCAGATCAACCAAAACTATATTTTTCACTGACTGCATTATTTTCTGAATAAAATCTCCCGGCAGTGCCACTGACCCTTTTAAACTCATATAAACTGTCAAGAGTCATTAAATCAAACATCCTAAAAATATATCAGTGCAATGTTTTGTCATTTTTTTTTTACTGTAGAGCAGATTAATATATACCTGTTTAAATAATGTGATTCTGAGCAATTTCCTTCCAGAAGTTATCAGTCCCTCTCAGTACAAATGCCAGCCATATGGTTTTCACAATAAATGCATTAGATTTCCAAAAAGCAATTTAAACCTTAGTCCTCAGGCACATTATTCAGGTCCAATTTCTAATAACATATCAATGGCAAATGCACATCTTTAAAGTTTTACATTCCAAACAGGTGCTGTTTATATCAACTTAATCACACAAAGTCTTTCAAACATGAGAAGCTTCCCATTCAAATTATCCTTTTATGTTTAAATTATTTCTTTTTAAAATTGCAGTTTATATAAACCACCTCACATGGCAAGAGAGAAAAATATGGTACTGATGTGGATAAAATTGAAATAATTTGTATTATAGATTTGAAAAATGTTGCTATTATGCATGTAACTTAAGTTCATAATTAAGCTTTTCTGTTGATTTATTCTTGAGAAGTTACATCTTTGTTTTCTGAATTTTCACTAAGAAATATAATACAGATTTATTTATGTATGGATTTGCTTTTCCTATTTGGAAAGAAGTGAATTAATTATTTCTGGCATATGTTGTAGGTTTGTATCTTACATAGCAGCTCTTTTCAGAGTTTGAATTATCATTTTGCCTAGACAAGATCTGAAAATTATTCCAGCTTTATTGACATACTGAGAAAGAAATACAAAATTGAACATGACTTTTGAAAGCCTAGGCAATATCTCAGTATTACAAGCATCGTAGTATTGGCAAAGGTTAAGAGAAGTTTTGTTGTAAAAATTACCTACTGATACTTTAACGGTATTGCTGCAGTACTGTGAATCCTGCTTTGAGAGCACTTTGAAATAAATATACGTCTTAATATTAGAAATGTCCTGTGGAAAAGGGAGCTGATCCTCATCTTTTGTGTCATTAATCTCATACAGTTTAAAGGGTCCCACTGCTTACAATCAAAGGGCTAGTGTAAAGATTGAAGATGGTGTCCCTTTTGAGGAACCTGTCATCTTGGTTTCCCTGTCTGGATACAAAAGAGAATTTATGTTTCAAGTCTGAGTGGAGCAATTCCAGGGGTTGTTGTCCCATCTTCTCCACACTTCTGCCCTGATCTTTAATGGAGCAAAATCCATATGTGAAGATCATAAGAGCCTCTGATGGTTAAGAGACTAGGGCTGTGGAATACTCTATGGTATATGGCCAACTGTGGTATAAATAATCTATTTGAGACTATCTGGAGACTATATTTTTAATCTGCCTGCACTGAAAACATTGGAAGGTGATTCATATATGACATGGAATTCCACCTGCTCTTCTAAAGTGGAAGTTAAATACAATTCCTAATTTCATAGGCAATATCTATATATCTATATATGTATATGACAATATATCCACAGTCTGAACTCAGAAATATTAGTAGCCTGGAATCTCTTTGAGAACATGTATATACATACAAAAAATATGCACTGATTTGGTTCCGTGTTACTTTCCCCAGAAGTGAGACCATCTCTCCTTTTTCCATCAAAGTGTTTTTATTTAGATTGGTTATTTGTAGCACTGTATGTCAAAGTTACAATTTAAAGTCTTACTATGTTTCAATTATTAATTTAATGCTGAATTAATCATAAGGATAATGTAAAGAGTCTCCTTAATTTCAAGAGATTACTATGTTTGAAGTAAGACTGATGAAACATAGAAGTTTCATTAAATATTGTGAATTATGCAATTCAGTGTAGAACTTAAAGCTCAATTAAAATTGCAAAAAATATCTAAGATTAAATGCAATTAGTAATGAATCATACTGTAATGGAATTACTTGCTCATTGCCTGCACAGATGTACAGATGGACCTCTTGAAAAGCCAGGAGTCTTGTGAATCCATAACTGTTTTCAGTAGTTTACACTACTGGACTTGAATGGCAATTTCTGATTCGAAATACATTACTTACTAAAGAGTTTTCAGGATGGTAATCCAATGAGTGGATCGTAGTATTTTATTTATGTCACATGTGTTCCAAGACTCTGAAGGTTAAATCCCAGAAGTGAAGCTAAGTATGCTTCTAGAAAGTGCACACTCAAGCAAAATTGTTTTCCGTGATTTAAGATGCCCAAAGAATATTTTTGGAACCAATACATGCTAGTAATTGCATTTAATAATTCAAAAATCAATAATAAATTCAAATGCATATACACAAAAAGCATTTATTACATGAGTCATTAGTGACAGAGATAACATTTTTTATGACTATTTATAGTTTGAAAGCTTATTTGATGTTCCATTTTGGAAAAAAATGTGTAAACTCATTGAAATGTTCCGCATCACTGCCCTGTGATTCAGCTTATCATCAGTCCTCCATTAGTTCACTTCATAGTATAACATCAGCATATTGGTTCAATTCCCAGACATACTTATGTAAGACATTACAGTAGGAACATGGTAAATTTTTGGTTGTTTATTTTGTTTTAGTTTTATAGTTTTCCCTACATGGAGGAATGAATGGTCTCATTTTCCTTGCTCAATAATATGCAGGAAGTCTATGATGAAAGGAAATACAAAGCCTGACTGAATTGAATGCTCAGAAGTCAGCAGGGGTTTCTCACTACCTTCAAAAATACAGCAGGGTCAGTACTCTATATGGCATAATTCTGTATGCTCCAAAGCAGGGGCTCTATGACTTACTTAAACTTTAATACTTATGAACTCATAATGTTTTAGACGACCTGATTTCAGGTGCTCTGGAAATGAAAATCAAGGATAAGATTCAGTTCAAAATATAGAGTTTGTTTTTCTGCTGCAGTTGTCACTCAAGTTTCCATCACAATCCTCAGAAATCAAGTCAGTATACTCAATGGAGTCAAGAGAGGGGATTCAGATATAGAAGCAGTTGTTCAGGTACAATTCATGTTTTTTAAGCATACACACCTATTGCCATTTGAGGTACTTCGAAATGTATTTCCTTTTTTCCCATTTCTGATGTGGGAAAGCATGATTATTGTGCAGCTCCTGGGTCATACCTACTAGTCTGGTGGGGATAACTCACATATGCTAAGGCTTCTCCATTGACAATAGATTCTCATTTAGGTACCTGAATCCTTCCTCCATTGCCAATAAGAGGAAATCTAGCTAGTTGAAAATCATATTCAGATACCCAACTTTAGGTTAATTTATATAACACTGTATCCTAGGAGATCCCAGACAGTGAGCAACTCCAAAATCTTTCTGTTGGTCACACAAATCAGTCAGCCTCACCTCACTCCATGGCAAATGTAAAGAGATAATCCTCATGGAAGCTATTATCAGGCATATTAAGTTACAAAAATTCTGAGTATAACCAGCATCATTTTCCCAAGGGCAAATTGTGTTTTCCTTGCTCTGAGTAAATTACTGTCTCCATGGCTGAAGGGAGTGCAGTAAATGGCATTTTCCTTGCCTTTTTCAAGGCTTCTCTATGATATTTCAGAGTCCTGGTAGCTAAGTTGAAATACTGGATGCATGAACTACAAGCTGAACAGTCTGGATAGTCAGGTTCAAAGACTACTACTGATTAATGAGTGAAAGTATACCTGGTGATCAATTACAGGTTGTGTTCCTCAGAGACACAAAATAGGCTGAGGTTATTTCAAAATTCTGATTTGAGCACCATGCTTGATATGCTGGAGAAGAAGGCCTTTCTTGCTGAAGAGCAACAAGAAGGAACAGACTCAACTGACTGACCACTAAAATGATTAGAGAGACTGAAGTAGCATTGCTTATTTAGCCTGAAGAACGCAAGAGTATCTAAAAAGGGACCCAACTTACACCACCTAGAGGGGAGTTATAAGACAGAGTTGGACTCTTCTCTTAGATTACTCACATCCAAAGTTCAAGAGCCAGTAACTGCAATCTGCGGAAAGCAAAATTCTTCTTGGATAAATTTTCCAGTGTGGCAGCAGTTAAGCACTGGCAGAATCTTCTGAGAGATGCAGTGAAATTTCCCTCCCTGGAGATTTCTAAAATTCCAGCTATGGTCCTTCCTGACAGGATGTTCAATACACCTAAGATATTTGCCCTCCTCCAGTTTACTGGAGGTAAATTTTACTGTAGGTAAAGGGAAAATAATTGGCAAACCTTTTCACCAAAATCACAAAGACCATTTTACAATAGTTTTCTTCCTCTCACTTCATTTACATTTGTGCCTATTTGAAAGCTGAATCTCTTCAGAAAACCTGCTGTCCAATGATTAGTTTCACACATTCTCAAATCTTCAATAAGTAGCAAATACCAACTTTCAGAATGCTCTCTACAATTCCAAATGCAGTTCTCAAATTACAGAACTACCACGGAAGAGACCTGTAGAAAATAGAAGAGTAACTTCAATCAAAAAGACATAGTATTCACAAACAAAAAGCTTAAATTGGTTTCTAAGCCTCCTCAAAATATTTCACTGCAGAAAAGAAAGAATGAAGTTTTAATATTTTTTTCAAACTTCTATAAAATGTCAGACAATAGATTAATTCTCTTGTCATTTTTATTTTATTTTCTTCCTCGTTGGAGAAAAGAGATTCAATTTACAGTAGAGTACAAGCAAATGAATAGTGAGATTTATCTTTAACACCAGCAAGCTAACACTGTAATACGCTTCTGAGGGTTTTCAGAACAACTATTTCACCTTCTTTGATTGTGTGATGACATTAATATTCAGTCCACATTGGAAGAAATCAAATAGAGCTGTGTTACAGTTTCTACTGTGCTTGTTTATGAACTGAAGCATGTGCTGACATGTAGTAGAACCAAGGTTTCCAAGCACCACAGTTCATAAACCTGCTTTTCTCAGATTTCACTATGTTAGAATATAATGCTTGATGCATATTTTACTCAACAGGACAGTTTTGTTTTGCCTTCAGAAAAAGATATCTAACCTAAAAGTAGTTGCAGTATTACATTAACTTTGGAGTAGTTATTTTATAGTCATAGTGCCTGATGAGGAAGAGCATAAACAGATGTATACAACACATTAGAAACAGCAAATCTCAGATGGTAAATTTGATTCTGCTATATGCGTAGGATGTAAGAAAGGAAAGTTTAAATCCCGCTTATTTCAGATAGGTGTAGAAAGAGGATTTGTATGTTGATATTCTTAATAATTGTCCTAATCAACTGATTACTACTGAACACTTTTTCTTTTCCGTTGAGATATTCTGAATATTTTCTAGCAGATAGAAATAGAAGGTAGCAAAGAAATTTTTTCCTAACATCCAGTTTGAACTTTGCCTGGTTCAGCTTTGTTCCATTCCCATGCAACCTGTCACTGAAAAAAGCGAAAATAGAGACCATCAATTCCCTCTCTCTTTTTCCACTCCTCAAGAAGTTGATGAGACTAAGGACATTACCTCTGAGCCCTCTTTTCACTATACTAGACAAACCAAGTGTCCTTAGCCTCTCCTTGTATAACATGCGTCCCAGTGCTTTTACCTGCTTTCTTGTCCTCCCCTCAATAATCTTTTAATATTACGTATTTACACTCTTCTTCATCTATTTCAAAACCAATCTCCACAGAAATAATGCATTTAGGTAAATCAGGCACTTCCGGATTTCAACATTGTAGTTCAAGAACAGTTATCATGCACCAGGCAGCCCTAGTAGGGCAGGCAAGTACATCCTCCCTGCACATGACTGGGGAACAATAATGGGGTAGACATCTCACTTTTCTTCATTTCCTGCTCAGCCTAGTAGCAGTGGTTCAAGCTGTACTTTGCCCTTGCCTTGAAACCTCCATCACATAAACTCATCAGCAGCGACTTCTGATGTTTGTAAAAGATTATTTACAATTTCAAAACAGCCAGTTCTGTTTTTAGGAGTGAGGGTTTTGATTTTTTGTTCCTGGAAGCACTTTTAGGCAAACAAACAAACAAATAAATAAATAAGGAAGCATACCTATAACCTGCTGTAGTATTGCATTGGTCAGCCTAAGGACTATGCCACTACATACCTCCCCCCTTCCATATCTGAAATACAGTCTTGTCTTGTAAGAATAGAACCCTAAACAAGTGCCTCAGAATAGTTTCTGGAACAGCTCACTCCCAGTATTTCCAGTTAATGTTATTCCATTCTCTATGATTTAAGTATCCACTAGGCCAGGCAAATACCTAGTTTGAAATGCAGTAGTAGTATGCAGGTGAAATAGTTCAAGTTAAATCCATGCTCCAAATCAATATTTAAATTATTATATGTGGTGGGCTAGAAGAATGTTCTGTACAAGGATCACCCATATTCCAGGCATTCCAAGACCACTTAAGTATCAGAGAAGCAGCATAGTTACTGCTTCCTACTTTCGATGCAGTCACTGAATTTTAGAATAGAGTTCACATTTTTCAAGCATGAATGGAGATAAGCTCGAATTGCTGGCTAAGTTTTATAGCCAGCTTCTCCCCTCCCTGAGGGTCCTCCTACTGCTTGTGTTAAATGATTCCAGATATCACTGGAAGCACCTGCAATTAGAGAAAATATTCTGAAAAAGAAAAATAAGCAGGCTATCAAATGGAACACAGACTTATAAGTAAACAAATCACATGAAATAACAATAATTATAACAATTATGGTAAGATATTAGTATTTGAAGTACTAGAATTTTGTTTTAAGAAATCATACTTATTTACACTTATTTGCTGAACCAGTTGACATTAAAGTGAGGTGAGTGTGTGTGCCATTTTTTTACAAATCAGCACAATAGCAATGTGAACACTGAATTTTTTTACTATCTGCATAACTGAAACAGAAGCAATTATATCAAAGGGAAATCGGGTGATGATACTCTTGTGCATGACCTAGGATCACTGAAGTGTGTCTATGGCTTCTCTACAGCCATTTGGTATAAGCTGACAGACAGTTTAAAAAATGGTACAGCAAAGCTAGATCCTGAGAAAGGAGAAGGAACTTCTGCTAATAATCCTTGCAAGCACCCAAACAAAAGCATTTCCATCACAATGCTGCATATGTGAAAAAGAGAGAAGCTTTCATGCAGTTTTTTTGCAAAAAGGACAATATTTTTGTTGTTCTTTAACATGACTCTTTACTGTCCTGTGGCCATAAGAACTGGATCAGTCACTGGCTAAAGCTGCACTTATGCAGCTATAGTGAATGTTACTAGTATGTAAAAATGATTCCCATAATGAAATTAGGAAAGGAAAACTGATAGTTTACTAGATCTCCGTGTTTTTAGTACAATGAGAATACAAAATAAGGCAAAATCATGCATATCTTTTGAAGTGTCCAAAGATGGTGTGACATTTTCATCTTTGATACAATGTATTTTTGAGGAGTTATTTAGGGCTGTTCTGCTGTACTTAGTATTTCACTGTGACTAGAATGACTAATAACGACTAGGACCACACTTGTTTATATAGATATTATAAGAGAGGCTGTTGAAGAAGGATGATGCTTGTTATACCGTTTATACAGCCAGTATACCCTTAAACCCAGGTAATCTATCTTTGAATTTCTGATCTAATTCTAAATAAATCAAAGGATTTTGTGATGAGAGCCACCAGCCCCACACAGGCTATAACCCAAAACTATGCCTCAGAATATTCTTAGAAAGTGTCAGTAAACACAAAGCTATTATAAGTGACACAGTATGAACAACCAGTGGCCTAAATCTGAAGTATATTATTTGAATCTGCTTTTCTTCTAGTAGCATAGTCTGGATCATTGGAATCGTGTTCAGCACTTACCTGTATGTGAAGTTAAATGTAATGAAATTGCCACGGTTTTTGCACAGATTTTTTTTCCTTCCAAACATTAATGTCTGCCTATCCTTGTTTTGCCAAGGCCCAGTGAATTGATCCCAATTGGTCTCAAAGTCTCCACACACACTCACTCTTGCAGTGGGATGGAGGAGTGAAAAAAAGCTTGAAAACATGTCAAGCTAAAGTCAGTTTAATAATACATGGAATGGAATATCCTTTAGCCAGTTGGGGTCAGCTATTCTGTCTGCATCCTCTCCCAGTCTCTTGCCCACCTCTAAGCTACCTGTTGGGAGGCAAAGCAAGAAATGAAGGACTTGATACTGCACAAGCACTGTTCAGCAGTAGCTGAAACATTTGTGTACTATCAGCACTGTCTTCATCACCATTCTAAAACACAGAACTATATGGATTACTGTGAAGAAAGTTAACTGTGTTCCCAAACAAAATCAGTACATTTGGTATTCAGTTTGCTGCAGTTTTTTTTCACTTTCATTTACTTCTAGGTTGTTGTCCAGGCAGCCAAAATAGATGGAGTAGTGCTGCTGATTAATCTAGCTTTTACCAATTTAGCACTTTTCATCTATTTAAATAATCTGTTCCTCACATCTCTCTATTCATATTCATTGTTGATTTAATTAATGTGAAATTTGAGTTCTAAAAACATTTTTACAGACTGCTTATACTGATAAAGGTCAAGATATGCATAGGTAGATAAGACAGAGAACTGATAAGCTTCCCCTGCCAAGAGAAATTTCAGTCTTACAAAGAGGGACATGTTGCTCAAAAATATAATGGAATTATTCCAGCAAAAAAGTTTTAGAACTTAGATACTTAACTTCTCTTGTTAGTGATACTGAATTTTGAAAACAAAACAAAATAAAACAAACAAACAAAAAAGGCAAGGAACACCTTGCAAATGCAAATTTTGTAAAGAAAATCACCTTTCTTTGCCTTTTGTTTGCCTTAATACTGAATCTAAAACTGACTAACCTGATATCATGTATTAAACCATTTACTGAGCAGGTGGCTTGGAAATTGTACTAACAATATTTTTATTATTGCCAAATGTAATACAGTGAATTAACTGTTAATGTCTGAACTGTAATTTTCACAGTATTCTGTTTTTTTTTTTTTTCTCTAACAAATTAGATGTTTAGGAACAACACGTCATTGTTAAAAAATAATATGTGAGTGAGTACCTCTGCAGGAGATAAAGTACAGCATAACTGTTTAAATAACTGATATTTAGATTGTTACCTTAATATAAGAATTAAAGGGTCTCACTAAAGGTGCTCTTTATTCTTTTGAATACACCAACTGGAAATTCTATTTCATTTTTCTACAGCAAGTTCCAGTCCTACAGCTTTGTCTGTAAAGCCAAGTACTCAACTCATTCAAAACTTCATTAAGACCTAAGAACATCACAAAGACACAGGATTCTTGCTTAAGAAATCAGATTGCAAAGACAGAGTGATAGTTGTCTCTTAACCATGTTATATTTGGAATATTGTCCTAGATCAATGTGATTAAATTAATATTTTATATTTCTGGCTAAAGGAAAACTATATATTTTCATATATAAAAGGCAAAAGAAAGTTTAAAATCATTTAATTTTGTATTAAAGACTTCCTCTTGGATAACAAGCTAGAAGTTATTATCCTTCTGTTTTAGCATGATTTTCTTTCTTTTTATCTTTTCTTTTTTTTCTCTTTTAGTTTCTGTTATTTCCTGGAAATAGCCCTCTTCCTGAGAATAGCTGCCTATTGAAATCAGAACTTCAACTATTGTTCCATTATTAAAAAAAGAAAAAGCTTTGTGATTCAGATTACTCAATTATCTCTGTTGTTAAGTCGTGGAAGAGAAGTTTCTTAATTACTCGCAATATTTTCTGAAGAAATCTCTGCATGACTTTAAGGAAAAGTAAAGGACAAAACTACAGAACAAACTTTATGCTCTTCATAATTCAGTAATAATGCCTTTTATCTTAATAAAATGGGTCCAAAGTTAATTGAGCCTTTTAATGATACAAAGTGTTTTGCATAGGTCAATTAAAATTTCAGCAGAGATGCAATTGGTTAGTTGAAATAGAATATTGGACATTTAAGCCCAGACCTTCCAATTTTGCAACTGACATCTGTGTCCCTGCGAAGTATTACTAATTTCATCAATTTTTTATAATGTTTAATTGTATTAGAAATTAAGCAGTCTCTGCTTCTGCTTGCAAAATGTCATGGGTATGTTAAAGGTGTGCGGTGTTACCTGAAGAGAATGCCAGCAGTATTCAAGAACAATTCCTCAAGGCATCAATAGTTTTAAAGACTGATAGATTCACATCAGACCACAGAGATCACATGCAAGATCACAAGACCTTTATAAAAAATGTATGGCTTTGATTAATAAAATAAATCAAACTAAGTGCTGTTTTATGACCTATAATCACTATTCAGAGAAAGTTAATAACTGCTGACTGACAACAAACCAGTATTTTATGTAATGGCAGCTGTTAAATCCATGAGAAATCAAGTCATTATCCATTTCATACCAATTAATTATATACCTTTGCTAAGCAGAACTAATATCACACGTTCTTACTGGGACCAACAATAAAACATAATAGCTGTGATATGGATCAGTTTAGTAGTAAAAACATTAACTTTGTTTGTGTTCCATCTCTGTGTTAATTGAAAATATCTTTAGTTTTGTGATAATTATGACAGTTAAAAAGAAGGAAAAAGGTAGTATAGTACAGCAGCTGACAATAGTGAAGGATAATACCATGAAGAGAATATTATATGACAGATGCTTTGGAAATAAAATTTCAGTTGATGAGGAAATGTTTAACAGCAATTACTTCAAAATGTATTTCTTTGTCACATCAAGGCAAATATGCAGATTATGCTGATATGTTTCTGAAGGAGGAAGGAATATTTCAGTGAGGGGGAAATAAAGTAGAAGATTCTAGCCAGCAAACCAATGTTACTTCACATCCTAGTGCAATTAATTTGACTCTGACAAAGATACAACCCTTGAAGAACTTGTTAAAAGATCATCTGTCATCTACAGTAAGAAATTTTTGCAAGGAAGGTTATTCAAAGCCATACCTGAAACTTAGTCAAATTTGCATTGAGGAATAAATATGTCCTGGTTTTGGCTGGGATTGAGTTAATTTTGTTCCTAGTAGCAGATATGGTTCTGACTACATTGATGAACAACCAGTATTTTAATTGCTGTTAAGCCCCGAAGAATGTTTCGGTTTCTCATGCTGCCCTGTGACTGAAGAAGCAGGGAATGCACAAGGAGCTGGGAGTGGACACAAATGTCGGGGTCAGCTTGAGCATGAAACTAACGCATAAAACAAAATATATTGTACAATTGGAAGTATTTTTTCAGTGGTTGGGAAATATTAGCAACAGAATTACATTATATTGGTTATTTTTAGCAATGGCAAAGAACAAAAGAAATGTCCAAAGTGCAAAAATAATGCAATGTAAACATGTGATTATTTTTACACTAAAGTACGTTTCCCCTAAAACAAATAGCCATTCAGAGATCCCAGAGGAAAAAAGAAACTATAAAAATGTAAATTGTTACACTTGTCACAGTACTGGTTAAAATAAACACTGTGCTTCATGCTACTTGTAAGGCATTTTCAATGCAACTGTATTTATTTATTTACTTTTGAAATAAATTATTACATACAGTCAATTTTGGACAAAACAGTTATTACATGTAAAATGTGTATTTTAGAATACACAATAAATGTTTCAACAAATGATCCACTAGAAGAGTCTTGCATTGGTCTCTCTGCATCCAGAACTACACAGTGTACCATCTCATTGCACACACTCAGTCCTTCATAGTGTTTTGAAGTGAGGAGATACGAGATTTTAGCTTTATTAAGAAATATTTCCTATTTTCCATCTCAGAAATCTGTACCAGTATCAGTCTTTCCATTCAATGCATTTGTCCTAAAATAGTGGTGTTTTGAATCACTCTTGGAGGTGGTGTATTGATGCCTATGGCTCTGCATTTACCACCTGTACACCTGCATTAAGTCTTGACTCACCCCAATCTCTTAGTTTTACTGCAGTTTACTTTAAAATGATCTTAAAGTTGATTAACACACACTGTACTGACTTGCTGAGTACAGATGTAGTGATATAAAAAGGTTCACTCAGTCTCAGTTACCATCATCTTACCATATATGATCTACGCTTATCAGATAGAAACAGACAGAGCACAGAAAATATCTTGTTACTAAACCTCTGCACTTAATAAGATTAAATGCTTTACTAGTGAAATTGCATTGAAAGTTTAAGCTTCAATGCAAAAGCAAAACCAAAACAAAAGACTCCCAGGATGTAAAGATGAGTTATCAACCTCTGGAAGTATGGAGTTACAATAGAAATGCTGATGCAATCTTAACCACAGTTATGTGAAGACAGCAAACAGTAATTGCTGCTTTATTAAAGATTTGAATTGGCTGTACACTTCATGGAATTGATTTTGCAATCTGGTTGTAGCTTGTTGCTCAAGAATCGTTTCAAATTGTGCATGGTTACGCAAAAAAAAAAAAAAAAAGAAAAAATTATTTGTGATTTATTTTCTATATATCTAGCACTCGTGTTTCTTATGGTACAGCTTGCTCCATTGCTACTTAGTGCAATGACTTAATTGTTAATATTATAAACCATTACCTCTTCTCTTTGACAATACAACTGCTTAATTTCCCAAATAAATTTATCTCTTCTTATGTCTAAACTTGTTCCTTGGTTACTTCTAGCTCAGGCACATATGGTGTCTAACTTTTTTATCTAATAAGCAATATAAGAGATTATACACAGATCCTTTTCTCCCCAGCACCTGCTGTTTATGACACAAGTGCCTAAGTGGAGGAAAGGTAGCCAATCCAAAACCATGACCTCTTGCATATATGCAAATATTTAGAGAGATTAGGAAAAGATGGAATAAGGACAGATGGGCACAGTGTCTGTGATGCTCTTTTGAGCAATCTTTTTAAGCCAGGCATAGGGTAATTTATTCCTTCTTTCTGAAGTAGTGAGAAAATAGATTTATGCAAGTATTATAATCTGCTTCCTGCTTTGCATGTGAGGAAACAGATATGTACAAACTGGGATTCTGGCACAGTCAGAATTATCTCCTTAATGTGTGGAAATACCACTTCTTTGATTTCTGAAATATCTAAGATGACATATCTAGGATGACCTTCCTACATCAGTGAACACTCACTTAGGAACATTCTATGAGTATCCATGAAGATGAGATTGTTATCTATCTCACTGAAGCAGTAGCTTCTGTATTTTACTTTAGATCAAAGTAAAAATAATGTGTTCTTCTTTTTCAGTAATTATTGTTAAATGTTTTAGACACAGCTCTCAGTATTTTCCTTTCCTGTTTGTGATGGAGAGTTGATCCAAAAGCCATTAGACTTGATGGGCATCTGTCAGATTTAATTTGAGTTGATTCAAATCTGTAGCAGTTCTGGTCACTTCTGTCCAGCACTGTATCATACACAATAAATAATTTTCATTTAGACACGAGAGTTGGTTGACATTCAAGCACCACTTCCTCCAAGCTCAAGACTGGTGCATCCCTAAGAGTAAGAAAACAGGCAAACGTGGCAGGAGACCCACATGGATGAGCAAGGAGCTCATGGAACAGCTTAAATGGAAAAAGAAAGACTATGAAATGTTAAAGTGTCTGGCCTCTTGGGAGGAGTACGGAAACACTGTCAAGGCATGCAAGGATGTGACAAGGAAGGTTAAAGACTACTTATAACTAAATCTAGTGAGGGAGGTCAAGGACAAGAAAGGCTTCTTTGACTATGTCAACAGAAAAATGAAGACTAGGGAAAATATGAGGAGGATGGTAAGAGAGAACAAAGAGAAGGCAGAATTACCAAACCCCTTCTTTGTTTCCAGTCTTTTCTGCTCAGACTACTTCTCGGGCATTCCAGACCATGGAAGCAAGAGATCCTAAGAAAGAACTTCCCTTTGATCAGGGAGGATCTGGTCAGAGATATCTAGGCAAACTTGATACATGCAAGACCACCTTGACGGGATGCATCCATGAGTGCTTAGGGAGCTGGAATAAGTGCTAAATCACTTTCTATCATCTTTGAGAGGTCTTGGAGAATGAGAGCGGTGCCTGAAGACTGGAAAAAAGCCAGTGTCATTCCAACTTTCAAAAAGAGCAAGAAGGTGAAGCCAGGAAACTATAGGCCAGTCAGCCTTACCTCTGTCCCTAAGAAGGTGGTGGAACAATTTATGCTGGGTGTCATCATCAAGCAAGTGGATAAATAGTTATCAGGACTAGTCAAGATGGATTCACCAAAAGAAAGTCCTGCTTGACCAACCCAGTAGCCTTCTCTGATGTCCTAACCTGCTCAATAGATGAAGAGAGAGCAGTGGTTGTTGTGTACTTTGACTTCAGCAAGACTTTTGACACCTTCTCCCATAAGATCCTTATAGATACGCTTAGGAATTGTGGAATAGACAAGTGGACAGTGAGGTGCATTACGTACTGGCTGTCTGGGAGAGTGCAGAGAACTGCCATCAGTGACACTGAGTCTGTTTGGACGCCTGTAGCTAGATGCATTCCCCCAGGGTGGATACTGAGTCTGGACTCATTCAACATTTTCATCATTGACCTATGAAGGGGTAGAACACATTCTTCAGGCAACTAAGCTGAGAAGAGTGGCTGACAGACTGGAAGGCTGCGCTACCATTCAACAATACCTGGACAGACTGGAGAGTTAGTCAGGGAAGAACCTGATGAGGTTCAACAAGAGCAAGTGTAGAGTCTTACACCTGGGGAGCAATAACTGCTTGCAACAGTACAGATTAGGGGAGGATCTGCTGGAAAAGAGCTCTGTGGAAAAGGACCTCCGGATAATCACCCTCATGGCCAAGAAAGCTAATGATATCCTAGCGTGAATTAAAAAGAGCATGCCTAGCAGGCCGAGGGAGTTGATCCTCACACCCAACTCTGCCCCGTTAAGGGAACATTTAGAATATTGTGTCCAGTTCTGAGCTTGTTCAAAAGAGATAGAGATCTCCTAGAAGTCCAGCAGAGGGCGAAAGAGATGATAAAGGGTCTGGAGAATCTCTCAAAAGAGAAAAAACAGGGTAACTTGGGTCTGTTCAGACTGAGGGAAGATCTTATAAATGTTTATTAATATCTAAAGGGACGTGGGAGGCAAATGGATGGAAACAGCATATTTTCAGTGGTAAGTATCAATAGGACAAGGAGTAATGGCCTAAAACTTGAACATAGGAAGTTCTGTACTAACATGCAAGGGAATTTATTTATTAAGGGTGACAGAGCACTGAAAAAGGCTTCCAGTGGCAGGGAATGACAACTCCACCACTACATCACAGGCAGCCTGTTTCAATGACTAACCGTTCTATGAGGAAACTCTTCCTGACTGCCAGTCTGAACTTCCCCTGGAACAACTTGATTTCCTCATGTGCTATGAGAAAAGAGACTGATACAGTCCTCACTGCAATGTCCTCTAAGGTAGCTGTAAAGAGCAATGAGATGACACCTATGCTTCCTCTTCTTCAGACAAAATCACCCTAATCTGTTCCTCATATGTCCTGTTTTCTTCACCTTTAAGCAGTTTTGTTGCTCTTCATTCCAATATACTTGTAGTGAGTGACTCAAAACTGAATATGAAGTTTGAGATGCAATCTCACCAGTGTGATTATTGAGGGACAATCACTTCCCTAGTCAAACCCTTCCCTTTTGACTCTCTACAACAAAGAATACAATTATTCTCTCTACTTAACACTGGTTATCCTCAGTTGAATACTACCATTAGCTTTAAGCACCACGCTTTAGGAAAGAACAAAATGATAAGGGTCTACAAGATAACAGAACATGTGGCAAGCATGTAAGAAAAAATAAATAACCAAATTGGCTTTGCTGGGGGCAAGAAGTGCATTCTTTTAATTATAAAGTCCCTCTATAAGGAAGTAATGAATGCAGGAGGAAAGGACAATTAGAAATTCGTTCAATTTGTAACAACAAAAAAAAAAGCTATAGAAAAGGTATTTTTTCATGAGAGAATACTCCAAGCTTTTGTAGAACTACTTTCATAATGGTTTTCATGAGCAGTTTAGAAAAATGTTTATTAGGATGGTAAAGCGATGATGAAGGTGATTTTTCAAGGTCTCTTCTAATCATAATTGCGCAGTTTACTTCTTATTAATTCAGTGTTAGCATGAGTGTATAGAATACAATAGACAGAATCAGGTGTGTTTATGAAATATAGTTTATACAATTGTTAACGTTTCATTAGTAGCTATCTCCCATAGGAAAAAAAAAATACTTAGAAAGCAGTCTTCAAAACAGAAAAGTGGAGCATCACTTCATTAAACAATAATTACAGATTTACACAGAAATAATTGTAACCAGATTTTTAAAAAGTATTTCAACTATGTACTTTCCAAACATAAGCAATAAATTGTTACCACTTACTGCTTAATTTGCAGTGCAATCAAATTCAGAAATATTGTGCATGGTAATTGTTTTACTCTGATGATGGATATGACACATTTTTGTACTGCACACTAATTTATATTTTAAGAAAATTCTTTTGAGTTAACTATTTTAGGCACTGCTGTCAGAGATTAGAATGCATGATTATACAAAACAACCAACCAACCAAGTGTTTAACGCTGGGGCCTCTAGGAAGTCTGTGCAGACTTCTAAAATTCTGAACCACTATAACACATCATGTGGCACATTTTCCCCTTTAATTACAAATCAACATCTTCCTAGTGCTGAGCCAAATACAAAAATCAAACTCCAGCACATTTCTGTCTATAAACAAGTGGTTTTAATGCCTCTGCAGGCATAGGCTCAAATCTGTGACAGATCATTTATATATCTACATGAGAGGATTATCTTCCCATTTAAAAGGAAAAAGACAGAGTGTTTTTGGAAATCTCTCTAATTGATTAAATTGTTGGGGGGCTGAAGCAGTCTCACTCAGCTCCCACCAGTGAAACTATCAACCTTTCATCACAGCTCATTTGCCTGAAGAGTTAATATACAACTATTTTTCTAATGCTATTCTGTGTAACTGATTTATGGTACTGATACTTGTTGGCCAACAATTTCACTGAGATAACACCAAATGTGTTCATGTACCAGCTGAATAACTGACTTTCATGATAACAGTGGAAACAATAACATCTCTTAACTCAGGTTAATGTAATGAACCATAAAAAAAAGCATAGCCCTTTTTAAATATAGCCCGAAGAGAAATGGTAGGATTCTTCTTCATAGAAAAAATAATAATAATAATAAAAAAACCCTTAAACTATATTTATGTATGTACGTGTGTATATATGCTTAACAGGAGTCTGTTGTACACTCCTTATAAGGGGTAGAAATTTGAGAAGAAGTGGATTTTTCAAAAGGGAATGTATACAATAAATAGATGCTACATTATGTAAATTAACTGCTATTGAGTAGCCATGTTAAGCAGAGAACTGAAGACGTATGTGCTATTTGATTTCTTATATTAAAAAAGGATTTGGAAATAAACCAAAAAGCTCTTCTGTTTTTGGATGTAAAAGTTACTTGTGTTTTTTAAATATAAATAATAAACAGTTACCTTTGAATAAACATACACTGGCTTATATTTTGGCTATATGTTTGAAATTAACACACAGAAATTGTTAAATGGAAAAAAATCACCAAAACGTCTTTGTGATATTTTTAAAGTTCCCATTAAAAAATATTAAACTGATCAGTTTTACAAAATTCTCTACCTGATTTGTTTACAAGTCCTACTACTCAAAGAGAATTGCTAGAATTCTTTAAGAACATATCTAGTCCATAGAGTTAAGAGAGACTATAAAGTATCATGGACATATTCACTGCTTTGCTAAATTGAGTGGGAACTCAGCAGGAAAGGGATGCTGAGTAGGTTTATGATCACAAGTAAGTATATGATTCTATTGAGAGGTCAATCATTAAACTAACTTTCCACAGACATTACATGCATTCAGGACCAACTCTTTAAGTAAAAGATTTTCTGATACTGAGGAATACCAAATCAACCATGCTTCCTAAAAGATTAAGGAACATTGTTTAAAAGACAAGCACAATCAGTCCTAAGCTTAAATACTCTGTGAGGATATTGAAGGGACCTCTATTCATTTCTTCATTTGAGTTTTACCTGAAAAACTAGTCTACTTGTTTACATAGTGACATGACCATGAATAACTCGCAGAATTAGAATAACTGATGCTGACCAATACTGACTAGTGGGTTCTGGATTGTCCTTAGTCTTTAGGAAGACTATCTCTGTTTGTCTAAAACACAACCGTTATATGCAATGATAAATTATCATTGCCAGTTTAGGAAAAAATCTTCAAGAAGCTGAGAGGTTCCAGTTTATTTAGAGTAACAGTAATTTCAAAGAGATAGCTGACATCATGTTTACAACTTGGATCAAAAATGCTGGCAGCTCTTTCTTGCACATGGAGTTGTGAATATTCTGTGCCAGAGAAGGTGGTGGATCTTGCTGTGCCTACATGCAGAGATTCTCCACCTTCTCCATGTGTGACTGCAAACCTTAGAACACTGTCTGTAAGCTTCTCTTCAATATTCATGTGTTGAAAATTAATAATATGGACACGTATCTTGGCAAGTAGGGAATTTTCCACCACTTCAGCAGATATGAATAATGATGGTAATCAGTACTGGTGCTCAACAATTTGTAGTATAATCTTGTGAGCCTAAAAAAAAAAGTTGCGTTATCCCTCAAATTTATACAGAATTGCTGAAAAAATTACATTTATATGCTTCTGTATGTCTTAGGGTCTCAAAACATGAACAATATAAACATGAAAAAGATTAGAAACATTAACAAAGTACTTTGAATAAGAATTTAATATTTAATCCAAATTTCTTCCTTACGTCCCCTCTGCCCTCCCCCCCCGAATCTTTTTTATCAGTTTCCTGATTTCATTTTCTACGTAGTATATTTTTACAGTCTAAATTAAACTTTAAAAATTTTAGTAGAATAAAACATAGAAGTCTTGCAGGTCAATTTGAGGTAATTGGCTTTTGGAAGTAAAGATTTCCCAATCCATTCCATTAAGTAATGTGATTATCACAGCTGGGCATCCCCAAAGCTGTCTCGAGCATGAATCAGTTTCTCTCCCTTCAGTCCCACATACACTACTGAACCATTCCCATCTCCCTCCTTCCATTAATGCTTTCCTTGAAATTATACTTAAAGTCATAAGAAATTCTCAAATATTGTCTTTGAAAAAGAAAAAAATCTTTTTTTTTTCCTTTTATTAGGAACTAATGGGAACTTCCAATCCTATGTAAATCTGAGAAATAGCCATGCCCATCATACCTACTTCATTTCAACAATGGAAACACAAGTCTGAAATATAATTATATATATAATTATATATATATAATTCCATAGAAAAAATTGAGAATTTTGACATGTTGCATGAATCCTGTCATAGCCCTCCTAAAATTTGAAGAAGTTCTGGCAAATCAATGTATGCGTTTATTTCCTTTACCTGGAAGTTAAAAATGTTCTTTTGAAGCTCTGAGCTTTTACAATCAAGGCAGTCTCAAATCACAGATCTTGATTACTGTACTTAAAGCTTTTTTTCATTTGGTCCGCTTTATCTTGCACATCCTGTTATGTATGATTAAATACTCTTGATCACTCATGAGCTCATGCTGAGCCGTATCATCTCACACAAAGCGTCACAGGGTAAAGCTATTCATGATCAACACTCACACAGAAAGCACTTGCCCCAGATTTATCTTTCTCTGTTATATCTGGAACTCTATAGTCAAAATGTGTGCAAATCAAGATAGAAAAAACAATTTTTTTTTTAACAAGTATTAGCAATTACCAATTTATAGAAATGAGCACAATGCCCATTCCAAAAATATTGTGGCAAAGGTCAGGTAGGGAGGTGTAACCATCTTCTGTAGATGAAAAGTTGTATTCTTAAGCTTCTCACCTGCCATAATTCTTTTTCTGTGGGGTTGAAGGTCAAGAAACAATACTTTCACAGGGAAAGCTAGAGGATTTTATTAAAAATGTACTATAAAGGGTATCTTAATTTCTTGTATGCAGTGAAAAACAAAGCTCTAGCTGTGTGGATTTTTTTTTTTGTTTGTTTTACAGTTTTTAAACAGGACTGCCTTTGTTTGAATGTCTGCTATATATTTATACATCTCATGTCAAGCAGAAGTGGGGTGTGAGATGAAAGTGAATCAAGGCCTGGAGCTAAGAGCTGCCTCAGGCCACTACGTCTGTTCACCTGTGGCTGTGTTTTCCACAGGGAACAGGACAGCTTTCCCAGTAGGGTGAAAAGATCCAGCACCCTTCTCTGAGAGAGTCTTCTCCATTCCTGAAGATGGCATCTCCAAGGTGACTTTGTCGGCTTCACAGGGTGCTGAGGAGCCTCTTACCTTCTGGGGTGTGTCACCTGCTGAAATACAAGACAGGTTGTGACCAGCAGTTCTTCCTCCATCCCTATGGCCATGAATGAATGAGTCTGGTTTTATTTCTCAGCTTGGGAGTACACTGCCTCAGGTATAGAAGTGCCTCAATTCTGGACTGTTGCATGAGACAAAGGGATAACAAGAGCTTGATTTGTCAGATCACAATACTTTTTGCACGTTTTCTACATCTAGGGATTTTCCTGTTCTTTTGGCTTTAAGAAGTGTTGTAGAATGAGCTGTATAGATTTCTTCCTCAGACATACATTTTAATACTACCTAAGACTCATTTTAAGAAGTGTTTGAGTTGTCTGGAACAATTTAATAGTGCTGTAAATCAGAAGTGGATACAAGACTTTGTTACCATATCCATTTAGAAGACAGACTCCTTAGGAGAGATGCATTGACATTATAGAAGTCAGCTCAAGAAAGTCCAATAAATATTGTCTGGGCTTGGTACTTTACTAATTCCATCTAGTTCCCATGCCACAACTGAATATATGGTGACTGCTGCTGACAATTTTTTGGTCCAGCAAATCAGTCCTTCAAATTTTTATGTTAGCTTGTACTGCAAGATTTTCCCAGGAGTCTAGATTACTTTCCTAATTTTCTGGACAGAGTGAGTTTTGCTTAAATGATTACATTTCCTTGACTTCATTAAAAATTTCTTCTGGGTGACCACTTTTTTTCCTTACAGTGAAAGCAAAACTTATAGATAAAATTATAAGAGAAGCACCGACTTTTATTACTGTTACACAACTGCTTTTATTGGAGCTGAAAGAAGAAAATATCCTTGCATATTTGTTTCCATCCTAGGATCCAAAATTCTTATGTAGGGTAGTCAATATTTGCTCCATGAATCATCTTTCTTAAACACAAACTTTTTTATAGGTTGCTCAGACACCACTGTAACAGTAATTTTTAAAATTTTCATTTTCTATCACCAGCTGCTAAGACGAGCAAAATTTCTTTTCATTATTTTTTTCCTGCACATCTTTCTTATAGTACTACTAAAAAAAACATCTACAGTATCAAAAGTTTTCAAATAAAGGTCAAATATAAACTTATTATAATTGTGGAAGTAGCTATAAATTTTCCTTAGAGAACAATATGTATTTTAAAAGTTTTCATTTTTATTTTCTGTGACATTTTTTTTAGGTGAATACTACAAATATTGTTTTGAAAACTATTTTTCATCATTTATTCTCTCATGCAACACCAATTTTGAATATGTTTGTAAATGCCCCATTTTTCTCCAACTTCTAGTTTCTCTTTCACTAATTCAGGATTAAAATCTTCAATTCTCTTTGCTGCTGAATAATGAGAAAGGAAACAGATGTTTTCTGTTTAAGATGTAACCTCATTATCTTATCATGAGTAACCCTTGTAGTGAATTGATGGTATAGCATTAACAAGCTTTTTGATTCGCTTTGGTTTTGCTTAACTTTCATCCAAATTTCCTATAATTGAAAAAGCAACATTTCTGTGGTCACTCAATACTCCTTACTATTACTTGATGCCAATAAATAAGTGCCACTGACCCAATAACCTGATTAAATACTAGAAAGATCAAGGTAATGTGATTTAGGCATAGATTTCCAATGCAGTCTGTATGGTCTTATATTTAACATAGATCTGAGAATTTAGACTTTATGTGATAGCTATGTTCCGTATTTACATTTAGCAAATTAATTTTTCAAACATTTGAAAACTATAATTTATGTCAAACCTACAGTAGAACATATGTGTCAAACATTTCAACCTCAGTCATATAAAATGAAGCTTCACTATCCCCTCTTTGAAGGTTTTTGCTTATTTCATTTTTAAGTGAGTAGGTGAGATGAAAATTATATGTTCCATTTCCCTTGGATAAATCTGATCACAAAATCACTAGTATCAATCCATAGATATTTTTAAACTGTAATAATATGATAGGTGTTGACTTGAGAGGTTATAATAATAAGTTCAGACTTCAGTACAATCTGAGCCTGCAGAAAAAGAAACTGATTTATGCCAGAGAATGTGCACGTGCATTAAAACCACTGCAGTTTTGAAAGTATTTCAAACTGCACCTGAATTAAATATGCAAAAATATATAGTGATGCTGGTAAACAATTTGCAAATGCCCTTTCTGGCTTGAGTCCCACACATTCCATAACCTACATAGTAGACCGGAAACAACCTGTTTTTCTGCAAAAGGATTATTAGCTATTTTCCAAGAAGGAAAAATAATCCAGTTTACAATCAGTTGAAATTTTAGTCACAATTTAGATATACGGTTTATGTAACCTGGAAGCTGAACAACAAATCGTAAGTTTGGTTTACTTTCTCCTCAGTGTCCAACTGTGAATATCATTTCTCCAGCTTCATCAGATGCATTCTGCTGATAAGGGAGAATAGGAATTACAGGTAATATGTCTCAGTGGAATCTTACACGAAAAGATGAAACAGTAAGTTTGTTGGGATATTAGCAAGAAGATTAAAGTTAAAACTCTCTAAATCCTTATGTATAAAACCTGACTTCCTACAATATTATACGTGGAACCTGGCAAAACAATTTCATGCCTGTAATCTGAGTTTCTGAGGCAACTCTGTGTAAAGTTCTTTAAAACAATAATTCAATGGAGGAAAATATTTATTTGGGTTTATCCACGAATGTTTTTTTCCATATTAATACATAAATAGGTAGATAATTAAAGTGACCATTTGTAGTGAAAATTTTCAATATTTGCCTCTCATGTTCCAGCTTTGTGGTGGTATGGTAAAGAAAAAAGATGCAGTAGTGACTGAATAAAAAAGGATGATAAAAAAAAAGACAAAGTTATGTCTATATGAAAGAAGGGAAAAATGCGGGTTGAAATGGCATAAAGAAAGTATGAATGAAAGACATACTACAGATTAGTGGGCTATAAGAGGAATATTCTATAAATTGTAAGCATAATAGTAATGGTAAATATATGCTTTTGCTTATCAATATATTCTTACTAAGATCAACAGTTTAGACATGAGATAAGAAAACACACAAAAAATATTTTACTAGTCTATGCTAAAAAATGGTTTTAAACAACATGATTCTGGCTAAAAAATAATCATTGTTCATGTAATAAGGCCATTCCCAAAGAAAATGGACACTAGAATCCAAATTAATGGATTAGAATTTTAGAATATAATTCTCTCTCTCTCTCTCTCTCTATATATATATATATAGTAGAATATAATTAGAATTATAGAATCCAAATTAAATCCAAATATAGAATATAGAATATATAAAATAATAATAAATAATAAATATAGAATATAGAATCCAAATTAAAATCCAATTAAATAGATGGCATACTGACATTGTCTATCTAGTTGTTTCCAAAATGGGAGAGATTAAAAGAAATACACAATGAAAAATCCCCAAAAGATTTTTCTGGATATGAAAAGTAATACAAATTGTAATTCCATTGTAAACATGGGGCTTTAAAAATCTCTCAGTGGAAGTTGTTATGAGCACAGACACTGAAACGAATAAGATTCTTGCTTCATAATCCTATTGTTTACAACTCTTCACCCAGTCACCCTCATAATACAACAGAATTTTTACCCCAGCTCTGAGCTTCCTTTTTTTCCCTTTTTTTCCATTTTAGTCACTGAGTTGTGATTACTTTCTGTCAATTATAGCCAAAAATATTTCAGTTCAGAATGCAATAGTACATGCACAAGCACACTGTGAAGATACTTCCTTCTTTGCCTTTCCTACCCTCTTCATCTATTTCATTTCCTCAGGATTGTGCCTCTCTATACATTTTTTATCTCACATTTTTCTGTAATGGAATCATCCCTTCATGTTAATTAGTCATTCGGTCTCCAGTTGAAGAATGGGGAAAACAGGCACAGAATTCTTAAAAATGCCACAGGATTTCATCTCAACATGTCCCCCTCAGTTTCTGAAACACAGTCCATATCCTTTGTTTTAGATCTCTTATCTATCAGTAAAATAAATATACTTCTCCTCCACAGAACCCAAAATGTTTTCCTTTCTTCTATCTACACTTCGTGTTTGACAAGTCATTGTGTTGTTGTTTATTTCAACTGTCTGCATCATAGAACAGTTGTGGACATTACATAGCCATAATTTCAGCTAAACAATTACACAGAGGATATCACCTCTGCTTGTATACATTAGCTCCTACAATGAAAGATGAGGTGGTCTGCGGCAAGGTCACATCCTCTGCAATGTCTGGAAGCCTCACTACTGCACAGCTCTGCCAAATCTCACCAGTATCATCCTGAGAATTAGGACTGAGTAATTGCTAAGCCAAGCAGCACTGCCAATAGTCAGACTGTTCAGTCTCAGCATGTTTATAATCCATGCACTGGCTGAAGTATGCATTGTCCAACCATACCCTTCTCCTTGTATCATATCGGCAGAGAAAAAAATGTCACTGGTTCATCCTTACTCAGTTATTAATCCTCACTTGAAATGCTAAAATATTATAAAATAAATATTTAAATAAATAAATATTATAAAATTATTATAAAATATTATAACATTGTAAATAGTAAAAAATAAAAAAAATCCATAAAACCCCCAAAGATATTATTGTACTGTACTGTACTAACAAGCCAAATATAGAGGTTTAGCTAATATTGTTGTTGATTTTTGTTTATTGTTTTCCTAGTGTATCTAACTTGAAAATTTTCCCTCATTTATGAAGTTACTAGAAACCTAAAAACATGGCTGTTATGTCATCAGCTTTTATCATCTAGTTTATCTGCAAGAAAAATATCCAATGCATTCTAGCCTTCCTGATTCAGAATCTAATTTACACACATGATTAAAAAATGATGCACAGAACTTGGTGGCAAACAGTGTGTATAGTTATAGCACATCATGGATGTTTTTGTGCACAAATATGATTGTTTTTAATATTGGTTAAGGATTATTTATTTATTTATTAGAAAATGTGGCCATCGTTACATTCATTGATTTATTGCTCTAAGTTTACTAAGGATATTTAGTAAATATCTCATTTAAACTCATAAAACTGACAAGCTATCTTAGTTGGATGTCAGCAACGCTGATACTAGGTTTCATAGTGAGAATATGGAACTGAAATTTTGCATTCTTTTGCATCCTTACAGTGCTTGACATGCTCTTTACTCAGGAAAGTTTTCCTTTTTTATGTCAAGAGATTTGTCTGAGGACACTTGACTAAAAGCTTCCCAAGGCAGTGAACCATTCCCAGTTTTGATTTCTGCTAACAGGGTCTTGTAAATGAACATAATTTTTTCTACACTGTCTTCAATAGGATTTTGAGCAGACCTGGGCAGCTAGGTGTTTGCAGAAACTTGAGATCCACTTTGATATCCCTACTGTCATTTTCCCACACTGCTGAGAAACATCTGGACAAACTGAAGGATCCCTAGACTTCTTTGCTGAACTAAGCCATCACATGATTTAATTTATAACACACTTAATTCATTGTTTCAGGATCCATTTAGTTAAATGCATTAAAACTCAGAGCCTATATATCCCTGTACTTGTGTGTTTAGTGAACATGATGCAAGTAAAATCTCTGTGAAATTAAGGAAAAGCAAACAAACAAATGATGCAGTTCATCTGCATATCCTTTCCACCTCTACTGGCTAGTTTCTAAAAGTATGTTTAAATCAGCATTTCTTGTGTTTTAGTTGAAAATCTTTTCTTGTACAAAATCATTAAGAACTTAGTTGGACAGAACTTCATCTCAAGTTCTTCCAGTGTGAATTACTAACCTGTCTTCCAAGACAGGTTATAATTCCTCTCATTCTCTATAACTATTATGACCAAGGACATGATAGATGAGGAGAAAAACAAAGCATATTAAAATTAACATTGAAATCATAGAAATATTGAAGTGGGATGGATGGGTCATGATCACATCATTTCTTGCTTACCACTACAGTTGATCTTATTAACTCATTCTGGACCAAAATATATTTTTTCTCCAAGTACACTGGTTCTGCAATTGCTTTGTTTTCTTTTCATTCTTCCAAAACATAGAGTAGAGGTCATTTTTTAACATCAACTACATACTTCCAATGGGACTAATTTCTAGAAACTGAAGGGCCTTTGTGCTGTCTCTTTCCTAAATGTCAAATAGCTAAGAGCAGCTTTCTTCCCTGAGTCAGAAAGTTCTTAAGCTTTTGCTAACTTTACAGCTGGCTCTTCATTTCCCTTCTGTTAGAGAAGTTAAGTTCTCTAGACGATGGCAAAAACATCTTTTGCTCCTTTTTTAATTATTATGATTATTATGTAGGTGTTTAGTAACAGTAATAGCAGTTTACTGCTGTTGAAAAATTCTTCAGAGCCAAGAGAAAACAAGGATTGTTTGCTCTAGATGCACAATAGGGCAAAATTAAAGATCAAATACTCTGCCCGAGAGCCATACATTCTTTATGATATTTTGAGAGGTTTTGTAATTCTTAAATTTCCCCTGTTAGTCACAAACACTTAATCCGACACTTTGGAGCCAATTTATACCTGTGGACGTCACTTGAGAAATGTTAGTGCCTTAAAATTTGTTTGCACTGAAGTTGCTTCATAGCCTTGTTGTCACTGTAAAAATACACGCACACATAAATGTATTACTTTGGAAAACCTTGTATCATTCTTGCAAACAATGATATATGTTTTCTTCCCTCATTCTTCTCAATGACTGACTATACTTGTAATATGCTGAAGCACCCTACTGCACAATGATAGCTGTGCAATTAGCTGTGTTTTAAACCTCAAAGGATTTATTTTTCTGAATTTCTAGATTGTCCTCATTTTGATATCTAGATTTGAGTAACATGAATGAATCTGCCATCAAATATTTCTTCAGAATAAAGAGAAAGTAGAACTAAAAAAATAAGGATATCATATACTACAAAATTGTACAATTTAATATTTAACCAAGACTGTAAGATTAGGCCTGCTTTCATGATAGCTGAGTTAACAGCATCCTGGGCTACACTAGGAGGAGCATTACCAGCAGGTTGAGAGAAGGGACTCCTTCTTCTCTGCTAAGTGTGGACTGGAAGCATGGATCTGCCTCTGTTGGGCTGGCAGATTCATCCCAATTCCCAGACACATTTCAGATGCTATTTCAGGGACAGTTTCTATTGGTGCTATAATTTTTTTTTTTTGGTTTATTACTCAGCCTGTACACATAGCCTGAGAGAAATGCTACCAGTGAGAAAATTAGTTCTGATTAAGAAAATATTTCAGACTGGAATGCAAAAGCATTCTGAATAGGTGTTCCTACCCTAATTCACTGGTGTTTTTTTATAAATTTAAAATCTTATTGAAATCTGTATGTAAAAAAGGCTCAAAGTGCTGTGTTAAAACTACTGAAATGAGAAGCTATCACATACTTTATTATTCTGAATTGGAATCCCCTTTCCCCTTGTAAGAGACTATTATTATACCACTGCCTCAAAGCTTGCTGATGAACACGTCCGAACATGTCCAAGCTAGTCCTGGACAAGGTTGCGAAATCCTTTATCTAAGGCACAAGCAGATGGGCACGTCCTGGGGCAACGAAAGAGAGATAAGCTGCAGCTCAATGTCCGCTGAACACTCTTTTGTTTGGTACTCATCTCCGTGGGGAGATTGCCATCTCAGGAGACGTTTGCCTGGCACACTAGCGCGGGGTTTGTCACGTAGACCGGAGGAATCTGGAAGATAAATAGAGGGGTCCTGCAGCCACGAAGTTGGGGTTTCTCTTTGGAGAGACTTCCCGAGCTGATCACTGCTGCTGCCTGGAGAGACCTTCTCTTAGGAGAGACCTCACGAGCTGATCACTGTTCACTGCTGCCCCTCTCGGGGTTGCCTCCCTCGCTGTTTCTCCGGTGCGGACCCCTCGCTGTTTCTCCGGCCGACTGCTTGCTGCTCAGTGCTGCCCGTCGCTGCTGCTGTTCTCCCCGCTTCTGCCATTCCCTGCTCTTCTGCCTCGGACCATCGGAACCGCTTGCAACCGGACCGCCCCTAAGATCCTGGCTGGAGACTTTCCCTGCGTTGTACAAATCCTTGCCTCTTTCCTACCTTTCCTACCGCTCGCCTTCCCTTCCCTATCACCGTTATTGGTAACAGTGTCCATCTTCCCCTTCCCCATGTCCCTGGTCAGTTTTGGTAATAAACTGGTCGGACCAACATTTGAACCGTTGTTTCTTAATCTCATGCTGGGTATACACATAATCTCAAGAACCTCATCTCTCTCCTTTATATTGGAGCGTGCCACCCCTAACGTTTTTGAATGCTTTTCACCATAAATAAAAATTTACTTTTCTGTAGGATTCAGTAATGTTGTGAAAGATAAATCAGATTCTAAACTCTGAAGCTTCTTCCTCAGCTTTAGATTCATTTATAATTTATAAAATAAAACTTATGTGAACTCAGCCCATTCTGTCCCTTTGCCATATTTGCTTACCATTTCTACAGTGACTCCTTGTCAGTAACATTATAGTAAAAATATAATATATTTGTTTCTTGTAATTTCATACAAGTTCTTCGAAGAAGCATGTCTTTTCACCCTGATGAACTTAAAGTCTTGTCCCTCTTCTTATTAGTAAAATCCGACCTTCTATTTGATTAGGTTTGTTTAATTTTGCATCAAGTCAGTACCACTGGAGATAGAAATAATAACAAGATGCATTTCAAAGCAGAGAAAATGGAAATTCTGTCTCCAGTGAGGAGAATGGAAAAGAACCATGTCTTTCACAGAGGCAAGATATCACCTCAGGTTGCTGCTCTGAAAATATCCAGATGGTTCCCTATGCCTTTCTTCTTTATTACTTTCTATCAGGTCATCCTCAAATAGATTCACTGCTCTATTTTTAGCTCATTCATTATTCCTCTTCATCTCCCTCTGTGGTGATAAAGGGACAGGTCTGGAGTCAGTGGAAGCAATTTGAAATGAATAGATGTGCTAGCTGACCTCTTCACGGCCACATCACAAGACAATATTTAGTGCCACTATTTATGTTCTACATTGAAGATTCAAGCTCTTAAATGACTTCAAGACAAAACTGTCATTTGGAGGTTACTACTGCAGCTTGTCCTACACTGCTGTTCTTGAGGCTATAAACTTGTTCGTTGTTAAAAAAAAAAAAAAAAAAAAAAAAAAAAGGATTTTGATTTTCAATAATTGTCAATCACAAAGAATCACTAAAATGTGATTCTGCCTACCTAATTTGTCAACAATTAGAGTAGATTGCTCTGGAAGTAATGACTCCTATTTACACATACAAAGAGCCAAACAGCACTAGTTGGTAGAAAAAAATCTCAGCTACAAAATAGTATTCTTCAGCATAGTCTCCACCATTAGCCAGTTCATGTGGCTGAGCTGGTCGAGGCTTTCTTCACTTTGTGATGTGACAGCTGTACATGGCTGTTCAGAACGCAACTTTTTCAGGGTGCTGTTGCTGCTGCTGAAACACATCACCCACCACCTCACTCTGCTCACATCCACTGTTTGGTCTCCATAAACATTCAAAAAATATTAGTGAATGTCAATGGATGTAACTTTTTCCACATGCAGGATTTCAGTTCCCTACTTTTGCTTTTTACACACTTCCATGACAGACGTCATTCTGTCAGACTGCCTCTCTGCTGCCATCTGTTAGTAACAAAATGCACGGAAATATCGGGAAGGTTCAACATCTACTGTCATAGCACCAACATCCACCTCTGATGTTGTGGGCCAACATAATAAAACTGAGTTATTAGTTTTGGAGCATATATCATATAGTTAGACAAGTCATTTTCCAGGTTTGCCTACATCTGTCTTTTGACTGGAGCCTCTGCTCCAATCAAACCCGAATCAGTTCAGATTAAACATCCTTATGGGTAAACTGAGGTTGGATGTAGTCTATTTAGACTAAAAACCAGCATGTCTAAGTTCTGTGTACAAGAAATGCATGTATATCTAGCTTCTAAAGTATTCCCACTCCAGGAGAATGCGCTTAGTATTATAAAAAGAAAGCAGAGAGACATTTCATACTTTAAATTAACCAGTGGTGAACATTTCACTTTGTTAGTAGTCTTAGAAAGCCAAAGATAAACAAAAAAATCTTTTACAAAGATCTATGGCCACTTAAAAATTAAACAAAAAGTTGTATGATTGTATAAAAGAAAAATTAAAGTTACAGAGAAAATACAAGGTTACTATTAACTAAATTAAGAAAATTCAAAATTTGTCAAGGTCTTGACATTGTGCCTCTGAACTCTCTTTTTCTCTATGGAAAAGAAATGATGGATAAGGTATTCACTCTGGGAATCAAAGAATCAGTCGAAGACCCAATAGGCTAAGAAGTCTGCAAAGTCTAACCTCTGCATTTTAGCAAAGAGAATAAGATGTTTTAACTAAAGAGGTTCCAGATTCAAGAGACTGTAATAGAAAAATTCTAGAAAAAAAATCACAGTACAGCAAGCTGTCCCTACTTCCTGTGTTCTGCTGTCTTGTTGTGGAAATGACAAATCACATCTGCAGGATTGATGTTAACAAATATGAATGAGTGAATGACATTAAGATGACTTTTTTTTTCTCATCATATTCTAAAAGTTGATTACTGTATTCATCTTGGAAAATATTTCAGAAGGTTGAATGTTTGCCATTTTTATCTGTCAGTTAACCTTTTCTATAGTAAAAACTCTCCAAAACCTATGATATCACAGCTTTGGAAAAATTTTACTCAATATTGTCTTTCAGCAATGTTACAAAGAAGAAACACAGGTAATGAAAGACAATTCTGAAGTAACTGAATGTGTTCTTATTATTTATGTATGTACTAGATTGAGTAATTTCATTTACATATATGAAGTGTATAAAATATTATATTCATTTCAGAAAGAAAGTAAAGAAATTATTCCATTAGGTAATTTCAGTTTTAGGCCCTTTCATTTTGAAGAGAAGCAGTCTGGGGTGATGAGTGGGAAAAAAATGGAGGGAAGGGTGCACAGTAGCCCATATTCCAGTATGTAACTTCACCGGGAACTCAGCCCTTTTGCAAATCACACAGACTCATTGAAAATCCCAAACACGAAGCTGGCAAGAACTTTCTTTGTTGGAAGGATTCAGAATTTTTTACTAGCTAGGATAGAACTGAGTTTTTGTTTTGTTTTGTTTTGTTTGTTTTTTCTTGCTTATTTGTTTGTTTTATAATATTTCTGCCATTCTGTGTGTATGTTTATATCTGTGTATAAACACCTGTGAAACAGACATGTGACTGCATTTATTCCCTTTAACACGAACAGCTTACTTTAATCAAGTAGTTCTCAGACATTTCCAATTTAATCATAAGCTGCTGTTAGCATTTTTATGAAGTCAGTTTCCCATTATGCAGTGTGTAAAGGGCTTAGATGCAGGAAACCCTTGCTTGCCATTACCTCAGTAGTGAGATGAGTAATAGATATACCATTTCTACTCTGAGCAGGATAGCACGTCTCATCACATGATGAGTGTCACGTAGTGCTCTCCTTCAGTCTGGGAAAAGAAAGAGTCAGGTTGGATCTGCCAAGCTGTGCCATGCAAATGCAACATTGCTGTTTCAGTTTTGAGACAGTTTTCAAAGCTAGGCATCCCACTGGTGCAGTGCTAGCCTAATCAAATATATCTCAGCAAACCAAACTGAACACTTCTTTATCTGAAAAACAGAAACTCATGAGAACAGTTTCTACTTGTGTCTTTCCAGAGGCTTCCTTTGATCCAGGAGGCCACTCCTCTGATGGGATACGGCTGTGTATGAATTATCCCCCCCCACACCTCCCCCCCCCAGAAAAACAGTTATACAATAACATTTACTAACCACTGCTCTTTTGTGTAACTTTTCTAATAGTGATGTCCTGTGGTGCACTTTCTTTCCTTTCTTAAAAAAGAAATTAAATAATTTGGAAATTTTTCCTCCATTATGTGAAATTGACCTGTATAGTGTAACATTGAAGAAGGATCATATCCAGCTGTGCTTTAAATGTTACACAGATTTTACATAAGCTTAGTTTGGAGTCTGTCCTGCTGAGTTAATATAAGTACAGAAAAGCATACAGTGCAGAACACCTAAAGACAACACTGTAAGAACAGACTATAAATTCATAAAGCAGCAACATGATGCAACATCAATTATTAGAAAAACATGCTTAAACTATGTCAGAATGTAAGACAATTAACAGAATGCATCAGTTTCATTAAGCCATATTATCATCAATCCAACCCCAACCTCATTTTATTAGAGAAAAGTCATGAAATTCATGGATGATACTAAGAAAGCCTTCATGTTGATTTTTTATTTTCTTTCTTACTTTTGATAGGCAAAGAGGTGAGATTGTGTAACAATCACATGAAGAACCAATCAATGTTATGTTAATGCGTATGAACATGACTACATGATCAAACTATGTTCATTTTCATGGCACTGGTCTGTAATTGAATCAAGGTTGCTATTTTTTTCACATTTACAGAATTATTGACACCTTTTCTGATTTTTGCCATCAATTGAGGAGTTTCTGTCTTAGGTAAACTTTTGTTAAGTAAAGACTGCTTTGCACTCTGTGTGACTGTAAGCATCTGTGAAATACATTTTGAGCACCATTTTAACCATGATCTGTTTGCTCCTATTTGTAGTTACCATTCTTTTTCTTTCTTTGTATGTCTTTAAAAAATCGTTTTCTTGTATTTCATTTTCATAATATTCAAAAATGCCATCTTAGGTGATGCTTTCACAGTGAGATCTAGGCAATTTCTTTAGAATCCCCTAAAGTATGCAAGGTATTTTTCATCTTCCTTCATGATAATTAGAAAGTTCAAACAAGTAAAAAGATCAGTGAGGGAACCGACAACTCAACAAGAAATGGACTTATAGGATAGAAATGAAAGGATGCTGAAAATTCTGATTCTTAAGTAACTAGAGGAAGAAAGAATGGTGCCTCTTTTGTACCACAAAGCAAATTTTCCTATAATTAATCTGAGTTGTTACATTTCTCTGCACGGTATTACCAGTTTTCAAAATCAGCCTGCTTTGCATTTGTAGCTCTTTCACTGATCTGCCTTAAGAACAGAAAGCTGAACTCCTACGTTCTTCTTTTTAGCAAGACTCATAAGACAGTTTCTGATTAGCTTAAAAGTGGAATTTACAGCTGCTGACTAATGATACAATCCTTATTTATAGGAAAAAAAAAAAGAACAAAAAAGAAGAAAAAAAAACCCAGCTGCAATACAAACAATTCCTGAGAACAATCTGCAGTAAGTTTTCATGTTTCCTTTCAAAAAAAAAAAAAAAAAAAGAAAGAAAAATAAAGGAGAAAAAGTATCTATTGTAAACTGGTCACTATAGCTACCCTATAAAATCAGTGGAAAATGAGAGAATTTTTCAAAAATGCATTTGTGGCTCTTTAATTCCACTGAAGCCAATGCAAAAGTAGAGACTCCTCCAGATATTAACTTGGATGCTCTGAGACACTTTCTGAAGTCTCTAGCTCTTCTTTGAGAGCTGTGAGATCTGTCAGGATATTACAGACTATACCCTGGGGCACACCTATAGATCATACTCTCATCTCTCCTGAAGCTCTGTTTTAAGACAGAATTAATTATCTGCTGAGGTGCCTCTATGTTTTCTATGGGCTTAGAATGATTGGAGGGCAACTACCTTTTCCTATACTCCAGCCTTTTTATTGAAATATATTTGGCAAGTTCAGTTTCAGTCCACATTCATTCAAGTCTGCATGTAGTAAAGAGAATCATGATTGGAGATGCATGTAAGTTCAGTTTCACCAGAAGATCCAATTTGTGATCTTCTTTCAGAAATAAAAAGACAGAGCCTCTTTAATAACTCTTAGAACCACTGCAGTATATTTTATATCGGAGAAGAATTTTTACAATCATTATCTTAGCTTTCTCTCCCAAAACTGTCAACAAAGAGAGAACAATGAAACTTATTTATTAAACACCTGCATTTAAAGATCTGTTTGTGAAAAAAGCTCAGAGCAATAAAAAGAATACAGCTAACAAGTATGTGAAAAGTGTACTTTTCTGTAAACATTTTAAGGTTCCCTGATTTCTGTTTTGTCATAAGTAAATCTCCAAACAAATGTAAGTCAGAAGGCGATTTAACATCATGGTTAATTTTAATGGAGAAAATACAGTTTATAAATGCTGCAAAAAGCATGGCATGCACGTACATTTGAAAATTATAATTTCTCTTAGTTATTTTCAAAGGACCCAGCTTGGAAGTGTTATTCAGAAATTTTAGGTGTATTAAATTCAATAATTTATCTGCTTTAATAGCAGAAAGTATATTATTAATAAAATCAGTGCAAATGTTTTCAAGTGATAATTTCTGTCTTACTGAAATAATGAATCTCTAATGATGATACCTTAAAACCTCTATCAGGTTTTCAAATAAATGAATGATTCATTCAGTGTCTCTTTGGTATGTCCAGTCCATTTAAAAGTTTATTCAGTAACACTGTTTGTTTGCTATTACACATTTTGATTGCATGCCTTTGCAGATTCTTGTTAATTCCAAGTACGTAGGTCACTCTGATCATAATGCCTATTATTTCCATGGAAACTACAAGTGATATAAAAACCACAATAACACTAGTTGACAGAGAAAATTTCCAGCAACAAATTACTAGCTTTCAACATAGTCACCAATGTTGGCTAACTTACATGGATGACCTGATGAAGACATTCATCACTTCATGGTGTGAAAACAGTGCACAACCAGCCAGAACATGACTTGTCTATCACATTGCTGTCACCACTGCTGAGATGCATGACCCACCCTCACTCTGTTCACATCCACTGTTTGATCACTGTAAAAGTCCAGCAAACATCAATGAATGTCAGTGACTGTAATTATTTCCACATGAAGTAATTAAATTCCACACTTCTACTCCTTACAGACTTCCATGTCAGAAGCCATTTTGTCATACTGCAACAAAACATAAGGAAATATGGTTGGGAAGTTTCAACCTCTCCTGCCATTCCACCAACATCCACCTCTGATGTAGTGTGTCAACATAATAAAATATAAGGCATTTGTTTTGTAGCAGT
Organism: Oreortyx pictus; assembly: GCA_036925125.1. NCBI lineage: Eukaryota > Metazoa > Chordata > Aves > Galliformes > Odontophoridae > Oreortyx > Oreortyx pictus. The sequence continues at coordinate 163,226,578 of JAUPFR010000001.1, forward strand.
CCTTACATATGAAAAGAAGTGGGTTTTTTTGTTTTGTTTTTGTTTGTTTTTTTTTAGATTCTATTGAAAATTCTATCTTAATGTAGTCTTAGTGGGGTAAGTAGTCACTTCAAACTTACCATCATTTTTATCTTTTTTTTTTTAATAATATAATTTATAAATATTTTTTTACTGTGCTTATGAAGTAGGTAGTAAACAGTTCTATGGCCATTAAATGAGTAAATACATCAGAATGAAAGCAAAGTTAGACATTTAAAAGAAAAAATACAACAAAATGACAAATATAGGGCTTGCATCTATCAAGAAGGAAAGAAATCTGCGTTGAAGGAGTCCATCACCTGGTCCTGCTCTGATGGAAGTAGTGGGAGGTCTTACAGTTATTAATAGATCAGATTAAATTAGATTAGATTAAACTTGGTGATAGTACATGAAATAATTACTATTAATTGATTCTACTTTCATTCCGTTCTGGAATATAAAATCATATTGTATTATATTTTATAGTTTTTTTCCTACCTTTTTTTACTTCCCATACCAACTAACTTAAGTACTAAATCATTGTCAGAAAAGATACTGGTTACCCAACTGATGACTGTTATAGAAACTGTAATTGAGAATATTCATCCATTGTCCTTCACTCAAATGGAAGGTACTTCACAATTCTGTAAAACTAAATGAATTGCAAAATAAAAATATTTTCCTATTTGATATACAAATGAGGACATTTTCTTTTGCCAACATGCCATATAAATTATTGTGAGCCGTAATAAATTGTTGGGTTTTTTTTAAATATATGTCAAAGAAATAAATCTGCACAATCTCACAATTAAGTACAATACCTACTGTGTTAATACTTTCCTCTCTGTGTTCCCAAATAACTGCACACCACATCAGCAAGTACCTGCTGTTGTTCTAAGGTGAGTGCAATGTTAAATTAACTCATATTTGACGTTCGTTAACAGTTCCTGACAATTATTCAGTTTCAGTCTGCTACAAGGGTAGAGAGGTATAGCTATGATGTCACAATCATTACAGTACTGTGGACAAGGGGTAGATAAAATACCATGCCTTAGATTTTGCTTCTGTTATATTTATAAAATATATAATAACTCAAACAGTGGGAAATTAGAAAAAAAAAGGAAGAAAAAGAAAGATTTTTTTTTGCTCAAATTTGATAGTTTATTCTGCACACAATGCTTGTGGTTCTTTCGGAAGTAAAAATTTGTTTTGTTTAATGGCTTATAAAATGACGCTAATGATCTTGCCTCCTTAACACCATTGGCTCAGGGGATCATTTGAGAAGAACTCAGAGCAGCAGATGTAATCCAGGAAGTTTACACATTCACTTCTATATCAGCAGAGAATATGTTGTACATCCCCAGATTTTAAATGTGGAAAGAAATAGAAATCTTGTTCCTCACAATAGTTTATCTCTTGAAATGCTTGACCAGGTTACTTAATGTGATGACACTGTCATGTTTACACATATAAATATCACTGGGAGAATGCAGTGTTTAGTGAGATAAGGACAATTTGGGAACAATCCCTTCAATTTTTTATGTCCTCATATTCCCATATATCTTAATTCAAGGAAAATTCGCACTAGAAATTGTGGTATATGTTTTCTACTTCTACACATGGTTGGAATGGAATGTTACCCATTGACATTTTAGCAGGCCAGTTATTCCAATCCCAGACTGATTTTTTTTTTCACACTACCTAATAAAAGTAGAAAGCAAATGTAATTTTATCTTTCCAAATTAAAAAAAAAAAAAGTTTTTTCTAACCTACTTCTCAATTAAGAATACAGATTGTCATTAAAAAATATATTCTCCACTAAGGTTTCTTAAATAAGAGACAATACTTTTCAAAGGTTGAGATGTTCTAGTCAGTATTTCTCCCTGAGATAAAAGAAGAGGAAAAAGTATTTTTTTTTTCCCGATAAAGAAGATTAAAAGACTACTCAGGTAAAATCTTCCCCATTTTCTGCCTTTTTTTTTTTTGTTTGTTTCAGGAGAAGAAAAAACATGATCATGTTGTCTTGAGTTTAAATGCAGAACAATCCTTTAAATCCTCATTATTCTTAAGATTATAGAGATTACAAGTCTACATGGTACTTCCTGAAAACTGATGCAAAGAATTCACAAGAATGTATCTAAGAGGCCAAGAGCTATTTCTTTCAAATACTGAAAGAAAAAGAGGAAAAATTGGATAGAACTTTCTGCCATTCTGTCCTCAAAGCAGTGAAGATAAACATGTATAAGAGGACTTTAAGTGTGGGAATACAGGAAAGGATATTTAGAGCAGAAGCCGTGGAGCGGGATAAATAGCATGAGAAAGGAAGGCTGAGAACCGAGGGTAATCCAGAAGGAAAGGAAAACAAGTTCAAGTAAACTGTGTGATGGTAGACCCCAATTGGAGGAAGAGTGCATGGCCTGGAATGACTCATGACCCTGATTGGATAAGCGCCTGTGTGCATGGCTAAGGAAAGTTCTGGGGAGTATTTTGTTGACATGTGAAGGTGGGTGGGAAAGTTACAAGAGAAAACTTGTGAAAGGGATAAGGGGATAAGGGAAGTTAAAACCTGTAATAAACAGTTTGTATCGTACACATCTGACTCAGTGCCTCATGTGTCGCATTCAAGTAGGCTACTTAATAGAAAATATGCTAATCTATATATAACAGATTCAGCTGCACTTTCAAGCATACCCCTGTACTGGGAAGATACAAACCAAAGAGCAGGCTGCTCTTTGGCAATACAGGCTTTACTCAAACACTCATCTCTTCTAAAATTTTGTCTTTTGCAGTTTTCCTTACTGCAGTCTATGGTCATTTGAGTTCAGAATCTGGTTTACTTTTGTACAGAGAAGATCCTGGCAGTAAACCAGTAAACTTTCTAGAGCAACACGTAGCTGCTGTACACAATTATTTGCTGCATTTTCAAAGTTATTTCCAAAATTTGCTTTGAAAAGTGCTCTAACAATCAATTCTAGCATTGTTTTGTCTATTTGCCAAACACGCTGCATTTATTGGAGTAGTTTGCATCAGTTTTTCTTTCAGGAAGTACTAATCATGTGATAGCTGAAAGCTGAGTTGAGTTCTTGGCTCAAACTATATTTAGAAGAAAGTGAATTGAAAGCAGTGATGAAATGGGTGTTGATTTAAAAAATAATGTCTACTTTCTAACATAGCAATCAGAAATGCCCAGCCATCGCCTGAAAATACCCTGATTGTGGAACATCTGGATGCTTTCTATGGTAGGAAAGAGCGGAGAATGGCATTGTGGAAGCTTTTTTCAGTTGGTTAGTGCTTGTTTTTTTTACTGTCATTGTTGTAGTCTTGTTTTATTTTTTGTTTGTTTGTTAGTTTATTTCTAATAAACGCAAATTTGGTTACATAGAAAGCAATACAAAAGACCAGTACTCTTTATTACTTTTCAGAAATAACAAATTGTCCCTTCCCTTCCCTTCCCTTCCCTTCCCTTCCCTTCCCTTCCCTTCCCTTCCCTTCCCTTCCCTTCCCTTCCCTTCCCTTCCCTTCCCTTCCCTTCCCTTCCCTTCCCTTCCCTTCCCTTCCCTTCCCTTCCCTTCCCTTCCCTTCCCTTCCCTTCCCTTCCCTTCCCTTCCCTTCCCTTCCCTTCCCTTCCCTTCCCTTCCCTTCCCTTCCCTCCCCTTCCCTCCCCTTCCCTCCCCTTCCCTTTTCTGGCTCACTTTACATTCTTTTTCTTGATCAACTATAAGATAATATTCTAATGAAGTAGAAATAGGGAGAGAAAATTAAGTATACTGGGTTGCTTTGCCTATGTATCTGCCTATGTAATTTAACAGTGCCATTTCTAAACAGACCAAGAGGTGGAAGTCATGGAAACACAAAACTCTGATCACATTTTGTGGAATTTTGGGAATGAAGGTCAGAGACCAAAATTAGATCTCACTAAGGAAAAGCAGTGATGAATTCCTGGATAGTTTTTGGAAAAAACCAACACATCTGAAATGCTGAGCTACTGATAATATATGCTGACACTGGAGTATTAAGAAAAGAAATGTCCAGCCTAGTATTTCAGCAAAGGGCTTATCAGAGATAACTAGACACTGCCTGTAGAAAACGAGCTGCCACTCATTCTGCAGCTCATGGGAACATTATGGCTTTAAAACACTATGCTCTTTGAAAAAATAAGAAGTCACCATTTTACCAAATCTACTAGTGCTCCTTCTGAAAATACATCTAGTTTTCAAGACTGTGTGTCTGTTCACAAAATTGTTATACTATTTATCTGAGAATTTAGAAATATTGTATATAAAGCAGGTGAAGAATGAAGTCAGTTTATATTTCCATCCATTAAACAAAATGTGATACAGGTATCAAAAGACTAAAAGATTTTTCTTTTCCTTCTCACTCTACCTCTTAATTTTCCTAGAACATGTGTGGTAGGAGTCCCTAAAATTGGTAAAATTAATACATTTTATATTTTGTTAACATAGGACAGTTTTCGATACAAGGAGCTGAGTATTTCATTATGCTTGTTGGGTACTTTTTATGCATAAATTGGGGTCTAAATGGATTTATACGTATGCTTTTTGAGTATTTACTTCATAATTTTTCACTGGAGTTGGGAGAGATTATTAGCAGAGAGCCAATAACAGGACACTGTGGTTACCTTCGAAATGGCAGCCCCTTATCTCTAAGCTGAAAGCTGAAGAGTGAGTTTTCTCAGGGAGGATTATAACGAAGCAATAGAATACCCACTGAAGGATTTGAAGGATTTGAAGTCTTTCAAAATAATTAGTTGACTAAGAAATCCAGAGCTTTACAAATGGAAATCCTTAACATTGATACTTGAAAAAGAAAACAGAAAAGAAAGCAGGAGGATGAGCTCTGCACAGGTCTTAAGATTTTCAAATGAATGAAAAAAAAATCTCTAAAAAATTGAGGCTTGTTGAGATGGAGTTTTTCAGTAGAAGCTGTTTTTACTTTTCCAGAAATCTATTTGCCACCTGGCATTACTTGAGTTACGTCTGGTTGTTACAGAAATTATTTGAGATCTCTTGACTCTGAATAGGACTCTGGTCCTGTTTCATCTTTGTTCTGACCCAAAAAACGTTAAAAAAATTAAAAATGTAGGAGAGTAACTTTCAGAATCACCCTTTTGTTGGAGCTCTGGAAGCAGGGGCATTCTACTTTCCAGTTTATGGGAGAGCTGGCATGAGAGAAGAGAATCAAGATGCAGATGGCTAATGTGCAGAGTTCCATCCCATTGAGCAGGGGCAGATGACAGTGGTCACATATTCTTTGAATAAAATATCTGTATTTACTGACTATCCAAATATCCTGTAAGTAATCATGTTTTTTTCTACTTCTTCATGCCACATAAGGCCATGATTTCTTGATACATCTGTATCCAGAAATGACTTCCAGCTCACAGTGCTGGAAGGGGTTGGACTCCATGATCTGTGGAGGTCCCTTCCAACCCCTACAGTTCTGTGATTCTGTGTGATTCTGTGCTTTTTGTTGGAGTAACAGAGCTACTGTCTGTGTGGATTACTTAGAAATGGTCTGGACAATTGGATTCTTATTTCTTATTTAAATGTGGCATAACTGCATGCTCAACAAGAACAGTCTAATGTCATTAACTATTCAGTTTTCAACTTCTATTTAATTCTTTTTTGATTGAAGTGAAACACAGATTGTTTTTAGAAGAAAAGTAGCTCTTCAACCACTGAAATTAGTGACACTGTTTTCATTTACTCCAAAGATTTTAAGTTCAGTTCTCAAACACAGGATCTAAGAGCACACTAATTACTGTTCGGTACCACACATATATGCGAAGTCTATATTTTTCAGAAAGTATGAGAACTAGAAACTCAACTGTTTGAGGTCATTATTTAAGGCAAAACTTGGTTCTTACACTTACTGAGTAATTTTAATACATCATAGCACAGTGCATTGAATAGTGACTGAACTACAATCGAAGTACAATTCCTCTAAAAACAAAAAACAAAAAAAAAATCCTCAGTCTTGCAAGACTGAGTAGAAGAGTAAGTATAATCACATTCATAATGAAATGTTTGTGTAAGGGCGCATCTAGCATAGCTGTGAATAGAAAAATCTTCTAGTCTAACAAATGTACTATTCTATGCCTTTCTCACTGAAGATGCTCAGCTGTTACAGAGTAAGAGTAACTCCCTGGAGAACTACATGCTAGCTAAGGGTAACTGAGAGGAATGTAAAACAAAAGGAAAAAAGAATTTACATTTTTTCACCAGCCTCTGATGCAAAAAGTACAAGTTTCAATTATTTTGGACCGTAAATTAAAACAGTAAATTTTTCTGCATTAGTTTTCAATAGTATTAATATGGACATTTGCATTAAACAAACATGTTAAAATCTAGCAAAATGAATCAATTCCCGGTACATGAGGTGCAAACATTGTTCCAAGCTCCATACAGACTTTATGAACAGCCATTTCTCCCTTTCCATTAAATTCTCACATAGATGGTTCTGCTATTTATTTCTGATCTTTCATCATGTAAACCATTTATAATTCTTATTTCCAAGGGAATATAATTCTGCATAAAGAATTTGTATTTTAATTTGCCTAATTTAAGCACACAAGTTTTTATTATTATTACTATTTCTGACTTCCTTTCAGTTTTAATTAATAGGGTTGCAATATTATTTAAAACTTTGAAGTTACACCACTCATGTGCAGCCTACTGCTGAGTGTTTGTGGAGTCTATGCAGTGGATCTGAGCACAATGAACCAGCGGGTGGTGCATTTCAGCAGTGATGACAGAAACAGTGGGTCACTTCCAGTGGTACAGATTGTTGTAAGAGCAGCATGCAGGCTCTTGTTCGTTGCTGGCAAAAATGCAGCACTAATGGTGATGACTATGTTGAAAAAGAGTGTTTTGTAGTTGAGAATTTGCTCTGTTAAGCTGTGTTATTGTGCTCTTTGTATCAGTTGTCATTTCCATGGAAATATATAGACGGCATTACTTTCATAGTGACCTCTGTATATGTGGCCCAAAATAATTCCTTTTCACTCAGTGCAGCAGGCAAGCCAAAAGGTTGGGTATCCATGCACTACACCTTAGATTTTGTTCCTCCATTGTTTTCCTAAACAATTTATATCTTATTAATAAATGAAAATAATTTTCAAAATTTTCAGGAAGATAAATGTGTTCAGATGGTTTCTTGACACCATGAAACTGTCAGATCTAAGGCAGTATACAAGCTAATTGTCCTGTCAACATTTAAGGCAGAGTTTGGAGTGGAAATTACTAAAAGGATTTTTTTTTCCATTTCTATGTCTATTTAGAGTTGAAGAGACCTGGAGATGAAGAGCGGAAGTTAACATTCAAGTTGTCCTCATATATCCAACTGACGATTACTTTTAAATGACTCAATATTTTGATGAAGTAGTACCTCTAGACATTGAAACAACTAAAATGTTTATCATACCTGGTTATGCATGATCTCCTCAGTTGCTAGTGTTGCGACTAGGATACAAAAACTTATTTACATCAACTACCCTGTAACAGTTGACTGACAGGAAAAATCTTTTTCCCTTGAGAAGTTACTGGAAGTACCTTTTCAGTAATACTCCCTGCAGAGACATACTGGTAGAATGAAAGACAAAAATTCAGCCATAGTAATTTCAAAGTTAGCAAAAAGCAAACTGTCATGGTTATATTGATACTCCAAATCATAACATCATGTAGTGCAGTGAGAGTAGAAGAGTTAATGCTCCAGCTCCGTGGATCATCAGTAGTTATGGGTATACCTGTCTCAGAAGAGAAGAAGAACTATGTTCCCCAGAAGACTTTGCATTGCTTTGCATTTTTCCGTTTTCCACTCAGAGGGAAAGAGAAAAACTTTTTGCGTGTCCCAACACTCTCTTTGGATTGACCCAGCAGTGGGTGCTCACTGCTGTCTCACCTTCAGCATTTAGCATAAGGCCTTTGGTTTTGTCAAAAACTCTCTTTTGCTCATTTTATTTGATTTATTAGCTTCAATTCCAATTATATTGTATTATATTGTGTTATTTTGCTTTCTGATATCTTATTTAGTAAATTAGCTTTCCTCCTCAGATCATTGCTGCTGTTTTGTTTTTAGGCCCATTTCCTTTTTCCCTTTTCCCTTTTTCCCTTTCCCCCTTCCCTTTTCCCGGTGCATGGGTCTGTGGGTCCCCTGTTCCAGTTGTCACGGAACTGGGCCAAACCAGCCTGTAAACTGTTCACACAAAGAAAAACCTAGATCCAAGTCCATCACTATAATTGGGCATCTTTCTAGATTCATCAGGCTTTGGATTAGGCTGTAAAAGTGACCATACTAAAGAAGATAAATTAAAGCCAATAGCAGGAGTAAGTTGCCTCTTCCAGATTATGAAAACCAGGTACAGGCAAGGAGCTGGGAGAAGAAAAATCCAAATCAAGCCTTCCAGATTGTTTTCTGTAACAAATTATTAAACAAACTTATGAGCACTCTATGTAACTTACAAAATTCTACTTATTTAATAAAACTGTCATTTAATATTTTCTAATTCAGGACTCTAATATTAAATTTTACCTTACAATGACAATGTGCATCATATAAAGCTACAGATACTTTTTTTTGTTAACTTGAACTTTTTTCTAAGAAAAATATCCATTTTGATCTGCCAGTTTCATGCTAGACTCCACAGAATGAATTTCTGAACTGTTCATCCTTTTGATTCTTGGTTTCAAGGGCCTTATATCATTAATCATATCATTTCACTTGGAATCAAGTTGCAGACATATATCTCCTAGTCGTAGGAGTTAACTTGCTCCAGAAGATTTCTCAGTCACCTCTGGAAAATCGTTACTTCGAAGGCACCAGAGTTGTCAAATAAAATAAGAAATAAAACCAGGTTAAAAGATTTGGAAGGGAATAGTCAAACAACTGTGTTTTTTTGTTCCAAATAGAGAAAGTATATTTTTACTTTGGAGAAAGAACTATATTAAAGTTTTTACTACCTTTGTTTGTGTTATTCTCAAGCAGAAACAGACAGTTTAACTCTGTAGGGCCCCACTCTTCATTCAGTTCTGATCACTTCTCTTTCACTTCCAGCTAGTTTCACTAACTGAATGCCAACTGCTCAGAAGTGATCACTCGTGTGAACATGAACATCTGCCTATGTACAGCAGCTGATAATGCTGAATTACATTCCTGAAAGACACAATAACACACAGTGGGTTATAAAAATCCACAGCCCTTAAGTGACCTTCTTTTCTGAATAGAAGGATGGAAGACAAATACATTACGGGAAGCATCAGAATAGGGAGTTAGAAGTATGGGCATGTGGTCAAAACTGAATCATGATCATTATAAGAAATACACTAAGAGGATATGATCACCAAAAATATCAAGCTGAGATCCTGCTTAGAGAAGATGGAGGCAGAGGATGAGGAGGAAGGCAGGTAGATGCAAGGGATATAGAAAGTTGAAAGTGTGATCAAAGATGAACTTTCAAACACAGCAGCATACAATGCATAAGGCCATGTATGAGATACAGATACATACATGTTGCACTGGCTGTCACACCAAGTGACATGGTTTAGTGGGCATGATGGTGAGAGGTTGATGGTTGGACTAGATGATCTCAGTAATCTTTTTCAATCTTACTGATTCTGTGATTCTGTGAAATAGAAAGATCTCTGTCCTGTTTTGGATTTCCAGTTCAAGAAGAATATGGCTAATCTTGAGTCAGCCCAAAGGAGGGATCAGGAGACTAGAGCACAGGAGCTATGAAAGGAGTTTAAGCTGAGTTTCTTTATTGCAACGGAGGGTATATAATGACACTGTGCAATTACTCAAGGGGAAGTTACAGAGGCTGTAGGAAACAAACTCTTGGTAGTACCAGATGATGAGAACAGGGAAAAATGGTTGAGAATAGAAAGCTGGGAGGTTCAGACTGCACAAACAAGAATGGGACACTAATGGACTCTGAATAAGTGTCCAAGAGATACTGTGCATTCTCCATTCATGGTGGTTTTCAAAAACCAGTCAAAAATTCATTCACCCACATCTAAAGTGATAATAGATCTGCTTCAGTAGGGAACTTGAACTGGGAAAAAAACATCATTTCAACAAACATTTCTTTGATATCTGTGTTTGTGTATATTTTTCAATTAAATTATTTTGTGTTATGTAAACCTGATCTTTATATTTTTCTCTAAGGAGAAGAAAAATGCAACAAATTACACTGCAAAAACAAAACAAAATGGAAGAAATCAGTTTATGTCCCTCCAACCTTAAACAAATAGCTAATGTGAAGTTGAATGTGAGTCTCATTTTTTATGAGACTCGGTGGAAATTCCTTGTGATAAAACAGTATTTACTACTCACAGAGTACTAAATCTAGGTGAATTACACTTATTTAGCAAATCCAACAGCAATCATATTTGTGTAAGATATTTCACTAGTACATACATATTTACTTCATTATTTAAGTTACTGCTGAACTTGAACCTGCGTACAGCATCAATCTTTCTTCTTTAACACCCTTTCCAAAGAAATTGTCCTTCAGATGTGATTCAAGTCAATATTAAGTCAGATGAAAGCTTCATAGAAAAATAAATGTACAACAAACCTAGTGAATGGCTGTATTCCTTTGCAACTCTAAATTTCATAATTGTCAGAGGTGTTTACTTGTCTCTGTTTCATTGAGCCTCTAGTGAGCTGCTTTGAGCAAGCTATTGAAAATTTATGTACTAAAATACTCAAAAGGACCATATAGAATGCCTGAGGAACTTACACTTACCTTGGACCGTTTTAAATGAAACATAAAATAGCCATTAAAATCACAGTTATTTGCACTCTATGTTGTGACATTTGTAAAGATCTCAATGTTACAAGAATCTTTAAAACAAGTCAAGGTGCCTTTCTCAGAAAAAAAAAAAAAAAAGTAGGCTTAAATGTAAACATGAAACATTCTGGGAGGGCAACAGTAAAATCTTATTTATATTTAACCTGAGAAATTGAAAATGTATATCTCTAAAATCCTGAAAATAACTACCTAACTAACTAACTAACTTAACAAATAAATAAATAAATAAAGTTTTCTTTCAGTGAATTTTCTTAACAGATACACCTAAACTTTTACAACACAGTTGCTTTTGTAGCATGGTGTTTCAAGACATACTCACAGATCCTTTATATTTGGAGGGTTTGGCAAATAAGTTTTTGAATAAAAATGGTGCATGGACTTTCAAAGATACCTAGTCCCAAAAGCTGAACATAGAAATTATTTTTCTTTCCCTGCCAACATTTCCATAGTCATATCACCCACTTTCAGGCACTGAAGACAGCTAGAGTTAGATCTCCGGTGAGAAAAGAACTTTCAGTGTTCTAATAGGGTCATCTGAGACTGAATGGAGTGGAAGGCCCACAGAGGCATGCAAATTCTACAGCCTAGAGCTGTTGCTTTGCCTGTTATGTAACCCAACTCACAGTTATTAACCTTGTAATTTGTTGTTTAGGCATATAACTTCATGCACTAATGTGGTGGGTAGTTTGGTCTAGCAACCTAACTTCCATCCAGCTGCCTTCTTCTCCCAGTGGGACTGGGGTAGCAAACTGGAAGAATGGGAATGAGAAAATTCATGGGTCAAGACAAAACAGGGAAATCAATTATCAATTACCATTGCAGTTAAAACAGACTCAATTTATTCTTATTTAACTTAAATATTTAATTATTGATTTGAGTAATGGGAAACAAAAAGACAAACATTTCCTCGCTGCATACACAGGTTCAACTTCACTCCTTCGCTCCATACTGCTCCTTTTATTACTACGGATAAAATCAGCTGGTTCAGCAAGTAGAAGGGTAAGCACACTGTATGACAGTACCTAGCAAATTCTCTCTGCAAGTTCCTTCTACACAGTTTCCCTCTGATTCAGTAGAAATTATTCCATGAATGGCAGTAATTCTGACAAGCTAGAAAATCAATATGTATTTTTTTTTTCCTTTGGTTGTTTGCTTCATTTAAACACATATGAATAAAATAAAGAACAATCAATCAAACAAACAAATAAAAAACCTGTTTTGAAACAGATTTACTATATTTTAATTGCAAAAAATAAAAATCACACTATAAAGAAAAACAAAAAAGAAGATTGTGGCTGTGTGTAACAACCCTTGACCTGACAATAGAAATTAGACAATAGAAAGATTGCTTTCTGTTTGCTAATCGTCTTTCTATAAAAGCCAACATGTAACTGAGCTAACAGAGGTTTGATGTTTTTTTTAGATAGGCAATCTAAATTAAATACAAAAAATGTTGAGTAATGGCTTGAAAAATGAAGCAATTATGAATTATGAACAATATACTGTGATACAATGGGATCATGGACAGCTCAGATTAGTGAAAATATAAATCAAGCAAATTTATACATTATAAAATAATTATATTTTTGTTGACTGAATAATTATGTAAGGGTTTATCCTGAAAATCAGAATATGTTAATTGTATTACAGCAATAGCATGCGAAATAACTGAAAACTGTGTTAGTTATGAAGAATTAATAAATACCTTTACAAGTTTAGACTAGGTTTTGAGTTGTCACCTATTAAGAAAAATAAGAATATGTCAGATATCTGACAATGAAATTTCTCACAGAAATATTTAATTTCAGTCAAAATTATCTCATGAAATTTCTGTTTCTAGGAGAATCCAGAGTAGGAACTTCTTTAAGTTAAGCACTTATGTGCTGCATGGAATATCAAAAATCTATAATCAGATGTAAGCAATGGCTGATCCACAACAGGACCTACATCACCCATAGCAAAGTATAATCATTGGGCTGTTGGTGGTGCACTGAAGGTGGCTGAGCCCTCTCTTCTTTTAAAGAATTTCCACATGTGACTATAGGTTTTTAATACTATTTAGTAATAATACAGAGGTAATAAACATAAGTAAATAGAGTTCTTGACAACGCTAGTCTCTCAGTTAATGAGTCTACAGTACAGACTAATAATAAACCTAGTGAGGGAATTTGCCCTGATTTGAGACAATCTGATATGGTTCCAGGATTGTATATACACACTGCAGATGCACTGTCAATGACATTTGTGCTTCAGCCAACCTCTGGAAGATTTAGGATCAGCATCCTGCTGAATGACTTCACCTTTGATTTTACTAAGTTAAAAACCACTTGGAGAAAGCCACTGATTTTATTTAGTCCAGCAGCACTTCAGTATAAACATAAGGAAACTGTGTACATGGAAATTAAGCCAGCATGCTGAACTAGAACATAGGTTCATCCACTGCCACACACAGCAGAAGCTTTTTGTGAAGCAATTCTCTGTGGTCTAAACTTCATGAACTAATGAGCTCAGAGCATGATGACAAAGCTCACAGGAGCTTCGCTTCTCAGAAGGCAGCCATTAAATTATGATTAGGAACATGCCTTGTTTGAAAACAGAAGGAAAAATTAATCCTTAAATCTGTCCCTATCTCTTTACCTATCTCTATCCTTTTTCCTGTTTTGTCTCACACTTTCAATTATTTTTATCCTTTTTCTCTGCCTTTCATTTTTTGCTCTTTGTTTTCTTTCAGTCATTGATTTGCAACTGAGGGTGTTTGTGCAGATTTTTATCTCACAGGTACTTGATGCCCACACGCTCACCTTCTGCTAAATAAAATTATATTGTGAATGTTAAGAGCAAAAATCACAGTGTGTGACATTCGCACTGAAAAACAATTTGCAGAAAGAGAGAATAGAATTGTTTAGCGCTAGCCACTCTTTTATAATAGGCTTAAACATTCAGTGGGACAATGAAGCAGCCAGTGGTCTACAGCCAACATTACACTTATAACATCATTGAGTGGACATGTGTATTTTATTCCCTCACTCAACCAATTGGAGTAGTTAGAACAACCCCAATTACTGTATTACAAGGTCTCTTAGTAACTCCTGTTGTTATTTGTCCCTACCACTAGCTGGTTCTGAGTAGCCTACCTTCTAAACAGAGAGAAAAAAACAGTAAGAATACACAATAAATTCCCTTAGAAAATGCTTATGATAAAGTGAGGTGAAAGGCTACCTAAGAGCACATCTATAGTCAGGAGTTGGTCCATCAACTAGGCTGTGTAAAAAAAAAAAGATCTTGTTTAAGTGGGCTACTGCTGACACTTAAAGCTTGATTTCCCAGGAGTAATTTGAACGGAGCCAAGATTGGCATTTCTACCCCACCTCAGTGGTTATGTTAGCAAAGAATCTAGAAATCCTTGGAGGCCACTATCTTTCTGAATCTGTCAAAAGCTTTTACCAATAGGTTGCAGAAGGAGACACGAAACACATGGGATGGTTTTATGAACTTCATTCCCTTAAATTCTTAGTTCCCTCAGAATGTTGAGACATCATCAGCCCTTGTTCACTCAGCTTTGTGATGGTGTCTCAGGGAAGCAGAAACCAATTTTATATGAATGTAACAAATACTGTACTGTAATAATATACTACTATTCCTTGAGCTCTTTTTATAGCAATCATTCTCTCAGGCTTTCAAATGGTTTGTGACATCCTTGCAGTCCGAGTTTGCTAAGAGGACTCCATGCAGCCTCTGCTCCTGTCATATAATCTATTGCAATCACAGCATGTACAAATAAAAATGGTGGAATGAGTGATTAAAGTGACTTAACATTATTTCAGTTGCAGTATGATCTATAATCAAGAATTTTCCTTCATTTACTGAAAAAATATATATTCAATCAAATAATACACATGCTTTCAACAACAATATATTTCAAAGTTATAGAAACAGACCGGCAGCCTTTACTTCAATTCTATTCATTCTATTCAATATTAAATACATGAAAATTAAGCAAAATATATTTTCTCTTTAGTGTAGTTTGAAGGAAAAAAAAATCTGTTGGTCAAACTAACTCATTTTAAAAATAAATATATAAATAAATAAAACAGAAAAAATGAAGGAGGATTTCTTTCTATCCTTATGCTCCAAAGTCACAGATTATTTTTATGGTACTAATGCACAGATGATCTTTAAGATGGGCTTGAAAGAAACATGGTATATTATCTTGGGTGTCAAAAAATACTTGATTCCAATATTTCTGGAGAAATAAGGAACAAAATAAATTTTAACTGTTGTCTATTAATGCAAATCTAAGAACAATACTCCAACAATTATTTTAGCTACATTAAGTTCTTTGCCTTAGGGCACACCATGGTTAGATGAACAATGTAACTGCAATTAACTAATTTATTAAAAAGAAAAACAATTTAAACAAAGGAGCAATAAACATAATTTCATTACTTCACTTTTCATGGTTGGTTTTTGTTTTGTTTTTTGCTTGTTTGTTTTCAGGGAACTTTTCAGAGGAGTTTCAGCTTTGCACAGCAAGGATGCAACCACTCAGGTCCAACCAATAGTGAAGCTGAAGATGTATGCCCAGCAGGCAATCACACAGAGACCACAAATATACATCAAATATAAAAAATTTTTGCTACACCTGTCCCAGACAGACACTCAAGGGCACCCACAGAAACACAGAGAGCATCATTAAACTTGCTCCCTTCCCTGGATGGACAGGATAGAGATCTACTAGTGAGATTATATGTATACTTAAGTACAAGGCCACAGTCTCCCATCTGCAAATACAGACCATTACAGACACACACTCAGCTGGACAGGAAACTCCTGGTTCCATAGCCAGCCCCTTGTACTCTCACTCCTGGAGATACACAGGTGCTCCCACATTGGAGCTAACTCTGGGACACCCATTCACCCCCTTGCAGCCAGGCATTTGACTTATTCAGAAGCTGGTCTGGATGGTAGTTCTCTGGCAGTCAGACATGTACTTGCCCCTACCCTTGCTCCAGTCACTGGCACAAGGGAGACATGCGTCCTCTGTCCCGTGGTTTCTCTCCAGCTGCTTTGCCCACACACTGTGCATGTGTGCAGTCAGAATGGGAGCCCTTGCCCAGGGCAGGCTGAAGAAATTAATAAGAAAACAGGGTGGATTATAGTGACCAGAAACAGGGCATGGTCAGATAAGCATACCAAGCAGCAAACTAATTACATGTCACTGGTCTGCTTCTATCTCTGGAAATCCTTAGTTTACTCCCGCTCATTTCTTCCAAAAATCATCTAAATCTTTCCTTTCTCTCCCACTTTTAGTTCCTCCTTTAATCTTCCTGTAATACATTCTGTACAGTCCTGAAGAACTTTTGCCATGCAACCCATAGTACAGTCCTGAGCAGCAACTTAGCTTAGTCTGCAAAGTCATCTGAAGAGCTGTTCACGATAATTCATCCTGATGGGCTCCCCAGCTCTATGTGAAGAGTCAGATGGTCTCCTAGAACTGCCTGGGGATGGGTCTAAACAAGGAGTCGGCTCCTCTGGGTGGCTTTAACTTGGTGGACTCCCTTGCGGGTGTGCAGATGAGCTTTTATCTCATAACCTAACAAGGAGAAGACTGTCTTTGGAGGAGATAAGGCTTATCTAAAGTTATATATACATTGGTAGATAATATAGTCAAACCCGAGAGTATAGTTTAATAATTGGTGATGAAAACTTGATAACCTGATGTCTACACTATCTGAATTTTGGAGTGTGAGAATTTATCTTAGCAATTACTGCCAGTGCTTTCCATAACATAACTGTATGGCATCAGCATCTCAGATCTCTGTAGCTAGTTCATCCCCTTGGGAAACAGCAAACAGCTTTTCCTCTCAAGAAAGAAAATTCAAAGTTCAGTTCTGTCCTATAGCAATGATTAAAGGACTGAACATCATTTCTTTGCACTTTTGTAAGAAAGAGATGAAATTGAAATTCACTGAACTAGCGATAGTATGAATTGGTAAACAACTATTTGATATCTCACAAAGAGATAATGGATCTTGGTCCTATCCAACTGTTCATAGATTTAATCTAGTGACCAGTTAGCATACAGTCTAACAGTGTTAGGGCTGAAAGGTGTATTTTAACTGCTCTAAAAGTCTTCATTATACCTAGTTGTTAGTTTTCTGAATAAAAGGATATCTCAATCCAGACATTTTCCAAGGATTGTTTTGAGACAAGAATCTGGAGAAATTTCAGAAGGTTCTTGATTCTGCTATTTTCCTAGCATCACAGATTTCCATCTGTGTTCTACTCTAATAGTCTGTTTTCCAGTGAATTACAGCTGTTGTTGACCAACTTGTCATGTGTTATACTACACTAAGCCTAACTAATTGCCCATCACATTTGTAAAGAAATATGCCTCCACGGACTACTTCTTAGAACCTTGTGATTAATGATCTATAACATACTTTTATCGACTATTCATTATTTTGAACATAAGAATATTTTTTATACTGCCTATTCCAAATTTGTGTAACAGCATTTCAGATTTTTTAATCCTGTCCTGATGTAGTTAATATTTTCAGTTTTAGAGGCGTGCTGATTCCATCATATGCATATAAGATGCTAGCATGCATTTTGAAAAATGATGTCAATGGTTTACCGGGCTGAATCGGCCCGGTTCTGTGATGATTGGTGCAGGGGACCCACGGACCCACGCCCCAGGAAAGGGGAAGGGGGAAAGGGAAAAAGGAAAAGGGTGATGGGCCTAGAAACAGAACAGCGGCAACGATCTGAGGAGGAAAGCTAATTTACTAAATAAGATATCAGAAAGCAAAATAACACAATATAATATGATATAATTGGAATTGAAGCTAATAAATCAAATAAAATGAGCAAGAGAGAGAGTGTCCAATAAACCAAAGGCCTTACACTAATGCTGAAGGCGAGACGGCAGCGAGCACCCACTGCTGAGTTGATCCCAAAGGAAAGAGAGGGTCCCGTGACCGCAGAGAGTTTTTATCTTTTCCCTCTGAGCGGAAATAACATAAAAAGGCAAAACATCGCAAAGCTCTCTGGGGAATGTAGTTCTTCTCTTCTGAGACAGGTATACCCGGAATTATCAATGATCCATGAAGTTGGAGTATTAACTCTTTAACTCTTAATGGACTATATGATGTTATGATGAGGAATACCAATGTCAAAAATCATAAAACCATGACAAATGATCTACTGCAAACTTATCAATACTATTTTTTTTTGTTAAAGGTAAAAAAAAAATGTTGGGGGATTTGGAACTTGGGAAATTAGGAACCTATAAGAGAATGCTGATTCCTAGAAAATTATTGTCATAAATAATCAGATACATCCCTAAAGAGTACAAGGAATAAGTAAGAACCTACAAAGAGCTGTCAAAAATAATGTCAGATTAACTTTACTTGCTTTTCTGACAGGTTAATGTATTATGAATACAGGAAGAACAGAAGATGTCAAGATGTTTTCTTGATGTTAGTAAGACTTTTGCCATTGTTTCACATGACATTTCATAAACTCAGGGAGCAAGGGCAGTTTTCAGAAAGAGTGGGTGCAAAGCTGCTAGGAAAGGTACATTTGGACAGTGAGTATCAATGAGAATGGCAGGTTTCCATGGCAATCTGGTTCAATGTTTTACTTTTCAATAATATCTTTCAGTATTTATGTTTCAGATAACACATGGCAAGTACACTGGAGAACAGTAGTGAGAGTGCTAGGAAACATGGTAAAGTCCAAAACTGTTTTGAAAAAGTGGAGATAATGACCTGAAAAAATGTTGAATGCTGTTCAAATAAGAACATAGACAAGATTATGTGCATTTAATGGAGAGGAAGTCAGCATGCAGATAGATCAGAATGTAGAGAAGACTTTAGGCTGCATCCAGAAAATATATTTTTCAGCAGGTACAAATTTTTTTTAAAAAAAGGTTAATTACAGTGGTCACTCTGAAAATAATGCCTCCTGCTTTTTTTCCTTAAAAACTACAATAGACACAAGAAGCACAATAACACTAGTTGATAGAGCAAATTCTCAGCTATACAGCACTATTTTTCAACATAATCTCCACCCTTCGCTACACATTTTGGCCAGTGATGTACAGGTTCATACTGAGGGATATTCAATGCAATATTCTTTAATGTAGGTATGGGGAACAAAGTGCCTATTTTCGAGTAAAAGATGAAATTATTTTCTTTCTTTTCCCTGCAAAACAAAGAATAAGAAGAGCTATAACTGGGGAGATTAACTTCTTTCTCACAGCCTACACCGCATGCATAATTTCAGGGATAAAAACAAAAAAGCAGGCTCCCACAGAAACACAAAGAATATATACTGCCTGTAAGTTAAATTAGGTTGTAAATTATAGCACTTTTAGTCATCAGAGGAGTGACATTTGAGGGGATAAAAATTCAAAACTAATAAGCTGATTAAGATCTATCTGGGAGCTAGTTACAGGAATTGTTACGAAGAAGTTGCCTGCTTTAGCACCTGGAGCTGGCTTTAATGCTTCAAGAAAACCCTTCCAGTTACAAATTCTTAATCTTTAATCTAAACTCAAAACATACAACAGTTGTTGATATTTTTAGTAGTATGCCCCTGTAAGTCTTCAGGAATATAAATCTATATACTCTGTCATTTACTGGCACTTCACTGGGACTGCAGTACTGTTGAGGCATGGCGGACAATCCCATGATACCTCACCACAACCCCTGCAATGACTTTAGCAGCCTAGATCAGCAGCTCTGGGACTCTTTGTGCACTATCTGTATAAATCCCCATATTAACTGCCTTGATTTTGTTTGCGTGTCCTAATTTCAGCACTCCTGATCACTTGTAGTCCCTGAACATGTGTTAAATAGGAAGCCAGACTTGACTTAGATAGGTCTACCGTGAGATTTCCTGCTCATCAGGGAGCTTCTAACCTTATCTTTTGGTTCCTGGTTGCAGCTGGTCACTCCACCTGCCACTCTTTTTTCACATGAAGCATGAAAAATGTGCCTGAGTGTGCCCTGCCAGGACTAAATTACTCTCCATGGAGACCTGTGCTACTGCAGTTAGACTGTATTTAGAGAGTAGAATAGACAGATTAAAGGTGAGGAAGTAAGGAATGTGAAATGATGGGTGTCATATATAGTTATCTGCTTTTTGATGTGATCTGGTCTTATCAGTTAACATTTCTGCTGTGGATCTGGCTGAACAGCTGACATTTGAGAGAGCCGGAACAAGTGGTGCTGTTTCAGTTAAAGAAGAATTTACCATTTTTACATGTAATATAACTTACAGTAATGAAAAAGTATGTATATATGTATGCATGTGCATGTATATATACATACATAAAAGGGATTCTCCAAAAGTCTTGATCAACTCATCCACACAAATTGGCTAATGGTGGTGACTATGCTGAAAAACAGTATTTTGTAGCTGAGCATTTGCTCTATCAAGTAATGCTATTGTGTTCTTTGTATCTGCTGTAGTGTCCAAGGAAATAAATAGGAGGCATTAATCTGGGGTGACTTATTTTTTTAAAACCATAGCATAAGTTGAAATGATAAATAACACTTAAAAAAACCTAGTTAATGAATCTGAATTTCCAAGTTTCTACAGCTAGGAATTATTTTTCTTGACATTCTGAGGCTACCACATTTATAGAAAATAAAAGCCTCAAAAATATCTTCAATCAGATTGGAGTTTTAGATAGCTAAGTAGTAGACTAGAATAATTATTAGAGCACTCATATTCTTCCTGAAACATATCTGTGTGTGGATGAAGTTAGAGAGAGAGCGCTCTTAAACATATCAGTAAAGACAAAGCAAGAAGTGCAATATGCAGCATTTTAAAACAGTAGATGAATTGCATAATTGCCAAATTGTAGGGGTTGGAAGAGACCTCTGGAGATCACCTAGTCCAACTCCCAACTAAAGCAGGTTCCCTACAGTAGGTTGCACCAAAAAAAAAACAAACAAAAAACTTGATTTTCCACATGTTGAATTTGTCCTCTAAATACATGTTGAAGAATGTAAATGCATTCTGTGGTTCAGTAATGAATTCTCAGCATTTCTAGAGAAGGAACAGAAATGATTTTTTAATCTTTCCTATACACTTTCCTTAGTGCTGATAAAACACACAAAATAAATATCTGTATGATGTGTACCATATAAGAACACAGGTAGAATTCATACTGTATAAATGATGTATGAATAATGCTAACCTTAACAGTCCTCTTCAATCAGTATACACTTTGTATTAATTAGCTAATAGAAAAGAATTAGGAACTGATTATTTCCTCAGATATGCTAGTAGAAATCAAGAGTTATTCTGTTTTGTGCACTGGATATATAGCTTGTAAAATAGGAGCTACCTAATCCAGGAACCCAAATGAGGGAAGCTGCTGCAGTTCCTTGCTCCTGGGTTCAAATTTCCTTTAGACACCTATGCACATGGGACATGCACATTTGTACACTGCTAGCCACACAAACTAACAGAGAAAACAGTACTCCTGAAAACATAAATAGCACTCATCCAATTCCTAGTTGATCAAGATGAAATCCTGGAAGTGTAAATTAAATATATTTAACCTAAATCACTGTAGCTGCCAGGTTTGGACACTTAGGCTGCCCAATCCCTGGACACCAGCATTCCCAGTTGCTACCACATGGATATGGAGCCCTCAAGACTGCAATTCCACTCCACCTTTCTCCTTAGAATACTGAACATTTTAAAGAATTCAAAGTTGGGGAAGCTAGTAGCATAAGGAATATTAATGGATGAGATGGATTGGCTTGAAAGTGATACTATATCAGAAGCTATGACTAAAATTCATGTCATTAACAGAAATGAAAAGAGATGCAAAGAGTACCAAAATTCCTGAGTAAGCATGTTGAAGGTATTTAAGGCAGAGAATCTGTGCGAATAATGCAAACAGATCTGGAGGAAAGATGATAAGGAAGACTAAAAACATGCAAAGAGGACATGGAAAAACTTGTGGGGGAGGGGTGGATAAGTGAGGGAAAAGGACAAAGTCAGAACAGTTAGAAGTTATTTCAAATATATCCATGACAGGCAAAGAACACAGAAATCAAGTTAAAAGTATTGCAATGATTTATTCACATTATACTAGAATCTGACAAGAAAATCAAAAAGAACTTCTGTGAAGAAGGTACTAAAATAGATATATAGCCAAATATAGATATATCAAAGCCTCTTTTTTTTTTTTTTTCTTTGTTTATGTTAAGGTACAACAGGATAACAGAAGTAAGGATAACACCACAGAGAAGAGGGATTGATAAAACCAAAATGGACAATTACCAAATAGTTATCAAAAGTGAGATTCCTTCCCAAGTAGGTATGGTAATAACGGAACAAGTAATTAGAATTAAATTCCTGTGGTTTAGATTCACTTATCTGCTGCCTGTAAGGAACCAATGCATTATAATGAATATGAGTAAACTTTATCTGAAGAAAACTGAAGTCTTTAGTGGTGTCATCATCCTATAGTGAAGCCTTTGCCTTTGAAAACTGTCACGGACATGGGTAGGACTTAATCAAAGGAGAAGAGTTAAATTCTTCTTCCCAGATTGTGTACTAAACAGTGGGTGCCACTGATCCAAGTGTGCTCTGAGGCACTGCCATGTGGTGTGAGCCATGAGCCACAATGAACCAGGGCTGCAGCACCAGGGATGCACCAGGTATGAAATACTACAGCCAATATGGCATAAAAATATAATAATCTCTTACAGATGGGATGGCAGCAGTGGCAATCACGTTACTGGCAGCTTGTAGTTGCAGTTGCTGAAGCAGCCGAAGCCTCATATAAAACCTTCAGTAAAAATAAAGCGTCTCAGAAACCAAGCATGCTTTTTAGGTAGGTGCTGCAACAGTATGGGTTTTCTCATGCTGATTTTTTGTCTCTTTCTTCATACAAAACAGTTTTTTCTTCAAGTTTTGTCCTCATTCAAGGCTAAGATTAGATTTCCTGAAGCTGACAACAGACTCAGTGACAGAAAAGTTTAAATGTTCAACTGATTTTGAACCAATTAAGTTGCAGGAACAGGTATTAGAGGTGAGAAATTTAGAAACCAGACCAATATAGTTCCATTGCATTCAGTAAGCTGTCTAGTGTCAAAAAGAAAATTACTGACTAACAAAAAATGAAAATGAAACGAAAAATGAATGGAAATGAAGAGAAAAATGCTTTGGTCCATATCAGAAATACTTGCACCTATGATAGAGACGAAACATTTTGTACACCATAGAAAGACAATAAGCCTTCCAAAATATTGTTGGTATAGAACAGGTAAGACTTACCTGCTCAGCTACAAGAACTAAAGATCAACATGAGAAACAATTTGGCAGTGAGTGCATGCTTTTTAGAAGGAGTTATTGTAGTCAATGATTCTATCTCTAAATACAGCAAGTATGTTCACAGGGCAGGCACATCTTGTGTCTGCTGACATAATCACTTAACCATTGTCTGTGGCAGGCCAAAAATTCCAATTTTCTTCCTTTCTCTCTGAAAGATAAAGCTGTTCCTAAGTAATAGCAGAAAGGCAACTGACTTTTAATCAAAGGGAAGATTCAATCAAAAGTGCAAAATTGCTTAAAATTGATAGAGCACTGCACACAGACTTTTCATGTGTGAAACTGGAAGAGTAACAATGATCTGGCTTACACAGAGCGCACTGGAGACTATTGTAGAAAATCAACCTACAAACATCCTCAAAACACAGAGATTAAGATACAGCTGTAAGGTAGTTTCTAGTGCTGAAAAAGCTTGCTTCAAAGATACATATATATATATGTTATATATATCTTTATATATATGTGTGTGTGTGTTATATATATATATAAACAAAAAGTAAATTTAAAGTTAAATGAATTGAAGTTACCGTAGTAGTCATTCTAAAATGTCCACATTGGAGCAACCTTGAAGCAGTTTTTGTAAGAGACAAACCACTGGAAGCATCACTCTAGCTAAGACTCCACCGACATTCTCATTATTAACGTTCTTCTGAATGACATTAGTATTTCTGTGGTGTCAGACTTCGCTGGAATGAAATTTAGCTTGTCAGTTGAGGAAATTTAAATAGATCTATTTACCTATTTGTCATTTTGATTTAGTAATTGGCAAAATATTAAATTTTTGAGATTTCATGCATTTTTATGGCATCTTAATCTTGAGAAGAAATATTCAGTAGGCAGACTCTACAGCCTCAGTTGATTTTCTTAATTATATTACTTTTCCAAACTGTGCAGATGTACAAGAGGTCTTCAAAAGAGACCTTGAAAAAGCAGCAGAAACTGCTTAGCATAAATATGACCATTGTATCTATGTATCATCATTACTGTGCTTATACCCTGACAGGCAGAATACGTATTTTAAATAACTACTGGTTTCTTTTGTGCCAGTCTAAAATGGTTACACAACACTGGAACATTCTGATAGGTTCATTTGAGGTAAATGTTGGAGCTGTTTTTAAAACTCTCTCCATGTTAACCCAGTGCGTGGCATCAATGCTGTTGCATTATTCCGTGCAGAGTGACCTCATTAGTTTAGCACTGGCAAACTGATGAGAAGAAATTGTAGTGGATGCTATAATTTCTGTTTTTTAGTGTACAAGTACCAGTACAGTTTATTGTTGGAACAAAGCAAAGTACTTTTTTTTTGCCAATCTGTCAACTTAATTCAAGAGCAAACACTAAGCAGTTCAAGTGCTTCCTATGATATATGAATTTCCTTTCTGAGCAGCTTTTCACAAGTCTGTACAGAGGGTTATCTTTAAAAGGCTTTTATGAGCAGCATGCAGAATTGCTTGTTTTGTTGTGTAGTTTCTAACATGACACAGGGTCAATAGTTTAAGAATTCACTACCGATTTTATGAAGTTCACCTTCTAAAGAATGCAAGCCTCTATCAGGCCTCATGCTTGTGATACATTCCTGAACACTGTCTTGCTATAAGTGAAAACAAGGGAGAAAAAAGGGGGAAGCTTAATGCCTTGTCAGAGCAGCAAGAATAGCAGTCTTATAAAGAGTGCATTTTCTCATAGAATTAGACAGAGGATTGAATACCTAAAAAGCAGATAATCTATGGGACCTGTGTCTGACAGTTCCTGATCTCACTTATTAATAACACAGAAAGGGAGACTGTATTTTATTCACATAAGGAACTCTTCTGTGTTTTTTTCCAGGCTCTCAGACTTAGAAGGGTTTTTCAGCACTAGATCCTGAGTGGATTGAGACACCTAAGGCTTTTTGTAATATTTGTTAATATTTCCTTCTGGAATTCTCTAGTCAATTCCTCACCAGAGGACTGATGCTTTAGAGCATCATTCAGAGGCATCTGACTAGGCATGAGTCAGAGGGAAGTTTCTGCTTAACTTACTCAGTATTTTATCATGGGTGCCTTTCTCTTAAGCCCTGATACACAACTATCTAGGAAACTGAGTATACATCTAGTTCCTCCTGAAAAGAGTAGGAGTTAAGCTCAAGAGTATTTATAGCTCTTAAAACTTGTATCAGGAAGCCTCCCATAGATGGATAGAAACACTGATATTCATAGTACTTCTCATTCTTACTTACAAAGAACGTTGAGATACTCAGTTCTTTCTTTAGACTCCATTTCAACATTTGATCCAGGACAAAAGGTTACACTTCCATTTATTATTTCCATTCATATCTCACCTTTTACAATTTTTGTATCAGTAAGAGGTTTCTAACAAATGTATCCCAATCTCTATTATTTCCTCATTCAATATATTTGAAAAATTATCAGATAAAAGGACTCCACACTATTTTTTAATTTGTGTGCAATGCTGCTGCCTATTAATAGTCCCATCTACTAAATCTGACATGAAAAGTAGAGATGTATTCTTGTCCACCTTACAATTTTTTAAATGTCTGCTGATGTACAGGTCTGAAGACTCATTCAGAGTTATGACTGTAGTGTTCTGAAATATTTAGAAGCATTTATTTCTTTATTTTAGTTAAGGACAATACATAGAGTAAGAATTTTCAAAATGTATGTCACCTGAAAAAAAAAATGAAATCTCCTTTTTCCCGTGTTTGGAGAGTTCTTTGGTGGCACAATTAAAAAAAAAAAAAAAAAAAAAAAAGAAGAAGAAAAAAAGAGAATGGAAAACCAACCCTAAAGGAGTAATTATACAATGTGGAAGAATCCCCATATTTGAGCAAATATTCCCAAACATTCTGAATGCTCAGTGAAGCATTGTGATGATTCTCAGTGTCACTGCAGAAAATAATTTCATCTAGGAGTAATGCTCCAGCAATTCTAAGAGACTCCAAACATGAAAGTTCTGTTTTAAGAGTGAATATCAAACATGGTAAGTTGAAGGGGCTTCAGGATACATTTGAGTATCCTCCATCAATCCTGGCAATTACCTTCCTCTAACATTATGAGATTTGAGTAGCGCTGGTACTGCTTCAAAATTGTATCCGCTCTTATTTCACTACCAGGGCTCTAATTTTCCACCACTATGCACTGGTTCAATTAGATTCCCACTATATATAATGACAGCCACTACACAACTAGGAGGCATCAGGGAAACTAAGAGAAAGGGTCAAATCCTTTGATGGTTGCATCACAATTTACTGACTGTCTAACAGGTCTTAGTTTAGCACTTTGCATTTGGAATTAGAATTAGCTTGTGAAAGAGTATTATGTTTTTTGAAATCTGAATGAAGAAGCAATCAGCCATTCTTTAAAATAGAACACAAATATAAGTTTTGCAAAGAACAAAATCCTACTGCAAACTCTCTAGTGAACTAAAATGAAGCAAATCCCTGCCTTGTGTTCTTGCTGTAATTCTAAGCCAGACAATAAATATTCCGTGAAGGAATATTGTTCATATTTTTGCACATTGAGGAAAATAACTTTATGTGATGCAATAAAGGAGAACACTGAATTCCAGGGGAAAGGCAGCAATGCCTGTTACCCATGATCCCCAGTATCCCTGTTCAATCACAGGCCCTGAATTGGACACTGGGCAAAATAATTCTTCAGACAATAACTGGGGTAGAAATGCTGACAATTTCAATGGCCCAGGAAATAAGTTATCTTGCTATCAAGTTACTTTAACAGTGCTCTGCGGTGTCACTGAAACAACACAAGTCAGGTCCTTTGGAAACAGATTGGTGATATGTTAGGATTTGAATAAATGTAACAGATCACCTACAATATGAAATTCTTATGGATTCACCAGTACTGTTATCCCATGTCCTTTCTACTCCACCTCTTCTTTTACTTATTTCATCTTATTCTATTTTCTCCTCATCTGACTTAAAATCTGAGGCTGTTAGTATAGTATATTACACTAATATATTGGGCCTAAAAAGTAAGATTTTGGTAGTGGAGGAGCTGCTGGAAAGGCCTCTGTGAGAAGAGGCCAGGGGTTGTGTCATGCCAGGCACAGCTGGATTCAACAAACCCACAACATGACACAGCCAAGTCAGTCAATGAAACTGGTGGTTCCATTATAAAAAGATCTTTAGAAAAGGAGAAAATAACACTGAGAAAAGAAAGGAAAAACATAGCCAGAGAAGTAGGAAATGGCCCACAGCAGAGCTGGTAACACCTCCAGAAGGTCTCTGGCCCATGGGTAAGAGGCCCATGCTGGAGTAGATACTACCACCTGTGAAGTACTCATTCCAGAGCAAAGGAAATGAGTAGTAAGGAAGGTGCAGCTAAAGAACATGGTGAGAACTGACAAGTGGTGAAAATAAACCACACTGTTTTGACCCGTCTCACCCCACCCATCACCTCATTGAAGTGGCTAAGTGTATCCTGAAGTAAAAACAGAGGGAATGGAAACAAGGAAGTGGGATGGAGAGCTTTCTGGAGTGAAGAAATATTGAGAAGAGGGGAGGAAATATTAATGTTCTTCTTCTTTTTTTTTAATACATGAATCAGTAACTTGTTTATGTTAAATGACAAGAGATTAAGCCAAATTTCCCAAGCTGAATCTGTTCTGCCCATGACAGTAATAGACAAACGTTTTGCCTTCTTCATCTCTACCCATAATCTTTCTTGCTTCTGTTCTTCCTACTTTCTCCCCAACACTGAGGGGAAGTGAGAAGGAGAGAAAACTGTGGTACTTGGCTGCCAGGTGTCAATGAACCACCACTTGTAATATAGCTTTGATAAGCTAATATGCTTTTTTTAGTCATTTTCTGGGTTGATTATGTTCAGTATATCTTGTAAGAGTCCATTTTAACTACCTCATTCTTAGAAAAATCCACGACTATCACATGCAAGTGCTTTACAAATATTCACGTTTTTCCCAACTCCAATTTTTTCTTTACAGCTAATGTTCCAATGCAATTTCAAATCTCTTAATCTTTCTGTTGGGCTCTACTACTGTAACTAGGCAAGTACTTCTGTCCTAAAGAAGAAGAAGAAAAATAAATTGAAGAGTTATATTTATTTGAAATCTGCTAATGTACAATTTTAAAGGAAAACAAGAACCTGTAAGATGTGGGTTCTCAGTATGTACAGTGAAATTATCCAGCTGCCTAACAAAAGGCTCCATCATAATGAAGGACTAATGTTCTTATTATGACTGCAAGAAAACAAAACAAACCAAACAAACAAACAAACAAAAACTGGATTGATAGCCACATGTTTGAATGAAGATATGTTTGGGAACAAATAGCGCAGAGGCAAAGAATAGGTCCAAGCAGTTCTCAATTTTTCTTCCAAAGTAGAAATCCATGGCTGCAAGACTAATGAAAAGCATATTTTTAACATGAAAAAAAGTTGCAGTATAAAATGATGATGATGACTTCTGGTCATTTTCGTGCACATCTTTTTCAAAGGGTGTTTCTTAACTAAATCAATAATGTTCATATAATTTAAAATAGTAAGTGAATAGAGTGGTATTCTGGAGGTTTCTCTTCTTTTTGCAATGTCAATCATTCTCCTCTTGATATCATATATATAACAATCTGAGTCAGAGATATTCAATTTATAGAAAAAGTTTCTCTCAGTGTTACTCTCTTTTTCTCAATCAGATCCTCTGCCCTTTTCTGTTCCTGTGAAGTTCAGTCTTTATTAGAAAACTGGAGGAATGAAAAAGGCCAAATGTCCTGTAAAAATTTATTTATGCAGATGAAAGAACATCAGACTAATATTTTTGAACTTAAACCCTGGCAACTTGGTGCTTAATGAGATAACTGTGCTCAAAGATTTTCACTCATGCTTTGAGGAAAGTTTTCTGGGTTAGATAAAAAAAAAAAAAAAAGACATGAAGAGGGGCTTGGTGAGATTTAACAATGAAGACTAAAGCAGCCCCTGAAAAAGCCACTGGCTTTTGGCTGTTGTATAACCACCAAGAATTCGGGAATTTTTCTGAGAACTTGTTTTCTCAAGTCTTTGGTCTTTGGACCCAGTCTCTGGCCACAAGAGGGACAGACTTCTTCTAGAAGGGATTCAGAACCCTTAACAATAATTTTTCACTATGAACCGTCTCTGAAGGAAACTCTTTTCTTTGTTGTAGAAATTTTCACAGGATCCGGAAAAATAAGTTTGGACTTTGTGCGTAGGTGCTTTTTGTGTGTACACTCTGAACTCATTGTATCATCACAGTTCAGTTTTAATATAAGCTTTGTCCATCCTTCTCCTTCAAAAGCTGCTGACTATAAGTAGAATTACAGAATTGTTTGGGCTGGAAGGCATTTTTTGAGATCACGTAGTCCCACTTCCCTACTCAAGGATGGTCATCTGGAGTGGGTTAGCAAGTACCATGTCCAGTCAGGTTCTGAATATTTTCATAACTTCCAGTGTATATCTGGTTTGTATAAGTGCTCTCTAATCTGGTCCTCCTGCACTGAAGATACTTCTTTCTCTGGACTTACCCTCTTATCTCAGAAGCCTGGGGTTCCTTTCTGCAGGTCTTTACAGTTAAGGCAGTAAAGGCAGAAGTGAAGAAGGAATGGAGTACCTTGGGCCTTTTCTGTATAATTTGTCAGCAAATTCCAATTTTCAATTCCAAATTTCCAATAGGAGTTTTGCCTAGATGCCTTCATAGTCGGCAAATAAGGCTGGATCCTTTCAGGAAAAGTTTCAGGGCAGGTGTCTACAGTAAATATTCTGAGACATCTTGCAAAATTCATCTCTTGTCATTTACTGTAGATGGAACCCAGGGAAAGAAAGTGAATAAAAATAAAGATATTTAGCTTGCTAACATGCAATTTACTATTTATTATGTCATTTCAGAAAAACTGGGGGCAGTTGAAGACAAGGCTGGTTTAAGCCTGCCATAATGAGCTAATCAGGCTCTTTTGGGGAGAGACTGTTTGCTTGGCTGGTAAGGCACCAAAGGTCAGGTTTACAGACTGCTTTTGTTAGTTAAGGAAAGAAATGATGAAGTACATCCAAGAAGACAAAAAAGATTGACTTACTAGGGAAGATACTGAAAGCTGCCAATTAGAAAGCCAGTCTGGAATAAAACTCACACCTTTGTAGCTGTAGCAGGCAAGAAATACCTTTCCAGGAGGTATGTGTTTTCTCATTGTGATTGTTTGATCATAACTTTAGAGACTGTTGAAATAGTCTTTGTGGGTTTGCATTATGAAGGTTTACATTTTATTCTTTAAAACCAGCCCAGCTGGATAACTATCAATGATATCTAGGCATCTATCTATATATATATATATACCTATATATATATGTGTGTGTGTGTGTGTGTGTGTGCGCGTGTATATATATATATATTTTTTTTCTGGAAGCCAAAGATTTGGAGGCATCAAGTCATAAGCTTGCTAATTATTTGTTTACATATATACGTAATTATTTCATGAATTTAACTTGCTTTCACACAAATAGATTCTCTTGCATGGTTATCCATTTTATATGACTGCTTGTAGTTTCAAATTTGGCTACCTTTTCTGAGGTACAAGTTTCTGTTTCTTTTTTTTTTTTTTTTACTTGTATTCTGTGTCCTAGAGGAAACAGCAAAACCTGAAATTCACATGTAAGTTTTACATCTTTCTTTTTAATTAAATATTCCTATGAAGTTTGATAATGTTTCTTTAAATTCGCATTCTCTTGCCCAAATTACAATTCTCATCCAATATTTCGGTCTTCCCCATTCTTCTAGGCAAAGAATGAAGTTGAAAAACTATTGACTACACTATACAGTAAATCCTGACATATTTAGCAAAAGGTAGCAGAAACTAGTCAATAGAGAGTAGAAAAGAAAGCACGTTTTTGTGGGCTAGTAAGCTATTGTTTGTGAATTAACAATGAATGGTGAATTTAGAAAGCTGAGATTCTTTTTTCTTGCCCTATACAACTTAATGAGCAAATGAGAGTTCTGACTGCTCAGGCATTTATTTATTAAAGGATAATGTACTCTGTATGTACTTCGATCCTGGAACTGTTCCTATTAAAGAAAATGAATGCACTATTAAACATCAGATGATTTTAAATGAGTTTAATACTTCTAACACTATATAGAAAACAAACATAATTGAGATTCCAAAAAATACATTTTTTTATTATATTAAACACAATTAATGCATATTATTTTGGAAAGTTTTTTAGTCTTTTTAGTGTGTTCCTGTTGCTGCCATACCATAAGACCTAGAATTTAGAGGAGAAAATAGTAAATAAGATTTTAAATTATTGTATAATCACATGTGCCTACTAAATCTGACAGATGATTAGTTTGTTCCCCTGGAGTTAGCTCTTATAAGTTTATGGCTCATATCAGCTACTGGGGCCAATGCAAACGTGAGAAGAATGTTGTAGTTTCATGACTCAGAAAGGTTTCCAATTAAAATGATTTAAGTATGACAAAAATATCCATTGTCTATGCCATCTACATACCAAGAGACCAGAGGATGTAAAATCTGAGATTAAGGTAATTTGTTTACGGAAAGAAGTTGATAGTTTCACATGGTGAGTTTGTGAGCAGACTTCATAAGAGACACAATTAAATGGTACAACTATATTATAAAACCTCAGCCATGAAGTACAGAGCTAAAATAGTGCTGGATAAAAAACTGGCTGGATGGTTAGTCCCAAATGGTCACTGCTGTTGGATGTAAATCCAGTTGATGGCTGGTTACAAGTGATGTTTCCCAGGCCTTGTTATTGAGATCAGTTTTGTTTAACATTTTTGTAATGGTCTTTGTAATATCCCCCCTGTGCAGGGGGATTAGGCTGGTCTGGGTCAATGGGCTGAGTCTAGTTGTGTGGCATTCAGTGTTATCCCAGCCTGCATCAGAAAGAGTGTATGCAGCAGAAGTAGAGAAGTGATTGTCTCTCTGTACTCAGTACTTGTGAGATTAAATGAACATGGTAGTGCATCCTCTCACAAATCAACTGCAAATGTAGTTCAAGTTACAACTAAAGTGTTGGAAAATCTTGAATAGTTTATCTGTTTATTTTGGCTTCTATTCAAAATAACATTGGTTACTTTGATCATTATATATAGAGTCTTGTATCTAAAGATTACAGCATAATCTGAAGACTTAAAAATGACCTCAAATCTCCTTATTTTCTAGTTAACTGGTAGTCTTCAAAAACTGAACAAGATATGAAGTTAGAGCCTAGCAGTTACAGCACTGTCATTAATAAGAGCTAGTCAACCAAGTGTACTCTAGACAATTTTTTTAGAGTAGTTCCTATGATTTTTCCTATGATTTTGTCTTCTTGTCTTGTTCTATATATACTGTCTCATCGAGGTTCTGTCCCTGTTACCCCATTTTTCAAGCATTTAAACCTTACTCTCGGCTCTACAGTTCTAACTGGTAAAGCATTCAGTACCCTGTTACTGCCCTCTTGTTATCTCTCTTCTTTCACTTTTGACAGCTCAAAGACATTTGATTGACTGGCTGTATGCTTAAGGCAATGATAGAACTTCTACTAAAGCACTATGCTTCAAAAAAAAAAAAAAAGAAATGTATTGATCACATTTTCAATCCAATAAATATTACTCAAACAAGCAATATCTTGTGTATGTTTTAGTTTAATCTGTGTTTAAACTCTTCCTTAACTTAGAAAGAAAAAAGGTCTTAATTTCTGCACATATTATACTACACACGTTATGGCTAGTGCAAAGCACTTATGGTTCAAGTTTGACGGAGATTTCCTTGTATAACTAGAAATGAGCTAGCTGTACCTAACTTCATCTATCTAATTTTGTATGTTTAGCTGGACTACCCAAGTTGGGAGCCTGATATTCACCTCAGGTTCCATCTGTCATTAATGCAAAAAGGTATTAATTTACAAAAAATAAGTCAGCTTCAGTCAGATATGAATCATTCTGCCAAGATGTCTATAATACTCCATAAGAGTAGTAACTAGACTTACAATTAATTGCCTCAGTGAAGTACCAAATGGAAGGTGAGATTAACTCAGGTCATTGGTTGTGGAACTTCAGCAAAAAAAAAATCAGTAAGATAAAATCACACTTTGCATGTCTAGGCCTTGAAAAAGAATTTTCACTCCTAAAATGCATGCATATATACTGAAATATATGTATGTTTTTCTTTTTATTGCCCCAAGCAAAATGAGCCATAATATCTTCAATCACCATTGTACTACTGCTACATCTAACAACGGTACAGATGAACAAAATGATCACATAATATTTAAAATGAAAAAATATATGTGGCTAAAGGGTTGGTGAAAAGTGTGAATATGCAGGTCTGGGGGAGTCCTGCCCAGCAGGTAAAATCACTTATTTTTTTGAATAATATTTTAGTAACAAGAGGAAATATGTCAAAGTTTTTTTGAAAAATTGATGGTCAATATAATGGAATTTATGATTTCCGGAAACAGTTAACAATATCCCACTTGTCACTTGAAAATTAGATAAGCAGAATAAAAACAACCAGTCAGTCTGGGAGTGCTGTAAATTATTATTTCCCAACTGAGTTCTGATGAATTCCACTTGCCTGGGAGAGCATAGCTATTACTTTGTATTCTGCAGAGACTGAAGAATTCTTGAGCCTACTAATGAAATTAATTAACAATATAATCAACGAGTAAAATTTCAGTCTCCCAGACATTTACTTTGAGATACCAATTCCTTTCAGCAATCTTCACCCTACCTACACTAGGTATGGTGTTTCCCTATTTTAAGGTACTGGACCCACTGGGGCGTGGGTCTGTGGGTCACCCGCACCAGTTGTCACAGAACTGGGCCGAATCAACCTGTAAACTGTTGACACAGACTAAGACTGAAAGGTCCAAAATCTCTTAATTGCTCTCATCAGTGATGGCTTCAGCACAAAAAATAAATGAAGGCCGGTGGAGTCATAGCATACTACCCTGAATTAATGGTGTAAGGAAAAACCCTGAAATTTTCCTCAAACGTGGTTGGGGTAGGGAGTGTGTGGAACAACACTTTTCTTAGAATCATACAATCATCCAGGTTGGAAAAGACCCTTAAAGATTGTCATATCCAACCATCAAATTAACACTACTAATTCTACCACTAAACTACATCCACTGGTGCCACAACCACTAATTGCTTAAATACCTTCAGAGATAGCAACTCCACCACGTCTATGGCTAGCCTGTTCCAATGCTTGGCCACTCTCTCCATGTAGAATTTATTCCTAATATGCATACTAAACCTTCCTTGCTGCATCTTGAGAATGTTTCCTCGCATCCTACCACTTATCTCCTGATAAAATAGACCTATGCCCTTCTTTCAGGTAGATGTAGTGTCTAATGAGGTCTCCAGTGAGCAACTTTATATCCCTCTTGTAGTGAGGAACACAAAACTGAGCACAGCACTAGAGGTGCTGGCTCACCTGTTCTGAGTACAGAGGGACTTCCCTAGTCTTGCTGGACGCTATTTCTGATGCAGGCTGGAATGGCTTTGGCCTTCTTGGCCCCTTGGGAACACTGCTGGTTTATGTTCAGCCAACTGTCAACCAATATCCCCAGGTCCTTTTCAGGTTTTTTTTTTTCTCAGGTTTTGTTTAATAATGAATTTTCCAGTTCAATGACTTATGTTCCCAACGTAAAAATTAAGCTAAGATAATTGTATGCAAGCTCATCCTGGAAATTAAGCATAGCTTAGTGGAATTGCTTTCATATGGTTGCAATTTGTGGTTTTCCATGGAGATAGCCAAATTCTGAATATGCTGAAGTTTTGATTTGCTATTATGGAAAAATATTCTGATTCACTATTCTCATGCTGATTGCAAAAAAATCAGTAGAAGATCAAAGACATTGTTAACATTTTTTTTTCTATGTATTACATTTGGTACCAAGCTTGAACCAAACAACTTCTTATCAAGATTCAGATCTTTCTTTATGGGCCATGACGCTTCATTGTTATTTTTTTCATCTTTTTTATTAATGTTTGGAACCTCCTCCTGAGAAAATACTAATTCAAACACCTGGAAGCATATAATGTACAAAATGGTATGAAGGTTTTTTCAAAGACTCTTCTCTCTGGCTTCCAGAACTGATGAATGGTAAGACAAATTTCACTTAGACTCTGTATTTCACTTAGACTCCAGCATTTCACACGCACTGGATGCCAGACTGCAGTGAAATTAGTATAGAATGAAATAGGCCCCAAAGAGAGGAAAATTTAAGGTATTAATAAATAGTTGATTGTTACCTTTTTTCCAAATACTCTTTTGTTCCTGGGATTCTTATGCATTACTATGGAAAACAACCTAAAAAAATCTTTGTTAGCACATTCATTTTCTTAAGCAATTCTCTCAATTCCAGCATCTCTAGCTTCATCATTCAAGCTACTTTAGCATGATGTAATCTTTATCTTTATTCAGGATGTTTTTTTCAGATTGAAGTTGCAATATTTTCCAAAAGAACAACTAGTCATATTCTTCTTTGTTTCTTTCCTTGTGGAGAAAAAAACATATTAATTTTTATGGCTAAGTCCTGGCTCCTCATCCGCTTTGCTGATATACATACTCAAAAAAGTGCAAGAATATCTGTCATTAGATAACTAAGATTATCACACTGGGATCACTTTGTGACAGCACTGGAAGCAACTCAACGAATTTTTTGCTCTGTAAATACAGCATAGGTTTGTTTCTATTGATTAAGGAAGAGAACAAATACTTAATTTTTCTCTATAGGCAGAGATTATGTTTGTTTTATGTTTCAAAGGTTAACACCCTACAGTTTTCTAAATTCATCAGTATTATCCTATGGATAACATTACTCCTGGGCTCAACAATAAAAATACAATGTCATGAGATTTTAAACCATCCATGCATATTCATCCTATGTCAGGCATTTAAATGATACAAAGTCAGTGTTACAGCATCTAAGATTTTTGATGATGTAATTTGAAATGGAAAAAATGAAAATAATCCTCTTAGGTAATAACTTCATAGCTGTCACATTATGTTTTAAATATAAAATAGATTTCTGTATTACAGTCACATTAAATCCGTCTTACAATACATGCATATACATATATATATTTAATGATGAATAAAGCTGCTAATTTTTTGAAAGATGTGGGTAGCTTTGAGCACGCATATCCATATCTGTGATCACTTTATGCACCATACTGTAGTCATAGACCTGGATTGGAAAATAGAAATAGTCACTATGTTCCAAAAACTGAGTGACTAGATTAATCATTGAGATTTTACTAATTTCTACCAATTGTCAGTCTTCAAGTGTCCAGGACATTTCAGTGCCAGCTTATTTTCAATCTGTAAGAGCTCAGAATGTAATATTAGAACCATTTGTTTTGTGCTGATTTTATGAATATCTCTTTGTGTCTGATAATTTAATCACTGACCTGAATCACATGATTGCCTTGAGAAAAGTGCCATGGAAATTAGTCAATATAAATGATCATAGACTTTTAGGTGTTCTAGGATTTTAGAAAAGCAGGCTGGTATAAGATAACAACTGTCAGATTTCCTTGTTCTTCTCTAAGGATATTTTGAAATCTCCATGGTGTTTGTTTGTCTAGTTGATTGATTATGTCATTGCCCATTGCAGTGAATAATGATGAATTCAGGGATAACTACTTGAGTGCAGTGACTGGTAACTTATCAACAGTATTACATGTTCTTGTGTACTAACGTATTTTCAAAATTCTCCCATCTTATTTGAACAGGAAAATAAATACATTCTAGGATTTATGACAATACCTAGCTCTCCTTAATTCACTGATTTTCAATAGCTTAAACTCCTACATCAGTCTGACACAATAGAAAATGCTATCACTTCTACTTTGTTTATGGATAAAGCCTGCAAAATGTATGTGATTTTGTCCTATTTTGCATAAAAAGCTGTGTTTAAGTCATTTGATTGTTCAGTCTCTCCATGGGATAGAAAAAAGAAAAGTCTAGAATCTCTTTACAACACTAATTTTATGTCAAGATAGATAATAAATATCAGCATCTATCTAGAAACTCCATTCTATATTCATCCCATATTCTCTGCATCAGTCAAATTACAACTTCTGCCTCAAAATACCACATGATCTTACTGCTGACAGACCTCAACTGCATTACTAGGCAGTTATCCTGGCTTTTTGTCATTACATTATTCTTTCTGTAAGCAATACAGATTTGCATAGGATAGTGGAAAATATCTTTGAAAGAACAGTCTGCTCTAAAACTCAGTTCAGAGCAATGCATCCAAGCCTTTTTCTGTCCCTCTCCTACAATTACCAAGCCCTACTCTTCGCGAGTAATTACAGATCTGTGCCATAATGGGATTTGAACCTTTCTGGACTGTGGACAATTTAAGCAGATCAGATTTTCCCAGGGTAAAAGGTACACTGTTATAGTCAATAGTCTTGCAGAAGCAGTGCTGTGAAGCCACACATTAACACAGTTAGAAGAGGTGATAAGATTTCCACATCAAAACAGCGATTGGATGCATTTAACTATCATTTTTTTCTTTTACTCTGAGTTATTATGAGGCAGAGAAACATTATACATCAACATGTACATCAAAATACATTACATGGACCTTAAGCAGGGTGATTGTGTCACTCAACTTTCACATTGTTAGAAGTCTTGAGGTAAAAAAAACCTAGAAGCAGACAAACTTCCCTGCAAATGTACTGCAAATCTCTGAACTTAATTTCCTAAACCCTCAACTGAAAAATGTTTTTTTTTTTCAGTTTCTTTGGAATTAAATTATAAAGATTAATCCATTATCAAAACGTCAAGTTCCACTTGCAGGACTATTTCACTACAATTTTAAACTTTTCCCTAAGCAGATAATTTTAAAATTGGAAAGAGAAGATCGATTTAAAAATTTTACAGATTATATTTTCTTTACCCAAGAGCATAAATTGATATCCAAAGTGGTTTTATATACTGGGATGAATGCCATCTATCACTACTCAGATTATTTGTGTGCTTTTGAACATTTCTATTTTGCAAAATATTGTATTATTAAATCAATATGGGAAAGTCTAGGAAAAGCGTGCTCCATTTAAAGTGGAAAATATGTTCTTAGTTGTGTTCAAACATTCATCAAAATGATTTGCTTTAATACTGAGGTTTACATTAAGTTATCTCTTTTCCTTTATTTTCTTTCTTTTTTTTTTTTTCACATGAATTAGTATTTCTTAAAAAAGGTAGAAAAACATGGGCAGAAAAATAGTATTCTATCCTACACTTCTTTTGGACCTATGATCCTGATCCAGCCTCACTCTGAAGAAAGCACAAATGTCTAGGAAATAAAATCTTGTAAAAAGGCTAATATCCAAATAAATGATCCATGAAACAATTCTTCCAGAACACAACAAAAATTGAGCTTAAAACAGAGTTCTCTAGTTTCTCATTCTTCCTTTTAGTTTAGAGTTCCAGTATTTTCACTGAAGTTGAATTGAAAAAAAATTTGAATTTTCTCTCAGCTAAAGAAAATACGATTAATAGAGGTTTATATCTAGCACAGTAAACACTGAGTTTTGATTTCCAGATTAGCCAATGACTACTATTTGTCTATGGCTATTAACCTTATTACAATTCCTGATTCTGTTTTAGTTCCTGATTCTGTTTATATCATTATATCTGTTATTTAATGCCAGTGTTTCCCAGCTTTAAATATTACATGAGCCATCCATTAAGGTGGATTTCACAATTTCCTTTAGTATTCAAAGTCTCAGCCTTCCAGAAACTGATCATCGTAAGTTTTTGAACTACTAATATTAAGGTCTCAGACTGCCACCATCAGAGTTGAATATCAATATTCCTATAGAGGAAAATATAGTAGGTAGAATATAATGTACTTCTCACATTCTACAATTTTCAGTAATGTCGGCTACAAGCAGTCCAAACAATGTGAGAGAGTGAGAACAGGGCTATAGAAAAGCAAATGTATATAGAAAGAAAAGCAAATGAGAAGGCAAGAGAGGTGTCCTGAGAAACAAGACTTTGTGAAGCTGGTAGTATTTGACGAAATTTGAGCACCAGCGTTAGAAATATGAGATGATGAGGAGAGATTTAGAAGAAGCCAGCTAAATAAAGGTGTGAGATATTTGGAGAGATCATTTCTCAAGGGAAAAAGGAAATTGGGAGAATTGCTGGTAGAGTAATACATGAGCATGAAAAAAAGGGGAGATTTAGATCCTATGTGACATTCCCACAAGTGAATTTTGTAAAAAGTACAAATGGGCCATCACTGTAGTTGAATTTCAGCAGGTTCTGAGTTATGTCGCTGCTCTGGTTTGCCTTTGGGGAAAAACGCAGAAACAATTGTAAACACTTTCCTACAAGTTAATATAGAGCTTATATTTGCATTCTGTTTACATAGCTGCATACCATTTAAATTCTACTAACTTCAGTAGATTCATTTTTTATTTTTATCCTAAAGCCACTGAAAGAACAACCAGGAGCAGTGTTTTATTGAATGATTTGTCAGAAATGTACTTAGTTCCCCTTAAAATCAGCCTTTTTCTTGATGATTAGATTTGAGGGCTAGTAGATGGGAATTATAATGAACTGCTGGAAACATTTTTGGAATTAGAAATTTACTACTGACATTCACACAGTAAAAGAAAGACATAAATCACAATAGATTCCCATGGTGTGCAGATGCTGCAGAAGTATCACAAACTCCAAAAAAGACAAAACATCTATATTAAGCAAAATGAAAATAAATGATGGATGATACACAATAAATGCTTTACAGTCAAGTTTCCAGGCTGTGAACAAGAATTAAAACTGAAGTTGTTGCTATTAAAAGAAAATAAAAAAATCATATTTAAATATCACCCATGCTGTTGTGAAATTTTACCTTTGAAGCACATTAGTAATGAGAGAACAACTGATATTTATTGCCTGCAGAAACAGAAAAAAAAATGTGTTGAATTGATGTTTTATATTGTATATTTATTGTGTTTTACAGCCCTTGAAAATTTGCTCTTTCAGTTTTCTCTTGGCCTTTTAACACCTTTAGACTTTGTTTTGTGGTTGTTTTGTATTTGCATGCCTCTCTCTTTTTTTTTTTTTTTTAATGCTGTTTCTCATTGGTTACTCTGTATATAATCAACAGACAAGGAACAGTCTGTGTTCAAGAAAAATGGAGTGTGAGTAATCTGCCAGAAGCTAGGTGAACACCTTTGCCAAAGCAACACAAACAAAACAAGAGCTTTCTATGTCCAAAACATCAATTTCCAGGCTGACCTTCAAGATATTCAAGAGAGTAACAGAACTTTTTTGTTATACTTCTGGTCTCTAGATTTTGACCAGCTTTGGAAACAGGTTTATTAAAATGCTTCCATTAGAAACAGTTTGGAATATCTCACAATTTTTTCAGGAAATTTGAGTTTTCCTCCTACTCCATTTGTATGATCACAGATAGGCAATACTAAAGAAGTTTTGGCTCTAGAGTTCTTAATTTTTGTATTTTCTGTCCAACCTGGCATGGCTCTAGCTGCACATCCTGACCTCCCCCTGCCTTGTCCAAGTCCAGTGACCTAAATGAAAGATGTAGGTCATGTTTTCTATAGATGCAGAAATACCTGGACCCATTTATGCCTATATCACATAATGCTGAGATCCTCACTAAGCTGGCTACAGAGCCAGCAACAATGCGTCTGGTAGGTGAGCAGTTCTGCTTTGAGATAGCCACAGTATTTTCATAACTGAGACAGACACCCTATATGCTACTGCAGCGCACCAAACTGACATTAGAACATTGATTCAGGAGGTTTTGCATCCTATTTGATTGAAGGAAGTAGGTATGTGATACGCCTCTATCCACGTTTTATGGATATTTAGCAGTACAGAAAATCACCTATGAGACTGACATAACTTTACCAGATGCACATACCTAGTTACAGTATTGTTACCAAGTCGGTGATGAAAACACTTTTTGAGAAATGGGATGAAATTCAGTGAATGTACTGAATAAACTAGGAAGGTTTCTCTTTTGCTGAAACAATTTACTTATAGTTGGGGTAATGCTAAGTTTCCTTGCCAAAACATAACTATATTGTTGGTGATAACGGCTGATAAATGTAACCAAAAAGCCTACGACTTTCTCCCAAAGGGCTCTTCTTTCTGATTTGGTGAATATAATGGAGCATTTCATGTAGAGTTAATACCTGGATTAAGGCTTTCAGTAACTGTTTGATGAAGAACCGTCAAGAAAAGAGTATGAAGTTCTGATGTCTTTTTCTTTTATAAATGTATAGCAAAAGATGTATATTTCTAAGCATATTCTATTAACCTGTTGATGATAATAGAGGCAAGAAGAGAACTGCTTGTTTGGAATCTTGTTTAGATAACTACTTGTGATAGGAATACATTACTCATTACACTGCTGTTTTTTCACATATTGTTTAACTAAAACACATGGGACAAGAAAATCACAGCTAATGCTGAAGCATGGTGCTGGCAAAGTACTAAATACTGTGAAATGAATGGTCTAAAATAAAGACGTATTTATGGCTACTGCATGTAACTTACTGGAATGCAACTCATGTTAACTTGGAATAAACTATTCTCTCCTGGTGTGGGACTGAATACCATGGGCTCCTTGCAAATTGTGATTTCATATGAAAAATTGAATATACTATTTTTGTGGAGATAATTTTGCCAAGTGTCTGTTATGGATAGTAACAGTTGTATTCTTAACTTGAGCCAGTGGCAGAATGTCCAATTACACAACTTTTTTATAAACCAAGAGGCAAAGCTAAGCTGATATTCACAGAATAACGGAATTGTAGGGTTTGGAAGAAGTCTCTAGAGATCATCAAATCCAACCACCCTGCGAAGCAGTCAGCACAAGTAGGTGTCATATTAATAGATAAATGATAATTTCCCTATGGAAATTCTGAGTCAGACACATAGGATATGCTGAATTAAGTAGAACTACAGTGATATATATCAGCTGCTGATCTGGGCCAGTAATTTTAAATAGTGTCCTCTAGAACTTGTTATGCAAGATTTTCTGACAGGCTAGTGCAGAAC
This sequence comes from Oreortyx pictus, assembly GCA_036925125.1. Classification (NCBI taxonomy): domain Eukaryota; kingdom Metazoa; phylum Chordata; class Aves; order Galliformes; family Odontophoridae; genus Oreortyx; species Oreortyx pictus. The sequence continues at coordinate 163,268,838 of JAUPFR010000001.1, forward strand.
CAGTACAGTTTTTAGGCATTAAGTGGGTAATGCTTACAACTGATTATAGGAGACGAAAAATATGATTAAGGCATTTCTCCATTACTTTCTTAGCTTTCTCTCCCCTCAAAATATTTTGGAGTACAATAACTTTCACCTTGCCATTTTTGTATATAATAGATAGCTGCCATTGTAATAATCTTTTCATTCCCTTGAATATTTTTAAACTTTTAGTTCTGAAATTATTCCTCATGGTGCTTTTAAGCAGCCCCTAAATAGTTCACTGAATTCAGGTTGTTCTTCCACCCATCCACACATTATAACATCTAATGAGTTTTCATTTTGCATTTTTATTATTTCATCTGGGAGCTACTTAGCCCTTTCTGAATATATAAATCAATAATCTTTGGCAAACAAAATGCATTTTAAGACTTAGTTCATCATTAAAGAAGTAACTGAAATAGAAAATCTGCAGTGTGATTAAGCATTCTCCATGGAGAAATTGAGCTTATAGGACTTAAGGTATTATCTACAATATGTGATGTTTTCTGACCAATATTTTCTGGGCAAAATTCTTACAAATAACTCATATACAATTAGTGGTGTACTATCTTATTTTGCTGAATATTCATTCCCTAGTGTTTCTTCCCATTGCTTTATAACATGATTAATACATATGATCCAGCTGCTAAATCATACTCAGCTTTCATTCATGTTTGGCTCAGTTTCATGAGACACTTCTACAAACTGTATACAGCCTACACTATTTGATGTAGATGTGGCTTATTTTTGTTTCTGTTATCCAGCATGTTACTTTTCTGGTTCTGGTCATAATGCAGGGACTGTATCATCAGAATCTTCTATTTTGTTATGTTTAACTATTCCTGCTTTTTTTCGTGTGTGTGTGTGCATGTCTGTGTTTGGGGGTGGGGGGTGAGAGGGGGTGGTTATTTCATTTCTTGTAACTTTCCAGTTCTCCCAATGCATTAAAAGGTTGCTGCATTTACCAGGTTTTACTCAGATATTCAAACAGTTCTTACTGTGAAGTATTTTGTTATTGCAGTACCAAGCAATTTAGATGAGCATGATAAATGACAGCAGGTTGATTTTATTAAGGTTAATGACTTGATGATTTACAAGCGAAGGCATATTAGAGTCAAAATTATTGCATTAATTGTTCCATTAGACAATGTGAACTTTGGATATACTGTTTTGGATGCCCTGGAGAGGTGTCATTACTATTATATTAATCGTGACACGGCATCTATTTCAGATGTGCTAACAATTTAGAAAAACTAAGTACTGCTGCTTTGGGCTGCCTAATAACTTAAAGGTTACTGTCTCCTGTCAGCTACTGATAGCCAGGAACAATCTGAAAATTACCTCAGACAAAATGTGTAGCAGTTTAACAACAGCGTGAACTATTGGACTTCTTGTGGCATGGAGCAGTGTCAAAGCCTGGGGCGACTGATGGGTTTGGAGGCAGCTGTTTGTTTCTGAGCCACGGTAGCACTACCTATGGACTGTGGCCACCCTGTTTCTCTTGGTTTCATTCCGATCAGAACTGCTCCATACAGAAGCCCCAGCTGTGATATTTTGTTACAACCAGATAAAAGAAGAATCAACAAAGCAGTGGGAGGATCATCTGCATTTTATGAGATCTGAAATGTTTTCTAAGTAAAATTGATTCCCTAGTGGCAGTTTTAATTATAGGAAAGCCTTACTGCTACAATTAATTCTCAGAGAATAGAATGGGCATTAGGAAGCAGCTTTTGGTATGAAGGCTGTTCTTTTAGCATTTGTTGATGGAACTTTAGAATTTAATAATCACATATCAATAATTACGAAGGGATGATATTGTGAAATCATTATCTTACTTGGGAATCGTATTTTGTTTGCCATTATTGTTCAATTTTAGTAATAAAACACTACAGTTAGCTGATGAATGTTTTCATCTGAATTTTTTATTTGCCTGGGCTGCATTGAATTACTATGTACCAATGTTGTTTTCAGAAATTTTTCCACAGTAATATTTTGTATTTTGGGGCGAAAGGTCAGAAAGGTGAGTACAACTCCGGGAATACTTGAAATGCTGAATGATACCTCAGTATTCTTATACTCAGACATACAGCAGCTATTCTTTTCTCATTAAGAAGAGCAAAGGTGCCAAACTCAGCCTTGTTAGCTTTAAGTCAATCAATCTTAAGGAGACCTCAGTAAAGCTACATCTGTTTCCATCCTGATGAAGTTGATCAGATCTTCCTCTTCTAGCACACATCTTCCTTTCCATCCTATGCATGTTGACAGATGATTCTGCTGGCCGTTTTATGGACAACTTGTGTTGAGACTATTTGTGACAAATAAAGGAAGCAATAGAAATCAAATTAGCTTACTGGAATAATAAACTATTTACTGCATGATGACAGGGTTCAGCATTGCAGCAACCAAAACATCACCCAGCAATAGCTCTAGCTGTAGATCTTTTATTCAGTCCTTCCAGTTTTCCTTTGTTTTCAGCAACAATACAACTGCTAACATTCACTTAACATTAATTGGTATTTGTGATTTCCTATGCTTCTGAAAAGAATAAGAATTTTCAGACAGAATAGCAGTTTCTTAGGTACTCAGCCTAATTTCTTAATGAGAATTGTTCAGAGTAACAATATTCAGTAGTGCTTATTCATGGCTCATATGAACTGAAAATTTGTTATTCTACCTTATATTGAGCACTTCTTCAGCTTTCATACTGACTCATACGTTTCAGTATCTGTTTTACTAAATATCCTCTTTTTTGTTTCAGGATGCAAGTTTGAGCACAATAAACATGTCTAGCATGATAGCGGAAATGCTAATGTCACAGCTTGAAGCAGTGATTGAGCACCTGGTGGGATTGCAGGGCCAACCCAGGGGAGTTCAGGTGCATGCAGTGCACCTGAGTGACCAGAAGGTGTGGAACCAGGATCCTCCCTTTCCCTGACCTCATTCAAGGCTTAGCAGTAGAGGCAAGGGTATCTTATCAGAGATCCCTGCCTTGCTGAGATTTTTCAAAGGTAAGTGGATATTTTTTTCCTTTGTTTCTGTGTTCCTGGCTGTTGCATTGAGTAAATCCTCACTAGCTGCAACCTAGGACTTTGCTGTTCTGCTGTTATTCTCGTGCTTTCCATTGCATTATAGCATTGAAGGCACAAAGACTGAATATTCAGATTCAGCGCATTTAAGATATAGGTATTGGAGTCATATGATGCACTGCGCTGGAATATTCAGTTATGCCCCCAATTTCTTGCAGTAACATATTGATGAGAAAATGAGGGTGCTGTTTGTTACCAGAGTGTAATTTGGATGTTAATAACTATCTGGCACATCAGGTAAAACAATGTCTGCTTCTTACTCTATATATTATTTAGATTTCTGTTTAATACATCAAAAATCTGGTCAAAAATTACTAGGAAGGATTCCATCCTGTCAGAAGCGTATGGAAACATCACATTAACAGATATCTTTCATAAGAGTGACAGGAGAAGCATATGTAGAAATACGTGTTTGAAGAGAGGAGCAAAACTTGTTTTTCCTGAAAATAAGCCTTCAGGAATTGTCACAGTGTATCTGATGGTTAACAGATTTGGTTTGTAAATCATCTGGTGATAATTTCCAGCTGAACACAAGTTATAAAATGCTCAAGCATAGAGCAGAGACAAAAGAGATATAAGTTGGGCATCTGGGTTTAATGTTATTGTGATAACACCCAGTTTTGTTTGTAGTCCCTGGAACTGGCATTATTGTGGAGTGGTAACCTAAGAATCTGTAACACTTGAAAAGTCACAGTTCCCTTTCTATTCATTGATTTTAATGAAGTAAGTCATTATCTCACACTTTTCACTTGTTGAGTAAAATGCTGTTTGAAAATAAGGTGTAAAATTCCCAGATAGAAAATGCTGTGTTATAAGAAGCTAGTACAGATGATGGTGCTTTACTGATTTTATTTTTCCATGAGGTGTACAAAGCTTCCGGACATCTGTTCATGCAGAATATATCCTTCAGAATAAGGAGGCAGACTGTTAAACTGAAGGTTGGCAGTTTTTGCAAGCAGCAAACAGTATACATCTTAGAAAGGGAAAAGGAAGATAAGAGATTATATTAAAATATTAATAATTGCAGTGCATTGAAAGAGTAGTTTTATACTAGGAAAGAAACCTATAATGAAAGTGAATGTATCTATAAGCTCTTTCAAAAATGTAAAAATTATGAGCAGGTAACTTGTATAAAATTCCCACGTAGGAAAAATGGTTGCTTCCTTCAGTTCTTGTTACATCTGTTGTTATTCATCACTTACCAAAATGTCTGCTTCGAAAGGATGAGGAATTTATTGAGAGAAATAGTCAAATACTTGTCCAGTACGTCAATATATGCTGCTAGAATTTTGTAAGACTGGTGAAAAATGTCATGTGAATAATCTTTCAGAAAAGCTTCTAGCATGTAGACAGCCAAACCTATTGCGGTTTCATATATTTTTTTTTGTAATTGCTTTGCCATTTACTGATCCCAATTAAAAAATAACAATAATTTAGGTTAAAACCTGAATTAATTTTTTAAAACTATTTTAAGTGTTCACTCATTCGTTTACAATATTTTGTTTCGTGAAGTTCCTTTTGCCAACATCTTTTGGAGCTAATCATTTAATACTTTATATATATATTTATATTTATATATATATATATAATTTAATACTGCAATAGGACAACAGTGCTGTGAAATCATCTTTTGTACTAGCACTCTTCAACAAGAGAACAACAATTCTAGTGCAATATGACTGAAAAAATCCTGTGTAAAACCGGGGAAAAATTAGATGTCTGTACTTTTTTTTTTGTCACTCTTATTTCTTCAAAGTCTTATCTCAATTTTGTCTCCATGAAGCATTTTTTTGCATATATTGTACTCAATGTTTAAGAAATCTGAAATCTTAAAACACGAAGACTTAAAGACTGCATGTTGGTAGATGTCTGTTTGAAATATATTTAGTTTGTCTATTTATTTATTTCTGCTTTGTAGTGGTAAGTTGTTTTTTCTGGGGGAAAACATACTGAAAATCTTGTTAAAATCAGTTCCCTGTGGGTTTGGTATTTCACTGGTGAGGTTCGTGCCCCTTTCAATTTTAAAATGTGACACAAATTTCGTTAGTAAAACAATTTATTGTTGTAGCAAACTCAACTGAATTTTATTTTATATATTCAGTACTCAAATGCAAGTTTTCAGTTTTTCTTATCAGAATATATGAATACATAATCAACCTGGTGTTGATAGTTACTGATTCTCTCAGAAATGAAAGGGTGTTTCTGGAAAAAATACAACTCTGAGACTGCCTTTTGAGTTCTGACACCGATGATTATTTATAGTACAGCTTTTCAATTAGTGTAAGGACTTGCATATGTGTGTGAAAGATGGGAGGCTGGTTACAAACAATATGTAGATTTAAACTTTGGAAGATGCGTCTGATACATTTGAAAAGGGGTAACGTTGGAGTAAAGGGGGCTACCTTAATGAGTGGAGAGAAGTAAGAGACTTATTAGGTTTGCATTTCACAAGGCAAAGGCACTTCTGCAGATACACCACTATCCTGACCTAAAATAGGTTCTTGCCTTCCATTTCTATCAGGGTTTCACCACTCTGGGAGCAGAACATGGGCATCTAAGACCTCTTTTCTACTGTTGCATAACAGTGCACTATACATTAGATATAGTTCTAAAAAGAACTGCAGTGTGCTCTTAGACTGATTAATATTAATGTCACTGTCTTCAGTGACGTAAAGTTTCCACCAATAAGAGTTTATGAAGAGACAACTATCCTTATATGTAGTTTGATCATTTATAGGAGAAGCAAAAAAATGAATGGAACTTTCTGAAAATTTTAACATTTCCCATAATTTTATGCTGGTAAATATTTAACAGAGCAGCAGCCCGCTTCCATAGATATAGAAACATATCCAATCAGAGACTGAATTTTATTTTTCATTTTCAAGAGCTGAAAGCATACTCTGTCATTTTTCTGACCTGTAGCTTTCATCATAGTAGCTCAAAAATTCTAGTGAACAACCCAATCCTGTTACCTGGTTGGCAATTCCAAATATATCCTAAGGATAAATTTAGACATCAGGAATAACACTCAAATGAGACATAGAAGCAGCAACTTGTTACTGGCAGAATCTTTCATCTTTCTTCTCAAGTGGCATATCCAATTTGTGTGTTTTTTTTCTGTTCAGTTACGAAACTGAGGTTGTTGGCCTTCTATGTGTTCCCTTTATATCAAAGAATTTGAATACTATAGGGATGTGATTTGAACAAGGAATGTTTTTACAGTGAAGTTTAATGAGGGAGGAGGGTTAGCTATGTTATCTCATCTAATGCTTATCTTCATGAGTGTTTAGGGAGGTAATAAATGAAAATTGGACAGAACTACTTGTCACGCAGGTTATTCAGACTGCAAATTTCATGTGGTATTGATATTATGAGTAGTGGTAATGGATTTCATTATTTTAATTTGTGTTCTGTGGTTACCACATTTGACTTTTTAAATGGCTACTACATCTAGCTGGGTGCTTCTATCATCAGCCTTTTTTAAAGGTAAATCCCATGGAAATCCCACCTTGCTTGTGTGTTAGGGTGAAACTATACTTCTGCACAACATCTGAGTTGTTGATGTTTACCCAGTTTAGCTATTAGTAAATTTGGGGGGAGGGGGGGAACAGGAAATAAAGCAGAATGAATTGTGATAAAATACTTTATAAGGATTCTGTCTCTACAAAAGTTAGAAACTAAGACTTCCCATCACTCAGACTTATTATTTCAAAAATGAGAATGAAAAATTTCATGAGCTTTCTGGAGTGCCTTTGGCTGGACTAAGCCTAGATATACATGGAAGAACTTGCAGTATGAAAACCTGCCTGAGTAATGAGTTAGGTGCCCTAACAGAAGTCTTAGCAAGAAAATTGTACACAAGATGTGTATTCAGTGAAATGATGATGATGGACAAGCAGCCATAAACCCATAAGGAGCAAGTACTAGGGTGAAATGATAAAACTAACACCTCGTACAAGATATAACGCATCTGATTATATTAATCTTTCCAGGAGAGTATGTGTAGAAAATGTGCTGGATTTGATCTATTTTGTGTGTGAAGAAATGCTTTTTTTTTTTTTTTTTTTTTTGGAGCAAAGACTTAAGCTGGAGTCAACAGATTCACAAAGTTATCCTGCTCATTGAAATTCAGAGGCACTGTCTTACTGATACAAATAAAGATTTCTAAATGTTCATTACTCTTCAATAGTGAAAATGTGGAGACCTTCACAACAGGACAAACAGCAGCCCTGTGGTCAGAAAGTATGTTCCAGTATGCAGGTTATCTTTCAGTTGCAAACTGGTGACTGTTAAAAATCATATAGCATAGAGATTTTGCCTGGAGTTTTCTATGTGCAGGGATAATATTCTAAAAATGGATGAGGATGCATCTCGGAATAAAAAAAAATTCTCTTTGTAGCCTTATTCATATTTTGAGACTGTGAGTATGCAACCTCAAGCAACATAATTCAAGGAACACCTACTCCAGAAGATTCTGTTAAACATGAAGCAGCTCAGTGGCACTATTCCTTTCCAACGAAATCCCTTTCACATTCTTATTGAGACTAGTGGATTTTTTGAAGAATAAGAACTTTTCTCATCTGTAAGTATTCAGGAGGTGCGGGAGAAACAGTCCATGATTAACACTGGTGCTTGTAGAAGGTAGATGGAGCCATCACTTGATTACATGCTTTGCCAGAATTTCCTTAGCTTCACAGAAGAAAACTATTTTATGTCCTGTTAATAAAAGATCATGTGGTATGTTGATTTATTTTTTTTAATTACATTTATATCTAAAAGCTCCACTAAATGAAATAATTAAGAGAAATGCATGAACAGCTGTGATGGCCTTTGGCCTGAAGACATTACAGTTGTCTCAGTTTTGGATCAGGACAGGGTCTGGGAATGCACTACTGTCATAATCTTCCTCTCTGTGCTTTCTGCATGCATTTCCTTGTTACTATATAAATAACACCTACGTGAGCAGGTTGAGAGTAACTAGCAGTGGCTCAACAACCTTTCTGGCATGGTCAGTAGTAGCCTATAAGCTATGTACGCTCTGCAAAAGATGCTATATGTTTGTTAATGTGGTCTGATTTTTTTTTTTTTTTCGCGTAAGAAGCTCTTTCATAATCACTTAGTACTAATAGAAAGCTTTCTCCTAGAAGTTGTCCCCACTTGACCTCACTAAAACTATGGAAAACATGCTCTTCAATATGTACTTGCAGGATAATGACATGAATTAATTTCTGTAATAAGTGTCTTTAGATGAAGACTGATCTCTAGTCTGACTTACTGCAGATGATTTCCTTCAGAAATGACTATGAAATCAAGTACATTTTCCATTCTTGAGAGTACTCCCATTGTCACCTGTATGATAATGAGTTTCCATTCAGTGTGATTAAGTTTTCTTTATTCTCTGTTCATATTCACTTCTCTGAAGGACTTTTAAAAATATCTGCGATTTCAGTTTCATTCATGTATATTGTCTGAAATTCAATGGCACATGTGACAAAGTGTGCAATGTATTCTGCGGAAGCTCCCTAAAATACAGTCTACTCCTTTCGTCTGCCGTATTTTTTCTTTTTTTACGGTCTGCTCTGAAAGGAATACCTTATTTTGTTTTGTTGGCCCATGATGTCAGAGGCAGATGTTGGTATGGTAGTAGAGGTGGAACCTTCTCACCAATATTTCATTACGTTTTGTTGTCATGCAACAGATGGCAGCAGAAAGACAGTCTGAGAAATGTAATCTGGCATGGAAGTACAAATGAAGCACAAGTGTCACTGAATTACTCCATGCAAAAAGAAGTGGCACCCACTGGCATTCACCAATACTTGCTGAGTGTTTGTGGAGACCAAACAGTGGATGTGAGGCAGTGGGTGGTGTGTTTCAATGATGGTGATGGCATTGTGAAATACAAGCCATTTTCTAGATGGCCATATGCAGCTGTCACACCATGAAATGAAGAGCATCTCAGTCAGCTCATTGAATGTGTGGATTTAAAACCAGGGAGCTGTGTATGGAGCACAATATGTTCTTCAGTGCATTGGAAGCAGTAGTGGCAACAATGGATTATTACAAAATTTGTACCAGGTGAGCCCCATGAATGCCCACCCAAATAGAAGCACCCTATGCAAAGTTTGTTGGGGACAATTGAGCAAATACAAGGCTGGAAGTGTCCGTTTCTTGGGTCTCTTCATTACTAGTGACAAGACATTGTCACCACAATGAGTCAGTCAAAATGTCAATCTATGTAGATATATCAATTCCTCATTGAAGAAACAGTTCAAGGTACAGCCCTCAGCAGGCAAAGTGATGTGCATTGCCTTCTGAGTTAGGAAAGGGGTGATCCTTCTGGACTTTCTGGAACTTGGACAAACCGTCAACTCTGACTGCTGTATCACAGTTCTCACTGAACTGAAGGCTTGAACTTGCAGTCAGGCCAGAGAAGAAAACAAGCTCTCTTGCAACTTCGTAATATCAGGCTCCATACCAGCTTGAAATCCATGAAGCACTTGCCAGCCTTGGCTGGGCTTTCCTAATGTACCCACCACACAGTGTGCGCCTGGTGCCTACTGAATTTCAGCTGTTTGGGCTAATGAAAGACAGACTGCATGGACAACATCTTCCTAGCAATGACAGTGTCATAGTGTCTGTGAAACAGCGGATCATCTCTGCTGGTGCAGACTTTTGAGTGTGGCTTGTGGGCTTTTGTTCATCACAAGTGAAAATGCATAGGTAATGGAGTTGACTGTGTTAAAAAATAAGATTATTGTAGCTGAGAATTTGCTTTATCAAACTGTAATATTGTGCTCTTTGTTCTAATTTCAATGGAAGTAAGTAGAAGGCATTACTTCTGAAGAGTCCTAAGTAGATACTGTTTAGACTAGCCAATATACTACTTGATTAAAAAAAAAAATCTTATTTCAAAATGTATCAAGAATATGCAGCTAAAGCCAGTATAGATGAGTCCTGAGGAAATAGCATTACATAAGGAGTCAATGTTTTGATATGTTTTTGGCAGTGAATTGTAAAATGCAGACCATGAGCACTAAAAATCTTGTCAGTTTGGAAGCTAATCCATATGCTGAAGAAGCGTTAAACAAATATTTATCTACTCACTTCAGGGGACAACCAGATATGAGTAAGACTTCTGCAAGGAAATCAAGCTCAACAACTGGTAATTGTAAGGTGAAATTTTAAATCACTTTTGACAAGGTGGAAAAGCAGACAGGGTCATAGCTTAACTGCAGTGTTATGTGCCTGATTAATTTATTGTGGGCCATTTTCCTCACAGCAGGTTTTTATACAGGCAGTATTGTAGAAATAATCACTGAAAATAATCATAAGTAACTCAAAGGACAGAGGCATGCAGAAATAAATAAAACACCCAGTATGCAAGCACAGATTTCATTTTCCAATCGCAAACCTTGCCGTAGGCTCTACAATTTTGTTTCTGCTTAATGTCATAGGTCTGTCCTTTCAACTAGAAAATAAGTAGGAGACCATCTCCAAACACACTGGATAACACAAATCTTTTCTACGTGGATGGTATATTTCTTTGAACTTTTAATAGAATGCTATGTTTAGGTCTCCTTAAGTTTTTAGGTAAGACTGAATTCTTTACTTCTACCAGTGAATGATATCAGGTTTTTTTTTAGCCTATCTGAAACCTGGATCCTCAAAGGAAAAAAGTCACTTCCTCCTTCAGTTGCTTTCAGTTGTTTTTATTTTTTTAATGCGTAGTTAAATCAGTGCATCGAGAAGCAATATTCTACAGGGATGGATGCAGAAATAGTCCCTGTAGTCTTAGTGCAGTTTAATGGGTGGTCTGATGCTAACAGCATCAGTTTCTGCCATCTGTTTATATGAGGACAACTGGTTGTTCAGTGAGCCCCTTTGTTAATAATGCTGAAAGATAGCTGGATGGCTAATATTAAGTTGTGTGAATAACCATATCCAGAAAAACAATCGCTGCATTAAATAACTTGAGATATGACAAAGACAATAAATAGAGCATTAGAATTTTTTTAAATACTTAGAAGCTTTGTTCCATTTTCTCAGTTATTTTGATTCAGTGAGCTGTATGCTAAGGACTGCAGTAGAGAAACTGTTTTCACTACAGATCCATTGTTCCATAAATTTAGACATGTTTATATTAGAACAATCCTAATTTCACAAATGTTTTTGATTTTAGAAGTAGCCTAAACAACATATGTACATTTTGAAGAAGCATGTTATTACTTAGACTGTTTTGACATGTCATATACATCTTGTTCTGCCTAATTTCTAGTGTATTAATTTCTAATTTCTACTTTTATTATTCCTAATGCTAAATAAAATGGGGAAGATCATAATATCAAATAAAATGGAAAAAAATGGTTAATACTAAGGGAAGTGTGTATTTATGTAAATACATGCATGCCTGTATATGTGTATAAAAAGGTATCAAGGAAAAATGTGTAGGACTGACAAATTGTTTAATCCTATTATGCTTTTTAAAATTTTAAAGAAAATAGTTATTTTAAATTCAAAGAAACGTTTGGACTTTATTGCAGTATTTATGCAGCTACAAATTTGTAGAAAGAGTTTTGAGGGTAATAAATACAAATATGAAAAAACCAAGACAAGAATTAAAGCCAATAAAAACCTAAACATTATAAAAATGAGGGATATTTAGACAGATTGTTAATTATCTAACTATTCAAACACAAACTCCCTGAAGAACAGTCAGCATTAAAGATGTCCCAGAGAAATGTGACTACAGGAGGGAAAGGCTTTTTACTCTGGAAATGTTTATTTGTGTGCTTTAATTAGCCATTTAAGCATACTTTAGTTTGAAAGAGACAAATTGTTTTTCAACGATGACCATCGTTGCTACCATTCTTTATTTTCTAATTAGGATCTCGGGAAACATTTACTCTAGACTCGTTTCTAGATCAGAACTGAAGCAAAGTTAAACTGTAATCAGTTCTTTTCACAAGAGCTCTAACTCAGGTTTACTGTCTTGATCGCTATTCCCTTTTTATTGATGCTATACCATATTTAATTCCAGCTTTTCTGATCTTCCAGCAATTAAGAACAGTATGTTTGTAAGGAAAAGTGAATTAGAAGTTGATCTAGATTCTAGATCAATAGAAGTTGAATTAGAAGTTGAGAGATTTGTTCAAAGTCTATAGAAATGGTGAAGGCTCTAGGAGATGAGACACTTGAGTAGCAGCAGATATCACTTTGTTCAGTCTGGAGAAGTAGAGATTGAGGGGAGGCCTCATGACAACCTACAGCTTCCTCACAAGGGGAGCAGTAGTATGGGAGGTTATCTCTGCTCTCTGGTGACAGCAGCAGGACCCAAGGGAACAGGAAGGAGATGTTGGAAAGGGTTCTACACGGAAAATAGACTCCTCAAGGTGGTGGTCATGGCACCAAGCCTGCCAGTGTTCAAGAAGCATTTGGATAAGACTCTCAGGCATGGGGTTTAAACAACATGGTGGTCCTCTGTGGAGCCTGGAGTTAGGTATGATGATCCTTGTAGGTCCCTTCCAACTCAGTGTGTTCTATGATTCTGCAGCTTATTATCATGGACAAAGCTCCCACTGCACTGAGCTTAAAAGAGGTTTTAGTGGTGACCCTATATCTGAAATATATCTGGACTCAAATTGTGAAGAACTTACTCTACATTTTTCTGTGCACATGCAAATATGCCTACAGAGTGCACTGAATACAGAGATACAATGGAACTACTCATAAATATACAGAGAACTGTACCCTTCAAATGTAAAATTATGCTTTGAAAAGAGGAGGCAGTCATTCCATGAGGGTTAGAATGAGTTCGCTTTTTGCTTGTATTGCGTAATGGGTTTGTGTTGCCACAGATCTAGCCAGAAATTAGGCAGTTCCTTAGTTCACAGTGATGTACTTAGAATGGGTGCAGCAAAGTTTTGGTAGAAAGCTGGAAGAGGGTAGAAAGTGTCATGTCTGCAGATCCAGCTTCATCGTGGGCCCATAGAAGGTCGTGGCTGAGTCCATCAGCCAAATTGCCTCTGATTCTCAGATGCCTCTGAGAAAATGTGTTTAAGAAAGAGCATATGTAAGACGGAAGCAAGAAAAATGTGATTTACAATCCTGCAGACCAAGTTCAGTGAAGGAGGAGGAGGTGCTCCAGGTTTCAGAGCAGATGTTTGCTTGCAGCCCAGAGAAGCCCATGGAAGATCAAATCAGAGTAGACCCCCTTGTGCAGCCATGGAGGAATGAATGGTGCAGCAGTGGATGAGGCCTAAAGGAGGTATGACTCAGGGATACCCCTGCAGGAGCAGGGCCTGGTCTGGAGCTGCAACCTGTGGGGTGGATCCTTCAGACCCATGCTGGAACGGTGTAGTTCTGAAGGGTGGGCCTCATGGCATGGCCCCATGTAGAAGCAGTGCTTTGTAGAGCTGCAGCCTGTGGGAGGCCCACACAGGATCTGTTCTGAAATATGGGTGTTCTATGGGAGGGATCTCATGAGAAATAAATAAAGAGTGACTGTGAAGGAGCAGCAGAGACAAAATGTTACAGACCAACTACAGCCCCCACTCCTGTGCAGCTCAGATAGGGAGGGAGGAGGGTGAGGCAGGAGACTGAGGAGCTTTCATCAGCTTTTCCATTGTATTTTCTCCTCCTGTTGGGGTGACGTGATCAGAGAGCTGCTTGGGCATCTGGTAGTCAGCCAAGTTTAGCCCCCACAGAAGTGACTTTCTCATGTCTAATAAGTCCCTTCTCCTTCTTTGTTCTGCTTTACTATTTGGCATGTGATTAGGAATGATACTGATTTTCCTGATGTTCTAATCCAGTCTCTGTCAGTGTACTTTGAAGCTGCTATCTTTCATGCTGTTATCCAAAACCACAGACACCTCATGCTTCCACATGGGGAAGGCATACGTAATCTGTTACAAGATCACAAGCTTATTTCTCATCAGTGAACAAGAATTTTCTTTTGCAATTGAATTCCATGTTTAATAGTTATATCTAGTTTATACTGATTTACCTGCCAATAATCACCCAACGACTTTGCATGTTCATTTTCAGAATTATACCAGTGAATCATTTATGTAGATTTTCCACATCTGAAGTTGCAGATTTTGCAGCTACAACAATTCACATTTAAAGATGTATCCCTACTAGTTAAAATTACATGGCCTTAGTATTTGCTGATATTTCAAGGCAAGACAATAAATGCAATAACTAAGAATCGAGAAAATGATGCAGTTAATGATAACATTTATAATGCATGAGAAAGCAATGTTCATAATATAAAAGCTAACAAATAGACTAGAGAGAGCCTGACATATGTTATAAATGCTACCAAATCGAAATTTACTTATAGAAGACAAAAAAATATAAAACAGTATTTTCCCATGTTGTGAAGCACACCTAAGGTAGCACTTGGCAGAAACAGCATGGTCAACTTTTTTTAGTACAATACCCTGAGCCTGTGAAAGTGGTGCCTATATGTTTGAACATCTGTGATGAAAGAACAGCTAAGACTACATGCTTTAAAGGCGCTCTCTTTTTATTTTACTTTTTTCTCTCATAAAGCATTTGGAACAGGGCTGGTTTCAAGATAAGGGAAGTTATGTTTATGTAGGTATAAACTTTTGCATAATATTTCAAAATGTACAAAGAGCATTTAAAGCACAGATTACAAACCTACAAAGGCTGCTATATATATGGAAAAAAATGCAAAGGTGATGTGACCACAACAAAGAAGAAAAGTGAATTGCAGATGATAACAAAAGCATGAATGTTCATCAAAGCACACTGTCAGGAAGATTATAGGAATTATTAGGTTAGTTCTCTCTGCTGTTACACTCTGTGTAACAGAGTGTACTACTAGGTGAGAAAATTGGAGAAGTGTTAAGAGGTTCTGCTTAAGCATTATTCGTGATGAATTCTCTCCAGAAAGCACTATGTTCATAATCTATGCATATTATTGTAGTATATGCATATATTGTGGTATAAAATTGGACTATAAGTAGCATCTTCAGTTACTATTGTAAATAGAGTTTTCCAGATCCAGGTGGTTAGCTAATCATCTACAGTTTCTAAATCTGTAGTGTTATCTACTGTAGTTATGGCATATAATAAATTTTAGGAAATAAAAAATAAGAATCCTCAGTTTTCTGATTCAAGAAAATAAAAATCTATTTTAGTCATTAAACCATAGGATAAGTTTCTTAGTTCTTTGATAGGAAGACATCATTGTTGTATTTTGTTTAGAATCTGGCTGTGCTGTTGGAAATATTCATGAATGAAAAATATCCCACTATTTCTTCTTCCAGCTCCCATGCATCTGTACAAGCAATAATGCCTTCTGTTTGCCAGGAGCATAAGAAACTCCTGTAGACCATTTTGATGCTTAATGTCTTGGGTAGTTTAATCTGAGATATGGAGGCCTATCTTAAAGCTTTCTGATTTAAAGCTGATGACCTTAATGCATTTGGTCATTTTTGCCATCTTAGGAGGGCAGTCCTAAAGTGTGTGTTACTGAATGTATGTTTGCACAGCTATTGGTAATTAGAATATTTTGTAAATGTTGCCTGCTTATGGCCATTTCTGGGCAGAGCAATGTATGGCTTCTGAACTGATTACACCTTTAAATTCAACTCATGCCAGAGTCAGATAAATGAATAAATCAGAGACAGGTTACTGTTAGCAATTAGAAAGTAATTTTGATGTGGTGAGATGTAATAGGTATGATGAATGTGGCTGTGTTTATTAAAAGCATTCATGACCATGTGAAATATACTTTATTGTATATTTTCTAACGTAGTTTATTGTTAGCAGCAGCAGCAGATGAGATAAAACATGTTAACTGTTATGGTTTATCAATGAAGTAAGTGTACTTCTTACTTCTTTCTGTCTCATTGCAGAAATGAATGTAGAATAAAACCTGAGAAGTAAATTAGCTCCCATATGCTCTTAACAAGCCCTTTTAATATTTTGTGGTATCATTTTTTTTTGTTATTCCTTAATTCAGGCAGTACATAATAAAGATAAAAATTTTGGTTGAGGAATTATGGTGCAACATCCCTTACATTTCTAAAACTTTAGAAAATCTACTTTCTCCACAAGGGTGCAAAATCAATATCTTCAGGCAATGGCTTGCTAAATGTGATTAATATAATTTTTCTCGTTCAGGAAACTGGGAATTTTATGTTAACTTTTCCACAGCAGTTAAATAACAAATCATTCAAACAGCGCTGCATTTAAGATGACTTTATAGGTATTTGTAAAACTCCCAATGGTCGTATCTACATGTTAGATACATTAATCTTGTAAATGAGGATCCTTCTTTTATTAGGAGGGATATAAAAAGGAGGAGTTCCATAGTGAATACCTTGTGGAATCTACATCTGAGCTGCTAAATTTTGTGAGATTTGAGCATCCGAGAGGAAGATGCATAATTTCTAAGATGTGCGCGCACACACACACACACACACACACAAATAAAAAATCCACAGAAATAATACTGAGAGAAGGAGCAAGAAAATGAAAGGAACAGGATTCAGATGACCAAATGTAGAGATCTATGTCTGATTCATCAGTACTCCCTTTTTAATTGATGGAGGGAAGTTAATATATCTAAGGCACTATTCATCCAACGTAGATGTCTAAAAAAGAATCCTTGAAATAAGGGGATCTTTAAGATACAGCTCAATTATAATTAACTGAATTTTTCTGGGCATACTAACTTCTGTCTCAAAAGAAGTCCAGGTACCTCGCTGAAAGGTGACTGTCACATACAGGTATTTACAAATTTGATAAGGAGGCTGCAGCTGCCAGCCCTGAGCAGTGTGCAGTCTGAACCACTAATCTCCCTCCATGTTAAATACTGTTGTAAATGCCAAACATCATTTGAGTTATCAGAAATATTCACCTCAGTTTTGTTCCCTTCCTACTTAGCTTTCTAGCGAAGGTGTCACAGTTCCTGTGCAATCATTGTCAGCACAGCCAGAGTTTTATCAACAGATGCAATCTTTTTGCCACACGGATGATAGTGAAATAAATCCTTAGCTACACTGTGGATGATGACAACAAAACACGGCTCATCTCTTCAAAGCCACATTAAGACTCAGGCAGAGATTTTTAAAAATCCAGAAATTTGAAATGCCTGTTAATTGTTAGGAAATGATTTTAATTTGAAATAAGTACTTAAACATCCATGGTACATTTGAAAATGTTAATGAAAGGCCAACAAAAAAATTATATGTTTATATTTGTATGTATTTATTTGCATTTGACAAAAGAAAAAAGTGCAAAGAATACATTTCTGATACAGGGATTAGAAGCATATGTTGATCATAACTTATATTTCAGTGGACAGATGCTTATATTTAACATTGAATTATATAAATGGTTAATACAAAGCAAGTCAGCAGTATCAGGTATATATTTCAAAATATAATTATATCACAAGTCATAAAAATATACATTTGAACTTATTATGCTAGCTTTTCCAAATATTCTAGAGAACTGTGTTTTATTTTCCCAAAGCCAGAATCTTAATCACTGTTATTAGTAGGATTTAGTCTTCTTTTCTTTTGATGCTTCACTTTGTTTGTAAAAGTTTGATCACAGCTTGAACACTTAACTGTAGTAAATGTTAATTTGCATTTTGAGGATCAGATGCTGATTGTGGTTTACAATGAGATCAACCTAAGAACAGTTTCATTATTATAGCATGATAGAAATATAATTAACTTTATTTCTTTCCTTTAAAAATGGATATCTGCTCTGGCATTTCTTTACTAGCATAAATCTTTCTGTCAGGATTGAATAACATTGCATCTTGAGTCCAATTTGAACTGAAAAGTCAATATACCAATGACTTATTTCTTAAGATAAACAAATAAGCAAACAAAAGCCTCTACAGTAGTAATTTGTTTTTCAACAATAATAGTAACAATAATAAAACCCTCAAATACTTCAAAAAGGAAATAAATTCTTTGTAAACTTTTTATTTAAAAAATAAATCTGATTACTGTCTTTATGCTGTATGGTCACAAAGAAAAATGATCAGTTAGTCATTTCCAAATCTTAATATTATTTGTTGTTAGGAACAGCAAAATGTAAGCAGAAAATTAAATCAGTCTTGTTTTCTGTTACTTTTTCACTGACTAGAGGTGAGGAATATTTCTGAGTTATTTGAAGTGGTAATTCCAATTCTAGTATGGTTTTGCAAGGTTATTTCTTTGTTTACTACCATTCTGTGAGTAACTCTTAGCATCCTACTTCTCTAGTTATGTATTGAAAAATTAACCTATGAGTTGATTGTTTCACTGACTGTTGTTATTATTACTACATGCAGAATTGCTATGTGGAAGGAAAAGGGGAAATTTAATTCCTACTGTCCTTCAACAGCAGTGGTTATGAATTCCAGTCAAAGAATTATATATATATATATTTACAAATGATAACATTTCACTTCCCATTCAGAAAAATATTTTACAAATATACAGTAATACAAAAGTCTCTGAGATCCTGAAAATAACATAGCCTTTACTGCTCATCTGACAATTTTAACTAAGGAAAAATATATAATTGTCTTGACCATTATTCTATTTTCTGGATCTCAGAATAATTTTTAAAGTTTAGTACCTGCTTCAATACTCTAGAAGGTTCTCTGCACTGAATATTCAAAAGCTCGTTTCACTGTGCATCTGTGCTAGTTCTTTTATTTACACTCATCGTAAGTGATCCATAGGGAAAGGCAAAAGGATCATAAATGAAGAAATAATGCTAAGAGCTCTACTGTGAGTAAAATGTTCAAGGACAGACTTTTAGGAAACCAATGAATCCAATAGATGTATTGGTGGTCTGACAACTGAATAACACTTGAGCTGTTTACAACACTTGCATACAACACTTACGTTATGTTAGTGGCAGTCAATATAATTTAACCTTGTTTTCCTAGGTAGTTAAGTTCTCATTCTCTTTTATCTGGGTTTACAGCTCTCAGATGAACACCGCCCAGTAGAATTTCAAAATAACTAACAAACCATCTGAAATGTGTTAGTTTTTAAAACTTAAAACTAAAAAATAAATAAAGATCATTGTGGCTAATAATACTATAATTTTATGTATGTCTATTGCTATGCATTTCCAGTAAGGGGGAAAAATAGCCTTGATATAATGGTGCTTTCTTTTTAGTGGAGGTGAATTCTGTCAATGAATTTTGTCTTTATTGCACTTTATTCTATACTCTTAGACTGATCCTCAAGAACCTTCACTCAGAATTTAGTTTTCTTGGCTAGTGTTGTCAAAAAGAATCCTGTAAATGGTCTTACACTCACTACGTATCTTACAGATTGATTACAAGATTTTGAACCTGGTTCTTTGACCCACAGTATGATAATTAAAAGAGCTGTAGATTCTTTTGATGAGTTCATGATGTTCAGGTATACTTCAGAACCAAGGCGTTCTGCTGATTCTCTTTGAGACCTTAGATTCTATTAATGTGACTAAATTCTACCATGTTAAGAAAATGTACAGTTACATTAATACCATGTTCTTGTTAACTTTACCCTATGGAAAGCAGTACTTATAGGAAGAGTGTATGACAGCTTACAAAGAACATATAATCCAAATAGTATGTAGTTCAGCATTCTAACTTGGTATATTAAGAACATACAAAATATCAAGTTCCAGTGTAGGTATATCCTTACGAAGCCATGATGAATTTCTAGTGATTTGGAATCTGTGCACCAAATCTACACACTGAACTAAAGATACAGCCATAATTTTTTCAATATGCTTTTTACTGCTCACAAATTCAGAGTTTATCAATGATTTAATTTGCAAGATCTTATATGGATGGATTTCATCAAGCCGTTTGGTCTCTCTTGGTTTTATTTATGTGATGATATGTGGGACGTCTGGGATTCTTGAGGTCAGGCTTCTGAGTATCCCCCTAGATGATGAGCAAGAAATCCATGTGCAAAAAGTGGACAACCCTTTACATTCATAATTGAAATTGTGTACTCTCTACATTAGACATCTGTGATTACCTCTGGCAGATGCAAGACTGCATATTTCTATGGGCTGACCTTAAAGCAATAGTAAAGAATGACAGTCAACATGCAGTGAAAGAGCAATATGCAATTTATTGAAGGCAAGGGCAAGGAACTTCAAACACTGTCCTTGATGAATGTTGCAAAGGTTTTACTGGGTTCATCTGAGTGCCTATGCATTTTTTTTTTTTTTTTTAAACAGGAAACTGTATAATAATACATTTTCCAGTTTGGTCTTTGCAGAAAATGCATACATTTTTGCCATTAAGATTATATAATTTCAGTGTTAGACAAGTGAACATTGTTACATAAAAGTGAGAACAGCAAGAAATAGCAAGCAAAGCTAAAGTTTTTTTTCAGAGCAGTAAACCAGAAGGCAAAGAACACAATTGAAATAAAATAAAAATATTACAAGAAATTTTAAGGTCTCATATTCATCTCCATTGCCTTGAAAACACAGAAATCAAATCTTCTCCGATATTCCCCACTCAGAAAATGGGAAAAGCCACTCCTCTCTTGGTTAGTGTAGCAATGTAGTCCAAATGTTTTAGCTGGCTTCTGCACATTCACACCAGATTCTGCTGCACAAGAGAAAATATCTTATTAGAAGGGACCAGGTAAATAATATTTGTATAATCTGTATGGCATTTGAAATAATTCTTTTTGCCCATCTGTTAGAGTCATACTTCACGAGTAATTGTGTTGTCTTAGGAGTCTAGCAGCGGATCATCATTTAAAATGACACATTTTTTAACTTAAATAAAGATAATTTTGAATCCTTAAAAATTTGTATTCTTCCAGAACCAGAAAAATGAAAAAGCAATACTCTTAACATGGTTATCTCCTGATACTCTGTTTATAAGTACACAATGTGCTCTTAAAATTGTTGTCATGGAATTTTCTTCCCAATGCCTTTGAAACTAGCCTGCAACAGGAGAGCTGAAGGATAGCCACAGTTATGAAAAAATTATTATAGGTTGAGCTTTCCACATTAAGTACTTTTTAAGATTGCTCAACACTTTTCATTATAAGACTGCTTTCAGTTACTTACATGGTTACTAAACATAATTTGTGTTAGTTGAATTTTTTTCATATTAGCTATCTTCCTCAGGGTAAGATCAATTTGTTTATTTTGTTTGACATGCAAAAATGATGGGTTCTGAATATCTCCATAGAAGGAAATTCCACAACCTCTGGGGGCAACCTGTTCCAGTGCTCTTTCACCATTACTGTATTATATAAATATATGTTATTTTTATTTGCTTTATGACAAACAGCTGTATTAACACAGTCACATGAAAGTCGGTGATCTGATGTAATAAAGAAAGGTGATCTGTCTCCCTGCCAGTAGATACACATTATTGAAAAATTATTCTCTTTTACAAATGCACTACTAATAGAGGTAATGTTCATAAATACTAAGTAGCCAGCATTAGCCTTCATTTAAATAATTATTATTTCTACACAGGTCCTTTTTGTCAAGCAATTATCCACAGCTGAAATCAGCTTTTTATCTCTTTTGATGTTGCTTTTGTATCAAAAGCTCATACATTTAAAAGCAGGAGAAAATTATATGGTGGAAAGACAGAATGTGGACTGCTTTATGTTAAGAGCGATGAATGAGGTTAAAAAAAAATAAAAATAAAAGCACCACGAGACCAGATTTTCATTTGCAATAATTGTATTACAGGTGCAAAACTGTGAGACTGAGTATTATGCAAGAAATTTTCAGTCTCCCTTTTACAAGTGATCAAGACATTTCCTTGAATCTTTGCCACAGAGTCCACAAATAACATTGGGATCACATTCAACTGAAAACAAAATGATTGTACTGAAGTCTTATGTAATATTTCCTTTTTAGAAACTTACACATTGCTTAAAATAAATGGAAGGATATCTGTAAGCAACAAATGGATTCCAGGTAAGAGGTTAAGGACTCAGAATTGTACTTCTATTAATATTTTATCCTGAATTATTTTATATATGTAAATTCAACATTTTAATTACTCACATTCCTCTACACTCTCCCCAGTGTACTGCCTATAATATTTAATTTCCCAATGGGTTCTGTTCCCTCAGCATCTCTTTTTATCTTCAAATATCTGCTAAATTCCCCAGTGCCCATTCTCGGAGTTTAACTACTTGTGTCTACTTTTAGCTATTCCTGACTGCATTTCTCAGTTTTGCTGACATCTTTTGGCTCGTGGTGTCATATCTCAGAGTCATCTCTCCAGATTTCACTCACTTTCATCAGTCAAGATATTAAAAACTCTCTGCTTTCAGCTGCAGCCCTATCATGTACCCGCCTTATTCTAAATGCCATTGCTAGGTCCGTATCTGCTTCTGTTCACTCCCTCAGAAGCCAGCTCTCCAGACAGCAGCAATGAAATAATAAGCACTCATTTCAAAGGCTTTACGGAAGCTATGTGTGCCAAAAACACATCTGCAAGATCACAATTGTACCTACTGAACTAACCTTCTGCCCTGTAAAAAGCACGGAAAAATGTAATCTGGAAGGCACAGCATCTCTAAAGCACATTTCCCTCTGTTTCACTCTTGCTCCATAGCAACAGAGATTATGGGAGCCATAGCTACCTGTGGGTGCTGCTAAGATCACTATCTGTTTTACATGAAATAATGTTTGTCCCACTTGTCTCATTGATCATGACAAGAACCAAGGATGAAGCCAAAACTCTGTCCATTCCTTGCTTCTCCCTGCACTCACTCTCAAACTTCTGGTCTCTTATGAAGTGGAATAAGGTTGAGAACCGCTTAAGTACTTAGTTTTTCAAGGTCAGCCACACACCTGGAAAACAATCTTTGTGAAACATCCACCTGGATACTCTAAAACACTATAAAAATTATTTTCATTAAATGATGAGTAAATTTAGAAAGAGTGGAAATTGGGGAGATAATGAAATACTTAGCATGATGTAACTCTGATGTGAAACTGAATTATGCCATTATCAGGAGATAATTTGCTACAGTTTAAAACCAGCTAGCTGCTAAACTCTCATCTAAGTTAGATTGTATTGCAGAGAAAATAGTACACACATTTTCTAAAAACACCATGGAAAACTTCTGTTCTTTTCTGCTCTATTCACTGAAATTAACCCAATGAAACAAGGAAACAGGTTTTAAACTACAACTAAGAAATAAGCAAAGAACCTTCCAGAAAAACAAATAAACAAACATGGGAAGACAATTTTTAACAGCCTCATGTTCTCTAATTTTTTTTTTTGCATTGACTCAATTTAGTATCTGTTATCAGAGCCTTCTGGGTAATTGGTAAATATTTCATCCATAAAAATCCAAGCAACCTGTGATCAGAAGAGGAGGATTGATTACAAAATAAAAAGAGAAAATGAAAGTTTTGTACCTCATAAATATCAAAGTAAGCCAGAGTAAAAGTTTATTATTCAGTAAATTCTATTTCACCAAATTCTTAAAGTAACAAAACACTAACATTGCTGAAGACGTGATATGCTCAAGTTTTGTTGAACAATTTTTTTCACTATTTCTTTTGCCTTGAGCAAAATCAGCACCTTCAATATTTCATTCATTGGTAGCTTCTGGCATTTCTAGTTTCTGCCTTTTCAGTCTCTACAGTCATATATATTCCTCATACGTACATTTTCCCTTGGAAATTAATTTAGAAATGGTAGCTGATGATGTTTAGCTACAAGCATGACTTGCGATCTGACTCCTGGAAGAACTTCATTCTGTGGTTTAGAGCTGAATAACTATTCAAAAGATGACAGTAGACAGAACAACCATTAAATACTGTTGTATATCAGAACTTCCTTATATTGTTTCTTACCAGGCTTATAAAAGGTGTTCAGTTCTTGCATTCAGATTGTTTACATGTAAAAACATTTGTACATACTTTATAGTACCATGCATTCTCTTTTGTCCCTGTTACTGTGCACCATTAATTCAATTTTCTGAAACTGTTGCATTACGACAGCTTTCATATGTCACTAAGCATGCAATTTTTCATTCACCCCGCCTTATCAAAAACTGTCCCTAGTGTTATATGAACACCAGTGAAAATGACATGTTTAGTGTTTTTATTTTCACTTCTTTGGTGAGGAAATGCATAAATGTTTCTGTTCCTTACTCTGGTAGATCAGTAACTCCTATAACTTTTAATGCTGCTGACAGCATTCAGGAATTTGACCCATTTTGTCATACTTATTGTCAAATGTGCCCATAGCAACACTAAGTGTCATCTGTATTAAGACAAGTCTTGTATTCGTCATTTGACACAAAAAGTACATAACACAAGTCAC
Organism: Oreortyx pictus; assembly: GCA_036925125.1. NCBI lineage: Eukaryota > Metazoa > Chordata > Aves > Galliformes > Odontophoridae > Oreortyx > Oreortyx pictus. The sequence continues at coordinate 163,293,264 of JAUPFR010000001.1, forward strand.
AGATGATCCAATTTTACTACGGGTTGAAGGATAATATTCATGTATTGCCTGTTTGAAGTTGTGATGCTGTTCATTAACTTGGACTTTCAGGAATGATCATGGTGATAGACCTCTGTACTCTCTTCTGCTCCTACAACAAGTTTGATGTCTACTATTTGCTTCTTTTTTTCCTTACAATTTGTAAGTATTTAATTGAAGATTGGAGAGGTTAGGCAAGAGGGTAGCAAAAAACCAGAGCTCTATGCTATTGGATATTTTGACATTTATGTGTTTTACTGTGAGCCTAGATGTCTGTGTTTTGTCTGGAGGCAGTGGAAAACTATAAAGCATTACTAACAGAATATATCTGTGGCTCATATAAAGCATCTTGTGTTAGACTAAAACACTGTGGGTCTCCATTGCCACTGTTTCTGGCATCCAAACTTGTTTTTCCTCTTACATTTTTTCTAATGGTTCAGCACTTGAGGCCAATAGACTTTAGCCTTCCATGGCCTGAATGTCTTGGAATGTGCATAGTCTCCTCCATATTTATGGTTGTTATAAAAAACAGGATATAAAGGATACTTGTTAACATTCCTCTAAAGAATAGTTTTGTTATCTGTTCTGTTTCGTTTTTTTTTGGTTCACATTTTTCTGCATATGACGTACATTAAAAAGGGAACAATACTTGGCTTGCATGACAGTTAATTTTGGTCACACTGATAATCTGTAAGTTTACTTTCATCATAGAGAGTAACATTTCAGTGGAAGACACTGAGGTTGAAAGATCAGATGGCAAAGAAACCACGCTGATTCCCTCCTCAGAAGAGTGTAAAACACTTAACAAATGCTCTTCCTAATAGGAAAAGAGAGACTGGAGGCTGTCACTTCAGGCATTAGCACAACCACAGCAATATTTAATTAATTCTCAAAGCAGTATATTAATTTGAAACTCAAATGAAATGTAAGATTTTTATAACATATATATATATGCCTGGATTTATGTATATATTTAGCTGGTGTGAAATGTAACTTATGGGTCCTGCATTATAGTAAAAAACTCTTCCCATTATTTCAGCTATCTTCTTTTTTAAGTTACAGTCATCAAAAGAAGGCTGAGGGAAACTGCAGCTGTGCACTTTAGCCAGAGTAGGTTTGCAGCCCTTAATGGAAAAGATGTTGCTGTTGATTCTGGCTGATCACGCTGAAAAGAAAATCTCTGTCTCTCATAACAGCTTTCACCTAAGACCTAAACCTTGGTCTTGAAAATGTTTTACAAAATGCATCAGTCACTCAGTATTCTGGACATGTACCACAACCTGGACTTAAAATGCACATCAAGCATGCATCAGTAAACCTTAAGTTTCCCAGAGGTGCGTTTAATACTCATTCCATGACTGCTGAGTTAGAAAGAAAGGGAATTCTTGTGATGATTTAGATGGTCAGTCTGCTGTTTCATAAGTCAGGAAGGCAAAGGTTTGCTGAGTAGTAGGGAATTCTGCAAGTTTTAATGTCTGTCCTTTTCCCCTAACTGTTCACCACATCTTAAGACAGAGGGCAGAAGTACTCTTTTATTCATCCTGGAACAATAAATGGTATTGATCTAATTCCTTCAAGGGCCATGGAAATATATATATTTTTTTTCTCAGTGAATTGTAGTTTCTGTGAAGTCTAAAGGAAATGAGCACATTCCCAAATGCACCTGTGGGATTCACTGAGGACACAGGCAGCCAGAGTTCATCAGGGAATTTTTAGGATTTGCAATATGCAAGCGCTTTTCCTAACACGATACATGCACTAAACCTTGGCTTTTAAATTGTACACTCAAAACACTCTTAAGAATCAGATATCACCTTCATTCCTTGCTTCTTGATATAGTGCTTTCCAAGTTTTTGAGGGCCATAACCAGATATTACTGTCTTTGAGACTCCTGTGTTGGTTAGCAAATTATCCCATGTAGCCTGTACTGTACACAGCTAGTTCTTGATTGTTCTAGAGTGCTAGAGTAAAAACATACTGCATTGGAAAGTGACCAGTGAAGATCCCAAAGAATTACATAAACTAGCTTCCACATTTTCTTTATCTGAATTAAGACAGAAGAACCTCTTTTCATTTTCATATGCAACTCATTTTGCTTTTTAGAATAACACCAGGGAATGCTTTCTCCAAGGAAAGAAGAATGACACAAAACAACCTCTCTAACCTAACTTTGTTTCAGTTCCAAAATATAAATCTTTTCCCACTTGTCTTTCAAATAATAATTTGAATGTTCTTCCAATGCTTTGGTACTGTGATGTCTTAGGTAGAAACGCTCCTATGTCTCTTTTGAGTTCTCTAACGTATAGGTATATATATTTGAGCTACTGCTTTAACTTCCCCATGTCAACAGTGGAGGAAAAGAAGTAGCTCTAGGGTACTGTTTCTCCACTTTATTTTAGGCATCTACATTCATCCATGCTATGATTTTATGATCAGGAATAATCGAATTTGCCCAAGAAGAACCTACTTACTCACAGGAATTATGGTGTCTAAACTAGCAGCTTAAATGTAGATATTCACTCATCAAGCATCTGTATTTAGCCAGATAAATTCAACCTTGATTTTCTTTCCCTCTTTCTCTTTTGATTAAACTGTGCTATTTAACTAACAATTTCCTTCCTCTAAGCAGTTTTTCTATCAGAAGAGGCATTGATAACGTGTATATATTGTGATATGAAACAATCAAACACATGGTGCTCTTACGTGAATCGTAATTATTTTCTTTGGGTGAAAGTGAAAAGATTAAATATGACATCATACTATTCAAATTGAGTCACTACTGTTTTGCTCTTTGTGCTGTGTTTTACACAGAGTGCTTCTGTACAGTCTTGCACTTATCTGCGTCTAAGAATGGAATATAGATGAGAAGGTACTAAGTAGAGCATCATGGAGAGGATTGTAAAGATGCAGGGAGTTGGCTGGGGGCTGTCAGCTAATGGTGAGACATTGTATTGCTAGCGGACACAGGGTAGTTGTATTGATAGCTGGGCACTGGTTGGTGGGTGGCATGTAATTGTAGTGGATATATATATATATATATGTATGTGTGTGTGTATGTATAGTTATCATTCCTTTTTTTCTTTTTTTTTCTGTTTTCCTTCCTGTCTTAGTAAATTGTTTTTATTTCAACCGATGAGTTTTATTTTGCTTCCAATTCCCTCCCTCATCCCCTTGGGAGAGGAGTGAACAAACAGATGTTTGGTGCTGAGCTGCCTTCCAGGTTAAACTACACCAAAGACAAAGCAGACTTTTCCAAGTGAAAGAATAGAAGATAGCTCTTGAAAAATATATATAAAAAAATTAATTTCTTTTTCCTGTATGAACTGATTTTTTTCAGATTTTAGAAGCCCTAGAGAACATTATTTAAGTCATAGTATACATCATTTGAAGATAGTAAGTTAAGATTGAGGGTTCTGATGTAGTAGATTATAGTAAAATTTTGGAAACAATCGGAGTAAAAGTTCATTAAAAATGCTAACTCCTTTCATCTCTCCCTGTTTCTCCTGATTTTCTCTCCTCTAATCCTTCCTATCTTCTTTCCTCACTTCTCTATCTCTTTTACCTGTACTCTCTTTATGCTAGAATATGTATGTTCTTGTCATTAAGATTCTACCATAATTTAAAAGTGATAACAATAATGCAAATGAACAAATACTCAACCATCTCATATGGCAGAAATGTCAGAAGGGGTACTCTCAGAAAATTGCATGCAACATATAAAATGCAAATGTAATATATAATGTCCCATGTGGAAAATGAAAATGCTGAGATCAGTTCTTGCCCTTTGCTTGCCTTTGACTACTACTGCTGAAGAACTTGGCCATAAACTCTTCTGCACTTCATCTCTCCTTCACAATACAGATAATTGTTAAGTACAAAGGGAGCTGGTTTCTCTCAGAACTGAGACAAAATGAAACTTAATGATTAATTTATTTTACCAAGTCCACATATTTTGCAAATGTTTTAGTGTTTCATATTGGCAAAAAAAAAAAATTGTTACAGCTTTCTACAGAAATTAATGTCTTTTGATACTATAAACTGCTGCTCCTGCAACAAAACACCAACAGTGTGAACTCTCAATAGGAATTATAAGTCTTTTACTTCTCTTCTTCTGAGAGTGTTTTTCCTCCTGTCCCTGCTAGATAATGTTTCTTCCCACCTCCAATCTGCACAATGTTCTTAATAAAAGTAGGGACTTTTGCTTTTTGGTTTTCTGAGTAAAAGATGGAACTGGCAATGGGATGTACTTTTACAGCTTCTGGAAAACTCCCATTGGAGTTCTACATTCTCAGTTGTATTGTAACTTAAAGGTTGTATGTTTTAGTCTGACTTCCTTTTAATGTTCTGAGAATTTACCCCAAATCTAACGTACTTTGGTTTTGTTTGCTAGATTATTCAGCACACTTCAGTTATTTCAGAAATCTGGAGATCTTAGCCCTGAACAGCTTTAATACTTTGCAGTTTGGCAGAAGGTTCAGAATTGGCAGAGGAGCTGCAGTGTGTCAGAAGAGTGCTTTTTATACATCGTGAAAATCTGTTTTGCTGCATCTATTGAAGAATTGCCAGTGCAGGATTTGTGGGTGATAATTAGAAGTAACCTATGATTTTTTTCCTCCTGAGTATACCCTGACCCAACTAGAATGCAATATCTCCAATGGCATGTTATTTCTATCGAAGAGTTTCAGCAGAAGGAGACAGATTTGTCAGGGCTGGCCATTATCAGCAAAAGTGAGAAAGTGGAAGTAAACAAGGCACATTTGTGAGAATCCTTCATGATCAGCATAAAGGATCCTCCTGTACGGGAGAGCTGTCAAAATGAAAGGCAGAAAGCAGAAAAGCCAGAATACAGGGGGATAAAAAATCCTCAGTTAAGACTATAGCTCCAGAAAATGAGATAAAACATGTGCAATAGTTTTCACTCTAGTAGTAAGCTGTGAGATATAGTTGAGTATTCAGTGGCCAAGGACACAAGGGAGGGAAGATAGTTGGAAAAGTACACAAAGTAATGTCAGGAAGCTGGATCTTGTTGAACAAATAAGACCAGTTATAAAGTTCTGTGAGGGCAGGAAAAATACTGGAACAGAGAGACAATAATTTAGCAAAAGAGTCATTAATGAAAAGAGCTGATGCACTGATGGTATGGCTAAAAGCATCAGAGGGAGGAGCCTGAAGGATGACAAGTGTAAATTCGTATCTGGGCAAAAGAAATTGGGCACCAGGAACAGCCGGCAGCTTGAATGGCACCCTGCATACTGTGGCAGCTGGAACAGACTCCTTTCCTCAGGAATCTCATCATCCCTGTATGTTGCATAGAGAGTTCAAAGACTTACCTCAGATTGCATTTGGCATGAAGATGTTCAAACATTAGTCTCTGCAATGATCTTCCTCCAGCTTACCCACCAGCACAACTGCCTATTTTGCTTTTTGCTTGTTCCCGTATTCACATCCCCCACATCAACGTAACCATCTGTGAGTTGGAAAGTCAGTGTATTATAATGGACAAATCTGCAATTATTACAGAATGAGAACAGAGAGCTTGTTCGGGGAATAATAGTTTCCAGTTCACCTTGTTTGATATTGCAGAAAGGACAGACAGAGATTAGGGTCTGAAGTGGTAAGAGAATCTATACATAGATTTTATTTGAACTCTTCATAAATTTTTTTACCTCGTAGGAAAAATATTGGAATTCAGCGTCTAACTGAAAATAACTACCGTACATTAATAATAACTATAGTATACTTTATAGTATTTATTATAATATATTTATATATTATATATATAAATATATTATATTTATATATATAATATATAAATATATATATTATATATATATATATAATATATTTATATATTATATATATAAATATATATATAAATAATATATTTATTATAACTACAGTACATTAAGTCATAAAGCTTTGTTGGTTTTCAAGCCCAGAAAATATGTCCAAATTCAAACAGAAGGTCTCAATGAAATATCCTTTTCTAAAGATGTGGCCTCCAGTGACTTGTCATTTATGAACTGGATTTTCAGTATGTAGTAGCTTGAAGAAAAATGTGCTTATGCTAACCAGATAAAAATGAAGAAAGAAAATAAATTACCTAAAAATCGTATTTTTATTCTTGATGTGATCCAGTTATAACTCTGAAATGTTTGAAAGGCACACCTCTCAAGTACTATAACAGCAACTAACTGACTCTGTTTTTCTTAAACTTTTCCTTATAATTAAAAAAGGCAGTACCCTTAATGAAAACATCCCACTGGATGAAACAAGTCCAAAGATTGTCAGCTGACCCATCTAATTATGTAGCCAGTAGAAATTCACCTCCCTCTTTGGACTTGACATTTGACAATAATGTTGTATTTATGAGGAAACGATTGCAATTTTTAATAGAAACTCAGTTCATATAATCACGCTAATAGGGAAAAGTGATGATTTTCTTACATCTTTTACATCATGAAAATCTCAACTCTTTAAAAGCAAGTCACCAATGAATATTCATCTATGTACTGAAGAATGTTACTAACAATGCCACAAATGATCATCCTATTTTAATGAAACAAAAGTTCATCCTGATTGTTAATTATCTACTTTTGTTTATTTATTACAGCTTTCCAGGTAAAGTATGGTTATCAGAATTTGATGTCATTTTAAAATCTCTATATATTCAAATATATGGCAAAATTATTTTTTCTCTAAAATGATGTCGCTAGAAAAAATATATAATTATTTTTATGAATAGAGATAGTACAACAAAACACTTCTTAAGCAATGCATTTTTTAGTAGTACAATTCTAAATTGTTCATTTTGAAGCCTAGAAAGTTACTGTTCTTTCCCTGACAGGGAGAGCTTCCCCACACCTGTGTGACATACACTATAGCCTGAACAACTTGTTTCTGCAGTGTTGTTGTTGCTATGGGAGCAGATGTGAAAAGCCTACTGCTGTACTATAACACAATTAAGAATATTATGGTCTCTTTAATTGCATTCTTTAGAAGCCACCACAAACAAAAACAAAATAACAGGCTGGATGGACTCTTGCTCATTTTCAAATGACAGTTTTTGAATGAATGTAGCAGCATATACTTTCATCTATTTTAACTTCTTCTTTCTCCCACAGTTCTCATGCCAAAAGAAAAAATATCTTCTAAAGATATGCAACATGTTACTACATTTAAAAGATGGAAAGACAGAAAGCCGGATTTAAGGGCTTTCTGAGCCAACAGATCTTTTTAAGTAGATCTTTCCAATTCTAGGCTGGTGGATAGTGACAGTGGAAAATTCTTGACTAAGATGCCAGTTCCTCCTACAACATGAACAGGCATATTTAATTATCTCTCCTTAAACAGGTGGGAAGAACTGATGATAAGTCTAGATGTAAATATTTCTTTTAATTTGTAGTTTGTACTTTCCTTCCTGCTGTTTTTTTTTTTTTCCTAATATTGACTCTCCTTTCTGGTTTACGTGCTACCTAATAAGTTACTGAGTTGCTGTCTCAAAATAAAGCTCTACTGTACCGATGAAGAGTAAAAAGTTCCACACACAACAATACAATGCAAAGCTTTGCAAAAGAAAAATTGTGAAGAGACAGTAGAATGTGGGGAACTTCCAAGGCTTCATTAAATCTAAATTCATGTACTATAATTTAAGTACTGCTGATTTGTCACTGGCCTTGTCATAATTCTGTCCCTAATCTGTTACTTTTATTACCTAGCTTTTCCCAGAGTTATCTGACAGCATTCTAGCTGTAGAGTAAGAACTGTATTGAAATTGCCTTCAGAAAAGAAAAAAAAAAGAAAATAAATAAAGAAAAAAAAAATAAGTAGCTGGAGAAGTGTGGAACATCAGATTGAATCCTTGCTGGTTTCCAGCCAGTGAAAACCAATTCAGTTGTGACACTATGATATATTATGCTGAGTACAACTTCAGGCCAATCAAAACTTTCATTTTAGCAAACTTCTCTCTGAGTCTTATTAGTTCAGTTAGAATTCAAATCTACCTTGAAAAATAGTAGTCTGGTTTGGTTAAACACCTAAACTCAAAACTTATTACACTTGGTAAATGGGAATGTACTGTTTACAGATCTCATATGATAACACCATGTATTAAAATCTGCAGATCTTAAATAAGGGAGAAAATGTAAAGACAAAATGTAAATATTTATTTATCACAAGAATTTTGTATTTTTCTCATGATTGCAGCTTGCCTGTTTTTTTTTTGTTTGTTTGTTTTTTGTTTTTTCAAAGCCATCAAATAAAGCTGCCTCAGCCTGGAGGTCTCTGCCAGCATTTGCAAACCAAGGCACGTTATTATATTATATTATATTATATTATATTATATTATATTATATTATATTATATTAGTGCATCAAGTCTATACACATTGGATCAGTTGCCATGGGTATAGCATCTGCTTTTTATTATTTGAGCCACTCCCATATCAAATGTAAAAAATAGCTTAGGGATCCATCATCACCGTTAGCATAGTTAAAAACTGAGAAGTATGGTGTTATCAGGATCTCTGAATCTTGCTAAACTGAGATAGCAAAATAACAATAGCTTAATTCTTCCAACTGAGGACAAACTTTGAGCTCTGAACTGAATTGAACTGAAGCATTTGTTCAGAAGGAATAGTGAAAGATGCTGAGAACAAGAGGATCTTTTGGGGTAGAAAATCAAGGAACAGCAGGAAGAAGCAACTCAAACTGTCATAAAATTAGTTTGATCTGTAGGTTTACAGAGTTTAAAAAGGTGGAACTACATGAAAACAAAGCAGTACTCTGGTCTGTATACCATTAATTGATTACTTTCATTCAAACTATTATTACTAATATCTCTTTAATCATCATCACTGCTATTATCATTATGAAATACCTGTGTATTTCAGTGTCCCTACAGTGTGGCTGAGTGCTGGGTTGTGAGCTGATTTCCCATGCTCATTGGAGTAGAGAACAGAAGCCAGATAGAAATTCTCACCTGGCTGACTGACTGACTATGGGCAAGAAGGCAGCACTTTGTTCCAGGGTTGTAGGCAAAAAGGTGTGCTGTAATTTGCAGTACCTTCCCTAGAGGTTTTCAAGACCAGATTGGATGGGGCCCTGGGCAAGCTTATCCAGTACCTGATCTAGCAGCTGGCAGCCCTGCCTGTGACAGAGGGGCTAGAACTTGATGATTCTTTAAATCCCTTCGAACCCTAGCCATTCTATGATCATATGATTTGTCATCATTATTTCTGTCTCAAATACACTAAAAATTCAGAATATTTTTGGTTGTCTGGTACCCTCAACCTCAGTACGAAATTTGTTATTAAGTGTCCTAAAATTCTTACAAGATGCTGAATGCTGATGCCATTGGATCATTTGGACAGTTCTCTGCTCACAGTTTGCTTTTTGACAACAGCACTGGCTACATCCATAGGTCAGAAAATCTGTTTGAAACTCTGACCTTAACATTTGGAGTAGAGAGTTCATCAAACCAGAGGACTTCATGGGGGAAAGCAAAAACAAAAACCTTTTCATGTTACCAGTGAATGCTTAATTCATGTCACAACAACAGTTTTTCAGTACTGATTCATGTGTTTCAACGGAATAACTTCAAATTGGTAGGCCATCTGTTAGGATGAAAGAAATCAAATGGAATGAGGAAACAAAGTGATGGAGTATAAATAAATTATATCTAAGTATTTTTTATTTCTGAGTTTATATACGTTTCAGTTATATTTATTAGCTTTATTTCCTGCCTTTGGGAACAAAATAATGCTCATCTTAAAGGATCAACTGGTATGGGACGTGTTTAAAAAGCCAATAGAGTGGGACTAATCCACAAAAAGAAATAAAATTCTAAATCTGTTTAGAAAATTCCTTTAAGTGCTTGAGTCCGCTTCAAGTGACTACAGCAACCATCTAGCAACCAGCTCTGGGTGATTCTGCTTGAGCTGAGGAGGTTGAAAAATAGGACCTCCAAATGTCTCTTTCAAACATTCTCTGACTATGCCAACATTTAGATTCCAAAAAGTCATATTCATCAGCCATAAAAGTAGAATGCCTTATCTTTCCCTGAGAAGGAGATGCTTCATATTTTACCAGAAATGTATATGAACAACAATGAAAAGCAAATTTGTTCTTTTTTCTACACTGTTTGCAGGTTAGATTTTGTAAACTTTAATAGCACTTTTTGGCTGAAATAAAGTGTCATAAGAGGATATGTTGCTCTTTCTTGTTTTATCAGAAAATAATTTCACTTTTTCAGATTTTGGGAATGTCTCAAATTAAAAAAAATAAAGAAAAAATTTCTATCTTTTTCTCCCTTCATCCATTACAGTGTTTCGAACACCAGTCTTTCTTTTTGTTCTGTAGCATGATGAAGCAAGAACATCACTCCAACCCCTTCTGGCTTAGCTGTTTCACTCAGTAGGAAATGATTACATGTTCAGTATTCAATATTTAAGCATGACTTCACAGGCTAGTGGATAGGGAAAGAATCTTTGATCATCTACTCTACTGTATACTTGACATAGAGTAGCAACCACTTACTGGCCCCGTTTTTGCATTCAAAGGAGTGTACTGTATATTGGAAGGAAGTTGTTCTGCTCCTGTTTGCCTGTCTAAAAGATATGTGTTAATTTCATGGGGAGAAAAAAGATGGTTTCAACAGGAAATGCAAATAGAAACTTGTTTCATTATACTTGAGCTATTATTGTCTGGAAATTAGAACATCACAGGAGCTGCAGAAAATTAAGTTCAAATCCCCTTAAGCAGGGTAAAGATGTAAGCATAATCTCACAACATGGTTAAGCTATTGATCTATTGCATGGAATTTTTGAGATATTAGACGAAAAGGAGAAAGACACAAAAACAACCTCAGTTCTTCCACCTATACACTGGCAGAGTGGCTGGAATAAGCAGCCAGTGTTGGGAGCACTCTGAATAGTATCCTGTAATTGAGGCTTACATTTCTGGGTTCGAACCCTGATTCCACTGTCTCTTGTTAAGTAGCTCTATGGCCTCTTTTGCTACCTGCTTTATGGATTCTTTTACAGATTTAATCTTCAGAAATGAGCACCTATTCCTTTTATCAACCTTATTTCTGTGGACCTAATTTTCTTGAGGCATTCATGAGAAGCCTAAGCACTGGAGCCAAGATGGAGGATTCCATTTCACAGCAAAAATGCTTTAAAGAGTCAGCATAGTGCTTACAATTGCTATACTTAAATCTTTTTGTGGGTTTAATCCCAAATTATTACTGCTTTTGTGCAAGAGTATAATTTATAGTAAAATAAGACTCTATGAAATGAAGAAGATAATGTACTGCTCTTACCTTTTCCATTTGTAAAATATGAGCGTCAAAAATGCCTTGTTCTGACTCTTGTGGAAAAATAAATAATAGCTTCAGAACTTGTACTTTATTGGATGACTGAGTCTTTCTGGACTATAGTGTTGGCTTTTCTTCTGCAGCTGAAGAATTCTGTCCAGATATTCACTTGCTTTTTGTACATATTCTTAGAATATATCTGTTAATATAATTTGTGGCCATATATTTCAGCATTCTGGTTGTGATTATGAAGAATTACCCACATGATCAATGCAGCTGATGTGCTAGAAAATATATTTTTAAATGGAAAGAAGTTCCTTATTAAAACCATTAACTTATAAAATGATTATAGATCTATAAGATAATTTTTATGGTTGCATGTTATAATTTTTTTTTTTAATGTATACAATTGGGATCAGAAAAGAGAGATATCTATTGCAACTTTTGAGTGATAGAATAGATATGTTATACATTTTCCCTCTTAAATATCATTTATTATCTCCTTACTGTCTTTATATATCATAGACACCTAAGCAGATTTTTTTTAATGCTTTTTTCAAATGAAGCCGTTCTTTTTCAAATAGAAATTTGAGTTTATGGATAGGCTCATGCGTTTATCCAGGTATGTCTGAATCTATCTGAGGCACTAACTTTGGTTCTGAGACTAAGAGAAAACACACTCCCCCAGATTGTTTCAGTTTAAGGCATTCAAACGCCAGTGGATATTATTTAAAACAGATGTACTTTATACTTCTAATAAAAAGTACAAAATCATTTGGGAAACAATAAAAAAGAAAACAAGTTGATGTTGTCAACAGATATTATTGGCTATTTTATTTTACTGAAATAAAGGTTTAGTTATACTGATCCTTCAAACAAAGAAGACAGCCTGTACAGATGTAAAATAAAACAACAGCATTTCTCCAGATTGCTTTTTCATTTTCTTTCTTATTTCTTCTTTCTTTCTTTTTTTTTTTTCCTTTCTACAGCTGTCAAATTTAATGCTGCAATAAAATTCAGAGTGCAAGCATTCCTTTGATGCAGAAGCTTTGTTTGTTTCCTCACTAACAACTAACATAATTTCACATCTGGATTTTACATTCAATTTAAAATAATTATGTAGAAATTAATTGATGTCACATCAATAAGGAAATCTACAGTAAATATTTTGATTTACATACTGCATTCTCAAATTTATTAAATATAAATCTATCTTTTATTGTCTGTGCAGTGAATCTAAAATCTGTACTATAAATTTCATTGTTAAATACTGTCCTTAGAATCTGCTTGCTCTAAGTACATCAAGCAGTGGCTATGGATAGATCAAGTGTCAATTTCTGCTTGTATACAAATAGTCTGAGCAACCACATGCTGAGAAAGCTTACAAAACTCTGCTGTTCTTACCTTCTGCATACCTCTTCAGTTCTCCACCACAGCTGCTATATGCAGAGAACAGAAAAAAAGAACTGATGATATTCTAGAGTCTCAGGAGTCAAGTACTTGAAAAGGCATACTCTTTCCTGTACTGTGACAACATTTTCATTTAATTCCATTGCTGTTCATGCTCCCTGTCATCACAAGGTCACTGCCAGTGTCACACTTTTTCTTTGTTCCCAATGCTGTCATAATTATTCAAATATTTAAGTCATTCAGCTTTTTTAAAATTATTATTTATTTTTGGAAATAAAATTATTAAAATGAATTAGTGATAAAATGAGTGAAAAAAAAACACAAACCTTACAATAAAAAAAAAGAAACCAACACCCTTGTTTACAGTATAAAAACACAAAAAGAAAAACTAGAAGTGGGAAAGGGAAGGCCAAGGGACTTTCCTGGTGTCATCTTCTTTCTTGGAGTCTGCCGTGGCTGGGGCATTTCCAGAAGCTCCAGGGAACTGATGACCAAGTTTGCACCAGAACTACTGCCAGATACTAAGGAGACCGTTACCAGAAGAGACAATTGACTCTGGACTTGAAATTGACTGGCAACACAGATGTACTTTTATATAGTGCTTTTCAGCAGGAGGCTGGAAGTCCATAAAATGAAGAGCACAATCATAGAATGGCTTAGGTTGGAGTGGGCCTTAAAAATCACCTAGTTCCAGCCTCCAGCCATGGGTAGGGCTGCCCAGGCCCCATCCAACCTGGTCTTGAGTGCCTCCAGGGATGGAGTATTCACAGGTTCTCTGGGTACCTCTCTGTGCCACTGCCTCATTGCTCTCTGAGTAAAGAATTACTTCTTAACGTTTAACCAAAATCTCCTCTCTTTTACCACAAATATTTAATTTCAAAAAAAGTGACTGAGGAGTGAGATCTGAATGAAAAAGATTTTTGAACAGACCATGGCACAGGTTCAGTATCCACATTTCTGTGCCTTCTAAATGTCACAAATATAAGTAAATGACAGCAAGTTGTGACAGCAAGAGGTACGACAGAGAATTAGGTCTCTTTTGTTACAGAGTCTATGAGTGAGTGTACTTTCACCAAGCTTTAGATAACTATACTGTTTACAGCTGAGTTACTTATCCTAGGGTTATTTTATACTACAGCTCTGGGAATTCCTTGTTCTAAGGTGATATTTACCTTAATTTAATTAGACATCTAAAATTAGGGATCTATAAGTGTTTAATTCCACTTCCTGAAAGCCTAAAATGTAGACATCTCGTAGACCTTTGAGCTTAAGTGAGGTACATATTTCATGCACTGTACATAGACTTCAGCTCTGATGAAGTACGTCCTTAACTATGTGAACTCAAACTACAGAGGCTTGAGTAGTATCTACATATTCAGATTAATGAAGGATGCTATTCAAAATCTTGTGCAGGCATCTAAGTAATGTTAGGGTAATAATCACAGCTATTTGATCATTATTCCTTTCTATCTGCAATAGCTTTTTTTCTTCCGCCTTTAGTTCACATAATCACAGCAGGAACTCACTCACTCGTTTACACACTTGCCTTTATGAGTCCTCCCTTCAAGTCTCCTGTCTGCATGATGTATACAGATGCTTCACCTCTTACCTCATATTCCTTCCCTACTTTTGCCTTTAGTCATCTCTGCTTTTGGTTTTTCTTTTCTTTCTCTCTTCCTTTCTTTCTCTCTTTCTCTCAACAAATTGACAGCTGTTATTTCATCTAAGACAAAAAAAAAAAAAAAACACTTGTGAATTCATCTCATTATACTTAATGAGTAACACATCCTAAAAGGTTTCCAGTGCATGAAAATCAAGCAGTGAAAGTAAATACATATACTCCATAGGGAACAGAAAAAATGAGTGGAGACTGCATGTATCTACACTGGAGTTTTATGTAAAGTATGATTCAGTTGTCCTTAGCATATTGGAAACTGATGCTCATGTGGGGAGATATAGACTATTTTTGATAGAACTCAATCACCATTACATGTTCTTGAAAAGAATATAAAAGGAAAATAATCCCCTAAGAAAATGATTTCTGATTTTACAGTGTCCCTTTTGTCAAAAAATACATTATCCTAAACAGAACTTTCATGCCAGCTTTCAGTCTGGAGCAAAGTTTTCTTGCTGAGTTATAAGCCCCAGAAAATTGGGACTTATAATGTAAATCCTGACATGATCCTTAGCTACTGTGGTACAAATGACAGTGGTATAAAAAGTATCCTACTGCATATTGTTATGTTAATAAATATGCACAAGATAAAACATGCCATTTTAATATTCCAAAGTTATATAATCAATATGTTAATATATTATGATACACCATCCTGGAATACAGCAGTATATATAAAAATCTAAGGCACTGTGCTGTTATAATCGCCCATCTATCTAGAATTACACAAAAAGCACAGGTAATATCAGTATAATGCACTGATACAATAATGTTTCACCTCGGCAATTGCCTTCTTTTATGTATTGATCTTATTTTAATAAAACTCTGCTCAAGGTCTGTTACTTTGTTTCTTAAATAAATAAATAAATAAATATGCAATCAGAATTAAACATTCAGAGACAAAAATCTGAATATGAAAATAATTTATAATTTCTTTAAGAATTTCTACTTGGCGCATGATTACATCAAAATATAAAATACAATTAATTGATAGTCATGGGTACTGGTAATAAGCAATCAAACAAAAAATGATTACTTTCATAGCATTTCATAATTTTGATCCAACTGATTCTAAAAGAGTAACCTCGGCTAGTACAATTTGTCCCTGTCCACAGAAGGGGGACTAGAATTAGATGACCCTGTCTTAGTTTCAGCAGGATTGGAATTGTTTTCTTCAGAGTGTTTGGTATAATGATCTGCTTTGGTTCTTTTTTTTCTGTTTTTTCCTCCTTTTCCTTAAAGATAAAACTATTAGCTAAGATAGAGAAAAGAAAGGAATAATAATTATGACAAATACAAATATACATGAATGTGTATCATAAGTGATTCACAAGCAATTGCCCACCTCCCCATCAGATGCGCAGCCAGTTGCCCAAGCAGTGGAAGAGAAAGACATGAACTCCCATCCCCTTCAAAATTCTTTTCATATGATGTCATATGGTATGGAATATCCCCTTGTCCAGTTTAAGTCAGCTGTCCTAATTTAATTCCCTCCCAGTTCCTTGGACCCTTCACTGTGAACTGGTCTTGGAACTGTACATAACAACACTGCTTGGCAGCAACAATAAACATTGGTGTTTTTCTTGTAGAACCAAAATATAGCAACACACCAGACACTCTGAGGAAAACAATTCCATCCCAGCTGAAATAAAGACTGAACCCTAACTGGCCCCATGTGAAAAGGGAAAAGCTCAGTTACAGGAATAGAGAGTAGGAATATGAACAACCTGTTATCATTAGGAAAGTCATGAGGGTATCAAGAAGCACAGAGTGTGAATACTGCGGTAACCAGTTCCCTGTTCCAAAAGTGAGGGTGTCTGGAGCTCCACTTGGGGAGGAGCACATGGGATTCACATCTCTGCCTCAGACCATGCATTGTGTGGCTGAAACTGCTGCACTGAACACCCAACTTCTCTCCAGGAAGTATGTATTCTTTCTTGTGGAGCAGGGATGTCATGAAACATGTAAAACTGCATGTATGCATGAACGTTTTGGTATCCAAGCCCATTTCATTTCTTCACTGACATTCATCTTGAATGGCAAAATAGTCAGCATGTTTTAACAAGTACTTACTTGTTTAGTTATACCAGCAGTCCTCATTTTTCAAGCAACCTATGTAGTTTTATGTAGTTAGTGAACAGGTAAGTGGTTTGAACATTTCTGGAAAGCATAAGTAGTACTACCTGAAGGCAAGTTTTACTCCACCCACTTGCCATGTTAGAAATTGAGGAAAATAATATAGCAATCTCAAATAGTTGAAAGCTGTATCTTCAGCAAAGTATTGAAATAGTTTTTGTCTCTGTGAGGATCTGAATAAGTTAATGGTGAGAATTTAGCAGGATTTCCTAGACAAATATGTGTTTTTATTGTCCTGTGTAGAATGACTTCATTATCTGGATGACAGAGAAGTGACCACAGAACTTTTCTCCTTCAGGCCCTGTGGAGTGATCAAAAGGGAACAGTCAATAGTTGATGAACTTTTGCTTGACAGCCTGTACAAGTCTATTGAATTAATTTCCTGGCACAATTCTCTTTTAATTTCTATAACTATGGATCTGTACAAGATACAGCCTCATTGGTCAGTTCTGCAGAGAGAGAAAAATGTGTGTAAAAGTTTGCCTATAAGACAACATTTTCTTCAGTTGGGACTTCTATTTTGCCTCTGTCTTTCTGTGTAAAATCAGACAAGTTTCAGTTCTGTACCAGTCAATTTATACTTTCCATGAGGATTAAAATTAAATCCCTTTGACAGCGTGCTGTTATTTTATGAGCCACAGGGTGATTTTTATTGTAATATTTTAAATCTTCATTCAAATTTTCCAATTTTAAGCCTTTCACAAGCACTGCATTTTATCTTGAAAACTGTTCAGAAAGAACATGTTGTCTTTCTACTGCTTTTACTATGCACAAAATGGATTTAAAAGGAGCTCACTCACAAGGAATTAAGCCCATAGGAAAAAGAAACAAACAAACAAACAACAACAAAAAAAACACAACAGAACACAATCTGAAGAAAAATATAGTGTTAAATTCAGTTTTCACGCGTGTACAACTCCCTGCTCATAACTTGTCACATTTCCTGATTTTGTTGTAAAAATACTGCAGACACGGATATTCCACATTTGTAAATATTTCCTACCATACCAATGCAGTTGTCGGTCTATGGCACAAACATTTTCAGAAAAGATAATATTTTAAAACACACACAACCCCATAATCAGCCAGTCAATAAATATGCATCTTACCTTTCCTTGTTATTACAGTATAAAAGAGAAATAAAGGACACAGCTATCTGCCATCAACAGCTAATTTCAGTAAGAAGAACAGTCATAGCAGTAGTTTGGTATCCGTTTGTTTATTTGATGTGCTCACTTTTGATGAAACACCACAATGGAAGTTAACATGTAACACTGATGATGAACAGACTATGTCAGTGAAAAGACAAATGTGGGAGAATTTCATTTCTTTTGGAACTCAGACAAAAGTTTAAATAACATAACTTTCTCAGAAAAGTTGAAAAGTATAGCAAAAAAATTTGGACCAAGAGGGAAAAATGCCTGTGATACAAAGAAAGCTGCAAGATATGAATAAAAATCCAAGAAGCTGACAACTGTCATTTCTTGCTTCAGTAGGTTATGATGTAAACTGTTTATATAAATAACCATTTGCACTTTCAACAAAGTAAGGGTGAAAACAGGGATGTAAAGAGATTCTTTTAGTTATGAACATTAATAAAGTTCTTGTTTTTCATTAACTAGATCTTCACAAAACAGCATTTTTATGGTACTGTAACTTCAAACTCTTTATAGTGTCCTGCAGAGAGAGCAATAAATGTCTTCATATTATTAAAATGAAAGTACCTGATTTTATTCATGTACATCTTTGAAATACATATTTATATGTAATCGAATACATATCTGGTGCATCAAGATAACTGTGCTTAAAGGGCATACAGCAAAAAAATCGGAAGTTCAACAGTATTTCAAGCCTACTGATTGATACCACAAACCATATCAACAACAAATATAAATTGAGAAAGGGACAAATAAGGAGGCCAGTGGGTCTCAAATGCAGGTGAAATAAAAACAAACACGGCTCTTCTGAAAAGTCCATTTTCAATTTTCTGAAATAGATCCATGGGAAACACAGAGAAAAATTGCAATTTCACTTAAATTATTTGCTCAGAATCCTCCCCCCCCCCCCCCCCTTTTTATTGTCCAGCACTTTTAAAGGAAAAAATCACATTAAAAAGTTGTGCCTTGTTTAAAATAAAGCAAGCTGATTTGTTTGTTTTATTATGCACCTGAGTCTCAACATTATCTGCCCTCCTGTACGTAATTAAGAAAAATTCAAGGATGTTGATTTTCATGCCCAAAGGGCTAACATTCAGAGAAACAAAACTACAGACAGAACCCAATCTCAACAAACTCTAAAAGGAAAGCAGTAGTGAAAGTATTCCCAGAATTAGGACAAGAAACAAAGAGTTAGTTTCAGCATCCGTACCTGCACTGGCACCCTAAAAGACACCATACAGCAAGCCTGGAGTAAAGGGAGCGTGAAACAGCTTCATGCACTACAGCTCAGGTGACAATGCTGAGCACACATTTGGATATCCTCAAACACAGCCCACTAGCACTGAGATCACGCACAGCATGGCTGGCACCTACACTAGTAAATTGCCCAGACTGGGTATCTGAAGGGAACTGCCCACTGGGTATGCTTCTGCACTTCTCTGTCTGACGGAACAAGATGGGGAGTTGCCGGAGGACAGCAGTAGGCTGAAACAAGCCAAGTCATTTTCATGGAATATGCTGAGAGTTGCCAAAGCAAGGATGTTCACATTTTCATGCCATCAAGTATTCTCAGCATACTTGAATTTATTAATATAGGGGTATCTAGAGAGACTGACGGAGGCACAACTACACAGACACAGAGGCTTGGCATCCTTAACTGTAAAACATGCTCTGGAAGCCAGTTATGAACTTCTAAAATTGCTTCATAAATCTAATTTAGAGCATCAACCAAAATATTTAATTATATTGAAGTCTGTAATTTTTTACTGAGAGGTGACAGACCACTGGCACAGGTTGCCCAAAGAGATTGCAGTTTCCTGTGCTGGAGATATTCAAAATCCATCTGTACATGGTCCTGGGTGACTTGCTGTAGGTGGCCCTGCTTGAGCAAGGTTTGGATCAGGTATCCTCAAGAGGACTCTCTAATCTCAACCATTCTTTGATTCTGTAAAGTATTTTCACTTTCATGTCATGGTAGTCTGTTGCTTACATTGCATCAGCTCAACGGCTTGCAGCACGTTTCTCTGAATTCATCGTAAAGCGGACTCGGATTAGAAACAACAGAAGAGTTATTTCACTTGTATTGCAGTGGTATGTGTAACTCAGATCAGTACCGATGCACGAACTAGATCATGGAAATGACTGGGGTTACAAGTATAATACAAATGAGCAACAAGCTGTGGAGCTACACTAAGACTGAACAGCAAGGGATAGAGAGGCAGAAATGCATTAAAGATCAGTTATTGACAACCCTTCTGCATCATAAAACTGCAGCCTATTCTGAATTTTTGAGTCCAACTCATTCAAGAGAAACATTAATTTTAAATGTATTCTTTTTACCCTCATCTGGCCCAGCTTCTTTGAAAGAGGACTAGGAGCACTTGCACAACCACCTACAACTGCTGAAAGGCACTTCAGGAAGCTGTGTTATCTGAGCAATTTTTTATGGCCTCATCTGAAGCTCAGTACCTCACTGTAAAAATGTTGATACCTGAAATATAGATAACTGAAATACATTCTGGTACATCAAAAGAGAATGCAAATACCCCTCATGAAAACTCCTGCATAGAGTAGGGAGACGCACTGCCAGCCAATAGACAACAATGCTGAACAGTGCTCATCCTTGAAGTTTAGAAGTACATAACAGTCCAGAATTTGGCCTCCTCTGTGGTGTAATAACTTCACAAAGCAGGACTCAGTAAGGACTTAGTAGATTTTTAAAAAACAACAGAAGTACCTATTTTTGTGCAGATACTAAAAAACATGTAGGAAAAGAGATAGAAATTCTAGGTTTTCCTTAGATTACAGCATTTAAGTCTCTTATTTTTCATCTTCCAGAACTGTCTCTGTGGCCTAAATGACTTCTATAATGGGACCTATGGAGTCATAGGTTCCAATGAAGAGGGGAAGAATGAGATACAGTTTTACGGGGCATTTGGATGGAAATGGGAAGTTAGAGATAATCCTCTCATGACAGAAATTAGTTTTCTGGATGAGTATTTCAGTTTGATGCTTGAATATGACAAAAGTGATATTTCTTCTTTGTAAAAAAAAAAAGTTGGATGTTTTTATTATGCAATTATTCCATGCAATTCATGTTGTGCCCTTTATCAAGTCTACATTAGCACCATCCACTGTTTTGTTGTTGTTGTTTAAATATGAATTTCATACTTTACTTATTTTTCCAAGGTCAAAACTAGAGATATTAAATGACATTTTTCTCATGACAAATACCTGGAACTTCCAATGGCAGTCTCCTTCTTCCTTACTGTATTTGTGACTACTCTTCAGAAAGTACATGAACACTTTGGAGTGCCTCTATCAATATTTACATTTTGCAGCTAAAGATTTTCCAAGTGATATCATTTCAGATGACTTATGTGTAGTTTAAATGTCAGAAGAATTAATATATAATAGTCTAGATATACAGGAAGTATAGTATGTAGACCTTATTTCCTTTGTTTTGAAAATGATCTAGTGAAAGATATAAACTTAGTCCAATACCATTTCTTTTTTGCAAGCCCAGTTTGCATGTATATTCTGCAGTTTTGAGCAGAAGTCAAATCAACAGTTAATCATATGATCTGCAAATGAAAGACGCAATAGCATTACAACCGTCTAGAGAGCAACTCAGTCAGAGCTAGAGAACTTGAACAGAAGAAAAAAAGAAAACAAAAGGGAGAGAGAGACAAATGCCTTTATGCTTTCAGTAATTCTAAACGTGATAAATAATCTTTCTTACTGAGCAGATAATTGTTATTTTATAAGCTTCTTGTGCTTCACATGCAAATTGAAGACAATAAATAGAAAAGTTAACAAAAGTTCTTCACATAAGAATTTATATAAAAGAATATTTTCTTTTGTAAGAAATAAAGCATAAGCTTTCTTATGAGAAATAAAGTATAATATATTACTAAATGTATTCATATTATAATGTTAGCTTGAAATAATCCTGTTCTAATACAATGTGAGCGAAAAATGTATGGAGAAAAGGAACAGGTCTGCAATTTTTTTGTTTGAGAAAACACTTATGAATGATATTTATGATTTTTTTCAAGTTGAAATCATTGTTTGCATAAATTGTAAAAGTGCTATTGAAGTTAATACCTCATTTTTCTATATACTGACTATGCAAGTAGGTCAATGAATGCCAAAGAAACAGGCATTTTTTTTACTGCCACAAATCTATTAATGTTTTCATATTGTTCTAATTTTGTTTGTATTCTTTCTTTGTTTCTTGGCTTTATTTCTTTGACTTTTTTATCTTCACAAAGTACTCTTTGCTTATGATTCAGTTTTATGAAATAATCTTCTACTGACAGTCATTTTCAACTGACTACAAATGTATGTATTTGCAAATTCACTGAATTACATTTGATTTGCTCAGTGGTTCAAGTGTTTTTTGAGAAACCAAATAAGTCATCCTCCATGTGTGGATTTTTATCCTTTTTGCAGAGATTACTTTGCCACGTCATTTCTCAAAATCTCTAGCTGTTTACATATTTGCTAATTGAAAAAAGTTATGAAATGATAAATAAAATCCTTATGTATGTGCAGGAAGGAATTTTCATACTAGAGACAAGGAGTAAGTTCCCTGAGCTTCAAACTAAATCTTCAGTTGTGTATATATCAACTGATAAATCAACTAATTTTAGGGAATATACATTCCCAGCACCCTACTTAGTTTCCTTAAAAGCTCCACAAAAAATGTTTGATTTGTCAGGCATTTGTATCTAAAAAATGAAGACTAAAGAGCTCAATCAGAACACTAAACAATTCGTCATCAAGTTAGACACAACTTTATTTGAGGCTTTTGGAATATGTGAATCTAGGAACTACAACAGGAATAGCATGTGCTCTGGGACCTAATTTTACATCATTAGGTAAGATTCAAAATAGCACTTCTAATTAAGATGTAATCTTTGTGTTTTGTAACTTCATTCAAGTACTTCTGTCTTTCTACAGGGTAAATTCATGTAGCTTCCTTTTTTTTTTAATACAGCTACCTATGTGGGTTTTTGTGTGCATGTTTTGTTGAGACAAGTCAAAAGAGTATGTGCAAAAATTGATTACTGGGATACATGGTGTGTCAACATAAGCCACTCAAAGAAAGACTGCATTAGACAAACCTTGTTTGTTGCCATCTCATTGCATAGATCTGAGCAAGGTTGCACTCCCTCCAAATTTTTGCCCGTGCTCTAGACAGACACACAAAGCTGACTTCACACTCCTACTTCTCATTCACCTCTCAGAATGACAGAGAAGTTTGTCTGTTACCTCTTCTCTGTTCCCTTCTTTACCAATCTCACACACAGAATCCAGCAAAGTGAATTATTTGCACAAAATGCAAATGATATCCATGTGTATCTTAATACATACATATGCAGCAGGCTTTGGAATCAAACCCAAATATATGTGTATATATCTGTGTGTATGTATATATATATATATATATATATATGCACATGAAATGTATTGAAATGAGTGTTTAACTGGATGCTGAAGACGTCATTATGGGATAAGGATTTCTGAAATGCTTCATTATGGGTTTGGTTTTAATTTTTATTTAGAAACAGAAAACAAATCTAGAAAAAAAAACATTTGTTAGAAAACCATTTGCTAATGGATTTTGTATTTGCTAATATTTGTTACAAACATCTTGCTTTCAAGAAATTCTTCATAAAACAATGTCCACCAAAATTGTTAAAAAATACATATATTTTTCAGTTCAGTTACCATTTTTCCTAATGAAGCCACACCATAACATTATTTTTTTCTTAAAAATACATTTTTTATTAAAAGCATTTTTTCCTCAAAATTATTTTTCAATTATGTTTTAGAGTAGTTTCTCTTCAATATATGTCACTTGTTTGTGAATAATTATGATAGCTAACTAGTGCACTTACTTTTGGAAACTACACTATTGGATATTTGTCACTCATATCATTTTATAGTAGAGTTGTTTTCTTCCAAAGTTAGTGTTCTATGCCAGCATCAGCTCATTATCTTCTGAAGTTCATGAAAATGCTGTTAATAATAATGATTCAGGTTTGAATAAGAAAATATATACAAGTTTGAAAAGTGGGTCCACATGAGGTTCAACATGGCCAAGTGCAAGGTGCTGCACTAGGGTCAGGGCAATCCCAGATATACATACCAACTGAGAGAAGAATCCATTGTTAGCAGCCCTGAGAACTTCAGAGTTCTGGTGGATGAAAAGCTGGACATGAGCCAGCAGTGTGCTCTTGCAGCTTGAAAGCCCAATAAAATTCTGGGCTGCACCAAAAAGCAGGGGAAGGGAAGTGATTGTCCCTCTCTACTTTGTCCTTGTAAAGCTCCATCTAGAGTACGGAATCCAGGCCTGGGGTCCCCAGTGCAGGACGGAAGCAGAGCTGTTGGAGCAGGTACAGAGGAGGGCAACAGAGATGACCACAGGGCTGGGGCACCTCTCCTATGACGTAAAACTGAGGGAGCTGGTTTTGTTCAGCCTAGAGAAGAGAAGGCTCTCAGGAGACTTCATTGTGGCCTTCCAGTATTTGAGGAAA
Source organism: Oreortyx pictus (assembly GCA_036925125.1). Lineage (NCBI taxonomy): Eukaryota > Metazoa > Chordata > Aves > Galliformes > Odontophoridae > Oreortyx > Oreortyx pictus. The sequence continues at coordinate 163,317,518 of JAUPFR010000001.1, forward strand.
GCTTATAAGCAGGAGGGAAATCAACTTTTTACATGATGCAGTAGTAATAGAACAAGGGGGAATGGCTTTAAACTAAAAGAGGGTAAATTTAGGTTAGATGTTAGGTGGAAATTCTTCACTCAGAGAGTGGTGAGGAACTTGGACTGGATGCCCAAAGTTATGGATACCCCATTCCTGGAAGTGCTCAAGGCCAGGTTGGATGGGGTGCTGGACAATCTTATCAGGTGAGTAGTAACCCTTCCTATGGCAAGAGGTTTAGAACTAGATGAACTGTAATTTAGATAGGAAACAAATAATTATTAAAGAATTTTGTTAGGTACAGATGTGGTCTTTTCCTTAATTATTGTGTCTAAGTTTACAATGACAGGTAAAAATGTCTCAAAAGTTGGAGTAGTCTATTATTCCTTGCCTCTTTTAAGAAAGAGGTTCACAAAGGATCCCTTCATATATTAAAATGCTAATAATAAAGACTGAAATTTTCAAAACAGCAGTTGATAGCTTTGCTGAGTGCTGCAGATATGTGGACTTCAAAAGAGAACTAATAAGAGAACGAACAGATGTACAGTTAAAAAGAACTAGTTTCTCAGAAGAGACACTGTCACTCAAATCCAGGCACAAGCAATGTTACTTACCATTCCCAAGCCAGAAGTCCCGTATCAGGTGGCCTCAATACATGGAAGATGAGCAAAACAGAACTGAAATAGCAACAGGATCATCCTCATAATACAAAAATAGAGCACAGATAGAGACAGGGAGAAAGATATTTCTTCACAAAGAATGGTAAAGCTGTAGAGGAGGGATCAAGATACCAAGTAACAGCTGGAAACCATGAGCAGAAGCAGAAAAGAGGACTAATAAAAGTATCATAAAATTGATATTTTCATATCAACACAGTGGCTGACCAAGGAAGCTGGAGGTAACACTCCTTTCGTTGGTTTACATTACATGATGTTTTCACATTTCAAAGAAATGCATTTCATGCAAGAAAAAACAGAGTTGAAATGTTGAACTGAACAGGCCATATTATCTGTTTAAAATGAATATAGGGCAATTACTGAAGTAGTGCCAAAGGAGAAAACAAAAACACAAAACTGAATCAGAACAGAACAGAACTTATTCAAAGTAGGACAGCTACGAAAATCAGATTAAACACTGTATGGGGTCATAGAAACAATGTAAGACACTTATGTTTTCTTTGGTTCCAAGTCTAAGTAGATTTTTGTCAAATAAATTTACTAAGAAACAAGGATTACTGGTATACTGTTAAGTTCTGCACATATTAAAGAAACTTGGTTCACCTAGTTGATAAATGATGGCTTGGCAGAGGTTGTTTAAACCATTAATAGGACAAAGGGTGCTGCATAGGCTGAGTATAAAAAACACTTAATTAACAATGGCAGGTATGCACTGTTATTTGTGTTTGTAAAATTCAAATAAATGGATGAGCCTGATAACACAGAAGCAGATACTACTTGTGGAGAGTGGAGGAACAGATTTATCAAGAGTGCTAAGGAAGCAACACTGTTTACCTTCTCCGGCCCAACCACATGTCACGGGATAAGGGCAGACATGCAGGTGCACATTTCCTGAAGCCACATGAATGAATTACATGTTGTCGCATCAAAACACAACCAATGTTTCCTGGCGATGGCAAAATGCCTCATATTTTATATCGGAAAAATAGTTACGCATGTGTAGAGACACAAATGATTAAACAGTAATTCTGGTATCAGATGTTAAAAGTATTCTCAGGAAGGGAAACCCCAGCTGGCCTTGGGGAATTCCCACTTGCAACAGTCCTAACCAAGTTTGCAAGAAACTGCTGTGTTTATTTTCCTTCATCAATAAAGAAACATTATCAAAGACTGAATAGGCCTTATCATTACATTACTGACTTTTTTTTTCTTTCTCATGCTGATCTTGTAGATCTTTTCCAACCTTGGTGATTCTATGATTCTATGATTTTATGAGGTTACTGGATTCAATTTCATGTTTTCAAAAGACTACACTCACCCTTTAAGTAGGCAAGAAACAGGTACTCTAGGAAGCATGTACACAAAAAAAAAAAAAAGTAGCAAAATCTGAGCAGAAGTACAATACTACCTATCTTGTTTTAGTGTTAATACATTTAATATATTAAAAAATCAATGAAAATAGGGATTTATTTGGGAAAGCATTATTAAATTTAACTTCTACATGAAAAAATTGCCCAATGATTGCAACATAGGGGTACTGAGGAACTCACAAGAAAAGGAATGGGATAATTAGTATTCCTGCCTATTTTGACAGTGTTGTGTACTCTCTACATTTGCAACAAATACATCTCCTAATGCTTTTAGAACAGTGCTTACACTTAGCAACTCAGTAAGCTAAGAACTTTCATTCATGGTGTTTCATGGATGATCACTATGCTTTTATGCATTAACAAGGACTGAAGAGAGCACTTTACCCTGCTTTCACAGATTGGTAGTGGCAAAATTCTAAAAGCACACATAAAGAAGCCATCCACTGTGTCATTACATTCTCCTCCCTTTAACAATTCACTGAGTAATCTAATAGCTCCTTTCCACCTGGAATGCGTTCAAATTCCTTCTTGGTCAGATAGATCTGAATTGATATCTCTACCCACTCAAAAGAAAACCACATGGATATGTGCCTTCCTTGTCCTGTGGAAAAAGTTTTGCCTTGACTGAACTCTTGAAACATAGTCAGATGAGAGACTGACTTATGGTTTTAGACCTTAGAAAGGTGAGAGGAGTATTACTGTATCAGATAAAAGATTTGTTGTACAAATGAAATATTAAAGACATTTGAGATGCAGACCCAAAGAGACTCTCATGGTTAAATCATTCTCTTGGAAAAAGATGCATTCAAATGCTCTCAAGGTGAGGAGAAAGGTGAAAAAGTGCTGAATGTAGATCACAAGCATCCATAGTGAGTGTTCTAACCAGCTGTTTTTTTTTGGCTATGCTTTATGTAGAACATATCTGCTCAGTATGCAGCAATTAATTGCCAGGACAGACTGTGCAAAAAAGCTAAAAGTGGTCTTGAGATTATTACTCCTGGTATAAGAGAAACAGTGATCTACTCACCACTATCAAGAATTGATTGGTTCTGGAAATTAAATTGCAGAAATAGAAGACTTTCAGCACCTCTGAAAATATTATAGTAAAATTAACATATAGGCTGATTATGTGTTTGGGATATAAATCTAACAGTAGACTGGCAGATATGTTAGAAGATTTCCAGTTATTTGTCACTGTGGCTCTTGGCATACTGAACTGGATTACGCTACATAAATATAGAAAAGATCACAATCCTTTAAGTGTAACCATCCATCTCTTAACTGTTAGGTAACCTTCTGCTTCAGATTTATATGGTCTCAATGCAACATCTGCGTTTTCTTTTAGAAACTGGGCACATCCTAGTCAGAACATCTGACAGAGTATGAAGAGCTTAACTTACAGAGTTGCTAGTGGAAGTTCAAAGCACTTGGGAAGTCAAACAACACACTTGCTTTATGAAAGCATCAGTGTCAGTATTAGCCACCCAATAACAACTAAGATGTACTCAGATAAAGGATCAACAAAACCCAGCAACAATCAGTATACAATTCTTTGTCACAAAAATAAACAAAAAAAAGCACCTCAAAGTATTAGCATCATTTTAGTATCTTAAAACCTCCTGACATCATAAGCGCGCTTAAAAAGCAGTGCACAAGCCCTCTACCTATTGACCATTGCTGCTTTATACATCATCTTTAGCTGCACTACAGTTCCTCCTTTTTCGTCTCATTCTACCTTTTCCCAAATGAGTACTACCCCATCTGAAAACTTTCAACAGCATTCTGTCACTTTCTGTCCAAACCTAAATTTTTCCAAATGCAAATTGATAACTCTGCGAAAGAAGATTTTGGAAGAAAAAGGAAATTCTAAAGCACACCTGTAGGAAATCAAACAGATTTGTAATCTGAGCAAAGCAGTGTGAGTGTTTTTCTGGCACTGATAGTATCAGACTCTCTGTGCATCTCTGTAATCATGAATGAAACAGAAGTATATATGAATGTTGAAAAGAACATTAATTTTGCACTGAACAGTCATAAGTGAGAAACACATGCATTCTGGATTATTCTAAAGTTCATGTGGAATCTGCCCAAGACAAAGTGGGTCTCCAATAACTGAGCTATCAACACCTGACCAGTCTTTTTGTTGTAGCATCTTTGGGTAGCTGTCATATGGCAGGGATGGCTACAGACTGACTTCAGAGGTTTCTGATTACAGAAAAGGAGCTTGTCTAGTAGAATAGTTAGAATCTGTATTTAATAACTGCAGCAGCCCAAAGTTTTCAAGACCATTCAGGTTCAGAGAAGAACCAAGGGCCAGCCACATGCAAACAAATGACTTGATCGTGCATATGTAATACAAGTGGAACAATGAAGGAGGGGAAAGCCAGTGAAATTCAAGTCGCTGTGAAAACATAATTTTGTTTCATTTCTTAATATATACATATATATAGGAAAATTGATTCTCACTTAGATCTCTTTGGGAGGAAGACTACTGACGTTTACTGACATTCCCTAGACACAGATAACAGAGCTACATCTCCTAGGGATTGCTCCAGTTGCAGTAGCCTCTACAGATCTGGTACATAACCTGTGGGAATAATGTTTTCCTGTTTGTCACGCATACTTTTACATACTTTCTTGACTGGTTAGTCAGATCATGTTTGAACTTCCTTTTGCTGACCGTATTAGGAAAACACACTCTAATGCTATGCAGTGAGAATACCCCTCACTGTAAGAGGACTTAACCCAACTATAGTAAAGCATCACCAAAATATCCTGCAAAGTCACCTGCTCAACAGTGGAAATACATTCAACCTAGAGAATAAGTGTAGATTCATGTTTCAGTTACTCATTTTGGTTCCTCTAAGATAAGTTTATTTTGGTATAAGTGGAAAAAAAATTAAAAAATGAGTTGCATGAGAGGTATTTTTGTTTTGTGTTTTCTTTTTTTTTCTTTTTAAAAAGTAAGAAAACTGGCATAAAGAAAACTTTGTCTTCTCTCTTGAATTATGCAACTGTACTGTGAAGGTTATTTCAGAACCTTAATCTAAACCTTTAGATATTATTTAACCCACAGATAATGAAAAGGTCTTTCATTACTTCCAAATCACATCACATGTTCCAGTGAACCAGTCTGGAAGCTAGTTCCGTGAGAAGATGCAGACACATCTTAGGAAAGTGCAAACTACCTGGGAACTAATTGAGGCAACTAAGCTCATTTAGGTCCTTGACTTATAGATGATATTAATCTCACAAAGGAGAGAAGAATTTTGCTGGTTAAGAAGTCAAAGAGCAGAGCTCTGGTAAAACAGAGCAACAAAACTGAATACTTCAGAGTTTTTATTTTGGGGAAGGATTTCTATTTCCCATGCTAAAAGGAAAAAAGAGGTTGTCAGCGGTTTACCGGGCTGGATCGGCCCAGTTCCGTGATGATTGGTGTGGGAGACCCACAGACCCACGCCCCAGGAAAGGGGAAGGGGGAAAGGGAAAAGGAAAAAAAGGGAGATGGGCTTAGAAACAAAACAGCGGCAACGATCTGAGGAGGAAAGCTAATTTACTAAATAAGATATCAGAAAACAAAATAATACAATATAATACAATATAATTGGAATTGAAGCTAATAAATCAAATAAAATGAGTAAAAGAGAGAGTGTCCGATAAACCGAAGGCCTTACGCTAACGCTGAAGGCGATACGGCAGCGAGCACCCACTGCTGAGTTGATCCCGAAGGAAAGAGAGTGTCCCGTGACTGCAGAGGGTTTTTATCTTTTCCCTCTGAGCGGAAAATACGTAAAAATGCAAAGCATCGCAAAGTCCTCTGGGGAATGTAGTTCTCCTCTTCTGAGACAGGTATACCCGGAAATATCAATGATCTATGGAATTGGAGTATTAACTCTTTAACTCTTAATGCACTACATGTTGTTATGATGTGGAATACCAATACCAAAAATCATAAAACCATGACAGAGGTAGAGACAGTTAAGTGTTTAGTATCAAGCTGGATAAATCCAAAATCCTTGAAATAAATCCCTAACTACAAAATGAGTTTAAACCTGAGCTTTGAATGATTTTTCTTCCTGCTCAGCTTTTGACTTGCTTGAAATGACTAATGAAAAAATAAGAAAAAAATCAATACATATGAAAAGAAATAGGAAAATAATAGCGGAAGAATGAATATACAAAATACTAAAAGGATCTTAATATATATATATATTTGGCATTATTCCTGGCAATTTAGTAAGGCGTTTGCCAAGGGCCAAGCTTAATCGTGCTTTGCACTTCTTGTGTCAGAGAGCACTTAGGTTGAAAACTTTCAAATAGACAGTATGACGATCATTTGTGAAAGACAGTCGGAAGGACATAAAGTGTTTGTAAGTAGGCAAAACTTGGATATGTACTGATTTTAGTAGCTTACATACCCTCTTGCTTAAATAGGTTGTTCTCAGTACTGATTCACTAAGGGACCTCCGGTCAATGGGAAATTTCTGCTTCTGTCTTGTTTTCTGTCACTTGGCCTCTGGAAGAAGGGCATCTGATCAGACTTGTACATACTGCACTAAGGGAACAGGCTCACTCTTCAGTACATGGTGGAGCTGGTAGCTCCATCTGTTTTGCCATAAGAGTGAAGGACGTCAGTGTGCGGCACAAAGATTTGGAACAATTTCTCTCGCCTTCTGAAATGCTCAGGAAGCATTTGGAGCCAAGGCCATCTGACAGATGTCTGTTTCACTCAGGGCTAATATCAGTGATCAGTATGGCGTAATATTTGTTTCTTCACCAAGCCTCCACCAACCAATAGATTTAAGATGCCCCAGCAGGTAGATCATCCCACATATATTTTCCTAGTCAAACAGAACCATGATTGTTATTAACATTATATATAACGCAGACTCTCAAATTCTATATTGTTAATGTAAATTTACATTAAACTATAATATTAAATTCCATAAAATGCTATTATCTAAAATTATAGAAGAGAAGAAAATAATCTTTGGATGTTGTGATTTTAACCTAATGTGTTATGCTCATACAAACATGAAAGAAATTCCCAAAGTACAATATTCTTTTTCTTTTAGTAACTAACAAACACTAAATATTACACAGGAAAATGTCCAGTTAAACAACTTACTCCACAGGTGATTTAAAATACAACTTACTTCTTCACAGTTTCTTAACGATCCTCAGAATTAATAAATTTCAATAAATGTCTACAGTGGATGGATTTCTAACAACCTTAATTGATACTGACATTTTCATTGTATTTTCAGCCAAGACCTTTTTTGTTATCAAAGTAGGGTTTTCCCCTGTTATGCTGATGAAGTTTGAAACAAAATGCACTGACCTGAACAGATATATACATTTAGGATTCTGCATAAATGAACAACTTTTCCTCCACAGTGTTTCACACATCTAGTTCATTCTCTATGCTCACAAAATAAAAAATGCAAATATTCTTCTCAATAATAGAGTGTTACCGAATCTATCACTCGTATCTGGTAATGCTCATTAAGAATAAATACTTATTTTACTCTGAAGAAAGGTAGAGGAATAAATCTGTACAGATACATATACACAAGAAGACACTGGAAACACACACTGTCTAGCAGAGTGAAACTGATTTGAGACTCATAAGACACAGAGTCAAATATAACTTCTGACACTGCTTTAATGTCCTATTTTCCAAAGATAATGTTCCTTTCTTATTTCGTTCTCTGTGTTGGCAAGACAGAGATAACGGACTCTATTGTTGGTTAGATACATAATAAAAGAGCAAAGCACTTTTTGCCCTGACAAATTTCCACTGTGAATGGGTTAGGACAAGTGATATGGGGCAAGACAGTATGAGTTTAATTTATCCTGAAAACATCTGAGTTACTTTGTGAAGCTAATCTTGGTTCAATAAAAATACTTATGCAAGTATAGGCTAAAAATGCAGTGTAATAGCCGGCAAAGTATCTGCATTGGTTGATGTAGCTGTACCAAACTTACAGATTTTAGACTCTGTTCATACTTTTGGGGTCTTTACAAAGTCATGCTAGTCCTGTAAACTCCATCAAACAAGCTTCTAAAGGGGTTGTTGCATTGCTACTTTTATGTTGAGACCACTGTTCCAAGTATGATGGTAGTGTGGATGTTTCAATCATGCTGCACACATCTCAACAGATAATACAACATCAGAGAAACTGTATGCTTATTTTTCCCTGCCTTAAAGTCATGAGTAAATCTCCCATTCTGTTCAAGAGGAATAAAACAAGATCCTGTAAAAATAAAGCAGAGAAATTATATATTTAATGCCAAAATATGCTACCTCCCAAGGCCCAATTCTGACATTAGCCATCTTGCCAATTTCTACCAAGAAATGCTTTGAAGACACGGTTGATATTTTATGCTTCATGTGCAAGACAGAAAACTGGGGCAGCAATGACTGTGCCATAGTGCTGAGGGAATAATTCATCGTTAATAATTTATTATAGCTTCCTTTCTTCCTTTTTGAGCAGTTGTGAAAGTTCATTTTTCTTTCAGCTGTGAAAGGCAGTGGCACACTGGGTCACTCAAGGTGAGAATGAGGCCATTAGATACTTTGCACCAATGGAGCCTGCCTTCTTGCTCAAATCCTTTGTGCACAAATCTTTGATCCATGGTGTATCACCACTTGGGTGTGCTGGCTTGTGACCCAGTGAGGCTGACATGCAGGCTTATAAACACCTGAGGAACAAAAGCTCTCTGTTGCACGAACATAAGACCAACAGTCCTCGATTTGGGTGTTCAGAAGGTAACTGTCATCTTTATGAGCCTCAGACATAGTCTATGATACAGCTCTGAAAAGAAGGTTGGTACTAATTTAAAAATTCATAGTGTAATAATACTATCTATTTATTCATTAACATTACCTGAACTCTGTGAACAAACTTGGTAATAGTGTCATAAGCCATTCATTACAATATCAAATAACTAGACACAGCGAAGATTAATTTGGTTTGGATGTTTTATTACTCATTTATAGCAACAAACTGAAATAGGTCTTTATCTTCTATGTGAATATAAGTCTTTCACAGTGTTACTTTGTAAATTTCCAATTCTACAAATATTTCTGCTCATGTTTGGCCATATTGTAAGACCATTTTGACTACTCATTAAGTTATGAATGCATAATATGCTTGTAGATTGTGTATTTGATACACACTCTGTATTTTATAATGTTGATGATACATGACTATGAGGGGAAAATAACAGGAGATTAGAGGTAAAGTATTGCAGCTAGCATACAACCAGCAGCCATACTTTTTGTTCTCTTCAGGGCAGAGAAGAATTTAAAACTAATAGGTTATTGTTCATTTTCAATAAATGCATATTAGAACTCCAACTGTGATTTTCACTGGTATCATCCACTATTCAGTAACAACACATATTTTAAGAAGCCACTCAGTAAATTAATTTCCTATAATATTCTTGCAAAGTGAGCACAAAATGAGTTAGAATATTGCCATGAAAAATTCAATGTTTCATTTAAATAAATGCTTGCAGATTTCACCCTTCATTATCTGCTTAGCTATACTCATCTGCAAATAGAGAGCTTGTAAGTATTGTCTTTTTTGAGCATCAACAGCTGAAATTCTACTTCCAATTTTTACGAGCTGAAAATCCATAAAAGGATGGGAAGAAACATAATATCTGGGGCTAAAACCTGAACTACAGCTTTTCTGACTTCTCCACATATACAAATGTAAATGTATGTTTAAATCACTGATAAACACATTATATATTTGCATATATAGGTACATTATATATATAAAAATACACTAACAAAAGCAATAGCAAAATTTCCATTAAAAATCTACAATAACTGATCAATTCTAAACAAGAAGTTTACAAGTTTTTTTGAGAGACATAGTTATGGAATGGAACAACTACAGCGAAGACAAAACAGATTCATGTCTTTAAATATAGCCACAAAAAACTCCCTGCCACAACAGTTCAAAAACAAGACAATGTCTAGTGTTTATAGTAATATGCACATCACTGAGAAAGTATTGCTTCCTTTTTAATTCCATGGAAACTAAAAGAAAGAGCACAATGACATTATTTGATAGAAAATTCTTAGGTGCAAAATAATATTTTTCAACATAGTCACCACCACTAGCCAATATGCATGGATGAGCTGATTGAGGCAGTCTTCATTTCATGGAGTGACAGCTGTTTATGCCTGTCTGGAACATCACCTGTCTTTCACTTTGCTGTCATCACTGCTGAAACACACATCCACCACCTCACTGTACTCACATCCACTGGACGGTATCCGTAACCATTCAACAAGTGATGACGAATATTAGTGGGTGTAATTTTTACCACGTGGAGGAATTCAGTGACACAACTTTGCTTCATATGCACTTGATGCCATTTTCTCAGACTGCACCTCTGTTGCCATCTGTTGTACAGTAACAAAATGTAATGCGATATTGGCAGGAAGGTTCAACCTCTACTGCTATACCACTACCATCTGCCCCTGATGTTAGGCACCAACAGAACAAAATAGGAGGCACTAGTTTTGAATCAGCCCTTGTAATATGCATACTGTTGTTTAGACAATGAAGCTGAGCAAAGCAACACCAAAAGGTTTAAATGAGATTTTCAAGTTTCATCACTGAGACATCCTTAGACTGTATCTGCATGCGAATTTGTGTGACAACTCACAAGTCCTAACAGCATGAACAACATCTATGATTGCCGTTTAATCCTTAAGGCAACTAGTGTGAACACCATTAGTTGAGAATTCTCATTACTGATAAAATGGAGTCTGCATACCCAATTAGATAAGCTACGTGGGAATTTTTATTTTAGGATAACAGTCCTTTGTCCAATGGCTTAATCTGAATTATCAGAGGATAAGTATCTTTGACACAGTGATATGTGACAGTTTTTCACATAGTGAGTGTACGGTATTGTTTTCTCCTGATATATAAAGAAAAATAAAATGAGAATGTAACTACATTTCCCCAGTGCCTGCAGAAACTAAGAGAAAAATGGGGAGATAACACTTCCTGAAGTAATCACATTGCCACTAATGCAAAATCAGAGAGGCATGTTTTTAATTCAAGTTTGGCAAATGAGTTCAGGAGAAGCTAAGATATACATTCTACATAATCAAAGTTAAGAGAAGAGTAGGTTTCACAAACTGTATGTAAATGGCAACAATTTACACACAATTACTTCTTTTCTTCTTCTGAAGGCTGATAGATTCATTTTACAATAAAAAAGGTTCTAGGTGACCTCATTAAACTGGAATAAACTCATTAAAGGAGTGAAACACTTCCTTCGTACTCGGATTTGGGCACTTACTCCACCAATGAACTTTTCCCATCTCTCTCCCTTACCGTTCTCCACCTGGATTTTCATTCCTCTTTCCTTTTCATCCTCAGAATTCCCTCTCTATTTGCTCTCCATTATTCATGAAAAAGTGATATGGTCAACATCTTCACTGAAAACATTTCCAGCACTCTCCATCTTAAGTGTTGTGTATGCAGCACATAGACAACAATAACACTTCTTATGCCCTTTTTTCCACTTCAGTTCCTTCACTTGAAGAAGGACTCTTCATTTCAGCTTTCATAGCACAATCAAACTACTAACCTCTGTGTTCTGTCTTCCTTAAAAGTGATCCAAAACAACTACCTTGTCAGCATTAATTGCAAGCATTTGCCAGGTTCACACAGCAGGGATCTCCAGAAAGTCCCCTAGTTCCTGAGCAATTGTTGTGACAATGGCAAACCACTGTACAGACACAGGAATCTGAAATCTGAATTAAATAATAAATTGAGTCACAACCACATTGCAATAAATTTGGCCAAAAGTGAGGGAACATACAGTATGCCACCTTTAGAATATTTTTTTTGTCTTGCTGGAATAGATAATGTATTTTTTTATTTCTTATTGTAACAAATTTAGCCTATCTGTGATCCATAGACACGTGAAGTAGGTATATTTTAAATTTTAATGACATTTCTAATTGTCGTAATCACAAATTGTTTCTATTCAACAAATGTCTAGCCTTTTATTTTAAATTAAGCTTAAAACAAAACCTTGTTTCTGTCATTATTTTTTACACAAGTATAATTGTTGGTTTCATTAATGTCAGCACAACTCAGAAATGAGTTTTAGATGAGTTGAGCTTCTTTTCCCGACTAAAATTGCAGCAGCAAAGCATAAAGCATTTCAGGCTCTTCAATAGCACAGCCTTTTTATTATTTGTTGTTGAGAGACAGATAGCTATAAAAACAGATACACAGATCTCTATACGCCTCTTTCTTGTAATCTCCATGCAACGTAGTGAGGGATTTCAGTGCATTAGAAAATCAGCAGGCTTCATAAACATTTTTGTTATTTGGCACTTGAAAAACATGCACAGTACTACATACCTAAATTGTACATCTGTTACAGTTACACAAGATTCTCTCTGTAATTAAGACACAATATCCCCAAACAAACAATATGTATATCTGTATATATGTATACAACATATATACGATTGCATAAAATAGTTATTTTGTAATAGGAATTAAAATGTTTCATGGCATGTCACAGTTCTCTGGGTGAAATTAAATGTACATCGCACCTTGTTTTCTCACCTGTTGCAAGCTGTCCAGTTTTCAGTTTTGCACTGTCACAGATGGAAAGGCAGTATGCATTACATGCTTTTCACCTGCCATGAAATGCTGAACTCCCTCTATCATTTTGTAAACACAATTTTAATTCATTTAGTTCACATACAGGATATTCCAAAATAACTCAGCAAAATGATTACTATTAACAGTCCTGGATTTAAAAGCAGTGAAAAATGAATCTGCTCTTAGAAGCTTATATATGCTATAATTTGCAGACCTGTAACCTACAGCACAGTATGAGGGATTAAAATTATGTATGAGACTCTGTATTTTGAGTCTCTGATATGACTTTTATGTATTGACTTCTAGAACAAAAAGGATTATACGCATGATTTAACACTATCAAAGTCAATTGTAGTTTCTCTTTTCTACAGTGTGCTAAATGAACAGAAGTTTCATGCAACAGCATACAACAGTCTAATATCTACTACACAACATGGAAGGGATGTTGACTTATGGCATAAAATACAAACATCTTTGCCTCAGTAGATGACTTAAATTCTGAAGCCATGTTTCACTCTTAAGTCCACGATCTTTTATATGTCTTCCACAGGAAGGAATATTTCAAGGATTTCTTCTTTTTTTTTTTTTTTTTTTTTTCCTCACAGAACATTCTTATATGCAGAACAACTTTACAATATTACCAAAATCTCCTAACGTGTTTTCCTAAATTATTCTTTTATGTAAAACTGACACAAGTATTAAGAGGAAAGAGGAATACAGTGAAAGATACTGCAAGTAAAGGTGAGATACAATTGCTTGTATTTCTCTACTGGCAAAAAAAAGGGAAATACTATCTTAGGATAAATCCTTATTTTTTAGATGGTTGAACATAAGAGAAATGCATCCCACCATGCAATGTGCCTTTAGAGAGCCTCTGCAGCTCTCATCAGTTCCTATCTAAGAGTGATTCTTCAATGAGTAATACTTCATATTGCTAACAGTATTCATTAAAACCTTATGATGTCATTCAGCAGGCATATGTCATCCTAACAATTACTTTTTTTGCTTAATTACATCATGGAATTTTCAGTATTTCTACATTTGAAATGCCCAAGGTTTCACTGAACAATGATTCTGTAGTGCATGAACAATACATAGAGCTAAATATTATTAGGCTTTCTTACTGCTACTGGTAATAAAAGCCAATCTTTTCAATTTAGAGCACTAAACTTGTTTTTTTTCTTTCATATGTGTTTGCCTAAGCAATAGTCAAGCAACCTTTTCTATCAGATACTAGCACATCATTAACTGGAAGAAGTAGCATACAAATAAGTGTGTATAATTTTTAGAGTTTAGGATCAAATTTTATTCAAGACCTAACATATTTAGTATACTTTGATCACTGTGGGATATATAAGTAAGCGTATAAGATTACAAATTAATCTTACTTACACAGTAGGAGCAAGATTTCATGTCAAGGAGTATGAGTTAGAGGAGTATAATCAGAACACTTATTAAGTTAATATATCTATTAGTTATTCTGTAAAATATGGACAGAAAAATAAACAGTATAAAAATAGAGGTAATCAGTGTCAAAGACACAAAGGTTTTTACATAACTGTTCCAAACTAATGCAGATATACACTCTTCTACAGAAAACCTTCTTAGAAGATTAAAATGGCACAAACGTCATTTTCTTACTTTTGTGAGAGGGTATGCATGGTGTGCACATATACATCTTTTTCCTTATGTCATTTATAATTTTATTAGTCATGATATTTATATTGCACCAAAGCAAATAGCAGAATATATCTTTTTTCAAACAGAACACTGGATTTTATTGTTTCCTAAATGATCATGTGCATTTGACAAAACACTATATTTAGACTTCCTGTACATGTTGAAACATAACAGAAGATTTGATACCTGGAGATCCCTTCCAACCCTTATGATTCTGTGATTCTGTGAAAAAAAAGAATTTAGATTTCTGCTCTGATATGTATCTTAAAAAACAAAACAAAAACTACTAATATTTGTTAATTTTACTCAAAAATAGAAAAATAATTACTAATAGCAGAAAAATCATTTCTTTCATGGTAGGAAGATTTCTTTAGTGGCATAAATGACATTAACCATTAGTTCTACTTTTGAAAATACAATTTTTCATAATAGATGAACAAAAGCAAACATATTTAAATACTTCTAGTAACACCAGTTTAAATACAAGTAAATCTGTTTGCTGCAGTGGATTTAGTCAGACTTGCACCAGTGTAAAGAAAAGTGAATGTGGCTTGCAAGATGAAAATCAATCCTTGATGAATTTTCCTGCCTAATAATGCATGCAGAATATGAATTCTGCCCATTGTGTATTGTTTCATATATGGTAAATTATTTCTACATTAAATTTTCTGTAATTAATTTAATTATTTTTCTAGTTAAAATTTAGAATAATATTGAAACACTTGATATTTTAGCTCCTTTTTAGATCACGTAATACCTTATGTATATATTAATTAAAGATAGTTGTTTTGTCTGGTATTTCACTAATTTGGTGACCAAAAATTTAACTACTATTCATACAGTATATCACAATTCAATATATCATGATGCTAAGAAAATCCATTTACGCCTAGGCAGTTGCGCTAGTGAGCTGTAATTTTACCCACACAAGGAAACATGAATAGATAATTCAAATTGCATCTGTTCTTGATGGTCCTAAAATTAATAGAAATGACAAACAAGGGATTCAATTTAATAATTATGACCCACTCTAACAGCTTAGTGGGTGGTAAATAAGAATTTGTTCTTGTGAGGTGCTCTACATTCCTAGGTGCCATTAATTTAATGAGGTACAGGAAGTAAACAGTAAACAGGAAGTAATCACTTTTTAAAATAAGAGCACCAACAGCTCAAAATTAGGCTCCTAATTCCTTGCAACGAGTTCAAATTGTTAATATATTTAAAGCTGGCTCATTCACTGTCTGGTCTTCAAGTTCTCAACACACTTAAACATTTATGAAATGTCACTGAAAATATGACATTTGAAAAAGTATGAAAAGATGCCCTAGGGCCTCAACCACAAAATGGTATGACTGAAAGAAATATTTTCATAGAATGGGAATAAATCGAATATTTTATAGAAAAGAAATGAATAAAAAATAAATTCTCAGAGACTGGAATATATGTTGTTGTTTTTTTCTAAACTTCAGCTCTCCCAATTGCATAAGTTACATGAGTTATATATGTTATCAGAGATACAGCTTTTATCTTGAGTATACTGAGCTATAACCCTAAATAAACTTTATGAATCTTGCTAAAATCTCTTATTTTTCTTGTTATAACAGTAACATGAAGTGATTTTAAAAAATCAACAATATTATGCAACAAAAGAACTGTATAGATTATTTGTTGACAAGATCATATTAACAAGGTAAGAACATTCGATTGTACTTAACTGGAAAGTATGAGAAAAATGGCTGCTTCCTTGTTAGTCACTTCCTCTTCTATAATCTTTTCAAACTTAACTTCCTGTATGTGTCTCTGACAACTTGAGGAGAGTCAGACATATTCCTATTATACAGAAAGTTGCATCAATTAACAGGTTTCCATATGCATATTTGTTTTTACTAATGTTTATGTGTGTTACAGAGTTGTAATTCAAAGGTTCATTTACATGGTAGCAATTAGTACATGTCTTGCAGGTTACTCACAGCTCTAACAGATGGCTTTGTGGCAATGCCACAAAAATTAGCAGGTTCTCTAAAAGTTTAAGATTTTCTTTTCCTTCCTAGTGCCTAGTAACTACTCTTCTCTTATAAGGATTATTGTGATTTGCTACACACGCTCACTTCTTCATTTTAATTCTCTGTTACACACCAAGGCCATGGCAACCAGGCAAGAGTAACCCTTATGTTATTCCATGTGTGTCCAGTTCTTCCTTTTCTACAGTAAGCTGGCTAGAATCTCTCAGAATTAACATATAAAAATAAGGAGAGAGAGCAATCTGTAGCTTGGTTTTCTAGGTAATTGAGTAAATTTCCAAGTAATTGAGTGAATGCAATCATTTCCCATGTCAGTCTGTCTGTCAATCTTACAGTAATTCTGGAACAGCATTTTAGAGGGCTAAAGAGCCTGAAGATAAGCAGTTTTTATAATTTTATGAGAACTGAAAAGTGGATGGAGAAAAGACACCCTATTATTAATCCTTGTGAAAGAGGCTAATGAGATCACCCTTTCTTAGACATCAGAGATAGGAGAGAAACCAGACATCATTAGTTATGCTGCACACAGAAATATTCAATTTTTTCAAAGCCTTCCGTGTTATATTATTTTCTGTTCTAATTGCTAGAACTGAAGGATGAATTAGAGGAGGATGGTATGGATTTGGAAAGGTTGATGACCCATCTGGATAACATTTCCATTCAATATACGAGACAAAATTAGATGACCAAACAACTGGTTTGCTGAGACTGAGGAGAGGAGAGCAGAAAGCACAAGCTAACTTTGACCTATGGCAGATCTCTCATTGATTCTGGGACCTTGAAATGTACAAGTTGCTTCAAGTTGTTTACTTCAACAGAGCTGTATTTACAGAATTGCAGAATTGTTGACTGGTTTGAATTGAAAGGGACCTTAGAGATCATATAATTGCAACTCCCCTCACAGAGTTTGTCACCTATCAGATCCGGCTGTCCCCTTCTGCTTTCTACTGCATTAATGTGAATTGGATTTACCAGATTATTATTACTTTTTAAATTCATATGGTACATGTCAAATATCTAGACTTTAAACAGTCTTGAGACTGTTTTATGTTATGTTTTATAGCAGTCTTATTTTTTTTTTCTTTTGTCCAGTGATACACCATTGTAAGGAAACTAACAATCTGACATTGCAATGATTTTGTTCTTTATTATCATGCTTTAAGTAAGTTGTAAATCAAGTTAGATATTTTCTTGCTATTTGATCTATGACCAGTGATACCACAAAAAGTAATGATTTTAGTTCCTCAACAAAAGTACATCACCTCATAAAGCAAGCATGATGCCACTGAAACTTATTTCTATTAACTTTGAAGGCAATAACTTTGTGCAAACCTTCAGTTGTTTTAACAGTATAATTTATAACTGAATAATCTGTGCTGAAAATTGTCCCCAAGGTGAAACACTGTTCGCCTAGGAATAAAAGAGTCGTTTAATTTTGTGATGAAGATAATTACTGAGTAAATTTAGTGTATCTCTGTGACTTTTTTGTTGTTGTTGTTTTCGTTTTCGAATAATGTAAAAACTGATGAATTTAGGTAAATTTTAAATTGTGACCTTTTGATTTCACAACTACTAAAAGCAGACAACTGCTAGATTCAGATATGCCGACATCTAATCTAATTGACATATTTCTCAGGACTTGTTAACTTCTCATTACTGGGTGTTGCTTCATCATAGCAGACCTAGTCCTTGACATTCTCTTTTATACTTTCTTCCTCTTGGATGTTTTGATTCAACACTCACTGCAGCATAGCAACCAGGACAGCCACAAATATTTTATTCCCTCCCTAAACTGGAGAAGTGGCTTACTATGAAAGAGTGGTTTCTCATTGCAGTCTATGCAATTAGAACACAATCATTAACATGAAAGAAGGTTTCTATTTCCTGTTCTGAACCGTGGTACAGGGGCTTTTAGCAATTACTGGTATAAAAGGTGCTCATTCATGCAGCTCTCCAGGTATACTTAAGATGGAAGAGTTACCAGCTCTGTGTAAGTCTATCTGACTTCAGGCTTCTCCCTCTGCTAAGAGCTGTCTGGACTATGGAAGTCATTTATAATGCAAGATAATAACTTTATTCAATCTACTAACTTCTGAAAAATGTTCTATATTCATTTGTGCCAGTGAGTGACACACTGTACCTATTAACTATATTTTTGCACATATTCATCTCTTTCACATACGATTCCTATAAAGCCACTGAGATTTGAAGTACTAGAAGCTTTGCTGGAACACAAACCAGTTACTGAAATTGGGTAGGATAAAATTCAGTTGCTCTCAACCAGGCTGTACTACCCTTCTTTTGGTACCTTACACATAAGGTACTAAAAGCAGAGCCAATCTAGTAACAAAGCAGCTTGGAATGGATTTGAAGTATAAGAGAGATGGGACTAATTAGGCAAGGAGCCATTGATCGTTGTGAGGCTTTTGCAGGAACAGAGGAAGGTGGCTTGCATCCAAACCCTACATTTCCTGGAATACAAAGAAAAAGGAGTATATCTAAAATGGTAAAGTTTGGATAGAGATTGAAAGATTGCCATGCTATGAGTATGTCATAGAGTGAAAATGAAAACAAAAAAAAAAAAATTAAAAAGCTGTGAAGTCAAAAAAGTCACTATTTTTTATTGCTTTGGCTGATAATTTGTATCACTGTATAATCTGTTATCTACTAGAACAGATCTCTCAGAAAACAGAAAAGATCTGCTAGCAATATATATATATAAATACATGCGTATTTATATATCTGAAGATCATAACTTTAATTATATATAGCTCTTCAAGAATCGCCAAGATCCATTATAAAGAGTCAAGTAAGAAAAAAGACTTTGGTGACAAAAGCATTAGTTTTGCCAAACTGAATTTGCTTATCTATATTTTCCACGGATATACCACAGTTTCAAAATCTTTAGCAATATCAACAATATTAATTAAAGCAACAATAAATATAAAGAACACCAACCTTTTCAAATTTCCTTCAGCTAACATTACATTCTATCAAGCATAATTTCAATTGAGTAATAATTTAGTACTTCCACTGAGCAGGTGACGTTTTGCAAGTATAAGCAGACAGACAAGGATAGTAGGGATCTAGACAGCCTGGAGCAAGGAAGCTTAAGAGAAGGAGAGAAATTTTATAATTTTATTCTGTGGAGTTCTTCATGTTCTTTGAGTTTGGAAGCTACTGAAAAGTAAACTTTTATTATTATTATTATTATTTGTCTATGTACACTTTTAAAGGAGAAAAATTACCTAATTTGAAACTGGAAAGGATCCGGCCTTCCAAGACTGCACAAATATTGTGTCCTCTGAGACTTTGTAACCACACAAGTGGAGTCTGTGCCATTCTCTATGGTTACACTGGGCCACAGACTACCCATGTCCCTTTCAGTATTACTCCCTGTGGGTCAATTCTTGCTTAGCAATTTTGCATCTGTCTTTGATAAAAATATTTTCAAACAAATTTATTTCCTGCTGAGACACAGATTCCCATTTCATTTACCTTTTTCAGCTCTGTAAGGCTGATGAACTTAATAATTTCAATTTTACATCCACAGTGTGGTCCAAGGCCTAGACTAAACACCTAAGTTTTACTTATTCTTCAAATCAGTTTGATCCTTAGACAAACTTCCTTCTGAATAATGAAGGAACTCATGAAGGAATGATCACAACTGAATCATACTCTATGACTGCTTCAGATATTTCCTCTCTGCTGCAAGATGGTCTTTGTATGCATCAGTCTTTGAGAGACAGCTTAGAACTTTAATCATGTCTGACGTGTTTACCAAGTGGCTCAAACGATGAGACTCCTATTTCACAGAATCTGAGCACAGAAACAAGGCAGAGAGAAGTGCCAAATTCTGCATCCTTAAAGAGTCAACTACTCAAAGTAGAATATGGGCATGCAGTAATGCACAGACTTGCTAGAACTAAGTACTTCATTAGAACCTCTTGCTTCATATGAGAATATAATGTTTCTAAACCATTCTCTACATTCTGTTGTGGTTTTTTGTTTGTTTTTGTTTTTGTTTGGTTGGTTGGTTGGTTGCACTGGATTTCCTGGTGCATGGGCAATGAAAATACATTTGATGATGATGCTAAAGATTCTGCACGTGGTTAGAAACAGGGCTACAGGGACACAGAAAAAAATCTGACAAGAAGCGTGATTTTCAAAAGACTTGCCAATGTATTTCAGTGCAACCAGGAGTATGAACTTAAGTAGTTAATTAGATTTCTGCATTAATTCACTTGACACTTGAAGCCTACGGTCATATTTCCATTGAGTCATCAGATCTGGGGTCAGCTTGTCAATCTCATACTACTTTAAAGTCCTTTACTTCCAGGTGTTACCAAGGTGAAGGACCACAGACAGTCATCCCAATCTACTTTTCATAGTCGATGGATACCTTCCTATATACACTCAGACTGTAAGTAGAATGGGTTGCTCTCTGGAGTTTTTCTTAAAATCAGATGTAGGAAGTTAGGGTGAGTAGGCACTTAATTAGGTATCACAGGTGGCCAAAGCTAAACTGGTTGAAATTGTGCCTCATTACAGATGAAACAAGTATTTATTCAAAGAGACTGTGTGAGCCAAAATATGAATTTAAAATAAGAAATATATATTAATCTAAAGTAAATTTTAAAGGTGAAGTAGCACTTCACTAATTTCAAGAGGAATTCCCAATGCTTGACATGTCTAGAACATTCTTTAACAGAATAAGTCTTTTCCATAGTACAGTTTACAAGAAATACACACACAAATAGTAAATTGGTATTTTTTTGTTTGGAGCAGATAAAGGAAAAATCCTTAAGGTCTAGTCAGTTTCTTCAGAAATTTGTGAGGTCTTGAGATTGTTCCAAGTATTGACTTAAACACACCTCAAGCAAAAGAAAACCACAGTGCTGATAGCTCTGCTTTTTTCTTTCATCCACTAAGTCTGTAATAAATGCATTAAAAATATTTTCCAGGGCAAAAGGGGATTTTTCTTTTTCTTTTTTTTTTTTTTCTGTGAGAGCGTCAGGGCCTGAGGGAATGGCGTGGAGCTGTGTCAGGGGAGGGGCAGCTGGGGTCAGGAAATGGTTCTTCACCAGTGAGTGATCAGGAACTGGAATAGGTTTCCCAGGGCAGTGGGCACAGGGTCACGGCCCCAAACTGACAGAGTTCAAGAAGATTTTAACAGTGCTCAAAGACATAGGGTTAGAATTTTGGTGGTGCTGTGTGGAGCCAGGAGTTGAATTCAGTGATCCTTGTGGGTGCGTTCCAGCTCAGGATATTCTATGATCTTGTGACTATGATTCTGTCAGACCCACAGTACAAAAACCAGTTAAATTAAAACATGACAAATCTGTGAAGGGTAGAAACTGTGACCTATATATACAAATATTTGCATTAATTGCATGTCTGACCAAAGCATTATCTTTTCCTTTGCTTATATTATTCAAAAAATGTCCAACTGACCAAAAAACAAACAAAACAAAACAAAACAAAAAGCAACACCTCAAGCCTCTTTTGTTCTGAATGAGAAGCACTCAGATCTACAGATCAGTAATACATGAAGGAGATAAAGCAGATCAGTAGAATTTTCTTTTAATCATAACTAGAGTGGATCTTGGAAGAAATCTGTATTTTGAAGATTAGTAAGTAATTTTGGTTGTTGTAAGTCAAGAAAAAAGTGCTTTGCATTTTTTAACCAAATAGCAGACGTACTATTTTATGAAAGCTACCTTTACCCAGTGAGGTATAAACTGAGAACCCAGTTATCTGTGCATGATGTCATGAATTTCGTGTTGAGTATGCAAATATCTTAGTATATCGATGTAGGAATTGTGAAATTACCTTCTAGACTAAAAAGGAATAGGAAAAAAAAAGACAAAGGTATAGCTGAACCTTAAGGTTAAGATGTACAAAGTGGCATTAAATAGTTGTACTGCTCTGACCGCTAGCTTGACACTAAAGAGAACTATGCAGAGGAGATGTATATGATTTCAGCTATAAAGAAAATTCTTGGTTTTGAATGTTCAAAATGCTTCTAAAATAATAAAGAAAAAAAATTAAATGTGTTAATATAAACTTGTGCATTCTGTTATCTTCTTTAATCCATAGAGAGTTCTTTGTG
This sequence comes from Oreortyx pictus, assembly GCA_036925125.1. Classification (NCBI taxonomy): domain Eukaryota; kingdom Metazoa; phylum Chordata; class Aves; order Galliformes; family Odontophoridae; genus Oreortyx; species Oreortyx pictus. The sequence goes on from JAUPFR010000001.1 coordinate 163,340,057, forward strand.
CTTCATGACTCTGGAAAGAATTAAAAAGCAGCTCATATTAGAGGCCATTGTTACATTCCCTTTGGTTCCATTTTCTTCTTCTTCTACAATTACTGAGAGTTATTTTCTTGCTTGAAAATAGGATTTTTGTCTCATTTGAGTCCCTGCTACTTAATTCCTCCTTGAAGTCATAATCCTCCCTGCCACACCACAGCAGTCTCCTTGAAGCTAATTGTGATGTCACAGGAAGGATTTTGACCTCAGAAAAACTGATTATTTAGGTACACTTCACGTACCAGAAATTGGTCCCTCTGTAGTATGCAAAAAAAAAAAAAGGAACACTGCAGCCAGACAGATTCAAAGCATGAAATTCAATGACAGTTTGAGCTTGCTGGTTAGCACTTCTCAGTAGTATTTTATGGACTTTTTTCTAGAATAAGGAGGCAATAGAGTATGCTTAGTTATGCAGCCTTTGTTTTCTCCTCCCATGATTCTATTTCTGCAAGAGGCTCCTCTGACACACACACAACAGTATACAAAAATTTGAGGTGAGGTAATCGTATTGCAAATAATCAGTGATGTCACAAAATACTTTCAACTTGGACTGGTTTCAAAGCTATGACACAAAACCAGCACAGTGTTAGAACGCCACTTGATACTCACTTGTCCAAGTGAACTCCTTATTGTTTGTATTTTTTTTTTTCATTTGTCCTGATAAAATGCGTTAAGTGTCTGAAGCATTTAGATTAAAAGAATCAAAAGTGATTCTTTAATAAAACCCATTCTCATCTCTGCGGGTGGGGGAAACACCTCTGTTGCAAGTGAAGAGTTATATTCTGTAAAAACTACATAGAAAGAGGAGCTGAAAACAGTAACTGTTTTCTGTGCAGACAGAAAGGTTAAAAATAAGAACAACCATTGACTGTAAATGAATCTACAGCTTAAAAGGAACCCTCTTTTGACTATTTGCAGCAAAGGAAGTCTCAGTGCTGAGCTGACGAGACCATAAATTATACTTTATTAATTGCCATAAGATTGGTTTTTTTTTGGATCAACAAATCAAGAACACTAACCGTACACATGGAATAAGAATATTCACATCACTGAAGGCTCCATACCAAGATGCTGACTGACTAATTTCAAACTAGTAGATTAGCTTATAGGTTACAATGTACTGAATAATTGACTTAGGAAGAAAAAATCAGTAAAACTACAGAAAGTATCCTATATTTTAAGTAAAATTTTATATTATGTGATTTGATCAGTGTGATTGACCATTACAAGCTTTCCTAAGTTAGGAACCACATCCAAACATTTCCAAACCCCTTATCTCCATATTTTCCAGGATTTCTGATGGGAACAGCTTACTGTTACAGATTACTGTCAGATTTGGCAGTGTCTGTATTCACTTTTGTCACAGGAACTCATGAAGAAGCTAATATGTATTGACCCTAAGCATATTTTATTAAAATACTTAAAAGAGATAACTCTCAGCCTCCAATTAATCTATCTTTGTGGTTTGTTTGCTGTTGTTGTTCCCTCAACATTTCTTTTTTTTTTTTCTCTCCTCTTTGTGTGTTTTCTTTCAGATTTCTTTCACACATGGCTTAGACGGGTTATCAGAGTGGGAGGGATGACCAGAAGATCTTCAAGCATAAAGGCACTCCGTGCTTCCATTGCATGCCCTATTCACTGCTACTAAACCAGCGTAAGGAGGAATACCTAGGAATGCCATCTCGATGATGCGAGCTCCGTTAACGACGACACTGAGTGCTTTCAGGATAAGACATCACGGAGAGTTCCCTTTATGTATCGAGGCTGTCAGAGCGGCACGCACAGCTCGTTCCGCCCGCAGCCGAGGCACTGCCATCCCCGCAGCACGGCCCCGCCGGGGCGCTCACTTCCCGTCATCCACACGCCATCTAGCGACGGGAAAAAAGGGGGCGGCTTTGCACGGGAGCGAAAAGGAGAGAAGGAGGAAAGGGCTCCCATCCCCGTCCCAGCTCTCACCTTTCCCAAAGCGGGTAAGAGCCATTTGGATATTGCAGCCAGAACTCCGGGGCGGCTCGTGACGAGTACCGCCGCACTCCTCTCTCTGGCATTTCAGCCCCTTTCTCTCTGCCTTTCAGTGAATCGTTTCCCTCCCCTTGAAAGGAGCTAGCGATGCCCGGGAATCCCCCGGATACCTCACCTAAGCCATCTCCTAAAGCCGCCCTCCTCGAAGCACCGATCCCTGCCAGAAGCACCGCCAACTCCGGCGGCTCTGCGCGGCGCTGCCGGCGGAGGGCTCGGACCCGCGGCTCCGCAGAGACACGCGCTCACACACACACACACACACACACACACAGAGCACACACGGACTCTCCCCGCCGCCGGCGCAGCCGCCCCGGCCCCTTTGTTCCGCCCGCGGAGCGATGCCCGCGCCGCGCCCCGCTCCGGCACCGCCCGTCCCCGCGCCCCTCGCCCGCGGGCGGCGGCAGCGCGGCGTGGCGGCGGGAACCCCTCCGCCCCTCGGCCGCGCCAGGGCCTCGCCGCCTCCACCCGCGGCCCCGCGGCAGGGACAGGGGCAGGGGCAGCGGCCGCGCCTGCCGGCAGCCCCGCGCCGCAGGATCCGCGCTCCGGGAACGACGTGCTCCGCCGAGCTGCCAGGCGCGATTACGTTGGTTTTCCCCCCACCCACCCCTTGAACTTGTTGCTTGGCGCTCGGCGGAGGGGGGGGGGGGGGGGGTGGGGGTGGGGGGAAAGGGAAAGCCTTATTATCGATGTCCCTTTGGATGCGATCAAGCTTTCTCAGGAGCAACTACTTCCCCGCCGTTCCCGGCGGGGCGCGGAGATCTAGCGGCAGAGCCCGCATTTCCAAAAGTCTCTATGCAACTGAGCGCTCTCGCCAGACTTTCTCAGGTAGGTGCCGCAAGCTGAGCACGGCCGGAGGGATGCGAGAGCGGAACCGAGGGGAAGGGGCGAGGAGGAGGAGGAGGAGGAGGCGGGGGGGGGGCGGGGGGGGTGAGAGCGGTACGATCCGGCCGCCGAGCCGCGACCTGCCGCACCGGGGCCCCGCGCCGCCGCTCCCCTACCCCGCTCCCGCCCCGGCTTCGCCCTCCGCCGCCCGCTCGGCTGCTGCCGAGGTGCCCCCAGCACCCCGCCCTCGCCACCGCCGCCCTGCTCTGCATCGGCTTCTGCTCTGCCCCTCGCCCCGCTCCGGACGGAATCCCCCGACCGCTCCTTGCCCCTGGGCTCGCTCCCTCGCCCCTCCCGGCGCCCCTCTGCCCTTTGATGCTTTTCCTATACCAAAAACAAACAAACAAACAAAAAAAAAAAAACAAAAAACTTGCCTTAAAGTTTAATGTTGCCGCCTTGGAGCTCCTCCCTCATCCCCGCCGGCTGCCCCGGCCCCGAGCCCGGGTCAGGAGGAGTCCCCGGGGGCGGCGATCAAGGTCAGCGAGAGGATTCGTCCCCTGCTGCTCCGCGGCGGTCCGCCCGGCCCAACCCCTCCGCCCCGGCACGGCGAGCGGCCCCGCTGCAGCCCGCCCGGCGACGGCTCCGCCGGTGGCCGCGGCCCCGCGCAGGCAGCGGGCGGGGAGCGGCGCGGGGAAGGGGCGGGGGGACAGGCTGCATCGCGCGTGGAGAACATTTACTTCCAGGTGGCCGCCGGGGCTGCCAGCCGGCTCCCGGGGGCAGCGCTTTGTGGACCGCAGCTTCCATCCAGGAGCATCGCGTGGACCTTGTCATCCCAAGGAGCTGGCTGCTAGGCGGTTGTAGCTGCCATGAATACGTTGATTTTCCAAGTGCCCCGATTTATTGTCCTAACTGGCTAACCAGTCCCTGGAAAGGAGATTCTGGGGCAAAGAAAAAGAAAAAGGGGGGGGGTGGGGTGGGGAGAGGAATCAGACAGCCCGGTGAATTCTGAAAATCACAGCAATGTTTGGAAATTCTGGAGCCTTGAAAATGTGTGAGCATTTGTATTTTTCTTTTCCTTTTGTATTTTAGTGGCTGGACCAGAACTGCCTGTAGATTCACTCTCTCAGCTGTAGTAGCTGTTTGGGACCATGGCAGCGGGCGTAGCAGCTTGGTTACCCTTTGCCAGGGCAGCAGCCATAGGATGGATGCCAGTGGCCACAGGTCCCATGCCAGCTGCTCCACGGCAGGAGAGGAAGCGAAGCCAAGACTCTCTGATTGTGCTGAATGTGAGTGGCATCCAGTTCCAGACGTGGCTGGACACCTTGGAGCGCTACCCTGACACTCTGCTGGGCAGTTCAGAGCGGGACTTCTTTTACCACCCTGAGACGCAGCAGTACTTTTTTGATCGGGACCCTGACATTTTCCGCCACATTCTCAACTTCTACCGTACTGGGAAGCTTCATTACCCCCGCCAGGAGTGCATCTCTGCTTACGATGAGGAGCTGGCCTTTTTTGGCATCATCCCAGAGATCATTGGCGACTGCTGTTATGAGGAGTACAAGGATCGCCGGCGTGAGAACGCTGAGCGGCTGCAGGATGATGCTGACCAGGATCACGCAGCTGAGAGCTCCCTGCCCTCGATGACAGCTCGGCAGAGGATGTGGCGGGCCTTTGAAAACCCACACACCAGTACGCTGGCTCTAGTCTTCTACTATGTCACTGGTTTCTTCATTGCTGTCTCTGTTATTGCCAATGTGGTGGAGACTGTGCCCTGCGGGGTGAGCCCGGGTCGCATCAAGGAGCTGCCCTGCGGAGAGCGCTACGCCGTGGCTTTCTTCTGTCTGGATACTGCTTGTGTCATGATCTTCACAGTTGAGTATCTCCTACGCCTGCTGGCAGCTCCGAGTCGCTACAAATTCGTGCGCAGCGTCATGAGCATCATCGATGTGGTGGCCATCATGCCATATTACATTGGCCTGGTGATGACAGATAATGAGGATGTCAGTGGGGCTTTCGTGACACTAAGAGTTTTTCGTGTCTTCAGGATCTTTAAGTTTTCCCGCCACTCACAGGGGCTGCGCATCCTGGGCTACACCCTCAAAAGCTGCGCCTCGGAGTTGGGCTTCCTCCTCTTCTCACTCACCATGGCCATCATCATCTTTGCCACAGTCATGTACTATGCAGAGAAAGGTTCATCAGCCAGCAAGTTCACTAGCATTCCCGCAGCCTTCTGGTACACCATTGTCACCATGACAACACTGGGGTAAGTGCAGCTGGTGTTTGGTTACAGCCAACATTCCAACAAGTGAGTTGGCAAGAAGGAAAAACGCAAGATTTTAAAAAATAAATTTGATACTAAAAGTGAGAGGGTAGGTTCTTTTGCTACACAACTTCATGAATACTGTTCAGCACTTCTTTCTGAGTGTTTCACATATGGAGTTGAGTTAAAAAAACGTTGCTGAAGTTACAAAGTAGCACAAACCCCAAAACTATAGAAAATTTGAGAAAAACTGTATGGTGTCTTTGCCATTTACTCTAATGTTTTGGTTTTGAAATGAGAATATTTTATGAAGATCTGTGCGTTACCAGTGGCTTTTTAATAGTGCATTGTGTTTGCTGACAGGACATGTTACAGTGTGGCTAAAGTAACATAAGGACAACCCAGGTGCAATATTTTGAGATGATCATGCATAAAAGGATGTGGATCTGCCATTTTGTTTGAAGTCATACACTGATGTAGAGTTGGGTGTTGAGTTGGATATTGTGAAGTAATTCACTTTTATGAAAAGAAAGCAAGCATAGATAGCTTAATTTTCACAAATATGGGTACTTAAGACTCTGGATAGATTTCCTTTGAATTCTGTGTAACTATAGCTTGGTCCCAAGTAAATGGTACAGCTGGCTTCACTGATCTGTGACAGATTCTGAAAAGTGGTCTGAGGAAATGTGAGACATCTATACGACAGATCAAACTTATGTCCTGAAACATAATTGCAATGATGATTTGCATTCTTGCAGAGAATTAGGAGTGTAAAGATGCTGTTGTTGCCATTAGACAGACCCCAGTTGAGTTTACTGAAAAGGTGGTGTGTAGTATTATTTTTTAAACATCCTTACTTGTACTAGAGTCATATTGTAGCAGTTAATTCTGTGTACCGGGTTGTAGAATGCATTTGTCTGTAGTTCTATTAGGGATTTAGAAGGCTGACTAATTTAAGAAGCTTATTTCGAGATGTGTAATATAGGTATGAAACGGAAAACTGTTGATTCCTTAGAATTTTTTCTAGTTACTTAATAATAACAGTTGCTAGAAGTCAAACTTTTTACTTTCATATAGCAAAAGCCTTTCATTTTATTAATCAAACACTTCGCCACATTTTGTTGAGGCTGTTGAGATTTATGAAATATGTATAATTTTTAAACATAACAAAATGAAAGTGCACTATTAAACTATTATGAAAAAGTTGATTTATTATGTGCAATTTAATTTACTTGGGAAATGGACGTACAAAATATTGGAAAAGATAAAGGGACTGTGTTATGCCACCACTTTTTACACTAGGCTTTTATCTTCAGCATGATATAACAAATGAAGATAAATATAGTACATTGTAAATATTTCATACTGCTTGTAAGGGCAAGTTATGCTAAAAAGGAGTGACAAGAGCTTCGGGGATTTTAGACTGCTTTTTAGGTTGCTGGATTTTTTTTGGTTTTTACTTTCTTCTGTTACTGACAAACTGAAGGGACAAGTTAACATAAGGAACAAGTTATAAGTGCCAGCCAGTTCCAAAGTCCCATGCATTCTGATGCTCATTCTTTTTGCCACATTCTTTTAACATGTGGTGATTTCAACAAGTTTTGAGAATTTCTCAATATTCAGGATATATAATCCTATTATAGAAGAGAAGCAGCTTATGAGTACGTGTATATATTTTTAATGAAATGTGTTTTTTAAGTAAGTTGTACTCACTATTTTGGTCGCTGTATTTTGTCTGTACTTGTCCGTGGTACTGAACAGAATTTTGTCCTAAATAGTATGACCAGTTCATAACTGTTTCTTACATGTGTATGATATTTATTACGTATTGATGCAATTTCTTTGTTTCTTTCATGAAATAATGGAAACCTCTAGGTTTTGAGATGCTACGACTACTGATGAGATTTGTTTGTTGCTAAAAACTCTTCGAATAGAATCTAAGAACCTGTTTTCAGGCATGCAGCCACACAAAGTTTACATTCCCATGGGAATTAAAAGGGTTAAAAAGAATACACACATGCTTGACTCATTTTTGCAGGTAGTTTTCACAGTGAAAGTTCTGAGCAGGTTGCACAGAGATCCACGGTTCCAACCTCAGAAGCTCAGGTATGACAGATGTCACAAATATCTGGGAAATCATTAATCAGAGCATTAGCTAGATGATGTTCTTTTAATAATACCATGATAACCATATAAAGATTATGTTTAAATGTTAAATGCATATGAATGTTTTAAATAGCATTAATATTATAAAAGCTTTGAAGTCTTTTGAGTTGATGCAATAATTACACAATAAGAAGGAAATTACAAGGAAAAGCAGTAAGGGTCAGTGAAAGCTGATTGTAATTCGTACTGCTACCTTTGTTTCTGTGCAAGGTCCTCTCATGCACTTACTAATATAGAAACTTCCATTCATTTTTACTTTTAGTTTTAGCTGAATTAGAGCCATGTAAATGGGCTCTATCCAAACTTTTTTTTTTTTTCTTTTAAGAACAAAGCAAGCTGAAATCTTCTATTTTTTATAAGGACAATAATACACAATAGTTGTTCTGAAATACTACAAGAATACATATGAATACTTACATGAAGGAGAGTTTTTGAGTCTTGGTGTCATTCTTATGTGTTTTGCCATAGAGCAAGGGTATCGAGTAAGTGACCTTTGCAGTTTGGGGAGTTATTATCATGGAAGCAGAGCTATATTCCTCAGTTCTGCTGAGTAATTAAAGTATCCTTAAAAAAAAAAAAGAGATTACATTTTTCTCTGCAGAGTGCCAGTGACTTCAAATATCACTACATTTTAACCTCCAAGGACGTCCCAGTTATTAACTGTTCTTGACTACTCAGGTAGTACACAGTTGCACATAGAGTTGTTACATGAAAGAAAAATAAGGAAAGAGAAAAGGAAGAAAGAAAAAGAGAGATTTAGAGAAAGTTGAGGGAGGGAGGAAGGGAAGAAGGGAAGAAGATAAACAAAAGAGAGAAAGGAGACAAAAAGGAAGAAATGAAAGAAACAGTGAGGAGATAGAAGGGGTAGAGAACAAAAGAAGTAATTAAGAGAAGTTAGGAAGGAAGAGAGAAAGAAAAGGGGAAGGAAGTAAAGAAAAGCAAGGTGGCTTTAGGGTAATATGCACTCGTCTACAAACTGAACTGATTTCAAATTTCAGTTTAGTATTTTATCAGTATTAATTATATCAAAGTAAAATACAGAAGAGGGACAAGAGAATAAAATTGAAAGACATTACAAAGCAGTTTATGGAAATTTGAGATAACCATGAAATCAGAATTTAAGGCCAAAAAGGTCAAGAAACAGGGTAATGTAAAACATGGCAGAGGAAAAAAAAAAAAACAGCTTAGATTTATAGAATTGGGACTGACAGACTTACATGGGGACTTGTGAACATCTATACCCATAGTGACACAGTTATGTCACTTTCTGCTGTCACTTCATAACATGATAGTCTAATAACTTTCCTTCTGCCCTGCCAGTAGCCAACGAAGGAATAGAGTAGCTGGTAAGGTTTAGATGGTGTCTGGGTGATGTTTATTCCCAAATCAGACAGAGCTGTAGTGTAATACTTTATAAAGATATTATACTTTAAATAGGGAACACGGTGCTCTTTTGTGACTAGCTCCAAAGCAATCTCACTGCTATATTAAACTTTTATATTTATAGAATTTACATCGAGTAGCATTGTCAGGTCATATAATACATTTGTGGTTGAGGATAATATTTTATTAAGAGAGGCTTAAACACAAGTCTATTCATTTATTTGCCTTCATTATGTAAACTAGAGGTATGTCTTCCAGAAACAATAACACACCCATTCATTTTCATTATTTAATATAGCCCATAACGTATGAGAGATCCCATCTAAGATATATCAAAGTACTTGTACCGAATACTTTATAATCAGGTGACTGAATGTGACAATAGAAGGCTTCAAACAGTGAGCAGGGTAATAGGGTGATGGATTTTGTTTTCCCGAAGTTCCATTCTCTCGTTGTCACTCCTTTTCCATGCTTACCACATCCCTAGAATATATTCCATCTATTAGTTTTCTTTGCAATTCTTTCAAAATACCACTTTCCATAGTCTTCCTGCTTCAGAATCTGCCAGCTGGCTTGGCTCCTTTCCACCCTTGTTTCACACAACTTTAACATTTATATTAAGACTCTTCTGTTTTGTTTGATTCTGCCTCTTTGTTCCAGAGTCCTCATTCATCCTACACCCTTAGATCGAATCTTCCATTCATCATCATTGTCATTCATTTAACCTGTACTTTCCTCATAAGAGGATTTTTTTTGCTGACCTTTGTTTGATAGATTTTTTACCTTATGAGAATCATAGAATTTTCACAGCAACTCTCTTTTCCCAAATGGCACACACATTATCTGGATTTCCTTTTCTGTAAGTGCCTTTAGTTTCCAATGGTCTCTGTGCGCTGGTTTGAAAGCACAGAACTCATATTAAAAAAAATATGAGCTAAATAAAATCTAAGAAGAGGGCACAACATTAGAAATCCTTATTTTGTGAACAATTTCATTAAGAGTTTAGAAATCCTCTCATGAAAAAATTGCAAAGGTAAAGATTAGCAAAGATGGGATATTATTTCTTTAGCTATTACATATCTGGTCATTCTTTTTTTGTGTGTGTTTCATATTTTCAGTCCTCATTGAATGGCATTTTTATATTTTATATTCTTGCATGCAACCTAGTGAAGTTTGGATTTTACAAATGTGTTCACCATCTCAATCTATTTTCTGTTCACAGCACAGAAATTGCCTGAATCATTAGAATACTATAGAACAGAGGAAGGACAAAGTGTAGTGTAATCATCTTCAAAGCATATTACTAGATATTCAGAAATGGCTCCAGAGAGAAATACTGAAAAGGAAGGGTCGTTTTGATGGCAATGAAAAAAATTGTTTGCTCTTTAATCAGAAGATGGCTCAAACTGTATTTGGCTGTTGCTGAATTCATGGAGAACCTGGATCATTATTTCCCTGTTGAGCTGCACTATGGATCAGCTTTCCTGTTAAAAATAATAATAATTATTATTATACTGTAGATCTCTTAGAGGAGCACCAGTTAGTTTACTTCACCTATTTCTCTTGATCATGAATTTCCATGCTTCATTATAAAAGTGTGAAGTTAATACTTAATGAAAAGATGCTTCTGAACAGAATCTAATTTATTTTGTCCTTTGGTGGAAACATAGAATTTTCTTTCCTTGCAGTTATTGTTAGACAAAAACGAGTTCTGTGGAGACCAGGATGTAGCAAAGAAGTTCACTGATTTAGGACACCAGAAGAAATTGACTCAGAGAGTAATTATGAGTAGTGCCTGACCGATAAATTGTGAGGTATGATTCACCTAATCCTCATTGTATATTGTGATTATAGTAAAAAGCCTTAAGTAATCAAACCTAAGAAGTTCATACTGAGTGATGGCAATCTGTACTTGACTCACATAATTGTGTTCCTGTCTAGGAAGAAAAAAATGCTATATAAAAGCCATATAAATGTATGAATGCAGTATTAGAAATAGTTCTACTGTGCATAAATAAATAAATAAGTAAACCGGAAGCTGACACAGTATTTTGTCAACACAGAAACTTAAAAATACTGCAGAAATAAAATGATCACCCAAAATAAGTTGTCAACATCTTGCAGCTGTGTGATGACAGTTAGCTTCTCAAACATTTGAAATAAAGTCTAATCAATAACTTCTATTAACTGAGTTTTACATCACTGTTGTCTAATAGCAGCAGTGTTGCTATGCGTAATGTACATCCTGGTAAACTGATGAGAGTAGAATTTTGTCAGATAGGTTATTCAAAAGGGGATTGTAAATAAGATATTCAGAAACAAAGTTTATATTGTGTTTTATCAAGTTTCATCAGTCACCTCATAATAGAGGTGAAAGAATGGTAGACAAATGATCTGTATATCTCTGTTCCTATCATTTATTAGGCAATAGAACTGAGCATAATTTTTATATATAAGACATATTTTTTAATGCATCTTTCTTTTTTCACTGCTCAGACAGTGGAGAAATGGTTTTTAAATTCACAAAAAGCAGTTGGAAATGATAGCTCTATGGTACATTTCCTGGAACAATAATACTTACTGTGCTTGGACTTTGACCTCCACTGCAATTAGTATCTCAAATTCTATCATTATTTCTTAAATTCGGTGTTTTGTGGTTGTTTTTTTTTTGTTTGTTTGTTTTTCCGGAATCATATGACTATGATCTTACTGTGCCTAAGTTAGTATCTAATAATCCTTCTGTTAATTAAAAGCTATTGGCTTGGTTTTGATGAAAAAAATCATTTTCTTCAAGGCACACCAAGAAATTTGCATCATTACCACAGCATAAACATCAATAAACAGAAATTGTGATAAAATATAAAATAGAGCATCTGATGGGCAGCAAGTGTAAGTGTTTCATGGAAAAATGTGGGATACAAATATTTGCTTATCTGATGTAGAAAAGCTCAGATTAAACTATAAGCACACATGAAGGTCAGGTGACCAATACATCAATCTTAGAATATTTTAGTTTCATTAACAGAAAAAAAAAATCTTCTAATAAAATTCAGCTTTATTATAGTTCAAATGAGACTGCTGTATTTTTCTTACAACAGAGGGAACAAACTTTCTGCATTATTGGAAGGCATATCATAATGTACTCAGTAGTACAAGAACTCTTAGTGCTATGAATTCAGATGCAACTATCAGTTAAGTCTGCAATTACAAAAACTGACAAAACTTCATGAGTGCTGCCTGTGTGAACATTAAAAATATAGTCGTGTCATTCATATAAACAGTAATAGCCCCATGTACTTAGAAAAAGTTTCCTTTCTTACATTCGGCTGCAGAATTTTGTTACCTAATTGTCTGGAGGTCTCTGTCTTAAAGGTGGAAGTTTTTGGAACCACTGTGCAATTGTACCAAATCCTGCGCTGTTACAGAAAATGGAACGTTGCCCAAAAACCTACAAAGATGCTACTAATATGAAAAGAAGTAAAATTTTGCATGTTGAATGTATTTAGTAATCAAACACTGCAAAGAAGATTTTTAAAGGCATTTAAGTATCTGGAGAAGCAGATATGCACCCAGCTTGAATTCTCAGAAGAGGCTTAAGGGCTTAGAAACACAGGGGTACACCTGAAAACAACTAAACTGGGAAACTACATTGATAGCTGCCTTAGGAAACATGATGCTGTGTATGAAAGAGTAACTGCTAAACTAAGTAGGGTACTGTACAGAGACTTTGAATATGTCTTGCCCCTATCAAATCAAATAGGTCTTACAAGAGTCTGGTGAAAAACACAATATGCCCCGTATTTTCACATAGCACTATGGAATAAAATAGACTATTGTGTGTGTAATCTTCAGGAAGAGAAATAAGTAGTTCAAGAAAAACAAAACAAAACAAAAAGGATAGTGTAGCTGGCAGAGCAGTATAATGAATCTGAGGGAACTATATGTTTTGATTCTCATTTTCTGCCTTCAAACCAACAGTCCAGTGTGAAAAGAGATGGGTGAAATATGAGTTTTGTCCTGCAGATATTGTCAAAATAGTGAAGATGGGTTTTTTTAGTAATCAGGGGCAGAATTATAAAATTGTGTCAGGTGAGAGGGTCCATTTTCTTAATAAAACATCCATTCGAGAATTTATTGGTTCCAGTAGGTTTCATAAAACAAGTACGTTCAGATTTTGATGTGGGTAAGTAAAAGGTAAAGTGTAAGTCATAATTTAGACCTCTGCAAATTCTACAAATTCATCCCCAGGTCTGGTGTGTTGATAAATGTTTTGTCTTTATTTTAATATCTTATGCCTGTGTTATAGCTTTTATACTTCAATGGGAGGTTTGAGGAGGAGTTTGCCTGGATATACCCATATACTCTTTTTTTTTTTTTTTTGAGTAATATGAGCTTTATAGGCATGATCTATGGATGTGCTAGCAGATTTTTGCCTTAGTCTGTGTTTCCAAATGTAATACTGTTACATCACATTTCCTTGATTTGCCCTGATTCTTTGTATGAAATATTATTTTCTTAAGCTTTGCTGTAAAGCTTAATATCAAATATTAATATGCAAGGCAGAACTGCCTGTACTAAGAACACTGCTATATATATATTTTTAAATATAATCTAGAATAACATAATATAAACATTAAAAATGATTTAAAATCTTTCCTAAGTATCTGCATAAATTTGACTGAGTACTGAAGTCTCAATTTCCTTAGATAAAACTTCCTGGGTAAAAATAAACAATAAAACTTCTATGAATTTATATAATTATCGTAGTACTTTGGTAAATTAAACTGAACTAAGTATACACCACCATAGTTTTAATTCACCTTGAGATTACATTACATTGCTTCTAGTAGTTATTATCTTGAAACAAATTATTTTGAGGCAAACCCCCAACTTTCTTCAAAGTACGTATCCAGAAGCATGTTCTTTTTTTATTGTACTGGCAGATTGTCAAAATATTTTGGCTGATATGCAGAGAACAGTCTTTCAAATTATCACTTGCAAGCTTGGCCATCCAGGCGTTCTTGCTGAGAGTCAGACTGCGAGGTTGTAAAGGACATAATGTAACTTTGTCTAATACTGGCTCACAATCTGACAGCGTTTGCTGCATCCTCGCTCATTCTCTTCATTTAAGATCAGTCAAAAGAGTTTTCTGAATGAGAACAAGTGTAATGTGAGTGGGATCCATAAGTCTTCATTGTTGCTTTGTTGATCTTCCTCCTTTTATAACCCCCAAAAAGAGTTGTGTTACTGTGATGTTTTTGCAACTTTCATCTCTCCCACTTGCAGCCAGTTAACAATTCCCTGAGCATCCTTATCAGCTATGGACAGCAACTACTTCACTGTGCAGGGTTGCTTAGGAACAAAATTGATGCTCTTTGGCATGGTGGATTACAGCTGCAACTCTCAGGTCTCCGAACTCCTCTGCTTCCCTCAGAGGAATGAAAAGATTGAAGATGCTTTCAAAATCTGACTTTGAAAAGAATATATACATTTTTGGTTTCTATTATCTAATCTCTTCAGTGTGGTTAAATAGCAGGTTCAGAGTTCTGACCTTTCTACTGAAAGCGCTGTAGTATTGAAAAATATTCTTTACTAACAAGGCCCTTAAAAAAGGACTTCATAATTTGAATACCAAGGTATCTTGTATACCTTAAATAATGGAGAACTTTTAGCTTTTCTAAGCTTTTTTGTTTGACTTTGGTTATTGACGTACTTGTTTATGTAACCTGATCAACTTTATGGTGAGAGCTAGGGTCAGGCAAAACTAGACAAAGGGTGTAGACATTCTCACACACTTAACTGACAGCTAGAAAAGTTGAACATACAACTATTTATTGTGTTTATTTGTAATAGGTCTTGGTCTAAAACATTAGATTGAATATTTCCACCATAAATTCTCCAGTGACTGAGAATTTAGCTAGTATCAAAATAATTACTTTTTTTGTTTGTTTTTTTTTGCATCAGTTAGAAAATTTCAAAGAGTACAAATTGAAGCTTCCCTGTAGACAGATGATTTATAGTAAATCTATCCTCAGACTTGGCTTAATGATTCGATGAGCTTGGTATTTATTTTTCAAGTGAGAGGGAAGCTGAAGTTTTTTATCTGATTTGCTTGTAAATGCACTAATCAACCTGTAGAGTGTTAGTACGTGTCAAAAGGTTTGGAGAACTAAAATGTGTAATCTATGGTATGTATCGTATAATTGTGGAGTATGTGCTAGTTTTTGCACCTTCATCCCAAGTGAGTCAGATCACCGAGGAAAAGGTAGCTGCTGAAAGACTGCTCCCCAGAGCATTGTTGTAATTGTCATTCATTTAACCTACAGTTTCTTTCCTTGGAGGCCCAAACTTTTGAAATGTCACACATTAAATTATTCATGGGTGAGGCAGTGTTGCTAGTCATGCTGGTGAACCCTTCAGTACGCTTTAGACTCTGGCAGTACTGTTACAGCTGCAACAGCCCGTCTCCTCTGGGGACAGACACAGCTGCAGATCACAGATGATGCTGACTAGTTGTGTCTGACACATGCAGCCAATGACTTTAGGAGACACCTTATCTTACACATGTAAGATAAAAACCTAGTTGTGGGAGATGCAGGCAGGATCCAGTTTTGTCTCAGGTCTCAAAAAGATTAAGGAGAGTGCCTGCCTACTGCACAAATCACTTTGGAGATGGCTGCCTTCTCCCAGCCACTGTTCTTTCCTGAGCCCTGCTTGCACCCTGAGCATGCTGTCAGGCAGTCAGTAACCCAGTGAGAAGATTTACAGTGCATTTGACTCCACGGTAGGAAAGAAGCTGTATTTTTTGCAACGCATTTCCACCATGAGGAGAAGGTATGTGAGCTATATTTTACTATGTAGCCACCAGCATTAGCGTATGGTGTTTGTTATATCTTTGTAAATGACTAAAATGGATACAGAGAAAAGAGATAGATGATGGTGTTAAGAATCTAGTCAGGACTCTGGCCTAAATTATGGAACTTGGTCCACGGAAGTGTATTTGAAAGACATAGCAAAAGGTGACAACAAGTTGTTCCATCAGTCCACAGTCAATGGTGTGCCTTTTGCCTTCAGATACTGTTTGATACCTATTTTTTTTATCTTACCAGTTATACTAAAAAATTCCAAACAAATCCAAATACAGCAGAAAGTTTTCTTATATTCTATATGTTTACATTTCTTTTTCTAGTCCTTATGTTTGTGTGTGTATATTTACAGAATATATAGAGCACATTTTAGATGGGAGGAGAAGTAAAGGAAACAAGCAGGACATACTGTAGAAAAGAATGATTGGAGCAGAATCTGGAGAAGGAACTCAAGCTCATTTTTCTGCCGCCTGCACACCATCTTGCCCAAACTTATTCCTCCAGAAGTTAAATACTTCTGTACTACTCATCCTTGTCCCACTTAAGAGGCAGTGAAGAGAAGCAAGCATCTGGAGGTGCTTACTTCTCTCCACTGAGTATAATTGAAATTTATTGTTTTTAGCAGAGGCATTAATTTAAAACTAACTATTCAAATTCTAGTAAAATATATGAGATACATCTCAACCTTTGTGTCTAGCTCGTTTGGTCTGGTCACTTTGATCTCAGTTGCATAATTTCAAAAGGCCTATAACTTATCCCTTTCAAAGAATCATAACAGGAAACATGCTTGGGATTTGATGAGCATTTACACTTTATAAACAAATTAATGTCTTCTTTTTTTAAACTTTTTTTTTTTTTTTTTTGCATAACTCTCAAGGCCACTTCGATGCTTTTGCTGTTTATTTTTTACCTTTTCCAAGAAAACAAAAATATAATTTGGAGAAAATATAATGGAAAATCTAAATGCTTTTGCTAACCAAACATTTAGATAGATATCCATTTAAATTTTCTGTATGGAAGAAGTATTTATCCAAATACCAGTGCTTTGTTAGTTTATGTATTGAGTGCATGATGACCTTAAATGGAAAGCAACGTGAAGTGTATGATTTTTTTATTAGAAAATCTAGGGATTGATTCACAGTCCATTTTTAAGTGCCTCTAAACAAAAGTTCTTGTCTCACAATGAGTTGCTGCTGGGCACGTTCCTACATGCCATTACTATAGTGTCTTCCAGGAGGAGTAAGATTTCAACACTGCAGTTTGCATTGCCGATGTGTAGCTCTGAAGGAGACAAAATCTTAGAGGCACACTAAGCTAAATTTCACCAGGAACACTCTTCTTGTTGCAGTACTCATTTCCATATTTATTTTAATTTTAAAACTTACCATTTTCTTTTACTTTGAGCAGCCTCCAGACTGAAGCACTGCAGAGGCTTGAGGGCAATGAGAGAGGATTATGGTTAAGGCTTCTTCAGAATTTTTATCTTTTTCATTTGCCTCCTGATCTTTGTTCTGTGTAAATCATACAAGTCTCTCTGGTGAAGAAATTCTGTAATTTAACAGGAAATACTGTTATTCACAATTATTTGATTTAACACATTTTAGTTCATCTATATGTTTTTGTCTTTCAGAGCAGAAAATCTCAGATTTGACAGTTAGAAAAATTCTACACTACTGTGAATTAACCACATTGCCTTCAGTATATTTGTTTTTTGAGTAAGATTTCATGAAATTATGTTGCCTTATGCAAGAAATGGCATACTAAACCTTTTTTTTTTTTATGAAAAGAGGTGATTAAACTGGACAGTAAATTATATTCCCTTTTCCCCCTCAACTGAACAGCTTTATCATAAACTTCCAACAAGTTCTAAAGGAATAGTACAATCTTGCACCTCTACAGAAAGTTTATTTCTCCTTTGAGGTGAAACAGTGATTATTTCTTGATTTGGGGATAGTAATTTTGATTTAACTCTATCTAAGTATGTATGTATATAAATATATAGCACTCTTCCCATTTGCTGTCACAATAAATGCTTTCTATAAATTTCAGGGCTGATGATGTTGATAGGAGAGAATACAGGCTCGTTCTTAATGCTCTTGCATTATTCTAGGTTGTCAATTGAATAAGTCCTTCTATGAAGATATGTTTATTTTCATACACTCTTCTGAAGCTGGGAATGATGTGTTTAATCCGTCAACCACTTTTCCACTGTCTTAAGAAACAAATTGAGAGCATGGACTAATGCAGAAAAATTATTTAGCTAACCAGCTTGTTGGAAACTAAGAAATAAAAAGTTTCCATTTTAATAATCAAATAGAAGAAATAGAAATCGGAACTACTTCTTCTTCATGGGAAGAGCACACTGTGGTGTGGTGTGAGGTAAGAGAGTGATAGTGCGGGCTTCTTTCTGTCTCTCAAAGAGAGAGGGCCAATGACAAATGGCTTAATAAAATAGCACTTTTATTAAGGTAGAGTAGCCCTGAAATCTTACATTCCTTTAGATGTTGTGAGCTGCAGGATTAGGTGGACCCTAGATGGATTTTCCTGTGGCATGCTGCATAGACTGTCTGTAAGAGAAGATTTTCCTTTTATGGTTTTTTGAGCTACTCTGCATTTTTTGGTTTTGTTTTACGAGAAACCAACCCTATTCATAAAGGATTCTCTCATCATCTTTCTGTGCTTTTAAGACAAAGGCAAAACCACGCAGGTGATATAATCACTGGTACAGAGTGGGAGCTGCAGGCAGGCTCCTCTGACACAAATAGTTGCTCAGGTTCATCTGCAGATGAGGGATTTGTGCAGCACAGCCCATCCTGAAGCTAGGATGCACAGGCAGCAGACAAGCAGCACAGGGCTGCACCTGCTTAGTGCCACTGCTATGTGAACACTCGCTTCTCTCTGTACAGTGTTTTCCCAGGCATGTTCACTACAACAGGACTGTGGTGCCAGGAGGAATGATAATGTAACTGCTATCAAGCTTTCTTTACTATAACATAAAAATTTGATAACTTACTAATCTATTAGTTTCCTGTTTCCAAAAATTTATGAATGAAAACCACTTACTCTTTATTATTTTTTGCGAAAACATGTAGTTTAAACATCTGAAATGAGATGAAGCATTTTGATGGCTTGATCTGAATGAGATTTCCTTTCAAGCAGTTTTGACTTTTCATCCTTATGTGTAATGGAGAATGTAGTTAAAAAACAATTCTGTGAGGGTACCATTTCATCTTGTGATGAAAGGCCTAGTTTCAGCCATAGGTGTTCTGTTCTTTTTTTGACTGAGAAGAACAATTAGAAAAATTAGTGGCAAAATAGCCATTATTGTATACCAAGCCCAAAAGATAAAATATCTGCTTTGGGAATTCCTTAAGCTGTAGAGTGATGAAAGCTGAGGGGGTCTAATAGGGAGTATATCACTGTATTCTTGCATTATTATTTTTTTAATGCTTTATCCTTTTCATTTGCTCCTGGCCACTGACAGAGAGAGGGCATTGAACTAAATTGGATCCTTCAGCTGACCCTGAATGACCACTCATGTTCTGAGTTAATGGAAATGACATAGCTGTGGCTTGGTTCAGGCTTAGATTAAAGAATTAAACTGTTCTATACTTCTTCTTCCCAAATTCTTTTTACAGCACCCTGGCCATTGGGTAAAAGATTTTCTTCAGTAACAAGGGCCAAAAGGTCAAAGAATATCACAGAGTTTGAAAACTGCAAATAGGAAAACAGCTGCTTTAAACTCAGTTATTTCTTGCATTGCTGTTTTATTTATCTATTTATGTAATCAAATGTCATAATCTACAAGGTGCTAAGAACTTATGTCAGCTTCTAAACACTTACTAAGCATTTAAATGGAAGATGCATAAATGCTGCAGCACCTGTGAATGCTGAATACCTCATAGGATTTAGTGCTATTCAGTTGATCCAAAACCAGTGTTGATCAAAGACTTGGATTTTACATGAGAGAACTTTGCATCAGTCTTTTGTATGAACATCTCTAGCAATATATTAACCAGGAGAATAGGGTTTAAAACAAATTTATCAGAGACTGCTGCAATATGCATATTGCTATCAGTAACTTGCGGTTACTGGTATGTTGAGATATGGCAGAAAAAAAGCCCCCAAGAATAGAGTTTTGTTTCTTTTTTTTTTTTTAAGCACAGTTTCATCAGTGAAATAGTAAGATAAGTGACTCCAACTTCTGATGTAACTGCTTTATTCTATCTATGGATTATCAAGAGGAAACTCCTTATGGAAAGCAAATAATATAGTATCTTCTCTTGTACAGAGGTTGAGTCACATGTGAGAACTCCAAATGCTTAAAAAAAAAAATGATCATAATCAATACTGAGATGGAGAATTTGCTTAGATTTTTTAATAGATAAAAAGCAAATAAGTTGTCTTACTTTTCCTTAGCTTAAAAGTCTTAACTCACAGAAGCTTTCAGGCAACCTTGAAAGGATGTCACACATCAGAGAGCATGACAGCCAGAGCTGATGTAACTAATTTTGGGCTGGTATAACAGTGCTACTTAGAGCAATAAATGATTTGTCTTTTAGTTGATCTGTTTACTAAAATAGTTGGTGAAAAATGTGCCATGTATTATATCTCTTCATTATCTTGCTATTATAAAGAACTCATAAACTGATAATTCTGCCTATAGTTTTTGGGATTCTTAATTTATTAGGATAAGTTCATCTGTGTTGTAAATGGATATAAAGAAGGAATATACTGTCCTCTAACAATGATTTGTCAAACAATCTGATAAAATGAATGACTAAAACCTATATATACCAAGGATACAATGGTTGTTCTATGCACTCCTCTCCTTGCTTGCTTTTTCATATTAAAATCCATCACTCTCAGTGAGAAAGTCCACACTTCATTAGGCTCCTCCCATACTATTGACCATTGGCTTAATTATTATTATTTTTTTGAAAAACAAATAAATTTACATTTAAATTTCTCTTCAGGAATGACCATATTCTGAAAGTCCTGGAAGAAGAACTGAGGGAGATTAGATTTTCTTCTCTGGTTTTAATCCATTTCACAGCATGTTACAGCTTTGTTGACATGGATGCATGACTGACTTTGTGCTTACTCACAAATGTTTCTTATAAGGAAGTAGCTTAGAAAACAGTAATCATGTAACATGCATAAAGTAGATCTATGGATAAACACAAATCTTTATCCCCATTGCTGTAGATACAGTATTGATTAAAAAAAATAATAAAATAAAAAATTCTGGTGGCATTTACTCATAGAGGAACTTACCAGACCTTTTAGATCTGATTTCTTTACTCTCTAATAAATACATTTTTCCTTAACTAATTAATTAATTTTTCCAATTTTTCTATGTTCCTCTTGAATCACATGCTTGAAGAAAAAGGGTTGAATTCAGGGATGTCTAGGTATGACCCTAGCTGAGATGATCAAATATATATGTCCACTTTCTGGAGTGTTAAATCACTTTCAAGGACTTGTTTGCATTTTCAGCACAGTCTCAGATGCAAAAAAATCTGCATGTGCACATCAAAAAATGTGTTCATTTTTGACTAGAATCCCATTCCAGGACAACAAAATGGACTGACCATTGTATCAGATGTATGTATTTTGATTTCTTCTTCATCTTTGGGGTACTGTACTCAATAGTCATCTAATGCAGTTAATTGCTTGTTATTCAATTTTAGGATTCTTTCTCCAAATGCTTTTTTCTAATTGCAGTGTCCACTCGGAAAGAGTGACAGTAACTTTCTCAGGAGAATGTACACAAAATCTAAGGTGAACATGTCACCTCATAACTCAAATTCATGCACCCGTATTCCCATAGTGATCATATTACAGTCACTTCTGTACATATCTTTGAAGAGTTTATACTCTTTAAGGTATGACCTCTGCAAGAAAGTGTTTTGGTGGTGGTGTTTTTTTTTTTTGTTTTTTTTTTTATTTAAACCTGGGTGAATATTTCTATGCTAATTGAATAAAAGGAGGGAAACAATACAAAATTCACAGCTTTTAAATCCTCTGTCCTTGTTATTGCATTTAGCAGTCACTGAAAATTGTAGCTAAAATTATATTCAAATGTACAAAATACTGCTAGTAAAAAAGAAATAGTGGAATGTTATGGACTTGTACTTCAAAGTAGAGAAATGAAATGAGCGAATATATGGCAAATAAAACCAAAGACATAAGTGTAGTGAACACTATCATATGATAAAAAGGTGACTAGAGAGTAGAGACTGTACTTATTAATATAATACATAAAGAAAAAAAAGGAAAACAAAGAGAATCATTTTTCATTGGAACACATTTTTTCTAAGCAGCAGTGTAGATAAAATGATGGATAAGTTCCATTTCTGCACGTGTTTGGGCTTGGAGGCAAAGCCCACCAGAGGCAACTAAAAGGTTTTCATTTTCTTCAGTTGGCTTTTAGATCAGGTTTCTAGTTATGTCTTACAGTGTGTAATCTACCATTTCTATGTCATTAGTTCATCGCTTTAAAATAACTCATTCTAATGAGTACTGCGTTGTTGAATTTTTTCACAAGTTTTCACTGCTTTCAGTAAAAGTTTTCACCTGCTTTCCTCGTTGAGAAGGTAGGCAACTCTTTTATGATGAACTTGTGGAAATGTTAATGAAAGAGCTGAAAATATATATATTTTAATATTAAATGTTAAATGTTTAATGGAACGGCTTACTTTGTGTAATCCACTTTAAAACTCATGTCTCAGATGTCAGTTTAGGACATATAAATGTGTAAAAAATGCAAT
Source organism: Oreortyx pictus (assembly GCA_036925125.1). NCBI lineage: Eukaryota > Metazoa > Chordata > Aves > Galliformes > Odontophoridae > Oreortyx > Oreortyx pictus. The sequence goes on from JAUPFR010000001.1 coordinate 163,362,382, forward strand.
TACTCCCCAGGGCTGAGGCAAACTCTGATACTTAGATGCTGTGCAAGCTTCTGAGACTAGGTACCGTGACGATTTTGTAGGCATCTCATTAACAGATAGTAGCACTGCAGCATGCTCTCCTTCACTTATTTATTGAGAAGATAATGGGAAATAACTGGTTTCTGTGTGAAGTCATAAATAATATGACAGAAGGATATTAAATGCACTGAGATGTGACAGAGAAGCTAAAAACTTATGGGGTTTAGTATTTTACGGTACAAGTTTCCTTTTACCACTACGTGTAAAACCAATGGATATGTTTTAGCAGCTTTTGTCAACAATTATCAATTTTATAAGCTAACTACTGAAATGCAGGTGTTTTAAGTCAGAAACAGTATCTCAGTCTTTCTATTTTGCAGTAACACTCACAAGCTACTAAAGAATATCTTCTTCTTTTGCTTCTTTAGGTCTTCTTCCTTTTTTTTTCTTTTCTTTTTTTTTTTTTTTTTCTTTCCCTGAGGTAGCAATAGTCTTGCTCCATTTTCTTGATATGAAATACTGGTTAGACAATACATGAACAATTCTGACATTCATTGTGTGCATCTTTTGTTCTTTAAACTACTCCCAAGTCTTCACACATTGTCCACCTGCCTTCCCAGTACTTTGCACACTTGATTAAGACAAAGTCTAGGGTTTTTGTTTTGTTTTGTTTTTTTTCCCTTTCTTTGTGTACACACACATGTGGCAGAACTGCAGAGGGGAAAAAGAAAAATAAAAAAAGACCAATTTTAGAGTTTTATTCCAGGTTAAGGAAGAAATATCCCTTCTTGACTTCATTCTTGTTCTTTTCAGTCAGAGTTACTGTGCATTTTATTTAGTTAAATAATATTTACATATTATTTAGTATATTGTGAATTTCCTTAGGTATTCTGGTGATTGAAAAAGTAGCAGTCTCCTTGGATACGTGGGTTAGTCTCATAGTGCTTCTGAATATCATGACCCCATGATTCATTAGCCTGGGTTTGATTCAGCTTTTATCATGAAGCTGGTATTGAAGACATAATGCAACCGGTTCTGCTTAGGCCGGTATACAGTGTCTAACTTCATGTCACCCAAGCACCTATCTTCTAAATGTCCTCCTACAAACTGAGCAAAGTATTTTTTCCTTTGAAAGTAGGAACTCCTCCAAGTGTAGTATTTTAAGCATTGTTACAGCAGGCAAGTGCTTAGGCCACCAGTGTGTGAACCTATCACACCACCCCAGTGTGAATTTTGTCTATGCAAACTAATGTATGTTTTTATAGAATCCATTACCACAGCATTTAAAGACTACACTGATCTTCTGAAGCAAAATCTTTTTATTGGAGGAGACACAAGTATCCTTACTTTGGTTGCCAAACCTTGCTGATTTCTTATCTCTTATATATATCAGTGTTACAGCAGGGTAAATGAATGGTTTCAGGACAAGTTTGCAGTAATGTGAAAACAGAATGATGCCTGACCTGTTGTGCTGAGCTCTACCAGCAAAGTACATTTTTAATTCTTTTTGAAGTAGTGGGATACAGGAAACAGGTGAAGCAATTCAAACGACATGAATAAACAAATCTACAGGTAGAAACAATTTACAATCAACCATTCCAACTGTTATATGATGCTTATTATTGGAACTTTAAATTTCTCTTCAAGGTCAGCAGTGCCATAGTGGAAAGGGCACTGAGACTTTTTTTACTGAGCAAGAGAGTATTGACTTGGAATTCCCAGGATATTCAAAATACTTGTCAGTTACACTTTCTATTTTTTATTATGTACAACAAAAAAGCTAAATTGTTGATACTGAAAGGGAATTACCAGGAAAGGATTACCTGAAAAGGAGTTACTATGGAATGGTTGAGTTTGAAAAGGCCTCTGGAGATCATCTGGTCCAATTCCTTGTTCAAGCAGGGCCACCTAGAGCACATTGCACCTGTACTGTATCTGTGAAATGCAGAGTTTCATCCCTGATTGCTCAAATAACTGAAAAGCCGCTGGATAAAATGTCACATAGTTCTGGAATAAAAAAGTACTGTAGACATTTTTTCTCATAAATTTTAGAATATTACAGAATTCTTGATATGGAAGTGTAGCAGATGAGATGCTCATTTTGTGATCTTTTATAGCAAAAATGAGATCACTTTATTGTTCCTGAATTACTTGTCAATTTCTGCTGCCTGCCCTAGTGAGGCCTCACCTGGAGTAATGTGTCCAGTTCTGGGCTCCCTGGTACAAAAAAGACAGGGATCTCCTGGAAAGAGTTCAGGGGAGGGCTACATAGATGATAAAGGGCCTGGAGCACCTCTCTTATGTGGAAAGGCTGAGAGACCTGGGTCTGTTCAGCCCTGAAAAAAGAAGACTCAGATTTATAGATCTACGTCTATAAATATATAAGATGATGGAGGCAAAAGGGTGAGGCTGGGCTCTTCTCTGCAGTGTGTGGTGATAGGATGAGGGGAAATGGTCACAAACTGATCCGTATAAAGTTCTGCACAGATGTGCGTGGGAACTTCTTCACAGTGCAGTGACGGAACACTGGCACAGGCTGCACAGAGAGGTGGTGGAGTCTCCTCTGGAGATGTTCAAGACCCACCTGGACGCCTACCTGTGCAACCTGGGCTAGGGAGCTGCTTTGGCAGGGGTGTTGGACTCGATGATCTCTGGAATTCCCTTCCACCCCCTAAGATTCTGTGTGATTCATAAGAACTAATTTTTTTGCTCTGAGTCAGCTTTCTTTCCTGCTGTTACAATAGCTGTGCTTTTGCTCCTTGCCTCCATGGACACCTAGAAAGGAAAGGTAAAATAGCAGTGTGTACATGTATATATGTATATGTATAGTATACAGTTTGCAGCTGTATTGCCACAGGCGTTTTATATCTCTCATCAAACATAGAATTACTAAGGATTTACATTTCAGATCATTCTTCAGGGAAACAAAGATAAACAAAAAAACTCAAAATCCAATTGAATGCTTCTCTTACAATGTTAGTTCTCCATTGTGAAGAAGCTGTGGACTTCTCACGTGAAATGTTCTGCTATTTGAAGAGTTACCAAGAAGTTATTTTTCAAAGCAACTATTTTTGTTATAAATTAAAAGATCAAAGATGCAACCTAGGGGCCTAATTTTGATACTGTGTTTATGTCAGTGTAACTGTTTTCTTGGACTTACTGGAAGGTTGATGAGACAGAGTTTTTAATGGATTATTTCTATCAGCAACCTGTTCAATTAACCAGCCACACAGAGATGATGGAGGATAATAAATAAAGATCTTTGTCTGAAATTGCAAGTAACCAAGGTAATAAGCAGGATCACTGTCATATTTTGCAACAGGTGGTTCATGGTAGAATACTTCTGCATTCATTACTTTCTATGTTTAATGCTGTTGAAAGCTGTTTCACCAGTATTTCCAAATACAAAGTTTCAAAAAGAATGAGCCTAACATGCTTTGGTAAATGCTTGGTAAATTTTTTCTTGAAAATAATAAAAAATATACATTAAAATACTGTATTAAAATTCTAATTATCAAAAGCAGTAGAGGTAATTAATCTAGTAGAGGTAATTAATAATTAGATGTATTTTTATTATATGCTTTACCTCTTTCTTTTGAATTAGCTGTTACACACCCAGATACCCCAAATTCATATTTCTGTGTAGCTTAATCCCATCTCCTTGGTACAACCACAGGTCTTGCATAAATTGACTGAAAAAAAAAAAAAGTAACAAACTTTCACATGACATGTTTTACTGTGACTAAAAAGGCATGAAGTCAAAGCATCTCTCAAGCATTTGCTTCTTCAAAACCAGAGATTAACTCTTTCCAGTATATATGATGTATGGAAGTGCAATAAGCACTTTTCAACTGTGAACCACTTTATCCAGAGAACCGTAATATTATAAGGTTAATTTAAAAGTCAATAAAAGTGAATGCTACTCTAACATTATCTCTTTTTTTTTTTCCTTTCTTTTTTTAAAATACAACTTGAGAAAAAAGAGTTGAACATTGCAATTAGACTTTTCAGCTAACTAGTGGGACCATTCTTATTCCATCTCCAGGAATTTATCAGGCATTTGTGACTCACACTGTGAGTCCCTGTTTTTCTCCTACTGCAACTTTTTTACATAACGTAAATACTTATTGGAAAAAGGCTCTAATCATGAAGACTTCTTTTTTGCCTTTGTTACAATAAGCGAGTGCATACAACAGGACAGAACTGTTCTATCAGAAGACCCTGACACCTTGTACTCTGTCAGGCAGAGGACGCATCCTTAATGTTTCATAGAAGTTTAACCTAAAGGGTATTCTCATGCCATCCTGTCCTTGCAAATGTTACCTTCTAGAATATAAATTTGCAGTATGCTTTTTTTCAAAGATGGTCTGCTTATTATGTATTTCTCCTTTTATATGCAATTCATTTTCCTATATTGTAGCATATCTTTGCAAAGATGTCTATACTTTGCAAAGTAAGACCTTTGCTAACTATTACTTGAAAAGCTTGTAGTTCCTCAGGCATCTAGCTTCAGAAGATGACACAGTTACACATCTCACTCTTTCTGAGACAAGGTATGAGATATCTGAAAGCTAATCTAGAGTCTGATTTATTTTTTCTTCCCTACACACTTTTTAGGGCCTATTAAAATGTACTCTGTATACATTTCCTTTATAACAAATATTCTCCTATTGTGTGTGTAACTATATGTTTGCTTATATGTGTATGTTCAAATTGTATAAATGTATTATCATATAAATAAGAGCTATATGCAATTACACTATATATTCTAGCAGCACACCATACATATTCTTCAGAATGTTCAAAAGCATTCAGATTTTGGAATGAGCTACAGCTCATTCTTTTTCTAACTGCGTGCTATTTTTGTCTGCTACAGAAATGTCTCATTTTTCTGAGTATTTTATTTTTGCCTCACTTAATTTCAGTGAGATTTCTTGCATATTTAAGTACTCAAAATGTAAGGATTGCTGTTTCTAGATTCTGACTCAGACATTAGCTAAATAGTAACATCTTTACCTTGGATCTCTCTCTTTTATTTTAAACTAGCAGGGAGCCCAGGAGTTTTCTTCATCGAAGGCATGTTCACAATTGCCTTTCCCCCATAGTAGGCATTCACAATGCCTACTTTCATGCTAATTTGATCTTGTAATCACAGAATTAATCAAAATCTTTTCCATTGTTTAAAACTAAAGATAACATTAAAAAATCATTTTAGAACACATGGAATATAAATTAAGTTGATTATTAATAACAGAAAAATAGTTAAAGTTGTATCCTGTAGGCAAGTGGTAGCTACATTAGTAGCTTATTCAAAGCTCATTAAATATTCTTTTGACTTCAGAGAGTTATGGATTGAGCCTCAGTAAAGAATCCTGACTAGAAAAAGACCTCAGAAGATAGGAAAAATGAGGTAGCTTTAGAAGTATAAGTTGAAGCACAGTTCAATCTCCAGCCATAGTAATGATTAGGTACGGGCAAAATATGTAAAAGAAATAGAGAAAATTCTTGATAAAGGAGGGTTTATTGTTCTACTTTTTCTTTTAAAATCATCTTGTTCTTGTTGATATTATACTGTAAAATAAGAATTTCAAGAAATGCTTTTTTCGAAGGTCGTCTACCTTGTTCCTTTTGTATCCAGGTTGTTACTTCTGTGGCATTCTGTGCAAAATCAAAATTCAGGACTATATGAAGCTAACTGTGGAAATTAAGTTCTGGAAAATTTAAAAGAGAAACCTTGTCAGGTAGTATAATATTCCTAAATGGTGAGGAAACTGAACAGAATAATTTCAGAATAAGAGTTCAAGACCTGGGGGTGCAGCTGAACATTAAAGTCCCCGAATAAGTTCTTTTTCATTAGCTCATGAAACATCTGAGGAGATTTCGGAATTTGCTGGTTACCTTCCCATGCTTGCATAAGCCGAGGACAGCAAACTCATTGCACAGTGGGACACCAAGGTAACGAGGGAGGTGTCACCAAGGGGTGCTCTTGCTCACCGTGGTCAATGTTCTGGTGCTTTGTATGTGGGTGTAAGTTTAGTCTTGGGAAGACATGAAGAGCTTAGTTTGGGGTTATAGAAGACCTTAAATATGCATTGGAGGGGAAATAGGATGGAAATATTGTTTGTTAAACTTATGTTAATACAGAAGAGAAAGAACGTATTTAATGTGATTATACGTCCAACTGCATGTCAAATAAATGGCTGGCCAAGACAATATCTAAGTTAAAAATGTAAGGATTATTTTTATGAGTCTATTTAAATATAGCAAAATTTTTCATGGTTCTGACTTTTAAGCTATGCTGCCATAAAATCTGTGGAGGAAAACATTTCATAATTTCCTTTGTCATTTTCAGAATATATGATTATGAATATTTTAATGTTTTATTAATCCTAGCCTTTTTCCTATATTAAAAGACTTTATAGTTCTTAGGAACTCAACTTTTTATCCAGAAATTCCCTACATTATGCAGTTTCTCATGTTATGGAAGTTTAAAAATATAGTTGTGTTTAAGGGTGACTTGTGCTTGGAAAATTCTTGAAATAGAAAATAATTTATTCTTGCAAGTACAAAGGAAAGCTATCTGCCTCATAAAATCCCTGAACTGAAAATAAATGGAAGCTGAGACAGTAGTAAGGGAAAACATCAAATATATTTCTTTTGTTTTTCTCTGTTTTCTCTGCATTTGGTGATAACTGCAGATCTGGGCCTAGACACATCTTTGTTCTGACACATCTTGTGAATTCTTATGTTCTGAAATTCTTATGTCACTTCAAAACCAGTGGAGCATGAGGTTGCTGTATTTTGGGTAAATGAAAATGGAGATTCCAAAATTCCAGAATGTCCCCGATGTCACTGCTTTTGAGTCATCAGGATTTCACTGAACTAACAAAATATTAGGAATTCAACATGTCATCATCACATCATCTCACCATAAATGCTATATTAACATAAAATTTTGCCAGGAAATTTCCAATTGGCGTTATACGTCTTACTTTCTGCATACTTAGTCTGAGGAAATTTTTTTAATATTATTATTTGAATGAATAATAAACATGTGTGGCATTTCTTCTTCAATTCAGAAAGTTAAAAGTAATATTGGGCAGAAAAATGGGTGGATGCTGCAATGAAAAATGATTTGAGATTATCCAGTGTTACATTCAGTACTCAGCACTGGTGAGGCTGCACCTCCAGTACTGTGTTCAGTTTTGGGCTCCTCACTACAAGAAAGGCATCGAGGCCCTGGAGCATGTTCAGAGGATGGCAACATAGCTGATGAGGGGTCTGGAGAACAAGCCATATGAGGAGTGGCTGACGGAACTGGGATTATTTAGTTTGGAGAAGGGGAGTCTCAGGGATGACCTTATCTCTATTTACAACTGCCTGAAGGGTGGTTGTGGTGTGGTGAGGGTTGGCGTCTTGTCCCATGTAACTAGTGATAGGACTAGAAGGAATGGCCTCAAATTGTGACAGGGGAGATTCATGTTGGATGCTAGGGAAAAATTCTCCAAAAGAGTAGTCAGGCATTGGAATGGGCCTGAAGGTGATCAAGAAACATTTAGATGTTGGAATAAAGGACCTAGTTTAGTGGGGAAATATTGGTGGTAGGTGGATAGCTGGACTGGATGAACTTAGAGGTCTTTTCCAACCTTGGTGATTCTATGATTCTGTGATTGATTCTAGTGATTTCTTTGAAATGACTGAAGAAAAATGCAGAATATGTCTTCAAATTCAATAGCTTCCACAGGATACAGGGAATGTGTGTGCAATTTTTTTTTTATTATTACTATTATCTATAGGACTGTGTAAAGTAAAAGTTAATGTTTTTATCTTAAAGCTGGCAACTGTCAGAAGACTTTTAAGAATTAAAAGCTATTATATTAGTAGAAAACTGGCATCTTAGAACTCTTGACAGACCAGATAATGAATAAATAAGTAACTTTTCATGGCACAATTTTGTTCAAAGTATTTGCAGTTTTTTAGTTGAAGAAACACATTGCATAGATACAAATTAAATGTTTTAAAGACTATCAAGTAATTATCAGACTATATGTAAGACTCCTGATTCTTTATAAATCCTGATTGCTCAGTATGTTCTGCATTTCTTCCAGAGTGACAAAAAAAAAAAAAAAAAAAAAAGGTTAATGTTTTTAAGTCTAAGCTCTAGTTCATAAAAAATGTGAACTGGTTTTTGTGACATTGCTATACCAGATTCTCTGTCAGCCATAATGCCATGTCTGAACCATAGATTTTAACAACATTGTTAGCAGTCTCCTAGTCATGAGTACAGAAATATATTTTCTGTCGTTAGTCTCAATGTAGGGGATTAGAGCCTTACTACACTACGTTTTATTTTTGAAGAAAAATCACAACATTTGAGGTGAGCTTGAAAGGGGCTTCTGGAGATCTTGCCCCAAAACCCTCTGCTCTAGGGGTCACCAAGATCAGGGTGCACAAGGTTGTGTCCAGCTAAGGATGGAGGCTGCACAACCTCTCTTGACAACCTGTTCTAGATTTTGACCACTCCCACAATGAATTTTTCTTTTTATTACGCTTACATGGAATTTCCTGTATTTTAATTTCTGCCCATTGCCTCTTTATCTGTCTCTAGATACCACTGTGACAAGTCTGGCCACGTATTCTTAATATCTGCACCTCTATTCAGGTATTTGTACATGTGGAGAAGATCCCCTTGAGCCTTTTCTTTTCCCGGCTGAACAATCTTATCTCTTCTAAGCCTTTTAACATAACCAGTATACTCAAAGATCTTAATCATCGTTGTGACTCTTCACTGGACTTGCCCCAGTACATGCATTCCCTCTTAACACAGAGGAGCCCAGTGCTGGACCCTTGCTTGTGGCCTCCTGAGTGTGGAGGAAAGTAGATCATACTCTTGACCTGCAGATAATGCAGTGCTGTTCTTGGTAAATCCCAGAAGAGGCTGTTGGCCTTCTCTTCTGCTAGGATTCATTGGTGGCTTATGGTCCCCTAGGACCACTCAGGCCTTCTCTGCAAAGGTGCTTCCGAGCTAGTCAGCACTCAGCTTGTACCAGTGCATATGTTTTTTCCTTCTCAGGTGCAAAATTTGGCATTTCCATTTCTTGAACTCTTTGAGACATTTCCTGTTTACTTAGGCTGTTTAGGTCACTTTGGCAGTACAATGATTTGTTTTATCAACTACTCTTCATGAGTTTTTATTGTCTACTAATTTGCCAAGGTTATACTTTTTCCTATCATCTGTGTCATCACTAGTGACTGGCCTCTGTCTAGACTTGTGACATTTCTGCCTTTGAACCCAACAGTTCTTCCAGTTTTCAGCTCACCTCAGTGTTCATTCATCTAGTCTGAATTTCCTCAGGTTGTCCAGAAGAATGTTAGGGGAGACAGTGCTCAAAGCCATGGTAAAGTCAAGATGAGCAATATCCCCTCATCCTTTGTCATTTCTTTGTGAAAAGCTTTCACGTTCTTATAGCATGATTTTCCTATCATACATTCATGCTGACAATCCCCAGTCAACCTGCTTGTCCTTCTTATGTTTGGAAATGCCTTTCAGGAGGTTTTACTCCACCATCTTTACAAGGCTTAAGGTGAGGCTTGTGGATCCTTGCTTTATGCTTCTTGTCTTTTCTGAAATAAGTCTTTTGTTCTGAAGATGCAAAACAGCAACCTAATTCAGGAGGTTCATTTTAACATACATACACAATTATAATACGCAGATATTTTATGAAAATCCATATGTATATTTATGCTACTTTAAGGCTTTATTAAATGAGCAAAATAATTTAAAACACTGATAATGTGAGTAGGTGTTGGGTTCATTAGCTTTTTTTGCTTTTATTATCAGTTAATTTTTGAGATGTGATAATACTCGTGGCACATAATGCCAGGTAAATATTAAAAGATTCTTTCAAATGATTTTATGAAAACATTTTCTTTTCTTTAGTAAGAAATTCCAAAGTTCAGGAACATACTTTCTGTGTTTCTTGGGCATTTTTAGCATTGGTGTTCCACTCTCTGGGACTTAATTTTGCTGATGTTTCATAGAATCATAGAGTCATAGAGTCCTAGAATGGCCTGGGTTGAAAAGGACCTCAAAGACCATCGAGTTTCAAGCCCCTTGCCATGAGCAGGGTTGCCAGCCACTAGACCAGGCTGCCCAGAGCCCCATTCAGCCTTGCCTTGAATGCCTCCAGGGATGGAGCATCCACAACATCTCTGGGCAACCTGTTCCAGTGCATCACCACCCACTGAGTGAAAAATTTCCTCCTAATGTCTAACCTGAATTTCCTGTCTCAGTTTAAAACCATTCCCCCGAGCATTTTCCAGCTGCTTGTTTTGTTGACTTTGTTCATGCAATGAGGAAGTTCAGCAAAAATCTTTGACTGTCAGCTCTAAAAAGCCACTTCCATTGCTCTGACCTCATAGAACAGAAGATAGGAGGATAAGAGGGCTACGTCCATACGTATGTTGTTTATTTGTGAAGTGCAACAGATGAATTAGATGCCAATAGATTAGATTTTTAAGTTAAAAATATTGTGTAACTCATGAGTCCACACAAAAGAAAAACAAAAATCATGAATGGCCCATATAGGTAGGAACAATATTGTACATACTATCTAAGTGATTTCAGATCTGTGATACCATATTAAGTGGAACTAACTTCTCTGCCAATTCCTTTATCTCTAATTGTCATTCCTGTGTTTATCAGGCGGACAACTTCTTTTTTATAAAGCTCTATTATGTTTGTCCTTATTGAGTATTGTATCGCTTGTTTAGAGTAGCTATATTCCATTTCTTGTACAAAGAATTTGTAGTTTCTGAGGGTTTTTTTTTTTTTTTTTTTTTTTAGTAATGAGGATTTATTTGCTCGGTTGATTGGTTGGTTGGCTTGTTGGTTATTTATTTATTTATTTATTGGGATAGAGGGAAGGTAGAATTTTTATTTTTTTCTCTTATTTTGTTCTGAAGTGAAAATAATAACTTTTATCATATGTCAATTGTAATTCTTTAGCCCAGTAGCTTTAGAACAAAGACAACTCTACTTTATAAACAAATAAGTAAATGATCTTACCTTGGTTACCTACTGATAAAAGTAAACACTATATGTAAAACCTTGAAAATCTTTTCTAAGTATTTTTTCATTTCTGCAAATGACACAACTGAAAAACATCATATTTTTAGAAAAGAAGTTACAGAGAAACAATCACCTTCCTCATTTTTCTCTTTAAATTCCTTATCATCTTGGCAGAGATAAAGACAATTAAAAAAAAAAAAATTCATCTTTTAACTGTGCAGAATGGAACAGTAGTCACAGAAGTGCCTTCAAACCAAGTAAGAGAATTGTAAAAGGCATTAAGAAGCATTTCCCTTTTATCCTGCCTTATTCACACTTAATTCAATAACATAACTTCCACTCAACTTTGATTATATCCAATCCACAGGGATAAGGACATGTAAGAGCCTTTGGAAGACCAAGCTTATAGAGACAGCTTTAGGTTGTAATAAGCTCATTTTAGAAAAAAGAACACAATTTTAGCAAAATAAAAATCAGAAAATTAGACATGAATTTTAATAAAAAATCTTCAGGAATGGAAAAGCCTCCTTTTCTTTTGGAATATAGGAAATGTTAGTGACAGCTGTTAATACAATTTGCATGTTAATTACTTAAAAAAAAAAGTTCAAATTTAGATAAGATAAATAGAAAACAGGACAGAACTTGTAACTATAAACTGATCTTCTATTTTTCTGTTTATTTTCTCAGAGTATCAAATATATTTTCAGTATCCCAAACTGTCAATTAGAAATTGATGTTAAGAGAAACACAGCCCTGTAAGCAATGTAGTGATTAGATGGTCTCACTAATACTTCTGTTTTGTATGGAGAAAGTTGGAAGTAGATTTTAAAGATAACCATAAAGTATATTTCAAGACAAACAGAATAGACAATAAACAATAATCTTCCTTCTATGTATTCTCAAGTGCTACTAACTCAAGTATTATAAAACATGTTATTTATTTTGCAAAATAAAAAATAAAATAATAATAATAAAAAAAAAACAGAACAAACTGTTTGCTGTAGTATCCTGAAATCAGTTTGATAAACTAGTAGGCAATATGTGGCACTTTTACTCAGGAATCTCACATGACCCATAATGAAACAGTATTAGCATCTGATTATGACAATGTTGGTAGCAAAACCAATTCTTTCTCCTATTTTTTTCTTGTTTCTTTAAAAGAAATATCAGTTCATGTTTTGAGTGAATATTACTACTAGAAATGTACAGAAGTTTATAAAATTTAATCTGCAGAGACAAATTTCACTCTTATTTATTGAGTATTACCTTGCTGGAGTAGTACAGCTCATTGTTTCCTATACTATGACTGGACACAATTGGATTCCAGGCTAACCGTGTCAGTTTCATGATACCATGAAGCTGTGGTCTGTCTCCCTCTTCAGGCCCTGTTGATTTTTTTCATTTCTCTGTCTCTGTAGTAAGTATCAAAACTCATCACAGACATGTGAAAATACCAACAAATACTGAGGAATGTTGTAAAACTCAAAACTTCCTGTCTATCTATAAAACTTAAGGGCAAAAACTGATTTACATTTACAAGCCAATTAAAATGACAGATTCCAGGTATTGAAAAACAAAAGAAATAGAGGTAACCAAAGTAATTTTGATAATTTCTTTCAATCAAATTTATTTCATTGAAAAATTGGATTGAAATTATTCTGTGCAGTTTTCATTATGCACAAGAATTCTATAAGGAGAAAATAGGTTATGGAAAGAAGTAGGTCTTTCTTATTGGCCATAAATAGGTTACATAGTGAAATGTGCCCTGAGCTAAACATGTCCCACGTGGTTCTAAGCAGAAGCTTATATTGCTACTTTGAAGTTGATTATGTGAGTGTCTAAAACACCTCTGGACCTGTCTTGTGCTTATGAGTTTAAGTCAGATACTCCCACATAACTGCAAAAAAAGAAGTTGAATCTTCAGTGTATCATGTAAAATTTAAAACGGTAGATATGGGACATAAAAGGTTGCACCTACAGTAAATCTAAACGTCCATAATACATCTTCAAAACTGCAAGCTCAATTAAAAAAATTGAGAAAAAAAGAGGTCTGAGAATGCAGAAGAGTGAAAGTAGAGCCAAAAATATTTACAAGTAATGAACGAAATAAGAACTTCGGTACTAAATAAGTGCTTTCCGTTGCATTTATAATTTAGTGTGGTTACAAGGCTAAAAACTAATTCATATTTTAATTTTTAGACAGGAGAGAGCATTTTCATGTTCTGTTTTAGATTTGCTTTGGCGTATGCACAGCTTGTACTGATGTCTTGAATATAATGAATTATTTCAGCACTGTGTAGCTAGTTATGTAGGCATACAATAAAGATTTCTAAACCAAATAAGATACTGAGAATAAATATAATAAGTTTTGAGTTTTTTTAATTATAGGTAATATGAGAGTAGGCAATGAAGTTCTCTGTCTTGACTGCATTTGGAACCTATATATTCTCTTACAAAATAATATCTAAGACAGAAAACTTGTGTTTTGGATAGATGAATAAATAATATTGTCCAAGCCATACAAACACTGTTATCATGAAAGAATAAAAGGTTAATGCATCTGTGAAATGCAATTATAACAGTTTTGTAAGAATGTCAAAAAAGTGGAATTAAATTTTAGTGACATAGTGTAATTTATATAGGTGTATTTTTTATTATTTTTTATTTCTTGTAGGGGAATTAAAGCTTAACTTTACTTATTTCCAACGAACTAGATGGAAGAATTTATCAACATGTATTCTCTGAATGGGCATTCCAGTGTTCACTGTGATCAAATCAGTCACCAGTTAATAGTCTCTTTGATATGTTAAATGGGCTATGTGCTCCTGGAATCTTTCACTATGAGTGATGTTTTCCAAACCTCAGTCATTCTTGTGGTTATTCCAAGAATTAATCTTCATTCTTCAGCATTGATCTTAAATTATGTGCCCTGGAACTCTACACAGTATTCTTGGAGCGCTCTGTGCAAGGATTAAACTGCAAATAATATGCATGTAATTGTGATTCCTATGTATGTATTGGAGAACCACACAGGCTTTTTGTCCACAACAATCAATTGTGTGCTGTTTAACTGATTATGTCTTCTACCATAAATTTTGTTTAACTTCAAGTAATTAAGAAAAGGATTAAATCAAACAAGAATAAGAATATTCAAGCAGGTGAGCTGACCTTATTATGGTATTGAGATTTCAGCAGACACATGGAACTGTGGGAGCATGCTGTCAGTGGCACTGGATGTCACAATTGTGTAGTGTTAGTAGGTTTATTTGAACTTTACAGATGTTTCAAGTAAGAAAATTGGAAAACACACAAATTCGTCACATTTCAGATGCTGATATAAATCAAAATTATTTGCACTTAGGAGAAGCATCATCCTTATTAATGCAACCAACTGGGAGGCACCTTTGTATTGCATGTAAGACTGAGCAAGTGTTTATTGGAATCTGATACTCCTTGAAGAAGGATGCCTTGTTTGTCAGAGAGGGAATTTTGTTGAGCAGGAAATGCAGAATGGATTTTATAGTAACTTCAAAGGAAAATTTACAGTTGCTTCTATTGCTCTTAGTTGGGTAAATATCCACTTTCCACTGCAACAAGATGTTTTAATGAGATGATACAGCATTATATCTCTCATATCTAAATACAGTAATTACAGTAAGATTTATACCCACTATTGAAGAAAAAAAACTGAGAAAGAAGAATGCCATTTTGTGAGTATAAGGATTTGATAAATGAATCTGATTAGAGATTGCATGGATAGAGGTATGTGTCAGAGGTACTTAGTCATCTGTATGTAGGACTAAAACAGAAAACAAAAAAATTGTTACAACAAATATGCCAAAAATCGATCTGGATTTATACAGATACACACAGTGCACTGGTTGTTCCTGTTTCCACTGAAAGTAGTGCCAGATATCCTCAGAGTTTTTTGGGATGAGGATTACAACCAAAATCTCACATATTAGAAATATGTTAATGGGAAGGAAGTTTAGGTCTTAAATTACAGCCTGGCAAAATCAAAGTGTGTATCAAGAAAAACAAGAACATATGTTTGTTGAATATATACACATATATTAGATAATAATCTCAATTCCTGCTCGTCAGAAAAAAAAATGCATGTAATGTAAAGTATCATATAAATGAAGGATGATTTGAAGGACACACACATACCAGAAATCACAAGGGGATGTTTAGACTGTTATTGTATACAATGGTTAGTACATTCTTTGGCACTCTGAGACCACTGGAAAATTATGAAGTCTCTGTAGCAAGTCCAGGTTCCCCTATCATCGTTTTCTTAACTTCATTTTAGGTGATATAGGCACTCCGAATAGGAGTTTGGTACCATATGAATATTTTTACCCATTCTCTCAAATTATTTACTTCCTAGTTTCTGGCCAATTCTATACAGCTTTTTTTGAGCTTTTGGTTTCAGTTTTCAGTGACTTGTCATTTCTAAGCTTCTTATGCTTTCCCTAAGTCAAATTCATATTCTGAGGAAATTGCTTTTTTTTCCTAGTTTGTCTGCTTAAATAATTTTAATTTTTGAGGTAGATTTCATGCTTGGGATTTTCTTGTTCATTTGCTTAAGTGTTTGTTATGATGAGACAGTATTCAGAATTCTGTCTCCCACAGGGACCCTCCACAATACTCCAATGTTGAAGCTCCTAAGCACAGACAAGATCCTAGCAGATATTTGTCTTCTGGATGAGAAAGCTGAAGTCAGGCCATTTTTGTACGTTTGCTTTGTTGGCAAGAGATCAAAGCTGATCCTTATGTGCCCTCATCACCTTTAGTTCTGGGTTAGGTGCATCACAGAATTCCACTGAAAAGTGTCATGTCACCTCATCACCTTATTTTGTTATATCTTCATGGAGTCTGCATTTTCAATGATTCCAACTCTTAGTAGCTACACAGTTCCAGTGTCAGTTCTGATACTAAACCATCATTTGAAAGACTATTTATAAGCTTCTTAGATTGCAAATGCAAAGTAGTAGGATCATTAAGGAATGGCAATACTGCCAGTTGTTTCTCAATTTTAAGACAATGCATTAATGTCAAACATACTGCTATCTGAATAAATTGAAAGGGTGGCATGTACCTTGTTGCTTGAAAGGCTGGGGACCAGTCCTGACAAAAACATTTGTCTTTCACTTGAGTTTGTTATACTTAACTAGCTAATGTTTCAGCACCCAGGTGTGAGATAATCTTACACTCATCTAGATCAGCTCTACTCTTAATTATTGCAACTACAGGCAAGCCGTTTCCTGTCCTTGACAAATAATTGTTTTCAAGGACTGAAGTAAGACAATTACAAAGTTAGGATATATCCAGCGCTAACAATCCAGTCTTACTATTCTTCCTCAGGCAGACACTATTGAAAGGAAACAATTCAGTAACAACTGTTTTCTGAACAGTAGTGGTAATCAGCTCAGGGCCATCCAGAAAATATTGTCAGAAATATTATCCGTTGTACATTAATGTGTGACTCCACTGTGAATGTCATACTATGAGAAGATCCTTAACAGAAACGACATTGACACAATGCAGTGCTTTGCCTCTAGTCATATGGCATCCCTCCACTTGACTTCATGCAGAACGTAGCTGCTCGTATACAGTTGTCATGCAATAACAGAGTGAAGTAGTGACGGTTATTCTCTGGCAAAATTAGGCAGTTCATACTTTGCAATGGCTTGAAGTTACAGACCTGAGGAGGTGGCTTTGTTTTGCCTGTTTTATGGTGCATGTAATTAAAGATTTCAGTGGATAAATGGCTTTCCCAAGCAAATGTGAATTTTCCAGCTTTTTAAATAAATGAAAGTGAGATGTTTTTTTGGCGTGGGGAACATCTGCTCATAGATGTCAATTATTCTTTCTCTTTTTCTGCCTTTAAAAAATGAACTATTCTAAATCAAATAGCCATTTAAATGTAGCATTAATTAGTATTTCATTGCTTTACACTAGAGAACAGATCAGGAAAAGGGTTTTTTTGTTCACTGACATCTGTTGAAACAAAGCTAAGTGGAACCTTCTGACATTATCAATGCAAGTATCTGAAAGAAAAGCTGCTCTGCACTATAGCCTCCTTCTTATGTTTCTGCAACTATTCTATCTCAGTCAGTTTCAAAATAATATAGCCTGTGCTGATTATTTTTTATATTTAGAAATAGTCTGTAGTTATAGTGTTCATTGCCTTTAGAGCCAACTACAATCCTTTTGCTCATGTTTACATGGTTGCTGAAATCTTGGTGGACAAAGCTGATGTTTTCTCGTTGAACTGTTTACCCACTGAGTTGATCAGTCTTATACTTCATTAACTCAGACATAGCAAGTCATGTTTTATTTCAATGGGAATCCAGTTACCACCACCAGCAACTGCACCTTACCTCAACCACAAAAGTACCAGTGCTTTCCACAGAAGGAGACATTCATAATTCTGTCCCGAAGACTCTTTTCCTTGGGGAAAAAAATAATAGTAATTAAAAAAAACAAACAAAAGAACAAAAAAAACCCTACTCATTAACTATGGAATGGAAGTCTTTTGAACACTGCATAGTATTCCACATAAGACTGTACCTGAGAATATGTTTTGCCTCAGGTAGTCTATTGCTGTGAGGAGTGCTTCTACTTTTCCTTACGCTGTAGCTTAGACCTTATCACTCAGATACTGCAACGTTATTCTGTGGTGGCAGATGCTTCCAAGAAGGCAGTCAAGATCAAGAGCCCAATATTACTGAAGACTAAACCACTGATCATAATGCTATTTCTTTCATCGGTAAATATACACACTGCATTATGGATACTCTTTTTGTTTTCAGGCTCAGAAATATTAAAAACCATGGTCATATATGGGTTGCTCTGAAAGTAATGTTTCCTATTTATTTCCATGGAAATTACAGCAGATGCAAAGAGCACAATACCACTATTTGACTGAGCAAATTCTCAGCTACAAAACACTATTTTTCAGCACAGTCACCATCATTAGCTATGCATTTTCACCAGCAATGAACAAGAGCCTGCATGCTGTGCTTGTAATAATCTGCACCAGTGGAGATAATCCACTGTTTCACAGCTGGTATGACACTGTCAATGCTAGGAAAATGTTGCCTATGCCGTCTGTCTTTCATTGGCCAAATAAGATGAAAGTCAGAAGGCAACAAATCCAGACTGTATGGTGGGTATGTTAGGATAGTCCAGCCAAGGCCAGCAATGTGATTCATGGTCTTCAAGCTGGTATGGGGCTTGGCCTTTATTATGTTGCAAGAGGAAGTTTGTTTTCTTCTCTGGCCTGACTGCAAGTTCAAGCCTTCAGTTTAGTTAGCATTGTGATGCAGTGGTCAGAGTTGATGGTTTGTCCAGGTGCCAGGAAATCCATAAGGATTGCCACTTTCCCAAAAGGCATCACTTTATCCACTGAGGGCTGCATCTTGAACATATTCTTCAAAGGAGAATTCATATAATTACTCCATGGACTGCTGTTTTGTCTCTGTCTCATGGCGATGACACCTTGTGTCATGACTGGTAATTATGCAATCCAAGAATCTGTCATCTTCAGCCATGTATTCATTCAGTAGATTCTGACAAACTTGTGTATGGTGTTATTTCTGCTCCTGTATGAGCATTTGTGGGACCAGTCCGGCACAAATTTTGTGATATTCCAACGTTATGCCAGTATTATTTCCAACTCACTGAAGCTGATATTCAGCTCTGTACACAGTTCTCTGGTCATAATCCACACTTTAACATGGATTAGCTGATCAAGACACTCTTCATTTAATAGTGTGACATCTTCACATGGCCATCCGGACCATGGCTTTTCTTTCACACTGCTGTTGCCATTGCTGAAACACACCACCCACCCTTCACTGTGCTCATATCCACTGTTTTGTCTTCATAAATGTTCAGCAAGTGTCGATGAATGTCAAAGTTGCCATATTTTTCACACTGAAGAATTCAGTGAGAAGCCTTTGCTTCATATGCACTTCCATGACAGACACCATTTTGTCAGGCTGCCCTCTGCTGCCATCTGTTGTACAGAAGCAAAATGTAATGGGATATTGGTGGGAAGGTTCAGCGTCTACTGCCATACCACCAACAACTGCTTTTGATGTCATGTGCTGACAGAATAAAATAGGAGACATTACTTTCAGAGCAGCCCTTATATGTTATGAAATCAAGCATCTCATGCTGGTCTTACTCATACTAATTAGAATAAATGCAATATAAATTATCAAAAGCTATTTATAAAGAAATTATTGTGGCACTTGAATGTTCCATTGTATGGGATGGCAGCAATAGCAGATGCGCAAACAAATATTTGCATCAGCAGAAAAAAAAAAAAAAAAAAAGGAAGCTAATCAGGAAATCAGTTTTTTAATAAATACCTTTTCTTATCAGTTGATTTAAAAATTTGAATAAAATAAGTGTTTTAATTTTGCTTTGTATAATGTGCTGTTGTACAAAGTTTGTGATCGCAGTTTTATGGAACACAGTTTTATGTTGCCAGCAATTTTTTCAAATGTATCACTGAAGCTTTGTATTTTCATCTAATTAAAACATATATGTATCAATGCAAGACAATAAGTTTGCATCTTGCAAAACATAGTGGAAAATAATCAATAATTCCCCAGATAATTGGTCATGAACTGCTTATACAACTGAAATAATACACTTCCCAGAATTAATTGCGAATATCTGTATAACTTTGAGTATTCAAATATTTTCAAAATGTTTTAATAGCTATAGCAGTTGGAGAATTTATTTCACAAATGCTTAGAGGAAGTTAAATACTTGTATAGTCTTAATTTAATTAAATATTCAGTTTATGTGCAAAGATATTCACCAATTGGTAAATATAAATACAAATAACAAAATCAAATACTAGGAAAAGAGCAAGACAATGAAATTACAACAGTTAAGTCCTTTCATTAACTCGTTCCTAAAAGATTAAAATTCCTGGACACTGCTATTTAGCTGTGAAACTCAGTGCAGAATACCCTTAATGAGAAAAATGCAAATAAAATTGATATAGCTTTTTAATAATATAAAACTATATAACACAGATTGTCAGTTCTTATTTTTCACATTTCCAGCTGGTGAAATAGTCAGACGGGATTTTCTATTTCCCTGCACCTGTAGCGCTTACTAGTATATATTAACAGTGAATGTTACATGCATTTTTAGCTTCACGGCCTGGACAGAACCATTATCCTCACCAAGTGTAAAGCATAAGCTGAAGCATTCATGCATTTTTCAGATTGCTCACATTCAAAGTTTACAGTCCTGCTACTTTTCTACTTTACCTGTTCTCCAGCTCTGCAAATGTATGTATGAATGAATTTTACTAGTCTTACCAAAATTCTGCGAGGGAAAGTCACAAACCTACCCAGGAGGCATGGATATTGGCAATACAATCAAACTGTGAAAATTCACTTTTAGGGCTGCTAAGAACTTAGACGAGAATGGCCATACAAATTCTGTCCTGGGATATTTGCCCTGTAGACATCATAAGACGTTCATCATATTCATTAAATAAGAAAATTTGCTTGGTAGCCCTTCACTTCACCTAGTCTATATTTTTGCCTCATTTAAGACTGAATATGAACATAGTCCATATCTCAGGGATGATATTGAATGTTGAATATTTTTAAAGAATGAATCTTCATTTTTCTTATCACTGTAAATGTACCAATCATTTCCCTTCTCATGAGAGAAGCTGAATGTGAGAGATCTGTCAAGTCAAATACTTGGGTTTAACAGCACATCTAGGGAAAAAATATCAGTTATAAAGTAATCAGTAGCTGTTTAAAATCTCATCTGTGAAAATGAAAGTATATATTGTATTGAACAATAGTAATTATACATAGAATCAAACATTTTAGAATTCTTCAGGTTTCCTTACACCAAATTGATTGAATTTTAAGATTTTCTTTTATTTTAGTCACCAAGAAAGTGTACTTCCATTTGACTGAAATATTGGCCAAGGCCATGATTCATGTGCACTATTCATTCTAATCTTTCTCTTTTCTTCAGCTGCATACTTCTGATCATTGAGGTATCAAAAGTGAAGATAATGTAAGAGCCTTATGGACAACAGCACTGAGGGGATTTACTGTAGTTTTATCTGGACAAACCTGCAAAAGACAGATAGAAAAATGGACAGATACATTTACTAAAACTCCTCAGCACAGATGTTTGTTGTGATCTTTTCAGAATATAATTTTTGAAATAATCAATCAAATCCAGGCTTTCCAGTAAGGATTCAGGATTCAAGAACATTTGCTTGTCATCAGATCCTTCTAAAGAACATCCTAGACCCCAGCTCTGTACCCACATAGAACTGGGATATTTGCCTTTATACTGTTTTTTCTTATTCTATCAAAGAAGTTACACACAAGTATCCCATTTGTGCTCATTTGTATGCATTGAGAATAGCAATCTTCTTAAGAAATATGAAAAAATTCTAAGTGCAAAAGCTTTCTACTACCGTGAGCATCTGAAATCACTAGACACTGTCATTGGCCTCAGCTTCTGCTGTGCTTTCACCCTACTTCTTAGCTGAAGTTGTGCTCAGGGCAGTTTCACTTCCTGAATAGGTGGTCATAACTCCTTGAGAATTACACAAAAACATACACAATGCTCTCAACAATAGTACTTTTTAAAATATTAAGATCCGGGATGTTAGCTCTGCTTCATTTTTAATACCCTAGATCCTAGGTGTGCATGTATAGGTAGAGTTTCTTTACTGTTTGTCTCCAGCCATTGCCTTGCTTAGCATCTGGGTGCACTGAATTGCTCTACACGCTTGATTTACTTTCCCATTTAGTCAGTAGAATGAAGTAAATAACTCAAGAGGTCTGGATGATCTCTCGTAGAAAAAGATGCCTTTCTCTTTCCAAGGATCCTGACATTGTCAGGCAACCAGTTTTAGGCACTGTGATACCTGAATTTTGAGTAGATATCCTGCCTTGAAGAGAAATGAAATTCAGCTCCAGAGAAGGCAGGTAGCTGCTGACAGATATCCAAAAGTTTGGGCATTCACTTGACTTAGTATTCAGTTTCTGGAACAGAGAGTACCATTTTATAAAACCCATGTAATCTTGCCCGGTAGCCCCGTTTCCCCTGAAGAATGAATCTCCTTTGGGATTATATTGTACATTTCATTTACATATGAAAGCTCTTCAGAGCTCTTTCAAATGTCACTAGACATCCAAACTGTGTGTGTTTTAGGTGAGTGGCATCATACTGTAGGCACCACTGACTTCACTAATTGACAACAGTGGCAACAGTAGGACTTTAAACACTAGTTCACAACTGTATTCATTCAGAAATAGGTATTAATTTTAAACCAGATGCCATTCTAATGGGTTACATTACTTCAATGCGATCTCAAGCCAAGACAGTATAGGGGACAGAGGGAATTGTTTCAGTTCTCTGAAGACAGGTGTATAGAGCCATGTAGAACACCTTGGGGTTTCCAAACCTTTCACACAAGGCTATCAGACAGATGTCTGTGACCTGTGGGAGGCCCATTGCTGTCTGGGCCAGCAGATGGCCAGATCAGATCCATAGGACATCTTAACAGAGGACTAACATACCCATGTTTGGGCAATTCAGTCACACTCAGGGAATCTGAAAACTACAGGATTATCTAAACTTGTGAATAACCAGAGCAGAAAACATGGAATGACTGAAGTTCACAAGGCTACTGTTGATAAAAGTGAACTAAGTCTGTTTGGAAAGCATGGAAATTCAAATGGGAAATGTAACTTTCATATAAACAGGTTAGTACGTGATACAAAGACTGCTTTTTGAATTTAATATGCAGTTTGAACTTATTTCTAAGTCTTGTGTTTGTCATGTTTATAAGCAATAGCTTACTCCACAATATAGAGGGTGATGTATTTATTACCTAGCTTTTTAGTCAATTTAAACTGCTTTCAACTTTGTCAGTACCATAAAAATATAGAACATTGTGCTTCTTTGTCTGTACATTATGAAAAATGCTTATTATGGAAGCTAGATATTTGCTGTATGGTCTTGAGTGGAATATTTTGAATGTCATTACACAAGGGATATATGTATTCTTTCAAAGTGTTTGGAAATTTTTAATCCCTTGTTGAAAACATTGATCTTGGAACTCTTCTGGGATAGTTGAAAGATGAAGGTCCTGGAACACATCATTTGAAAGATCAGTTTTTTTGTAGATATTTAACCAGTAATGTTATAGTCAGGATATTTTGCTTAATTTTGATAAAACGTTTTGAAAAAAAAGATGGATGTACATTGTTATCATCACACATATAACAGAAAAAAAATAAAAAATAAATTACTGATCAGTTTACTAGTAGATCAGTAGAATTAGCTATAAAACACCTTCAATCTATTTCTCATTAGCTCACTTGAGACCACCATCACCATTCTGTTAAATTCTCTCGTTTATAAAGGCATCTTTTATTTCTGAAAACTTAAACCAGTGCATATTCAACAGAAACATTGTTTCTGATACATAGAAGTGTTGTAATTGTAATTCTTTTGTTTATTAGCCTAAATACCAAGCAAAACAGATGGAAACAAAATGATACATCTACTGTAATAAAGCATTTTTAAAAATAAGTATTTTAAAATATAAAATGAGATTCCTATTAATATTGTTAATGGCTGAAAAATTGTACAAGATATATGAGTGTAGATTGTTATGATTCTCTAACTAACATTCTTCTGTAGGAAGAACTTCCATATTACGGTATCTTTTTTTGTTATGTGATTCTTCAAAGATATGTGGTATCTATTTGTAAAAGATCTTTATTTTCTTCTTCTACGAAAGCTTTCCTTGACAAAAGAATCTTGCACATGCTGATCTCACTAAATTCATCTGTCACCATGATTCCCCACAAATCTCCCTGTATGCCTCATTTTCCCTAAAGAGTAAGCATTATGTTTTGGGACTTCCTAAATGAAAAGTCTGACAAGGAACGGTGTCACTTTCCATGTCCTGCAAGGATCTAATCTGCAGCTCCAGTTCCAGTTCCACTGATATGACCAGGTGTTTTTGGACCTGAAATGAGCTCCAGCAGTGTCATTCTTGTTACCAGTAGATGAATGAGCAATTGAAATAAGTCCGATTTTCCAGTATTAGTGATGTTTTAGAATACAAATAAAGTCTTAGTTAATTTTTACATCAGAAGAATTGTCCTGTCCCACTCTTAGAAATTTTATAATGACTCTAACTGCAGTAGAGCTGAAGGAAAATTGGGAGTTATGAATAAACATATGCGCTATATTTGTTTTTAGATCTTCAATCCTTAAAATTCTTGAATTCTCAAATCCTCATTTATCACTTGGCATCATCAATGTTTTCCTCTGAGGGAATGATCTTATTTGAATTAGCTATCTTTAGCTATATAGTTTGTCTCCAGTAAAATATACTTCTAAACAAGCTTTAGAAATACTATAAAAGTTCAAAATCAGAAGCAATGCCACTTGTATTTCAGCACTTGATAAGTTTATTTTCCATGGTGACATCCCTTCTGAAACTGACATTCCCTGACATTGTTTATTTTTCCTTTGTGGTGAGATTTCTAATCTGGCAGTAATTATAGCATATTATTTTCCCTTGGTAAGAACAAGAAATATGCATTTTCTTGTAGATGATCAACCTTGGAAAATAAACACATACTCATGCTAAATTTTTGTTATATGTGGAGAGGTATAAATCAATTTCTATACAGATGTTAATATTTGCATGTGATGGTATTTGCATTTGGTTTTCAAAGATATTTTATAAAAAAATGACTCAAAATGAAAGATTCAGAGAAGAAATTTTCACATCAGATAAAAACTTTAGCAGCACTGAAGTAGGTGGGAGTTCTGCTTCAGTGGGGCTAGAAGTAAATCCATTTAGTAATCAGCATATAATGTAATAATGTATTCCTTCCACACTTTTCATAAAGCTGACTAAAAAGCAAACAGTCCCCCTGGCCTTGGCCTGCAAATCAATAGTATATTTAGTATCAATAATCAATACGTAAAGTAAAATCACAGTGTTAGTTCAGCAAAAATGTAGTTAATCTGTGCGTTCTGTATTAGCAAATTGCTTGCTGCCTTGAATGAAACTTTCCCACTATGTACTGCACTACTTGTTAAGAACCATAAGATTTTACTGCTTCTTCTTAGAAAAGGTTATGGTTAGAGCTAGAGAAGGAGAAATTATTCAGTATGTTTATTTAATAAAACAGCATCTATGGCCTAGAGAGGAATTTGCTTGGTGGTTTTGCAGAACTTCTGGTGAGTAATTTTTGGCTAATGTCTTCTTGTCCTGTATAAGTGATTCCATGTGGTTCTCATGTCTTCTGAGTCATTTTATATTCTTATATCGGATTGAAACTGTTGTTTAGAAAAAATAGAACAAAACAAACAAACAAACAAACAAACCCTCAATTTGAAAACATTGTAACAATGCCTAGAAAATTACAAATGACAGATATTATTGTAATTGAGAAAAGAGTGTTTTTCTCAAGTTTTTACTTCAGCTACAGAATACAAAATCTGTATCTGATGGAGTTTTAATGGAGTTTGAAGATGGTTCTCCCTTGCCCCTACATTCCCTGAAATTCAGAGAAGTTTTCGGAAAAAAAATGACATATAAATGCAAAATTTTGCATTACATTTTCAGTTTTGTTTCAAGCCTTAACACTTGTTGCTTCAGCAGGCATCAGGGGTTCTCAGCAGTTTTTATTACTGACTCCACAGTTATCATCTTACTTGAATATTTCACTGAAAGCAGCATGATATGCATAATCTCTGGGAATGCTTTTCAGACAAAACAAGTGAAGGAAAATGTTCCCAAGGAAGGAGCTTTTGACAATGATGGTTTTTTTTCATGTTTTTAAGCTAAAATGGCATAGAAGATGGAACTGGGAATTTTCTTGTTTGTTTTTCAAGTAAGCTCTGTCACTTGTCAATGCAGAAACACAACTCCTATTTTACAAGACCTATTTTTCCATATAACTTTCTTTGTAAAGTCAGTGCTTGTGAAGGAAGTCACTTAAATGCTCCACATGATCAAAGATGAAAAATGTTTTTCCGAAAAGTATTATTTTAGTTATTGTTTATTGCATTCTTTCTACACAAGAGGATAAAAGAAAACTTTTTTTTTTTTTTTTTTGAATTCACAAAAAATGTTTACGCTTTCAAGTGTGGATTGCAGAGACCAAAGTTTGAGCAAACATAGAAGGGCTTGCAGAGGCTGAGAAAAATGATTAATGTTTGGGAAGAATTTAATTTTATTTATAAAGAATGGCTAAATGAGTTATTTTGTTTAAACCTTTGAGCATCTTATCAACTAAAGCACTTGGTATCTAAACTGTAATGACATACACTTCTCAGAGGAAGAGCCTTATATGAAATATGTTTTTTTTTTTTTCATTCTTTTTCTTTTTGATTAGCTGTAATGTGTGTCTGTAACCTTTTTGGGGAGCCCTGAATGTCTGTGTTCTCTGTGCAAGGATATGTGCTTTTACCCATTTTATCATGATGGTTACAGCTTTGAGTAGGAGGAGGTGTAGTCTGATTTTCACAGTTTGTTTTGAAAAGCATATCTTGTTTTTGTGTCATCTTTGAAATTCCCATACCCACTTATCTCTAGATACAAAAAAGCTGTTCATTTAAGCAATTAGGTATGATATAGAATGTATTTGAGAATTATGATTGCACATTTTGTAAAGTCTTGAGAGTAAAAAGACTGAGGGTCAATACATTAACATTCCAAGAAAGAGATGTGAATATTCTGGCTACTGCAACATGATGGAAACAGTCTTCTCAAATCTTGAACAAAAATATTTTTCTCTTGCCTGATGTGAGTTGATATGGGGAACAGTGTTTCTAGTTTGAGTTCCTACTTCATGAATTTCGTTGTATTGATACAGAACTAAGATTGTTTTGTTTTTTTCCCAAATTCTAAGAGATCTTACTGAAAAACACCCAACAGGACATGTCTGAAATGAGCTGTGTTCCCAAGAACCATTACCAATAAGAATTACAGTTTATTGGAAATCTTTTTCTTCAAATCTAGCATCTGAGTAGAGACGAGAATCTGGACGTGTTCTTTGCAGGCACTCTGAGTCTTTGGCCTCAAGGAACTTCTAACAGAAATTTAGGTGTGATCCCACAACTCATTGTGCTTTGTAACAGACATATTTATCAAACATCAGGTATCTCCAGTGAAACATTTCAGACAATAAATTTTCATTAATGAAATTGTTTTGCTTTTTCTGACACATCTTTAAAACAGTCTTAAACAAGATCTAGTCATCACCCGTTTCTGACTCTTTTTATTCTGTGGTCCTCTTTGTCCTGAAGATTGCAGCTCTGTACTGCATCTGAGCTAATGCATATCACCAATGGAGATGAATACATTTCCAGTGATTTATTCATTTACATTTGTTTTGTTTTGTTTTGTTTTGTTTTTTTCTTTTAAAATGTTAAATTGCACTAACACAAATTTTAGACTAAAGGCTGTTACATGGATGGCAGAAACCGAATACTGAAATTTGTGACAAAAATCCTATCATCAAATCAAAGGACTGGAAAGAGAGGCTGATCATGGTTTCAAAGGTATACAGCTAAGCACAGAGCTGAAAATTGGAGTCTGAGGCAATACTCAGTGTAGAAAAATACTGGTTTCTGAGTTGGCCAAGTATGAGAAATTGAACACAAAATCTTTATTATCAGAAATGTCAGGTAAATTTAATGTCAGTTGGTGCTGTTAGCCCTGCCTAAACTGCTCAAATCGGCTCAGGTGTAAATAGCTGCAGCTGTCACTGACATTAACAGGAGTTGCATCCATTTACAGGATTGGATTAGGTTCCTAAAGATAAAGCATTATTTATTCCTTTTTTTGTTCTCCTAGCTGAAGGAGCAATAAGACAGCCTTCTAAAATAATAGTAAAGATGAAAGCAATGATCTTCAGAGGTAAATATGATGAAAGATGATGAAAATATTTTATAGTATGAAAGGACTGGCTGAGTCACGCAAATCGTTGGAATTCATATCACAGTATGCTCACTGGTCTTGTAAATTCATGAATAATGCATACAAGAAAAACCTACAAAATTAGACGATCTACACTATGAGAATCACAGCATTTTAGTTGACCACTGGCTCTTTGTTGTCTTAACACTACCAATCACATCAAAGAAATCGCTTAGACTGTGTCTCCATTTACCTCACTGTCATTATCTGATATTTCACTTCTGATACAGACAAGTTTTCTTTATAGTTAGCCCAAATGTCATAAGCATACACTGAAAGCAGTAAAGAGCCTTGAATTTCAGAGGAACTATTAACTCTCCATTTACATTTCTAAATCCAGTGGTTAGATATGCCCATGCTATCTATTTCTGTAGTTTAACAGCACAAAGATATATCTGAGGGAGACATGAGTAATTACATTTATATAGTAATATACTTAGGATTTCCATTATTCATGCAGACATTGTAAACCATGTGCACAACTCCCTGATTTATTACTATTAAGAATAATAAGGAATTGGTGTGTGCTTTTGTTTGGTTGGTTAGTAGTTTTTTTGTTTTATGGCACGTATCTCTTTCAGAGATATGTACCAGGAAGTCTCTTCCCCTTAACTCACTGTTGCAGGTACTGGTCATGAGTAGGTACATTCTTCCCACTTTTCTAAACTGAATGAGTTAGGCTCAAAATCATCCCATCTAATGCTCAGAGTTTAACAAATGTGTCCCAATTTAGAGAATAGTTGACTTACTCTCCTTCCATAGTCAATGGAAAGAAACAGAAACTGCTTTGTAATTGTGTTCCTATCACTTTTGAATACTATCAGATGATAAAGTGACTATGCTTCTTCTTAAATATGACTAGAATAAATGATGAATGCTAAGGATTTCATAATTAATAGAGAGATTTTAGGGTGAAGAGAAGACGTGAGGAATTAGCTTTCCCACTGCTAAGGTTTCCTTCATTTGGAATTTTATGGATAACACATCATCTGAAGGCATCATGCTGCATCCGTTACTGAGATCGAGTTACCATTATAATGCAAGACTTAAAAAAAAAAAAAAACAACAAATAACTGTCAGTTATGTGGTCCACTTATGCTTTATTGTTTTCACTTACTGAATCAATTCTTGTTAGTTGTTAACTCTCATAAATGACACTCAATTTATATACCCACAGAGTCATAGAATTATAGGTTGGAAAGAACCTCTGGAGGAAATCTGGCCCGACCCAACTGGACAAGCAGGGAAACCTAGAGCTGGTTTCAGGATCATATCAAGACCAATTTTAAAGGTTGTCAGGGAAGAAAACTCCACAGCCTTTCTGGGCAGCCTGTGCCACTGTTCACTCACGCAGTAAAATGCTTCCTGATGTTCAGACAGGACTTGTGTTCCTGTCTCTGTCCATTGCTTCTAGTTCTGGCACCGAGACTATTAAAAAGAGCCTGACTCCACCTTCTTTACACTTTCCCTTCAGATATTGACATTGTTAAGATCTCTTTGAGCCTTTTCCTGTCCAGACTGAACAGTTGTAATTCTCTCAGCTTCTCTTCATAGGGGTCGCTCTAGTCCTTTTATCATCTTGGTGGTCCTTTACTGGGCTCCTTCCAGTATTCCCATGTCTGTCTTCTATTGGATGCCTAGAATTAGACATAGTACTCTGAATAGTCAGATACTTTGTGTAATGCAGCCAAGAATGCCATAATCCTTCTTAGTGGCAAGGGCACACTGCTGACATATGTTCAACCTGGTGTCCTCCAGGCCCCTCAGGTCCTTTTCTGCCAAGCTACTTTCCAGTTAGATGACCCCCAGCATGTCCAGGTGCCAGAACTGTTCATCCTCAGGTGCAGGATGCTGTCCTTGTTGAATTTCATGAGATCCTTGTCAGCCCACCTCTCCAGCCTATTGAGGTTGCTCTGTGTGACAGCATGGTCTGGTGAATCAGCCATTCACCCCAGTTTAATACCAACTGTGAAATTCTGGATTCCTCCTTCCCTTTTAAAACTTCTTATAGTTTTACTGGCAGACATAATGATTTTAAAGCTAAGATAATTCATTCTTAGTTTAGAAAAAACATACTGAGTATGGAAGTGAATATCTATAAAACAGAATTCTAATATTGACTTAACAATGAGCATATATCTTCAAGTTTTATTTCCAAACATATAAATACATTTGCCTTTTCTGACAGTTATTTCATTCTTTTTCTTACATATCTCACTTGTTATCTGGTATAAAAAGGGTCTTCCTCCTCCTTGCTTCTTTCCCTACGTCTGCTAAGAAATCTTTTCTACACCCATAAATCAAAATTCTTGTTAAAAATGAAGATCCTCTTCTACTTTAGGAAAATGGGAATTTAGCACAGTAGTTTTATTTATCACTTGTAGTCTTAGTTCTCTGTCCTGCCAGCTCAGATCTTAATACAAATTCACAAGAATGACAAAAGTTGTAAGGCACATTATTGAAGTAGCCTTATCATTTTACAGCCCCCCAAAAAATCAGAGAAGCTTTACATTCATAGTCTGAAAGGGACAAAAAAATTAATTATATTGCTATATATGTTATGGAGTTCTCAGCTGAAACCAGACAGGAAGCCTTTTACTGTAATCATTACACATTGCTTGGCATTAAAAAGCATGTGCTTTAATGACAATATTGATGCGCAATGAGCCATAACCCTCAAGAGGGAAGGCTCTGATTAAGATATAGGTGACAAACTGCAATAGCACTAATCAAATCATACCTTAGATGCAGACACAAGATGCTGTCAACTCATAGAGCCCCTAATATACTCAAAGTGTGCATTTATCAACTTGCTTTGTGTTTGACTTAGATTTCTACTTTGCATTTTTAAATGAAGGTTTCTATATTAAACCAAGAAAACTCCTCCCTCAAGTTATAAGGAGTCCCTAGGGAGACACTTTTGCAAATGTGCAGCATTTTGAAAGAACTGTTTGTTTGGATATTTTATGCCATTAAGTATTTGAAAGAACTATTTTACCACTCATCATAGAATCATAGAATTGTTTAAGTTTGAAGGGACCTCTAAAAATCATCTAGTCCAATTCCCCTGCAATGAACAGGGACACGTACAGGTAGATCAGGTTGCTCAGAGTTCTGTCCAGCCTGACCTTGAGTGTCTCCAAGAATGGTGCATCATGTATTTGTTCCAGTGATTCACCACACTTATCATAAAGCACTTTTTCCTTATATCCAGTCTATATATCCCCCTTTTTTAGCTTGAAATTATTTCCCCATGTCCTGTCACAGCAGAGTCTACTAAAGAGTCTGTCCCCTTTTTTCTTTTAGCTAAATAGCCCCAGCTCTCAGCCTGTTTTCCCAGGTGAGGTGTTTCACCCCTTGGATTATTTTTGTGGCCTTCCTCTGAATGCACTCTTAACAGATTCACATCTCTCCTGTACTGACGTCTCCGCATCTGGACACAGTACTCCAGGTGAGGTTACATAGTGTAGAGGAGCAGAATCACCTCCCTCAACAAGCCAGACAGGATATGATTGGATTTCTGGGCTGTGAGGCTACATTGCTGGCTCATGTCCAGCTTACTATCCATCAGTACCCCCAGGCCCTTTTTGGTAGGTCTGTGCTCTGTCCTTTCACACTCCCAGCTTATTCTGATAGTAGGGGTTGTCACAACCCAGATGCAAGACCTTGCAGTTGGATTTCTTGAACCTCACAAGGTTCTCCTGGGGCCACTGTCTCTCTGGAAGGCATCCTGTCCCTCAGGTGTGTTGACTCTTATACTGTAAGATGTCCTTTTTTTAAGTAGATTTTTTCTGTTGTCAAGTCAGCATTTATTTGCTCTGACCAATAACACGTCAAAATTACTTTACATTATCAAAATTCAGCCAGGCCCTGCATATTTGGTTACTGCAGAAAAGTATTACTCTAGTTTGGATAGTGTTAATGGAAATGGACTGTAACTTTCAAAAATATTAAAAAATGAGAATCTGATCATTAACCATCTCACTGAGACTACAGCAAAAATCATCCATTGAATTAAAAGTATTCTGGCATAGTTTTACCAACTAAGCATATTTTTTTCTATATGTAATGTTTTAGGACTGCATTTTAAAGTATACCAGATATTTGTTGCTGTTCCATAAACCTGTCAGAGGTTTTTTGCCATGTTTTGTCAAAATGAGCTTTTGACAGAGTATATATTTTCCATGGGAAATGTACCTTCCAGATTGCAAAGACATTGTTTAATAATAATTTAGAGAGATGCGTAGGAAGGCACTCCCAACCTGCTTGAGTTACTGCTCATTTACTTTGATCATTTCCCTTTGATCATTTGCAAATTTAGGCTCTGTTACTGCTAACACTCATGGGCTTAATTTTCTTTCAGATAAACATTTTTAGCATTAAAGTCTTGAAGTTTTTTCCTCTTTCCATCAAAGGCTGAAGGCTCAGATGTTCTTGGGTGAGAAGTGCTGGATAAATACAACATATATACAGCTTTTTCCCTATGAATTCCACCAGACATTTAATTTCCTCCACTTCTCTTCCTTCCCTTCAACAGTGCTAGGCAGCATGCCCAGGCTGCTTCCTACCACCATCACATCCTTCCTGTCACACAGTCTAAGTTTATAACTCTCTTGCAATCTGACATAAATGTATGTGTCCGTTCACATAATCCAGAATGTGAGTCTCACAAGTCTGGAATTAGGGAAGACATGTAGGAAGAAGATTCTGAGTGCCAGTTTGGCACCTTCCATAAATTAGCACCCACACAGCTCTGAGTAAAATCATAGATCATTGTCTACTAGATGTAAACTACAAACCAGAATCCCCCACACACCTAGTAGAAAAAGACTACAATTGCCACTCGTCAACTCAAATTCAGAATACACCTTAGCAGTATTACCCAGGCCTGTCTCAAGTTGCACATACAGAATGAAGGTTGTTGTTATGCATAGTTTAAAATAAACAGTGTCTGTGGGTAAAGAAATAAAAGAATGAAACATAAAAGTTTATGATATTATTCTCTATTTTCAAGGTGATAATGGGCAAGGAAAGGAAAATGTTGTTCATTTTACAAGAGATAGCCCAAGAAGAATCCTAGCCATTCTGACCTGATATTCTGTCCAAGTTCATAAAAGAGCAATAGGTTCGTGTGAGTTAATGCCTTAAGCAGAATGTGCATCCTTTCAGGTTCATTTAAAGATTGTGCTGGGGTTTTAAACCAATAACTGTACATTTTTTAATAATACAAAGGGGTACACCCTTGCAAATTTAAAGTTAAAAAAATAGGTCAAATCTATCACTTCTGTTTGCACTTCGCCAACTGAACAGACCTCAGAGAAAGAAACAATTTCGAACTTGCCTGCCCACTAAGGAGAAGCAAACTAAAACCAGCTACAGGAACAGCATTTGCTTCTAACACTTCTGGCAGTTTTTTTGAACTCTACAGTTAGTAGCTTAAACATGTTTTCTCTGCTGTATTGGTGTTTGAAAGACGGCCACCATAAGGAGAGTCTGACTGGAATATATGTAGTGACTTCTCTTGTTCAAAGTGATCAGTGTAGAAGGATATTGCGCCCAGGGAGTGCCCTCACAAGCAAGAGGGTTGTTTGCTGGCGCTTTTCCTATTAGCAACAAAAGCTTGTTTTCTTCTTCTTCTGCCTGTCTTCACTATGGGAAAAAAAAGTAAGTAGATACAAGAGAGGTATCACAAAATTCATACATGGATGGTCTAGTTTAGATGACAGTAGAGCTCTTCTGAAGATTACCAGTAAGTAATTAAACACAGTGGATGTACCTCTGAAGTACTGGGAGGAAAAAAACATACATCTAGGCCACCATGTTTTGGATCACAGAATGCAAGAGAGGGGAGCAAAGCCTCCTTTTCTTTCTCTTGCTCCTTCTACACTGAGACCCATACTGCGCGATTTGCTTGTATGAATTGCCACTGGGACTAGGGAGAGAGAGAGAGAGAGAGAGACTCATCAGAGTTTATTTAAGTTCTCATTTCTGTCTTCAGGGAGTGGAGGGGAGCTAAGGGCTTTCCTGAACTACATAAAAGAATCCAATCCCAAGAACATGGAAGTAGTAATTAACTCAGAGCATCTCATCAGAGATCTGTCAGTTTGCAATGTGTTACTCCAGAAAGCAAAGAAATTCAAGTAGTGAACCATTTTGCATAATTTGGTAGCAGCATTCAAGACAGTAGGGCTGTTTTGGAAGGAAGAATTATCTGCTGGAAAGACATAATTACTTTCACAGCTTATACAAAATCAGGCTCTTGAAAATCTGCTATTTAAAGACTAAATTGTAAAATACACAGCTCAGGTGTTATTTTCACTTTAACATGTGAACATGAAGGATGTAAATCCATCAAAGGGACAGACACTGGTTTCATTTCTTCCAAAGTAAATACCTTTTCAAACGACTAGGTATTACACTGAAGACATTGAATATGTAACAAATGGCATCAAGTTCATCAACTGTTGTATCTAGAGATATCCAAAGAGAAGATGGGAATACATGGACACTGCAGTGAGAGAAAAGCTAGAGATCTGCCATGATTAAGTGTCATTTGACACCTGAAGAGTCACGCAGGTAGACCAGCTAAATGACTCCTGCCCAATATTATTCAGAAAGGAGAAAAATTATGAGACTGAAAAACACAAAGAATATAATGAGTTGTTTCTGGCAGGCAATATTTGTCAGCATGGGAATGACTGAGCTTTCATTGTTAACCTAACTTTCAGTCCAGTCAATGATGAGAAATGTTAAGTGCTATGGAATTTGACAACATCCCTTTAAATAAGAGAATGTAAAAATTTGATGATAAGCAATTTTAGGATTCTGTTATAAAAAGTCAGTTCATACTGGTCATGACCAGTAACTCCATTGTGTACAATGGTGTCATCACATCTCTAAAAGTAGAAAAAACAGTTTTAAAAATGTACAAATGTATGAATTCTGGTAATATCAAATAAAGGAATAAAATAGCTATTCTTCTGAAAATATCTTGTATTTAGTGGTTGCTAAATTTGTATGCGTACCCTAAAATTTTATTGTGCCTAGGACCACTTGAAATCTATAAGCATTTATTTTGGTTACTGATAACAAGCTATTTATTTATCTAAAAGTCTTAATCAGTTCTCCAGATAGAAAAGACTTGATGTCCATATTCATCCGTACTTGAGAGATAAATGCTTGAATACTTACTTGCAGCTGAAAATTCCCATCTGTGTAAGTTTGAACCTTCTAAAAGTGCATGAACTGAACCAAAATTGATTACTGTAACCAGAAAACTGAATATTGATTTAGAGATAAATATAGCAACATTTCCTCACTAAAATTTTTGGAAAGATTAATTGGCACACTGAGAAGGATCAATATTATATCTCTTAAAGAAGACAGGATGAAATGTTGTTTGACAAGCTTATCAGAAAGAGGGTAAAATGTCTGTAAAAGCTATATTTAAGACCAAAATACTTAGTTATTCTATGCATTGATCTTGAAGACTTTTTCCACTAAAATTCTTTCAGAAATAAATCATTGATAGATCATAATTTTTAAGGAAATTCTCGTATTACAGACTTCCACTCTAATGATCTAGGACTTATCCTTTTATTTAGCTAGTACGTATCTATGACTGACTGCATCATGGAAGATGCTCTATTTTATTGAACAGTTTTACTAAAAAGTGTTAGTGGCATTTGATGAAAGCAATATTTTGGAGTTCTGTAAGGTGTTTTGCAGTATATTTCCATTTTTTCCTGCACTGAAACAAATTAAGATCTAAATTCTGAGTAGCAAGTGGCACTACTTTGCTGGGGCACAACAGCTTGTACACATTCAAAATTTATAGTGATTTCAATAAAAAGATCTGTCATGGAAACAGTGAAGTGTTAATGCAAAGCAAAACAATCTGAGTGCTCCTGACATGACAATGAACTGAAACTCAGGAAATAACCAAATCAGGACACTGATATGGTGCAATTAAGAAACTAAAATACAGACAGAACAGTGGTAACCCCCCTTGGCATGCATTTTGAGTAGTTTTGATAATGTTTAGCAGGAATGATGAACCAGAATTAGCCACAACGGACAAATCCAAGAAACATCTTTGTAGGATCTCTATAGCAATATTCATGAGAATCAATGGTGCTGGAATTAGTCATCTTGGTATCGCTGTTCTCAGGCATCAGAATACTAAGAAAGGACATCTCACTGGTCATTATATTGTCATCTGAGGTAAGCAGTGAAAAAATTCCATATCTTTGTATTATTTCTAAAGTCCCATGTAGTTTCTTAAAATTCTGGATTGTGAAAAAAATATATTATTACATTGACAGCAAGAGAACATCAACATATAATCTTGGTTTGGTTTATCTTCCTGAGAAAATAGGGTGTATAAAAAGAAGTGAGCTTGCTCCTTTTGGCTTGCCTGTTGTCTTCTTAATACCAGTGAAAGCAAGAAGAGGTTAGAAACAGGAAGAGGGAGAAAACTGTTTTGCCAGCTCTCTAACTGTCTGGGAATCTATTACACTAAGAGTATCACTTGCTGGTGAGATGTTGTTTATTCCTCTGTACTGCTTGATCGTGCAGAGAGAGAGAAGTAGATGAGCTAATCCAAACCACTAAGTGCAAAACTGTAAAATGCTCTTTTTTTGAACTGGTACAAAGCATCAGAGAATGAGACTTTACTTAAGTAACTGATGGCATACTATGTGAAAGAACTCTGTCATTAGATTTGGTGATAGTGGCACACTGAAAATGCAAATTGTATTTCTTGAGAAACTTTTTTCATTTACATTGTAAATACATCAAAACTATGGAGTCTGATTTACTGCAGAGTAGTACAAAATGGCATGCAGTGTGCCATGCTTTATCTGTCTACACGTATCACATTTTATTCAGTAGAACTGAAATAAATAGTGTGGTTTTAATTAATTACATTGACTGACCATAGCATTCCCCCTCTATTTAAAAGTGCATTACAATTGAAAGCCTGCCTACAAGTATCAGTTTTTAGTTTACCACAATACTAATGGAAAGTCTTTTCAGTTACACTGCTTACTGAAGCTATGTATTGAGTTTATAGAGGAGATTGCAAGTTAATAATTACTTTATGCTTCTCTAAAAACTTGAGAGGGGCAGTATTTTTCAAGAGAGCACATTGTGGCAATTTCCTTAAAAATATTTGCTCTTACACTAAATTGGCCTGCTTATTCTTTTGCTTGTCTTCTCAAGACACTGACATGGAGCACAGAGCTTCCTGCATCTAGCACAATAAGTTGAGCTATTATAGATGTTTTGTCCAACAATTATTGCCAAGAAATGGCTCTTTGAATCTCCAAAGAGATTCTGAGTCTGGTGGCTAAGCTTTCAGTACCATTCTTGTTGCAGTGTAAATAAATATGAATATATAATCGTAATGAATATGAATGTGAACAACCTTAGCAGGATATGAGACAGGCACATGAAGACTCAGTAGGGATATGACAAATGTTTTCTTGAACTTCATAGTGATGTAGCAATTGCCAGATTGTATTCTGTGCAGAAAAAGCTAGATTCTCAAAGACAAGTTTTTAGTCAATATCACCATTTTCTGCACCATTCTTTGCCCACTCAGCATTTTTTCTGGAGAAGTTCATTAACTGTGAACATTTCTCTGTTTTGAAGACCTAGATAAGGGACTGACTTGCTCATCTATAGCAGCTAGATATTTTTGCAATTCTAAAATCCCCTGGATTCCCATTTCCAACCTTGTATGACAAAAAAATGAAAATATAGTTCCATAATCTGTTTAGTTTCCATTTTCTGATATTTACAACACAATAATAATATGAATATAACTATTACATACTTTGTTGTCAAAATTATTCGTTTGCAATGTGCTTTGAAAATGTGAAATGCTAGTTATAGTAATTGATTTTTTAGTATCAAAATTGACTTGAGGAGTTGAAAATTTACTTCTTTATTCTTCCAGCATTAATTTTTGGTACTTGATTTTTGCTCTAGCTCTTATACAGCATTTCAAAAATTTATTCTCAGCTCTTTCTGACTTGATAATTAGATTCTGAATGAAGCATTCTTACTTCATGCTATTATGTGGTTTTCTGATTTCTATTTCTTTACATTTTCTTGTTTCTCAAAATACACATGGAATATGCCTAAGATATGGCAAGATACTGTGGAGGCCAAAATCCTTTTTTATGTGGGAGTGAATCCTTTCAAAACAGTAGTGCACACTGGAGTATGCATACTGTGAAATTAACAACCACAGCTTGCTTTCTGGTTCCACTTAATCTAAGGATGAGACATGACTCTGAATTCAATAGGATGAAAGTCTGAACTTTCATCAATATCAGACTCACCATCAAATAGCACTTCACTCTTATTTGTTGCTGAATGGTCTAAAACATAATTGCAAAGTACTTTTCTAATTAGTTATCTTTAATTTTTTCCTTTAGCACATTACATTTGGCAGCTTTGTGAAGTGTAAAAAATGTCACATAAGTGGATAGTGTCTGGGGAAACATAGGTACTTGTTTCTAGTCCTAAAACAACAGCGTGTGAGGGTCAATCTTTTAAAGTGTATGCTTCACCAAATGCAATTATTAATCCTTTTCCTTCAGGAAAAATATTAAATTAAGTGTTAAAGTACAGATCTAAACAGTGTTAAGTGCCCAGAGCTACTGAGATCATGGTTTCAGCTATATTTCAGTGTGAGATAATTGACCTTCCACAATGTGGAGCTGGCACAGACTGATACAAAATGACTCATCCTGTCTCAGTATTTTATTTCCTTGCATTTACTTATTTATTTTGGTGTCCGTCCTCAATTGCCATGAAGATCTTGCTAGGTGTGCTTAGGATTGGGTCCTTACCTTTATCCTGTTTTTAGCAAGCACATAGTTTGTGGGATGATTTTCCCTAATGTGACAGCCTCATAGCAAAGATAGATGAAATTCAAGGCACATAATTTATTTATGACTTCTTCTGATCACTTAACAATCCTCCAAGCCATTTGAATTTTCTGAGATATGAAACTGTTTGTAAGCTAAGAATTTTCATAGCTAAAGAAACAATATGCCTGAACTATCAATCAAGCTCGAAACAACAACAAAAAACATCATAGCATGAATGTTTTTTCACTGTGATTATGATACTGACAAAGACTCAAATGTTCATCCTCATTTTATTATTGAAGTGCATTCTGTAATTATGTTTTAATAATATGATTTACGTCACTAATTACAGACTGCGTCTTTTCTAAAGCAATACCCAATTCCGGATGCTTTCCCAAAGTAGCATGCTGATACTACCTAAAAGAGAAGAAATACTACTCATTTGCTGATAAAAAAAAGAAGCAGATATGGGAAGCATTTCCCACTGAAGGGAAACAAGGGTAGTGCAGTTAAAAGGATCTGAAATGTAGGCTCTTTACATGTACATATATGTAAGACTGTGTACATAAACACATGTACATGCTTGCATCTGCATATATATGCATACCTAGTCATGTGTTTACCTTTGCCCAACTGAACAATAGAGTGGGTCTGTTACTATCATCCTGTCATGAATTTACTTTGCTTTGTATCTCTGGCAGCATTTCACAGTGGAAGGAGTGTTGCTGAAGAACAGTGATTTTGAAAAGAGGAAAGAAAGACTGCTCTGGTGGGAAAGATTACGTCCAATGTGATCAGAGCTTAGAGTTTGATTCATTACTCTTTCACAGGCCAGTTAACTTTAGACAACTCAGTTATTCTTACCTTGTACAACGGCTGTGATTCGGAAACAAATACTTCACGTGAAAAAATCGTGTTATTCCAAGTTGAAAAAATTTGTAATTTTTTTCCATGCACAATTTTGTTGTTAATTAAAATACTGAAATATTTTTGTGCATTTCACTATATACACATCTCCAGTATGTCTCAGAATTAAAATCTGACATTTTTAAGGATAAACTGACTTTTTTTTTTAACCATCAAAACAAATCTCCTCATGATGCTCTGATGTGAAAGGAGAGATAGGAATAAGAAACAGTTCAAGACTTGTTTCTTCAGTTTAGAGCTGATATATCAAACACATTTTGGGTACCTAGGGCCAAGCCCTCTTTGCATAAAAATCTGTTTTTGCTATTAGTTCTGCAATATAGAAGGTTGGATTTGAAGGAGGTGATCACAATTCTTTGTAACGTGCTTCCACATCTCCTTTTATACAATAGCCTCATAGCATAAGCGCTCAGAGGCAACATGGCATGTCCCATTCTGCCCCCAGGTCTTAGAGCAGGGCCTTCAAACTGCATCTCTGGAGCACTAATCTGGATGCAAGACTGTAGGCTCTCCTTTTCTAATGTAATTGTATGACATAGGAGCATTTCAGTAAATGATCTCTAGGTTAAGGATTGGAAAACTGTTTGTACCTATATCAAGTCATTGCAGTGGTAAGTAACACAATTATGTTTTCTGAGCTGATTTCTGTCTCTGATAAGATACTCTGTCCTAGATATAAGGAAACAGTCCAGTGAAAGTCAAAGCAAACCCAGTAAATACAGACAGAAAGTTCCACCTTTGACAACTGGCATTTTCATGTGAAGTGCCATCCTAATGAGAAAAAACAGGACATTTCAACATTCTTGGATGTTAAATATGAATAGGCTCCTTAGAAGAATTATTTTGAAATGATAATGGCTCTAAACTTTTAACTTGTTTTTATTCCCCAGTTACTAGCATGATTTTGAGTTTTATTTAAGGCTTTTATGAGCCTTTGATAACTTTGTGTATATGTAACTTACACATTCTTAGTGATTTGAACCTTGTTCAGGAAATAATACCAATATTTTAAGTAAAGGTAAAACTTCCTTTATATTTTAAATTATGTTCAAGTGACAGTCTCTGGTAGGGCAAAACTAAAAACATGTACCAACTAGTTTCTGTCTAGATCTCATAGGAAAGCTCTCCTATTCATTACTAAGTGACTCTATGAAGCAACAGTAAAATTATAATCCCGTGTTTGAATGCATGATGAGGATTCCAGCAATTTATCTTCTTACACAGATGCTGCATGTAGCTCAGGCAGGGGGAACAGATTTATTTCTATGAATGCCAGTTTCAGTTGCAGTTTCACAGCAGCTGCGTTCTTTTGGGGTTGACAGGGATTTATATCAGCATTAGTACTGTTTTTTGTC
Source organism: Oreortyx pictus (assembly GCA_036925125.1). Lineage (NCBI taxonomy): Eukaryota > Metazoa > Chordata > Aves > Galliformes > Odontophoridae > Oreortyx > Oreortyx pictus. The sequence goes on from JAUPFR010000001.1 coordinate 163,403,668, forward strand.
TTACATCCACCCACATTCTCTTTTCTGAGATTTTTCAAAAGACACAAGTCCTGAGGGAACAAATTCTGAGTGTTGGGAAGTATGGCTGTGCCTGATGCATTGCTGCAGCATCTCCACCCCTTCAGAGGATGTGTAATTGGAAAATGCACAACAAGACCCTTGTGGTTAGACTTTCTCCTCAGCTTGGTTTAGCTGCTGAAATACATTATTTACATTTTTTTTCTACTTTTTTTTTTTTTTATGTTAAGCTAGTGAAGACGTGTATTCTTGTTTGAGAGTATTTCAGAATCTGTCCAAAATTACTGAACATCTGTTTATTTCAGTTATTTTTTTTTTAATGTATATGTAAAAGAAAAAAAAGAAAGAAAGAAAGAAAACAAGAAAACAATGAGGAACAGTTACAATGGATGTTTGGAGAACTTGTAGGGGAGCTTAGACCTTTTAAATTTTACTCACACACCTCACCTTGAGTTCAGACTCTGTGTCCTTGCCTTGCCTTGAAAGACCCTCACAGTTCTGGTCCAAGCTATCTCTCTAACCTCATTCACTTTTGCTTTCCTCTGCTTCATGCCAACAACACCTGTCTCAATGCTTCATTTGTCCCTGATCAAATTCTCCAGGCTGTTTTCCGTGCTTGTACATTCCATCTTGCATTTCTTTGCCAAGTCACAATCCTACTTTCATTAAAGTCCATTGGCAAAAATAAAGAAATACAGCTCTTCCACCAAATTTAAAGGGAACATAGAAAGAATCAAACTTAAAACCCACCAAAATCATGATCTGAATTGGTAAGGTAGAGTACTGTTCCCTCGGCTCAAAACTTGCTTGCCTAGGAACAGATGAAAATGCAGAACTTAAGAGATGATCCTTCACACGAAAATGAACCCTGTTTATGTCAAATCTGCTATATCACTTATGCAGTTGGTATTACACAGGTAAGTAATTTCAGTATTCATTAGTTTTACATTGTTATCTTTAATATAGCATAAGAATGATAATTCTCACCTATCTTTAATTTAAACATAGCACTAATTAGGGCTAGATTCTGTCATAATAAATGGAGCAAAATCTCCTCCTAGAAAATGAGGGATTTAGGTATATCCATAGGGTTATTACCTCTTAAAATGAGTCTGGCAATGTTCAGTTCTGGTCTCTGCTTCCCCTTTGTTCCTGAAGCCTTTTGCTAGATTTGCTGGCTATTGCTGCTCCAGATAAAGTTGCCATGTGCTCATTCACCAAGACATTCATCGGAATGTCTTCCAGCAGTACCTGATGTGACTAACATCTGTCCCATGCAGTCTGATGTCTGATTCCTGTCCTGGGGAGAAGAACAGATGGAGCACAATGCACTGCCCTGTTTCAATTTGTTCAAATTCTTCCTAAAATGTAGCTGAAGAGAAAGAAAAGGAAAGAGAGTACAAATAAGCAAAGACATTCTCTACCCACAGCTGTACCAGCTGCTGAATTTGTGAATTATTGCTTGAGGTTGGATGTAATCTCACTTCACTCCTTACCCCTTTCTACTCAATGGAAAACATCAGCAGTTAGGGCCATAGAAAGAGCATCTGTACCTTGAGTCCACAAACACAGGTAGGGTACATTTCACCCACTGCAGACAATATCTGGGCACATTGCAGGGTTGACAACCTAGTGTTTAAATGTTTTATTTGTTTATTAATTATTTACTTATAAAAAGTATCATGGTATTTAATGTTTCACTGAAAATTTCATGTTTCACTGAAAATCCGCCCTAAACCTTATTCACTCTGAGATGTGAAAGTGGAAACATAATGCATACCTGTTAAAAGATTTAAAAACCTTCATTGAATTTCACTCAAAAAGACACTCTCTCTTGCCTTTTAATGCTGCAAAGTAGAGTGGCACTACATAGAGAAGGCTCTGCACCAGAAGGTTTGTTTCCTAAGCCTTTGACAGGCTTCCTATTTTTTTTTCATTAGTGTTCTAGAAAATAGACAGAAAAAAAAAAAAAAAACACCAATATAAGTGCTAAATTTAGCACTGTCAGACAGTACAAGATTAGAGCTCTGTGTTGTACTCCAGACTTGGAACTGCTGTCAGAAGTCTTCTAACCAACTCACAGCTTAACAAAACTAAAAGATTGAAGGGAAATTTGTTTGGCTTTTTGTTCAGTTTTTGAAGTTGACTTACTTAGCGGACATTCAAGAATTCATTACAGTGTTGATCTCAATATCAAAACCAAAGGAAAAGAAAGAAATAATGATAAAAAAGAAACAAACACAACTTTTAATCTTTCTAGAAACTCTTTACTTGATTCTTGAAATCACTTTACTAGATTAGGATGTCATATGTTATCTTTTACAGATGCACAGGAATGTTCACTAGGATTTGTAGCATTTGGGTTTTTTTTACCAGAATTCCATGGGAGATTTACAGGAATTCTCACAGCTATTCCTACTTCATTTTCTGTTTTCCTTCCAGATTATATTTTATTTATCTGTATGAAAATTTATTATTCTCTTCACACAATATTCCATTATTCATCCTTTTTTCCTTTATTCTCCTAAATGATCATGAAGAAAGCAACAGCTGTGCTGAAAGTAGCAGTGGTAGGGAAAGGTCTACATTCTTGTCCAGTTCTCTCACTAAAAATGATAGATGAGAAAGAAGGAAAAGGAAAGCCATCAAAGAAAATACGAAGTAAGAATTTGCATTTTTAAATTAACCTGCTTTGTAGTCTGACCTTTATTGTCTGTGTGTGTGTAGAAGAATCTCAGTATGAGTGATATTGTTTTCTGAGTTGGTTTCAAGGGCAGTTAGAAATGCTACAGTTCTTTTAAACCCTTTGTAGTGTTACCAAATTCTTTATGATCATTTTTTCTGAATCTTGCTGAAATCAACTGACCAAAAAAACAAACAAACAAACAAAAAAACACCTTCATTTTTACTTAGAGTACAAATTGAATGTATTTTAACCTCAAGACAGACAAATCAAACCAAATCTTGCTTGTGGAGAAGTGCATGTTCCAGCGAGATTTAAGTGGAATTTATAGTCCTAACAAAATTGACAGAAGTGTACAGCTGAAGTGGCAAGGATACTAGACAAGGGGTATTGATTCAGGTTTAATCATTACATAGTTTAATTCCTTTAATACTTATGTATCAGAGAAAATATGTTATTCTGTGCTTGATCTGTACTATTTTATGGTGAATTATCCTATCAGGAGAAAAGCTTTTTCTTATTTTGAAATGAATTTCCTCAATTTTACTCTGTGTCCATTACCTTTTGGTCTGTCACTGAACATCGCTCTGAAGAGTCTAACTCCATCTTGATGATTCCTTCCTTCAGGTATTTATACAAATGGATAACATTCTCCTGTTATCCATACTCAACAGTCCCAGCTCTCTCAGTCCCTCCATGTAGCTCATATGCTCAAAGCCTGTCATCACCTTTCCGACTCTTTTATGCAGTTGCTCCAGCATGTTCATGTCCACTCTGAACCAGGGAGCACAGCATTGAACGCAGCACTCCAGTTGTGGAGTGCTGATGAGAGGGGTCAGATCACACTCCCAGCCTGCAGGTGATAGTGTTGTTCCTCATGCAGCCTAGAAGAGGCTGCTGCCCTTGGGCACAAGGATGCATCATTGGTTCAAGATTCACTAGAATAAAAAATTGCTTCCCAGACAGCCAATCCCCTGTCTGTATCGGTATGCACAATGATTCCTTCCAAAGTATTTTTTTTTTCCTTGAGATTGCTTGGGTCCTTCTAAATGGCAGTATGACATATGATTCATCAACCACCTTACCCTGTTTTGTATTTTGTATCATCTTCAAATTTGCATTGGATGCACTCTGTCCCATCAGCCAGGTCATTAGTGAAGATCAGAAAGCATATTGGTTGTAGTATCATCCACTGATGTACACCATTAGTAACAGGCTTCGTCTGATCTGATTGTAAATTTTCCTGATCAGATGTTCTGTAGCAGGCATCTACCACAGAATTACTTATGTTGATCTAGCCATTAATGCTCACCAATCAGTTCTGAGCTGGTTCATAGCTGTCTCCAGGCAGAGCTCCACATATCCACGCTTCTCCTGCACATGAGAGTAATACTTTCCATCCTAGTCTGTCTTCTTTAAATCATATGTGATGAAAGAGTGTTAAATAATTATATGTGTCCACCCATTGCAGCACCTTCATGCTATCCTATTTGAGCCGACCTACATCTCAGCAGTCCTAGTATGATACTGTAGTCCTGCAACTGCATTCAGTCCTCGGATTTCTCCTGTTGGTTTTTTATGCTGCATACATTATTTTAAAGGTACTTAGCATGGGCACCCAGATGTGCTGATTTCCATTAAAAGGAATGAGAACTTTCCCCACCACGCCATCCTGTAGACATTTTTTATACTTAAGTTTACACTCTTGTAGAGGACACCTTTTAGTACTGGCTTTTTGTTCACAAGCTGTTTACACTGCCCTGCAAACATTACTTGCCAATTATGTCCACCTCTTTCTCATTTACTCACTATTCCTTCATCCCTTTAGATTATTTCTTTTTTCATAGTGTCTGATATGATGCTGCAATTTTTTTTCTGTAAGAGAAAAAGAATGTTGATAACAAATTGATGTTTAAAAATTCCTGAGCAGTGGCTTCACAGTGACAGGGATATTTCAATTTTTTATGCTGCTCTGCCAGCAAGGGGCTGGGAGAGCACAGGTTGCTGGGAGGGGGCAGAACTAGAACAGGTTGCCTTAACTGGGATATTTCATAGAGTATGACATCACGCAAAAGCTATAAAACAGGGGAGTCTGACAGTGGAGCTTCTAAGGATGTGCCTGGCATTTGGTGGTAGGTGGTGAGCAATTATGTTCTTCATCACTGATTTTGTGAAGTGATTTAAACTAGTAAATCAATACAGTATACAGCACAAGAATACAACAGTGATTATCATTACTATTATTTTTGCCTTCCACTTCTGTCTTATTAGATTTATTTCAACCTATGAGTAGTTTTTTCTTTTCTTCGACTCTCTCTCCCCCATCCCACTAGGAGAGAGTAACTATGTGGTTCAGGATCCCAGACATTAAGTTCACTTAAGTTCTTAAAACATAACAGCTTTACGGACTCAAGTATAACATTTTGTCTGCTTGGCCAATATAGTTTAGAAGACTGCAAATCACACATTTTGCTGTCTTCACTCTGAACTACAAAGTTCTTGAAAGAGATACTATGAATGTAATCACAGTCATAGCTTTCACAGTTGGTACTACCCTTGAGTATCTGCAATCTTCTTCCCTCATCCCATCATTCTTTATTCCTTTTATGCATATCTTGTCTTCTGCCTCACTCATATTTCCTATTCATCATGTTCTCTATCTTTTTTACTTCTACTTATCCTTCATCTTTCTCTGCTTTGACTATTCTTTTTTGGAGATAGCACTATTTGTTAAGAAGCAGAGCTTCATTCAAGTGCACATACTTTCCTTACAGAAAGTAGCTAAGGAGATAGTCAGTATAGGATTTTAACCCAAAATGGTTAAATTTTCAAACATTATAAGCAGTTATCTTAGCAAATGTTCCACTGTCATCAGTAGCCTGACATTTAAAAGTTAGTTATTTTTATTTCTTGTATTTTCCTTGAAATCAAGGACAGTTGTCCATTGAGTAATTTTTGTCTGTTGTGTATGCTTGAAGTTTACTGTGCACAGACAGAAGGCATTTTTATGTGAAGCATAATGGTGTCAATTCAAATGTAATTGCAGATGGAAATTTTTCCTGAATGAGAGTAGTTTCACAGACAAATGGAGATTTTCTATCTTTTCAGTCCTTTCACTGTCAAAGTTCTTTACAGCACATACATGCACCACTTTTTTTCTTTTTTTCCCCCAGTGGGAAAGCTTATTTTCTCTATTAACTAGACCACTGACATATTTGAATCCAATTTTAGTAAAGTTCAGTGAAATATGGTATGACTCTTGTCTCTCCTGCCTTCTTAGATACTGTACTATGTGTCAGACAACATGTCGATTGCTAGTTTTTTGTAGTATGCCCAATTTGTAACTTATTCTGCACAGAAGTTATTGTCTGCATCAAAAGCAAGAGGTGAAAGATGAGGCTCTGTGTCCAGATTATTTATTGTCAGAAGATAACAGACTGTTCAAAAGGTTTTCAGGAAATAGCTGGTAGAACAGAAACAATTATGTCATCTTTTCTAGAATGACTGAACTTTCAGTTACAAATCTAAGTTAGGACTGGCTTGTGAGCTGGTGTAAATCATTTTAAATTGTCCTCAGAAAGAGCTATGCTGAGGTAAGGATCAACCTTCTTATCGGGTGGCAGGAAAAAATGAATTGCTGCAGCAGATTGCACTACCTACTTTCAGAGATTTTAAAATATTAGCTGCTTACGGAGTTCAAACAAAATTGTACTAACCAGAACCTTTCAAAAGTCAGTATCAAGGTGATGTGCCAAACCTGTCTGTAACAGCCCATTTACAAATTGACTTGGATACATAGAATATGCCAGAACAAAAACAAAACAAAACAAAACAAACAAAAAAAAAAACAAGCGATTACATTTTCACCTTGACATAATGCCACAAGAAAGAAGGAAGACAAAGATAATCTTAAAATGAATTCAGCCCAGCCGACCAATTAATCAAGTGTATCATCAGATAGTCTTTTGGCATCAAACATCATGTCCTGCTTCTCACCTAATTCAAAAAATAAATGTCCAGTCACATAACTTCCATATCCAGCAAGTGGATTTGTATTCCATTTTGCATCTTTTTACTTCCCTGTCACCATATCATAGAATGGCTTGGTTGCAAGGAATCTTAAAGATCATCCAGTTTCAATCCCCTGCTGTGAGCAGGGTTGCCACCCACCAGATTAGGCTCTGTAGGGCCCCATACAACCTGTCCTTGAACACCTCCATAGATGGGGAATGGGCAACCTGCTAAAGTGCATCACAGTCCTCTGAAAAATTTATGCATAACATCTAACCTAAATTTCCCCTCTTTTTAATTATAGCCATTCACCCTTGACCTGTTACTATCTGCTCATGTTAAAATTTAGTCTCCCTCCTGTTTATAAGCTCTGCTCAGATACTAGAAAGACAGAGTGAGATTTCCAAGGAGCTCTCTCTTCCCCAGGCTAAACATGTACACAGCTCCTTCAATCTTTCTTTATAAGAGAGGTGCTCCAGCCTGCTGATCATTTTTGTGGCCTTCCTCTGGACTTGCTCTAACAGCTCCCCATCTTTCTTGTTTTGGAGTCCCTAGGCCTGGACACAGTTTTCCAGACAGCCTCTCAAGGGCAGAGTGGAGGGGAGGGGTGTCAACGGCTTACCGGGCTGGTTCGGTTCTTTCTCTGCTTTCTGACCACCCCTCTTTTGGTGCAGCCAAAGATAAAAGTTGGCCTTCCAGGCTGCAGATGCACACTGCTTGCTCACGTCCAGCTTTTTGTCCATCAAGATCTCCAAGTCCTTCTCTGCAGGGCTGCTCCCAATGAGTTTTTCTCCCAGTCTGTACACATATCTGGGATTGCCCTGACCGAAGTGCAACACCCTGTACTTAACTTTGTTAAATCTCATTAGGTTTTCATGGACCAACTTTTCAAGCTAGTCTGGGTCCCTCTGGATGGCATTGCTTCCTCCCATTTCCTTATGACTACCTGAAATCTCAGAGATTGACTTGAACTCACTACTTAACAAGGTGATAACTGTGAAGCTATGAAGGGGAATAACTTCAAGAGAAAGGAAGAAGACTTGAGACACAGTAGTCAAAAGATTCTGCTTGAGGCATCAAACTATAGCCATCCTTACTGTAAAAGCAGTGAGCAGACTGCAAACCGGAAGTACAAGGACTAAGGAATTTTTAAATGTGAGAAAATTGCATGGATTCGCAATGGGCTTTGTTACTTCTGAAACAAGTTCCCCTGAAGTAATGCCTTGGTAACTTTATAGTAGTCAGGACTGTGTGACTTGTTACACATTAAATCATTCACCACCACAGCACCTCACTTTTGAATGCCTAGTAGAACACCACATTTTTGCAGGTACAAAGTACAAATGCTGACCGAACACCTCTCTACTCCACTTTCATGGCACCCAACCTGGAGTACTGCACTGAGCTCTGGGGCTATCACTGTAAGAAAGACATGGACCTATTGGAGCAGGTCCTAAGAAGAAGACAAAAGGATGATCAGAGGGTAGAGCACCTCCCCTGGAAACACCTGGGCATGTTCAAGGCCAGGTTGGATGGGGTTTTGTGAAGCACTAACATTCTAAACAGGGCTTTAGCTGTTGATCAAAAGTAGAAAGAAAAATGCAGGGCTTTAGCGTATGTCCAAAAAGAAATAAACTATACCCAGAAATAGTTATTTTCTCTGCCTAGTAATTATACAACTACATCTATTATTTATAAAAGTGTTTTGTCCTTGAGCCCTTGGAGTGCCTTGTAAATGCTCAAAACAAAAATGTTGGAAAGAGGCCAGATGAAAAAAAAGACTGTCAGAGAGAGAGCAAACAAGAATAACGCACTGTAAACTAATATTGCTCTTCAGTTCAATAACTGAGTTTGCACTCATGAGTACAGTAATACTTTATGGACTTGTTTGGATTTTTGCAGTTTCTTTTACAGCAAATTGTCGCATGTTCTAACACAAAATGCAAATTCTCAGGAGCAGATAATATGAAAAAGTTTATATCAATTTCTTCTCATTACTAAAGGTAAACTGGATTCAAGTAATTGAGGGGTTGTGGACAGTTTATCCAGAAATTCCAGGTAGGAAGCTATCAGTGTGTTTTGGGAATAATTGTTGGGCGAGGGGAAGTGGGGATTGTTTCATTTTTTATCTAGTTGGGAATGAAAGCAAGAGAAATTGGAAGGGATGGAGGCAGCTGTGTCTCTCACTGTAGTAAAACGTTGAATGTAAATATTTACATTTAATTAGGATGACTTTACATTTGATCCCCTGACTAATAGCTTACCTGCTGCCTCAGTCATTGCATAAACTCGTTGCTCATAGATCCATCCTGAAGAAAGAGAAGGTCCCATCAGGGGAACAAATTGTTTTTTATTGGAGAGTTTTTGAATAAGCCTGGTCAAGCCTCTGAATTTAGATTTTCAACAGAATTATATCACATAGAATATATTTGCAGAAAATGATATCAGTATTTCAGTCTAGTAGAACATTCTGCTCAGCACAATGAGGGCTTTATCTTACAATGCCATGAAGGTTTGAGCCAAGCAAATAGCATGTGTTGAGAGTTAAGAACCAAAAACATATCCAATGCTGAATGGAATTAAATGCAAGTGAAAATGGTGGAGAGGAAACCTGTGTAACAAAGTCAGCTCGTTAATACCTTCCTCTTCTCAGCATCCTCACCTGTGAGTTGCACTCCTCACAGTCATCAGCCTGGTGTTGAGAAGAAAAATTGCCTTCCTATTAAAAAAAAAAAAAAAAAACAGTAGTGGGAAGAGTATCCATAAGGCATGAGGGAGATACAAGCTTTTACCTACTCACCTGATGTGAAATAAGGCCTTGAACTAAGTTTGCCTAAGCAGGAGAAAGGTGACAGCCTCTGTAAGCTGCAGTTTCTTGTATGGTGGATTTGTTCCTTTTTCTGTAAGTATTAAATAGTGAAGGGCACACTTACAATACAGCTGCAGAGCATTTCCCTGAGGAGTGGTAACCCACGTTCAGACCTCTGTGTCAGTCATTAGACAATCACTTAAAAAAAAGAACTGCTCCCACAAGAGAAATCTGAGATCTAGCTTAAATAACTGAAAATCAGAAGTGAGAGGATATTCAGATGAAAGATGGGAAATTCAAGCATGAGTCTGCAATGCATCAGTCCTGATAAGATTTAAGATGAACAATACTGAAGTCAAGCTAAATGCCTTTACTGTAAACATGGCCTTTCTAATTGCTCTATCCCTACAAGACCAGAAAAAGTGCTGTATTCCCTTTTCCATTCCCATGAAGGAAGCATAAAGTACTCGCACGTCACTAATGACATGGTTTTAAGAATATCTGTAACGGTTGGACAAGAGACAGGACAATACAGACACATCTTTGAATCAGATTCTTAAGAGCAGATTTCAGTAAGTGTGAGTGGGACTTAGGTTTTGATAGCACAAATGTACGAGGACAAAAGACACTTCCCCCTTGATGTCCTTTGGATTAATGTAAATGGTTTCCTTAGAGAATATAAACTGTAATTGCTGCTAGAGAATCCAGCTGGAAGGAGGATAGCTTTCTAAAAGACTTTTAAAATTGTATTACTTTTATTTTTTAGCAGAGCTATAGAATTATTAATTAAGAAGATCACTTCTCAGATGAGGGTTTTAGGAAGCAGAAATGAAAAATCATAAAATCATTTTCAGGATCAATAATTGCAATTATATTGCATTTAATTGCAGTAATTATTACAGCGTTGGATTATTAAATTCAAAGGATTAAGTGACATAGACTATTAATTTTTTTCACAGCAAATGTTGAATGTGTTTTCTATCACTTTGGCTTAGCTAGGCGATCAATGAGTTGGTCCTACTTGGAGTTATCGTAAAACTCCCTAAATTACATGTCCACATCTCTTTTCTTTTAAACCTAGATTATCAGTATTCTCAAAATCTAGCTGTCATAAGATGAAGTCTACTCTGAAAGTAATGCCTGCAATGTTATTCTGTCAGCCCATGATGTCAGAGGCAGATGTTGGTGACATTGCTGTAGAGGCTGAACATTCCCACCAGTATCCCCATTACATGTTGGTGCCTTGTGACAGATGGCAGCAGAGGGGCAGTCTGACAAATGCTGTCTGATATGGAAGTGTGTTTGAAGCAAAGGTGTGTCACTGAATTCCTGTATGAGGAAAGGATGGCACCCACTGACATTCATTGGTACTTGCTGAACATCTACAAAGACCAAACAGTGGATGTCAGTGTAGTAAGGGGTGAGAAGTGCATTTCAGCAGTGGCGACAGCAATGTGAAGGACAAGCCATGTTCCAGACAGCCATGCAAATTTTCAGAACTGCAGCCTACCAGCTCTTGTGCATTTCTGGTAAAGAGGCATAGCTAATGGTGGTGTCTATGTACAGAAATAGTACGTTGTATCTGAGAATTTGGTCTATCAAACAGTGCTATTGTGCTCTTTATATATGTTTAAATTCCCATGGAAGTAAATAGAAGGCATTACATTTAGAGCAATCTACCTATAATTTTGTATGACTTATAAATCCTTAGATATCAAAGGATAATGAACTATATCTTTCGTATCTTTCATTCTTGCAATTGTTAATATTGGCTTAAAGCACTACTGCAATACTATGTTCATAAAGCTTTCTTTAGGAAATTTGAACAAAATTAATCAGAAAAAGTGTTTACTTGTGGCAAACAAGGTAATAGAACAAAGTTTTGTGTAGGCTGAGTACCTTCTGTGTGACTATGTAACTATAATTAGTTAAATAAAAGCTAACGAACTGTGGATAAGCATTTGAAAATCCAGTTAAGAAGTTCTTTCATGTCAGAAGATTGCTTACAGTTCATTCAGTCAGTTTGTTTTTGTATTGTACATGTCATTGAATTATTTCTGAGTATTGCAGAACTGTTTTATTATATCAGAGCATATGCATCATGTTCAGAGATTAACTTGCAAAAAGGGATGATAGTGTTAACTTAGTCCCAGTAAGATTCAAGTTCTTTAGAAATACAACACAACACTTTTCTCATAATATTCTTTCACAGTAAATAATCTACATACTGGCTATGTGCTGGTATTTTTTTTTTAAAGATTTGCAGTCAATATTTACACACTTTTCATGGACTTACCAGTACTTATTGGGATTTTGGAAGGTCTATGAATTCTTTTACTAAGTGTCTTGTACCACATTCATCACAGTAGTTAATTACAGTCCAAAACCATTTTAACTGATAGTTTTATAGCTCATTCTATTTCAAATCCCATATCAAGAGAGGCAACTGTTTTCTGCTATGATGTTTTTACAGGATGTTCATGTTTTTGCTTGATTATCTCTTCATGTCATTTCATATATTCAGAAAAATCCTAAGGAATATACTGTCATGCAGGCAAACTTCACACTTTTTCTTTTTGTCATTTTATACACTTTTTACTTTTTAGAAAATGTGTTATGTCTGAGAAAGAGATATACTACAGTTCCAAATTGCTGAGTAATCTGGTGCTCATACAGTTCAAACAAACTTTCCAAAAATGCATTTTCTGATAATATGCAGGCCTTGTGAGAGACCATTAAGAAATAGCACAGATACTCTTGAAAAAAGCTGCCCCTCTGATATCTGGATGCAAAAGAGATCACAGAAATCAAAAAGACTGAAGGAATTCAGACGGTTTTACTGCATCTACAGACTACAGAAATAGAATAGAAAGGATTATGTAAAATTTGAAGCTACAGGAATCTGATAAATCTGTACCCATAGTAATGATTTCTGTTTATTTATCACAATATAATTTGTTAAAGTTAGTAAATAACTGTGAAGTGTTTCTCAGTCTGGACTACGTGGAGTGAAAATATTAAGAAATTGGGTATAATGGGACTGCACCTGAATACAGAACAAATTTCAGTAATGTTATCATCCTACTTCCATAAATTTACCTTTATAAAAGTATAGTCTTTCAATAGGAATGAATTTCAACCCTTACATACTGTACAAAATTATTCTTGTGGTGGTGTATTTCTAGTACTAGTTTTCATGACCAATTTCTGAAACACATAGAATCCCAGACCCAACACACAAACCATTAATGAAATCGTAAATCTGCATGCTTTAATATGTTAATTATACATATGAACATTTTCATACTGAAAGACCAGTTTGTCTAGCCACTTATGGTAATTCTCTTTTGTATCAAGGGCTATAATTTTGCATGGTTTGGAGATATTTCTGCTTTCATCATCAGATCTTCTGCACCTATTCATTGTATGCAAAAAAAAAATAATTAAGTTTCTTTCAAAAAACAAGTTTTAGGGCTTATGAAATACTTTAAAAAGTCAGTGCTCTAAGCCTCAAAGTAATAGACTTCAGTTTCAAACCAGATTAACTAAGCACTAGCTATTCTCTTAACTCCTTTAACACTTCAAAAATCATATTTATTTTCCTTTTCATAACAATTCTGTTTTTAACAAAACAAAGAACTCAAGAGTTTCCTAAACAGATTAATGAGTCACTCTGTCAGTCATTCTCAAGATCAAATCGAGTTTCAGGCTTTTATGTCCCTAGCAATCTTGAGGTAAATCTCTGAATGTCTCAAAATAGAAACCGTGGCAGAAGTTTCTATCAAAGCCTCATCCACACAAGCAGGAGCAGGCTTGTCAATAAATCTGACATGCTTCACAGTATATGAATTGGTACGTGATTTGTGCCTGTAACTTGGTTGAAGGAGCATCTGTTTGTCTTTTCAGCCCATACCCCACAAATACATACAAATAAATGAATATAAGCCTGGTAATATACAATTTACTGACATACTAATGGTTTTAGCTTTAGGTTTCAGCTTGGGATTCTTCACAGGCAACTTTCATTGTACTGTATTACAGATCTGGGTGTGGATATTTTAGGTAAGTTGTAGAACCAGCGAAGGAAGGAAGCATCTCATGAGGGTTCCTGTTCTTTTTATTACCTTCTGGAAGTATCAGTTTCTCTTCCTTGATTAAAAAAAGGAGCATATGTAACTAACGCTGATGGAGCAACTAATTTCAGATATTTAACAAGATGTGAAACAGAGGCAGCAATTAGGGTCTGATAGCATCTCGCACTGAAGGAAGTTTACAATACATTAGCTTTACATTATATTTGTTCCCAATAAGTTCAATAAGAGATATTGTCTCACGTGTTTTCAGTTTACCAACTAGCATTTGGGCTTTTTTGAATTGCATAGAATAGAACTTAGTAAAGATAAAGAAGTAATCATAACTGTTAAGACAGTAGAAAAAAAAGTAAAATGAATAAATGAAAAATGTACAGAATCAGAGGGGCTGGAAGGGACCTCCAGAGACCGTCCAGTCAAACCTCCTGCTAATGCAGGTTCCCTACAAGTAGTTTGCACAGGAAAGCATCTGGGTGGGTTTCAGGTATCTCCCGGGGAGACTCCACAAATTATCCGGGCAGCCTGTCCCAGAGCCTGAGGCTCTGTCACCTTCAAAGTAAAGAAGTTCCTCCTAATTTATTCTAAATTTTATCATTAACTATAAACTGTTTTAATATGGAGTGCTCTGAAATAAAATATTAAGACTACATGAGTCAGAGATCAGTGAATGCAAAAGATATTTACTTGTTCATTAGTTTTGTAGCACACATAGTTATCACTGCTTTACCCTAACATGGAAACTACTATTTTTAAGAGTGACAAGAAACCAGATTTTAGTGCCAGCATTTCTGTTTCAAGGGTTCAGGTCCATCAGAAGAGTTTCAAAGGATATTTTAAGATTTTTCTCCTGTAACAAGAGGTATTAGTAATTTTAGCTATCTTTATTTTGTACTGCAATACAGCTGTTCTTTTAAGAATGGAGAAGAACATCTATCCCTCTGTTCTTATAAACAGCCCCATCAAATTTCTGACAAGAGTTTGGAGGTTGGCCACTGATTATTAAAACAAAATAAAAAAAAATAGTAAACATCACCATGATATTTAGGTCCAGTTCCATTAAGAAGCTAATGTATTGTGAAGCACAAGGATGGGAACTTTAGGCACTTTAAGGAATATTACTTCCTGAACTTGAACAATTCTTGTTCTGTATGTGAGTTGTATTTCCTATGCACAGTAAAACACAGTACATAAACTTGCATATTAGAGCTGCCTAAATGTTTCTAGGAAGAAAATAGCACTGTTATTTAAACGATACACAAGCAAGAAACTGATCAGTCTTGTACTTCAAGGCCAGTTAACTTAATACTCTTTTTCACTGAAGAAACACACCACCATTGTTTGCCATATATAAGCATGACAACATGCTGACCTGTGTGGCCTCAAAATCATTGTAGAGCTCAGTCAAAGAGATCGCAAGTCAGTGGTTTGTAAAGTTAAACATGGAAATAAATTTAGAAATGCTAGAGAACTTAAATCTGATCCTGAATTAAGTTCCATCTGCATGCAACTTAAAATTCATAACCTGGTGACCATCACATTAAGATTTAAAAGACTGTGGTCCTTTTTTGAATGTGGATAACTGAATAATTGCAAAAGGGGTGGATTTGCCTAGTGCTCTGGTTCTGATCATCCAAGTAGTAAATTACTCAGACTCAAAGAGTTCCTCATCCTTAATTTCTAGCTTGAGGAAAAGTCAGAGTTACTTTGGCACAGGAGAATACAGTGTTTCTAACACTATTAAAAATGATAATAATAAAATTTAAAAAAATACAAGAATGTCCAATTTTTGTGTCATTATTCTACATCTGCTGTTAAGAACAGTAAAATCCAAATCAAACATACTTCTTCCCAAATAAGCCATTTTATTCCTTTTCACTGGCTGGTGTTGGCTGATTGGTATTTTGAGAAACATGAACTTTTTTATGTATCTGATACATTAAAAGTTTTTTTTAGAGACTGAGGAAGGGAAACAGTCACCGCTGAAATACTACATTTCTTTGAAGAAAATGGTTTGTGCCTTCCACTTTAACCTATTCAGAAAATTTGTCAGTTTAAGTGAACAACTCATTTGTGGCTGAAAGTGAAATAAAGCTAAAATTAATGGCTAGTAAATTGTAATAGTCATTTACAGAAACTAAGACCGACTCTTCTAAATGTAAAACATTTTGCTCCAGTAATATTCAAAAGGCTTAGTGCTATATGGTTAACTGCTTTACCATGAGCTAAAAAGCAGACAATTGTTCCCTGTTTCACTGTTAACAGGATCATTTGTGGAGTGATCCAGAGACACGATTGCAAAAGTAGATTTGGTCATGTTCTACCACTCATAATTTCTGGACAAAGAGCTCCTCTGGACCTTCTAAATTTCATAGAACCTTAGCAGGAAAAGATAATTAGAACTGCAGTGAGAATAATCAATGAAATCTAATTTTTCTAATAAAAAAAATGTGTATTCAAAATGTTTCTTAAAATAGCAAAAACAGTGAAATCAACCTGAACTCTAGGGCAGTGATCCTTAATCTAATTTGAAGAGCTGTACTGAAAAGTCTGATGTAAATGCTACACCAACTAAAAGGTTTTAGATACCCATAAAAATACATTTGTTTCTGTGCAGATCAAGAATATTCTTCATTATTCTGTTTCTTTGCCGTAATCATTAAACAGGTATAAATTTCTAGAAAATACTATTCAGTCAGAATCTGTAGCAAGACTCTATTGATGTCTGAAACATTTTGTATGCAGTGCTGGTATTTTCAACTTCTGTAACATGTTTATACGTAAAACACAGGGAACTGTATGCTTCTAACTAAATATTAACTAGGTACTCAAGAAAGTGAATTTGAAAAAAAAGATTATCTGTTTCTGAAAGTGACACTGTGGTAGTAGAAATGGTGAAAGAACTAATGAACTAATCTATTGTGCTGTGACTCATTTTCTAACATCTTAAATTGTAATCTTTGGTTTTTTTTTCATGTGGGTTTTTTTTGTGTGTGTTGTTTTTTTTGTTTGTTTGTTTTCTCTTTGGGAGGCATTTGTAACATATCTGTCTTTCCTGCATAGATTTTCTAATGTATGATTAGTGTTTAATTTATACTTCATTCACATCCTCTGAGTATATTAATAGGTTGGTTCATATTTAGCAGTAGCCATTAATTTAATTTTTTTTTTAGAACTCATTATACTTGATACCATTATTTCTCTATGAAATTTGGTGGACTTTGAACAATGAGTTCAAAAGTTGATTGGAAATTGGCAAAAACATTCATCACTATTACAGCAAGCTCTTTCTTGCAAAAAATGCCAAAGAAATGCAAAACTGAGGATAAGTGAGAAATTGCAGAAAAATCATGATTTTGTTCAGTTTGCCTAAAATACAATTATTCAGTAAAAACAGTTTATAGTTTTTCAAACTGCATAGGCAGTACCTTATGAGTAGCAAAATGCTTTCATCTTCTCACTGAAGACAGTACAAGTGTTGAGGTATGTGAAATCCCAGCTGGCTCTGGCTATGCCTGTCAGCACAACTGTAACGTAAATGCTGACACTGCAAATCAGATGTTTCAGGGGGTCTCAGAATGACCTGCAAAACTGAAATAAGTGAGAATATAGTAATCAATAAATTCCAAGTGAGACATTTTCTGGAGTGTTACGAATTATAAATGAGGATTTTTGTGCAATTTCTACCCTATCCTCCATCAGTAAGTAGATGTCTTCAGATAATCAAGAAAATATTTAATGTATTGTCTGACAACTATTTTCTGCCTCACTGAAACTTAAATCTACCACTACACGAAAGCAGAATTGAAAATGAGATTATCGTTTAAAGAACAATCTGGAATAAAAGGAAGAGTAATTCCTTTGTTTAAGTGAAAAAAAAAAAAAGAATGCAGTTACTACTTCTGTGTCTTTTCAGTTTAATATGCATGCAATATATAAATAATGTAGATCAGAATCAAACCAATTAAAAAGTAAAACTTACTCTCCTACCATTTTCCTCTGTTTTAAATATAATAGTTTTTTAGTAACAACAGAAATTTCAAGGGCAACAGGTTTGCTTTCCAAGGCATGTACACATTTCCTTAATGAATACCAAAAATAGAAGGATTCAGGAGTAGAACAGAATTTAAATCATTTTCCTAATGACAAATCAAATTTTAAGGAAACTATGGAACAACAAAAGGTTATCTCCAATCACCCTTATCTGAACAAAAGAAAAGTGATTAAATCTCTGATATAAACTCTTAAATCTCCTTGGAGAGCTAGAGTTGTATATCTGCCAAACTACAAAAAAATACTTTACTGCTTATTTTAAGAGAATTAATAAGCGTTGACTTAAGTTTGTCTTAAGACATTGTCCTTCTCTTCCAAGTGTTATGGTTCAGACCCCTTTGAGCATAACATTTTTCTGCTAAGAGTCAGTCAAGATTATTTTTCTTCCCAAACAGACAAATGTGCAAATGATTGCATCATATGTAAAACAAAGTAGTCCAGCTGAACCCATACCCATGATATACAGAGTTGTTTATTCAGGCTTTATGTGCAGGGAGATGGTTACTGTGTTTCTGGGTTGGTGAACATCTGGAAAATCGTCAGGTTACCACCAGTGTAAAGGGAAAGAAATATCTGTTGTATATACAACATACAGGGCTCAGACAAAGAACAGTGAGGTGGGACTTCTGATTAGCACAAGAAAAACAGAATGGGAGACAGGACAAAGGTCTGACTCTTTTGGACGTATACCTTTCAGTGATACTATGATTTCATCATCAACTTCTCACTGTTTATGGTAACCTCTTTCTGGGCTGTTGATGTGAATAACATGAGCAGGCTACTACTCTAAATTGATTAGATTGTACCTTCAAGGTAATTAGCTCCTTATGTTCTTTTGCTAGAGGCAATTTGTGCTATATTCCAGGAAGCTACACAGTTGTCTTCCCTTCTGTCCACATCCCTTTTAGGTCACCCTGGAAGGTAAATTGTGCTCTAGAATTACTGTTACTCAAATAGGTTAATGAAATTAATACTTCTAAGGGAGAAATCTAAATCTGAAGTGCTGCTATGAATCTGTTTGCTCCTGTCTATTACTGAGATTCTTCTTTTCTGAGGTCTACTTCTCATTTAAGTCTAAATTTTCATAGACTACCTATTTCACTGATAATGACTGAGAAAGGATATCAAAGTATAGATTGGATAATTTTAGGACTCAAATTTAGTACCTAAGTATTTAATAACTTAGGACCTTGCTTCTGATTTGATTTTTATTGTTCTGCTTTTGATTCTTAAAGTTACAAACTCAGTTATATGGTCGTAAGTTTGTTCCATTGCACACCCTCTGAAGGAGACTTTCACCATATATCCTTCCAGGTATTAAATAAGTTACTAATAAGGCTATTTAAATTATTTGTTCCACTATGGTTGTTGTAGCACAGAAACAGAAAACTCTATTACAATGTAAATTTCTGGAGGAGGGCAACTTCATTTTAATTTCATGTTGTACTGTTGTATGGGTAGGTCACCTACAGAGGTTTAAAGAATTTGTTATTACAACAGTCACTGAATTACAATTTCTCAAAAGTTACATTATGAATCAAATTAAAGGTGTCATCAAAATTATTAAGATTTAATAAGATAAGGTATCTCAAAGTGAGACATTTTCACTGGAAATGGTAATACCAGTACATTAAAATCAAGGCTACTTTTATGTAAAGTTAATCACATAAATTCCTCAAATAGGTCTGTTATGATAAAGCATGTTATCGTTTTTTGCACTGTATAACTATTGTATTACCAATATAACTAAAAATCTATTAAAATATAATATGAAATTGTTATTAACAAAGACCTTTCTATGTTATTATTTAAAGTTTTCTTAACTCACATTATGTATCAATACAGAACGTATCTTACAGGATATTTTCATCACAGTATCTCCTTTTATAGTACAGTCAACTGAAAAATGGAATTCTGAGATCTGCTAAGAAAGACAATTCTTTTTTATTCACACTTAAAGTGATACAGAAAGATGAAAACCAAGATGTCTCTGTAAAAATCTGCTAAACAAAACACTCTTCATTTAATCACTAATTTGTTATTTTTTCCATAGTATTTTTGAGGAAAAATAGATCATTAATTAACAATTAATTGTAAGGTTTGATTGTTAATGCATATTATGTCAAATGAGCCTAAAGCACCTATTCCTAGAAATCATTTTGAGAAGACCTTAAATCCTTGTAGTCATAATCCTGTGGATTTTTATTAAGAAATTTGTCATAAAAACAAACAATACAGAAATATAACTATAGTCTAAGGAATGATTTCATAGCTTTCTTTTTTCCTTTACCCAAGATTACTTCACTGACGACTAACTGTTGATGTTCAAGATACTGTGCATAGAAGGGAAGAACAAAAGTAACATTAAATTACATTTTTTTCCAAATTTTCTAGTGTTTTTGGAGAAATAATTTTGTAGATTTTTCACTGAGACAGATAGTTCAGAACATCACAAAATGTTTTGACAGTATATCTTTAAATGGGAAATCTTTTAGGAAAATTATTCAAGACACTCATCTAAACAGTAGTGTAAGTCGTCTAAATTACTCCACATTTTCTATTTTGCATTCTATTCAATCAGCAAAATGTTTGGTTTTTTTTAATCCTGAGTGAAAAAATTGCTGTAACTACACTGTAGTTTTCTGTTCTTTCTTACCCGAATGGTTTTTATTCCACAAATTCTAAACAATGGTCATGATATCTGTTTCTATGCATGCCCTACAGAGTGGCAGCCAGCAAGTGAAGAGCATAAGAATGAAGCTTCATCAGTGCAACTGAGAAATGCTGTGGAAGCCAATGAATTTCCAGCACTTTACACTACATGAGAGTCGACTCTCAGTTCCTAGTACTCAGGGAGTGCATACTCTCAAACTACAAAAGGGATTGATAAATACCTCTAAAGCATAGGGGAATTCAGAGGTTACAGTGATGAGGTATCAGAATTTACGATATGGCTTAGTTAATGATCCTGGAAGTTCAGAGGAAGAAGTCGAGTGATTTTAAGATGCTTCTAGAAGGGATAAATTCATCTTTCCTCTAACTGTCAAGACATTGTTTTAGATTGACTTAAGTTATTTAGACATTTCTTTTTTTTTCAGTTTTTCAGTCTTCTCCCTTTGTTTTCTTCAAGTCTTAGTTCATTCCTTGCCTGTCTATCTTCTTCTATGCCCATACTTGACTCTTTCCTCCTAATACCTGAGAAAAACTAGAAGGGAGAGTCAGGGTAGGGAATATGGCAAGGCTCTAAATGTATAGCCAGGAGAAGAGAGTGCACATCAAGTAAGATCCAAACAGTTGGATGTGTCTCATGACACAGAATCACGGAATTGTAGGGGTTGGAAGAGACCTCTAGAGATCATGTAGTCCAACCCCCTGCCAAAGCAGCTCCCTAGCCCGGGTTGCACAGGTAGGCGTCCAGACGGGTCTGGAATGTCTCCAGAGAAGGAGACTCCACCACCTCTCTGTGCAGCCTGTGCCAGTGCTCCGTCACTGCACTGTGAAGAAGTTCTCACACACACTTGTGTGGAACTTCCTATGCTTCAGTTTGTGTCCATTTCCCCTTGTCCTATCACCACACACTGCCGAGAAAATTCCAGCCTCGTCCCTTTGCCTCCCACACTTTATTTGTAGATATGGATCAGATCTCCTCTGAGTCTTCTTTTTTCAAAGCTGAACAGACCCAGGCCTTTCCTCACGAGTGAGGTGTTCCACATCCTTTATCTTTGTAGCCCACCCCTGAAATCTTTTGAGGAGATCCCTGTCTTTTCTATACTGGGGAGCCCAGAACTGGACACAGTACCCCAGGGAAGGCCTCACCAGGGCAGAGTAGAGGGAGAGGATCACCTCTCTTGACCTGCTGACCACGATCTTTTTAATGCAACCCAGGATCCCATTGGCCTTCTTGGTCACCAGGGCACACTGCCTGCTCATGGCCAACCTGTCGTCCACCAGGACACCATGGTACCTCTCCTCAGAGCTCCTCTCCAGCAGGTCATCCCCCAACCTGGACGGGTGCATGTGATTATTCCTCCCTAGGTGCAAGACTCTACACTTGTTCTTGTAAAACCTCATCTGGTTCCTTTTTGCCCAGCTCTCCAGCCTGACCAGGTCTCACTGAATGGTAGCACAGCCTTCCAGTGTGTCAGCCATTCCTTCTAGCTCTGTATCATAAGCAAGCTTGGTGGACTCTCTCCCCTCATCAAGGTCATTGATGAAGTTGTTGAACAGGACCGGACCCAGCACCAGCCTGTGAAGAACGCTACTAAGTACAGGGCTCCAACTGAACTCTGCACCACCAGTCTGAGCTCTGCTAGTCATCCAGTTCTCAGCCCAGCTCACTGTCCACTCATCTATTCACACTTCCTCAACTTTGTTATATGGATGCTGTGGGAAACAGTATCAAATGCCTTGCTGAAATCGAGGTACACTACATCCACTGCTCTCCCTAATCCGCCCAGCCGGTAATGACATCATAGAAGGCCACCAGGTTGGTCAAGTGCGACATCCCCCTGGTGAACCCATGCTGACTAATCCTGATAACAAACTGTTCCATCACCCTTCCAGGGACAGAAGTGAGGCTGACTGGCCTGTAGTTCCCCGTTTCCTCCTTCTTGCCCTTTTTGAAGATCTGACTGATAAAACGTATTTGGATCACTGAATTTTTCTCATCTTTATATGTGAAAAGATATGCCAGAATTGCAGAATGTGCAAAAAATATGCCATTATTACATTATGAAATCGTTAGTCTTCATTTCATATGACATCTTTCTTTCCTCCATCCCTCTCCCTGCTCCCCCCACCCCCCCAAAAATAAAAAAAATAAAAAAAAATCAGTGCAACTTTCTGTTGTAAATACAAGGGATAAGCTCATGGTTCTAGCTATTTTCTCTCATAGCAGAGCAAGTAATAAGGCATGAGGCTTTTCCACCTCTGTGCTCTTATGGGAGCAATAAGATGAGCCTTCAGGCTTCTGTAGTCATAAATCTCCTAAATAGGAATCAAGAATCATGCTCTTCCTAATTTATCTTATTGTCATTTATTATAGATATCCTTTCATCTAAACTCTCTTAGCACTATATCATGCTCGTCTTCTTAAGGCAACTCTGTCAATCACTGTTATGGACCTTACATTTCTGCATTTACTTTTGGCTCTTCTAACATCCTCTCCCCCTTCTTCTCACCACCCTGTCTCACTCCCCACGTGCTGCTCCAGTGAATGCTTTCTGCTGGTCACATCTCCATACTCACATTGAGTAATATCGTACCCCAAATACTTTCAGACACTAAAATGGTGTTCTAGAATGGATTTTTCAGCCAACAACAAATTCAGCCGTTCTCATCTCATCTACTTTTGAAGCCAGTATTAAATTCATAGTAGTTGATGCAGATCTCCTGTCACGACCTAAATTACTTGTCTCTGCTCTTTGCAGCTTATTTTTTTGTTGTTGTCATCATACAGATTCTTTTTCTTTTCTTTTTGCTAGTGTAAAATTTGCTTAAATAATTCATTTAACTTCTGTTTGTGTAAAAATCTGAAGAATTAAATACAGAAGGTTTCAGAATGGTTGCTTCATATCATTTCAGTTATGAAATGTCCAGATAAACTGAGCTCTTCCATTTTCTGTTCGAAGGGTTCCAGAAAAGTGCTAAATGATTTCCTGGTAAATGCACACCCTTTTATTTTCGATTTTTAAAGCAGGCTCTTTCAGATCAACGTTCTTTCTTGATATTAATGAAAATTTCTGATTAAAAACTGATATTTAATAAAGCTAAATAACTCAATAAGTAAGCTCGCATCTTAAACAAACCTGTAAGCTAGAACACAGAGTACATTGATAGTTTTTGTACTAAGAAATAATAGAAATATCTTTATTTCTCAACATTTTGAATAGCAATGTTCATTTCTAGACACAAGATGAAAACCTGAAGAGAAAAAAAATCCATGTCTCTCTCTGTAATAAGTTACACTTAACATCAAAAACAAGCAAAAAAAAATCATATAAACTATAATATCATTACTCTTACTTTTGGAAACATTTTAGAAATGCTAATTATTATACCATGTGACCTATAAACTTTATGTTTTCCACATAAGTCATGAAAAATCATTGAAAGTAGTGCATTATCAACATTTTAAAAATTCAAGTAGTTTCTTCATGGGATGTTGTACATTGAAAGTAAATGTTTTCAAGTTGCATTGTTTGTTCTAATGTAAGTAAAAATGCATAAATGCTTAAAACTATGGTTCTATAAATAGCAATCAATCTCAGCACCACGACTTAACCTCGATTTGAAGCTAACACTAAGGTAGGTTGAAGGACATTAAACTTGTTTCCATTCCCACTGTCTTCCTTTCTCTATTGCCATCCTAAACTTCCCCATTCTCAGCTCCTCTCATACTCACAGGGCCCTGTATTTATCTCTGTGTTTTTCACATTCTTGACATATGTTCCTACACTCCTTCTTTTGATGTTAAACATAATAGTTTGAGCCTATATTTTTCATCTTTCTCATCTTCTGAGAAGCCAATCAGTTTTCCTTAGGCTCCACAAGGACTGCTGTTAGTCTATCCTCATGCTGTTAATCTCTATATAACTTTTTTGCAGAAAGAAAATATACAGAAAGAAGAATAAATGAATATAGTACACAGAGAAGGGGTATGTGTTGTATGTAATAAGGTAGGAACAAAGCGAACTGGAACTGTTAGGTAGATGTGTTGTCCTTGATCAGTATATCACCTCAAGCTTCATTCTGCTACAATCTATTGGGGTTGAGTTGCATCATTCTGCAGACAAACTAGAGCAGAGTGGAACAAAAAGGGGCTTCCTCAGAATCACTTCTTGCAATTCCCAGCTATTTTCTTGAAAGGCAGTAGAATTTATTCTCAAAATAGAATTGGCAAGCATCTTCAGCTTAAACCTCATGAACACTCTGATATCTCTCAGAACTTAATACTCCCTAGAACATAATTTAAGTCTTCTCTCTGAGGCAATTGGACTTAGGCTGTCTGAACCAGTCTCCACAGAATTTAGAATGATGCATTATTATTTTTCACAGTCACCTACACAACACCCTGCGGTAAGATGCTGATATGTCTAATGTCATACAGGAAGGCAGTGCCAGAACTAAGATTCAAGTTGTTTCCCAGTCGTACTTTTGATCCCTTCAGGCTCAGAAAGCTGTCAGTCCCAAAGACTGTTATTTGAAGTGGCCAGAACTCCATCAATCAATCAGCAGGTGGTAGCTGTGTGCATCCTGTTAGAGTCAGATAAAGAGCTGAGCAGACCTAATGGGATCAGTGGTAGCCCACAGCTGTATGATGCAGGCTGCTGGATGAGGTGGCATGTTAAGGTTGCTTGTCATTTTGTAAAATTAAACTGGCTATAATTTCTATACTGCATCTTAAACAGATGTTCTTTGCCAGGGTGTTTTTAAAGTCCAGCACACTGAACATTTTGATATGCATCTGGGTATGAGATACAGGCTGTCTGCAGGTTGTCCTTGAGGCAGAGGCCAGGCAGACTTTGGATCACCCAAGGATTCTGGGCATTACTGAACTCACATACCCTTTGAAATATGGATGTAACCAAAAACATCACCTCCTTTTTGTTTCCATGGAAACCTTAACAAATACAAAGAACACAACAGCACTAATTGATAGAGTAAATTCCTAGCTACAAAGCACTATTTTTCAACACAGTCACCACCATTAGCTATGCATTTTCACAAGCAGTGAACTAGTCTGCATGCTGCACTCGTAAAAAATCTACATGTCCTTTTGAACTGTGGCTTGTCTTTTCTGTCACTGTCACCACTGCTGAAATACACAACGCACCACCTCACTGTGGTCACATCCACTGTTTGGTCTCCAGAAATGTTCAGAAAGTATCAGTGAATGTCAGTGGGTGCAATCTTTCGCTCACAGTGGAATTCAGTGACACACTTTTGCTTCAGAAGCACTTCCATGTCAGATGCCATTTTGTCAGTCTGCCCCTCTACTGTCTTCTGTCACATGGCAACAAAATGCAATGGAATATTTGTGGGAATGCTTATTCTCTACTACAATATCACCAACATCTACCCCTGACATTGTGGATCAACATAATAAAATAGGAGGCATTACTTTCAGAGCAGCTCTCATCTGTCACAGATAAGGCCTAGACTACAAGGTTAGCCTCTTCACTTTCATTCCCTGCTACTGTGCAGAAGGAGCAAAAACATATGAGAACAGGATGGAATTATCCTTCCCAAGAGAACCACTCCTTCATCTACATCTTCTGTGCTCTGTAAGTCTTTGGACTTTCATGGCTTGCTCCGTTTTTGCTGCACCTCCATTAGCACTCAGTGCTGCTGAGAGACTGATGGTGCAAGAAATTAGGCCATCAGCAGGCAACAGCAAGAAGAACTGAAAAGCAGGAAAATAATAGGGGCCTCACAGAAGCAATTGAATGGTAAGGAAAAGGGAACTCAATACAGTGTTGAAGGATAAAGTAGTTGGGAACCAGTGATCCAAAAACAGCTAACTGATTCATATTTCTGAAAGAGGCATTAATTTACAAAGGAGAGTAAGCTTACTTCTTGTGTTTCCTTCCTTTAGAATCCTGATTAGATGCCACTCTGCTCTGATCAGAGTAGATTTCCTGTACCCATTTCTTCTCATGCATTTGTAGCATGACCTTGGTGTCTCTCCTGTATTAATCACAACAGCAGAGATACCTGAGTGTTTGAGCTCTAGTAGGCCATTTCAGTATTATGTCCATTTTAAACAGTTTTAATTTGATTTTTGTATAAATATCACATCATTGAATAGTTTCTTTCTATGTCAGATCCATTTAGCCATGCAGGGCAGTTTGCAATTAGCTCATATGCTGTTCTGGAGCTCTAAAAGCACAGCTGGCATCTGCAAACAACCTTTCTTTTTATACTTGCCTCTGCCCATTCTGTCAGCCAAAAATTTGGCTGTGCACACAGTCCTCATGTTCTCTTCGCCACCCTCTCCTCCCCTTCTCACTGAAGATCTGCTGGTCTGTGAAGGGGAGCTAGGGTTTTGCCTTCTTTGTTGCAAACCATGTAGCAGTGGCAGACAAAAAACGGCATTGTAGATGACTATATAAAAGCTCCTGTACTCTTCTCTGTGAACCCTTTTTCTATTACCCTTTTTTAAACAAGAACAGAACTCTATAGTCCCCCCCAAAAATGACTGTGCCTTGTGGATGCAATCAGACCCTAATTGAATATGCTTCAGTCATTTGTACCACATAATTCCTTTACTTTTAAGTATTACTTTTGGCATTGTTTTGAATTGTGCCACGATGCTAGTGACAGATCTTACTTCTGTTTTGGAAGGAAATAGTTTTATCGGAGAAGAAGCATCAGTTTTATGTACAAAATCATCTTCCTCCTGCTTTATTCTAAACACGTGTTGTAGTGTTCTGAATAGGCATTATTATGAACACATGTGGTCGTGTACCTACAAAAAGAAAGCTGGATGAGAGCTATTGTCCTTACTGTCCTTGTGTTGCTTGAAGAGATGATTGGCTATTGTTTTAGTGTAAGCTTGTGAAAGTTAAGAAAAGGAAGGGGTAATAAACCTGCTTGTAAATG
Organism: Oreortyx pictus; assembly: GCA_036925125.1. Lineage (NCBI taxonomy): Eukaryota > Metazoa > Chordata > Aves > Galliformes > Odontophoridae > Oreortyx > Oreortyx pictus. The sequence continues at coordinate 163,430,933 of JAUPFR010000001.1, forward strand.
CCATTGTTCCGCAAATGCCCCAAATATACAGGGGCATCCTAGAACACTAGTACAGTGACTGGTCTTCTGGATTTTAGTGTGGCCACTGATGCTCAAAATTAAACTTGACCTTAGCAGTTGGAGTAATGCTAAGAAGCACCATCTCCTGTTGGCTGCTGGCATTCATCTCTTTCTCACCCTGTGTGACTCCTGATAGTACTGAAAAATGCCTTCTGTGAAGCAGTGATGTAATTCAGTCTAATAAAAGAACAGCCCTTGAGAAAACAGCCACAAAGATTCCACATCACACAGAAGTAATGTATAACAGCTTCATCAGTCGTCATTTTAACTTTCATTTACACCACCCTCCACCCTACTGAAGCAACTGTGAGGAATTTAGGCTTTAAAAATAAGCTTGAATGTATTCTCCTACATTGCATCATTAAATCTGTCACTGAACTATTGTTAAAATCATGCTTTTTTTATTACGTCTTTTGAAAATACATGGCGTATAAAAGAATGAACAGTAAGCTAATAAATGGAATAAAGAAAATTCTACAAAAGAAAACAGAAGGACCATAAAAGGGAACTCAGTGCACCCCCTGAATTGGCGAGGCATCTAAGATATTGATCTCTTTCGAACAGTGTGGGCTGACCCTGTTCACTAGATGAAGCTGAAATGGAAAATTACATTACAGCTCCAGGATCATAAGGGCTGCCCAAGGCCATCTGCCACTCAGAAATTGCATATTCCTCTGCTGTCCTATTCTAGCTGTTTTACGTTACCTAGACAGGATCTTCACATTGTAAGAAAGGCATCAATCAGGAAAGCATCTTCTTAAGGATTTCTCTGAAAAAAAGTATCCTACATTTTGGTCACATCTAGTGTGTTCTTTAAAAAGATGCAAGAAGTATTTCATAAATTGAGTATATTTATACAAGTTATAAAAAACATACACTATACTGAATTCCTGCTTAGGAGTAAAACACACCACACCAAAATACTTCAGCCAAAAAGTCAAAGGTGAGGGCTCGTGCTTTGGGTTATCTTTACCATCCTGACCTGATTACATCACTGTTTTAAGAATGCTGTGTTATCAGATCATCTAGTAGTGCTTTTTGCAAAGCTAAGAGATAGCTCAGGTATAGATGTCTGATCTCATTTTGATCTGGATTAATGTCTTTCCAAGAATTATCCGGGAGTTGTCTTATTTGCTAGTTAAATAGAGGATTCTATCAAATCAAGTAAAAAGAATAGAACTGTGATAGCATGTTTGTCCTAAATGTAGACTATCTGCTCATCTAGATAAAAGATATAGTTACAACCATACCATTAAGGAAAACAGAAATGCATGGTATTAAATACATTGCCAGAGTTCCTTCCTTTTAGCACTGCAGACTGTCAGCAGTTTATCCCTTTGTGCGTCAGAAGGCCTTACATCTTTATAAACTGAAACCACATATACACATCCAATTATTTTTTCTCTCATCCTATTTATACCACTTAGATTCTTTGAAGTAAAAGGTCTGATCTTTTATTATATTGAGCATGAATATATCTCCTATATTTAGCACCCTGCAAAAAATTGTTTGCACAGGTGCATCCAAAAACACTCTGGCTTATAGCTATTGTTATCTATTCTGGCTTCCTCCTAAACTGCATGGCATTATGTTCTACAGCATAACTGGAATGTTCTCTGTCTCTCACTTAATTTAAAGTTAATTTGGGGAATTTCTTTGACATCATTTATATGTTAGTTCTTCCCACATATCCTGATTAGAGTCATAGTGGGTTTTTGTTTTGTTTTTTTTTTATGTTTTCTTTGTTTCGTTTTGTTTCTTGTTTCAGTTTGCTTACTCTCTGGAGCCAAGCATGTCATGTAATCCTTTACATGTGTCCATTCCAAATGCTAAATTACTATCAAATCAGAACAATGTCTGTGAATGCATAGGTTCATGACACTAAGGAACTGAACTTTAATGATTCACATCTCCTCAGCATATGGAAGGGAAATGGTGGCATCTCTGTCCTTCTTAAACAGAATTCAAAGCTCTCTTTCTCTCAAAGTCAATAGATATTTTTGGGCAAGTGTTTAGTGCCTGTTAGTCACAGGTAAAAAAGGAAAGTGACTATATCTGTGTGTTGTGTTCGTGTATGTGTATTTCTATATACAAATAAATTGCTTTTTCTAAATCTCTGCAAAATCAATTGAATTAAGTATCCTATATTGTATGGTTTCATAAAAAAGATCATCAAAAGAATTCATGGCTGTAGTTTCATTATGATACATATTAGTCAACATGGGGATAGTTAAACTTTCTAATAAACATTCTAAGTAATAATTCTCAAAAAGCAAAAATGTTCAATATACTTCTGTTCTATATATTGGGAGAAAAAAAAAAAAGAGAGAGAGGAAAAAAAGACAAATGCTATAGTTAAATTCCTGGATGTGGAAACACTAACAAAGATATTAAACTGCGGTACTGGAGCTGAAAAGTTCACACTTGCATCTACAGATATCTTGCATCGAAAAATCTGGAATCAAAGAGTTCTCTGGATTATTTCAACTGGTTTTTGATCATTCTTAGAAAGAATAGAGAAATTACAGAAGAATGGAAAACTACTTTTCATTACTTAAGAATAGTAAATAAGACAACCTGGGAAATATGAGCCTGCAGTAAAAGTAATATAACAGTGATAAACACCTCAGTTAATAAGGAGTTAAACAAGGATAATATAGGGAAAGGCGATTGACAAGAAGCATGGAAAATTATTCCCTTTTAGCAAAGTCTCAGTATAACACATTTTCTCTTGATAAGTGTTGGTTGTTTTTTATATTCAAACTAGACAATTATTTAGCATTGTTAATAGTTTTGATTTGAACATTCTAGGAATAAAAACTTACTGTAAACTCAAATTAGTTAGGTACTACCTAGCTGGCACATCTCAAATGAACGTGTAGAATGAAACTTCTGCCATTCTGAAGAAGATGGTCCAATCTTTAATTACTATAGACTGAAAACTTATAGAAAAAGAACTTAGAGTACCGATAAATAATGACAACAGTAGTAATTCTTTTCTGTTTTTTGGGGGATACTGAATGCAGACAAAGTATTTATTTATGTTCAGCTGTAGCCTGTGACAGATGAGATCACAAAATGGGACTGCAAGAGAAGATTTGAATTCTGAAATAGACTTAATGCCATGCTAATAAAGTTGAACCTGTGTCAATTGCATAAAAAAATGAAGTAAAAATGATTCATAGGTGTACAGAGCTATGTCAAGCAGTAAGTAAAGTCCTTCCATTGCTTCAGTCTGTAGCGTTGACACAATCCCCTAGTGATTCGGTGTCAGTTGCTGCCTACATGAAAAATAGTCTTACAGGAAGAAATACAGATTGATTTCTTAAGGTGATTAATAAATTAAAAGCAAAATCTACATTAAAGAACTCTAGAAGCTCTGTGTATTCAGTGTCATGAAAGGTTGTAGTATGTACTGATAGGTACAGAACTTTAAAATGAAAATTAGTCATTTGTTCTAAAAGAAATATAATTTGGACGAGACTTAATCACAGAAAGCCCTGCAGTCTGTATTACATAAATGGTCATGATTGCAGAGGTCCTTTGGATTTATAGTCTAGAAATTAATGAAAACATACAACTTGATCAAAATACCAAACAGAAGTCAATTTTTAGCACTACTGTCTAGAGAGACCTAGAAGGTGAATGTAGGGGCTAGATAGGGAGAAATTATTCATGTTATTGGATGTCAGTAAGGAAAGAAAAAAATATTGCGTAAAGAATCCTGTGTTTATCTTTTGTTTCCAATACTAAAAGAAGAAAAAATGGAAAAGAGCTGATTTTGTTACTCACCACTCTTGTATTCTGAGAAATGAGGAACAGAGACTGCAGATACTCTTCTCAGACTGAATGGTAACAGATTAACTTGGCCCAGAAAGACAGTGCTCCTTTGTAGGATGTATTTAAATTGCCATTTTTGTAAGACATCGACAAAGTATAGCACTGAAGCCAGATTCCATAGTTATTACATATTAAACTTTTATTGTACCCTGAAATTAGGATTTTTGAAACCTTCTTCCTGTATTTTATGTGCACTGAGTTTTTTAAAGCTTTATATAAATGCACCTCCAGAATAATTGAAAAAATATTCACCTGTTATTACAGAAATGTATTGTTATAACATCATTTTAAAGAAGGAGATACCAAATGTGGGAGAAATTGAATCACTTCTGCTAATGTTCAGGAGGAAGTCAATGACAAAATATTGGAGTAAATAGCAGTGCATGTGATGCTGATGTGAACTATTTCAGTTGGCTAAAAGTCCTATCAAACTGGCCAGTGCAACAAAGAAACTATGGCTCATCCTCTTCAGAGCTTTGGCTATTTTCTTTCTTTCCTCATGGCTAGACAGAACTGCAAGGCATTTGTTTCTTTACTCAGACCAAAAATACATGCACTGCTTATGGACCTGATCCTTTTTACATTTCTACTTTCAAAAGGAATCAGGCCAATTTAGGTTACACTACGTGTAGATAAATGTTCCAAGACAAATGACTTTATATATGGCCTCTGATTTAGTGGAAGCAGTCCTTTCTAAATATTGCAATTGAAACCTACCTACAAGTTGATAATTTCCTGTGAACACAAATAACAGTGTCCTAAAACTCTAGTGCTAATACTGGATTAAATTGGTTTTATATATTAGACTCAAAATTTATTTTGCAGTTGCTGTGTCACCCATCTAGGCTTCTCATCTCTTTTAAGGAATGTATGCTGAATGACATAGTAAGGCCTGTTTGTTAAGCAGTTGAGATGTTATCATGCTCCAGAAAAAAATGTTTCTTTTTTTCTTAGGATAAATGTTTCAGTATTAAAGGAAAGCACTACAAATAGGCCTAAATAGAGGATTTAAAAATGTAAGAAAATCTAAAAATATTTCTGTTATGTAAATATCTGTTATGTAAATGTTGATAAGCACTTTAGATTTGAAGACTGAAAAAGTTGTTTGCAGTGTTGATGGGAAACTGTGATAGGACTATTAAAATAATACTTGATTTTGCATACTATTTCACTGCTGTTTCACTTTAAAAATTATTTTCATAGTTGTAATTGAAGTAGCCATTGTAACATTACTAATAATGGCAGGAGACACAGCAGGGACGTAGAAGCTAAAAATTGTGGAAGTTTTTCTCCAGACAGTAAATCTTCTTGTATGCAGCTTCCTGACAGTTTTAATGACAGATCCCTGGCGTCAGCTGCAGCACTATCTTCTCTTACTGTACCTGTCAGCAGGAAGTGAGTCGTTCCAAAATTTACTAACAGCAGCAAGATCAACACGACACCATAATGAAACTTGGGAGAATATTAGAGCAATACATCAGACCAGAATCCATCATTAGTGATGTGGATCTCAATGGTAAATGTTTTTTAGTTCTCGCCGCAGAGAATGCAGCAGGGTGCTTTGTTCCACTAAAGAGTGCTCATGGAACATTGCAATCCTTTGATAACCTGCGCAGGCATGGTTAGAACGGCCAGTGAATAAAGCATACTGATTAAATAATTCAAAGTACAGTAGAGGGAAATGATGTGTAATCCCTGTTCCTGTAATAATCCTGCTTGAGATCAGGTAAGGTAGAGCACAGCAGTGGATGGAAACAATTAATGGCTGAAGGCCTGCAGTTAGGAGGCGCAGAGCTCCTCTTGAAGTTCTCAATGGAGCTAAGAGCAGTAGGTGTCTCTCAGGAGTAGGCTTTCAATTGCCAAATGTAGACAGATAGCATTTTTGTTCGGGGATTTTATATTAGGCTGCACTGCATTCTATACATAGCTGTTACTTTATATGGTTTCTTCTTGGAAGGGGATATTCACACCATCTAACTTTTGGCATCTAACTTACGGGCCTAAATTAGGACTGAAGGTTTCCTACTTAGCTGCTCTCAAACAGGCAATTTAGAGCCAGTTGGCCCTAAATATCTGAAGTTTGGTAAAGACGACAGGGAACTCAAGTAAACTATAGTACAGGATCTCTATAGTGTTGCAGACATTATATAAAAAATCTGTACCTGGATGTACACACAAATCTTCATCGAGGCCCAATATCGCAAATAGAGTCAAATACCAGAGACAGCTCACTTCACTAAAGGTGGGTTGGTGGAAATGCATGTCTGTAAGATATGTTTTATATAAACATGATGTATATGTCATATATAAGGTTTTCAGCACTCACTGCTCAATTTCAAACTCCCACTTTTTATTACAGAAAATGAGGTTAAAATCAGTTGGTAACATTCACATTCCTTTTAGCGATTTTTCTATTATTTAAGGCTGCTCCTCATCTTTTGTAATGTTTCTTTCTGTGCTTGGCTTTTAAATAATCTTCTGCATGCTGTTAAACAACCTGCACTGAGGTCAATAAGAGCTGCCAAAGGTGCAGTTTCCCTGAAAATCAGTCCGCTTTTATCTAACACTTCAATTTATGAGGGGTCAAATTATAGGTTGTTGAAGGCATTGACAGCAGTGATGGTGACCCTGTGGCATGCATGACAGAATTAGCAGCTGGGGTTGTTGCTATCAGTGGAGAAACAAAGTCCCAGGGGTTTCCTGGGAAGTGCTTCTTCTCCTGCCTGCCAGGTGGCACAGGGCTGGGGCAGGCTCTAGGGAACAGCAGCAAGGGGATGGGAGGGAATTCAGAGACCCCAGTAGAGAAGATAGTGGCATGTAAACCCTATAAACTATGAATTTGAGTCAAATGTTACATTAATATTAAGGTTGCAAAAGTACTTTTTGTTCTTATTTCAGCTTCCAGACACAGAAAGAAGAGGAAAGGGTTTGGTATGTCTAATCTGTAGTTGCTAAGGAACATTCCAGGTAAAACTGGGAGATGCTTAGTGTGTTTAAGTGGGTTGGGTCTCATCTTTGTTATCTCACATTTCTAAATACAGGCAGGACTACAACTATGAGGTTTTATGCCTACATTGATTCATGGAATGATTTAGATTAGAAGAGATCTGTGGGCCTATCTCCCCCAACCCCTGTCCAATCAGGGTCAACCAGGTTCTAAGGCCCACATCCAGATGGCTTTTAAAGATCTCCAAGGAGGAGACTCCACAGCCTCTGGGCAGCGAGTGCCAGTGCTTCATCAGCTGCACAGCACAGAAGTGCTTCCTGGTGTTCAGAAGGAACGTTGTGAGTTTGCTTGTGCCTGCTGCCTCTTATCCTGGCACCACTGAAAAGAGCCTGGTTCTGTACTCTTTGCATCCTGCTGTCAGGTATTTCCGCACTTAGAGAAGGTGCCCCCTGAGCTCTTTCCCAGGCCAAACAGCCCCATCTGTCTAAGCCTTTCATCACAACGGAGAGTCCAGTGATCTCCACACCCTTCTGGCTTCTTCACAGGACCTGTTTCAGTAACTCCACATCTCTCTTTTAACAGTGAGCCTAGAACTGGATGCAGGTCTTCAGCTATGGTCTCACCAGTGGTGAGTAGAGACTCACAAGTATGCTGTGATTACAAAAATCTGAACGATTATGAAGATGTCCAGTATTTATAGAATGCAACATAAATCAAACAAACACAGAAATAATTTGAACTAAGGTAATAATTGCAATCTAAATTGTTCTGTTACATAAGGCTTGTGTATTTGACTTTCTGAGGAGAATAGTATTGTTGTGAGGCAGCTTGTTTCTTTTGTCTTGCATTTCTCAGGTTTAAAAAACTTGTAAAAGTGCAGTTAAAAAAAGATCTTTTGATGTAGAATCATACTGGCACACTTACAAATTATCCCGAAGACTTTGAAGACTAAGACCAGTCCCCTGCTATTCTAGCTCAGAGAAGGAAAAAATTGTAATTTTCTGAGGGATTAGCTGTTAGCATGAAAGGAGACACATGTGGGTTTCAGAGGTGTTTCCTGGCTGCATGGACACGATGGCATTTGGATTTCTTGTTTCTTTAATAGATAAAGAGAATCTTGCCTAGTGTGAATTTCACTGCATCAGCTCCCTTATACTAAAGACCCTGCATTCCCTTCCCCTGCATACCTCTGTCACAGGCTTCTGAAGCTGCTCATCCCAGGTATTTTCTCTCCTGGGCTATTCATCTTATTGCAGTGTTCAAACAATCAGCTGCTGAACCCATAGTGCTTCCCTTTACAGTTTTGTTCTCCCTCATGTGCTACGAAACTACTTCTCCCTAGTTCCTCTCTTTACTCCACAGTGCTTATAAATAGACCTAAAACAAACTCTCCTCTTTTCTTTCTATCTCCTCCCAGTAACTTTAACTACGAAGTAAAAATCCAGCATGAAAACTTGGCCTCTACTGTAGTAGTTACACTGAAAGTATTCAGTTTTCTCTTCGATTACAGTATCAATAACTTAACTGACTGTGGCTTTCAGAAATATATTAACTTCCCATATTGCAATATATAAATCTGAATTCAAATATAAACATTTCTTAATTGTTTCTATATTTCATTAATTTCAGCTCAAATAGGAAAAGGTGTTGTGATTTTCTGTTTTCCATCTTGAATTATTAGATGCCTACATTTCAAAAGTGTGTTTCTCCTGATAAATCCTATTTGGCTTGCAATGGCTTCTTTGGAGACTCTGGAAAAGTTTTAATTTAGTAGGTCAAGCTGCACTGGGTAAGGAATTGAGTCTTTCAATGCAGTTGAAGTAACAAATAATAAGAGCAAGCAGAGTGTTACTTGGATCGTTTTCATATGTTGTAGCAGTCTCAACCTGTGATGGAATAAAGCACATTGGCATAAAAGCAAACACATCGACTTCAGTTTTCCTTGTAATCACAGAAACACAGGAGGCATTAAAAAAAAAAAAGGGAAAAATATGCTTCCAATCTTGTTAAAGAACATTAGAACACTAGAAAGCTCTGTTGCCGTTGTACCAGAAACATGTATTCATAAATGTAGCTGTAAAACTTTCTCATTTTAAAACTATATTATGATACAATCAAATAAAAATATCTAGAGCATCTGGAAAACCTATGTGCCAACTGCAGTAAACAAAACCATTTAAATTCCAACAGGCAGTTACAAAAACTACTTGTCAATTTATGAATAATTTCACTTTCTAGAGGCAGACCATGACATACATTAAATAGAAAATGAAACTGGGGTATACCGCATGTTTTGAAAGTGACATTTTACATCTCAGCACACAACCTCATGGGGAATACTGTGTGATACAAGGAATTTAAGTTGCACTGAGCCTTCATTGTTTTCTTTCTTGGTTTTGTAGATACTGACTTGTTTTTCAAAGAGGGCACATTAATTTTCTGTTTGCTTTTACTGTTCAGTCACAGATGTTCTTTCTGGGTACGTTTTTCTCCTAAAATGCTAAAACTTTTGTCAATTTGGCTGTCTCAAAGACAATTTTGCTTAATCAGAGCAAAGAGAGTCAATGTCACAATGAGATTTACTATGAAGCAGTCCCACTTTAATTGCTTCAAAGATGCTTCGGAATGTTAAAGCAGGAACCACTATAAAATGCTGAAACAGGCGGATCCTACTGAAATGCGTCCCATGATATTGACTTGTACAAGCTCTCATTAGTTTCAAGATACTTGAATAAGCATTGTTACAGTATTTAGTATTTGATAGGTTTACGTGATCCTCTGGCTTTTCAAATTTGGATGAAAAAGAATCCTGTCTTTGATACATAATAAGGCAAGAATTTCATTTTTGGACTTTTGGGTGGAAGTGAACCTTTGGATCTTCGTGGATGATGGCAAATCATATATTGGTAGGAAAAATATTCTGCCTAGAAACTTCTGTAATCAGTTTCTTGCAATTAAGGTCTAATAACTGCAGTGCAAAAACATGTACGTTTTCATATTACATTGAATACACTGGTGCAAGGATGGTCCATATCAGTTAATAAAATTGGTGCAGTAATTTAATTTTTCTTCTTCATTTCCTAAGAACAGTCATAGAATCATAGAATTTCCCATGTTGGAAGGGAATGAGGATTAGTCGGTCCAACTTCTGACTCTACACAGGACCACCCAAGAATCAAATCATATTTCTGAGACTATTGTTCAAATGCATGAGTTCCAGAGTTCTGGTTTCTGTACTGGCAGTATAGTGATCTAGTGATTACCAAGAGAAGAATTACTGTAAAGTGTTCAGCTCTACTTTTAAATACATTAAGAATTTATACGGCCCTAATTTTTCTCTTTCAAGTTGATTTCCAAGGAGAGGCTTCCCACGCAATAGCTATTATGTAAATAATCTCTTTGGTTAGTCACCGCCTGACTTTCTGTCTTGGCAGGGACAGTGCTGTAGCATTGTCTAGAACCTTCCTTCTTCCTTCTCTCTCTGCATCACTTTGTACAATTTTTACCATAAAAAATTACACTGAGAAAAAATACACTAAAAAATTACCAGAGAGTATAAAGCAGGAGGTTGATTGATTGTTCTTAGTTTCTTTACATTTGTTGTTATTTTTTGCATTACTTTTTTTCTTTTCATTTCTTTTTCCCTATTACAGAACAGAATATCTGAACGAAGAAGAAGGTAGATTAAATATTAACATGTTCCCCACCTCAGTAAGGCACACAGCAAGTCTTTGCTGGCCAGAGAGTGTGATGACAGGTGTGGAAAGGGTCAGCTTCCATTGCTGATCCTTAGTGCTGCTGATTTGTCATCTTCAAGGGCCCTATTTTTCTCTTGTAATTTTATTCCTTCTCATGTTAGTGTTTTTTTTCTTGGAATCATTGAGATGAAAACTATCCCTGTGTCAACAATCTTACCTCTGCTTGTCATTTTAGCCCTCCTTTCTAGCTCAGTACTTTTTCACAGCTCTTCCTCGCAACTTAGCATTTTGCTAAGAAGTTTGAGCCAAGATTATACAAAAATCATATCAAAAGCAGAATGAATCGCTGACAGCTCTGAGAGAGCTCCTGGGAGACAGGTTACATGCCAGTGACACAGGGAGGCTGGCAACATTTAGTAAGGATAGCTTCTATGTTTTCAAGTAGAAAGGATGACATTCTATTAATACTTAGCTGTACTATAGTCAGACTTGGGAGATATTTAAATGGCCAGAGCCTCACCTTTGTCATAGCTGAACTTTAGAATGAAATGCTAAATAGAGGAAGAAAAAATAATCTTTCAGCTTCACCTCAGAACACTGACTTCATTGCTCCGTGCATTTCAGAGTCTTTCTCAGAAAATCACCCCAAAGAACTTACCTATCACACATTCAAGACTCCTCTGCCTAGGAGATTGTAGGACCATCTGCTCAGATTTAGACAACAAAGTAGTTAAAATGCTGGCATCCTTCCTTCTATGCTTGCATGACTGTTGCCACCAGAGGAGGTGAATAAGAGATAGCACATCCACGTGTGTGAGGTGCAGGAGGAATGCTGAACACCAACAACATGCTAATGTGTAGGAGAATGTGTAGATGGAGAAAAATTGTAAGATTTAGTTAGCGTAGCAGAATATAGAGTGAGAAGCAAATGAAAATACTCTATCAAAAAATGAAAGAAAAGTAATATGAATTCCATAGGGAAAATGAGAAACTGGAAAAATTCAATAGGTCAAAAGAAAAGGGACGGCATACCCAAAGGGCCAAGACTTCTCCTGAGAGGGCCCAGAGGGATGAGATGCATTCACCCAGAAGAACTGAGATATTGAAAGAGAGTAGAACACATATCCTGCCTAGAAATTACATGAAAAGTGGAAAGAAATAAAATGTTTTAGTGCAAAATACTACTTATTATATTATCACTAATACGCCAAAGGTAGGCTTTTCTTGTGCAGCGCAAGTCAAGATAAGGAAAGGTAGCTCATGATGCGTGTGTAGAAACACACACACAGGTATCAGTGAATTAAAACATCAGACTATGTACAGCAAGTAAAATTAATGTCAGGCAGGCTGGATGCTATCTGTCACAGTCAGTTTTCTATGAGATGACTGGAAATAAAAGCAGCTTTCTGGGTGAAAGCATCTATTTAAATTTTTAAAAATGTATTTCTCCGTTATTATAGTCATCACTGCATGTTAGATTTTTTTGTATTTAGGCAATAGAAATTCACCAGCATTAAAAAATATTTATGGAATAACAACAAAGGGTTCTGTTTTACTCTTAAAACTGATCTATCATGTTTGATTCATCATTGATTCCCAGAGAAACAAAAAGCTAAAATAACAACATTTGCTCTAGATAAGCTCCTCAACTTTTATGCTAAATAAATAAATAAATAAACTCCAGAAATCTCTTGTGAACTAACATATCCATTCTTCCAAAAATTTACCAGTCCTTTAGACAAATTTCTTTATTGTTCCTGACTCAAACTGTATCATCTGAATAAGACTACCTTGCTGCAATGGTTCCCCCCCCCCCCAAAAAAAAAAAAAAAAAAAGTCTAATTCATTATCAAGGCAGTGCTTCGATTAGAAGTTTCATATTGATAAGGTCACATGATACATAATTTTTGAGGCCACTTTAGGTTTCATTCTGTGCTATGAATTTCAGTAGGAATTGTGCACAGAATTTCAGAGTTAGAACAGTTATAATGGAATTGCTGTGTGGAGATGATTGTGTATTTTTACATTAAATATCACTTAATCTATAAACCACACATATTAGAGTTTCCTGGTTCTTTGCCATCAGCAGAAGTTTAAATTATAGTTTTTGGCTTACACTTTCAGTGAAGCATCAATATATAACATGTTATTTCTTCCTATATAGTAAACACAGATGACCCCACTGAGTACATCCTAATGCAGATGCTGTGGAGATTTTGATCTTAATTTGCATGCTTTCATTAAACAGTTAGCATAAATTTCACCTAAAACCTGCTCATATCTTATCGTTTCTGTTTAATAACTCTATAATCTGACTAATCTAATTTATATAGGAGCATATTATTTATTATATAGATATAACATTTATATGTTATGTAAGAATAATATTTTCCTGAAACAACCCCTGGGGTTATGACTACCTGAAAGATCAGAAGAGTATTGCAAAGTCTAGGTGGCATACATGAAGAAAAGTGCTTTTTAAGCAGTATGCAGAAATTCTGCTGTAGATAATCAGTTGATTTCTGTATAGTAACATTGTCATAAAAGCACATTTTATTATTTATGTTCTATGAGTCTTCCCTATGATATTCTACTTTTTTTCTGTATGAGGAACCATTGTCTACAAGAATAAAAATAAAAAAATAAAAAACATTCCTCTTATTTTACCGAAACTTTAATTTAATTTAGATGTGACTGTCAGCAATGCTTTGTGCTGTCATTTCTTTATTAGTTATTAGAACTTTGAAGAATGTAAGCATCAGTTCAGAAAGTAAATCTTTTGTTAAGCAGTTGGTCAAAGTGAGAAATTTAAGTTAGAAAAGTGCTGTAATTATAGTCTGTGTTATATTTTTACAGTGAATTCCACAGACCTACTGAAAGTTCAGGATATTCTGCAGTGATAGTTCAAATGTCTTTAACATTAAAGAAGCACAAATTATGGTATTGTGTAGTTACAAAAAGAGAAGATATAAGTCCAATATAATTTCTGTGTTGTGTTTGGAATAAATGCACAATATTTTCAAGGAGATTTTGAAAGATACCATTGTAGAACATTCCATTGTAGGACTCATTATGTTTCAGGTTCTTGATTGTCCGGAAAGGTAGAAAATTTAAGGATATGAATAAAATTTTTCATATGTGTATGTATAATTTTAAAGTTTTAATAAATCTTATTTTTATAATTTTTAAGTCTAAAATTTAGCAATGAAGTTCAGATCAGATCATTGTAACACAGAAAAAAAAAATGCACAGAAATTACAGCATAGAAAGTGGTTGATGTGATACTTGGTATTATCATGGCACAGAAACACACAAGGAAAGGAGCATATTAGCACATGGCAGTATTCGCTAAAATCATAAATATAAAAAATACACACATAAATGGAAGAAAATGAAAAAAAAATCATCTTTAGCAAATGCAACAAGATAAGGAAACCCCAAGATGTTTAACAACAAATATGATTAACAGGATCAGAAATATTAAAAAAGTAAATTTGAATTTAGTCTTCTTGAATACAGACCAATAACATGAAAAATAAGTCACAGCAATTCAGTGCTTATGTTTAAGTGACTTCCATGACAGTTCTATATACCAGAGATCATTTTGGTTAGTGAGATCAAGATCTTTTCTGATGAGGTCTGGAAGACGTCTACTCTAAAAACTAGCAACTTTTTTATTTACGTATGGCAACTTCATGCTGACTACTAGAAAATTCCCGTTGTTCTTGGCTCAAGATTTTGGAATAAGTTAGGATGTGAAAGGATAGGATAGGCAGAAATAAACTTGAAGTCCTTAAAGATGATTGTTGGGTTCTGGCTTAAGTTTAGGAATAATAATACATTTTGTCATTGATATATTATTTCTTGATGTTCAACTAGTTATTAATGTTTATGCTGTTATGGATACACTAGTTTCATTTGATACTCTGGGTCCTAAAAATGGTGTAGGCATCTGAGAGAATGCAATGTCCGTTTGTTTATTTCATTCTTTATTCTCAGACTACATGAAATTACTGTTGAGGAATTGCTTCACACTAAAGGTTCCCATAGGATGTTTAAGATTTAAGCTACTGTCACATTTTTTTAATCTATGGGATATATCAGGTTGCTAAGATTTAGTGAAGAGCCGTAAGTTGAAATGTGAGCAGAATCTTGATGATGCCCAGTTTTACATCTCTCTCTTTTGTATTAAATATTCTGCTGACATCAGTCAGTTCACTGATGAAAGCAAATAGCCTTTGTATGTCTGAAGGAAATAGTGAGGAGAAGATGGTGGCACGTGGAAATATAACACAGTCTAAATCACTCTTCTGAATGTTGCCAGATATTTGGGCAACAACAAAAACTGCTATTTCATTCAGATTCATACACTCTGAGAAAATCTAACAGTAACTCTCATAAATAGGAAGGAGCAAATAGAGTGACCAAATGCTGGCTTTGACCACTGAAGTAGTAAATAATCTAATAAAAACAAACAAAAAGCACACAAAACAACAAACAAATATTAAAAATAAATAAAAAATGCACAACAATCATCTTCATAATACAAAGAGATTGAAATCTTCACCTGAATTCAAACAAAGGTTTCTTTCATACAGACAGGATTACTGTTCATCATGAAATCCTAAAATAGCAAATAGGTTGAGAGAATCTGAGACAATAATTCTGAAGGTATTGTTCCCTTACAACTTTCATGAATCATGTAAGCAATTTTCCCCATAAGGAAACTCATCTAAGGAATTGCCAGCTCTGTTCCAGGGAGGGTAAGCACATTTGCATGAAATAATCAGTTAAATGTAAGTAGCTTATTAGGATGTGGCCACATATACAGCAGTAGACTAACAAGGACTGGTAGTAAGTTCTGAAAGCCCACAGATGATGACTACAGATATAAAAGTTGTGATCCTTAATATTCCTTCTCCAGAACTAAAATTGCTTAATCAAGGTACTTGTTTCAAGTCCCTTAAGAATATCTGCACTAAATCCATGCTACTTTGTAAAAAAAAAAAAAAAAAAAAAGCACAAAATAAACTTTAAAATTATATAGGCAGATTTAGACTCATTTCTGAAGAAGTAAATGGCCACATTCTTGGAGTACTGAACCACAGCACTCTGATTTAGTTCATTACTGGAAAAAATGACTGGAGTCAAATCCTGACCAACGAAAGCTGTTAAGCAATTTCTTCCTGCTTCATTCTGCAGTTCAGTTTTACCATAAAATCATAGCCACCACTTGCCAACACATTACACCCTGTCATAACTCCACACAGCATGAGAGAACAGCAATTTCCAGCAATGGGCCATCATCGGCTGCACTCCGCCAAGCACACTCTACTGTAGTGTGTCCCTGGCTGGCTGCCAAGGCACTTCAGCGCTCCACAACACTCCGTGTCCAGCTCATAACTCAGAGCACTAGTACCAGGATGCCATAGTGGACATCACTGTGTGAAGAAGGATTTAGCACAGCTGTAGAACCATGCAGCTGACGCTCTCATTGTGATACATCACCGTATAAAACCAGTAATATCCGCAAGAGGAGAAATGTAATTGGCTAGGCAGATGAGGACATAGCCAGCTAGCTTGCATCATTCTACAAACCTCTGTGCCGCATTAACATATCAGATTTCAAAGTAGCTTTTGGGAGCTGAAAAGCTAATGCAACATTTCATATGTAAAACCACTATAAAATGCTAGGCCTTAAACCCATGTAGCACTATTGAGTTCACTGAGTACAGTTAATGCTGATCAGGTGTGCTTAATTTCAGCAAAATGTTCTTTTTCATGTTATGCAGCACTCCACATGAGCTGCAGTGTCAGGCAGTCTGGGAGGAGACGAAATGCATAATGCACTGTGAAGTCTGCCTAGACTCTCACTTTAACCCGATGATCTGATGAACTCAAAATAGCAGGCCCATATAAAAAAAAAAACAAAAGACGAAGAGAAAAACAACATCATTTTTAATTTCACTCTGTGTGAAGAATGAAGGAGGATGTTGTGAGGTAAGGAAAACTGAATGTTAGCAAGTGTATTGGCTAGAGTAGCTTAACTAACTCACCTTGCAGATTGAACACCTCCACTTCTCTTTGGCATCAGGCTGGGTTTCACAGTCTGTTAAATTCATCACACTTGACTTTTGAGGGATGGTTTCAGTTTTTACTTTAGTCGTCAAATTTTCTAAAAGAAGGTGGATTCTTCCACTTTTCCGTGAGCAGAGGCAAAGCCTTCATAAACCCAGTCTGCTCAAGTTTTAGGTTAGAAGGCAATGTCTGTTTCACGCGTCAGTTTGTGTCTGAGTATTCATGGATGGAAGCAGAGACAGGGGAAAACAGAAGGGAAGAAAAAGGGAAAAGTGGAAGGATACTATGATTATTGAAGTCCTGCAAGGATTGTGGAGAAGCAGAGGAAGACTGTGATGTTGTTAGCCGAAATCAAAGAAGGGGAACAAAAAGAGATGTGCCTCTCTTGTTATGAGAGAAGTGTGCAGGCATACACGTATTTATTATATCCTTTGACACACAAAGCACCTCACTGAATGGAATGAAAGAGGAAGAAGTAGGCAACTTGCATACTCACTGTAGACCCTTCAGGTTGTCTCTCCTTGGCTCAGAGAAGGATTGTAGCAGCCTCCTACAAACTGGAGTTAATTAAGAGACATGAAATGCTAATGATGTCATCTATCTGGACTTCGGTAAGGCTTTTGACACAGTATCCCACAACATCCTTCTCTCAAAATTTGGAAAGATATAGATTTGATGAGTGGGCTGTTCAATGGACAAAGTACAGACTGCAGAAGCGAATCCAGAGAGTGGTGGTCAATGTCTCCATGTCTGGATGGAGATCAGTGATGAATGGTGTCTCACAGAGGTCTTCATCAGTGACACTGACAGTGGGATCAAGTGTACCCTCAGCAAGTTTGCTGATGACACCAAGCTGTGGGGTGCAATTGACATACCAGAATGGGATGCCATCCAGAGGGACCTAGAAAGGCTTGAGGAGAGCGCTTGGGTGAACCTCGTGAGGTTCAACAAATCCAAAGGAAAGATGTTGCACATGAGTCAAGGCAATCCTCACTAGCAATACAAGATGGGGGATGAAAAAATTGAGAGCAGCCCTGACAAAAAAAGACCCGGTGGTACTGGTGGATTGATAGCTGGACATGAGACATCAGTGTGACCTCATAGCCCAGAAAGCTAAGCATATCCTGGGCTGCATCAAAAGAAGTATGACCAGCAGGTCGAGGGAGAGGATCCTGCCCCTTTACTCTGTGCTGGCAAGTCATCGCCTGGAGTACTGCATCCGGATGTGGAGCCCTCTGTACAGGAGAAGCATGGACCTGTTGAAGCAAGTCCAGAGGAGGACCACAAGAATGATCCAAGGGATAGAACACCTCTCTCTACAAAGACAGGCTTGGCTTAAAGAGCTGGAGATGTTCAGCATGAAGAAAAGAAGGCTGCGAGGTGACATGATAGTGACCTTTCAATATCTAAATGGGAGCTACAGGAAAATAGGAGACAAACTCTTCAGCAGGGTCTGTGGTGATAGAGCAAGGGGAAATAGCTTCAAGCTCAAAAAGGTTAGATTCAGGCTGGATATAAGTAGAAAGTGTTTTACAGTGAGGGTGATGAGTCGCTGGAACAGGTTAATTAGAGATGTGGCTGATGCCCCATCCCTTTTAAGGCAACACTTGATCAAGCCCTGGGCAATCTGATTTAGCTATGCATGTCCCTGTTCATTGCAGGGAAGTTGGACTAGATGAACTTTAAAGGTCCCTTCCAACTCTAAGGATCTTATGAATTACAGGTTACTCCCAGGTTAGTCATAGTATATTGTTGTCTTCAGGAAACCGTATGCATAACCTTCTGTATTTTTTCTTATAAATGAAAGACAGTTCTTCCCTTTGTCAGAAGATTGATATATCATGATCTCCAACTGCTACAAATATGATCAAAAGCTAAAATATTTTTTTTTGATGGACAGTATTTTCATGTACTGACCCACAGAAAGGTTTACATTATAAAGCTGTGAGAGTATTCAGGAGCCAGGTGGTCTATAGAGGAGTAAAAATCACACTTACTTATTAAGTGTGCAGCAAAAAGAAAAAAAAGACTGGGATATTTAAAAGGGATACTTGTCTCAAAGCCTCACCTGGTGTCTCATTTGAGATCAGTTTAGGGAACTTAGTCTTTTACAGATAAAGAAATTTTTATTATTTATTATTTTATAATCATGTACTTTAACTAACATATATGTTGAAAGTATTTTGATTTTAGTTAGGGCACTAATTGAGTGTCCCAAGAGTGTCAGCAATAGTGTCATTTACAAATGAAGAAAATGTTCAACTAAAAATTCTGAATGGTATCTTAAAATAGTTATTTCTAAAACTCCCAAAATATTATTTCCCTTCTCTACTTCTTCCTGATATTCTCAAAATTTAACATTTATAACGTATAACCCCATACTCCAAACTGCAAATAAATGTATATAATGTTAGAATTTTGCGCCTTGTCTCAGGTAGGAACTTAGAATAAATGGAGTAATTATGGTTGTCTCGTTCTATTTTGTAAGTAGTTAAACAGTTAAGAAAAATGATGTTCAGTGTTGAAGTGTAAAGGGATTAGGAGATCAATCATCCAGTAAATGATTGAAGGTGAAACAACTTAGCCAGACTCTGCAGTACAGCACTTTAAGTTCTGAAGCTGTTAAAATAAATAAATTAAAAGAATAAAATAAATCAATAAAGCAATAAACAATGTCTCTTCTGTTGTTGCTGCAGCTTTCAAATAGTATTTAAGCAGCCAGAATAACAGCAAGACATTATATCCTCTCAATGGTCAAGAAAATTACTTTTTTTAATAAGATCACAGTTAGGATAACTTCTGTAGATGTTTTTTCTGAGTAGAAAGGTAGAATGCAAAGGAAGGGATATGAAGGATGGGAACTAAATATTGTATCTGGATAGCAGTTAGTTGTCAGTTTCACCATACTGGTCCTGGGATGTGGAAATCATTTCTATATTCTGTCAAGTGGCAGGGAAGTCATGCTGATAGATGGGGAATTGACAGTTGTCACTGAACAGATGAGTGTGGAAAAACTGTGAACATTCCAGTTCATTTAAGTTTTTACTGTCAAGCTGAAGTGTAAAAGATATTGATTACAAGAGTCATTGAACATTGGAATCTCCTGCCTCCTTCGGTGAAGGCAGAGGCACCTTTGTGCAAGTAAAGTCTTTGTCAAGGAGTGGATATAACAAAAAGAAAATAAAATTTACAATAAATTTGAGTTGAAGTTTTATTAACCCTGCTTTAGCCTCTCAGAGACGTGCTTTGATTGATGTGCAGCTTTATGACAGTCCCTGTCATATGTATGTAAAGTTTCAGAAACAGAACACAGGAAATGCAATGAGTTGTCCTTAAGACTACTGGAGAGAAGATTTGATTTTCAAAAATGTTAATAACTGTTAAATATTATGTTAGATTAAGAGTACTAGGAGAATTTAAATTGCTTCCGTCAAATTAAGTCAGTAATGGTGACCGTGCACTTCTGTAAAAAATATGGAACACAGAAGTGTCTGAAAATAGCCATATAAGTTTTACACAGTATTAACAGAAATAAATTCTTAGAATAGAAATAGAACCGATAGGCATTTTCTTAATGTTTGTAATGTTAAGATGTAAAGTAAAACAATAAAAATATGAATAATAATCATTATATACCCAGCATGTTGATTGATTTCAACAAGTGCACAGTTCTTGTTTGAATAGATCTTCCACTGTAAGTGCTGCATGGATTTTTCTCAAGAAACTGCTATTCAATATTGTGATACATGAGCAGAGAAAATTAGAAGGGGAAAGGTGGAATAGGATGATGTTTACATATTAAACTAGTCAAAATCCTCTATTTTAAACTAGTCAATAAATCTGCAGCTTAATGTTAAGAGGTGCACAACAATTAATTTACAAGCACTGAGAGGAAACTAAAAATGAAGACACAGATTGGGCAAAGTGATATCAAGAGAAATTCCCCATCCACTCCCCTCCCCCCCCCATATTCTAATAACTACTGCTTAATGTGTGATGGGTTCTAAATTAGCTATTGCCACTTAGAAAAGAGTGATCTTCAATAGTTTTCTAAAAAAGAGGCTCAGAGATTGGAAATCACTAAAACTACAGTGAGACAAGAGCTGTTTGCTTAGAAATAATTTGAGAATAAACTATGTAACATCAAATACACCTGTAATACATCATCTTGAATACTGCAAGCAGCTGTATAGATCAAAAAGATTCCCATATAGAAAGTAAATCTATTATTTCACATGATACAATTAGTACATTTCAAAAAAATAGCTGAGTAGCTTGTCCTTCTATTCTGAGCTGGACACTGAAAGGTGCTGGAGAAGTTCTGGGATCTGCCACTGTGTAGTGGAAAGAAAAAATATAGAAGAGTTCAAAAGATAATGATAAAAACAAGGAACTTTGAATTTGCAAATAATGGATTGAAGTTCTTCATCTTGGAAGAGAGACACTGTAGCTTTCTTCAAAATTATTAATAGCAAGAAGGTAAAGCAGAATGATTTTTCTAACTCTTTCAGCAGAGGAACTCAGGTTCATCTGAATTAAATTCTCAGGCAACAATTCTAAACTGATTAAAAAAAAAAAAAAAAGTACTGCTTTCATCCAATATGTAATTTAAGCTCTGTGATCAGGAGATTGGTCACATAGGTGACCTGACAAAATAAGTAAACTCATTACGAATATGTGCTAGGTTAGGCATTAAACACTGTGATTCAGGTGCAGTCTGTGGCTCAGGCCTTTCCTAAACTACTTGCTGATGGAAACTGGGAGGATACACTAGAAGGAAGTACACCCTATTTGTAAGCTATTCTTACCATGTATCTGGTCTTTTAATTGAGCCCCTATTTGCGTGTTGATCAGAGCCATACTAAAGGGCTAAGTGGGCATTTGATCTGATTCATTACAATTCATATGATCATATTAGATCAGACCTCTTAGCATTTTGTGTTCCAAAGAATTTGAAAGGTGCAACCATTAACTTACATTTCAGACTCTTGATTTTCAAAATAAGATCTAGTTCTGGCACAGTAGAAGAGGTAGAAGAGAAAGAGTGAGGAACTTTTTTATGAATACATTATGTAACTTTCTACAGGGCTCTTAAAGGTGGAAAAAAATTCCATTTACTCATAGAACTGTGAAAACTGCTGGTATTTCCAAAGTACCCATTGACCACCATTGACTTGTAAATGTTCAGACCCAGCACAGAAAGCTGCATTTTAATGCATGTTGCGTTAAGGATAAGATACTCATGTTTTCATGTGGCAGCTTTTGCTTCTTAACCCTGTCTCGATTCAGTGCAAATGCCCCATGTACTTTTAACAAAGGAGGCATTTTACTTCTAAACATTACACTATATTTCAAAATCCCATTTTTCAGCTTCTCTACTTAACTGACAACATGTATCCTCTCAGTCAAGTGCTTACATTCTGATTACAATTAGTCAAACCCCATTAAATCAATAGCTAATTCAGAATAGCAGACTTTTGGCTGTCTCAGCTATCTGCTTCTGATTATCAGGATGTTTGTGCTTTTTGCCTTCTAACAGTTGGTAGCAGTGCTTTTCATCAACCAAAATGCTTGTTATGAGGACTTTAGTTGCATTTTTCACTCAATACACAAATATTAAGCAATTGTAAGGAGTTGGTAATCTTTGTATATCTGTGTGCTGGGCAGTCTGCTCATGCTGCAGCTGAGGTCTGTCAGCTGAGGAAGGATCCTTGGCCCTTATTCCAATCTCTGGGTAAATAGGAAAACGTGCAGCATATTTTGTCTTGAAAATAGTTAAATGTTGTCCCTTGGATTCCAATCCAAAACAGTATTGGACTATCAGGGAGTTGATAAGTCTGGTAAGCCTTTGTTCTGATGAAGGGAAATTCCATCCCCAAGTCAATTTTAGCTTGTCACAGATACACTATAGATTTTCTTTCCCAAGCCAGTTTAACCCCTCTAGCTTCACCTCTGCTTGTACCTCTTTTTGTACTGGATTTTTGCAGCACTAATACAGCTATGAATCTTTGACTAAAACACTGTACTTCATATTTATCTGTGAACATCTTTCCTTTAATCCTTTTGAAAGTGCATAGAGTGAAAATACTGTAGTGGCTGTGAAAGAGGAAAAACATTTCTTACAATCATAGAATTGATGAATCAAGGTTGGAAAAGACCTCCACAATCATCAAGCCCAACCATCCACCTGCCGCCAATATTTCCTCACTAAATCATGTTCTTTAGTACCACATCTAAGCATTTCTCAGACACCTCCAGGGACACTGACTCAACCACCTTCCTGGTCAGCCCATTCCAGTGCCTGATCACTCTTTGAGAAAAAAATTTTTTCATAATATCCAACCTGAACTTCCTCTGGTGAAACATGAGGCCATTCCCTCTAGTTATTCAGGAGAAGAGGCTGACCCCCACTTCTCTGCAACCTGCTTTCAGGTAGAGAGCAATAAGGTCTCCCTTGAGCCTTCTCATCTCCGGATTAAACAATCCCAGCTCCCTCAGCCACTTCTAATAAGACTTGTACTTTAGACCACTCTTCTTAATTTTCCATTTGCTCTCTTAAAATCATTTCAATATCTGCCTACTTCATTCAGTATCTCGTTGGGGGCAGTTAGGGACAGAGGAGATATTTAGAAGGGAATTTTCATTTTCAAGAACAGAGAATATTAATGGGATTTCCTTTTCCACTGTAGCTTCTAAAAAAACCCAATTTCTCTGCATTAGGAAATTCTATTACTTCCTCTCACCAACAAAAAAGCTTAGGGATGACTCAAAGAACAAGTCATACTTAACCTGCATTTGTTTCTAAACATCTTTTATCTCTTTGATTAGTATGGATGGAATGCACCTCAACAGTTTTAGATATCTGTAACATGGATGTTTACATCTCACTTAGACATTCCTTGTGTTGAAATAAAAGAATACTCAGCCAGGAATTTCTCTGCCAGTACCTCTGCCTTGTATTAGTCACTGCTGTGTGTCTGGTGATCTCTATCATCAAGATTAGGTGGCTAAGTCTGTTGCAGGTCATTCTTACTGTAAATATATAAAATCAGGTGGGTTTAAACCTGTCTCCCCATCTAAATATTTTACTTATGTGATGTCTGAGAACGAAAGGAAATAATTTAAGTAAATAGCTTATGTTACTGATGAAGCATGGGAAATTCTGCCTGCAATAGACGTATCTATAATCATCGACAGATGCCTGAAATGGGAAAACATCATTTACACTGCTTACAAGGAAGATTTTATTGTTTCAAGATAGAATTCGTGCACTCATTGATTTGCTTATTTTCTTATGATCTCTTCCCTTAATGCTTTTTAATCAGTTTTACAGTTTTTTTTAGAACAGAAACACTTATACTTTATTAACATCCTGTGCAGTAAGATCCTTTTTTTTTTTTGCTATCTCATTAATATAAGCATGTGTAATACAGATTACAGAAGCTCTGTCATGATTTGTTTACAAGTCCAATATCAGATGTCTTAGCAATTCACTTTAATTTCCCGTTTCCTTTAATGAGTACTTCTCCCTGTGCATTTTCTTTCATTTCTATTCGTAGGAAATCCTTCTCCCTATTAAAGTTGGTAGGAATTTTGCCTTCTCAGAAAACTCACAACTTCATCTAAAATGGTAGACTTCACTGCGGTTTTTAAAGTAATAATGAATAAAAAACTATAAAAAAAACTTGCAGCAGTGAGATTAACATATTGTTGAAGAAAACTACGGGTTACCACTAGAGTATCTGTAGTCAGATGCAGTCTGGATCTGGTCTTTTTTTCTAGCAGTGTATTGAATGAAAATGATGCAGTCACACAATCATGTTATAATTGTTTTAGTATTCATTTTCTGCCTATTTGACAGAATTTGCTGAAACCAGATAAAGCAGGAACTTCAGATTTTATAAGCAGATACCTGTATAGCAAATGTTTTAATTTCTGCCCCTTCATCAATCTCCTTCTTGTTGACTCTGAACTAGTATTCTATGCACCAAGAAAGGTTCACATCTTTGGGGCCTGGTTGTTTTGTGGAACACTTCTACAAGCAGTTTTCATGCTGTTCTTACTACATATGAGAATAAAGATGTAAAGAAGATGTAGATGTGCACAATAAGTATATGTTTTTAAGAAAATACACCAAGAATGCATGCTCTTAGTACTGACACTATTTCTGTTGGACTATTGTGTTTACTTCCCAAAAACCTTCCAGAAAGACATTCAGAAATGAATGTCTCAATGAAATGACAGAGTGGCAATTAAATTAATGGAAATATTTCCAACAAGAAGAAAATGAAGGCTCTGAAGCTATTGACATTATGAAGAATGCTTTACTCATAGTTCACAACAGAAATTCAAAACATAAATTTGGTACCAGATTGTTTCTCAGTCCAACAAAGTTATGATGGATTATAGACTGATAAGTAAAGACACAAAAACTTAAAAACACTTCTTAGGTGCTGGAGTTTTTAGTTCTTTGTTCTTTGCTTCTGCAATGCTAGCTCTGAGGCCTACTCTGAAGTCCAATCTCACACCTTGCAAAAGTTAAATCACGCTGACTTCTCAGTGGTTCTGAAATGCTCTCTGTGCTGGAGGAGAAAAAAAGTTATAAGTGATCTAGGTTAAAAAAGGCTTCCATGTTTCAAGTTATACATGTGGCCAGAAATAAAATAAATTGGTAAGAAATTGGTAGTTATTTTAGCAAGTTAGTGTTTTCCAGATACATTTTTGCAGTCTTTTTTTCAATCTAGCAATTAAAATTTGAATGACTTGGCAAAGTACATTGTGAATGTCCTGTATGTTGAAACACATAAATAGGATTCTCATTTCAAAAAGAACAGATCTATTTCAGCCACATATACTGGAAATGCTATTAATAATAGTAGGACGCAATTTAAAGAAGTTCTGTGATTGCATTAGGCAAGATGTAGGATTAGATGTTTATAGTTTTTTCCTTGCCTGAAATTCTTTAAATTCATTAACAAGTGAATGTTTTGATTTTTTTTTAGTATAGTAATATTTGATTCATGAAACAGTTAATGTCTTAAAAACCTGATTAATTAAATCAAAAATGTAGGTTTTATTTTCTGGCTGACTTCTGAATTGAGTAATCCCTGTGGTTGTTATCAACATGCACAGTTAGGAAATGAGCACAGAAAAGTTAATATTCTTAAGAGGTTTTAAATATCTTTCATGCTCTTCTTTGACTCTTAAATCTGATATTACCAACAAGTAATCATGCTATTAAGTCTCATAATGATATTGTAACAAAGAAAATTACACTGCTCTTGGATTGCTGACACTGCTCTTGCTTCTCCACTTTCACTCTAGCTGATGCAATTGTTTATTCTTTCTTTGTTGCTGATTCAGTTTTTACTGCTGTTGCAGGTATTAGGGAGAAAAAGCTTAATTTTAGTACCCAAGAGTCTCAAGTATTGGGCTATCAATTTCTGTTTGCAGCTAGACATCTGAAGTGGAATAGTACAAAGAAACATTAATTTCACTTTCTGTGTGACTGCACTTGAATAAAAGTTGAACCTGAGAACATTAATACTCAGTAATAAAACCAGGAAAAAAAGAAATAGAAAAATAGTTTGATAAGTAAAGAAAAATAGTAATAAAACTGTTTTTAATTCTCTTAATCGGAGAAGGAAACCCATACCTCCCTTTGGATTTGTTTTAGTACAGCAACTCTTGTAATAACTCTTACAAAAGATAAAAATTCTTAGATGAGTCTTGACCTTCTGTAAAGGTATCACCGTGGAGATCAAGACATTATGGTCAGTTAAGAAGAAGCTTTGAAATCTGCACTTAACCTTCCTTGCCAGTTAAACATCAGTAAAAGCTATTTTGGAGAAGTGTGCTTAAAATATGAATATATCATAGCAGTCACAGGCAAATGCATTCTACTGTCAGTTAGACAAAAATAAAAAATAAAAAAAAGTAAAAACACTAATGCAAAACCTATTTCAATATTGAACTTAGTGGCAAAATGTTACATCTTCAGATTCTGCTTAATGGTAGTAGTTTCATTTGCTATTTTTCCCCTCATTTAACCTCCCCAAAACACCTGATAGTGATTTTCTACTCTAGTAGCTCAGAAATGTACTAGAAACTTGATTATACTGATAAATAGCTCAAGATACATAATACAGACCCAGATATCTGAGTTTGTCAGATCTCAAACATGAAGCAGTAACACCTCAGCAAAGAAGTGAGAGTTGGTTGACTATTATAAGTTATGGCAAGAAGGTTGTTGTAAATTGTTCTGTGACTGCGCCTAGAAAGGTGAATAATAAGTGGCTTTTGCAAGATGTTTGGGTAAGTTACAGTGTATTACTGAATACTTGTATGCAAGAATTTCTTCACTTGACATGAATATGTTCACAGCTTTTGAAGAGATGTTCTTCAAAATTTAAATACATCTGATATAATTTAAGTTCCAGTCTTCTTAAGTGAAAAGGGGACTGGTGAATGTGACTGGTGAATTTTAATCATGATGAAACAGTGAGTTTCATGCAAGGTAATATAACATTTTATGAAGTTATTATTTAAACCATTTGGGATTTTTTTGAAGGATAACACTGGAATCTTTTCCAGAGAGAGTCATGGTATTTGGAACTGGCAGCAGAACATAACAGATTCACAACTCTATCTGTTCCCAATCTAGTGTATCATTTTCTACCTTCTTTAGTGATCTACAATTTCAGTAGCATAAACGTAATGTTTGTGTATATAAACAGTAGTTCAGTATCTGATTTCACTTCTTTCTGGAACATTTTTTTCCTATTTGAGCTATCAGAATTTAAGGAGTTTGAGTATGAATCTTGATTCTTGATATAAAGGTGATAGCTATAATGTGTTTTTTTTTTAATATATTATGTTTTATTTAAAAGTGTGTGTTGAAGATAATAGGTGATAGAAGAAGAATAGACAAACAAAAGTAGTGTATGGCTTTAGAAATGTTAGAAGAACAAATTCTGTTCTTGTGCACTGCAGAGGTCATTGACATTCAGTTCACCTTTGGACATTTATTCAGGTAAAATCAAACTGTTGAGTACGGCAATAGACAAGAAGCAATTGTAACTTTTTTTACATAGCCCTAATATTATTTTTCTAGTAGTAAAGCTGTAAATAAAAAAGTCAAGCTATCTTAATAGAAATAGCTAGGTAATTTTTAAATGTATTGCCTCTTGGATAAAAAATAAATAAAAAAATAAAGTGTAGCACTTTCCTGATTTTGCTCTTTTTTTTTTTTTTTTTTGTGATCTCAACACAATCTAGCAATTAGTTCTGTTGAAAGACCAGTGCAGCAATTCAGTGCTTCACAATTTTTTATCAGACTTCCTGCCATAATTGTGAAGAAAGATATCTTTATTTTCTGATTACATTGCAACTGGAAACAAGATAAAAGTATTTGATATTGGCGGATGGACAAATAGTCACATTTTTCTTAACTGGAATATAAATTTTGAGAGCGTAGTGGCTTTTTTTTTTCCTTTAAAATATTTTTCTTGGAAAAGAAAATGCTTTGACATGAAGTGACTCATATTTACAGTAACAACAAGAATTTCTATAAAACTCTCAGAATTTCAGTCTTAGTCTAAAAGAGCTTATGAATATTTTTAAAAGTTGTAAACATTTTACTGGAACTCAAGAGACACAGAGTTTCTTGATTTTCAGATACCTCTAATCAAGACAAGTTACACCAGTTAGCTGAAAGTTGTGAGACCTAGTCCCACTCCGACAGAGGAAAAATATAAATAAATGATACATAGTTACTTCTTGCTATTTCTCTTGAGAGATAGGCTGACATGAATGGACCCAGCTTTACCTCAACAATACAATGCTTACGGCTGCCTGCAACAGCTGCTTTTAAGGGCATTATCTCTCTCAAAGTCAATAAATATATTTTTTTTATTTGGGAAGTTTGATTAAGCTCCAATTTCAAAGTACAGGAAATGCAACGCCTGTTCATGTTTTTAAAAATTAAAGACAAACTATACTGAGGTAGCTGAAAAACAGAAGACTCAGATCTAGTGAGTATGTTTGAAATAAAATTTTAATTAAATCTATCTCTTCTTTAATCCCTTCCTGTAGGCTTGCTTTGTAACCGCCACTTGTTGCTTCAATACTGTCTTCTTCATAACCCTAGAGAAATGGCTCTCATCACCACAAACTCCCAGGTGGTCCTAAATGTCAGGGTCTTTTCCTTTCCTAGAAGCCATTATGAGAAGCTTAGGGAATGCTCACCAGGATGGCACAATTATGGCCTGTATATCTTCTACCTAACCCAGGCCAAGACAAACAGGTAGCTGCCTCCTTCTGGCTGCTGGATGGCTTAAAAATAAAGAAAACCAAACATGCATAGTCTATATGCAGTAAGCAATGAAATAAAAAATATAGCAGATATCAACCACCCCACCTGTGGTCTGAAGGCATTCCTGGGGTCTGATCTCCTAGAATGTGTGTTGTAACATTTTCCAGGAAAGATATTTTTCCTCAGCACTGAATAATTTAGGCAATCCACAGCACATTTTTGAAATGTTACAGGTACTCATTGACTCAAATTCATCCAACTCATTTTGTTTTCAAGTGGCACCTAGAATTTAGGCCATGGTTATCTTATCTGAATTTAATTTTCTGATAAGTGTGAAGAAAAACATAAATTCACATCTCTCAGTTATATGACAAAACTCTGCAGTTCTGTAATGTAAAATCTACATCAAAAGGCAGAAAGTGAGATCTTGTTTTAAATAATGGGAGCGTTTTCATTTGAACCACTACATCTAGAATGTCTCCCAGTTATGACTATGGAAAGCAGAAAAGTCACATAAATATTTATGTACTGGACCACGTCATAGAAGAGTGTCATATGGATCCTTTTCCCCTGTAGATATGCATGAGACAGTTCTCCTCTCGTTTGCAACGACATACTTTTAGAGCAGCAGCTACAGTAACTAGTGAGCTGGAGGAGTAACACTGTAGAAAAGTATTTAATAAATTTCAAGTGTTTTCTGATGGCATTTCCCTCCACAGAATGACCTGTTTATTCTTAGGAAGAAGATTCTGAATCACAGAGTTGTAAACATCCCTTTCAATTTTTTAACAGCCTTCCAGGCTCTTTGTTGCAGTTCAGAGTATAAATATCAATATGAAATTATGGCTTGGAAGCTCCTCAGATAGATTAATAGGGTACGTGTTTGATCACTAACAGCAGCCACACTGACTTATGAGAGTGATCTTTCCCTACCTGCAGTGCTATGAGATAGAAGGATTTTCAGAATGGTTTACATTCTTCACCAACAAAAAGGGTGATATATGCATCCAGTTTACGTATTTATGTATAAATATAGATATTTTGAGTAGCTGCTTCTGTGATCTTATGTCCAAGGGTGGCGAATGGAGTGTTAGTAGCCATATGACAATAGTTTTTAATGTGAAAGCAATGAATCACTCATTTTTATCTATATTCACCATAGATTAAACAGTACAATTTTTTTCTCTCTCTGCATTCGTTTCCTTATGTATTTCCTTTGTCACCAGCCTTTCTGTAAAATCTCTCATATATTCTGTGCTTTCAACCATGCTTAAGTTGAATGAGTTGAATGCTTCTTCACACTTTACCGCTTGTTTGCCTTCCACTCTGGGGTTTATTTCCTTTTTTCACCTCATGCACTCAGTAATATCTCTTCCCCAATGAAGTCAGAGGGCTAGATTAATTATGTTTGTTTGTTATGTATCTGACACAATTAGCTTTAATTAGCAGATTTGTTTATTCATAAACATAGTTTCCAGGTAGATCATAATTCACATGTCCAACAGCACATATCAGCAGGTCTTATAAACGTTCTGTTGTTATACTAAGAGTCATAATAGTTTACTGGCACATGAGAACAAATCATCCACTTCATCCCTGCAACACATTTTGCATCAACTGTCTCTCAACAACTAATTTACAGCAGTAATCAGTAATATATATATATTCTTAAGTTTAGGGTCAAACCTAGGCTGGAGTTCCTGTTTCCCACTTCTCTGGATTTGTTACACTAACAATCAAAAACCAACATGAAAATATGAATCTTAAACCTAATCACATTCTTCATAACATTTTAGGTAGTATGACCAACAGAGTAGCTTAATGGATTTTAGATAATTTATCAGTATATTCTACATGGAATAGAGAATAACTAGATTCTAGTATAGTATTTAGTTAATGCACAATAAATTGTACAACAATTCAGTAGAAATGGGTATTTTCTCCAAGCACAGATTCATCTGCTACAGGGTCTGGATCCTCTGTAGAAAACTGGCAGCTTTAAGTGCATGAGAGATAAAGACACAGTTGCTATAACAAAAACAGTACTTAATTCAAAACTACATCTGTTTGGTTATATGATTAATTAAAATCTTATTTTCCTAAATATTAGGTACTCGTTATAGTATCTGAAATACTTCCTTTGCAGATTCCCTCTGTGTTGCTGGGCAGCTTTTGCCTGGCAGTAGAATAGATATGGGCTCAGATATCTACACCATCCTATGGGGAGCAGTAAGGCAGAACTGATATAATTTGTACTACATGATACAGTCAGTTGAAATGTTTCAGGCTGGATTTAAAGCGAGATTTTTTCTGTAAGAATGACTTCTTTTGTCAAACATCTGTTCGAAGGCAGAGGTCAGATTTAAGACTATCTATTGAATAATAATGTTCCTATCTCCTGGCCATTTAAGCCTTCCTTACTCCACAGCCATGTGCCTGACAAAGTTGCCAAGAAGCCATTATTTGAGACCAATTCCATCTCATTTTTGTTTGTGAAATGCCCTTCTCTCTTTGTCTGTACAGCAGCATCTGACAATGAATTTCTCCGCATACATAAGTCTAGTTTGTTGCCCTTCGATGAAAACAACTGAAACTGAAGTCCTATATCTTGTCACACAGATAAGCCATCTCAGATACACTGTTAGTTTAAACATACAGTCATGCTGATAAACTTCCAATGGGCACAATCACTAATCTAATGATAACGTAGCTCATTTGGTAATCTTTCACTTTGTTTTGTTTCAATTGCTATTGCAGTTACAGCATTGCTAAAGGATATTATTATGGAAATAAAATTTTATGGGCAAGAGACCTTTCCCATGTTGACTTCCACAATCAGAACCTATAGTTCTGTTGGTGTTTCCTTGTAATGGCTTTTCATAAACACCAGTGCTACCTAGTTTTACAACAGTGACTCAAATGTAAGAGATGTCACATTTACACAATTTCTCTATTGCTGACATCCAATGTTATCTTATAATATATGAATGAGAACAATAAAATCTAACAAAGAAACAAATCATACTTAAGGTTTGGAATTCCTAAGAGAAGCCTTTTAAGATTTGTCTCTGCACTATCTTTCTGGAGGTTTGAAGCCACACTGTAATTCCTTTCTTCACTGTACATCACAATCACTGTAGCAAGGGTCATTGCAATCAATGTGTGCAGCTGCTGAGCCACAGAAGCTCTCATTCATGGCCATGATTTCTGGCCAGACAGCCACCTTTTTCACACAAGCTCAATCTTCTGTCACCCTTTTTGATTCCCAGACCTTTCAAAGCTTTTGGTAATAGACAGCTGATGAATACGGCATATGCCTGCATAGAGGTTAGTCACTCTCCTCCTAGTTTTCTGACTTAAAATAGAGAAGGCTTCTTAAAACTTTGGTTCTAGCCAGGCGTTTTGAAATTTGAATTTCAATGACATGCAAATTCTGGAGAGAGCAATAAATACTGACGTTTTGCATCTAGTTACTTCGTTATTGATGACAAGGCCAGTTAGCAGATATTTCTTTAAAAGATGCGAAGTAATACTGCAAAACTTATTCACAAACATTTATTTGAACTTAAAATATATATAAACTGGGCTTGTGGCCCCAGAGGATTCACTTTCCACAAATACTTCAGCAAACAATTTTAAAAGGAGTCATGTTTACAGAACGATCCAGCTGAGCAGCTCATGCATATTCAAGAAAATATTTAAGAATATGCTTAACTTCAAATTGTATTGAGTTTTGGAGAGCTTCAAGCATTTGCTTAAAATTCTTCCTCTGATAATTACATCAAGAAATTTGCTATAGTGTGTCCTAAGGTAAAACCATAAACACAGACAGCTACCCAAGATCAGCTGATATATGGAAAACTGCCCAATCAGATCACTTGGCTGTTAAGGAAGCTTCTTGGTTTACCTATTGCCTGAGAACTTAACATAAAACTCTTAACATGCTTTACCTTATTGATTTCTAAGATGCACTGTTATTTTTCACAAGTGTGTGAGAACATTTCAGAGTTTTATGTCTAGAGGAGCAATTGAACCAAAGTAATTTTAAACATGCCAAAGCAGAAAAGTCTTTAGAACTAGAATTTTCTTCATCTACATTTGTTAATAGATTATGGAGCCCAGCTGACATTCTCATCTTTTCAGGATCCCTAGAATGTTCCTTTGGCTAGAAACCAAAAATATGTAAAACGTATATTCTTAATTTAGTTTAAGTAGGAGGAATATGAGCTTTGATCTTATAGAATAGATTAAGGATGGCATTGGTTTAGGGGCTACACCCTGACACAAGTATTTCTTATTACCATTAAAAATATGCCCCTTGATTTTTAGCAACCACTGAAAAAGTTATTAACGCTTGCTAATGGGATTCTTCTCTGCAGACACAGAAAAATGTTCTGTCTCCTATAAACAGTATATGCTTTATAAAAGGTAATTTAATTCTTTGCTGATAATGTCCATCAAACCTCATTTTTCATTCAGTAGAAGTTACCTGAATATTATCCAATTTATCTGATGATGATTTGATGAAGTCTGCTGTATTCCAGTTTTGATTGTTTATACTATCCAACCTAATATGCTGTTTTATCTTGACTTTGTTAGTTTGCTTCTATATGAAGATGTCGTCACTGCTTTACAACTCTTTAAGGTTGCTAGACAACTTCATTCATCTTCAGCTCTTATAATGAACACTTGCCAATGATCTTTCCTTAATTGTTGAATTTATAGTTCCAATTCTTCTTTAAGTTTTCTTCTGGATATTATTTGTTTCCTCTCAATGGAATTTACAAAAAAGCAGAGAAGGAGAGAACATTTCTTCATTCCAGATCACACAATTGTACAATTGTAACTTTAAAAATATTCAGGAAGTTTGTGTCCCAATTTAAAAGCTCAGTCAAATGTTGATCATCCAGAAGTTTTAAAAGATTATTGACACATGACAAATGTGTGACCTACTGTGGGGAATCTGCTTTAGCAGGAGGCTGGACATGATGATCTCCAGAGGTCCCTTCCAACCCATAAGATTTGTGATTCCGTGATTTTTAAGTTTAATTTGAAATTTGTTTTAATATTCTACAAGAAAAGTGCAGAAAAGACACTCATGTAAATCTCAAGTTTAAACATCATTGTCTCTACTTAAAAATATAAATTTCCATAACAAAATCAAAGAGAACCTTCAAATCCTAGCTCTTCATTAAAATAGTTTCTTCAAATGCATAAATGGCAAGTAATTTAGAAGTTCCATTTAGTAGTGTTGTACTTCTTCCTCCCATAGTCATTTGAAAAGAGAAATGTTAGATTGTGGTGACAAGTTGTCAATTAAAGTTAAATGTTGCTAGCAAATACCACTGAGTGCCCTAATTAAAATGACCACAGATCTTTTAAAAGTTAATGGTATATGTCTTTAGAAGTATATGTTTAGAATCCTTTAGTTTATAGAAGTATATGTTTAGAATCCCTTAGTACAGAAAAAATAAACTAAACTTTAAAATTGTGCTTCAATGACTGATGTGTATGAGTGAAATTCTATAGAAATAAAAATACTTGGGAACCATAATACCTCATAAATAATTCAGAATACATAAAGCATATTTTGGCATGAATTGTATAATCTTCAGTTATACTTGTTGCAGATCATGTAGCTTGCACTATTTGTGCACTGTTTCACATACACAGCCAAGCAAACTGCAGCCGTTGGTCACATTCTGAGGGCTGGCCTGGGAAGCAGTGTTTTGAGCATTAAAACTCCACAAACTTAAGTGATTTTACCTGTCATGTCTCATAGTCCCAAATGAGTGTCAACAATATTTTGATTAGAACAATCTTTAAGGTTTTTACACAAAGGAATGACTAAGTGAACAGTCCCCCGTATATCAATGCAAATTCTATGGTACTAGTTATTCTATCTAAAGGGAGTAAAATGAATTTTTAAATCTCTACAAGTCTTTTCTCTACTAGGACGCATGAATCCAAAGTCTTAGGTGTAAACAAAATGAAATCTATTTATCATGAACACACTAACATACTTTCTTTCTGAAGATATTTTTTTCCCTCACAATAGCTGAATTTCTAAAACAATTTGGGAAACCTAGGTCCATCAAGTATAATTGTTAGTGGCATTTCAGATAAACTTGGTGACTTTTAAAAGCATTTTAAGGCTAATCTATTAGCTACTCAGTTTGAGAGTTGATCTGTGAGATGCCTGAATTACTCAGGCTTTCTTTTTATCTGAAAGTAAAAATGAGCAGGAAGTCTTCTGGAGGAAAATGCGCTGGAAAACATTGTAAATAAAATTTAATAATTAAATTGTCTACATATAAAGAAATATTTGTGAGGTTGATTTTATGATCTTCAGCTGACTGGTGGATTAAGGTATAATTAACTTGAATTATTTGATTAGACATGCCTGTTATTTAAATATTTACTTGTGTGTTATCACTGGGCTCCTGAAATACAATATTTCGAATATGCTAGCAAGAGATAGAAAGACAAAACAAGGAAGATCAAGTAGGATGAGTCTTCACTGGTGCGGTTTAATGAGGAAGGTGACAAAATACTACAGTATTCTTGATACAAATAGCATATAAAAACAAACAAACTAACAAACAAAAAAGAAACCTCATTCCCAGGAGGAATGTCTTCTGTGCCCTGCTGAATTTATAAATCTTTGTGAGCAAGCAGCACATGCTTGCATTGAGGTATGTGTCAGGCTGCACACTCCCATTTCTACCAGCAACATTAACTTGTGTAGGTAAGAAAAAGATCTCTGGAAAGATTTTGAACCTCTGAAGTACTGTAGATGCAAAGCAATATTGCATCCGTACTATATATTTCTTCTCTGATTTGGGAGAACATTCCATCATCTCTAAGGTTTGATATATGTAACCAAAGTTATGGAGAAGTATAAGGAAATTTTCCCAAGGCAGCGCTTAAGGGTGAGAATTCTCATTTGGGTAGAAGACAAAAGGGGACAAGGACAATAGAGGTTGTTTATTTGTTGCATACATGAAGAATAATCACCTACATTTTCCTTCAGTTTTACTCCCAGCTTATTTTCGTGTTGTTTCTATTTTGATAATTACTTGTTGGCTTCAGTCAAGGATATTTATCGTCTTCTATTCATGCAATTGGTATAACTACATAATTAGCGCAAATAGATGTAATCATCATTAAAATGTTTTGGATTGCATGAAACTTTATGGAAATCACATAATATATACTCAGAGCTAGATAAAATAGAGTAGCCAGATTGTTTCAGTCTTTTTTCTTAAAATTGAATCTGTTGGTTTGTTGGTTTTTTTTGTTTTGTTTTGTTTTTTACAGCATAGCTTAACACATTTCTGTAATGTTACAGTTGCAGTAGGAGAGCAAGTGTAGTGCACTTTTTCCCAAATAATTTCCAGCAACTGAGGGGACATCTCTCAATTCATCCAACACCCCTTTTTCACAAGCTCCAACTTAATATTGCATTAACATCTGCCTCTCACTGAAACAGAAGATTAGACAGATCAATAAATAGATATGTAATAATACAGAACATCGAGAAGTATGTCTAAAAATAACTATTTGATTGTGTCTATTGTTTCCGTGGCCAGGTGTTGGTAACAGGGGGCTGCAGGGTGTCCTGTGTGAGCAGAGCCCAGCAGTGCCCTGTGTCAGAGCAGAGCAGCACTGGGTGCACTCCATTGTTCAGATATTCAGAGAAGGAACAACAGCTGCATGGCAGCTGGGAGAGAAGGAGAAGACACAAGAGAGAAGCAGCCCTGTGGGCACTGAGCTCGAGGCAGGAGCAGGGCAGAAGGTGCTCGAGCAGGGCAGGAGGTGCTCCAGCAGCTCCCTGCAGCCCAGGAGAGGCCCACAGAGAAGCAGGCCGTCCACCTGCACAGTGCAGCAACAGATGCATCCTGAAGAGGGTACTGCCATGGACACCCCTGCAGACAACTTGAGGCCATTACTTCTCATCCTATCACTGACTCCAAGGAAGAGTCCAACCCCCACCTCTCTAAACCTCCTTCCAGGGATTTATAGAGGGCAATAAAGTCTTCCCTGAGCTTCCTCTTCACCAGACTAAACAGTCCCGATTTGCACTTTCAGTTCTCACTGCTCTAGTCTGTTAGTAATAGCCAATAAATGACATTTATCTCTATGCTGAGTCTGTTTCCCCCTTGATAGTAATTGATGGGCGGATCTCCTTGACCTTATGTCAACCCACAAGCTTTTTTTCCATCGTCTTCCCTAGTGAGGAGGGGGAGTGAGAGAGTGGTATGGTGAAGTTTAGTTAGCTGTCAGCGTGAAATCATGATAGCTTGATGGAGACACTGAAACCATAGCTTGCATCTATAAGAGATGTTTCATCCTTAATAATCCCACTACACTCACTTGGCATATCTTTGGCGGTTTCATGAAGAATGGAAAGCTAATGCTCTTCTGTGCCACGGCTGCAGAG
This sequence comes from Oreortyx pictus, assembly GCA_036925125.1. NCBI lineage: Eukaryota > Metazoa > Chordata > Aves > Galliformes > Odontophoridae > Oreortyx > Oreortyx pictus. The sequence continues at coordinate 163,468,312 of JAUPFR010000001.1, forward strand.
GTAGAGATATTAAGGACATCACAGTGTCCTGAATTCCTAGGAATTCTTCCTGGTAACAAAAAGTTTCATAAGCCGTTTTGCTAAAGACATCATCTGAACCCCAGGGACAAGCAGCTGTTTACTGCAGACATCTCTGGGAAGAATCCTGTTTTGCAAGATAATTTCAAGAACCAGCCTGACATCTAGAAATAAATAGATAAATTATTTACAAAAAAAAAAAAAAGAAAGAAAAACATGAAGAAGTGTAGAAGTTTTATTACCTTTATTTGCTTTTTTTGCCTTTTTATTTGCTACCTCTCTAGTCAGCTTTGCTGTGTCATTTTGTGCTGGAGACTGAAGCAATGGCAACATATATCACTCATGATGATCACTATTAGTGGACCATATCATATGAAGAAATGGTAAGAGTCGTGAAATCATGGGCACTTCATGAGGAGTTTGCTTAGGTTTTCTGCTTCTCAGAATTCTAATCTTTTACTGTCTGTTGAACAATCAGACTTTTCAAGGAGTTATGCATCCAGGAATCTGAAGGGAGCTGAACTATAAAATTATTTTCTAAGTTGCAACCACAGAGCATTAATGTTTTTCTTACAAGATGTTTCACTGTCTCTTATGGGTAGCAGCTAAGGGAACTGGGATTGTTTAATCTGGAGAAGAGGAGGCTCAGGAGTGACCTTATCATTCTCTATAACTCCCTGAAAGGAGGTTGTGGCAAGGTGGGGGTCAACCTCTTCTCCCGAATAACTAGTGGTAGGACTAGAGGGAATGGCCTCAAGTTGTGCCATGGGAAGTTCAGGTTGGATATTAGAAAAAGCTTCTAGTCTGAAAGAGTGGTCAGGTGATGAAATGGATTGCCCAGGGAAGTGGCTGAGTTCAAGAAACAAATAGATGTGGTACTCAGGGACATGATTTAATGGGCAACACTGGTTGTAGGTGAATAGTTGGACTGGGTGATCTTTGAGATCTTTTTCATCCACAGTGATTCTATGATTCTGTGATTCTATGATTCTATACTAGATAACGCTTTCTATAACTCTATTCACAGTGAAGAGCATTTCTTTATAAACAGCACCAAAGACATATCCCTTGCTGTGATAACAACATGTACGTAATTCTATTCACAATAATAAATTGCTACATAGCATGCTTAAATATTTTAATGCTCACTTTACTTAGTAATTTGCATTTATGAAGATACAGGAAAGTATAAAATATATTCACTTCATTGCTCTTTCTGAATTTCTATTTCTAAATCTTGGTACTCTGAAACAGACAAAAGCCATTGGGAGTTTGTCCAGTTAGCTATTTTAGGTATCAATTAGCTGAGTAAAAAACGTAGATTATTTTACACTATGTTCTCAATTTAAATATTTCTGAGACTGTATTTCCTGTTGTTGAGTATGGTTTCAGAGTTAGACATGTAACACAGTGATTTCAAAAACAACACAATTAAGGGTAACTTCTATCAAAGATTGCAATGTATTTTAGTTTCACTGGAGAGAAAAAGAGTGTTCCTCCTGGAGTTCATAGTTTCATTTCTGAACACTCTTCAATTTTTACCTTCTTACAGTTTTCTAAATAACATTATTTGAGTATTTTGATCTGTACAAGTCATTCAATGCAGCAATTCTTTGAAGAATTTTACTGTAGAGGAAATAATCTCATAATTCTGTGATTTGGACATCCTCAAATCTTCAACATGCACACACACACCTGGAGACAAAAATAAAATTTAAAAATGGCAGGGATTTTTATTCTTTTGTGTGTCCTTTGAATTTCAAAAATTTATCTTTAATGACAAGATCTTAAAAACATATTAGGATGCTGCTTAACACCAGCTAGGGTTGTCCCTGGCACTGTGCCACAGCTGTGCTCCTTGCATTCTCTCAGTTCTGCTGCAAGACTTGGAAGAGTAGAGAACCTCGTGAAAAGGGTGCTGCTGGCACACAGCTTCATTTATGGCTTCCATAGTACAATTCTTGATAGCGAGCTCTACTTTATTAGGTTATTTCAATGCATTTGCTATTAATAAGCAGATAATAAAGGGAATACTCTGTGGACATCTGTAATCACACTAAGCATTTGAACCAGAGCTATTACATTTTACAATTCAGACAATACATAGACCTATAAAGAGAGATGTTTTGTGGTCACCCTCTGTTCTCACATAACAGGTGTGTAACTCCCACTCGCTCTGAAATTAAAAGATAGAAAAGCAAATGTTGACTTTTAATGGCAAAGGTCAGTACATTTTAAGATAATATCATAAGAGAATATCCTGATGTCTAGTTTATTCTTTGAAATTGTTCCTTTTAGCTTTTATTTGCTGTGGATCCTAGCTAGTCTGATCACCCAGCCCACTTCTGGGACACAGTTTTCCTGTTTGTCCTCTGGGGACAACCCTAACCGTAACCCTATTCATTCATCCTTCCAAGTACTGTCAGACTTTCTTCAGTCACGATCTGAGCTGGGAGAGAGGACACCATAGCACATTCCCATTGAGCAACAGGATTTTCCATTAGTACAGAAAACCAGCACACAGGAAGTGGTGTGTTGTTTTTTTATTTGTATCTACTGTGATGCCAAGAAACCAACTGCATATTACTGTCTTGAAAAGATTGGTGACATACATTCTTTCAAGTGATTCATAACTGTTTAATTTTTTTTTTTTTAATTTTAACCAACCATATCTGAATGTTATTATAATTACTATCACCCAGACCATCCCTTACCACATGTATTTGAAGCCTGATCATCATTCAAGAGATGGTGTGAATGAACAGTGACTCCTTCCTTGTCTATTTTGTCTCAGTTAATCATCTCTGCATTCTTGTTCCCAGGTAGTAGTTGTCTGAAAACAATTTGCAGGTGTGGGGCTGTTTTTCTTCTTTTCTCTGGTCATCAGTGCAATGCTGTGCAAATGAGATTTTTGAAAGGCACTGTGTCATCTGTCTCCCACTGATTTTGATGAGAGTAAAATGTCGAAGTACCTTGAAAAATCTTGTTATAAATGACTTAGCAAAATCCAATTTTCCAAAGTGACTTAAGCAGACTTAGGAGCCTCAGAACTCAGACACACAATTAGGTTACTACTGCTTAACATGTTACCATTCATCAGCTTAACTTGAACGTCAATCATTTCAGGCCAGACTAAACTTAATTATCTTAATTTTGCCACTGGCTAAGACTGAGTGCACAAACATTTAGAGCTAATTCATTATATCTGTTTAAATCATGGTAAAATGACAATGTTCCTAGTTGATTTTTCTATTTGAAAATCAGTAGGATTTAGAACACTGAAAAAATAAAGAATTTCTATGGTGTTACACAAGGGATGCTCCGAAAATAATGCCTCCTGTTTTGTTATGTCAGAGGTGAATGCTTGTGTAATGGCAATAGAAATTGACCCTTCCCACCTATATTTCATTACATTTTGTTGATGGGCAACAGATTGCAGAAGAGCGGCAGTCTGACAAAATGGCATCTGACTTGGAAGTATGTATGAACCAAAGCTGTGTCACTGAATTCCTCCGTGAGGAAAAAAAGGCACCTTGACATTCACCAATGCTTGTTGAACATTTATGGAGACCAAACAGTGGATGTGAATGCAGTAAGGTGGTGGGTCACGTGTTTCAGCAGCAGCAGCAGAGACAAGCCATGTTCCAGATGGCCATGCACATTTTTAGGAGCTCAGCATGCAGACTCTTGTTCATGGCCATGAAAGCGCATAGATAATGGTGGTAACTATGTTGAGAAATAGTACACTGTAGCTGAGAATTTGCTCTATGAAACAGTGTTATTGTGCTCTTTGTATCTGTTGCAGTTTCCATGAAAATAAATAAGAGCAATTACTTTCAGATCGAACTATGTACTTTATTCTGTGCCAGTTTTTTTCTCATTGGTAGTCCCTGCCTTTTCTCCAGTGCTTTGGAACAGAGTATCCCTTTCATTGTGTTGTGGCATATGTTCAAGTAAGGGAAATGTGTTCACACTGAATTATCTTTAGCTCATTCCAAAATTTATATGTAGCATTATGTTAATGTTTTTAACAGATTGTATAAATACATCTTGGACGTCTAAATACTGCCGTTGAAATCCAGAATAACCACAATTTAGGTACATGTGTATACCAGCTTTACATTATCCGCAGTAGTAACAATGAAACTGTAGGAACATCATGTTCACTGTGAACTAATTGCATCAATATTTACCCAACTTGTCAAACAGTTGAATTTCAGTTCATACTAGATAAAGTAGAAGTACTTCTCAAGCTAGAAAGTTGATGTAAGAACATGAAAATGGCCACACCAAAGGCATATGTAGCCTGGCATCTTATCTTCACTAGTGCCTTGGAAAAGTGTTTGTGAAAGTGCTACCAGACAATGGTCAGCATGTTCTGGTGTCTCCTCTGGGATTCCCTCCAAAATTTCAGGAATGTGAGTCTCAGAGACTTGTTCTTGCAGTAACTATGTCTTCATTTATTGACCTTGTAGTGCTTTACTTTCTGAAATTCACCGGGTTAATTTGTTGATCTCATACCAGTTTTGCATTTACAAGAACATGCAGCAATGGATTTATCAGAATATTGTCTGAAAAAATCAAAACAAAATAAAACAAAAACCCACAATAATAGTAGTAACAGATTTTGTTTACTTTGAACTTTCTAGAAATTATATTTGAAATTCTCCAGCTTTCCACCTTTAGCAGCGTGCTTGTGTCTTTCCCAAAGTAACAGAGTATGGCTGGAGAGAAGGTCTGAACTTCTTTTCCCGATTCCTGTCTTGTTACATAGCCAAAGAACCAACCTTCCCTTAATATTCATTAATTTAAACTTGGAATTCAGATGAATTTGCTTTACTGCATTTGAAATTTGAACCAAGCTGGCTGGCAGTGAATAGTTTGAGTACTGCAGAATAAATAACATATTATTATGAAGGAAGCATTGCAGCTAAGGAGCTTAAATGTTCCAAAACACTTTTCATATATCAGGAATTCAAGCGTTCTTATTCAGCTTATTTATATGCTTCATGAGCATTTTTTATTTCATATTTTCTTACAGTAAACACTCTAAGCTTGTGGTCTTTATTTCCAGACCACATTTCTCCTGTGAATAACCTCATCCTATTGATTCCCAGTAACACCTTTAGCTCTCCTGCAAAATCTCTTGTAAATTATTGTCATATATTAGTTGTCACAGAGAAATACAAGGATTACTTCAGTCCCAAATGATGTTTTAACACTAAATCTAAATCTGACTTAGTGAAGAAAACAGTTCTCTTTTTTGGTAGGTTTATTTATTTATTTATTTATTTTGTGGTGATTTTCAAATCTTTAATATTATTGTTAATAAGAAGCTATTCACTCTAGCTGGAAAGTTGTACCTGATTTTCCTCCTTTTCTGATTTCTGGACTCTTTAGTCTACTGACTGTTATCTACAACTTTATAATCATTTTAAGGAGTCAACAGCGTCTTCCTCAGAGCAAGACTGGCCCAGTAAACTTTATTTAAGCAACAATTGCTGTTTTTGCAGTAGTACTATTGCAACTCACATCATTGTGTGCTTTATTATCAAATCTTGATTCAGTGCATTGTATTGAACTTCTGAGTAAGTCCTGGTAATATGTCCAGATGCTGGAATGTGCAGCCCTGTGAGGTGGTGGAGTCACCATCCCTTGATGTGTTCAATAAACATTTAAATGATGTACTGAGGGACATGGTTTATTGGGGATATATTGGTGGTAGGTGTACAGTTTGACTGAATGATCTTGGAGGTCTTTTCCAACCCTTGCTGATTCTGTGATTTCAAACCAGCTTTTACAATGTATTTCAGTGTAGAAGAAATATTAGCACTAGCAGGTTTTATCAGCAAATATCAAGCTCTTCATTACAAATGCTTTTGATATGGATCTTACTAAAGACACAGGCTTGCTTACTCTGGCATTTTTTTTTAACTGAATCTACTTTTTCCTTCCTTTCATTCATCTTTGAATTTTGACAGAGATGACCTTGCCAAAGATCAAGAGGTGTGTCTGTAAGAATTATAATTTCTTGAAAGACGATTTATGTGATTTCTGTGTAAAAGAGTGCTTGTCCTGTAGTGATTGATGACAACACCGGCAGTATTGACTGATCATTAGAAATATTTATATGGCAGGATCTTTATGGTGATGGTAGACCTGTTGGAAAGATTAAATGCATAACAAGAAGAAAACAGTTTTGTTGTGTATGGAACCAGAGCTTGTCATTCTTTTGCAGTATCTTTATTTTCTTCATTTTTACTATGTTTTGCAGACAAAAATGTACCAGATAATTACCTCAAAAATAACATATTGATCCCACAAAATTAGTAGTGCAGATGTCTTTCATATATTTCAAAAACTGTTGAGTTTAATGTTTTCAATTAGTGTTTTAAATCACTTGTTGGTAGCAGTATTCTTAGATATGGAGAATATTAATATAATATAGAAATATAGAAATATAATTATATTTTTATTATTATAATATTAATATAATATAGAAATATAGAAATATAGAAATGTATTAATAAACGTATATTTTTGCTAATCAATTTCTCAAGGTTTGCTGCACAAAAGGACTTCAAGGCAATATGCAAGCTTTGTTATTTGTGACTCTGACGTGTTTAGACCAGATTTGTCTAGTTCATTATTTACAAGGCTCTGCTGATATCTTAATGAGTAACCTTTAGTAAGTGTTATGCTAGTATTTTAGCTATTTCTGGTCATTAAAAATAGATGGTCACTAAGGTGGCTATTTAAATACAAATAGACCTGGCATCATTCTCAGTTTCATCACCTAACACAGGTCCATTAATTAGAATGATTCAGTAAAATCTCTCTCAGTTGGCTTAGGGGCAAGTGAAAGCAAAACCTCTCTGCCTACTGGTGTATGTATTAAGTGAGGGCATGCATGCATACTCAGGCTTTGGTATAAATATATATGAATGTATGAATAGATATGTATGGTGAAAATTCATACATAGAGATAGTAGAATTATGCTTGTGCAGGGAGCTTGAACCAGATGACCTTCAGAGGTCTCTTCCAACTTCAACCATTCTGTGATTTTGTGAATCCTACATCTTACATTGTTTCAGTAGTACTAATAATAACATTGTAATACTACTAATAATAACATTGTTTCAGTACTAATAATAGGCTGCCTATAACACAAAATAAAAAATAGCAAGTGTTCATTAAGATGTACCAATATTATTGTTATTATGTACTGAAATAAAGAATGAGCCACATTTCTCAGATTACATCTTAGCATAATTACATATGGCAGTAATCACCAGAATAGAGAGCTATTTTAACTCATCCGGACAGAAGTATTAAAGTCATTTATAGCACATATCTAAATTTATCGTTCCTGTCTTTCGTGCTACATTTTATGGGTGTTAATTATTAGTTGCTTTTAATGTTGCTTCATGACCTTTGTCCTGGAGGCTAGACAAAGTGTAGATTATAATGGTATGTAATTTAGTGAAACAGTTTCCAGGCGTCATGCCATCCTCAAGACCGTGTGAAACAATTGATATTAAAATTAGGAAAATATTAGTATGCATTTAGATTATGAATAATGGGACAAAAACATTTGACACCATTCTGCCAAGTGCTGTTAATCTGATGAAAGTTTGGGATTTGATTTGGTTTTTACTGTGATTCCTATATCTAAATTAAGAGCATGAGAACAGTGGTGTGTCACTGCTGTTGCTCCATTTGCTGACAGAGTACAATGTCTTCTTATCTTTCTTAATCTTTTTTAAGTTCATGTGTAGGTGTATAAAATCTCACCCCAGTGGTTTGAAGTGGTTGTTATACAGGATTTGTCCCTGTAACAACACTACTCCTCAGCTGAGTGGTTCACATGTTTTAAGGTGAAGTAAAAGTGGTACAGATTCTCACACAGTCCAGTGACATTAGTGAGGGTCTACTGGAAAGCTGGGTACATCCTCAAGTTACTGGGTTGTGCTGAAATTCATGCTACCATGGCTACTTGTGCAAACTAGGTTAATGCTACCATGACTGAATTATAATGTGGTATCAGAGGCACACTGCCAATGCGATAGAATATATAAAAAGACAATAAATGTAAAGAAAAATACAAATAAATATTATTACAGATTAAATGCTTCGGACTACTAGCTAACTTGCAAGAATGATTTTGTAAGTATTTTAAAACTTGCTGAATTTTATTTTCCTGAATTGTCACATTGCTGGCTTTGTTCAAATCTGTGCTGTAATGGAAAATGCTCTAGTACTTTTAATAATGTTGAAATAGGATTGAAAACAAATAAAAATGTTAAAAACAACTGATTATGATATATGAAAAGATGTCTTCTGAATTTATGAGCTACTTGATATCAGTTATATATTCTAGGATAGCAGAATTCATCAGCTCAAGATCAGATGATGAACCATAAGAAATAAACATATGGAATTTACAAAGGAAAAATATTCTGGTAAAACTAAAAATAAAATCTGATCCCAAAACCTCATAAGGATTAATGAAATGTGGAGGTGCCAGTTAAGCCAAAATATTTTTAGTTTGGAAATACTATTAACACAAACATACAAGTTTTCAAACATACTGTAGATAAAAGTATGTGCATATTTAAAAGTTCTCTAGGACTACAATTTTCCACAAGCATGTGAGCATAAGCTTTACTGTAAGAAGTGTTCATCATATTTGCTTATATTGAAGTGCATTTAGTGTAGCTGCTTGTAGGAAGAAAATTTGGCTGGTTCATGCTATAGTCTAGTATAGTACATTATGATCAACAATTATTACACAAAATAAGAAAATTATTAAACAAAAGAAGAAAAGTTTTGTCATACTGTAACACTGTTTAACATGAACTTTGAAGACCTTATTTCTGATTAACAGTGTTTCACTCCAGAAAACTATAAAATTATTCCCTTAAAATAAGCAACTATCTTTCTGGCTTTCACATTGAGAATGAATTTAACCAGCAATGTTAATTGCAATTTGATATTTAATTATTCATGCTAGCTTTTTAATAATTCTTCCATTTCATTTGTAACACAATATTTTCCATGTTAGAACTACTCAGCTTTTCTGTTTAGAAGTGATGTAATTTTTAAGTTTATACCTTCATTGTTTTGTTTCTATACATCATTGCAAGCCAGTTTCATTTAGCAAGGTAGTTAAACATGGTCTTAAATAGTTCCCACTCAACTTAGTTCATTTGGGAGTGGTTTTTTTTTCTCTTTACTTTTTTGTTTCCAAACCAGCACTTCACCAAGTCCATGAGGAAAAGAGCATAGTGGTAGTTTCTCAGTTAGTGTTCTGACCTGGATCATAGAAGCTTCTCTGTTTTGATTATAATATATCACCATTTTGCTTCATCTTTGCTTTTTCTTTTTTTGGTTCATCTTATGTCTTCAAATTCTTGTACAAGATAATTTTTTCTTTTGAAGTCATTTGTATTTTTTTATATTCTTTTAATAGCAACCTGTGAAGATTTCTGAATCTTTATGCACACAATAAATTTCACAGTGAATATAAGGTAGACATTGATCCTTACTTTGTTTCAAAAAATCAGTTATTCTCATAGTTTCTATATTGCAATAAACATTTATTCCAAAATAAGGATAGGGCATTGTCCTAAGGGTTCATGCTTGTTTAAAATAATAGTTCTTGCTTAATTATAATGAACATTTATGAGCTGAATCTCATTTGTGTTAGTAATAGTCTTACGTTGATTTTAATTAGGAAAGTTTATTGCAAATATGTTGTGTTCTCTTGATTTAGGTAATTATCTTCACTTAGTATGTTAATGGCAAGGATTGCTCAGGGTTTTTTTAAAAAAACTCCTAGCTCTCAGTAGAGTAGATATTAAAAGAAGTAGAGGGTATGTAGTTCTCTTTGATCACTTTAATGAACTTCAGTGTTTTTATTGTCTATTCACTTATATGCAAAGTGTGGTGCAACTTTGCATTAGCTGCTAATTGGAGCTTTATTTGAGAAAAATGTAACATAAAAGCAATATGTCATAATTAAGATTTTGAATAATATTGTTTCAAACAGTTATCAAAGAGCATGAGAAATCCATTTTAATTACTTCTAAAATGTATTTGTCTTGTAGATGCTGTGCTTTTGGTTGTTTTTATGTTTTGTCAAAATGACAAATTAGAGCACAGCCATTGTCACAACCTTTGCCAGTCCATGGGTCGCAATAGAAAAATAAAAGTGCTTTGATAACATGAAATTTTTATCTCCCTCTTGGTCTCAGTTGTAACATTACCATTTACATTTCCTGCAGCAAACAGCAACATTCTAATATACTTTGCAGTCAGTGAATGGACAGCAGCTGCCACAGCTGTTGAATCATGTTATACTTGGATTATATTTAAATAAGCCTGTACCACTTATATTCAGTGCATTCATTGGACATTACAGTGTAATGTGCATGAGAAAGTTCTGAAATGTGCCCATTGTAATTCTGTTCCCAGTGCAATTCATCTTTTCCAGCAACAGTGCAAGTGACAGTGTGGGGCATGGGATGGTAGAGTCACTGCTAATCTGTTCATGGCGCAATTTTTCATGTGCAAAAAGTAAAATAGTATGACAAAAACAACTATGATGCAACCATCTGTTCAGCAGGTGGAAGTGAAAACAATTCTTCAAGCTGAAGAATGGGAGGAGGAGACATAATTAAAGAAACAAAAACACACAGAACAAGAATAATGTATCTGAAATAGCTTCTTGTGCAGGAAAATTACACGCAAAAGTATCCCAGGTATTTGGAAACTGTCATGTGTAAGAAGAAGGGTCACAGGAATGGACTTACATAAATTAACAAAAAACATTGGGGGAATCTAAATATCACTGAAGCCCTAATAAAAAAAAAAAAAAAAGAAAGGGGGAAAAAAAAGAGCAAAAGTTTAAGTGATGGATTACTCATCCTCCACAGTATATAGTAGAGTTCAATTAAAAATAAATACATATAAATATATATGCAGTGTATACATACAGATACAAATACTATACCACTGATCAGGTGTTGCAAAGGGATGCTTAGGAAGGTGGTGCAGTCACTGACCCTGGAGGTGTTCAAGAAATGTCTAGATGTTCTACTGAGAGACATGGTTTAGTGGGAAATATTGGTGATAGGTGGACAGTTGGGATGGATGATACTGTAAGTCTTTTCCAACCTGGGTGATTCTATGAATCTATAAGTTTTACTTTTAACCAAAGTACTCCTATTCCCATAAGAATTACATAGAAGAATAGGAAATTTTATATATGCTATAAATTAGTAGTGTATAGTTTCTAATGATTGGTTAATTGGAGGAAACTCATTGACTGCTGGAGGAAATTACTGAGAGAGATAAGAAAGTAGGCTTAATCTTTAATTTTTATAGCACTAGCTTTTGGTCATACCAGATCTTTAATGACATTCAACCCTTAGAAGCAGGTTTCTACTCTGATACAGGCCATTGCTGACACCAACTTACAAGGTAATGAAATCTTCCAGTGAAAGGTACTATGCAGGAACTAAACACCAGTATTATCTCTGTTAAAGCTACAAGGAGTTAATGTTATTAAAAATAGTATTCTTTTCTGCAAATAATCCCCTTTCTCTTTCTCATGTGTATTAACCAGAAAAGCCCCCATGAACGCCAATGTATTTTTCAATAACCTAGAATAATGCATACACACATAATGGAGATGCAATTAATGTTTTTCTGTTTTATTCTTCTTTACTGATAATTTCAACATTTTCTTCAGTAAGTGACCTGAATGAACTGTAGGCACAAATGTTAATCAGATGTATTAATTTGAAAAGCAGTTGCTTTGTTCTCTGCACTGTTGGACGTAGTGTTCCAACTTAACTGTAGCTAAACCTCTGAAATAGTTCTGTGTGGCTTTAGAAAAAAAAATTCTCTTTTTTCCTTTTCCTTTTTCTTTTTCACACATGCAGCAATTTTTCTTCAGTGAAAATATCATTTTGTTAATTGATGCCATGTCTGAAATTGTACCAAAGGTGGTGGAAGTGACACTTTGCTCTCATTAGCCCTGTGAGACTGCTGAATTGCAGGACTGGCCATTTTCTGGTCAAGTTCGTGCTTCATAACCTTGAAACAGAGTCAAATGTACACAAAGCTGTAGCTTTTATGTTGCCTCCTTTGGTCCATCCACTAACTCTATATGAAAACAGAAATGTTGAAGAGAAAACTATTTCTTTCCTCACTGTCGCTTTCTATTCCCACACAGATCTCATTGTAATTAATTTGTTCATCTCTGGTTACTGGTTTACCTAATGCCAGTGGGTTAAGCAGAACAGTTTCCAAACACTATTCATCTAAAGAAAAATTTTATTTTGTCAGTTGTTTCTAGCCTCTCACGTTTATGGCCTTTTCCTACCAAGCCTCATGCTGTGGAGGGGAGGGAGGAGTTCATTCAGGTATTCAGTGGTGCAGTGGTGTCTAGTCCGCACTCTTCCCCTGGGAAGCACGTGGGAAAAATGCAAAGGAAGCAGAGGCAGAGGACAACAGCAGCTGGAGGAGTGAATGAGTAATGTGCCAGAGCTGTAGGCAGCAGAAGACTCTGTGCTCATCAGCAATTGTGAAGAGTCAGAATGCTTTATACTCTTCAGCTTTATACTCACTAGCTGCTCTCTTAAATTTCTCCAAGACTGACCAGACAAGATAGAGTACTTGGCTGCATCTATGGTTCCAAAACAAGAGCTCATACACAGTTTAGTGTAATCGGCTCTCAGGAACCACACTTAGTGCGCTGCTGACAAAAAAAGACATTATTCTATAGTACCTAGTATACCAACATTGCATAATTGTCTATAACCTTCATAAATTAGAAAAGGTAGTAATTATACAATTAAAAAGTCACTTTTGAATTGACTAATTAATCATTCATTGCCCATGGTGCTAATAAGTAATTAGTTGAGTAGTGGCTCATTATAAGGTGCAATATGTAAAATGATTCATTTATGCAACTCTTTGCTGAATGTTGATTAGGTTATTTATAGATAATACATGCTTGTTATGATCAATTATGACATATCACTGAGAATGTGTTTTTTCTATTGATATGTAACAAGGTAAATGTTCATTTAAAGCATCTGTACAATTATTATATGAGAGCTGCTCCAAGTGTAATGCCTCCATATTAGGCTATGATGTCAGAGGCAGACGTTGTTGGTATGGCAGTAGGTTTTGACCCTCCCCACCAATATCCCATTACATTTTACTGCCTTGTGACAGACGGCAGCAGAGGGACAAACTGGAATCTGACATGGAAGTGTTTATAAAGTAAACATGTCTCACTGAATTCCTCCATGTGGAAACAATTGCGCACACTGACATTCATTGACAGTTGCTGAACATTTATGGCGTCCAAACAGTTGATGCTGGCACAGTGAAGCAGTAGACGAAGCATTTCAGCAGAAGCAACAGTAACAGTGGGTCGCCTCTGCTGATTCAGATCTTTAGAATTGTGGCAGTGCTGTGCTCTTTGTATCTGTTGCATTTTCCGTGGAAATAATTAGGAGGCATTACTTTCAGAGCAACCTACGTACTTGAGTTATTCATGCTTCCTGAAGAATTTGCCCATATAAGAACTAAAGTAAAATACATGCTGTAAAAAGACTCTAATGTATGAAGACAATTGCATAGCATTATTGCAGTTTTGCATATAATATAATGTGAAATCAAAGATACTGGATATGTTAACATTTTCAGTACACAAGTTAACTAAATTTAAGAGAAATAGTTATCCCAAAGAGAGAGAAAAAGGTGATAGAAGGAACACTGTGTCAATATTTGCCAATTGCAGTAATTTTTTAATTGTTCCTTTCTGATTTTTGCCTCAAATACATAATTTACAATCAAGCAATTTAAAATATGCATTGCCCTCTGAAAAGAGCAAAGAAAAAAAATGCGGAGACACATCAAGATTTCTTTACTTTAAAAAGCTTGCTGCAGATTTAATCCCAGTGCATACACAGTCCTCTATCCCTGCTGGATTACATTATCTCTAAGGATAACATTTATCAACTCTAGAATAATTGTTATGGCTTCAGCCAAAAATCCAAGTGTTAGCTACTTGCAATGGAAAACCTGTTTGATAGATTCCAGCCTCTTCTGTTTGACAAAGTCTTCTACATCCACGCTGCTACAGGGAGCTAAGAATGGCTGGAATGAGAGGGAGAAGGCAATCTGTGATTCCAGTTCTCTCTAGAAGAAAAAAAAAAAATACAAGCAAGCAAACAAACAAAGAAAAACAGAAAGAGAGAGAGAAATTAATGGTTCTTGCAGAGAGCAGCTTACAAACTGGGAAACGATACAGAATCAAGATAGGAGGAAAAGAGACTGGTACAGAGGTGATGTGCAGTACCATTAAGCTGGGTAACAGATCATAGAGGAACCAGAAACAGTATCTACTAGATCTGGGACTACCCCTTCTCCTTTTCTTTCTGTCTTCACTGTTCTCAGAACACAGCTGTGGTATCTTGAGATATCTCTGCAGCTTGAGAGCTTCCTGGGACATGGTAATATGAGTCTGTTCAATCAAGGAGAAGAGAACGTTATGGTATCCCTCCTTCAGAAGAAAGAAAGTAATGTCGACTTGAGGAAAGAATTACCCAATGTGGTACAAATGCATTTTATCCTTGGGTGGTTGCTGTACTAAGAGAAATTTTCAAGGATGATAAATAACCATATTAAAAAGGATTATGTATGTAATAAAACTATCAGACACCAAGGGTTCTTTGGCCCATTTCCACTGAAGTGAGGCTATATCCAGGATGACACCTCCAGAAATAAGGTTGTAATTCACTGATTTTTTTTCCACAAGTGCAATATTTCACCATGGACACCTTGGAGAGATAGCCCTTTAAGACTGAAAATAGTCTGAGCCAGGAACTGCACTTAAGGTAAAAGGTCCCAGTTTCTGTGAATCAGTATCCTACCATTTGCACAGAGGCATGAAAGCCCTCTATGTCATCGAGAAGTTAGCTGGAAATTGTATTAGCAAGAGCTTGCTACGTATGGGCTCTGCACAGGATTAAATGCATGCTTAAATCTACCCAAAGAAATAGAGGGCTTCAAACGTAATCCAGGTGAAGTTAATCCTAACAAAACCTCAAAAAAAAGCACATCCTTCTGATATACAAGTGTTAAAATGGCTACTGGATGAGGACCTGAATTTGTTTCTTAGTTATCCCAACAAAAGCAAAGATATCGTCATAATCTGATAATTTCATACTAGCCAGATTCAAGATGGCTCACTTGTAGAAATGCTTCTGTGATTGGAAACCTTTTCTATTTTTCAGATTTTTATATGATTTAATAAAAAATGAAAACTTCAGTGGCTTATTTATAAAATAACTAAATCTGAAATATTATTTAAAAATCAAAGGAAAAAAAGAGATTTCATAGTCCACTTAAAATTAAACTCCATTAGAACCTATTCAGTCACCTTTGTAACTATTTAAAATGATGATTGTGCAATACGTGCATGATCAAAGTTAATGCAATAGTTATGCAATCAAGTTAGTGTTAAGACATATAATGACTTTACCATACAAGCCATGAACATAAATGATAAATTAACATAATTATTAAAGATCATAATATTTGCATGGAGAAAAAAAAATGTTTTGCAAAAGTAGTGGTTTATCTCATTACCTCTGAGAGAATTCCATGTATTATTTATTTTACAATAAAGCTACCATATAATAGCTTATGTTTACTAGTTTAAACAGCAGCAGTGAAAGAGGGTTTGAGTTTGTTTCTAATAGATTGACTTTTAAGTACATGGACAATTCTGCCTTCAGAGGCTTCTACTCTAATTTAGAGTCCGGTTCACCCTGGTCATTGACTACAAAAGGAAAAGAAAAGGATCCTTAATTGGCCTGTTTCAAGTTTATATTCTGCTGACACATTTTATAGAGTTGTCTTGTCTGAGTGAAAGGAACAGAAAAACCTGAATGATCTGCAAGCTTCACCAGAGATGATGCCTATGGTAGACCCTCCTCTCCCACCACTCTCAGTAAGCTCTTGCTGAGCCCTGAGACAGCAGCCATCAGGGAGGGCTGTGCTGCTCTCATCAGGGCCTGGCATGGCCTCCCATCATATAGCACACAAAGAATTTATGCCACTGTGCGTTGTTTATCATGTCTGTGGAAAATTAGTCATTTTTCACATGTTATTCTGTTCTCTTCAACTCAAACACTAAGGAAGGAAATATAACCAGGTTTTCTTGTGTTTTGTTGGTTTTTTTTAATATAAACTAGAGAGAAACCAGAAAGATGAAAATTCGCCAAATAATAAACATTGCAAGGTTTATATCTCATTCTGAACTTGTATATAAGGTTCACAATATCCAAAAAGTATGCATTTGCTTTTCCTTCTGAGATGTTTACAGGCTGTTTATCCCTTCTCAACTAGTGGCTATGGAAGAACACTTTAAATTTTCCTTTACATTTTCATTAATTGTGCTTTAATTCCTTCTAATTATTATTTGGATTGCTCCCAAAAGCCTGTTTCTTAAAATCCCAAATGTCCCCCACCTGCACTAAAATTATTTAGCTCTGAGACCTCTTAAAACCCCAGCAGGAATCAAAGGGAGAGATTTTGACATGAGTGATGGGCTTAATTATTCAGTACAAAGAGGATCTCCTCTTATGGTTCCGTGTCACAGATTGTAATAATTATTATCTGTGAATATTTCTAATCAGGATTAGGACAGAGGTAGCTTTAGGATAAGAATAAGCAACAGCAATCAGGTGTAGATGCAGACAAAATACACTCATGATGTTATGTTTAATTAATGAATACTTAACAGTTTAGTTTCAATGAAGTTGGCCTCATAAATGTTGCCATATTTAAATATACACATTTCGGAATGGTAAAGTTGAAAGGAGCATCTAAAATACTGTGGAGTTTGTTGATGTGTTTTATACATAGTATAACCATGTACACAGCCACAACAAAGTGTTTGCTCCTAATTTGTATGGATAATACTTCCAGTGAGCTTTCCACATATCCATTTGTAATGATACGCTACGTACATCATTGTATTATACTGACATCTATTCTACTACAGTCAGATGATAGAAAGTAATGAGAGGCTGTTCTATGGCAGTATATATGACATAGTTACTTTAGGAGATTATCTTTGTCCTTATGCAAATTATTTATTTTGAGCCTACTTATAGTGTACCGTTTGAAATTAAAATGAAATTATGGAATGCCTTAAAACCTGACTATCACGTACCAGCTGTCTCTGTCAGCTGGCTTGTCAGTCAATACAGACCGCAGATCATTACTATATTTGACCCTGATTGGGAGGCTATTTTAGGAACTGTGCCAGTATGATGAACAAGATGTGCTGAAGGGTTCACATCCTTTCTAACAGTTGAGATGAAAACAACAAAAATACGTCTACACAAAGATGACTTCATTGTTTAACAAAAAGAAGTGTAATTTGCACAAAAAAGTTTTTAGAAAATTCCCATAGCGTACACCATAATGGTCTCTCCAAACATTCTATCTCACTGTTTTCCCTCACTCACTCATTTTCTTCTGCCCTATAAAGGATTGCTGACTTTCCCAGCTGCTTTGAAGTTCCAGCTAACCAGACTCTGTCTTAGAGCATTCTCACTAGATTCTGTTGTGGATTTCAGTATTGTTTCCTTACTTATTAGCAAAAAGATTCTGAAATATATAGAGAGAGAAAGAAAGAAAGAAAAATAAACTGTAGGTTGCTCCAAAAGTAGTTCCTCCTATTTATTTCCTTGGAAACTACAACATATACAAAGAGCAAAATATCACTATTTGATAGAGTGGGTTCTCAGTTACAAAACACCATTTTTCAATACAGTCATCAGCATTATATATTTTCACCATTGATGAACAAGAACCTACATGCTGCGCTTGTAAAAATCTGGACCAGCAGAGATGATCCACCGTTTCACAGCTGCTATGACTGTGTTATTGCTAGAAAAACGTTGCCCATGCAGACTATCTTTAATTGTTATGAACAGATGGAAGTCACAAGGCACAAAATCTGGATTATACAATGGGTATGATTGGACAGTCCAGCCAAGACTGGCAGTGTGATTCACAACCTACAAACCAGTACTGGGCCTGGTGTTACTGCATTGCAAGAGAAAGTTTGTCTTCTTCCCTAGCCTGACTCTGCAGGTTAGAGCCTTCAGCTTAATCGACATTGCACTGTAGCAAAGTTGGTAGTTTGTCTGGGTTTCAGGAAGTCCAGAAGGATCATCCCTTTCCTATCCCAGTAGTCAGTGCATATCACTTTACGCATTGAGGGCTTCACCTTGAACTTTTTCTTTGATGGGGAATTCATTGTTGCCACTCCAAGGACTACCATTTTGACTCTAATTCATAACGGTGACACCACATCACCTCACTAATGATGACATAATCTGGGAAACTGTCACCTCCAGTCTCAAATTGATTCAATAGATCCTGACAAACTTGCATACGGTGTTCTTTCTGTGTGTTTAAGCATTCATGGGATTCACCAGATGCAAACCTTGAGATATTCCCATGGTGACACCATTTCAAAGCTGATATTCAGCTCCATACACAGCTCCCTGGTCATAATCCACTGATTTTTGTGCACACACTGATCAAAAAACTCTTCATTTTGTGGCATACATATGTACAACTGTACATATCCATCCAGAACATTGCTTGTCTTTTCAAGTTGCTCTCACCACGGCTATATCACACCAACCACCACCTCACTGTGCTAACATCCACTCTTTGGCCTCCATAAATGTTCAGCAACATTAGGGGCTGATCCGTTGTTTTGCCTAATATTGTTACCTGCTTACTGGGGTTTATTCATATGTGAATCTCTGTTGTCTAACCCTAGCCTAACTGGGTTTTAGTGAAGGAAATGTATTGGGGAAGTCCTTTTCAAATGTCATAAGTCATGTAGATGCTTCTGCTCACCCATGCACACTCCCCAGCTGAAATGTTTAATTTAGGCATGGATTACTGAAGTCCCCTTTTTAATAGCTATTAAAATGCTATCAGCATCTCATACCTTATTCTTTTACTGGGCCACACTGCTGACACAAATAAAAATAACATCTCAGTGGTTTTAGTATTCTTCAGATGCAGACAGTCACCCAAACACATATATCCCCAGCTGTATCACTCATACTCTCAGCAGACTTTTCCAATATGCTTTTGTGATTTCATCCACAAGTACTTGCCAACCTGCTCACTGTTTTCCTTCAAATCACAGGTTCTGCCTTCCCTTTGAAGTTTACACAACTGCTGACAAACTATCGCTATTCATACTGCCTAATGTTACCTCGTTGTGCTTTTGCAGTGTCTGCCTGCCTGCACCTGACAACGAGCAGTCTTAAATCTAAACTGTCTACCTTTCTTCTGTTTTTCAGTAGCTAGCAATTGGAATAGGAACCATGGCTGTACTGCTTCTGGGTCTTATAATAAATAACAATAATAGTTAAAAACTACCGCATTCCTAGATTTTCTTGCTAGTAATGGAAACAGAAAAAGGTATAATTGGAGCATTATTTTTTTCTTGAATTCAAATGGCCCTTTTTTTTCCTGTGCATGACTTAAGAAAATCTCATTTTACCTTGAAGTAAGGAAATGCTTTCTCTGATAATAGCAGGATTTACTGTAAGAATGTCTTAAATATTTCCACCATCACCTTTTAATCCAGAATTAAGAACAATTCTTAGGGAGGATGAAATATAACATAATAGATGTTCTTTGACCTTTTATTTCCTTGAGAAGGAAGAAGTATGAAAGGGGCATAACAGTATTCACCGTGCAAATAAGCGTGTTTCTCTCATTTCAGCAATGTCATGTACTGAATCTCCTCTTCACATCTCTCTCAGAAAGCTGTTTGTTCATGGCACTTACCCAAGCTGCTTTTGTCATCGCTGAACTTGAAATGCTCTCTCACCTTGGCATAGTTTCAACTATGTCAGTTAAATCACAAGGAGAGAATGCTAAGCTAACAGCAAAAACCACTTTTCCTGGAGAGATATGATGCTGACCCAGAAATAACACTGAACAACCAAAACATCATTGCTAAATGCAATATAGTTTTAATCAAAGAAGGGTGATCTACTGGTATCTGTGCATATTCACTCGTTGTATTTCCTGCTGCCATGGAGTGTGTGCTTACTACTAAGATTTAAGTAAGGAAAAGAAAAAATAATCTGCTGTATAGGAAATGTTCTACTTGCTTAGTCTGTAACACAGGATAATACAACATTTAATCATTGATCAGTATCATTTAACTTCATATGAAAAGTGCATTGCTTGCAGTAGAATTTCTACAGAGTTATTTTAACTGTGCATTTTCATAAATTTGGGTATATTACTAATAGGTATGCTTTACTCATCAGAAATTCAAATATCAAAGTACATTATAACTAAGATTTTACAGCAAAGATTCAAAATAAATTTAGGTAAAGAACATGTCTTTGAGTCTATAAGTTTACTTAAATTTGACAACAACTGTCTCTTGGATTTTTTAAAATATATTATTATTTAATTTTATTAAATTATTTAATTTTATTAAAGTCCTCAATTAATTGGGTAGAAATGGGGTAAGAAGGACAAAAAATATTCAATAGGAAATTACTACCCTTTGAATTGAGGTGGTAGTAAAAATATTTAAAAAGCATTCATTTTTGGCCTAACTTCATTTCCAGTGGTAGCATCTTAATCATTTAACTTCATGAAACTACTATCACTATGATTTAGAAAACCCTACCTTAAGTGCAAACTAAAAATAAACATGACTAAATCAAAACTTGTAACAATTTAATTGGCTGGTTTTTTTTACTTGAATCTCCTAAAAGCCTTTTTTTTTTTTATGAAAAGTGTGTTCCTCCATTTTTTAAATTATTATCCAACACTAAACTTACATTCATTCAATGAATGTGGGGGAAATGAATATCCATGTAGTCAGCAATTAATATAGAAACAAAATGAAATCATTTAGTTCACATAGTCCATATCATTTATGTAAATACACAATAGAATATTCTTACCATCTCAGTCAATGGCCAAGAGTGGCAAATGCCAAGTCCTTCCTAAGATTGGTTGTCATTTATTCCCTATTTAGAAATTGTGAGACACAGTGAATATATAGTTGATAAAGTTTGCATAGTAACATCATGCCCTATTCACTGTGCACCATTTTCATTTGTGAATACACAGCAAGTGAAAGATACCCTTTAAACTTCTTTTAAAGCTCCATCTTTGATGGGACAGTGTAACACTCTAATTGCACTGTGCATGAATTGATAAACATGTTGCTTTGGGATTTTCATCTCACCAGGTGAAATGGAATGTGTACCTGCTCTGTATATTCATGAACTTGAACAGTAAGAATATATTAATAGTCTGTTTCAATCATTCTGTGTCATTATATATTACTAAAGACCTCAGAATTTCTCAAATACATTCGTTAAACATGACATTCACAAGGACAGAATAGACTTTTTCTTGTACTAACTCTCCACTGGGAACAGCATATTCCATAGTGATTTTTTCTTGATGAATTGATGGTAGTGTTGATCCATTTTAAAGTATAGCTCCCACTTTTTTACAGTGTTCATAGTGATTGGAGACTGATGCAAATGTTACCCCCCATTAAATGGAAGTTTTAACGAGAGGAAATTACCTGAGTCACCACTGTTAGTAATATAATTTTAAAGGACTTCTAGATGCTTATTCAAAAGAGTCTATTTACACATACATACCTCTAATTTTCTTACATGCAGTTTCTGAATTATCTAGAAATACTCTCTGAAACATCTAGTATTTCATTTTCTTTGAAAAAAAAGAACAAAAAGAGCATGTTTATAAAGGCTATGGTAGAAATATTTTGCTTTGCCACTCTTAAAATATCTTTATCACATATCTAATATGTGATAAAAAGGAATATTGATATATTCGATCAACTCTGTATACAAAGTATCAAGTCTAAGTGAATTGTAAAATATTTTCACTTATTAGTTTTTAGTTTAGTAGTGTAATATTCACAGTAAGACGGTACTAGAGTGCAAAGTGCACCAATGTGAAGAAAGCTTATACGATAATCACTGAGATGTTTTTCATTTGGGAAGCCACATCATGGGGAAAAGTAGTATACCTTCAGGTGTACTCATAATGTTCTATATTTGTCTTGCATTACATAAAAGTTATTAGGGACATACAGCCTTCAAAAGATTGATTTTATGTGGTTGGCTGTCATTCTATTTAATGTCACTTTAGTTGTCAGATCTTGTCTGAAAGAAGCAAGATAAATGAGAGAAATAACTGTGAATGATGAAAGAAGAAAGTTCCACATGGACATTTCCAACATATGACATACTGTTGTCCTCAGAACCTGTTTACATATCAGTCTCAGTTTTTGCACAAACCTGTGTCAGTTTAACATCACTAAAGCCTCAACATATTCTGGGCAGCATAGTATTTCTCCCTGCTAATCATTATGCCATTAACAAATTGCACACTAACAAGTGCACTTTACAATGCCAATTTGTGGCTGCTAAGGATTGTGAATCCTTCTATAAGAGCTGTTAATTTGGGGTGTCTGGAGGCCAGGAATAATGTTTAACAAAACACACTAACTTCTGATGGCTTTTCCTACAGTGAAGGCACTTCTTAATTGTACAGGAAAAAAAGAGAAACTAATTATTAATAACTAAAGATAAGAACTAATCAAGTAATACCTTAATTATTTTCCTTCCATTCCCCATGGTAATATCTTCAACTCATTTATATTTGATTTACATGGAGTATAACTGGACCTTAAGGGCTATATTAATTAAATAATATGAGAAACTAAAAAAATAAAATAAAATTGAAAAGAAACTGCAAAATTAACTACTTTATAACAACCATTAAGAAGTTACTTAAGCTCTATCTATCTCTAATTCAACTCATAATTTTACTGTTTTCATCTGAGAAACAGTTAATTTTCTTCCAAGTGGATTGTAGATTTTTCTCCTATTCTACTGCAGTGATGGGAGATGAAAAAAATGGCTGTTTGTTGTTCAGCTGCTATTGTTAAACCATAGCAATAATAGTATCATAGATTCATAAAATCATTTGGGTTGGAAAAGACTCTAAAGATCATCAAGTCTAACCATCTACCTGACCTACTGAGTTCTATGACTTAAGCATGTCCCTTAGATCCACATCTACGTGCCTCTTAAATATCTCCAGAGACAAGTACTCTACCACTTCCCTGGACAGCCTGTTCCAATGATTAACCAGCCTCTCTGTGAAGAAATTCTTCTAATATCTAGCCTAGCCCCACTTCCCATCCCATCAACACAACTTGAGTTTCTTCATGACCTATCACTTGTCACCTAAAAAAGAGACCCAGGTTTCTATCCATTTGTGACAAGTGCAACAAAGTGGCAGACATGTAAATTCACAGTTTTGATCCTCTAATCTTTCAATACTCCACAATCTCACTTCTGAAGTACTCTGAGTCCTATTGAAAAAGTTCTGCAGTCCTGATTCCAACGATTACCATACATTGAAAAAACTCAGTGACTCTTCCACTAGGGTGTTGTCATCAAAAGGATGGCTCTACTCTCTCCCCTTCTTTTGACCCCCTCATAAGAACATTCGCCTATTAATTAGGATGCGTTATGTCAAATCTTTGCTCAGCACAGGAAGTGGAAAGACCTTTTTATAGGATTGTGGCTGAGTCTACAATAATATGCAGATCTATAATCATTCTCTTTCCCTATGTTTTAAGGTGTGAAGTGTGATGTAGCTCACATCCATGATTACATTTTTTTTTTCTCTATTGGTAAACAAAATGATGAGAAGAATGTGTTGGTCATGCAACTTTCTGAAATGTAGTCTGGTCCTGTCTGGGTTGCCTTGTACTGACAGAGCCTAGAACTAAACCAAGAGTCATGCTAATAGCTGAACAATATGTACAACCTAGGACAAGCTTCACCGTGGCCACTTCAGAGTCCTGTTTTACTCAGTGATATAGATGTTATGTGAAGGCAAATATTCTCCTGAAGTTGTCCAATAGTAATTCCCTTTTCCTTTGGAAATCTTGTCATTATATATTTAAATCCAAACTTCTCAAGTTGATTTTGTCGGTTGTCATTTAGTTGAAATAAATTCTCTTCATACTTACAAATTTAATGGAGCTGAAGAAAGAGCTGGCATGGGTTCGCACATTTGCAGAGTCAGGTTTAGAGTGAAATAAATCTCTTTAAAATTTTATTAGTATGACAGATGATTTCAAAGGATATCTCGTGCAATCCATTGGTACTCAGAAGAATATTTAACTATGTAGGTGTTCAATCAGAGTTAGGTTTTGTGTGCATTAAAGTGAAATGAATACCCTGATGTGTAATAGCATGTGAACTGCCTTCATTTTGACATGAAGCAACGTTTTCACATATCTTGGAGTTTCTTAACCTATTACAATGAAGCAGACTCTGGATTCCCAAAAGCTCAGCAGCAGCTTGGACTTTTACTTGAATGAATGCAGAATTTCATCCACCGTGGTGATTACAGTTTTTTCAGTCATTCTGTTAGTATGATTCTTCTTCAAAAATAGATCATTGTTGTTGGGTTTTCCTTCAGGTATTAAAGAGATAGTTATTTCAATGGCATACAAAGAAGAAGAAAAAATTAATCAGCTACCTTAGTGGTGGCTTCTTGCTCATTTTCCACTGATATTCAGTGCTCATATTTTAGTGGTATATTAATATAATTCTGCACAAATTTTTAACCAGACCCTGGAATAACTCCTGAAACTGAATTTCAGTATTTGTTATGATGAAAAAAAAAAGATGAAAATAAAATACTCAGAAGCACTTTAAGCTTGGAGAAGTGAAGGCTCTGGGGAGAACTCACTGTGGCCTTTCAGTACTTGAAGGGAGCATATAAACAGGAGGTGAACAACTGTTTACATGAGTTGATAGTGATAGTCCAAGGGAGAATTGTTTTAAACTGAGATGGGAGATTTAGGTTAGATGTTAGGAGGAAGTTTTTCACTCAGAAGGTGGTGATGCACTGGAACAGGTTGCTCAGAGAGGTTGTGGATGCCCCATCCCTGGAGGCATTCAAGACAAGCTGGGTCTAGTGGTTGGCAACCCTGCCCAAGGTAGGGGGATTGAAACTATATGATATTTGAGGTCCTTTTCAATCCAGGTCATTCTATGATTCTGTGATTATGTACTACTAATTTGCAAGGAGTTTATAAATTTCTCTATGTATTTAGCTGGGAAAATTTTTCAGTTTAGCTGTTCTAGTAAAATATCTTTGAATACTGTTGTCATTATTTTTGATTACCTATTTTGTTGTCATTATTTATGATTACCTCAGGAATTAAACTTAACAAAAGCAAAGAATGAATGTAATTCAGAATATAAAATACGCTTCAAATTTAGTGTTGTATGCATATTAAACCTTTAATCTTAACAAGGATCATTTTTTAATGAGTATATTAATATTCATTCTACATACAAAATTTGAGACACATGAAATCATGTCTAAAGCCCTTTGGTTCTAAAATTTTGTTGGCACTACTCTCTATGATTCAGCATATTTTCTTATTAATATTTCATATTTATATATTGCAGTTTCTTGTAATTAGATTTGTAGATATGGTTACTCTTACAAGAAATGTACCTTTCATTTGCCTTTCAAGAAGCATAGTAACACAAGTTTTTATATTCTTAAAATTAATTTGAAAAACTTGGAACTCCCCAAAAAAGTTCTCGGAAGTATGTTCTTAATTAAAAAATAATGTCAATGGAAAAGAAAGGTGTCTTAAGTTAAGGGTCTTCAGCTGACACATTAATGTTGAGGCAAAGACTAGACATTTATTTCCAAAGATGGAAACACTGATCTTCTATCAGTGTTCTATTATGATGACTTCATTTCTATTATGCCAAGAAAATGATGTACAGAGTTAACCATTTTATCAGATGAATTGTGGTGCATGAAAGTGACAGATGTTCAGAGTAATAATATTCATTTACTTTATCCTAAATGGATAAATAAAAGCAGAGACTTTGACCTCATTTATCCAATCAGATGCTAGATTAAATTTTAAAGTTGCCCTATTTGCAAATATGACTTTGTCAGAATACTAAGAGAAAGAAAAAGGATATTCTGGAAAAAGAGATGACAATATTGGTCACTTCTCAATATTATGAAGACATTTAGCCTCATCACTGCAGTATAAAAATAATGTTGTAAACTTTAGGATTCATTTTTGAGTGATATGTAATTTAGATATCTAACGTCCACAACATTCATCTGCACTGAATGCTACCAATTTCCTATGCATCAATGAAGCAGACAAAATTTCAATATGATGATTATAGAAATAAATTATCTTAGATGAATAGTTGACTTAAACCATTAACTTCTGAAGGAAAACATTGTACATTCACCAAATAATTTAATGTTGCAGTGTGTTTTTGAGCTTAAAAATGTGATATTACAGATTAGAAATGGAGGCTGTTCACAGTAGCAAAATATATGTAAACTAATTCTGTTTTCTTCTTGATTATTTTCCCTTACATTTATGTGAAGTGAGCAGTATTTTTTAATGAAGTAGATAAGAGAATTTTCCCATGTCCAATTTTTGAGCTTTTCAGTTGTACTCAGAGTTGATGTCTGATGTTTACTTCAAAACCACAACACTCAGGGAAATGAAAAGCAGGGGTCTCCTTTCTTCAGCTCCTACTATTGCCAAAGGAGAAAGAGTGGTTCTATAGGTGTCCAAATTAAAAACAGAAAGTTGGTAGAAATGCATTGAATCTTGCTCAGAATAAATTTATTTCTGCTTCGGTACTCCTGTGAAAGCTTAGAGAGTCTAGCTTCCTAAATGAAGCACTTAAAATAAGATCACATAAGGCTTGATTTTCGTGTATTTGAAATTTAAAATTTTTCTTCACGTAGCCACTTCACTATAGGAGCTACAACTCTTACAGTGAAATTATGAATTGGCAGCACTCCCAATAACCCACATCAAGTTTTAACTTGAGAGATGAAAACTTGGTAAAGTAAGTTACAGCTGTTGGAATGTTTTTGCTCTTTTAGTTCCTCAGGGGCCGAGATAATCTATACACTGAAATTTTAAAATCACGTTACATTCTCAGAAACACGTTTCTGTTTCCTCAAGGCACTTTTACTGAGATGTTAAATGCAGTGTGAAGTTTAACATTAAGCCACTTGTTCTACATGACAAATGGAGCTGGAAGTGACCATCAGGTCCTCAGAAACAGCATGTTCAGAAAAATACATTTAGAGTTCCTTTTTTAAGACTAAAGAGAGTAATCAATCTTTGTCTTTTAAGGTCAGTTAAAGCTATAGTTTTTATGAAGTTTCAGGAGTGATTATCTATGATATTTATTTGTATAAGCATGTCTTAAATCAATATTTATCTTTATGGATGTTTCCAGTTATAGTTTCTCCAATGCTAGTATCACTTACCAATATTTTATGATTTGGGCTTCTATTTAATTAGGAATATCTCAGAATTCATTAAAAAAAAAAAAGTATGCAGCAAAAAAATTAAAATTAGAAGACAAAGAAAAGAGTTTGTTTTAAGATCTTGTTTCTTTGAAGAAAAATGCATATGAAGTAACTTCATAGTGCAGGGAAAAAAAATCCAAATCACATCAAGACTACAGATTAAATTTTTCCTTGTAATTCCTATGATTTTTTCATATAATTTTGTAATAGTTAATAATAAACAGCATAGAAATCTACTTCCTCTCAATCAGAATTTAGTCAATAAAATCTATAAAGCCCGAAGTTATAAGCTGATCAGAAGACAGTGATGCTTTGTTGGACACTCGGATATCAGAAAGGAAGGAAAAAGCTGGAAGCCAGAGGGTCTGGTTTCCTTACCCTTTAAAAAATCCCCACATCTGAAAGCCAAGATGAGTCCTCCTTTCTCCACCAGCAGCGAAAAACGAGGCAGTCACTGGAGGCATCCAACAATCTAAATGTCCATTTGGTGTCCAAGTTTTCTGTAATTAGATGAATAGCTGGTTTAAACTATTAACTTCTGTTGACTCATCTTCCCTCTGCAGAGGTCTGGGACTTGTGACATGCTGTGAAGTTCTATCCAATCTTGTTCACTAGTTTGCAGTATAAGATGGGTTTAGACTCATTTGACATCTTAATCACTACACATCATCAGTGTAATGTGGGATTTATAGTATCTGTAGTATCACACTTAATGACTTCAGACTTTCTTTGAAGTCAAGCAAACATTTGCAGTTTACAATACTTTTCCCTAGATGTAGATATCTGCATTACAAGTCGTGCCTTACACTTCATTGTGATTCTAAGAGGACTTATTACTGTGTAATAAGTCAGATAACTCCTGCTTCTTTTAGCAATGGTTATGGTCTTTGTAGAGCATTTTATGCTTTCTATCACATTCAAATTTATTTAATAATTCAATAACATAAAGACTGCATGAGCCTATTCCCACAATCCTTAGCTAAAATAATTATATTAGATGGAGCCCATATTTCACAAGCTTAAAGAAAGTGTTTTTTCAATATCCACTGTTGCTATTTGGCATAGTAATGTGGAGTTTAGAAGTGATCTAAAAATGTTCAAGTAAAAATATTGTATCAGGTGGAAAAATGAGCATTGTACTATGTAGTACAGATATAAAGAAAAAAAATAAAAGGAAAAAAAATGTCAAACAAAAACCACTGTTGGAATAAAACAAAAAGTAAAAAAAGTTTTAAATTAATTTTTCATACCGTATTATTAACTTTGAATATCTAATCTTCTCCTATTAGGAAAATCAGAATGTGATTGATGGAAGGCGGACATTTTAATATACACCCCCAGATCTTGGCAAGATACTTTTTTGGGTTATCAGAATTATATTCTGCCCCAAAGCATATTCATAAATCATTCAATGTTGATGTAAAAATGGCTGGTTTCCATAGCAAATTTTGCTTCTGAGATCTTGAAATGATGCTATGTAATGTTGCATAACATTTGTAAGAGATTAACCAAACTGAAGAATTTAGGTCTTCTTCAGTTTAAAAGCAGTACTAAAATGTTTGATAAGTTTTCCACAGACAATTGAAATTATTACCAAATCATGTTCTGAAGTATTGTATGCTCATCTCCATGCTTCATCAGGTTAAACTTCAAAGAGTTTCTATGAACTAAAATGTTGAAAACTGCAACTGTGACTGTGATGTTTCTGCACACAGTGGGAGAAACACAGTATTAAGAAACAATCCACAATATTTTGAAGCAAATAGCTCTTGTGATTGAGAATATACAACTTCCTGAGGAGGGGAAGCACAGAAGAGAGGTGCCAGCCTCTTCTCTCTCAGAAGTGATGACAGGACAAGAAGGAATGACACAAAGTGGCACCAATGGAAGTTCAGACTGGATATTAAGAAAAATATATTTACTGCGAGTGTAGTCAAAACACTGGAACAGGGTTCCTCACAAGTTGGTTGATGTCCCATCTGTTAGTGTTCAAGAGATATTTGAATAATGCCCTTTTTAATATGCTTTAACTTTTGGTTAGCCCTTCCAGAACTTTGTTATAATTTATGCTGGATCTTGTTATAGAGCAGATCTCTATTCCTTATACTGAAATGGCAAATTACCCTTTACTGGGTCTTAGATAAGGAACTGTTTTTCATATAAACCAATAAAACTTAAAATCCTGTCATGCATCATCTCTTTGTGAGACTAAAGGTATTATGAATGGAACTAAATGTCTGTGTGATCTGTTCACCTACAATCATGTAGAAGACAAAGGAAAGAAATAGTTATTAAGCATGTTACTTCTCATCTTAAAGAGAGGATATATCTCAACTAAAATTGATCAAACTGTATCTTAATGCATTTCTCTTTTACTAGCACTGTTAAAATGCTTATTGATTACATGGACAGTGGGAATGAATGTATCCTCAGGACAATAATACCAAGATGAATGATGCAGTTGACATGCTGGAGGAAAGGGACAACATCCAGGAGAACCTCAATAGGCTCAAGATGTGGGCTCATTTGAAAAACGTGCAGTTGAAGAAGACCAAGTGCAAGGTTCTGCTCCTGGGTCAGGGCAATCTCAAGTATTAATATAGGGTGGGATATGAGTGGAATGAGAGCAGCCCTGTGCAGAAGGACTTGAAAGTAGAGGTTAATGACAAATTGAACATGCGTCAGGAATGCGCATTTGCAGCCCAGGAAGGCAATCATGTCTTAGACTGCATCAAAATAAGTGCAGCTAGAAGGTCTAAGAAGGGGATTGGCCCCCTCTATTCTGCTGTCATGAGATCCCACCTGGAGTACAGCCTCCAGGTCTGGGGCCGCAGTACAAGAAGAATGTGGAGGTGGGTCTAGGGAAGGGCCATGATGGCTGGAACACCTCTTCTGTGAAGAAAGGCTGAGGGAGTTGAGCTTCTTCATTCTGGAGAAGAGCACTCCTCATAGAGGCCTTCCTATAACTAAAAGGGGCCCAGAGGAAAGATCAGGAGAGGCTCTTTAGGAACAAGGGTAGTAGTAGGACAAGAGGTAATGAATTTAAACTGAACAAGGGCAAATTGTTGTACGAAGAAACCATATAAGAAAATTCCTGATCAAGAAAGACAGAAATAATATTCTTTTCATTTTATGGATGAGACATAGTCTTCTCAGTAAAGAGTTTCAATTCCCTAGTTGCTAAGTATTTAGTGCAGTGTGGCTGCCTGAATGACATTCTTAGGTATTAGAGTACTACTGATTAAAGTCATGATAATTTAGCAGAGGCCTAGAGGAAATCCACAAAATTCCCACTGATTGAACTCTTGTTTCTTAGGCATTAATCTGGTGTTTAATCGCAAAGCTATTATTCCTGTTTTGTATTTCTAAGATATATTTTAGGACTCAAACTGTTATGTTTCTAAGTGATTCAGTGCTTCCCATAGTAAGTTATGAATTCACTTTTCAAAGAAAATTCCAGCAAATGTGGATGAAGATCAACTTTTTAAAGCATATTCTAAGGAGAAGTTGATCCTGGTATTTGTCATAATGGAAGAGGATTTTGTTACCCCAGTTTCCACATTGTCAATCTTACGAAGATTTATGGTTCCTTTGTTTGGCGTATCATTTAAATTCAAATGAATACCATTTGTTTTATTTTTTTAGATCTGCACTCAAAAGCAGGAACAGATATTTGAAAATAAAAAGTCTGCAAATAATTTGTCATATTGATTATTGACATTAGCTGGATAGCCTAAATGAAGGAGTAGTTTCAGTTCTGAAATTGTATTCTACAATTATGTTATGAATGATCTTTAATTGTTCTCTTTAAAATCTACCTATCAAATATTCTTATGATTGCATACTCCTCTTTAAAAACCATACCCATCTGCTAATTGTATACCCTTTCTTTGAAAATAGCCTTCATTTTACAGACCACGGTATTTCCTGGTGTAATGTTAATATCCTTAGAAGTTTCCAGCTGCAGGTCTGAATAATTCTTTTCAAAATGTCACAAATTTAGCCAGTTAATTATTGCAAAATTATTTATGAAGCAGGTTCAACATGATGATAGTTTGCTCTATAACAGAAATTTGCTTAGTACTCTTGCAGTGATTAGCATTTCAAAAACAAGAGAATCTACACTCCCTTGTCTTTCCCCATTTGATTGTTGGTGTAGCATGCTTAGTAGAAAAGGAAGCATAATATTTGATTAATAGAGACTTCATCAGAATACATCTCTCCTGAATGTTATAGCTTCATCTTTCTGAAAGACTGACTCTAAACAAACCGAGAATGAAGGGGACTTAAGACTGCAAAAGAAGCAAGTCACTAATAATCATGTGTGGACCTTTTTGCCTTAGTTGACCTGGTTGTTCGTGGGCTGATGGTGAGAAAGTGGCTGGGGTGGAGAAAAGCAGAGAGAAAGGGGCAGGAATGGTTTTCACAAGATCAAACCAATCTGCCTTGGTAGGAAACTCTGCCATAAGATCTCTGAGATTTTTGGAGAAATAAAGATGGCTGTAGGGTAAATTGCTGCAACTTCTTCCTTTTTAACTAGTGCACCAGGTTTCTTTGCAAGAGTTATATTAAATTCCCATTATAGTTTGGAAGAAAAAAATAAAATACAGCAAATTGTATGAATGAATAAAAGTGCAAGACAGCAAAATGCTACATGATATTTTTCTGCAACAACAGTGGAAAGGTTGCCACTTGACAACAGGCAAACTCTGACCTGTCCTGAGGTTTGGAGCCAGTTAAGGGAATAGACAGTATTACCTTAGTACACAGATATTTTCTTTTGTAAGTAGACTTTGATTCTTTGATGCAGTCTCTTTAGTGAAATTTAAAGGAGATTTAAAATCTGAAACAAAACTTCTTACCACCTGAGTCCAATTACTAGCCAGACAGGTGGCTGGAGAACTAATTTTAAAGAATTTTCTTTTTTTATCACATCAGAAAGTGACTTTTGAACTTTCCTGTCTTACATATTTAAGGTTTGAAGGAAATCTGCAAACCCAATTCTACATAATATTGCTTCATTGAAAAATTGTTTCATTTTGTTTTACTATCAAAATAATTTTTACCTGCATTTGTTCATCATGTCTACTTTTTGAACTTCATAAAAGATCTGCCTGTTGTTTACCTTGGCTGATCAAAAGAACAGAAATGAAAAAACAGCCTCTGAAATATGATACAAATGATCATGAAAAGCTATAAATATTTCTCCCTGTTGTTTTTCTAATGCATAAGTTTGTATAAAAAAATAAGGCTTGAAGCTAACAGTGAAAAACAAAAAAGAAAATGAATTTGAAATTTCAGACTTCCTCGAGGACAGTTCTATTTGTTTGATTAAAAGAGAGATCTTATTTTAAATTCAGTCAGATTTCTACCACTATTTGCAACTGATTCAGGATTTTGTATTATGGAAAGTGGTATACTTAAGTCTGAAATAGACTGGGTTTGAAAGGCAGCCATAAAAAAAGTGTTTGAGAATTGCAGATGTAAAAACAAAATTTTTGAACAGGAAAGCAAAAATCAAGTAAATTGAAATGTTTCATTTTCTTCTACAAAGGAATAGAATTTGGAATTCTGTATGCAAACTCTTGATTTTGAACAGTCCAGTTTCATAGATCCATTTTATTTACAGAGTTCTGGAAGTTGACTGTTTTAAAATACTTATGCTAATAACTTTTGAACAGACAATTTCACTTCCTTTTTTTTTTTTTTTTTGATGGTTTGTCTCAGCATGACTATTAACTACAAAGGAAATTGTCCTTTCTTGATTGTGTTGGTCTTTGTTAAGCAAAATACAAATGTTTAGAGTATCTCTTCTTTCCATGTTCTGTGTAATGGGGAGTGCATTTCCAAAGGACTGTGTTTACTGTGTGTAGATCTGTGCTTCAGATGACAGGCACATAAACAATACATAACTATTCTCCTAGTAAATATGATAGCTATAGAAATCCCTCTGAATGTTAGTATTCAGATGGCATACAGACTGCTTCAACATTGCACAGTCCCAATGACTTTCAGCAGCAATATTTTTCTCCTTCTGGGCTCTTAAAATGCTATTTTTGCATTGAAGTATACAAGAAGTGATAATGGCACTCTTGCTGTATGCATGCAGCATAACACAGCGTCTCACATAGTCACAAATTTCGTGCCTCAAACAAAACTTGATAATTTGCAGTAATTAATTTTTCACTCAAATTCATTTGCATTGTGGCTACATTTCTGCTGCTATCCCTACTGCCAACTACTGCTACCTTTTCTCACATTTATCATTGCAATAGACACATATCCTATTGCAGGCATCTGCATTGGATCCTTTGAGGTAATGACAATTTGTCATGCTGCTTGACATTATTCAAGAACTTTCTTCAGTATTCCTATTCCAAAGAAAATGTCTTTACATGAAACAAATGTCAGACCTACAACTAGCTTTGTAAAAAAAGTAATACAAAAAATAAAAATTTATGGTACATGTTTAGGTCATTTATCCAAGAGAAAATAAAGCAGAACAAATACCAAAAGCAAACAAACAAACAAGAAGTCTGTGCTGTTATTAGGTTCCTGAAGGACAATTCTCATCCTGTCGTTGCTCAAATAATAGCCTTTCATGACAGCAAAACCACAGCAGCCAGTCTGCAAGTGAAAGCTCAATAACATGTACTGTGCTGTGATTTCTAACCTGCCATGGTCCAGATTAGTTTTAAGAACATACCAAAGTCAATTACAATAGCAGTCTTGGGAATGTTTTTGTATTTTGTTGCATGCTGTTAAAATGTTTTAATTGGTTTCAGAAATCTGTTGACATAAAATAATTCAATTCATTATGCTGCCTCAAACAATAAACTCCAAATTACCTTGTACCCTCTCTGCAGTTAAGCACAGTACATCATATAGTGAATAGCTGAAATACTTCTTGTACAGCTTATTAGTTAAAAGCTCTGCATTACAGATAGACACGTCTGTGCACCTTAGAGAGTTGCATATATTATGAATGGCTCAAGAAAAGTAAATGCAGATTTTGTATTGAAATACTGAGCAATTTATGGCAAACTACAAAATATAATCTCAAACCTGTAATGAGAGCTTCAGTCTAACTCACACTTTCTGCTCAAATGAAGTTGTAGTATAATTTAAGCAGAAAACTGGTGCAATGTACTCAGCTGAGTTTCCATCAGCTTGCTTTGCTGTCAGTGGGAGTTATATCAGGTAGGTTACTTCCTATACAGAGTTTGCTCTTGTGTCCCATGTTAACAGCTTTGAAGAGAAGCCCAGATACAAAAGATTTTCACTTGTACATCACATGCGTGATAAAAGTAGCACTAGGGACTTCCCTAAGC
This sequence comes from Oreortyx pictus, assembly GCA_036925125.1. NCBI lineage: Eukaryota > Metazoa > Chordata > Aves > Galliformes > Odontophoridae > Oreortyx > Oreortyx pictus. The sequence continues at coordinate 163,503,211 of JAUPFR010000001.1, forward strand.
TATAAATATAACTGGAACATGGATAGGGATGGCGGAGTGCCAGGAAAATTTGCTTCCCTAATCTCAGAGTGCTGAGATGTGCCATGACTTTAATTAAACTAGCACTAAAAAGGAACCTTTCCTATTTCCAGTACAACTAAATAAAACTCACACACTTCAAAATTAATACCACCAGGCAAAATATTAGTGAGGAAATGCAAATGCACTGAAGACCTAAGATCACTTTTGCATTTTATGAGGCTGAATATTTCTCTTCTAGAAGAATCTTTTGATGAAGATTGCTAATTTTTAGAGAAAAAATAGGAAAGCTTAAAAAAACAAGGAAACACTATTCTTCAGAAAGATACTTTTTTTCCCCTAGCAAGTAAAAACAATGTGAACTGCCTTCTTTCTCTGCCTAACAAATATCTACAATTTTTTAAATATGTTTTTGTGTTCACTGGTGCACTTTGTTATGTTTGCAGTCTGGACAAGCCTGATGTCATCCTTCCAGGAACAGAAGTGGAAAATTAGTTCCTAAAAAAGATCACAGTTCAACTTATTAAAAACTCTAGATCTTAAGAATGGAGGAAGAATTCCAGCTAGCTCAGGAGCCATCTAGTTTTGGACCTATTCTGCCATCTATTTCTGGAATACAATTTTCAAGGATGAATTGAATGAAAACAGCTAAAGGCACTATAAAACAGCCAATTCCCGACCTGTCCTTCCAGGAATAATTGTAGATGAAAAGAAGGTTGCCAGGCTCTGGGCTCACCTGCTTGGGATTTTGATTAGCTGAGATATGCAGCTGACTGTGGGGCACACAACAGTCTGGAGCTTGTAGAGCCAGGCACTGAGTACAAAGAGTTTAACATATAGTATAAATGTAGCTGAAAAAGTTACTTTTGAAGGAAGGTATAAGAGTCAGTTTTTCAGATCAGGTAGGGAACTCTCCAACACTGAGGGATAAGAGGACAGCAACCTATGAGGATGAAAACTGTTAGCAGATAAGGCTGCTATGATTTTCTGCCCTAAACCGAAGATGGGATCTTTTTTTAATAGCTTGAGCATGTGAAGTCTGAGAGACAGGTTCAGGGAGACTGGAGTGTTACCTGAAGGCAGCTGGTATTTTCTGAAGGTCCTCAAGAAGGCTAAGTGGTTCCATGAGACAATTTTTGGCTTTTCAAGACCTGATTCCTTTTACAATCATTAAAATATTTTGTAGTATGCTGTGTTTAGAGGAACTGAGGTTGTTTCAAAGGGACTAATTATCAAATATGCTTTTTCCCCTGAAGCCTCTTTCAGTTCACAGTGCTCTTTGGGGACCAGGAGAACCTACATCTGTGGTTTAAATATAACTGCAGCCATGTTCTTCAGGTCCTTCTTTGGGGATTGAATGGAAATGCTTAGAGAGGCAGGTGTATACTCTTAGGACCTGTTGTGGCTTAACATGGTAGACAGCTAAGCACTAAACAGCCATTTGTTCATCCCACAGAAAGAACTGGAACAAGATAAAACTCGAGACAGAAAATGAAGAGAAATAATAATAGCAATAATAATAATGTTATTGCTATATAAATAACAAAACAAATTATGTACAACGCAATTGCTCACCACCAGCTGACTGATGTTCATCCAGTTTCCTTCCAAGCATCTGCAGCACTTGCAGCCAACTTCACCAGTTTTATTCTTCTGCATGTCACCTTCATATGATATGGAATATCCATTTTGTCCAGTTTGGATCAGTTGTTCTGCACATGCTTATTTTTCCCTTAAACAAAAAAAAAAAAATAGCACCATACAAAGCCAATATGAAGAAAATTAACTATTCCAGCTGGAATCAGGGAAGGACCAGATAGAGCATTTAAAGAGGAATAAGTGCTACTGTTGTCCCCAAGTGTATCACTAACTTCTTGATTCCATTTTTAGGGCATTTTTTTTAGGCAAAAAAGGAAAAAGTATTTGGAACTAATCATATTAAAGACCCGGAAAGGCTTTATAGGAGTGTTCTTTGTAAGATATTATTTTGATAACTCAGAAAAAATTTCAGCGAAATTAAAAGACAATTCTGACATTTATCCACACATACTTTTTTGGGAATTCTATGGGTTTAGGCAGTCCTAGAACAAAGGTTTTATAGATCCAAGGCAAGCAGTGACTCCAGGAAGTCTTTTCAGCAACCATGATGAAATCTGCAGAGTTGAGAAAAGAATAATGCACAGTCTTGAAGGACTCAACTTCACCATCTTCCAATTATTCATGGTTCCTCATGGATACACTGAATACACTACATATGTTGGATTGTAATGGATACAGCTGACAAACTAAAGCAGAATTTTTCTTTCTAAGGTTTATTGGTCTAAAATATAGTAATAATACAAGAAGTAGAAGTGTGATTTCCAGTGAAAAAGACAAGGCAGAAACAACATCTGTTGCTTTTAGCAAGTTGTTCTAATCCAGTTATTTCACTGTCCCACAAAATTTCCAACTATCATATTAAAGAGTATAGACAGCAATTAAAAAATGTGAAACAACTGTGCACTGAAGCCTTGTTATTTGTGTACTGAGAACACAGCTTTGTAATTAAATGGAACTGGCATATTATTTATGCAATGTCCATCGTGTTAAGGCTAATACCTCAGAAGACATTCTAACAAAATGTTTCTGAAATAAAGACATTCTAACAAAATGTTACTGAAATACATAAATCAAAAGCTTAAAGGAATTCCTAAGAGGTAACAAACTTTAAATTCTACTCTGACATTTTTCCTTTTCTAAACTGTGATTCTACAGGCAGCTACATATTACTTTGTGATTTTTTGTTTTATAGTAAAAGAAAGAAGAACAAATACATCCCAAACTGCACAATAATTTTTGTAATAGAAACAGTTAAAAAAAAATTGATCTAGCACTTTTGAATATAGAAGAAAACTGTTTAGATCGTAAGAGCTTCATTGGCAGAAATATAACAGAAAAAGGTTACTGACTGTATGGCTTATCAAGGGATTTATTCTGGTCATGAAAGCCTTAAAATGAATCATACTTTGGACTTTTTACTATTCCTGACTTTTATATCTGTATCTTTGATAGCAGGACACTGAATTGATATCAACTGCAATATTACATACTAATTGCTCAGTTCAGAAGAAAATCACTAGCAAAATCACTCATTTTAAGGAATAGTTCAATTAAAACAAAAAGTTCTACTTACAGCTAGTAGGAAACCATTTAAAGAGAACGCAAATTTTGCTGCATTTAGGAGACAATCCTGTTCTTCCTGTAATGATGTGTGAAAATCTAAGAGAAGTTTCACCACTGGTGAAAATACAGAAGTTTATAACTGTTATGAGTTGTTTCAAGATTAGACTTGTAATCATGAACAGTAACACAATAAAGTTAATGATGACATTTCATTTGACATTTGGTAGTTTACATTTTCTCATTTGAGCATCTTCAGATAGACCATAACAATGAATGTGGTAAAGGGTAAAGAGAACTTTAGAAATGGTAATACTTGAAAAGGTCATCATGATTTCTCTACTTACTAAAGAACATTTATTTAAATGAAATGTCCTTGTTATAAAATGTCCATTATATATTGGCACATACATAAAATCTGATATACAGTTTAGCTTATCCTTATCAGTGACGTAAATATTTCAGCAAAAGACTTTTCCTCCCTAGATAGAAATGCACTAGATTCCTTTCCGTTAAAATCTTCACATAGTCAATCACTTTCAACACTAAGCTCATTAAGTCCACCCTAAAACTTGGAAAAATGTTATTTCCTTCTTTTTTTAAAACTATTTTCGGTGGCATCAAGTGTCAACGGTTTACCGGGCTGGATCGGCCCGGTTCCGTGACGATTGGTGTGGGGGACCCGCAGACCCACGCCCCAGGAAAGGGGAAGGGGGAAAAGGGAAAAGGAAAAAAAGGAAGATGGGCCTAGAAACAAAACAGCGGCAACGATCTGAGGAGGAAAGCTAATTTACTAAATAAGATATCAGAAAGCAAAATAACACAATATAATACAATATAATTGGAATTGAAGCTAATGAATCAAATAAAACGAGCAAGAGAGAGTGTCCGATAAACCGAAGGCCTTACGCTAACGCTGAAGGCGATACGGCAGCGAGCACCTACTGCTGAGTCGATCCCGAAGGAAAGAGAGTGTCCCGTGACCGCAGAGGGTTTTTATCTTTTCCCTCTGAGCGGAAAATACGTAAAAATGCAAAGCATCGCAAAGTCTTCTGGGGAATGTAGTTCTTCTCTTCTGAGACAGGTATACCCGGAAATATCAATGATCTATGGAGTTGAAGTATTAACTCTTTAACTCTTAATGCACTACATGTTGTTATGATGTGGAATACCAATACTAAAAATCATAAAACCATGACAATCAAGCAAGGGAATTCATGCTTGAATAACTATATTGATAATGTTTAAATCTTGGTGTATTGGAAGCTTCAACAACATCTTATGTTTTCAGTACATTTAAGCTAGTCTGGATACAAATTAATAGTCCGTATCCTGTCTCCTATTATATGTCTGGAGATGTGACTGATATTCAGTGAAAATGCAGGTGTCTCTGCCATATGCTAGGAGCTTTTCTGGATATAAGACAAGCATAAGCTTATATAATGAATCGCCTATTTCCATAGGAGTTTGTTTGTGAGAGGAAAAAACAATCAAACTTAGAAAGTCAAAACAGTACATCCCATGTATGATAAGGGACATTCCTTAACTATTTTTCAAAGTGCCCACAATGAATTATCCTCAAGGGACAGAATGGGTAGCCTACAATTATTGTACCATATTTTGGCTGACATAATTTCCAGATGACACCTACTTGTTCCTCTAGGTAATATATGTCTCCCTCTCTCTTCAGACTAGGCTACTCTCTAGCTCATAATGTAAAAATCATAACTAGGAGAGTAAGTATGATGCTGACTACATTTAATTAAAGTCATTACATATTTCCCAAATAATTTCTATTATTAAGAAGTATCTATAAACACCCATTCAAAGGATGGGATCTTGCAAGTGCAAATGACTCCCCTCCTTTCTCTGGCTATGTTGAATTTCTTTTTCTTGTTTTTCAGCTTTCCTGTTAATGACTTAAGTCTTTTCATAAAAGCTGGTGATCAGAATTCAGTGATTAGTAGCCAGTCTTTAGCGTATGTCCTTCTCTTGCCACAGGGCTCTTACTGCTATCTTTAAAATTAAAATGTGAAATTCTTTATCATTAATTAGACCAGTAGCAGGAAAGTTATCTGTCTATTTAAGAGAAGCAAACATCATGGCTTTCGCTTATGAAAAAGGCAGAAATTTTGTGTTTGGAGTAGTTATGTGTGTATTATTTTGTTATTTTGAAGTTGAAGCACATTTAAAGAAACAAGCAATTGCACTGACTGATGGAAACAATTCTTCTGAAGTGACGTGTCAATGGCTGTTGAGTAGCTAGAACAAAAAACTTTGTTCTTATCTTCAAAAGTGCTGGAAATTGGTTTCCCTAGCTTTTTCTGAGCTTAAATGTTTTATTGAGAGTGACATTCTAATGAAGAAAAGAAGGACTCAATGAGTTTGATCATCAGGTGGGACATGCATAATAAGCTTTTAATTTTGGATTACAGACATGATAATAGCTTAACTCTTCCAGACTGCTGCAGTTGTTTTCTCCCATTCTTTAAGTAAGCATGATGAAGATTTCTTTTCCCTTTGTGCTCTTCCTTTAGCAAAAAGAGAATTGTGTGCTGCAGAGACTACATACAGTCTTTTGGCTTTCCTTGTTAGGTTGCTGTCACTAGTTCTGGTAATTCCTTAGAGTGTGTGGGTGGCAGCGTGAGGATCTTTTTCCTTTGAATGTTTTGGTGGAAGGAAAAGTAAATTACAGTTGCAGACTACCTGCAGCCTTTCAAGCTCTGCAGTCTCCAGTGTCTGACTAAGTTAATTTTTGGAAGCTTTTGTCTTCAACCATTTATCTGTAGTGACTTTTTTGATCGTCCACACCGAGACAGATCATGGCTAGTACTCCTTGTTGTTTATCACATAAGCACTCCAGACTGGGACAAGCAGGTGATTCTGTTACCTCAAAACACTCTTGCTTTCGGTTCCAATCTGTGTTTTGACAAATATTCCGCAATCTACAGATGTCTTCCATTTTTCTTTTGAAATATCAGTGTTAAGCTTCCAATTTTACTTGCTTCTAGTTTACTTTTATTTGGTAGCTTACTAGCATTTCACTAACTGAAAATATTATTTTTCCCTCTAGATGTTTCGCTTTTTGTTTATTTAGGAATTTTAGTCTAAGTAAAAAAAAAAAAAAAAAAGTGTTTCAGGTTCATTTATAGCATTTGTTGCAATATTTTTGTCAAATGATCTGTTCCAAAATTTTGTACTCTTTTACGCTTTGTGTGCAATCATACCTCTTGAAGCCATAGTATTCTTTCCTCAAAATTTTTAGCATTTGTTCTCTGATTAGTTATCTGAGCATTCAGAGGCATGACGCCCAAACTAAGATATTTTTTGCAACAGAACTAGTTAGATGAATATTAAAACAGCACAGACTTAGGATAAGGATCAAAGCAGAGTTCTTGCTTGCAAATTATAACATACATACTGCTGTGGAAAATTACTGTGGATATTCCAGGATTCATTGAACATGCTGATATTAGCTATGGTTTCCTATTAGGAAATTTGTTTGTTGTTACCTCTTGTTGGAAGAATAACAGTATGAAAATGATTTTCTGCCACAATCAGTAAATGAAGACCCAAGGTAAGTATCCTTGGAGTGTCTTGTAGTATTCTTTGTGGTAGACTGACACTCCACTATGTATTTAAACACAGCATCGAAAGTAAGTGCATCTGAAACAATTGCCAGATTAGCGTCTAAAAATCTAGGTGCTCTATCATACTTGCAGATGCATCAGCATAGGTGTAAAGAGAATGTTATTTGGGAAGCAAAAGCAACCCACTATTTCAATTTAAAAGAAGTCTGTCATAAAACAATTATTCCTTCACATTCTTTCTAGCAGGATTAGATAACACACTTCAAAACTGTAAATTGCCCATACATGATACTACTGCTTCACTCCACATAATTATATAACTTACAGTACAATGTTTAAAACAGTGATTCCATCTAGTGACAGGTTAGATTGCATACAGATGCATGTTTCAAAATATAATCAGTTTCAAAATCCCTGATAAGTTAGAGACTGCAAAGAAACTTTAACTCTTGTGGTGTTGTAGCCTGATTCCAGGAATCTGAGCTTGTAGGAAGGTATATGCCATTTTATGGTGTGGGTTTCAAGATAAGTAAGAGCTTTCAGTATGGGCATGGAGCCCTTAGTGCCTGTGGCTTTGCTGTTATTTCATTCAAGGCCTTTAAGAAAAAAACTAAAAATGAAAAATAAAAGAGGCTATGAAAAAACACATAAAATTGTTCTGCTTTTCTTTCAGAATTGAAGTTTTGAAATTGTTCTTGGAAATAAAATAATTAACAGGTATTTTTATCTAAAAAGAGATTGTCCTTTTTTGACAGTTGACCTTTTTTTATTTTTTATTTTTTCTAACACAACATTCCTCTTTGTTCCCCTCCAGTGACTGGAGCATTTATGGAGATTTGTGGGATAGCTATTGCCCTGAGCTGGTAGATTAGCTGTCTAGCTCAGTAATATACACAAGTTGTTTTTTTTTTTTTTTTTAGCAGCCTGTGGTCATAGAATCATACAATGGCTTGGATTGGAAAGGACTCAAGGATTATCTAGTTCCAAATCCCCTGCCATGGCCAGGGACACCTTCCACTGAACTAGACTGTTCAAAGCCCCATCGAGCCTGATGTTCATTAAACAACTTCTCTGGGCAACCTGTTCCAGTGTTTCACCTTCTTCTGAATTTCTAATCTAAATTTACCCTCTTTCAGTTTAAACCATTATTCACTGTCGTATCACTACACACCCTGATGAAGAGTCCTTCCTCATCTTTCCTGAAGGCCCCTTTAAACACTGGAAGGCCACAGTAAGGTCTGCACAGAACGTTTCCAAACTGAAAAGCCCCAAATCTTTTGGCCTGTCTTCGAAGGAGAGGTGCTTCATCCATCATCAGTAGTGCTTCATCCATCATCATCATTGATCATCAGTGTGGTCCTGTCTCTAACAGCTCCACACCTAAAACGTCTTAAAAATCTTTTAAAGAAAAATATCACCATCCAAACACATGTGGACCTTGGACTCTTCAAAGAACTCTTCCAGACCTTTCCCAGACCTCAAATTCATCCATCCACATGCAGTCTTCTTTTCTGTTCCGTACCTCATTTGTGCCTTTCCAATATCTCCAAAATTTGACACACTCCAGGCACTTTGTATTCCTTCCAGACATCCTCTAGGTCCATTGCCAACACCTCCAGTTCAACCCTAATGTTGCTCTCCTCACCTCCATACCCAGCTGGTCACTTGGCAAAGCCACCCACAAGGGTAAGGATGCCAGCTCTTTTGCGTTAGCAACAATCCTACATCCTACATCCATGGGGAACACTGAGCTGCTCCATCTCTACCACTTGTCCCAGTTACTCACCTCCTTCTGCCTCCTCCCCACAGGGGTCTATCTTCTGAGAAGCCCCAATATGGCTGTACATTGGCAACTACTAGCTCCACAGCAGCTGCCCTGTGATCAGGGAGGTGCAGCAGCCCAGATAATTTCCTACAGCAGCATCTGACCCATGTTAGTGCACGTTAGTTATCAAACATCAATCACTCAGCATTTGTTAGCTGTCAGGCTGATGTTTTATAGTTCATGTGAATTTAACCCTTGCATAAAAGACAGAATCATGCAAAATACTGTTAGGATTTTTTTTTTTCTTTTTGATGTAGTTCAGTATTCAGGAGCATTTTAAACAACTATGTTGAGTACCTGTAACCCTTTCCTCTTTCATCCACTCTTCAACTGTTTCTGATTGACAGCATTTATAACGAGAGCTTTAAGCATAATTTAGAAATGTCATTGTAAAATCTAGATATATTCCCCTTTTGCTCAGAGCTCAAATGAAGAAATAATAGTTCTCTTTGTTAAATCCAGAGATTTTTATTTTTGCATTCAGATTATATTTTCAGTGCTGAGTATACTGTGTAAGTGGGAGAAAATATGTGCTCTTCATAAAATAGGAACTTCAGCTGGTAGAAGCAGATAAGGCTTATGAGTCAAACTCTCTCTTCTTTGTGGGGGACTGTGCTTCAGATTTGAGAAGCACCCAGAGCTACCTCAAGCAGAATTGTCTTTTGCTGCCCAAATGTGTTCATACTAAGTTAAAGATTTAAAAAACACCAAAACTATAAGTTCCTGCGTATACACACTGGGGAAGGAATATAAAATAATGAAGTGCAGCCTTGGAACATGATAGGAATCAAGTTTATTTCTAGTTGCCTTGTAGAAGCTCTAAGACTTGTATTCATTGTGAAAGCTGATGGGATAAAGAACTGGTAACCTGCTCGGCTGCCTGGGATAGCCAACCTAGGGAGCTCTCTGCAGCTTATTCCTCCCCGTATCACTTTGATCCACATGGCTCCCTTTTTCCTTCCTGGTTTTATTCCTGAAAAGATTCAGTCTGCAGTTCAATGCAAATGTAATAAGTGAGTGCTCTTCTCCTCTCCTTTTCAGGGGATTTCTCCTGGTTTGCACTCCTGCTGTGTTTTTCACTTAGTACATTTTGCTGGTGTAATCCTCCTACCTTAAATGGCTTTCCTGTGAGATCACGCTGCTCTCAGAACTGTTACAAAACAATATAAATCATACACTATAAAAAGTCCTCATTGTAATGATCTCAAGCTCACAAGATTCAGATTGTTTTGAACTTTTTAAAGAAATGATATGCCATCTGTAGCAAGGGTGACAGACTGCTTTGTCTGAGCCTGTTTCTCTCTTATTTATTCTCAGCTTTGTGCAACACTTCCCCAGTGTTCCATATACTGGGAAAACAATAATTGTTGCAAAATCAAATACTCAAAAGGTAGGAAATGCCAAAATTAGGTTTACCTTGGTAACGTTAATCTACCCTATTTTGCCCTGCAAATGCACAGTTATGAAGCTAATTAAAAATGTTTGTTAATTTGTAGATTAATCTTACGTTGTACAGTAAGTCCTTAAGCCTTCACACTGTGAATGAATAGGTAAACTTAATTCTTTGGAAAACAAAAAGTACAGAAATCAACCCCTATTTCATGATGCTGTGGGGTATATCTAAGACTTTACTAACATAGATTTGGAGTTAGAGAAAATATAACATATGAAACTATCTGAAGATTGCCTAAACCTAGCTGTATAATGCACAAACATATCTGCATTTTCTATAGTTAAAATTACTCATGAAAATCTTCTCATTCTCTGGAAGCCATTACATCTTTCTGAATTTAACCCTGATGATTTTTCCCAAGGCATAGTATAAGAAATGCCTTAGGCATTCCCTAGACATGGCTGGTGCGTGTGCTACAAGTATCTTGATGCTTTCTGTGGCTGCAGAATGAAATATCACATCCATACCAAATGTCAGACAATAGCAGAACTTCTATTTCAGTTCTCTTTGGCAAACATTTAACAGAAAGTAAGGCTTAAGTTGAGCCATAGCAAGAATTAACCTGCTGCATGAAAACGAATTAAAAGTTCAAATGTTTTAAAACAGAGCTAGTATTCCTATAAAACTGAAAAATGAATATCTAATTATTCGATTACAAATAATAACAGTAATTAGTTTAGTCATTTATGCACCCAAAATTTTTAAATTCCCCTTCCCTATTTTGTGGTTTATGACAGGCACAGATCACAACGAAATTTATTCATTAGGTTTTATTATTTATAGAATCAGTGTTACAACAGACATCTATTCACAACATGCTTTCACTTATTCACCACCACACTTCACATACATGCTCATGCCCTCAATTTTAGTAACAACCGGAGCAAGTGTTGAGACATCAGTCACAAATGTAGTTGCTTAAGGCACAAGAGTAGCTTCATTGTGGGAATTCAGAAAATCCCTATGTCCTTTTCTCATCATATGTACACATAATCCTTTAACATATGGAATTGTAATGGATTTATCTATGTAACGCTGAATATCATAAACTATATGTTTGGTGTGGTCCAAGCTATGCAACCCATTGTTTATGCCAATGTGCACTAGTGGCTTTTCACAAGTTTGACAGACTCAAGGAGTTTATTTACTGCTGCTCTTGCAAACTCAGTGGTTTCCAGAGGTTGTCAGTTCTCAGGAAACTTTCCTAAACTACCTTCCTAATATGCATTTTCTCTCTCCCCAGCCTGCTATATCCAAGTAACCATTTTTCTATTCATATCTAGAGATGGCAGTAGTACTTACTCACTGGGAAAAATATCAGACTTTCTGACATAAAGTTGTAGAATTTTTTTTCGTAGTTTGAAGATTCTCCCTAAAAGACATACATGCATCTATATACATACATAAATATGTATATGTCAGCATACAAACAAAAAAAAAAGATAAAAAGAGTTTCGGGGAGGTCAGCAGATTTACATGTATGGTATCTTTTACTTAAGTTTGAATACACATTTGAAATGCTGCCATATTCCATATGGCTTTAAAATTGTCTAGTTTAATATTCTATCCATTCATCAGTCTCACACCAGTGAATAATCAGCGTGGGATAAAATTAAAGTCCAAAGAGTATCTTCTGCATGTTCTGGTGGAATTCAATGCCTCATTCTGGGAGATGTGGATATGCCCTGTGTATGAACTCAGCACATTCAAAACCCATTGATTTTTTTTTTCCTTGCTATTTTCTATCCAACTCCTACTAGTGTCAGTGGGTATCTTTTCACCAACTTCTGTAGGATTTGGGGGCAGGTTTTTAATCTCTTTGATTTCACTATGAATGTGTAGAAATCCTGAACAGTAAACCTTTATGTGAGACCTGCTTTTTGAAATGAAGTGTTTTATACCCACGGAGTTAATTTATTATTTACAGAGTTATTTAAATTCAGAACTACAGTAATTGTTATTTTCTGATACATGAATGGTATTTGACTGCTCGATGGTATAAAAATATGTTCAGTAATGTGCCAGTCTTGTCTAGGTTTTGCAATCAATGTTCTCCAAAATAAATAAATAAATAGATAGATAGATAAATAAATAAATACATACATTTTTTAAAAGACATTTATTTACATATTTTTATTAGCAATTCATTTAAAGACTCAAATTTTAAGATTGTGAAGCTTTTTATAAAAAAAACTGTTATGCTAACTCAGTTTTAAAACTATGAAAACGCTGAAAACACATATCCATTTATGTATATCCTATACAACTAGATATAATTAACATTTCTTTAGAAAGAGAAATAATTTAGAATGTAGAAAATCTGAGAAAAAGATCTATCATAATAGAAAATAGGAAAATAATAGAAAATAGGAAAATGTCAAGAGATGTATTTGATCACCTGTTCAGTTACAGGCATAATTCTAATCTTCCTTCTAGTTGCCTGACGTGCAGGGCAATAAAAGTTAAACAAGTGCATTTTAATGATTTACTCTCAAGTTCATATTCAGAGCTTCAACCATGTGGTTTCCATTAATGTTAATAGGGATGGCACAGCTAAAGCCAACTTAATCAAGTTAAAAAATACATTCCAGAGTTAAAAACCTATCATAGGATAGCATATGCCTTTTTGCCAAACTAGCAGGATTAGAGGTTTCAGTACGAATTTACTGTGTATAAATGTGAGGAAAAAACATAAAGAAGAATACTCAAGAGAAGTATGGAAGATTGTTATTGTAAGAAATGAATTTCTACCACATACAGTGTCTTCCTCATCCACAAACACACATTTGATGAAGAACAGATCTCTGAAGTTGATTACGCAGACAAAGTTTAACACAAATAAGTCTTCTGAGTGTGAGGTACCCAAGATAAAAATATGCAAGCTCTTCTGCCTGTTTAAGGTATGGAGAGAAGTAGTAATTCTTGCAACAAAACCAATTGAATCTGCCAGGTTTGGTTTTGTTTTGATTTCTTAATGTAGAAGAAACTCTTGCCAAGAATGCTAAATTTGCAGGAAGAATTGAGTCAGCTTTGGGAAGCATTATGAGATCTTGTCTCCTTCTCCCTTTCAGTGCAGCCTTAGGTTGATGTTCCTCTACATTAAAAAAATGTTTCCATTACAACTTTACAGCTCAGTGTGAACTCAGACTGAATCAGCTGCCTTTGAAAGGGAGCAGGCCTTCACCAAGCAGGTCTGGATACACTGAAAGGAACTGCTGGATGCTGAGAAGATTCTCCCGCTGAACATCCTCAGCATCATCTCAGAACTGGGAGGGACATGACTAAGGAACCTGAGAAGTGATGGCTGAAGGAGTGGTTGTTGGCTTTCCTGCACGAATGTCTCTCTTTCCCTTCTCCCCAGAGATTAAGCAAGGACAGAAAGAAGAGGGGAAAAATTCTAGCTGAAATCTCTGACTGTGAAGAAACCAAAGTTTTGACAAGCAAAAGCCATTTCTGATCTTTTTAAGATTACTGTCATGCAATAACTAAATCTCAATGAAGAGCTAGATTTTGATGTCTGAGATTCCACATGGTCTCTGAAAGTGATGGAGAGATACATCTTGTGCATTGTGTTCATATGGCTGAAAAGGAGTACAAAGGGCTGTGAAATAAGGACACTGCTTCACTAGTGAGTACAGCAACAAGACAGGCATGTGGCTGCAACAATGGCCCAGGATACATATCTGAAAGGGTGTTTGGATGTGGCGCATTGTTACACAGCTAACCTGGTGTCAGGATTCAAGGACAAGGAGAGAAGAGATAATAAAGCTGCTCATGAAATTGATGTGCCAAAATAGGAAATAGGTCCCAAAAGCATGAATTCAGTTCATACAAGTGCTGTGAAGTTTGGCAGGTCTTTAGAGTATCAGCAACGTGGATAAGCTGGTAAAATGAGTTGCGACAGAAGTATAAAAATGTGGAAAGAGAGGAAAGTGGCCAGCACAAAACAGTTATGTGCGGAAACAATGGCAAGGAAAGGCTTTCACAACAAAGAAAGATAAATGAAGGTATATCAGAAAAACAAAGTTCAATATATGGCTGAAATTCTGTTGGATTGGAGAACATCTGTCTAAATTAAGTGTGCTTTCCACTCAAGCAGAGCTTCAGCTACTCTGTAGGGTTCCAGTCATAGCACATTCAATAATTATATGGATCAGGAACATCACTGTGTAGAGCAAAAAAGCAATCCTTCATTTGATGGAAAAAGAGCAAGAAACTGAGTTCCTGGCCACAAGGAGTAGCACAGACTGTATATGTTGCTTGCAGACAATAGTCAGGACCTTCCTGTGAGCTCCCTTCTGAGTTTCAGTGGTGAGAGCAGGATTAGAATTCCCAATATCTGCTGAAATGAGGAGACAAAGTGTTCCTCTTAACAACTATCACCTTGAACAGAAGCAAGAGATAAATTCCTAGTAGTAGCTGTGGTGCCTTGGTGGCCTGAGAAGGGGTGGTCAGAAGAGTAGAGAGCACATGGCTGTTGTCCAGCTGGCAGAATGGAGAGAGAACTGCTGGCCGCCTTCTCCCAGGTGGTAGAGCTGGCACTGTGAAAGTTATTGATACTCTGTTCCAGACTGCTCAAACAATGCTTGAGAAGGGTGATACCAAAAGATAGCCTTGTCTTTTTCTGTGTTAATTTTTTAACTGAGTTACATTTGTAATAAATGCTTCCCATCAAAGGAAACAAAAAATATTATCTGTACTGTACTATCAGTCCTGGATCCTCCTGGCCTAACTTCAAGGAATTTATTTTAAGTTCCTGCTTACAATAACAAACTCCAAATATATCTGCATGGGGATGTTGTTTCTGAAATGCTAATGTTGCAAACTCTAAAATACACTGAAGCAGAAGGAACATAAGATGCATTAAAGTATGATTTTGAGCCAGTAATCTAACTAATCTAATTTAATCAACCCAATAATCCAACCATAACATTAAACAATCGGATAACTGCAGTGCCAGTACCCCTTCTACTTAAAGAAAAAGGAAAATGGAACCTAATATTCCATTAACCTATCTTGGATATAATAATATATGGAATTAACTGAAAAATGACTGAATTGTCCTGTAAAGTCAGCAATGGTTTCTTGCAAAATCAATCACCCTTTAATTCATAAATCCATTTACTACATCTTATAGCTGTCTGGAACTATTCAAATGAATTTTAAGGAATACTAAGCATTAACCTTCTAAGTTCTCTGTAGAAGATTATAGATTATAAATGGACTATAGAAGATTAAAATGAAAGGTCGTTTGATAGCGCTAATCCTAAAAAAAAAAAAAAAAAAAAAAAAAAAAAAAAAAAAAAAGGACTAAAAATAGCAAAACAAACAAACTAAAAAAACAAAAAAAAACAAAAAAACAAAAAAAAAATAACAAACACATCCAGCAACGGTTTAAAAAATTTTCAGACTAATTAAAATATATTTATATATTTCTGACAGGAAAACCTAACTTCCCACGGGGGATTTTTCTCTTTGTTTTATTCTCTTCCACCTAATGGCTTATAAAGTCTTATAAAGTGTTTTATTTCCACAGGAGTTATAACCAGAATTATAAGCAAACCTTTTTTACAGGTTGCAGTAATAAAAGATTTCAACCTCAAACACTTAAAAAAGTTGTTGACTGTGTTTGAAGCATTAATCTGATGGTAGTAGAAAAACAAGTAGCTGAACAAGAACTCTTTTTCAATGATCTTCCCAAGAAAAGCCTTCCAAAAGTTCTGTTTTAAAAGTAAATAGCATTTTAATTCAACCAGACATCTTTCGCCCTTCAAACTGCTGACAGAAGCCAAAAGTGGCAGATGTAGCTATCAGCTGTACATCCCCTACGCTGATGAACAAGCTGTGTTCTGGCTCTACAGCTTTCACCTGCATGTTTTTCAACTACCAGATTGATTTAATGTTACTCAACACATTAACAGCTGGTTAATGTGTAGGCTGCTCCAAAAGTAATGCATCCTATTTATTTCCATGGAAACTATGATAGATACAAAGCGCAAATAGCACTGTTTCATAGAGCAAATTCTCAGCTGCAGAACACTGTTTTTCAATACAATCATTGCCATTAGATATGCATTTTCATGAGCTGTGCTCATAAAAATATGCACCAGTGGAGGTGATTGACAACTGTCACCGTCACAACTGCTGAAACACACCACTCAACACCTCACTGTGCTCACGTCCACTGTTTCACATTCAGCAAGCACTGATAGAAGTTGTGGGTACTATTTTTTCTGCATGGAAAAATTCAATGACACCCCTATGCTTTAGATGCACTTCCATGTCAGATGTTATTTTGTCAGACTGCTCCTCTGCTGACCCCTCTACTTCTGTCACATGACAACACGTAATGGAATAGTGGGAAGGTTCAGCATCTACTGCCATACCACCAACATCCACCTCTGACATTATGGGCCAACATAATAAAGTAAGAGACATTCTTTTGGAGCAGCCCTCATATAAAGAATAATTGCAGGCATAATAAGACAGGAAACTTATCTGCTTCCTGCTGTCCACATTTTCATCTGCATTTCACACTCACCTACATTTCATGTGGTAATAGTATGTCATGGTTTTATGATTTTTGGTATTGGTATTCCACATCATTACAACATGTAGTGCATTGGGAGTTAGGGAGTTGGTGCTCCAACTCCATAGATCATTGATGTTTCCGGGGATGCCTGTCTCAGAGGAGGGGGGCTGCATTCCCCGGAGGACTTTGCGATGCTTTGCGTTTTTGCGTGTTTTCCGCTCAGAGGGAAAGGATGGGGACCCTCTGCGGTCACGGGACAGTCTCTTTCCTTCGGGATCGACTGGCAGTGGGTGCTCGCTGCCGTATCGCCTTCAGCGTTAGCGTAAGGCCTTCGGTTTATCGGACACTCTCTCTTTTACTCATTTTATTTGATTTATTAGCTTCAATTCCAATTATATTGTATTATGTTTTGTTATTTTGTTTTCTGATATCTTATTTAGTAAATTAGTTTTCCTCCTCAGATCGTTGCCGCTGTTTTGTTTCTAGGCCCATCTCCCTTTTTCCTTTTCCCTTTCCCCCTTCCCCTTTCCTGGGGTGTGGGTCTGCGGGTCCCCCACACCAATCGTCACGGAACCGAGCCGATCCAGCCCGGTAAACCGTTGACATAGTATGATATCTCACGACTGCAGTTTGTCCCAGCAGCACATGCAGCATTTCATCCCAGTTCCGCTGATATGCGTACACTGGTGCTTGCATCAGTGATCACTGTATATTAGCATCTGAGTCTTCAATAACAAGAGTACATGTTACTCTTCACTAGGAGTCCAGCACTGAACATTTTCCAGTTTTGCACTTCTACTCAGCACCTCATGCTAGAAATTATCCATTAGCTGGTGCTTCTACAGATACTGATATCTAACACAACTTGGAGGTAGATTTAAGTCTTATATTGGAGCTCGTAAGAAAAAGTGTGAAGCTTTTTTGTTAGGAGAAATTGATATATTTTGCAGGACTATCCTGACAGAACCCATGTGAGGACTATGTAACAGCCTCACAGAAGATCTGGAAAGCTGGGTGATTTTCTGTCTGCTCCCCTGCTTCAGTCATCAGCACAGAGCCATCTGCCAAGCTACATATCCGTAAGAGTCCCGTAAGCTGGCAACAGCACAGTGACCTGTGATTGCTCCAAAAGTACTTTTCAGATGCCAATCAGGAAAATTATTCTACTGCTGGAACTTCGTTCTCTTTTTAGGAAACTGAAGTTAAGCCCAGAGTGCTAGTGATTCATAATTACATATTCATGGCTTGACATTGTAGCTGTAACACTGCTGTAATTGTGATTTTTGTTTTTGTTTTTGTGGTGATGGTAGTGTGTGTTAGAGTTTGGGGTGGTTTCATTGCATTAGAGTAATTTTCAGTGCAGAACATCCACAGGCTGTGTAGGTATGCAATAAGCATAAGAAATAGAAAGATGTTAAAATGGAGGATTCTTCACCTCAGTAGGAAGAAAGGCAACCGTACAGATACTTACTTTTTTTTTAGCTTGTCAAGTAAATCTTCAAAAGTATAGGTTGTATCAGAACACAATCATTTGCTCTCCTCTCTGTTTCAATGTCAGCATAAAGAAAATCATGAAATATCACAGCAGTTGTTAAACATAATAACGTTCTGCAACAGAAAACCTTTGGCTGATAAATAAATTATGGGGAAATTGACAAAAAAGATCTAATTGCTCTCCTGATCATCCAGATTTGGATGATGATTAAGACTATTCTTTCCTCCCATTTACTTTAGGCAAACAAGTGGCTTGGATTTGGACTCTATTTCATTCTGGGGAGATAACTTGAAATGTGTTGGGACATGAACAGTTGCTGAAGCATGATAACCAAGACATTTATTTTTACTGCTCAGATTCTCCTCTGACGAGTAATATGGTTTACGTAATACATAGGTCGGTAATTAGACTTTGGTGAGAAGCTCTCTACTTCAAAATTCACGTTGTGCCCCTTGTTGCATTAAGGCCAGTACTGGCTTTTCTAAACCTGAAAGCCCAACTTTTGAAATGTTTTCTGTCTCTAACACCCCCAGCTGTAGTGATATTCCATTTACTATTGTGAGGAAAATTTTCCACTCATTAAGCCCTGTAAAATATTTTTGTCTGTCTGCATCTAACTATTCTGTGCCTTCTGTATCTATGCAATGAAGAAACAGTACTAATAGCATGAAAACACAAAGCCTGCCTGTTTGTAGTGCTCATTTTCCTTTATTTGCCTTCAGATAACATCAGAGACTAGTCAGGGTCTGAAGATTTCCAAAATGCACAAGACACAATTCTACTTCCTTACTAATAGGTTCCCTCAAGTTTGCACTAACTATAAATTATCCTAAATCATGTGAATTTACTACTTAAAAATCCAGTGCAAAAAGTTTCAAGAAGTGCATATTGATCTTTTTAAAAAAGGTCTATGATCCTAAAGTTCCTTTAGAAACCTAAAGCCTCAGTATTCTTGCCTTGAGCTATCATTAGATTTACTCCACTGCAATTTAATTGGTAGAGGTTATGTACTTGAAGCATCGGGAATTGCAAGTAACTTTTCGTGGTCAATATATATTTACTATTATATCTGCTGAGCTTTAATGTACTGAATGCACATTGACTAGAGTACAAGATATGATCTAAGCACAGCAAATGTACTCTCGGAAATCGGCAAACTAGACAAAAAGAAAACAACAACAAAAAAAAAAAAAAAAACCATGAAGAATATGAGAAAGTCAGTGATTGATTCTGCCTTCCTGAACAGTTTAGCATAATTAAATACTAAATTACTTTGTATTTCCTTTGGGGACCTAATACATTTCTCGACAATGTAGCCCCCTAGCTGGGGTCAGAGAAGCTGGCCTGGAAGAGTTGCAAGCAAGTGCAGACTGCTGAGGGATTCCAAGTGGACTGCAGACTTCAGTAGCATTTAATTTCAGTCTCATAAATGCCCTTAGTAGAGAAATCTGCAGTTTGTGGAGGCTTTGTTTGTTTGGTTATTTGCTTTTAATAGGTAGCCAGAGTTACAGTTATGTAGCAAAGCTGCTTAATTAGCAAATGGGCACAGTTTCCTTCTAATAAAACATTGATATGGAATTAACACATTTTATTCCATATTTTTCACAGTGGCATGAATTTCTGTTCTCTTTTTTGTCAGAGTCTGATAGATGGCTTTGTTGAATAACTAGTGCATGGCATCTTGTTTTGCTAACAAAACAGACATTGCTCTATTCTAGGTATTGTTTTCTTTTTCTCTGTGTCTACAGTTTTATGACTTCAGTTTACGACAAAAATATCATGATGGTTCTTTCATACATATGTATGATATTAAGTCAGTTGAGTTTCAGTTATCACCTATAGAATTGAGCATGAAAATACAGAAGTCTCTGAAAGAAATAGTGGAAACAATCCCATTGTGAAGCAGTCTCTACATTTCTGAATGACACTTGTATGTACTTTAATGAAGACTTTGGGGAAGCAGGAAACCACCTGTTCTCACCTCAGGGCAGGGAGGCTGCAGTGCCTCAATCCATGTTGCTTATCACTCTAGGCACAAAACGAGGAAAGAAAAAACAGCACTGAATAGGTTGCAGAAGGAATGAGTACATCAGAAACTATTCCATCTGCACTGTAGTGAGCTGCTTAGCAGAGCTCCTAATCAGTCCTAGACACTAAAAAAAGAAAAAGAAAAAAAAATGTACAAAAAATGACAATGAAGACTCAAACTCATGTTTTCTGTTAGCAAAATAAAAATGGAGCCATCAGGCCAAAACTAGCAGCTTCTCAGAGGACAAAGAAATCACTAAAGTATACCAATGTTATACTGATATTATGTATATTTATGCAAGTCTCTTGATTTATTTATTCCATACATGCATATACATATGCATACGTACATATACTTGTAATTAGGAGGAGAACTGTTCCTCCTCTGATAAATCTTGTGTTCCTGAGGGAACTTGAATCTTCTAAATGCATTCCAGCAAATTCTGAGGAAATTGGGCTGACTTCTACTGGGACGGATATGTGTATTCTCAGAAGGCAAGTAGATGTATACACCAAATAGTTCCTAAAAATAGCCACATCTACCCAAGTACTGCTTCCACTCAAAAGGTATTGTTACAGTTGTCTGGAAATCATTACTCAAAGGCCAGTGAACCAAAGTCGGTACCCTTCAAGATGACCCTGGCACGTTCCTGGCATGGAACAATGAATGTCACTTATAGTACCTACAAGTGGAACATTACCTAAATGACATTCAATATCTTCTCTCAGAACTACTTAAGTTTTGCTGTAATGGGAGCTTCAGAGAGGAGGTAGTACTGGCACAGCCAGTAGTAACTATACCTAAAAAGTAATGATATACAAGAGGAAAGCAACTTCCTTTGCACATGCATTTTTAGAATATCTTCTATACAGATAAAGACAAGAAAGTTTTGTGTGACAATTTGCAGACACATATTGACAAAGATTGAGATGCAGAGAGGAAGTTTGCTCAGCCATCGTAAAACTCCAGAAATCCGGAAACAGCTCAAGGCAATAACAGTCAGGCATTGTTCTTGTACAGATTTTATTTTTATATTTTTTTTCCTTCCTCTTTCTGATGTGATTTTATTGACTTTGTTTATGTCTGTGCCTAAAGCCTTTTACTGGCTCATTCTCATTAGAGTTTCCTATGTCAGCCAAATATAATGTAATAGCATGCATGATGGCAATGTCATTTAATAAGCCACACTGTGAATACCTTAGAGTCTTTGGAAGGATGATAAATAATGTTGCATCAAATTTAACTAACTATATCATGCTCAGTTTTAAAAAGGCAAATTTCTTCAGTAACCTGTCTGGCATCCTCTTATAAGGATTTCTCTTTTTTTGTTTTGTTTTTATTTTCACTTTATTATTATTTTTTTTAATACAAACCAGGGCTCTGATTTCAAGGAGGACCAGTGTCACCTGAGTAAATAAACAGATGAAACAGAATATCAGAAATACATAAGGAAAATCAGAAACACTTCTAATCTATGGAGAGCAGATGAAACCACAGGAAATAAAAAAAAAACAAGTATATAACTAATCAAGCCTATTAAAGTGACCAGGACAATTAGAAATGAAGAAAACATGGCATTCTCTATTATACAACTCTGTTTTTTCTGCCTGTTTTTGTAAAATACAGTTTCTTGTTATTTGTTTTTTCAATTGTATTTGGATGTAAATAGATTTTAAAAGTTCACCTAAGGAACTAGTGCAGATAGTTAGAATTCATGAGACATGTGTTTCATACCTAATAGCCTGTAAATTCATACTAAATTCTGTCTACTTTAAATGTTTTGTCAGAGGAATTCACAAGGCCACAGAAAGAGAAGCTATGCAAGTGTTTGAATCCTGCTTGTGAGCACGCAGAAGAATTTTATACTGAAATCCTCATAAGAATGTCAGTATTTCTGTAAATGCTGTTGAACTTATGGTGAAATCTGGCCCATGAAGTAGTCATTAACGTTTAATCCTTAATAGTTGTCGCTTTATATTTTTACAGGCTACAGACAAGGAAATATATAAAAGCTGGATCTAGTGATAAAATGGCACTATTTCAATATCAAAATTTTGTATGTTTCTGAAGATCTCCAGCCATGTAGAATAAGAGATTATATGGTTTGATGTAAAACAAAACGTTAATGTTTGCATTTCTTTTCTAATTGCCTAAAAAAGATGTTTAAAACAGTGGGGAAAAATGTTGAGAGCAAAACCACAGTATGAATAAATATTTTCATAGAAACAAATTTTTTTGAAAATACAATGTGAATAGATTTTGAGCTTACTCTTGATCACTTAATAAGTACATAAGTATATAATAGTGAAAATCAAATCAATATTGTAGCATTATTTAATGCTAGTAATGTTACTTAAGAGGAACAATACTGAATATGTAATAGCTTTAGGTTGTCCATAAGTTTTAGAAGATTAACACACACATATTGCCTTTTTTTTTTTTTTTTTTTGTAATTGTTACCATGTTATGTTTTTGAACAGACAGTACTATAACACTGGTAGATCTATCTGCTTTTTTTCATGTTTTTAAGCGTAAGAGTCAGATTTGTTTATAATCTCTTACAGCATTGATTGTAGGTGTTTTGTTCAATCTTCATGTGGACCTGCCCTATACCTTACAGAAAGATAATGCTGTTAAGTTTTAATCCAAGGGCTGACATAGCTCTGGATCACTCACGTGTGATGTTGCCTGTGATAATTTAATAGTTAAATGTTTTTTGTTCTGAGTCTTGTAGTAGCTTTATGCTTTCACTGAGGTGTTCACTGTGCCCAGTAAAAATGCGCATTGGATCCGTGGATTATAGGCCCAGTACTCTACTCTTAGGTTAAAGCACCATCATACCATATTAGTCTCAATGTTAAAGTTCGTTTCGTATTCTTCTGACTAGAAATTACTTAGATGGTTAGGAACCTGACTTTCAGACCAAATGAACTCATAACAAAGGCATATGAAGACATCCAAATGTCTCAGTGAGGTTTTCAAAAGTACTGTAGCAGCCATTGCCTGTGATTTTAAAACACATAAGGGTTGGCTTTGAAAACACTATAAATATGTTGCAATACATTAGGTCTGTTCTTCCAAATGTTAGGAGCCACCAGTAGGAACCACAGATCAGTTCTACCTACTTTTATGAGATAACAGAACTACAAGACTTCACATCCTGCGAAGCAGTTCTGAATCACAACTACATTTCTCAGGTGACCTTACTATCTTCTCTGCATCGTATTCTGAGAATTCTCAATACACTTCATGCAAAAAGCTTACCGAATACAAATAATCCCTCTAAATGTGAAGGCATTTAAATGTTAGACAGTGCAGTTTAGATCATTGAGACATTCACTGAAGTCCATCTGTTCACTTACCCCCTGATTTAGAGCCTTGACAGTATTTCTCTGTCTTTTCTTTCTGCTGAAGTACATCAAAATGTGGATTTTTAATAAAAAATGAAAATATTTGAACACAATTCTCAACATGTTAATTTATCAGATATGGTCAAGGTGATATATGGGTCTAGCCTAGGAAATCACCTGGCCAGCATTGCTGTTTCCAGATTAAGATGCACAAGTAGTACCCAACAGACAACTGTTGAGTTTAGCCAATAAGAAGCAGCTTAGAAGGTGTTTGAAGCTAATGGATTTGACTGGACACTTCCTGAGAAGTATAAAAACCTTTTCCTGACTATTTCAGTTATTGAATAGCAACATTTTCCAGCTGATGAATGGTCAGGGCTGCTAACAGTAAGAAGCCTGAAATTAGTTTTGGAAAACAGATCCCCCTCCTCTTTTCTGATATGAACTGCCAAAATGCAGACTACTGTGGCTTAAGATTCAGTTTTTAAAAAGTACTCAAGTACATAAGTACTATCAAAATCATAAGTAACTATCAAAATCAACATTCCTGCATGCAGGTGACTGTGAATGCGCAATCTGAAAGTGCACTGAAGAGCAGGGATGTCTCTGTCATGCTCATCAGCTGTTTATCTCTATCATATTAAAATTCTACAACTGACATTAAACCAATCACAGATACATTAGTAAACATGTATGTCATTCGGAAGGGCCTGTGAGATTTGGACATAAGTGTCTGCAAAAGGAAAAAGCAACTTGAAGCTGAAACATTAAAACTTAAGAATGAATCAAGAATGTTGAGTAAAGATCTATGATAGTGGACAGGATTATTTAATCTTTATGACACAACATCAGAGATTCAAATTACAGGCAAGGAAGATCAGATAAACAGGAAGAGGGCATTTCAATTTAGACAAGTGGAGATGAAGAAAGGTGATGTAAAAATATTTGAGTGCATCCTGACTGAAGGTAACCTGCTCATTACCCATCCTCTTAAAATGGACGTGAAGAAAGATCTTTATTTTAGACTTTGTTACTAAGAAGTTACTAAGAAGATATACCTAGATTGTTTCAGGGATTTTGTTCTCCTGCTACAAATCTGTATTTATAGATAATACATACGACCATATCCTTATATAGTAATACATTTTGATTTCCCATTTTCTGGCATGCAGCAGTCATTAAAACTACATTACTGGGACATTATCACAGTGTCCTCTGGGTGAACTGATTTTTCTAACGTATACTTTCTGTGACTAAGGTCACAGAGTATGCCTCCACTGAGCAACACAACTTGTTTCTTGATATATGGAAATTTACAAAGTTACCAGCCTTACCCATGAAATTTCATTATGTTACAGAATCATACATC
This sequence comes from Oreortyx pictus, assembly GCA_036925125.1. Classification (NCBI taxonomy): domain Eukaryota; kingdom Metazoa; phylum Chordata; class Aves; order Galliformes; family Odontophoridae; genus Oreortyx; species Oreortyx pictus. The sequence continues at coordinate 163,528,031 of JAUPFR010000001.1, forward strand.
TGAGGAAAATATTTTCACTGTAAGCATCCATTAGAAAAGTTTGTGGGGGTTAGGTCTCGAAGTCATTTGAAGTTCAAACAGAAATTTCACCCAGGAACTCACTTACACTTGGACCTATCTACATCGGTCAAGGCTCATTTTTAAGTACTAACCCTATGTGTAGCTTTTAACGAACTACTTTACAACATTTGGCAATTTAAATTCTCTGTTCATTTCCATAAATTTCTTATTCAGCAGGAGGGCTCTAATTGAGTCATAACTGAGGCATGCAGTAATTAACATCTCTTTAGTCATTTCTTCGAAGTGATTATTGTGGTCAGGGACTTGTATATGCAAAGCCGTATTTATCAGATATGGTATTTCTATGCATTCAGTCATATGAGTTTATTTACATTTACTTCTTTGAGTGGCAAAAATCATTGCCTACTATCAGCACAAAGTCAATACAGCTATGAGACAGTGATTTCATTCTATTTTGGCTGACAAATCATCTGCAGAATAATTAATTAAACAGCAAATTCTCTATTACAGCTTATATGTGAGCCAATGAGAAAGCTGCTCTGAATTTCTTTTCCAATTAGGCTGAAAAATTCTTATATTCTTTGTGTACAAAGCAAGCAAAGCTTGTTTGCTTAAAGCACAAGGGAACACAGAATTGCACAAAGATGTGTATTAATGGTTGTTTTCTAGAACATAACTGTACTTCAAAACACTTGTGTTAAAAAAATGTCATTCAGTGGTAGTGCAGCTTTTTCTAAAACAATTGTGCTAGAGTGTGAACATGTTTATGGTCAAGATAAACATCTTTGAAAAGATATTTTGCTTAATTGACCCATGCTTTATTTTATTAAAACCACAGACAACAAAGATCCCCTACCCCTACCCTGCAAACCTAAAGAAAATTCAATAGTGTATACATTAGTGTATTACAGATGTATGGATATATAGATGTAGATAGATATACATATGTATACATATATACATGTATACATGTTGGTGTTCATGTATATATACATATATACATAGATATACATATGTAGATAGATATAGATGTAGATAGATATACAAAGCAAAATAACAGAAAATACTTTTTTTCTTACTTTCTTAAAAATATATATATTTTTAAATCTTCTTTTTCCTCTGACTTGCACAGTTGTTGTCAAAATTCTTTAAGCAACCTTAATTAGTTTAGCAAAACTCAGAAAACAGAGTAGAGTTTAGTTTATTTGTAAATTAGGTCCTCTAATTTGTCTGGTTGTCTTGACCCCTCATGGTAGGCAGAAGATTGAAATCTCCATACTAACGCAGCTCTTGGGAGATACATAACTCTTAAACTGCGGAAACAATTTCTACTCTGCTTAGAATGACCAGTGTAAGGAGAAGTTGCTAATCTAGCCAAAGGTGTGAAAAGCAAGTGGAGATAACCTACACCACCACTGCTTCTGTCCATAAACATATCAGACAAGGTTTTCACTCTCCCTTCTGTCAGAACTTCTGTAAGTTAATAAATATCACTTTGGCATGAAACAGAAAACTCTACATGGTAAACAGTTTCCTGAGCCAGTTCCTTCAGCCACAGATCTGCCTTTTGAGCAGGATGCAGTTCTCTACCACTGAAGTTTAGAAGGTACTTCATCATATGTTCATAATCTTCATGCAGAAATTATTTTGCCTTTTTTTTTAATTCTTAAAAGGAAATGTCCCTTAGCAGATGAGGATTGCACAACACCCAGAGAAGGTCATAAGCCAGTTTTGAGGTGAGTGATATTTCCTGACAGGGAAATAATACATTCATAATAGGATTCAATTTTAAGTGTTCACTTGGCTCTGGACCACAAGACAAGGAATTACATTATGCTTTGCTTCTGAAAATAACCGTTCACATCCTAGTTGCTTATAAATGTGTGCACTTTAATTTAACTGAAACATACAGTTCCAGGTAAACTGTGTTATGTATTCAAAAGCTGATTTCTTAAAAGCCAAGGGACTGTTATTTTTAACCACTAATTGGTACTCATTTGATAGATCTTAATGTAGTCAGAAAACTCCTGACAATCCGATGTCAACTGAGTCCATCAAGTAATCTGTTGTATCAGGTTCATGTGTCACTCATTTGAGCATATTTGTTAGCCATTATATTAAGCTGGTAGTAGGAGAATAACTTGAAAATTTATCTCCCCTTAAAATAATTAAAAAATAATCCTGTCCTGTTTCACAAAACTTGTCATAAACGAAAAATCATTGAAACTCACATGTATTGTATGATAAGATAATTTAGAAGGATAAAGAATGATAATGGCAATAAGGGCATTATCAAATACTGGGAGCTGTATGCTCAGAAGAAACTTTAAATTGAAGGAGATTTTTCTTGCAAGCCAAGTATGGCATTTGAAGACTTATAATTTATAGCGGAAAACAAAATTTAAGAGTACGTCGTGTTTCACACATTGCCTCATTTCTACACAGGTGAGCACAAGGACAGAACGGATTTCACCTTTGCTTTTTGTAGCTTTGTATTAATTCATTTTGCATGCCAAGAGTGAAGAACAGAGAGAATATAGGGTCTGGTGGAGATGGAGGTCGGAACTCTTCCTATTCAACTTCACCAAGCCTCCTAAATTAGAATACTAATAGCAGTAAGTTGCCTCTGTAGTCAAGGGGTAGACATCTCTAAAAAGGCAATTCAACATCTCTAAAAGGCAATTCACCTCTCTTTAAATAGTTGATATAGGGCTTGTTTTTTCTCTCAGTGTTGACTTTAAGACTTAAATGTTGTGAACCCAGACCAAAAATCAAATCTTACCTAATGCCCTTGTATAGTTCTGATACTGAAAACACACTGTGTTTTTGCTTAGAAAAGTGTTGTAACAGGCTTGCAGAAGTGGTCCAGAGAGTATTAACTGAAAGTAGATGCCTCATAGATTGTTGCAACTGGTAGCTTATTCTTTTTGACAACAGTTTATTAATTAAGTTTAGTGTGTGTCTTCCTTTTTCAATTCAGAACTTAGATCAAGAAACATTACTTAAAGAAAAAAAGTTAAAAGATCTAATGTATGTATGCCCCACAGGCTACCTGTGCACTGTATAGAAAAGTCTGCTTCCATATGTGTGTGTACAGGTCTATCTAAATACAGGTTTTCTTTTATATATGTTTACTTCTACAGGATCTCAAGTAAATCCTTTAATTTTCTTTCTGGAGTATGGAATTTTCCTATTTTCTCTGTATTAGAAGTGTTGTGGTTTAACCTGGCAGGTGGCTCAGCACCACAAAGTCATTTGCTCACTCCCTTCCACTTCCCAGAGGAATGGGAGAGAGAATCAGGAAAAAAAAAAAAAGAATAGAATAGAACTCTTGAGTTGAGATAAAGCTACTTACTAAGATAGAAAAAAAATAGAAGGATAATATTTATGACTACAACATATGTTTCTGTGTTACAGATACATATATGAATATATATAGCAAGTAATGCACGGGTAAATGCCCATCACTCCCTGATCAATGCCCAGCCAGCCCCTCAAGCAGTAGAAGGGAACCACCTCCTTCAAAACTCCTTCCCCATGATGTTATATGTTACGGAATATCCCTTTGGCCCATTTAAGTCAACTGTCCTAATTCTGTTCCCTCCCAGCTCCTTGAACCCTTTGCTACAAATGGCCTTGGCTCTGTGCAAAGCTGCTTACCAGCAGCCATAAACATCAGTGTGTTATCAACAGTGTTTTTCTCCTAGAACGAAAACAAAGCATCATATCAAACACCCTTGAAGAAAACAATTCTGTCCCAGCTTAAACAAAGACAAAGAAGATAATATATACCTTACAACCATTAATCAAATTAACATAACAGTGACTACTTTGCAGAATTGCACACACTTGCGTAAAGCAGACCAAAGTATATTTACTGTTGATCTAAAATTAGATATGGAAAAAGTAACTTTGAAATGAGAAGAATGTTTTAAAGTGATTCTTAAAGGAGCCTTTATATTTATTTATTGATAACTCTATCAAAGATCTCAGCTTGAGACATACTACCTTCTTGTTGATAATGTTCAACCCAACTGTCTGTATATCTCACTTCATTTATTTATTAGGAGTATTTTTGTAGTGGTAGTTGCGGGAAGATTTGTTTAGGCCTGAAGGCCAGTGCTCCCTTTCTGTAGGGAACTGTGAGACTCTGATTCATACTTTATTGGATTGCTGGGTCGCAGGAAATGGATTACTGTTAAAAGAAGAGACCAGACCCATGTCAAATATATTTAAATGGAAAGAACATTTATTTTCTAGTATCATCATTGCTTTGGGTCCAGTTTAAGAAAGTAAATCTCTAAGAATATTGTAAGACCTGGGAGGCACTGGCAAATCAGTTCTTTGTGTGCTTCAAAAGAATCCTCAAAAGAATTAAAGAAATTAATCCCAACTACCCTGAAATGATCTTCAAAAATTTGTCATTAAGAAGACTTATAATTTGTTGAAATGCACCAACGTCTGCCAAGTCAATACAAAAGTCTTTGAGGGAAAACATTAAGGGATTCTGCCTGTGGCAAAATATTAAACTCTTGGCACAAAGGAAAGCAGGGATACTCATTTCACAATTACATTTGTCAAGCTCCAGCTTTGCTCTCTACTGGCTGTAGCAGAACTTGCAACCTGCATGAACAAGCCTAGAGTCTGCTACAGAGCTTTGAGGTGGCCTTCTCCATTAAACAGGCCAGTCTTCCAAATACACACTTCCCAGTACAATCAAAACAATGTTCTTTGCAACCATTGTGAACCCCTACTTCCTAACTTTTAATGCGTTAGAGAATATAAAGCTGGAATAGATTTCAGGTCACACAATCTATCTGCCTGTACCTTAAAAGCAAAATGAAGATTAAATACATTCAAAGTATTTCTTTAGGGCTTTGCCTAGCTTGTTCTTTGATTTTCCACACATTTCCTTTTCTGTAAAATGCCCAAAGCAAAATTAATTTTTAATTCAGATTTCTTTTAATGTTAGATCTGGTGCACAAAATGGCCTGAAGTTCCAGAAGCACAAAATTAGCAGTGAAACGGACTTGGTTAGAATTACCCTTTTGTGTATACCTAAGAAGTACAAATATATATCCTAAGATAGAAGGAGTCCTCTGTATAATAAAGGTGAAGATGCTGCATACTTATGCTGCCTTGAAGACTGACAGTCTGGGAAACTTTCTAAGCAGCAGTTTTTTTAGACACAAAATTCTTGATCTGACCAGATTATTCTGCTTCAACTAGGACTGAAAGTGCAAGAGGACTTTTCATTGCTCTCATTACTGAACAGACATTGAGGCCAGATGAAGACTAGGCAGTATGTAATGTAATAGGTACAACAGTGTACAACCATAAGAATAGTTATTATATCTGGCAGCTTTCAATGCTAATTATTCTAATTCCTTGAGACACTAAGCAATCGATTCCCTTTCCTCAGATCTTATCTGTTTTGATAGGAATGGAAGACATATAAAGGCATAATAGAACACATCTGTAGCCTGAACTCACACTGCTGAGCAAGGTAAAATCTCATGAGAAAAATCCAGAATCGTTAGAGTAACAATACTGTGAAAGGACTACACCAACTCTATAGAATCTTCCACATTTCTTCCAATCCTACTGTAAACACTGAATGCAAGAGGAGAAAAGAAAGAGTGTGATTGCAGAGTAACTCCTACGATATGACAGTTATGCCTGACTATCCCTGTCTGGGCCATATTTTCCCTCTGAGATTGACCAAGAAGCTTATGGCAAACAGAGGAATATTGCATTCTTCCCAGCTCAAGCTAATCACTGTTGATGTTCACATACTGAAATACACAATTCATCTGCACACCGCATTCATGAATCCCTTGCCTGCTAGTATGGACTCCAAATCAGTCCAACATCTGTGCCTGGATCTCTGCCCTCAGTTAGTATCAAGAGCTCAGATCTGGAGTCTGTCCAGATGTGGGTCTCCTCCCACTCACCAAACAGACCAGCCTGAAATTCACCCATGAATTACACACAAACCAATGGCTCCTGAAGGCATCTGGGGTGTCTGCCAGGGAACTAGTCTCTCCTGAGACCCTGGTCCATCCAGTTTCTGACCCCTAGATCTGTCATCCCACACACGTTAGCTCACACACAAAATAGAATATAAGATCAGATTTAAAATAAAAAGTATATGTCTGGACAGATGCAGAATTATTTTCTTGCCTTTTTTGTATTCCTCCTCTTTTTGACTTTTTAGATAAGCATTTGTGCTAAATGTTCCCTTTGAATTTTATTATATTTTTCCTTCAAACATTTGTATAGTAGTTTTAAATCTATTGGAATCAATCTGCAATCATCTCAAAAAATAATTTGATTCGATTTTTCATACTTTTATTTCTCACTACTTCTGGGAACAAAGATTTCTATATGAATCCTCAAAAAATAAAAAAAAAGGAAAAGAAAAAGAAAAAAATTTGGACAACATCGACTGTTTTCTTTATTTCATGAGAAGTAAATTATGTGCTCTGCACTGTTCAAAAGTGCTACGTGAATTAGAAGATGTAGCAAAGCCTATTATCAATTTAACTGTGCAAGGAACATTAGAGAAGAATTTATAATTTATCTCACTGTGGAGGGTTATGTGAAAGGTTATGTAAAAAGGAAGGTGAATTTGTGGACTATGGCAGAGGGCATGACCATTGAGCTGGGGAACAGGATCGGATGAAGGCCAGGAGACATTCAGTGGGACAGAAGATAGAGTAGGACCAATGAGAAGGAACAAGGAAGAGTGAAGCAATGAATCAGAAGTTGCCACTTGGCTGATGTGGCCCAATACAAAGTTGTTTATTACAAGAGTTGTCTATATATACTGTTCATGTTTGGAATAAAGTGTCTTCTTATTATGACTCACAGAGTCGTTATGAAGTCCATTGCTTTCCTCCCGTATCTTACATTTATATTTATGTTTTCATAGCAATTATTTTGTTACTAGCTATCAGGAAGAATAATGCAAATGTCATTATCTTAACCAAAAGGTATGTCTACATAGGTGGAAGGTGGCAAGAAAGGTGGGCACAGGAATTCAGAAGCTCAATTTCAGTATTCTGAGAGCAACTGTGAAAGAAGAATTTTTATGTGGGAGTGAAATAATTGCAAAATTCTGAGGATGGCATTTGAGGGGTGAGGAATTGGCTTTTGGAAGTAAGAGCACTAGGCCAGGAGGAGGGATAAGTTGTAGACAGTGTTGGATGGGAGCAGTGGATGGAAGAGATGAAAAATGACTATTGGGGGGAAAAAATCTGAAATAAACTATAGGGTTTGGGGTGATTTGAGAGATGTTGATAGACTCTGAAGTAAGAAAAAACTAACTTCTGGAAAAGTGTATTAAGCCTGAAGCCAACTTTGGTAAGGACTGGTAGAAGGCCACAAAATATGTGAAGGTGAGATATTATGGGTCTGAAGTATTGCCACTGAACGATGAACTGAGACCAAGAAAAAGAGACACTTGATTGTATGGACAAAAAGAGGAAAATGTCAATAGAGCAGATAGTAAAATGATTTATTCTTTTGTGTGCATGTGTGTGCATACCCCAGAGGGGAATAAAGGAAATTCAGTTAATGTAGATTTAATTTAGACAAATAATCTTTAGGAATATGTGGTAAAACTTGCAGGTCTGATAATAGCAGTCCTCTATCCTATCCAGTGGGATGATTTGAGGGGAAATGAGTGGTTTTTTACATCAGCTGGAGGGGCCTGCACTTTCAGAGTGAAGGTAGTGTTGCTGTCTACAGCATCCTGTACTCTAGACACCTGAAAGGTTTAACATAACTAATACAAAAATACTATATTAATTCATAACAAATGGAGAACATCAAACAAGGAATCCATAAAAATTCCTTGGAGGCTTTTAAAAAATATTAACTATGCTCTCCTCTGGGTGCAAATATATCTATGCAAAAAAAAATATCTATGCAAAGTGCTTTTGAGTATTAACTCCTGGAATGCATGTACAGGTGCATGTTATTGCAATTTGGAACAAATATCAGCTCTCTCCGATTAAATGTTTCAAGATAACACAATTGAAATGAAAACTGTATTATACAGTAATAACCAAAGCTTAAAGTTTATCATGAGTTCTAGTGCATAATACCTGAATTGCTTGTCATTAGGAGGCTGTGGCAGGGTCAGTGGCAGTAGAACACTGGGAAATGGCTTCAAGCTCAGGGAGGGTATATTTAGGTCGGATATAAGGAAAAAAATCTTTCACATTGAGGCTGGTGAGGCATTGGAACAGGTTATCTAGTATTGTGTTTGATTGTCTATCCCTGGTGACTTTCAAAGCAATGCTGGATCAGGTTTTTGGCAACCTGATCTAGCTGTGATGTCCCTGTTCATTGCAGGGGGGTCGGACCAGATGACCTTCCGAGGTCCCTTCCAACTCTAAGGATCCTATGATTCTATCTATTTATTAAATACTGGTTTGCAGATATTTTGTACTTTTACATAATATATTAAAGAGAAATAATAGCTGGAACAGCTGGTGAAGATTAATTTCTTGTATAGGAAAGTGATACTGAGAACATATTGAGCTGTGAAAGTAAAATAAATGTTTGGTAAGGGGGCATATACCTAAGTTATATTGAGTGGAAATAAAAATGTAAAGTTATAAATTATAGAAAGAAAACAGATGGAAATTGATTCTCTCTCTTTCATATCTTTTTCATCTGCAGTTAAAGAAATTACCTTAGCTATTAAGAAAGCAGTGCATATTCCTCCACTGTCCATTGCCTTCCTTTATTTAGCCCACCAACAGAATACTTGTCAAGATTCATAGACTTCTACATGGAGTCTACAGCTTAAGAAATAGAAAATGTTGAATGTCTATCTCTTAACATTTAATATCACACCTTAAAGTACTTACGCTAAAGCTATTACTTTTTTAAGACAGTTAGAGAAGAAATCTTGTGAGAATTGTGTACTTTACTATCCATCACAATTACTGTTTTATCGGTATGGAACTCAAGCAGCTGAGGAAGTAGTAACCCTGGCTGAGGTTCAGGCTAGGAGCTGCCTAGCTGGCAAGCAGCTTTGCAGAAAGGACTGTGGGATTCTTGTCAGAAAGCAATCTGAACAAGAGCCAGCAGGATGTCCTGGTAGATAAGAAGGCCAACAGCATCCTTAGCTGTATTAGGAGAAGCATAGGCACAAGGCTATAGGAGGCAGAATCTCCTGCCTACTCCCTCCTCAAAAGTTGTTAGGCCACATCTAGAGTATTCCTTCTAGTTTTGAGAAATACACCAATGAACTGTTGCAGGTTCATCAGAGGGCTACCAAGCTTGTCAGGTAACAGGATTACTTGCCCTGTGAGAGGAAGCTTATGAGGGAATGGAGTTTCTTCAGCTTGATGAAAAGAGAGCTTAGTAGCAGCTTCCTGCTATGTATATGGAGTTAACCTAAATAGATGGAAAAAAACCTCTTTCCAGTGAAGGCATGGTGGTAGGACAAAGGACAACAGATAGACTTGAGATTGGCTTAGACAGGACATAGATGGAAACAGTCAAGTCACGCAGCAGAATATGTTGCCTAACTGAGGATGTTTAGCCTCCACTCTCAGAAATCTTCAAGATCAGTCTAAATAAATTTCTGAGTGATAGTGTCTAACCTTATGGCCAAATCTATTTTGAGCAAGCTTTTGTCCTAGAGAGCTGCTGAGGTTCTTTCCGAAAGGAATCAGGCTTTGGTTGGCTGCACCTGTGGTATTGGCAGAGCTGCTCTTGAGAATGGTTTTTCTTGACATTGCTCTCACAGATTTTTGGCACTAGACACAGTCATTACTGATCCCATGTTTATAGTTATTTTATAGCAACAAAAGTTATAGAATCCTATACTAAATACAACTTAGGGTTACATTATATCATCTGTTTGACTCAATCCAGAGGTGAAGCTACTACACAACAAAGCTGTAAAAATACATTAAAAAATCAGTTCAGTGATAGATACTCATCAGGCCCCATTTCAGTGGAAAAGCAGTGTACTGCATCATTCACGAGCGAGTTCTACTGAACTGAATGAAATAAACTTTAAATGAAATAAAATTTACCAAGTCAATTTGTTAAATTCAATCTAATATGTGGTTTCCTACACACATTTTCAAAAGCCAAGGCATATATATTTGAAAAATGCATGTAAGAATCACATATTTTAAATCAAACATAAAAACTTCGAAATACAAAACTGAGTCTGCTTGCATCAAAAAGATTATTTTTGAATATATATATTTTTTTACATTAAAGAATACTGCTTACATCTTTTCAAATTTTTATTTTGCACTCATTGCTGAAACCCTTGATTATTAGTAATTAAGATGTTCAATCAATGATAGAAAATATTTGCATCATCCTACTGATTTCAAAAGAGAAAAGAGTGTAAACAAAGGAATTGTTGCAACTCTAACTAAAATAGTAGGCAGTTGTAGTAGGCTATGCATATTTTACTCCTCAAATCTTTTTAAGCTTTTGCTACCCTCATGCAGGAATAGCAAAGGAAAAATTCGCTATTGACAGAAGATGAAGAAGAAGTGCATTTGTAGATCTGAACAATATAAAGACGTAATTAGCAATAATCTTAGCTCTCAGGATAGAAAGTAGTATTTGTTTGTTAATGGACTGAACACAGAACTTTTTTAATTTTTGAAAGAAGAGTTTATTATAAATTTCCATCACAGATGTTGTTATTCATATATCTATGTTCTTGTGCTTAAAAGTTCGTTAATATTTTCAAAGTGACGATGAAAAAACAAATTGTACAGTTTTGTTTCAAAATTTCGCACTCATCTGGCAAAGTTATTTTATATTTATTTCTCAGGATCTTTGGTTCAGTTGTGGGACTTCTACTACCTGGAAAAGCAATTATTAGTTTCATGTTATTGTATCACTCCTTAGTGTTGATTATTATAATACCCGTTAGATATATCTAAAAAAGGCTCTAAAATACCACAGGTTTCTTTTTTTTCCGATTCTATCTGTGGACACAGAACCATAAGTATAGGACTATATAATAAAACGTTATTCTGAAAAAATAATGAGTATGTTAGTTGTGAAATCTGTCATTAGGATCTTTGTACACAGAGTCTTTAAAATCAGCCCAGTAGGCAGGTGTTGGGTCTGTTTTTTTATAGAAAATGTTAATGCCTTCTTTTAGAAAAGCCAAGTAACGTCATTACTTAAGAAAATAATTCCCAAATACATAGTCATCTCTGTAATCCTGGCTATTTTTTTCACATCTTCCCTGAGGCAGGATTGAAAAATAATATGCTGGTCTCAATTAGAAAGGGAGGAAGTGGAAGCTGAGATTTACATTTACGTTCCATTGGTGCACTTCTTTATTGTTAATATAAATTCAGCTGGCAATGAATGCAAAGCAAAGGGTCAACAGATTTTAAATAAATCTTCAGTGATCAATTAAACAAATAAGTCATTTAAATACCTCATTCACACAGGAGAGCAATGCAGTTTAAGTGTTAGAAATCTCTTATTAGGTTTTATAGTACTCTGTGAAATTTTCTGCCATCAGTACAGACAGAGAAAAGTTTTTGCATTCTTTTAATATTATATAGCAATAATGTTCAACTCTGCATACAATAAATACCATAACAGTGCAAAATATTGAATTATTTAACACTTCGCTTAGTACCGAGGAAACAAATTTAGTAATGGAAGATACACTGGAAAAACAGTGAAGCAAATGAATAGATCTTAATAGCTGAATTGAATAATCATATTAAATATGTCGTAGTGTAGTACGTATCTACGTAGACGTAGATAGTGTCGTAGATAGATCTCTGTTACAATTCATACTCAGCATACATATATGGTTGTAGAAGTTTTACAGGTTGTACAGATTGTACAGTTACTTGATCCAACATTCAGTTTCTATCTGGACCTTCTGAGTGTATACAGTCTTTCATCATCTTTGTAGGAGCTGTTCAAATATGTATGTATCTCAAAGCAAAAATGGAATGGTACAAATCACAACCACAAAACCAAGCTGGCTCTCCCTGCTGGGGAAAGACATGGCAAAATATTTTTCCTAGGCACTCTTAGCGACTGAGAATTACAACTCTCTTGTATCTTAGCTCCATTTCTTTTCATTGTTTCTCTTGCCCCTTTCTGTATACCGCTGTGCTTTTCCTGCCTTCCAGTCTAGCTTTCATCTACTTAAAATAGTAGAAGCAAGATGAATGCTGTAATTTTTTGATCTATCTAGTGATTTTTATATTTAGGTCAATATATATAAAAAGGTATCCATTAATTTTACATGCCTTCACTATTTGTTTTAAGATTCTTCCAGTTATATAACATCCATCATACATACAATCAAAGCTATAAAGTTTCAAGGGCTAAGAAAACTAGGCTTCCTTTGAGTCTCAGGAAATGGGTTTATATCTGACCTCCATACTCAAAGAATACATCCATGTGAATCATTCAGGTCTTACGTTCTCCTGTAAAAAGTTTTTTCACAGCTCTAACTTCCTTTTGAAAAATAGGAAATGTCCTTGGAGTTCTAATTGCAGTACACCTCTCAACCTCGACTTAGACTTTTAAGTATGCACTTAAAGAAATTATTATAAGGAATGTGTATAGAGGAGAATGTGTAATTAATATACAGTGGCTATCTACCTACCTGCTGAGACTGACTCATTTTATTGCTTCTGAGGTTATCCATCATCATTTGAGTGGACTTCCAAACACCTTCTAATTTTGTAAAAACACATAATGTACCAAAAACAGAATAACTTTAAATTGATTTTCTCACTCAATAGTGACAGAAAACCTCTGGCAGGTTCTCTGATTGGAATCTGAATACATCTTCAGCTTCTAAGAAAAAAAAACCACACTGGAACATTCTGTTCAACAGAACACTCCCACACTCTCACATGTGCTTCTCAACAGTATCATCTTAGTGATATTTTCTATGGGAGGAACTAGAAAGGTACCAGCTGTTTGCTCCCATTTCATAATATATGAGTAATTTCATAACAAAAAGTCCGTCATTGACTGGCAGAAAGCAAATGAACTTAGTGGCTTGGGACTGAGTATTCAGTCTGAAACAGAAAAGACTGCTTATATTTCAAGAAGATTCTAACATTTTGGAAACAGTTCCACTGCTGTCAGAATTGATCTTTGTAACTTCAGTTTCTTAGAAAGATGTATTTGTTTTTATGTTAGTTTTTATTTTACTGGTGTTTGTGGTATTCTGTTTTTTGTTGTTGATATTGTTGTTTGGTTTTTTTTGGTGCGGGGGGGGGGGTGGGGGGGTGTTTTTATGTGCATGTGTTTTCATGTGTTTTAATCTGATTCTATAGATTTAACAGTCACAGGTTAAGATTTTTTTCCCTCTACTCTGTTCTTCACTTTAACTCTAGAAACAAGTTATCCATCAGGTTATCCAACATCATGTTTTTTGACTAAATATCTCCTTTCCATTGTTATCAAAAATAGCTTATAAAGTATATTTGCTACCGTATAAGAAAAAAAAAATATTAAAAGCCACTGAATTACAGAATAGACACAATTGGAAGGGACCACTTGAGATCACTCAGTTCACCCCCCTCTCCCCCCAATTCTCCCCCCCCCAACTCTGTTCATAGTAGGGTTAATCAGATAGAGGTAGTTTTTGAAGACACTGTCAAGTCAAGTTTTGAATTTCACTAAAAATGGAAACTCCACAGCCATATCAGCTATCAACTGACTAATTCTGTCTGCTTTTGGCTTTGCCTCTTTCAACCGGCAAAAATGGAAAGAACTATTTGTTGAACTAATAAAAAAAAATTTAGAACACACACAAAGTGTTCCAGAGGAATAAATCTCAAGCACCTGAAAGACAGAATTTCATGCCACGTGTGTCTGTGTTCATGCCTGTTGATTTACCTATCTATGAGCATATTTATTCATATAGAAGTAGACGTTTCATTTATAAAAGCATTCTAAGGCCACAAACTCTTCAATAATATGAGACCTGCAGGAAACCATGTGTGAGAGCATTGCGAGCACAGAAAATCTTCATTGAGTAAGCTAGTGTTCCAATTGTGTGACTGGGACCTACAATCAACAATGTTGCTAATCTGCTTTCCAACAAAAATAACAAAAAATCCAGTTAAGGATATTTTCTTCTAAAGATCTTCAGCATTTCACCCTCAAAACTTTTGGTCATTGATTTTCATCTCTTTTATCAACAGGGAATGCCTAGATGAGTTTTCTAGCAGACTCCTGTCAGTCACCCCCCAAATATTTAAAGATTTCATCTTGAGTATTGCATCTGTGTGACTGGACATGAAGCACAAAGATGGTGGGCTAAGAGATATCCAAGGGATAGATGCACTCTGTAAATGAAAATAAACCATCTGAGTTGTGCTAATTATGTAGGTTACCTTTCTAAAATATATCCTGTACTTTTTGGAGTAAAAAAAAAATTAAAACATTTCAAAGTAAAATTTGTATTTCTTTCTTTCTTTCTTAAAACAAACAAACAAACAAAACCATGCTAACTATAGTTGCCAAAAGCAGATTTTTAATATAATCTTGTATGGCAGAATTTTAAATTAGTTGTGAATATTAATGTTATGAAAGTGCTGCTAACTGCATCTGCTAACCAAATCTGTAAATTAGAAAATCTTTTGGTTTAGTGATCACATCAGCCTTAAGGATCAGTCATTTAAACGAGATTATATGCATTGCTAACAACTGTTTCTAAAACTGTTGACAGAAAGATAATGAATAGTCTAATAGCTAAATGTTGTTCTCAAAATGTGGTCAAGGTAATACTTTCATCCCATTTTCACTCCGGTACTGCTAAAACAAATGTGGGACATCATTAAATGTTGTTTACGCAATATTAAATAATGATTTTATGATCTACTGATTCATTCTTTGTTCCAGGCTATTTACAGTGATGATAACACTTTCCTATTGCAGTTCGAATAGTACCTTTGTTTCTCAACAGCACGATCATCCAACTTTAAGCCAGACAATGTAAAATTTGAGTAGGGAGATTACTGTTGTTTGAAATGAAATAAACTTAATGTTACTTGATAAAACTACTATATATGACTTAAGATATAAACTATGATGCAATTTAGACCTGTTTGGGGAAAATTTAATATCTGCTCATACATTTTAGGAATATTTATGTTGAATACTAGAGAATTAACTTCAAGTATTCTTTCCTTCCTAGGTAAAGTAAAGAAATTGGGATCAAGAGTTTAAAAATAACTTGTATTTACTATTTCTTCTATCACAGTGGTTATGGGAAAGTCAACTTTATTTAGCTCCTAGAGAGATTACACAACTCTACAGAGACAGGATTTTTCAAGTACTGGACCAGTCTGGCCCAGACTAACGGTGTCTAACACTAAGGGATCTCCATAAACACTCTTACACAGTACTTCAGGGCTCAGAAGTCCCCCAGGAGTGTACAGCAAAAGCGGGAGGCAGAAATGGGAAGAACATGTGATTTGTTACTACTGCACTGTGATAATGCCCAGGTTAGGCATCGCATTCTGAGCAATCTTAACAGCTCAGGTACATCAAAGACCCTCTTATATA
This sequence comes from Oreortyx pictus, assembly GCA_036925125.1. NCBI lineage: Eukaryota > Metazoa > Chordata > Aves > Galliformes > Odontophoridae > Oreortyx > Oreortyx pictus. The sequence continues at coordinate 163,543,616 of JAUPFR010000001.1, forward strand.
CCTTTTTAGACCAGTCTTAACCCCAGTCTTTATCTCAAGACCAAGAAAATCACAGAAGAACAATAAATATATAAAAACAGATAGACATTTGTTCAGATTTGGTTTAAAATCTTTTTCAAAGGACCTAAACAACAAAATAATTGTTGTAAGGAGGCTGTGTCTCAAAACAAGGCAATGTGACCAAAAGTTATACTGAAGAAAATTATCTACTGCAAAGTAGGTAGTTTGGTCTGCATCTGGTAGTCTACCCTTCGGGGCTGAGATCTCAGCCTGCCTGAGGAAGTCTTCTTCAATCACAAAGACTGTGCTGTTCTCTAATTAATTGAGCAACATGCAGTGGACCAGAGCCTAGGAATCTCATATTACCAAAAAAATATACTGGATGTCATGGCTGTGGGACTTTATTACATCCTCCTCTTACGATATCTCGATAACTTTGTTATTTCCATCTCCTCTTCCCCTTTATTCTTAGGGTGGAAAATTGGTGACAACTTATTTTTAGGTGTAGTTTCTTGCAGTAACCATGCAAACCTACTGAACTTGACACATGACAGCTCAGGGAATAGACTCAGAAGTCTTCATTGATTGGAGAAAGTGATACAATATAAAGCCAGAGAGCAGGCTACTTCCTTTGCCCTTTTTTTTAACAAGTTTGCGGTTGGCTTTGTAGTGTATGTTTATGTCTTGATCCAATAGTTGATGTGACTCCCAATTTTTTAGGTGATCTGGCAGCTGCAAGTAACAGGACTGATTCTTTGCAGGCACTGAGCTTCAAACAGCTTTCTTTGACTTTCCATTCAGGAATGTTTAGCAAGTAGTAAGGAGAAGAATATCCACAAATTTAGTAGTGCAAATGCCAATTGAGCTATATCAGTGACAGTTCAAGCTTCTAAACAGAAGTCTACAGAAACTATTTCCCAGCTATTGTGAATCAGAAAGTTAGTTCTATCCATGGGGCTTAACGAAATAAAGAAGGAGATTTAAAGGCATTACATTTAGAAAGAAGACAGTCTGCGTACTTTTTGAACATTTGGGAAACACTGTCATCAAGATAAAATTAAATCTGACTTCACATTAAAGTACATGTATATAGTTTGGAAATGGAATTTTCTGTTCAGATGACAACGTTTGATGTAAATAACTGTTTATTTTTCACAATAAATTTTAATCGTTTAAGGTTAAATGTTGCCTAAACAATCCTATTCTTTATAATCTTCCATTGCACTTTTCTTGGAGGTGGATCTTACTTACTTACAAATATTGTGATCCAGTTTCGATTGTGTCATTCATGCCTGCTCAAACTGTGAATGCAGAAATACTGCAAAGAGGAATTTAAGCTACCAAATGCATGTTCCTTCTTGCTCCATTACTCATGTTCTTGCTACAAATCTATGACTGAACTTAATTTCAGCTAGGTAGCAGTAGATATAGACTAGCAAACGCTTTGGTCAATAGATCTGTCTTTCCTTTTCTCAGTCTTTGACTATACTTTAGGTTACTAAATCATACAGTACTTTATCATTAGTACTTTGTACACAGAAGTCTTTTTTCCAATGCCTCTAAAGCAAATAATTTCTATCAGACAAAGCTAATGTGGACGCATTCTTATGTCTAATCTGAGACTCCTGTGTGCGTGCCATTCCTCTTTCTGGAAATATTATTAAATTATGGGTATCTTATATGTGGCTCCCTAATAATATTCACTGTATTTGAAGATTGATTGCTAGCTGTATTTCTGTTTTTCCTTTTTGGTCTTTGAACCTACCCTGTGGACTTTGTATAATCTAGTAATATAGTGAGCTTTCAAGGAAATTTATTATCCTTTTTAGGCTACTATCTTAAATAAAACCTTGACATAAACATCAGAGCACTAAAATATGTTTTCTGTTCTCCTCAGCTATTCCATATTTTATGTGTTTGATGTTACTGTAAGTGTTACATTGAAATTAAATGAATGTATGATAAAGGGAAAAGTAAATGTCAGTAAGCTACACTGACCACTTCATTGAATGCTTGTGTTGTGTAAAGAGATGTTGTGAAGTTAAGAGACAGGGTAAATCCTCTGTATCACCATTATGTAGTTCTATATGTTAGAAAAATATTTATGATCTTCTATAGAATATGTTAAAGAACTTATTCTGACATATTAATAATATTAGCCTTTCAAAAATTGTCCTTGTCACTAAAGGCTTTCTCAGCAATCCACTTCTGCTAGTCTTAAGTTGTGCATGCAGCATAGCAAACAGTGTTATCCTATGAGAAAGGACATTTTACATTTTCTGTTTTGGTGAATCCAGAACTGCCATACTTACGATATTTTCTACCAGTTTTTAATATTTTCAGATAAGTATCAAAGAGCTGTAGCAATCAAAGGGCACCATTTTCTCTGTGTTAAAGTTCTATGCATTACAAATAACCTGTGTTTTAAACATAGTTTTATCTAGACAGTCAAAGAAAACTAACCTGTGTCATTGACTCTTTCTAGGCCTCGCATTCAGTTTTCCTACTGTTTCTCTTCCAGGAGAGACAGGCTTAACGGGTATGGATTATACTATCAGTTTCTGCATGTGAGGTTAAGATTACTCAGAAAATGGTATCTGAGCCTGTATTCTACATAATTATCCATCCTTCCTTGCCTGGTTTATCTTCAAGCTATCTAACATGGTAGCATCTGCAGGGAATCACCTATCCCATTCACAGTGTCCAAATGTCTACTGACTCTGGACAAAAGGATACTGTGATCACAGTAACCAGAGAAATGGTTTATTTCACACTTTGAAAAGCACTATTATTTCTATTTTGTGACTCTCACCAGCTGCTGTGAAGTCCTTGGTAAAAATAAGATTTGAATTAGCAATAAAGGTAAGCTTTACATTAAGAAGAGTAATGTGCACCTGGTCTCCATTCATGCACATCACTTTAGTGAATGAGTGCAATGCATCAGCCGAAGTGAATCTACTCCAAGGTGTATCCGAGATCACAGGAAGCCGCTGGGCTTCTTCAGAAAGTGTGCTAGACAGCAGTTCCCTGCATAATGTAAACCAGATGTATCTGGTGATGTGCTGTGACTTTGAAACAATATGTACCTGTTTTTCCCGCGTGCACTTAGACTTAGCTGCACAGGGCTTTTCTTTTTCATTTGATCAATGACTTCTGGAAGTATTAGACGGCTATTTTCAGCACAATTTCCTTTTCCTTCAGTTTCCTTTTCATTACTCATTTATTTCCAGAAGCTGCAAAATCAGTGAGTATAGTCTAGGAGCCTTATTATCCAAACTAAACAATCTTATTTCTGTCTATTGTTAGACTTCCTTCTCACAGCTGTAACATAAAGCTTGACTGGAATTTACTGAGGTCTAAAATTTGTACAGCATACACCTTTAAAAATTTCTCATACTAATCTTTGTTCCATTTTCCCTACAGGAAATGGATCAGTCTCCTACAGTGAGTAGTCTTTTTCCACAGAAAAGCCAAAAGTATGAAATCTTCAAATATGGATCCCTATTTCAGCTAAAACTGAGGGGCTAAGCTGCTTTGGCTTTACCTGGAGGCGTGTCAGTGCAAATATCAGTAATCGTGGCTAGATAGCACCCTGCTAATTTACACGTTCTTAGATTTCCTTCTCAGTTGTTTACCTGAAATTTTAAATGGGTATGTTTTCCATTGGCTGTTAAAATTATAATCTTTCTAATCAAAGTGGATCATTAAAAGATGCGTCTTACACTTCTCCATGCACCTGACTTGGCCCTAGAGCAGTTCTGTGGACCTTCATGGATTTATGCGTAAGTGGATTGACACGATTTGCAGTTCTTTTTTACTGCCAGAGAGGACATTTTAAACTCAGAACTGGTAACAATACAATAATTAGATTTTAATCTCTGCACATTTTCATGGATATGAAACTTCAGGGAGCATATAAAGAAAGAATTAAGCACTTAAAGCATTCAGGTGTACTTTAGGGCAGCATAACTGTGATTCTGAAAAATCCTATTGCTTGAGCCGTGACAACTGCCCATGCCTGTAAACAGACTTCTGTTTCAGATCACCAGAACCCCACCAAGCTGCTTCTGGCACCCAGCAGTACTTGTCACCACAGGACTGAGCCACTCACATCTCCACTGTTTGAGATGCAGAAGCAGATCTTCTCCTGCTTCTCTCCACAAAGAAAAACCACCACTTTGAGAGTCACTTTCTGGGCCTAGAGCAGAAATTGAGCAGACTCAGTTGAGCAGACTTGTTTCTTTTATCCTCTTCCATATACCAACAAGTCTCTCAGACATTTCTGAAAACAGGAATAGAAAGTATAAATTACATCACCTTACTTCCTTAAAGTATGATCAGTACTTGTGAATGATTTCAAGATAAATAATAAATAAAGGGAAGAAAAGCAAGCAAGCAGCAATAACAAAAATACACAGAGAAAACCACAAGTCTGTCCTAATTTGAAGAAAGCAACTGCAGGAGGAGACTGGCAGACTTCAAGTTCCAGGTCTGTTCCCTGCATTTGTCTAAGGGCTCTTCCCAACTGATCCCCCACTTTATTTCCTGGTTTATTCCTGGCTGAGTGCTTAACTCTCCCAGCACACATTCAAAGTGCCATATTTTATGTCCCTAAGACTTCCTGAATGCTATGTTTCCATGCCAAAATTAGGTTGTTAGGTTGTGCAATTTTGTATTTCCCTTCAAATTTTAGTCTATAAATCTTAGAAACTTCTCTGCAGCAAAATCTCTACTTTCTCCTATCTTCTCCACATCCCACATGAAGATTTGGTTTCTCATACCATGCCATAATGCCAACAGATCAATTATTTTTGCATTCGTTTATTGATGATGCTAGTAGTCAACTTGAAGCGTAGTTCTGGAGGGGTGTGGCTATCACAGAGTTCTGAACGTTTTCTTACAGTCAGATGTCTCTCATTTTCCAAATATATCTTTGGGTTTTGGGGTTATTTATTTTTGTTTGTTTATTTGCTTGGGTTTTTTTGAGCATCTCTTGTCTGGCATGGGTGAACTCCCAGACACTCTCCAGTGTCAGTGTCAGTTCTGCCTTTGATTACAAATTGTCTTTGTCATGAGCACACAAGGCTCGTATAGAAATATGATGGAAAAGTTACAAAATGGAAGCTGCCTATCCTGCCTAACTTTCTGCTTCAGTAACAACCAAATTCGATTCCATTTGATACTGAACTTAAAAATGAAGGGAATTAGTGAAAAACTGTGAAAACTGGCAAGTGGGATAGAATCAGAGAGAATAATTGACCCCAAAATGTAAGCAGCAACGTCATTTAACCTTTTTTCTCCGTATGTTTACCATAGATTGCAGTTTAGAATGTTTACCTACTATCTTCTATTAACTTTAAACTGACTTTTTCTACTTCAGCAGATCGCCTTGAAGTCTTCTACTGGCTTTCTAGAAAGATTGATCTTTTGTTAGCTGCAGCTCTTTGTGATATTCATTATGCATTCATTTACATTTACATTCTGATATTTCAGAAGTACATTCCTATTAGCATTCTTTTGTTACAAACAAATGGCAGAATAATTAACATAGAATATTTGATTTCATTAATAGAATTCTTGTCTGGTCCTTTGAGCTCATGATAAATAAGCAGTGAAAAAATGGTAAAAGATTACTCCCTTAATACATGCAAGTTACTTTGGCTGATGCATCCTTTTTTGTTGTTTTATGTCCATTCTGCCAGAAATGCACCATCATCTGAATGCTCACGTTAATATGCTTTTGTATTCTGTGGGAGACAATGCACTCTAAACTGGAATTGGTAGTTTGAGCTTATAAGTGTTCTAAAGTTAAAAAACAAAACAAAACAAAACAAAACCCTAAAGTTTCCTTGCTTACATCACACCTTGTTAAAATTCTGTTAAGAGTACAGAGAACAATTTCTTCCACAAAGTAGCAGGGAAGTGCATTGTGCCAATTTTTCTTGACTTTTTGCATAAGACCATGCGATTACATAAACATACGCAGTGCCTCTCTCCCATGCATGGGGTTACTTGTCATTTGAGCACTGAGAAGAATTTTCTCAACAGAACTTACTGTTTGAATGCAATGTGGAAACGGACAGCATCCTCAGTTTCTCAGCAGATGTTGGGGAGACACGTAATGTCAGACAAGGCAGACAAAGGAAATTCTTTATTTGATTACTAAACCTAATTTAAATGTAAATACTGATGCTAAACACTCTTTGGATGATTCCTCAAGAGACTGAAGGCACTTCACCTGAGGAACGTGGTGGGGAATACAACTAGGATGTGCCTGGGATAGTGGTAATCTCACAAAGGTGAAGCTGTCCATTTGCCAAAAGGGTGTAGTTCCCTATGACTGTAGGTGTTATCTACTGACACACAATGAGATGTTTACTTCTCTACTGGATAGAAAAGCCTGACAGGATAATTCAAGCTGCTATGGCAGGTGTTTGGATGAGATGCCAGGGAGCGCGTGGAGGAGCAGTTACATATTGTGTCCTGGCAACTTGTCTTTGGAGACAGTGACCTCTGGCAGCAGACAAGGAGCTAGAAAATATGATGGAAATAGCATCAGCTATCAGATTTACTTCAGCTGTGTATGCCTTCTATGCTCTGACATCTTTAGTGTTTGTTTAATTGTTCTCATTCCTGTATTTTCTGAATACTAAATTTTCAAATAAAATGACAAGGAAAAATATCCTGAAGTTTTTAATATGAACGCAATTTCCTAGCACCGTCTACATGAGTAACTACCACAGCAGGAGAGCAGTTCTGAGAGGGACCTCTGAGCAAATTAATGCATTTTAAAATTGTCAGCTGGGCTCACCAGCGCATCAGGCTTAAGCCTACTCCTCTGGCTGTCAGCAACTTGGAGAGAAACAGCAAGTGAAAAGGCACCACAGACGCTTTAAGGAATTAGACCAGACAGATCTGCAATGGAAAATGGAAGATAGTCTTCGGTATGTGCAGCATCTCTGTCTCTCTCTTGACTAGGATCCTTAGCCAGATGTGGATGGAAGGGGAAACAGTTTTTGCTTTGTTCCTGACTGAGAAATAATGTGTGGTAGTACGCAAGTCTGAGTTTGCTAGAAGAAATATCTTCACAAAGTCCTCATATGTATTAGCAAGGAATAGATTATTCTCTTGTCGTATCAGCTGCACTGATTTCAAAGCTTTGAAATCACTTCTGAGTTTCAGTAAGAGTAGAGGAAAGGGGTCAGCCTTGCAGAGATGGCTCCTTAGGTGCCCTAGTTCTTCAAACATAGCACTGTGCAGTGAGACATCTATGTTCTCTGAGAGTCTTTGCTACAAGTCACAGCTTCATGTGACACTCTGATTTGACAGGTTCTGATGAAGCCAAAATAGAGCTTCTAAGTAATATAAATGGATATATATTTTTTTCCAATATTTTTATTAATAACAGAGACTTCCATACAGGCATTTTATTATTTACCAGGCACTTTCTGGTCTAAACCATGGTAGTCAAAAAAACAACAACTGCTTCCAGCAGTTAGATCTGTCAGTTCCCACTCCCACTTCTACCCCCTAAAACTAAAACTAAGCAACAGCAAAAATAAAACACTCTATTACTTAAGGACAAAGAACATCTCACTCTACCTGAAACTGAAAAATGGTACAAATGTGGAACAAGTAACACAAATGGAAAGAATTATGAATTCCATGGAAGTCTTTTTGTAAAATTTTTGTTTTGTGTTTGCTTGTGCCCATAGGAAGCACACTTTCATGACCTTGTAAATCTTATATTTTATATTAATAGCTGAAAGTCATCTCAGCTGTATGCTGAAAACAAGCTTAGTTACACAGTTAACTGTTTAACTATCAAGTGGGTGATGTGGAAGAAAAGTACAATTATGGTTCAGATTGGTGAACATCTGTTTCTCTTTTGTGACTACATAGTCTCCTCATACTGTGGCAGGAGGTGTCTTCCAACCATCAAATGGCAAGCAGATAGGATACATCTGGATTTTCCCAGGTTTTTCAGTGCATTCTGAATTTGACTGCTTCAAGTCAGGTTAGGCATACAAATCAAGTAGGAGTTTTCCATGTGCTCCAGCATGCTAGTTAGTATGATTCTTTTGGGCTTACTTTATTGGTCAGACCATGTGTGTTCTCTAGAAGAGATCAAAATACCTAGTTATGCAGCTAAAATGAATTTACCAGATGTGATTTGAAATTTATAAGATGCAGGTTTTGTGACTGTTTAAATGAATAGGTATTTTCTTCATGAGAAATTATAAATGCTTATCAGGGATATTTTTTTCTACATTAAGATAAATGATAGCTTTTTTAATAAACAGCAGACAGTGCAAAATACATCTATTTAGAGCATAGAAAAATTATCTAAATTAAATTAAATATACTCATATATCCTGCCCAAAAACATTGGGTGGAAATTTCCCAAAAAAAATATATTGTTTTTCACCATTTCTTAAAAATAAGTTAATTCCAAAAGGAATTTTTAATTTGGACCATTATTAAAAAAAAAAAAAAAAAAGGAAGAAGGATCTCTAAAACTGTGTAGTAAAAATGATTTTTTTAGGCTTACTTCCAATTAAGCATTACTTTCTTTTTACTCTGTTACAGTACTTCCTAGATAATGTCTCACTTCAATCAAAAGCAAGCTAGCTCTTATCTACCCCTACTACCAGAGCTACTTCTAACTATGACTGTAGTTGCTGTCTCTGCAGATGCATTTTCTAGTCAGCATGATTGACTAGAAAAATGCATATGATACAGTTCCATATATGGAAAAACTATCACAGTTTTCATTCCTATGGTGAGAGCATATTCTAAATTCACTGTATCTTCAACTTGACATTGAACTTCCACTACTTCACTCCAAAACAGTAACTAGCTGCATTAAAAAAAAAAAAAAATCCTCTTTTTAGTAGCATACATGAGGTACCATAATTAAAGTGAAAAATTATGTTAAAAAAATACATGCAAGCCACTGGTTATACTGAATATGAGTAATTTAGACATCAACTCTGAGTCAAGGTGGGTGGGATGTACTGGTCATGAAGCTCCAATATGATCATCAGAAATATTTTCTGTAGGTTGTCCATCACCAAACACAAAGGGAAAGAGGATTTTAATAATAATAATAATAATAATAATAATAATAATAATAATAATAATAATAATAATAATAATAATAATAATAATAATAATTTAAAAGAAAAATAAATAAATAAACAAGTTTTCTCCTCAAAAGAAAAAAAATTCCTCCCCTAATTTAATGTAGAAGTTTAAAACTCCCCAGAACAACTTCTCAGGAGTTTCTCAATTCCACTACTCTCCTGTTCACGTTCAGTCAAAACATTTGTTAGCTTCTACTGGCAGATATCCAAGGGCAAGTCCATGACCTCTGGAAATCTCCTAGAATGGAGTTTACAGCATCATAAAGTGTCTGCTATTTTCTTTCCTAGTAAGGACATGAAAAGATCCAGTTTGAAAAGGTGGAGAGTGTGTGCAACTAGAAGATTGCAGAGAATCAGAATATGTGCTAAAGTGCCTCTGCTGCAGAGCAATGCAAAGGTCACACTGAGGGGCGACCTTCCTCTTCATGTAAGTTTGATGGAACATGTGTTTTAGTCTAACAGAGGAAAATCAAATTCAAGAAGTGATGTTAGTTACAGAAGTCAGAAGTCGAGATGCTCATCTGTAATAGTTAAATATATGTTATCTGTACATTATCTGTGCCAGGAATACTTAGTGTAACTCACAAGTTTTTACTGGATTCCTGGCAAAGGACTAATGTTACATGACCTTAGCTGTATTTTAATCCCATAAATGGTTGTAACTAAGTCCAGTTACTTTTATTATTATTTTTATTTTTTTCTAGCTGGCAGGTCTTTTTCATTCTGTACTTATTGTGCTTAAGTCTCCTGTAATAAACCACCTTCTCTGATACATAATTCATTTTTAATTCTATGTTATACTAGCTGCACAACTCGGACAAATGTTACTACCATTTAAATGACATGTGACATCTTTTAAGTAATTCGTTTTCCTATACTTTTCAAAGCTACAGTAAATTAAAAATTCAGAGATGCAAATCTATTTTTCCAGCATCCATTATGAGTTGACAGTTGGACTAGATGATCTTAGAGGTCTTTTCCAACCTTAATGTTCCTATGATTCTTTCAGTTCTTGGTAGCCACTTCAAAAATGTCTCCTACCAGTTTCCAAAGTGTAATTCAGACAAGTTCCTCAAATTGGCACTGGCATTTTGTTCCAAATTTATCTAAGTAACAAACACACATTCTCAAGTTAACATTATCATTTAAGTAAATACATTCTTACTGTTGTTTGTTTGCTGATATTCTAGTAACATTTGGTGGTGGGGTACTTTTGAATGAACTGCTGAACAAAACTGGAGTAAATGATAATCCTTTCCTTTTAAAATCCAAGTCTATAAATCAGAAATGCATTTATTATCTATTTAAGTGGCTTTCATGTCTTCAAAAAAGTATTTAGTCAAATAAGTTATGCACACAGATAAATATGTTCCCATTAAGGAATAATTTCTGGATTAAATCTCTTAAATTATAGCCTTACATAAATTATTAATTTTACATGAAGATCTATGATAATCGCATTCAAATCTTACATCTCAAATCCATCTGTAAAATGTGTTTAGAGGTGTCTTTGAAAAAACTTGATGTGAGGTGTTGATGATAGGTCTGCCACATTTCTTAATGGTATGAAAAACACTGACATTTAGCAGTGCAGACTGTAAAGCTCAGGACACTTTACTTACATGAATTTATTTCTTCATCTTTTTGAGAAATAAATTTGCAAAGATACAGCTTTGACCATATGAGCCTCAAAGAGTTGTTTCCATTGTTGATTGACAAGCTCTGCATTTTTCATTTTTAATGCATTTATCCTGTTATCAGTTAGGTCCATCTCTTGACAAAGTGGATTCTTTTCTAAGAAGATTTAATTACTTTAATCCTTTCAAGGCGTTATTCTGCTGAAGAATTTCAATACCCATTTGCATTTTTCCTTGGCTAAACATTTGCATTTATAGCTTCTGAAAGCCAAGTTCATGGCTACTCTAATTAGAAACAATGATATAGTGTGGGTTTTATAGCAAATTAACTGTTCAACAACAAGGCTGAACAACACTAACATAAAAGTTATGGAGTATACTTAGTTCGAAAAAAAAAAAAACTACAGAGAAGAAATGAACGCAGAATAGAGAGCATTAAATTATTCCTTCATAAATCAAGCTTGCCCCTTATTTACAATTTTATATCACAAGTGTCTTAGTCAAAAACACTGTCTGCATTAGTTAAAGAATACAGAGAACAATGAGAAGAATAATGTTGGTTGCTTGCTTATTTCTGTTTCCAAACTCATTGATTGCATCTGTCATTGCTATATTTTTTGAAGCATGTATTCATTAAACACCCATTGTTTTCAGCTTTCTCAGAAGTGCTTACAACACCTTCTAATCATTTTGCAGCACTTTTGCGAAGTAGATGACTCTTACACTGACCAAACTAATTCAGTATCTTGCTGCTTGATTCTGCTTTATGTTGTTGTACTAATCTCAAAGATCTGGATGATATCAGACTCTTCACAGTTATTAGGGGGAGTAGTGAAGAATTCTTTGATGATATACAATCTCAAAGGCAGTGCCACGGTAACCACCTGGGAATACAGTTTATTTTTGTCACCCCTTTATGAACATCACTAACTGTTAGTCAGGCCCTAAATCCAGGATGGAGGTCAAATCACAGCATTGCTTAATCCTTGTTAAAGATCAGTGTAAGTTCTCCACTGACCAAAGGAACTTCCACTCTGGGTATACTGTTCCAAAGGCAGTGATCTCCTGTGTGGGGAAATGGAGAATTTGTCTCTTAAATGACTAAAACCTAAGTACATCTCTAAAGATTTTAAATGAATTCTTTGTCTACACAAGAAGTGTGGGAGAAGGTTCATCATATGCTGCTCTGTGACATAGCTTAGGGAAACAATTACACTTCCATGTACAATTGGCTTTGCAATTGAAGGATGAAGAGATGAGCTTCAAGTCTGAAACTGGGATCTGAAACTGAAGCTTGAACAGCCTGAACTTCAACTCATGTATTGACAAGACTGGCAAGATTTTTTCTTGCCTTGCTTCCTGACTGATTTCTTTTGACAAATTCCATCATTTTCTAATCTGCTATGCTGAAATTCCTCCTGCCTTTCTTTTCTTTTTTTTTTTCTTCTGAATTTAAATGGCATATTTCTGTCTATTCTGTATACTTCTTCTGCAATTCAGTTTTAAATATGAGTTTGCCAGCGGTTTCAGCAACAACTGATTATAACATACTCAAGGCAATCTGCACATAAATGCAGACTGTGAATATTTTATATTTGATACACATGTGGCGCACATCTCTTTGTTTTCAAATACAATTTGTCAACTCTCTATTCCAAAATCTTTGCTTTGTTTACCACAGTAGTGCAGAACTCTGCTACTCTGCTTTACATGATATACTGGGGAATCTTTGCTGTTTGCTGTTCTAAATTAATGAAACTCCTCATTAACCAATTTTATTATTATAGAGTATTTTGCCAGTATAGCGCTAGGAGAAACATAACAGATTTAAGCCGTAAAGCTTTCTTCATAATGTTTTTAACAGCTTTTGCTCCTTGAGGGCACAAGGAAAAGGTGTTGCATATGTATGCAACTGTTGCCAATAACGCTGAAATAAAATTAGTTAAAAACCCAGAGAATTTTGAGTTTTATGGAACACTTTTACCATTAAAAAAAATACTACAGTAATATCATTTCCATTCCTATTTATATTAATTGACTAACAGATTGTTTCATACAGGATCTTTAAAAGATTTATTTCTCCAAAAATCTTCCAAAATAAAGGAGGCAGATGGAACAAGCTATAACTGCATGCTGCTCTGTCATTTAAAAACATTTTGTTTTCACAAACACTGTACGAATAATTTAACCCTAAAATACGCAGAGACCCCATTGTACTGTAAGAAAAGATTGTGACCAAGTGATCTGTGATTCAGTATCTTACTGCAGGTCATCCAAGCAGTCTGTGGAAGAGTCTAGATGTTCATAATGTTGGTCCTGTGTGACAGGCACAGTTTTTGTTTTTTACAAGGCCTGCTCTCCCTATGCTCCCTCTGCAGTAGATGGAGGAACAGTCTCCATCCAAGGACTAAACTCAGCCATCAAAGCTCCTTCTCTGAATCTTTTGGATTCTAAGTCTTCAAGCTGGGTCTAATATTAATTGTCTCCTGTCTGAGAAGCGTGTTATAAGGATGTTCTTGTCTGTCTGACATTTAGGAAGGAAATGAGATAGAGCCATTTCAGCAGAAAATAACATCTGTGCATAAATATGCTACTATCAAGTGCTTTGGCCCCTTAAATCTTACTCTTACTAACTACTCAGTATTCTTACTTACTCCAGGGGTAGTACAAGTGTCATATTGAGTCATATATGTCATATGCAGTTTTCTGCACCTTTGCTATTCCATGCATACGTAAGAGTATTTGTTACTTATGCCACGCAGAGGGCAGTGCAAGAAATATCAAATATTTATAAAATTCAAATAAACTTTTAAATTCCTTTGTTATATTTTATAATATTATGTGGATATTTCCTCCATTTTTTCTCCATCTTACTTTCCTATTCATCCTTTCATGGTAGAGTAGCAGAAACAGTTAGGTTACAGCCTGGCAAGGAAGGTACACACATAGCAGAGCATAGAAGAATATAAGAGGTTGTTGTGAGAGGAGCCACCCCTTACATACAAAAAGTAGTCACAGATCTAATAACCAAGTGTAAGCAACGGTGTGAAAAATAAAAAGGATTCAAATGTGAAAAGAAAACAGGTCAAGTCTGCTGGGGTCTATGGCAAAACAGCACATAACTCAAAAGCCTTGCTTGACAGTAGATAAGCTCTATGGAAACATTTTAAGTTCTCTTTTGCATTACATTCTTAACTATTTGATCCTAATTTTTAATTGTCAAAATACTGTTTTATATTGGAAATGTTTTCATAGGAGTAGCTGACAAACCTCGTGACTTCCAGAAGCTTCCTATGAAAATAGAATATTTGCCTGGAAATTGATTTACTTTTTTGAGTGGGTTGGGATTCCATTGATTTTCTTTCTTTTTTTTTTTTCTTTCTTTTTTTTTTTTTTTTGTCAAAAGTGGGTCTAATTTTGCTTAAGAGATTTGTGTACCTCAATGAGTATTCTTTCATAAGTTATCTCTTTGTGGAATATGTAATGAACTGTGAGGGAAAAAAAAGTGCAAATGAAATATGATAGCTGCATAAATTGTTCACATATATTTTAAAACAACTCTGCATTCATGCATGAGTGTTCATAAAGAAAATGAAGCAAAATTTTTCCTTGACAAGGTAAAATACATGGTTTAGCAAAGAACTGATGTCTTGTATGGTAAAAAATGCCTAAAATTCACCTACTTAAATTCACCAAGGATTAATTTTCAACAATAATGTTACTTTTTTTTTTTTCCTAAAAATGTGTCATTGTGCTGTGAAAGCAAAATCCCAAACAGACTGAAAAACAATGCAGCGTACAGGGGCACTCTCAGATGAATATCTGGTGAAGTACTAGACGTGTTCAGAATTTTTCTGTGCATCAAGGTTATCCATTTAAACGGTGTCTCTTTTACTATCTAAGAGCATGCATTTTCCAGACTAGAAGATTTCACACATGAATGGTAGTAACACATTTTGTAATTATCCTTCATACTATGTCTTTGTCACAATGTGTAACACTGCAGTTTTTCATCATTAGAAACAGGGCAGGAATTTAAAATACTTTAAATAAATTTTACACATAACTGTTTTGTTTGTGTATTTTCCCCCAGTATTTTTGCATTGCATTTTAACCACAGGAATGTCTTTTTAGACACAGAAAGGTAGAACTCCTTTTTAAAACCACTACATAATAATATGTATAGTAATAAATATATGTATTATAAAAATATATAATACAAGCAACAAAATCAGTTTTCAGAATTATCTCTGTTTGAACTATATTCTTCAGATTCAGGAGGTTAGTAGGTAAAAATAGAGAATTCACTATGTGGAAAAATGAAGACAAGAAATTAAAAGCAATTAATAACAACTTAAATACCTAGCAATTCTTAATTAAAATACCACTACTGTTTCTGATGGTCTCATTGTCTAGTGAGTACAAACCAACTTCAGCAACGACAGAGAGAAATTTAATAATCTTTGATCATTGGTATTTTCTATGTTCCACTTTGAGCCTGAAACAGCAAATCAATGAAAATACAATGCCAATTTCATCACCTCTGAAATTACAGCTTTTCAGAAATATATGATGATATGATTACCACATTTTTTCATTTAATCTTCCATGCATAGTCATTTCTGTGTTATTTCTCTGCAAAGCGTGATCAGCTCATAATATTTTATAGCAACTCAAGATTTCGAAACAACTGTTCAAAAGATCTTTAACTTTTACTGCAGAAGATGTACAGACATACCTGTAAGCCCATCCTTGTGCGAATACAGAGACACTGGAAAATGTAACAGCTGAATTTTATGTGGGATGACTGCAGAATTTTCCTGTTCATTACTTCCCCTATCACTGCCACTTTTTAGTACCTCATCTGCTGAATATTAAAGTTACATATGTGTTTATTACATCTGCATTATGTTGGTCTGACTCTGAACCTACAACTTTTGGCATGCAGAGGGGTCCTGGGCCACGGGGAGCAGTGATGTCTCCATGGGGCTGGGCAAGGCCACAAAGGCCATTAGTGCCTCAGGGCGCCAAGGACCTTGTAATCCCATTCTGGCAACGACAAGCCTGCCTTGCTCTAGCTGTTTCACTGTGCATAATAAAGTACAGATTATTTTCCAGTGACTTCAGTTGTAGCAGGAGAATGAATTAAGTGGCAATGTCAACCTTTCTTATTGCTCAGTGTATTTAAAGCCAAGAGCGAGGAAGTGGATAGAAGGTGCCTTCTCAGATTTGGTGCATTCCTACACTAGGAAAAAAACACTAACGTGAGTAGCATTTGAAGAACATGCTGAGTTCCTTTCATTGTTTAACATCTTCCTTTTCCCTAGATCTACTTGTAAAGGCACTGTGCCTTACAAAAATGAGCCAACCAAATACGCCAGAAGTTTGATTTCCAAAGCATCTGTGTAACCTTCATGTGAAACAAGTGCAGCCCCAGGGCCACCCACTTTCCATTTGCCAGTGGCAACTCCTTCTTTGATGAAAAAGGCTAAAATTCAAGGCAGAGGATAAAAAGACAAAAAAAAATTTAAAAATTAAAGAAAAATTAAAAAAAGAATTTCTTTTGAGACTTCTTTCTCTAGAAGCGGAGGAAGAAATGATGTTTTTCATGAGGGAAGCACTATAAGCAGAGGCAGTAGATAAAACTGTCCCAGTAACAGAAGACCCTATCACAGAGCAAATCACATAGCAAGGATGGGACTGTGTGCATGCCAACATCTTTCTTGTCTCAGCAAATTGAAAAGGTCATGAAGTAATGTAATGATTTTTAGGATACCTTCTTTCTTTGCTATGGGTCACAAAGGCAGCTGCTGCAAGAGACTGTCACTGCATTGGCAATGCTTCACACCGTACAAACCTCTTCCCACACATGCAAGTAGAGAAAAAGGAAAATATACATGCGTAAAGTTTGAGTTAGGACACAAAAATCAAAAGAAGGGAAATAGATCTTAACGGCATCCTAAGCTATTACTTTGACATAGCTGATTAGGATGGAGATGAAAATGTTGCTAAGGTTATCTGCAAACTTAATAGTTTAAAAAAAATAGCAGAATAAACAGGCTTTGGAAGACTAAATTAAGTAACATTTCATCATGAGTACCACATATCTCATTGCTTTGGAGAGTGATATAGAACCTGATCAAAAGACATTACAATGTACGGTGGTTGTTATTTGATGCAGTACACTAAATTATCAGACACTTGCAGTTTAGAAATGGTTAGAGGTTATCGTCTCCTTGTGCCATTGGCAGCAGATATTAAGGAATTATAATTCTTCCCCAGCTGTACAACATTAAAAACATTACACAAAATGTGTGTGCCTCTGATTAGTACCCCACTTTATCCCATCTTTGTATAATAGATTTCAGAAGAAGGTTGCAGCAAAACATCTCACATTTTGTACCAGCTCTGTAAATAACAATAAAACCAAGGCTGTCATTTAGAGATCCTTTAGCAATTTATTCAGAAATCCTTTAGTAATTTATAAATTCACTTAGAAAGGAAATAAGAAAAAAAGAAGTGGCTCAAGTGCAATTAGCCATGCCCTTCTCCGTCATCCAAATATTCAGATTACTAATGTATCGTATGG
The DNA here is from genome assembly GCA_036925125.1 of Oreortyx pictus. Taxonomy (NCBI): domain Eukaryota; kingdom Metazoa; phylum Chordata; class Aves; order Galliformes; family Odontophoridae; genus Oreortyx; species Oreortyx pictus. Next base: position 163,560,988 of record JAUPFR010000001.1, read on the forward strand.
GAAGTAGGTTGATGCTCCTCTTATAGTTCGATAACACAAAAGCTTTTCAAATTTATAGTTCCTTAAGCTTGAAAACTAAGCAGTATGAAAAACAAAATGTGGTTGTGGACTAATGAAATATAGAATAGGGTGGACAATTAAAAAGAGTCTTTAAAAAAAAAGCATTTAAAGAACATTCATATTCTACTCCTATTTTTAACTCTACAATCCATATAAGTTTCAGCAAATTAGAAGTACACGACTCTGATAAAAGCACAGTTTGTTGTGTTAGCTAAGCAACAGATGACTGACTGTTCCTGAGTTCTTTGCATAAGTACTTATTAAGGAGAGAACAAGGATTGTTTCTGAAAAGGTGTATGATAGTTGCCAAGGAGTGCTTCTGCACTACTGATCTGAACAGCACATAGTACATTAACTAATGATAGACTCCTGTCTTCTTCAGGATGTCCCTCTTCTTTTTTAATTGATGCTACTTTAATGCATAAAACAGTTGTTATCAATAATTGGATGTGTCCTACAGGTATGTAACGCTCTTCAACTCATTGTTTCAGGGTGAAAATTCAATTCCTTTTTTTTTAAGTCAAGAAATATAAATTTTCTAAAATCTGGTATCCATTGCAGTTCAGCATTTTGTGGTACTGTCGACAGATTTTCATAAACATAGTGCGCAGCAAGTAATACTTTCTTATATTTATTATGCCACCATCAACTCCATGGAAGGTGTGGAACTATGCCAGCATGAATCAGACACAATGGCTTTTAATTTTATCAAGTAAACAGGAACCAACTGACCTTTTCTGTGCTATCATTCTAATAATATCTTCTTTATTTATCTAAAATCTCTCTCCATAGACTTTAATTGCAGTTCCACTGTATTTTTACAGACCGCAGTGATTTTCTTAATAATTTATGCTGTTATTGCACAATTAAATGAACTCCCCAGATTTCTGTAAATTTCAGAGGGAATGGTTTCTTCTTTTTAGTGAAGAGATAGTGGAATACACTGCACATCTTTCACAAAGAAGTTATTTAAAATATTTTGCCAGAACATGTTGTTTATTTCATAATTATTTAGGTGTTTATGAGTGTAATCTATTTTACTGGGAGAGAGACGTGTTCCAAAATATCACAGATAAGTTAAGAAATAAAAAGTAGCATACACCCAAGTCAATGAATTACTATTTTTCTGGAGAAGTGAATACACATCTATTTGCCATGGTAACTAGACCACTTTATATTTCATATCCAGACTTTTCTTCCTATTGTTTCGGAATGTTTGAAAACATAATGAACCATTAGGTTCACAGATGCTAAAGTTTTGTAATGAAAGGCTTCTAAAAATGATTCTTGCAGTTTAGAATCGTCACAATTTGAAACTCCTCAAAAAAGAAGAATGCCTAGAAGCAATTAGTCTGAAACTGTTCCCCAGTCTTGCATTTCAAATAAAAAAAGTCTGGATTCAGTAGATTATCAAGAGTCACTTTGTTTCATCTCTACTCATAATGACACTGGTCTTGAGCAGGTGTAACTGGTCATGAGTGGGCAGGGAGCTGGTTGTGTAACATGATCCATTTCAATGCTATGTGTTATTTGTTTTTGTGTATTTTTTCTATGTGGTGGACATTGTCTAAAACAGCCTCCAGATGCCCAAAATCAGAAAGTCAGCCAGTTCTTCCAAACATGTAAGTTTAGAAAGATAATACTCAATGAAATAAATCTCTATTGTCTTTATTGTAAACAATATATTAGGGAAAAATAAAAATAAAAATAAAAATAAAAAATAAAATAAATGGCATTTAGCACATCATTCAGAAGTACTGAGAAGTTTCAGGTTTGACTCCATGAATAAAATCAGCAGTCCATATCAAACGGGACTCCATCTCCATCTGTTAGTGAGAGCATAATCATTATTTTCTTAACCATTTGTGTTGAACTAACAATGCAGTGAGTGGCTTCTGTGAATTGAGGAGTTTCTCCGTGGCTCTGTCAATGTGTACTATATTTAAACTTTACTGTCATTCCCACAAACTACTTTGAAACAGTTACTATGATCTGCCTGCAGCTGGAGCAGGGCTTCCATTTCCAGTCAGGGAGAAAGAAATACAGATCGTTTACACATAGCGTGTAACTGTCTTCACTGGTAGATATATATATGTTTTCTTCTGCAACAGCTTTTGTAATGAATCTATAATCTGTTTCAAAATTATCTAAATATGTTGCAGGTTCAAAAATGGTAGATTAAATTGAATAATAAGAGAAATAGTGGTTTTAACAACTATTGTTTAAACATCTAGAGAGACAACAAAATTGTCTGGGATTACACTTATGCAAATATATCTGGTCTTTGTTTTGTCTGCATTCTATCCAGTAACGATAACTAACACCTATCTACTGTTATAATTCAGGCATCCCATATTAGATTTCAGATTCTTCCAAGTAATTTCCTTTAGAAAGAGAATTCGGTGATATATAGCTGGATGTTTTCTCACTAACTTGTTTTATTCATCCTGAATAGACAGGAGGTCACAAATTGCAGAGAGAATAACATTTTCCTGACTCTTCTGCTGTGACATTAACCCCACTTCTCAATAAGCAGTCCTGGCCTAAGACAAGAATTTTTGCCAAAAAAATGAGGGGCAAAGAGTAGATTCCTTTGATTTACCCTGAAGGAGACTGTATGACAGTACAAGCAACAAAATTGTATTTCTTCAAAGATATACTCACCTCAAGGGTTCAAAAAACACTTTGTAAGATGATGCAAGCTTTCAGTCTTACTTTCCTTCTATTCCACATGCACATACATTTTTCTATTTGATGACACTCACCCCATCTTTTACTGCTTCATCAGAATTCTTCTGCTTACCCTTCATTGATTGCTTTCTTTATTTTTCTTGTTTCTCAGCTGATTTTTGTTGTTGTTGTTTGTTTACCTCAGTAGATAAGTCTTTGCTACTCAGTTCTTCTACTATTTCATTCTGAAATCATGGCTATCTAGGTCAGCTCACAACAAGCAGCAGCATAACTTTGTCATCCTTTAATTGTGCTTGCAGTAGCCCTGAAATCTGTGGACCAATCGAGCACAGTTTCAAATGATAAAGCAAGTGGCAAATCTGAATTTGCTATGGATTTAGTTCAATGCACCATCACTGGAATCGTAAGAAAGTACTGACTCAGATTCATCATTAATAAACATAGCTCATAGCCTTGTTCTTGCTTGGGATTATATAAAGAAGTCCAAGGAAAAAGAATTATAAAAAAGTGGTTACATTCCTCCCTCCATTGCCAGCTTCTTAACAGTTGTGTATTACAGAAATTAGAATACTTCTTGATCTTTACCACTATGAATGACAGCTAGATTGAATTTATAATTCTCGCATTTCAACTTTCTTTCAGTAGGATGTCTTTTTCTTATATTTAGAATAAGATTTTAGCATTGGCATTATTTAAAATCTTTGTACAAGAACTGAATTAGAATGGATGTAAACTTTGGGGCAAACATCTGTGAATAGTTTCTTAATAGAATAAGGTGAGCAATTGCATAGAAAGGCACTTCCAGTGGCAAATAAATGATTTCTTTTTGCTGCCTTTAAGTCTCCTGGATTTGTTTTTCTCTTGAAGAACAAGGATGTAAAAAGTGTGTGACCACAACATGGGCTTTAATTTCAGTTATGATTTACACTTCCTGCAGTAAGGAAGGAAAAATTATTTCCCTTTGTTAGTTGCCTTTTATTTGTATATGTTGTAAGTTATTGTCATCCTAAGGAAATGAAGCCCACTGTAAAACACAAATCAGAAAAATGCCAAAGGATTGGATCTTGAAATTAAAAAAATGAAAGAACAAAAATAAGTGCTGAAGAGATTATAATGCAAATAAAAGTTTTGAAGGAGATTCAGCCTTTGACAGTAATTTTACAGAAACAGTATGGAAGGTTTCACTATACAGAAGTTATTCTTCTAACATTGCCTAATATAAAATACAAAAGATACTTTGTATTTGTCTTATTTTACACAGGAACTTATTGAGATAAAGACATTGTGGATCTTCTTAACGAAACCATTATAAGCTTACCGCATTTATTTGTCGGGTTTTTTTTAACAACAATGTGTTTTATCTTGAAACCCAAGTATAAGGCTAAAACATCTTTTCATGTTTGGCAAGCCTAAAAGTGCTTTCTGCCACTGGTTGTTTCAGTATCTTTTAGCAAAAGTTTCTAAAATCAGATTGATATCAGGGAACAGCAGCTGATTTCTGCAAATACTTTTAATTTGCACAAAGCAGTGCTACACTCTGAAGAAACAGTTCTCTCAGCACAGCTCCAGCCCTTCATTTCCCCCTCTGCACCACTGCCACAGTTATTCTGGTAAAAACACTTGGGTAATCATGTACCAAATTACTCAATAATCTGGTTTAAACTAACTCAGGAAATTAAATGTTGGAATCTGAGTCCATTCTCCAAGTTGGCTTACTGTGTCTCCACTAAATTGCAGATTTAAAGCATATGACTAGAGCATCCACGTAAGCATCAGTAACAGAACGGTAGGTGTTTGAAGAGGCTGATACGCAATGGATGTTAGAAAAACCTGGGGAATCCCTGCCAAGGTGAACATTTCTGTCAGGTAGTTCAATAAGATGAAGTTCCACAAGACCAAGGCCCTGCACTTCAGTCACAAGCAGTGCACACAGTGCTATAGGCCTGGGGCAGAGTGTCTGGAAACCTGTGTGGAGGAAAAGGATCTGGGGGGGTGTCGGCCAACTCTCAGCTGAACATGATCCAGCAGTGTGCCCAGGTGGCCAAGAAGGCCAATGGCACCCTGGCTTGCATCAGAAATAGCGCTGCCAGCAGGAGAGCAGGAGCAGGGGAGTGATCATTCCTCTGTACTGAGCCCTGGTGAGGCTGCACCTCAAGTACTGTGCTCAGTTTTGGACTCCTCACTATAAGAAAGACATCAAGGTCCTGGAGTGTGAGAAGGGAAACGAAGCTGGTGAGGGGTCTGGAGCACAAGCTGTGCGCAGTAGAAAATGAACATACATAGCACACTCACTATAGTGATAATGTAAGGACAAGTGCTGATTAACAAGAAGGTCTTCTCATCAAAATAATTTATAAATATACTTTGTTAACACTGAAGGCAGTCTTAACTGAAAATGGTGGACGGCAACTATTTCTCTATGCCTAAATAACGTTAAATAGTAGCTAATCAGTTGCTTAATGGGGTAAGAAAATTCAAAATGCAGCTGTATCCATTGTAGGTGTGGTTTATTAACAGGTATAAATACAGTGTCTTCTGTAAGTGGTAAATTCATTTCTGTGCTTCTCAGAAGACCTATGCCATAAGCTCTGCAAAGACTGCTGGAAGAGCAGCTTGGTGCACTTGGGAACCCAGAGCCCATGTTCTCCCCTGGATAACAGTGAATTGTCTGCTCCGACTGCATTTTTAGGGGACGGGAGAGCAGAGCTCATCCAGCTGGACAATATGAGATCCCTGGAGCAGAAGATTTGGTTTTCTGAAGTACATTTGAAAGTGTAGAGAGGTTTACCAAACAGGGCTTGCCCCAAGAGTACCCGCAGGTAGCCTTGCAATTGGCATAAAAAAGCCTCTGACGACAAACACACATAAGGGGCTATTTAGGTATGAACCGAAAAAAAGCACCTGCTGAGTTTCAAAGAAAAATGAGCTAAGTAAGGCAGGGGGTAAATGGTGTTGTCTGTTATCTGGATGACGTGCTATTAACTAGGAAGATTTCAGAAGAACATTTAAAAAACCTACAGGAGACTTGATAGAAGTTACAAATGTGATTCTAAGGCTAACAAAGATGTGTGATCATTTGTGTTGGATTTTTCCTTCCCCATGCTTCCCCCAAGCCAGGTGACATAGCACACAGACAGAAAATTAAGGTTACGTATCTTCCAAAAATTAAAACCTGAAACACACAGAATATGAGTAAGACTTTTAACAGTTCTCCAGGGTTGAGCTGTTAGGATATGTGAGGAACTAGATATGGGAAGCTGAGGTGGATGGAGGGAAGAATTATCTTATACTAGCATAGGATTGTATTCTGTGGAATGACTTTTGGAATTTTATTGTTTTAAATATCTTTTTTTTTACATATATACGTATGTGTGTATATATATATATATGTGTGTACATATATACGTATGTGTGTGTATAGATATTATATATATATAATATTTGATTATTTTGGTAAGAGTTATAGCTACTGCTTCAAAGCTATATCAGAATATTCTGCTGCTTAGATAGGACTATGGAATTCAATTCCAGACACATTAACGTAAATTGGCTTGATATTTGTCCTTACAAAGGGAAAAAAGAATAAACCTGTCAAATGGCTTTGGACAAAAGATAATGTGCTTAGAGGAAGCAAGAAAAAAAATCTGGTAGTTCCATTTACATAAAAATTACACTATACTCCAAGTAATAGTGTCTAATACCGCTATTCCAGGAGCTGAGCTGTGACTTCAGACATATATAAATCCAAGACTGTAAATGTGTTACATTACCTTCCATAGCATTAACAGAGAGGGGTAGTAATCACTAGAAAACAATTCAGATTGGAGATTATTAAATTCCACACTGAAAAATTTTTTCCAACTCACAGGAAAAATCACAGAGGGTTGGTAAAAATACTTCAAAGGTGCACGTTCCCTTCCTTAGATGGTGACAGTGAAGAGCCTGAGTCTTACCAGATCATTTCAAAGATCATTAGAGAGAAATGCTAACCTGGTTTTTCTGTCCCAGCTGACATTCCTTCAAGGAAAAAGTTCATAGCAAAGAAATTCTTCACTTCCTAAACAACATTTGTATTATAGTTAAAAATGCTGCTCTGAAACCAGAAAGAATTCTGTACCAGTTAAGATGATGACTTCTGTATTCTTTAGATAACTTATTTACACAACAAAATAAAAACTTTTTTTTTTTTCTAATTCTGGTGATTGGGTTTACCGTGGAAAGTGGTGATGAATACTTAATATAATAGTACCAAAATGTCTCTAGAAAGTATGCAAAATAGGTACCAACAGGAAATGAAAGTGAAGAAGATTGGAAATTAATATAAGTAGACAACACTGAATTTATCCATAGAAATGGCAAGGAGCAAGTCTGACTATAGCCATGAGAACATGCTACAGCATGAACAAATGGCATCACATCACCCATGGTTATAATTGGTTTGTTGTATTCTGATTCTGCCTGAAGGTAGATGAAGAACAATTACGGAATTCTACAGGGTGACAACTCATAATGTTTGCACTGTAATGTGCAGAAGACTCATTCAAATTTGGTGTTATGCATTTGATTTCCTGAAAACAAAGACCAGCCAAGACCACTTGTAAAATGCCAGTGTACAATGTTTTTCTAAATTTCACACTTCTAATTCTACATAGAGCAGGGGTGGAGGATGAGATAACATGTTTTAGGAACATGAGTGGACTTCAGTGATATATTTGGGAAAAAGAAGAAGAGGAGGCTCAGGGGAAACCTTATCACTCTCTTTAATTACCTGAAGGGAGGTTGTAGTGAGCTGGGGGTCTGTCTCTTCTCTCATGTAACTAGTGATAGGACAAGAGGAAATGGCCTCAAGTTGCGCCAGGGGAGATTCAGACTGGGTGTTGGGAAATACTACTTCTCAAAAAGAGTTTTCAGATGCTGGAATGGGCTGCCCAGGGAAATGGTGGAGTCATCAACCCTGGAGGTATTCGAGGGACATTTAGACATTGTACTGAGGGACATGGTTTAGTGAGAAGTATTGGTGATAGGTGGACAGTTAGACTGGACGGTCTTTTCCAACCTTGATGATTCTATAATGCTACAACTCTGATTGTAAGGATAAGAAAGGGCAAGCTAATAACTAAGCAGATAAATCACAGAATTACAGAATTGTAGGTGTTGGGAGGGACCTCTAGAGATCATTGAGTCCAACCCCTCTTGCCAAAGCAGCTCCCTAGACCAGGTTGCACAGGTAAGTGACCAGGCAGGTCTTGAACATCTCCAGAGGAGACTCCAGAGGGCATAAGCCTGGAAGTGAACTGAAATTATCAGAGTAAAACCAAAGAGTAAATTCTATTACAAGAGCTGAGAACCTTTGATTTTAGTTGCCGTCATTATACATAATACTCTGATCAATTTTTCAGACCTTGTTTTTTCAGACCAACCGTATATTTTGTATTTGTTTTGTATTATAGTCTTTATTTATGGAAATTACAAGGAAGGCAGTGTAATGGATATATTTTTTCTAAGATATTGTGATATGACCCCTAGTTCCAAGGATTTTTGTGTGGGTTTTTTTGTTTTGTTTTTTTGTTTTTTTCCCAGAAGGGACCAGTCTAAATAATTATGTGATTAAGGTTTTAGTTTCAGCCATTATTTAAGCCTCTGCAGAAATACTGGTTATGTTGTTTCTTCCTGTTGTTTTCCACTTTCTTGACAGTGTTTTGCAGACAGAAAATAAAGTGCTGTTCAGTCTTTAGGAAGGAGTGCTGATTGATTTCCTATCCCCACACACAACAAAAACATAACACAAAACTAGAACGAATACACACCTCTTCTTGCTGCAGTACCAACGGATCACAAACCCGTTTTGCTCCAAGTTAGAAATGAATAAGGGTCTTTAAATTACCCTTGACAGAGATCATGTTCAAGGCCTTTGGGGAAAAGAGTTAGCTATGGGGAGCTGTAGGCACGGAAAGCTACTACAGCATAATCTTTTTTGATGATTCCATCTCATCCAGCATAAAAAGGAATAATTTGCAGATGAGATTACGGGAGGATCCATCATCCTCCTTAGCTTTCTTCACAACTTCAAGACTTTTAACTCTAAGGGTGATGAAACAATCTTTTCTCTCTATGCAAGGAATTGCACTCCCTCCTTACATAAAAAAGTGGACAGGCTGGAGCAGATAAAAATACATCACACATCCTTGCACTCACCTTAGTGAACCTCAGCTGTTGTCTACAAGCTCAATTTTCAGAAAGAAATGCCCTTCTGTAATTCAACAGCAATTGTTCTTTTTCCCCGTAGAAGCAGCTCCTAGTTCAAGCAGGCAACATATGCATTCCTTTCACAGTGAAAAGCGTGCTCTCAGTAGTGCTCAGGTAGGTAGGCAACCAGGCATGAAACTGAAAACACTCAAGCACAAACAAAACAAGAGCAGGCAAATGCAGTCTCAAGTTGCACACACACACACACACACACACAAAATAAAAAAATAAAAAAATAAAAAATAAAAAAATAGGTGGGGTGGGGGAAGGAAAAAGATAAAGAGGTTGAGGGACAAAGATCAGATCTCAGATAAACTCCTACTATTTTTTGTTGTTTTTCGTTTAGTTTTCTCAAAGTGTTTTCGGCAAAGGCAGCAAGGTAATTAAGTTATCTCAGCACCAACTACATTTCCATTTCTGGAAGAAGGAGTGGAAACCGCCGTGTATAACTCTGCTTAGTCTCAAACCTTTGTTCCTCTAATGTGTATGCACAGGGGTGGGCTGCAGTTCTTGCTGGCAGAGACTGGACTAGCACTGGGTATCGACCTGGATCTCTTCAGAATTGAGAACCTCACAAAGGCAGCTGAACGAACACTTTGTCATCTGGACATTCATTAAAAAGGAACAATAGGACATTCTTCTTTTAACAGAGAGCAGGCAGGGGATGATGAGAGCACCTAGATGAATTGTACTAGAATGATTCAGAAGAAAGGATTAGCAGAGAAAGGGGTCAGGGCAGTGCCAGCTTGGGGTCTGCTCAGCCTTGAGCAGCAAGCAGACCCGAGCCTTAAAGATCTCTCACAGGTAATGGCTTTTGGAGGGAAAAAGGAGCAGGGTGAACCATTAATTTTGGCACTATCCATGCCACAAGGCAATAGAGAGGCTGAATTATTTCAAAATCTCATTTTCCTAACCCATGCATTCATGTTGAAACACGTCTGTATTGACAGTTGGAGCAGATTTTCATATACCTAAGACTGGGAATTCAAGGAAGAATAAGAAATGCCTATTCATGGGCAGAAAAGCATAGCATCAGCAAAGGTAAATATCACTGCCGAATGAGCTTATTCACCAACAGATTACACACCTGACCGGGTGTAATGAGACCCCAGGTCTCCTCAGACAGACTTTACAGTTTATATATTTCTTTTCAAGAAATATCTGTTTTCATGTCAAGTTTGCTCAGTCAGAAGAAGACATTTATTTCTGGCGAATTTAGAAATACATTTTGGAATTTGAAATCCTTTCTAAAATATCTCTGTTTCATATAAAATGCATATTACTTTCCTTTTTCTCTTTCTTTTTTTTTTCTCTGTCTTGATACTAAATATTTTTATTTTCATAGAGTTTTGATGTCCCTCTGGTTTTCTGAAAGAGGAAGTACAATAATTAAATCTTTTCTTTTTCCCCCTAGCCCAGGGAAAAAACAGCTTGTTTCTGTTCACTTGCTTGTGTTTGTACGTATTTATGTGATAAAGGGCAAACACATGTCTCTTGCATGTGTAAATAAATTATTGAGAGAAAATAAGCTAAGTGTTATCTTTTGTTCTGGAAGCTTTTAAAGTACTCTGGATATTCTTATCGTGTGCAGAATAGAGCACGATAATGTCCATTATCCTCTGCAAGATTTGTTTGCAGCTCACACTCCAGCCTGGTGTGGTTCCATTGTTTCAGTGGCCCATAAATGTTATCAGAGGCAGCGGTTAGCAAGGGGCATGCAGCTTCTCAGCAGGCAGGTTTTGATATTTAGAAACTTAGTCAAACCTCCTGATGAGAATTAATGGGAAGTCAGAACATAGAACTGAGAAACACAGCAGAGGATTTGCAGACCAAAGGATAAAAACTTACGCACTGTCTAGACCTTTGGCCAAACTGGGAAGTAATGTCTCACAGTCACAACTGGAGGCCATTTCACAAGGTATATTTGTGGTAATATGATCAGTTGGTGACAGTTTACAGCATCTGTACTATTTAGTGAGAGTTAATTTAGAGCTGAACAAGTAATTGGCTTTTTTGTGAGGAGAGTGGTCATCATCAGACAAGGTGCTGTCAATCAGTGAAGGCAAGCATCAGACCCTTTGAAAATGGCCAAGACTTTTCTGCTGTCTTCCAGGTCTAGTCTGTGTGTGAATTGAATTGAACAGAAGAAACTGTATTTCGGTTATTCTGTTAGAAGTCTCCAGGGATTGTCTGTGAGGCCGTCCTGCATGTGGGTGTTGATCTCTGAGCTTTGTTCTCAGGGGCATGGAAACAACAAAGAGACAAGCAGTTCAGAAAAATTTGGCAAGCTGTTATTTAGCTAACAGCTTTAGTCATGCTGATGAGTCTGAACAGACTCTAGCCCACTCTCCTACAGCAAATTCTGGCCTATTTTTTGCTCCTTTGAGCTTTCTCCATGAATGCTCACAGTAACACCAGTTCAAAACTGAACAGAGAACAGTAACATATAGTTCACTTGCCATCAGCTGCTGTACTGAAGATTTAGGGTACCTTGGACGCAGAAACAATGTCTGTTCCAGGACTCTGTTGGAGACAAGGAATCCACCATCTTTAGAAAGGTAACAAGAAAATCTGGTGCATCAGAAAGCCACTGAGCCAAGTGGGATGGTGGGATAATTCACCTGGTGCTGCTGAGCTCCGTTTTGGTTGCATAGGTTCGAGCTGAGCCAATTCAAGGGGTCCTCACCAAATTCTCCTATATTCTGTGTTCCAAATGATACCTGGACATATTTTGGGACGGCCAGTTTATGTGTTACAAGCACATCTGTGTCGTACTCAAACCCAAAGGGAAATTAGAGACAGAATTTAGCTGCATTCAGGTGCTGCTGGGCCTAAGTTAGCCTTATCAGATTTATGTAGCCTGCAGACAGATCTTGGCTATTTTTAAGACCTTGTACAAACTCAAACTCATTTACCAAAAATGAAGGCCTGGCTACATGGTTCAGAAAGAGCTTAAATGGACTTTTTGCAAACACATCCGTAGAAATCGTTTAGCTGAAAATAGAATAAATCTTTATAATGCACAAGGTAAATAAATGTAGTTATAAAAATGTATTACGCTATACTACAGGTGAAGAAGGCCTACAGTTAAACAAGAAATGTAATTAAGTTGAATCCACTAATTTTTTTAAAAGGGAATCATTTGAGTACTAGATCACATCATCTGCTTCATTTTAAGCTCTCACTAAGACAGTTAGCAAGAAAAGAACATGCTGTTAGCCTAGTCAATATTTCCATAGTCTCTGAATACTAAATGGTAACTCTTCAAAATTTGGGGGAAGACAGAAACTGATAATGACTGAGCAGAAGTGAAGCTATTATACTGAAGCTAACTGGGCATTTTATCTGCCCTGGATTGGTTAGCGTTAGACTTCCTATTGCAAAAATTCTTTTTTGCAGTCTCATAGAATTTTTATTATTATTTGTGCAGTGTCCCTAGGGGACTTAACTAAGTGCTCCATGTACACTTGATAAATAGAAAACAGTCTCTCTGTGGGGATTTTAGGTACCTTATACCTCATAGTAACTCAATGTACAAGAAGGAAATGTACAAGTCAAGGAAAGTGAGGAGAAATGGAAGTGCAAAGAACTATATTCAGACTGCATATTTCATGGTACTTCATCTCAAAGAAAGCACTGAGAGTCACCTGCTGTTAAGAGCTGCTGGCTCATTGTGTAATCATAGAATTGCAGGAAAAAAATATTGCTAGAGGTCATATGGTCTGGCCTATTCTAAACAGGACTAACTTTGAAGTTGGATCACACTGCTCATGCCCTTTTCATGCCCTTTTCTGAACATATACAAGGACACAGACTCCATAGTCTCTCTGAACAACCTGATGCAGTGTCTCACAACCCTCAGAGTGACTTTTTTTTTCCTTTTATGTAATCAGAATGTCCCACCTTACAGCTTATGTTTGTTTACAATTATCTCTGTGCCTTTCTAAAGTCTGACTTCATATCCTCTGTCTGACTCCAGTCTAATAAGGGCAGTAACTAGATCTTCCATTAGCCTTCTCATCTCCGTGCTGAACATATCCAGTTTTCTCAGCCACTACTCATGCCGTGTGGCCCAGCACCATATACATGTTGGTGGCCTTCTGACTGTCTACAAATGTGCCTCTCGTGGCACAAAACCTAAAATCAGACACCAAATGCATGCTCACAATTGCTGAATAGAAGGAAATTAAAACCTTCTTTCTCTTGATCGCTAAACTCTTGTCACTCTGTACATGGTTATGGAGAGCATACTGCCTAATCACGTTCAGCTTGCCGACCAGAACATGCAAGTCCTCCTCCACAGAGGACCTGTCCCATTAACAACCATTGCAAAGACAGCATTATCTCAACCTTTTCCTTGTCCTTTGTCACTCAGGCACATACTCAGTAGCAGGCTCTCATTTTTCCTTGTACTCCTTCTTCAGTCAGTGTACTAATAGTGTAAAATAGCAATTGTTCAGTACTGCATACACATTGGTTGTTACAAGGGCTCAGTTAGGTGCCGGTGGGTGGGTTGTTCACATTACCTTATGTGCCATGGTAAACAGTGACACTGTGGCCCAATGAGTTAAAGAAACACGCCTGATCCAGTAAGTCACTAGCAGAGGTTGGAATAGTGATCTGTCTGTCCTCTCATCCCAAACTTTCTCTCCAATTTAGTATTTTTTGCTAGACTGAAGATGCCTTTGTAATTTGCCTCAGTCCAAGGGACATAAAAACCAGTGTCAATTGCAGCCTCTCCTTCTGAACAGACTTCTGGCTTATAGACTCTGCCAGCCCCAGGAATCATTGTGCCATTCCTTACATCAACATGGATAGCACATCTGTATTCTTACTGGGTATGTGAGTAAGCCACTGTAGATCTCTAGGATCTTCATTTGGTGCCTTTCAGCTCACATCATAGGTTTTCTTTTTGCAGGGGCTGGCTGTAGGCTTTTTCATGACATGAGTAGCAGTTACAGAGAGAAACATGTCAGATCATGAAAGAAATCCCACTGCATATTTTTCCCAGCCTAGAATAATTGTTCCAATCACTGAAGTATTGTTTGCTGAAGAAAATCATTTGCACTGAGCACTGATGAGTATATAGGCTGTTTTGTAATTGAATATGTGTTTTATGTTTTATTCTCTTTTAAATATAATTTTGGCAAGTAGAGGAATAATAAGAAACTATTTCCTTCTGCAGACAACACATTACTGACATGTGTAATTTTATGTTGACTATGCTAACATCAGTTTGCATAACATTTTTTTTTTCCCTTTCCTCAGCAAGCACTGTAGTTTTGTACTTAACAGCATTGTGAGGTAGTTTATTCAGGCTAGAGGCGATTAGAGACCTAAGAAATGCCCAGTAAGATACCTCACAATAAAAATTTCCAGTCTGATGTGTTCAATAGGTTTGAACTGTTTCTCCATAATACATAACTCATACTATTATGAAATTTGAGTGTGATCTGATTTATAGATAATATTTTACAGCAACATCACAAAAATGTATGAGCACGTAAATTGAAAAGGAAAAGAAGAAGATCATGTGTATCTTAACAGACTAAATGCAAGAAATACTGAAGTACATATTTCATTGCCTAAGGCAGTATAATAATAATAAAATTGTGATAAAGAGAAAAAAAGTAGAATTTATTTAGATTAGAAATGACCTGTCAACTTCAATTGTAAGCCAAAAATAAAGTCATAGGCATCATTTCTAACACCAAGCATTTGGTGCTCCAAACCCAAATTTCAGAATTTTTAATAAAAAGTAAACATATTTATTAGAGTCCCTAAAAGTCTGACCAAAGGTGTGCAATATACATGCACTTATAAATGCTCAAGTACATAAGTATGTCAGGTAAACACAGTTACATAAAATAAAAATTTGAAATAAAGGAATAACTGTAGCATCGTGTATGCCTCAGAGAAAAAGACAAGTTTAATTTATATACTTACTGATCTTGTCAGAAGAATATATTTTTTTTTATTGACAATTGGAAACAGAGTCTGAGGAACTTCAAATAAGCACCGTCATTGGACACTGAGTATCTTTGCTCAGTGACCAATGATGGCCATTGCTTCTGAAATCAAAAATGTATGGACTGGGATTTATCTCTTTTACCTTTCAGCTATCCACAGTCAAAACTCCTGAGTTTACTTATGCCTTCAGATGATGATGACAAAGAATAAGCTACCTTGAAATCTTTGGACATGACTCGACAATGCATTGAGAGATTCCTGATTCAAATTCCCATCGCAGTTTATCAAAGTGATGTGAATCCAAGTGACAGTTACAGAGTCACACATCATGTGTTCCACTATTCCAAAAACAGAAAAGAGCATTCCCATTACAAAAGAGCATCTGCAGAAGCCATCTGAACCACAATGTGTATTTGACTCCTATTCAGGTTTTTTGCTCCATTCCTTCCTCTCAGTTTGATCCCCTGCTCCTGACCCCCTTCTGATGAAATTTTTGGAGCACAGTTGTCACCTTCATCTCCGTCTATAAGCACACATTCGTAGCACGGCATGAACAATAAATCCCCATCACTATTATTAGGGAACTTGTTTTCTATCTTATTTGGAAGACTACTGATGGCAGGGGTTGACTTACAGTTTTAAATTCACTGCACCTTTTTCTGCCGTAATGGCTCATTGATCCCAGTAGGTGTTCATTGGGTTAAATGAGGTTAGAACTTATTCTACAGTGTTCATTTAAGGCTACGTTACAGGAAAACTTTCCTTTTAACTACCTTGAAAGTTGCCTTCACTAAGGAGCCCTACTTTAGGTTCCCTGTCTCTTTAATTTTAAAACTCTAATTAATATAGGACATACTCACAGAATCACAGAATCGTAGGGGTCGGAAGAGACTTCTAGAGATCTAATCCATCTTTAAATCTTTAAATTAAGAGTAAAACAATACTTTATCACCAAAGCTTAAGAACACACAAGAGAAAGTTGCATTTGTTGATCATTATGGAATAATCTTCCCAGTAAATTTCAACTCAAAAGTGGTTTCGCATAGTGCTTACAGACATATTTTGCATTTAAATCCTGCAAGTTCATGTGCAAATTGTTTTTAAAGAAAGCAGGTTTTAATCAGTAGTTTTAGCCCTATCCTACCTCCTGCTGATTTGAAAGAGTATTATGGGTCTAATCCTTCTCTTGCTAATTCAGTGAATAAGATCTGACAGTACGCGTAAGAACACGCACATTGCCTTTACATTAACTTCTGTCAAGATTTCTTCTTAAGTTGTTCTTGCCTTACTCAAATACTGTAGATAGAATCTGGACTTCGGGTTTTAGGTTATTCTTTATAGAACAAGGACAATAAAAAATTGTGTTTAACTCCTCAACTTCTACCCTGAGATCCTGACAGAAAAGGGTAACAAAAATAGCATCCATGACTGTGTAACAGAAGCAAGATAAAAGTGATAGTGTATAATGAAGTTTTCACTGAAAAATGAAGATTTTGTATTTTTTGTTTGTTTGTTTGGTTGGTTGGTTGTTTTGCTTTGTTTGATATGATACCACTCAGCTTTTGGTGAGAACTACCTCCTAGCCCTCATGCATAACAGCTCAGACGAATAAGAAGGGCTGGATATAACGCAGTAGATGACCTCCCACAAATTCAGCCTTTTTATTGGAATAGAATAAAATATGTATCAAAGTAATTGCATCTGACATTTTCAAATGATTTCTGGAAAGCACAACAGTGTTTATTATCCTGGTTATTTTACATCATATTCTGACTTATTTTTCAAGGAATATATTGTATAGGTTTATTTACTTATGAAGGTTTTTAGTGGTGTGGTTTTGCTTTTTTGCCTGTTCATTTGTTTTCTTTTGAGGATTAAGTAAATCTGTTCAGTCTCTTAGCTACAAGTTAAATGCATCAATTACTTGGATTTTGGTGCAGTATTTTTTGTCCTGAGCAAATATTTCCATGTGAAATTCTTCTCTTTTTGCCCTTTGTTCTTCACTCCCTCTGTGAGGTTTTCCTCACGTTGGTGGCACATGAAAGCAGGATCCAAAAGGCTGTAGGCCATTATTCTACAAGCTGAAATCTGAGGTTGAATGAAGGAGATCGATGGAGCATTTTTATTCTAGGGAGAGGACAAAGCAAAATGTAGCAATATAAAATCAGAATGAAGTAATATAATAATCAGAGCTGCTCAGCTCTCCTCTGATTATTGATACAGATGGGAATTGTTGATAACTCCCAAAGCAGTTCCCATTAATTTGGTCTTTTATTTTCTCTCTTGTGGAAATTGACCTCCTGTGACTTTTTCTCCATTGATTCCCACTCCTCCTGAACAGGAACAGGTTGGTGATATGCCTTTATGACTCCTTGTTGAAGACATTATTTTGGTAGTATGAAGTAAGGCTGTTCTGGTTACTAAGGCAAATACATTTAGTAATTAATACAGATGAGCACATTAGAGAAAGAGAGGCCTGGAGAGATTACTTGATCAGCTATTATCTGACATATAAACCCATGATAGCACAAGCTTATGCATAAAAAAGAAAGGAAAAATTGCTTAATATTTACAGTCAAATTTGCCCTACTCTGGCAGCAATGAAAAATAGCTTATTGGCTCCTTAGCTGTCTAATACCCAGAACCATCTATTCTTTTTAGTATGAGCAACTCAACTCAGTTCTCACAGTCTACATTTACTAGCAGGGTAAGGGATTATCCAAAATGCATGAGAGAAAAAGCCAGTAAATACAAAAGGAGTCCAGGTAAGAAGGCTGTGTGACTATTGAGTCCCAGATGCTTAAAATATTTTTACTGTATCTGTGGAAATTATTAATTCAGTTTTTGTAGTGCTATTAAGAATCCTGAGCATGGATCTGAAAAGGATGAGAATGTTTTTGTCCACTGCTGTGCATTTTGCCTACAGTAGTGGAGTAAATGCTGAGCACTGACTACATCCTCCCATTTTTCCCACCTGGTTCTAACCAATCTCTCGCTTTTAAAAGGGTTTTTCTGATGCAGCTGTAGAGAAGGGTAGGGTACTGAAAAGAAAGGCACAGCAGAGGAAGGAAGCATAGCAAGGAAAATCTCTGCTGTGATACTGGATGGAGTTAAGCAAGGTACAGGGAAGCAGTGCAATTTTGAGAGGAGATCATATTCTGAAAACAGATGAGAGAAAATGGAGTGTTCTTTTGTAGAAGGTAAATTAATGGGCATTGTACAAATTACCTCACTAAGTAACGTACATTTTTATCACAAGAAACAGCATTAATACTGGCATCCATGCATCAGTGAGGTTCTCCTCCACAATCAGATAGAGATTATGAGCCAAATCGCAAAAATCAGATACTTACAGCTGAAAGTGAATGCTCATGAAAGAATCCCTATGGCAGTAAGTGAAAACTTTGCTATCAGAAGGAGGCCAGAATCTCAACCTCATCAGAAGCTATACCTCACTTGAAGAAATTGCTCTTGAAAAAAAAATTGAATGCTGCTTTTCAGGCTACAGTGACCTAGTGTGGTAAATCTCTGGGCTAAAAGCCAGAGTCCTTTCAGAAATTCTCATCTCAGATAGGAGAAAATAAGATAATTCCGGAGGTGTGAATGGATAACATGACACAATATCCACAACAGTGACACACATCCATGCTTGTCTCTCCTCTGTCTCTCATACCACACAACAGCTCAAGGCCAGTCAGTCATTTCTGCATCCATTACACTGACACACAGCTCTATACAGACTGGAAAATCAGTGGGCAATCACCAGGCAGTCCCATTCAATCCGTGGAATAGCAGTTCACAGAATAATAGAATGGTTTGGATTGAGAGGACTTTTAAAATCATCTAGTTTTAGCCCCCTTGCTAAAGGCAGGGACACCTCCCTGTAGACCAGGTTGCTCAAAGCCCCATCCAGCCTGGCCTTGAATACCTCCAGAGAGAGGGTATCCACAACCTCTCTGGGAAACTTGTTCCAGTGTCTCACTACCCTCACAGTAAAGAATTTCTTCCAAATATCTAGTCTAAATCTACTCTCTTCCAGTTTAAAGCCATTTCCCCTCATTCTGTCACTACCTGCCCTTATAAAAATCCCTTCACAGCTTTTCTGTAGGCTCCCTTCAGATACGGGAAGGGCGCTATAAGTTCCCTCCCGAGCACTGGGGCTCTTCTCCAGGCTGAAGAGCCCCAACTCTCTCAGCCTCTCTTCACAGGGGAGGTGCTCCAGTTCTCTGATAATGTTCAAGGCACTCCTCGGGACCCAATCCAACAGCTCCATGTCCTTCGTGTGCTGGGGGCCTCAGCACTGGATGCAGTACTCCAGGTGGTGTCTCATGAGAGCAGAGCAGAGGGGCAGATTCATCTTCCTTGATCTGCTGGTCACGTTTCTCTTGATGCATCCCAGGATACAGTTGGCCTTTTGGGCTACAAGCGCAGTACTCTAAGGTGTATCATCATTTTGTACCTGGACTGCCACATTGGCTCTGTCCTCTTTCAGATGCCAGCCCCATCCTCAAAACTGTGCAGCTGTAATGTGACCACAAAAACAGAATGTACCTGTAATAAGAAAGTCAAGAAAAAAAGAAAGGAAATCAGTGTTTGACACACTGCAAACAAACCTAACAACAGAAAAGGACAGAAGAGTTGCTATATAACAGTCCCCCAAAAAAAAAAAAAAAGAGATTTATACTCAGTGAGAGGCAGAACTAATTTAAAATGCATAAAAAGGAGAGGGTTTGACAGTCCTCATTAAACTGTGCCTGTTGTTATAGAGATAAAAGAAACACAGTTTGAACCAAAAGAAGAAGAAATTTAAAATCCAAGGACAAAATTTTCGGTGAGTGGCAAAGGCAAAATTAAGAACAAGGGCTGTCAGATATTGGTGAGAGCTTCTGATTGATTTTGACAAACAAAAAGATAAACGCACTGAATATATTTGAACTTCAAGTGAAGACAGGTAGAAGCTGTTAGATTATCCTTTGATGCTGCAGTGGAATTTGAGGTCAAGCTGGAGAGAAGATCAGGAAATAATCTTTCAGCTATGGTCAGAGGGCTGATCAGGAGGAGCTTTTCTTGCTTAGTTATTATTTACATCAAGGGGTCCAAAAACAGCCTGCAAGGCTAAGATAAATGATTTGCAGTATATTGCTTTTATAGCATTTTCAATTAAAAAATGGGTTTCTAAACATTTTCAGTAGTCAGAGGAAGCCAGTGTGTGGTTCAAAATGCTCTGGAATCACTGGGGATAAGCAGAAGGAGCCCTTGTTTGCAGCATAGAGATCATTACGGGGAAGGTAATTTTTTCAGTTCTTTCATACTGGTGTCTGATATACCACAGCATTTCTCTGAGCATGATGCACAACCTTAGGAAGGAGAAAGAATTACAGTGGAGGCACAATATTAATGATTGTAAAAGTCTCATGTCACAACCCCGAGCAGTACAGCATCTAATTATTAGGCATAATGATTTGCATGTAGACTGTGCCAAATAATGACGGGAGAATTAGACGCCTAAAAATGGAGTCTGCCCTCTGGGGAAGGTCAGTATAAACCAATTGGTGGGAAAAAAGCCAATGTAGTGATGTGGGACTTAATTTTTATTTGCTCATAGAATCCAAATCCTGAAAGGAAGGCTGTACTGACCAGGAATACAGACTGAGCTGTCATCTTAAATAAAACAGGTTTCTTTTAAAACCTGAAGGGAGAATATAGGGTAAGACTTTTCTTCTGAATCCCAGGGAAAATCTTGCGGGTGTTAACTCTGATCTGTAGCCTTGATGTTTAGTGCAAACCATGCTGGAGAGCTAGGATAAAAAAAAATAATAATTCAGTCATGAAGGATTTGATCATCCATGAAAGTTCCAGTCTCTAAAAGCTTTACCCAGTGTTGGCAGGTAAAGTATTTCTCCATGTCATTGCTTGCTAATAAAAATTATTTAGTTAAAAGATTTGCAAGGCTTCTTGTAGCTGTGACATGACTGATCATTGTAAACAGTATCAAATCTGAGGCTTTCTGAATATTTCAATCATCTTTTATTGACACAGTCTGCACAGCAAGGGATTGACAAAAATCCCTCTCCAGCATTCCCTACAGCTCGATTTCCTGAGGATGGAGCAAACCACAGTCATATCTCTCTGGGCAAAAAGTCTCACATGAATTTCAAAATTCCTAACTTCTACTTTCTAACTTTCTAACTTTACCAAGTTTGCATTTAAAAGCATTATTGAAAGGATGCGTGGCAGCTTGGAAACTCCATTTCTGAGGGATCCACAAGAAAATTCAGGAGTTATCAGTGATCTCTAAAATGCGTGATTTTGAAAAGGCTTTAGCAGAATGCTTTTAAACATTATATAGAACAAAGACATTATAAAAAAATGGAGAAAACATATGGAAAATTTATTTCATTAGTAACTATTAAACAGTAGATGTCAGCATTATCAATCATTGTGATTGAGTGAGTAAGAGGATTGGTAGTGAGATGCAGTACCTTTCAGTTATGGGACACAAGTTCAAAGGAGAATGAGGTGAGTGGTGACAGGAACTCATTGTCATGTATGTGCAGTTTGCTAATGTTTATAGAGTCATTGGTGGCTTGAATCCAAATACTATCACACAAGAGATCACATTACAAAATGCATTATCTAAACTGGCTGAGGTGAGCACACTCATTTCTACTCTGCATAGCTTGCTGCTAACTTTCCATACAAAAAGCTATCCATTAAACATCATGTTAAGACTCAAAGCCACAGTGGTGAAGCACTCCTTGACAAAGTCGATACCACACAATCTGACAAATTCAGGATTTTAGTCTCCTAACTATTGATTAAATTCTTTTTGTATTTAGTAAATACAATTTTCCCTATATAAATCACATAAACTCGGCCTTTTCAACTTGCCAGGGTAGTGCATGGCAGCTGGGAGGGTGAGGGTTAAGCAGTTAATGTAGCAAGTAGCTCACACAGGCTTTTGGTTTCCTTGCAAGAAGATATAACTACGCTCAGCTGAAATGATTTACTCTGAGAAAACTTTAAGGGGATTGAATGCTATAGCATTTCCTCCTGCTCTCAAGGTTTGGGGAGGGGGGTGGTGATTTAGCACTGATGGCAAGCTGAGTTGCAGAGAGCCTTGAGTGAACTCAGAAAGGGTTTTTGTTTTCCAAGACCTGAAGTATGTGAATTGTTTCATTTTTTCCTGGAGAAAATCCCTGAAAATTGGAAAAGAATGAAAAAGACAGACTGAGGGGAAATATTCTTTTGTAGCTGGTAACTTCCACTGATGTGTTTTCTCAGGTATATTTTACAAAGTAAGGCACAAAATTGACATGAAAGAGAAAAGAGATGAATTTCAGAGGCAAAATAACAGAAGAATAATTCTCCTGGCTGCAAACTTGAAAGGGTGCTAAGATCTTGGACTGTGATTAACCTTCCTGTGAACAAATGCTATATAAAGATATTTTCAATACCTTAGAGAGTAAGTTTAAGTTTAGCCTTATCGAAGTACAATACATATATATTTATGTGTATGTGTGCATAAAAATATATGAGAGTAGTATTTACTCTTGTTTTAACAGACATAGAATTAGCATTAAAGAACAATTAGCTAAAACATTTGGTGTTTGACAGAGAAACCTGAAGACTTAGGTCAATAGCAGTGTTGTGCTGGCACAAGCTATTTTGTGTTTTTCAACTTCTTTGGAGGATTGTAAAAATAATAGTGGTCCAATAGCTGTGCTGATCTGCTCTGAAGATGATGTGATAGACATGAAATTAATGAAAATCTTTGAGGTAAAATAGTAGCAAGGAAGAAGGAGGATTCTGATTTTAGTATTTTGCTGAAAAAAAGCAGCATGAGAAATACCAGGTTCTGTGGGAACCATCCCTAGATCTTGGTGTACTTATTAGAACACTGGACAGACCTAATGCTAGCAGTGGCTGAGCTCACCATTTCTTCCTTCGGATTCACTTGAGCAGGGGAGCAGTCAGCTTTGAAGTAAAATCATCCCACTGATCCCTGTGTTGTGCCCAGTAGCAGTCACCAAAAAAAAAAGGCATAGCTGTCCTTGCAGACTTCCACGGTTGTGTTTCTAGTGTTAATGTGATTTATACTTGGCACACTGGTAGCTAATATATATACAAGAGAAACATGGGAAAGGATTGGAAGATTAATGCTTTGTTTGGACTTTACTGATATTTAACACACATATTGCATCTGAAAGAAAATCTGTAGGATAAATTAATTACATAACATTTTCAGCAATATTTCTGGGATGAAACAAGAACACTGGAAACCCAGCTGTACCTGATCACACCACTAATAAGAAATTTCTCCCTCAACTCTACTGAGGCAAGGCAGCACATCAAAACATACCCTTGGGCATCAGAAATGTTCCATTGGAATATAAATCTAAATCCATGTTTCGTGGCACAATCCTAATTTTAGTAACTATGCTGAAAAATGTTACTAAACAGAAGAATTGAATGTGCTGTTTTCTAAGTTTTCTGAAGTGTCTGAGGGAACAAAGAACCTACGTAAACCACTGTGGGGGGAGATATTCAGTCACTGCCTTTGGAATCATTTCCCAGGGAGGATGTTTCAAGCCATAGTCTGTCCTGCTGGGAATTAATGGAGCCTGCAACAGGGCTCTTTCTACAGACAAGCTGGTGCAGTCAGTGAAGCCCACATTGCTCTGGTTTACAGCTACTTGAAATGTGGGTTCTTTATTTGGTCTTTACAATGTGCTATGGCCAGAGCCTCACTTGAAGGCACTGCCTATCATTCATTTCTAACCTTTAATGAAAAGAGCAGCTAGCGATGTTAGTGGTTTTAGAGGTGGAACTTTTTATGTTCTGATCTTAACGGCTTGAGTAGGGATTTCTGGAAACTACTTCTATCCCATCGTATTTGTACCAGTTTGTTGAAAATGCTGATTATTCAGTGTTGGTATGTGTTCATCCTGGTTTCTATTTTTCCATGGCATGCACAATACTGCCTCGTAACTTTGTATTCTATTTTTGTTCTGTTTTCATAAGAAAGGATTTTCAGAAAGAATATAAGAAGGAGAAAAAAAAGGGGAAAAAAAAACCAACACAGAAAATCTGAATTCACAAGACAAAAATATATTTTCTTTTACCCTAACTGTTGCTACAAATCTAGGAGCACCTGTTATTTTCCTGAGTAGCATGGATGCTGGGTGAGCTATGCCATTTTAGTGGTTGTTTTGTAAAGATTTTATCATGACAGGCATCAAAACTCCCATGCTGTGCCAACAGCCTAGCAGCTCTCTTTTCTCTGTCAGTGATAGACATCTAGGATATAAAACAAATATTGCCAGCCCCACCAATATTAAGATTTAGACAGATAAATAACAGGAATAAGAAATCACGTATTAATGTTGTGAATAATAATGAATTATTGTCCAAGCTCGCACCTGAAAAAATACACTATCTGAACTTGCTTATACTTCTTCTTTAAAACTGCAATTCTGGTCTTGTTTTCTTGTAAATAATATAGAAGAAATTGAAAAAAAAAATAGAAAATGGGTAAAGGTATGTGCAAAATAGGGAGTAGATTCTGTATAAGCAGAATAGGTCTTGGCAATCTGGAAAAGATGTAAAAAAAAGAGGTGTGAAATTGCAGGTACCAGGAGCAGGGTGGCTGGAGATCACACACCAGCTGCTTCCTCAAATACAAGGACCTGCCTAAGGACATCATATGGAGCAAGGAATTGCCATCAGAAGAGCCAAAAGCAAACCAAGGACAGCTGACTGAGGAACTGCCTGAATGCTAAAAATCTGCATAGATTCAAGGGGGCAAAAGAAATTGTACTGAAGTGTATTAAGAATAACTTAGTACAGAGAAATTTCAGACAGCATGAAAAGTACTAGAGGTGTAAATGTCTGGAGGCTGGAAGAGCATTCAGGGATATTATTGTGTATTTACCCTATTTTTTCTGTAAATGTTTATTTCCTTAAGGTTGAGAGACTGAGTACTAGTCTAGATGAAGCTTTGATCTGATCTGCTACTGTTTTTTTGTTGCTGTTGTTGTTGATCTCTCAACTTTAACAGAGCTGGCCAATCCATCCTGACTAAATAAGTATTGTGTGTTAGATTCTTAGAAGTAAAAACCTTGGCATATTTTGTTTTAGGGAAGAAAGTTGGAACTGTGGGAGTAAAGATTGTCATTCAGTGTTATTTTTACTACATTTTTTTGCTACTTTGGCAAAAGAAAAAGGAATATTTACATTAGATCCCAGAAAATGCAAAGCAACTGAGTGACAGGAGAAAAGTATATCCTTCCATTATCATTTTTATGATCATTAAACCATCTGATGAATATTATTCCCTATTCCTATGTCAGCTATACTGAGCACAAATAATTATCCAGCAAAGCATTTCTTCTCTGCTTACCAATGTGGAATCTTTAAGTCTTAAAATTCTGAAGTAATGCAAAATAGTCATAAATGGAATCTATGTTAATTAGATTTATTATTCTTAGGACTCTAGGTGATTTTAGGAAAAGGGGACTTTTTTTACTTACCTTCTCTTCTACACTACACTTTCTCAACCTAATAAAAACAAAGAGTTCTATATTATTCTTCTAAATTTAGCTCTGGATCATTTCAATTTCACATGCAGTGGTGTTTTAAAAATACTATTCACTTCTAAACTGTAGTTTAGCTACTTTTCAGATTGCAAATGTACAAATTGATTCCTTAAGGCAACACAGCTGAATTCTTTATTTAGATATTCCACTTAAACTTATTACCGTTAACATTTTAAATTATCTGTTGTTGCATGTAATGTTGAAATAAATGACTAATCTGTGTCAACTTGTCATCATTTAGTCACCAAGCAGCTTGGAAGCTCTAGGGAACATCTCTATAATGATTTTCAGCACCTCCTTAGATAAGGACACCATTTTGCAGTTGTGGGATATAATTTGACATCTCTGCAATATTACTTTCTGCTTCACTTCTTTTGCTACTCTCAGAATGGATAGTTTCTGTTCTGGACTGATGGTCTTTTTTTCAACCAGTCTCAATGTTAAAATGCATAACTAGAAAGAAACAAAAACAAAAAGCTGAACAGAAGGAGTTGAAAGCACAAACCAATGCCCTCAGCTGTGATTGCCACAATCTTGATGTCACCATTTGGCAGCATAAGGCTTGAACAATGTTGTCAGGTATACATAGGATAACAAGGACACCAGCCCTTCCCTCAGTAACCTGTTGCAACAAGGCAGGCCATGTGAAGGTCCACTGGCCTGAAAACTCTGAAAATACCCCGTTATCCCCTATAAGTGATGGCCTTGTAGGGGATTGTAGGAACCAAAGTAATTTAAGTAGTACTAGGAAGAGTTTGCAAATCTTGCATTGAGAATAATTTTTTCTGCCATGTTGCTCTTCTTATTCATGAAAAGTGTCTGAACCATTCCAAAATATTCCCTTTCTCCTTAAAAAAAAAAAAAAAAGTTTATTCTTTTTTCTATTGAAAAGCAGAGGGAAACAAAATTCACCAAAAAAAAAAAAAAGTAAAATAACAACTCTGCACTTCAGTAGTATGTCTGTTCAGGTGTTCAGGTGTAACAGACATATTGGAAGTCAGCTGAGCTGTATCCTTCTGTAGCCCTAGTAATGTAAATAACCACCATACATCATTAACCAGAGATTGTACTTCTATGGCGCTTTGCAGCTGCTCAGGAGCAGGTAGGATATTAGCTTTCCCCGTGGAGTGAGGTAGACGAGACGAAAAGGAAACAAAGACATTTTTTATCTTCTCATATTTACTATTTTACAGTAAAGGAAAACAGGTGGATATTAGTTGTCTGGATCTCAACTTCAAGAAGCCAAGAACGTTTCTATGAGTAGGTCTTTTAACATTCCCATTCAAAAGCTCTTTTTTTTTTTTTTTATGACCTCTAAATACTAACTCCCACCTCAGCAAATCTGCTTAAGCCTCTTGGATGAAAGCCCTAGTGCACATGCAAAAAAGTCCCTGCATTTCATTGGAAATCTTATATCTCAGAACTGCAAACTCAGCCAGGCGCAGGGGTAGCAGTGTGTCACTATCCGGAGGGACTCTTCTCCTGCAGTCTGGAAAGCCCAGGAGCACAGCTGCTCTTGAGAAGCAGATGTGCTCTTCATCATTCATGAATGATCATTCTGGTCGGTGCTTGCAGCAGCATTCTGGACTCCAGAGGGGACCACGTCCATCAGTACTAAGCTAAGAGTGGGCTGCTGCAGCAGAGGGCCCTTCACAGCAGTAAAAGCAGCCAGAAAGATTACTTGTAATTCCATTCAGGATCTCCCCAGGTTGGAATAAAATTTGGAATAATGTGTGTAATGTTTCACATCTCAGACCTAACAGCAATATTTTGTATTATTAGAAATTACTTTTCCAAAATCATTAGGCTATTTTAAGTCCTAGGTAAGGCAGCAAATTCATCATGATTATTGTTAGTGTCAGAGAGGCTGGGAGTTAGTTTTCTTGTTTTCTCCCCTGTGCTGGAGCTTACGTGCATGCCTGATGGGATGGCTGGCTGCCTGAATGCAAGGGCCAATGAGCAGCTATGTGATCTTGGTGGAGAGTCCTTCTGGGCAGCCTCTGGGGTTCTGCCTGAGGCTGCTGAAGGGGGGGAAATGCCATCAGTTGGGATAGAAAACCAGAGGGCAGGTGCACAGTCCCACTGAGGTGGTCACCCAATGACTCTGCCAAGCAAATGGAGGGTGAGAAAATGCCCTGTCCTGGGAGTGGGAGACAGCAGGGGGCGAAACTAACAGAGCTGAAGGAAAAAGCTCAGGTTGCCAGTATTGTGTTAATCACCTCCAGTGCCAAAAGCTGGAGCTCTACCTGCATGACATGCCAAATTCCCTGGGAAACATGGCTGTCAGCCACACAGGTGGAAAAATATGCAGATCTGGCTTCTAATTAGATAGTTTTATTTCCATGGGTCTTCTACTGTTTTCATTGTTATTTGACCATTCTTTCCCTGCTTTTAAAATAAAAATTTCCAGGTTATTTTAATGACTTTTTGTTGGTTTTCTTTTTTCTTTTTTTCACAGCCCCATTATTTTGTGATATGTTTTACATGCTTGGAAATAAAAATGTTACCAGCTTTCCCTCTTCAGCAAATAAGATAGGAGCAGACAACGGACCTCAATCAATGTAATGTTTGTAAAAGAATGTAAATGAATTCGAAAGAGGTGGGAGAGGGCAGAGGTATTTGCAACATGCATTAAAAATGGTTTTACTCATTTGCATTTAATTTTAATGGTGTTTATGCCCCCTACTGTCAGAAAGCGCTATAACATCTCGCTTTTCTGGATATTGATAAATTTATTCTCCACGTCAGCCTAAATTATTTGATCTTTGTAAAAGTGCACATCCCGGATTTATTTCTACTAAATATATTTCCTGCAATTTGAGAGTTTTTCTGATGAGATCATTGACGGTTTGGGGATTTTCTGCCGATGGTGAACGATTCCAAATTTGCATTTCTAATCTCTCAAGTGCATATAAAAATATTGCTACATAGAATTATAAATATTATTTTGATTATTTTACCCCGAAGAATATATTTTATGTTCGTTTGAAAAAGAATTACTCCTGAGCTCAAACAAAAAGATGTTTAAAAAGCAGTGTTGTCAATTTCATTCATAGAGATTGTTAAAGGAAAGACCTTCTCTGCTCAAGGAAAAATGGCTAAGAAGTATGACTTGTTTCAAATAATGACAGATGACAGATCTTCTGTCTTATATTAAACAAGAAAAAAAAATGCAGCCATCATTAGACTCAGTAATAAGATAAACACCTGAAGATGAGAGAAATACTGATTCAGATCTCTTGAATTCTCAATATGCTACATTGGGTGTATTATGCTCAACAGTTAGAAAAGCAGTATCACTCTGGCAGGTGGGCATCTGTGGGTTAGCTCTGATGTGGTAATACTTTTGAGTACAGAATGGGCATTTGTAATTCTAAATACATCCGTTTTTCCCAAGCTCCTACAAAGCTCACCCTTCTGTGTGTGCTTCAGTCTGCATTTCAAGCCTCCACATCTGTCATGCAAAGCTATAAGAAATCATGCCCCCGTTTCTCAGGTTAATACTCTGAAAGATCCAGTGTTTGTTTTCAAAATAAAGGAATACATTGACTTTCTGTCTTCACTTGCAGTAAGGAATCAAATATGCAGACATGTTCTATTGCCTGTTGAATACAAACAACTGGGACAAACACACATTCCTTTAAATCCATCAATTTAATCTATCCCTTAGTGAACAGAGAGCCATGGACCAAAGCAGTAGCATATGTCTGACCTGTCTGTACTATGTCCAGTAAAACCAGTGCATTAGTTTGATCACGTAGTTTCTCACTCATGATTTGATAAAACTTGACTGACATATCTAGTTTGTCACATCTCTTTCACTTCCTTTTTTGGGTAATGTTGAACACCTCTGACAGATACCAGGGATAAACATGGCATCTCTTTTTCCTCACTTCATCCAAGTCTTACAATATTGTGATGACACTTTTGATGTTGCAAAATTAGACTGTCAGTAGAAATCATAAATGCCGAAAGACCAACGTGGGCTTTGGCCACAATGAGACATATATGGAACAGACTATATCTAAAGCTATGAAAAGTCTGATTGAAGGAAGGAAAAAAAACAAACCAAACAACACTTATAGGAGAATATGTTTCCAGTGACAGTCTGAATAGCAAGTAGACGAGCAGAGTAGCTCTACATAAAACCTTGAAATAATTCCATTTTAAGAAGTATCTCTATGAAAATTTCTTAATAAATTTCAGTGTTTGTTGTTCCTGTGACTGAAGAGATCAAATCTGTGGCAGAAGTCAATGTTTCACTTACAGATCAAGTGTAATTTTTTCACTTTATTATACAATAACCACAAAGCTACATCTGATAATTGAGTTGTTTTTCAGTGTAGATTTTCCAAGGAATAAATCAGTTACAGATAGGGTGAAGGGAGAAATTTTACCTTCATTTTATGTCATCCACTTCCACTGATGATACTCACTGATACACAAAGTACAACTGAAGGTAATATTTAACCAGCAGGAGGAATTTCAATAACAGTTTTAGTCATGCCAATGTTAGACTAAAATCTGTGTCACTGTCCCAGAGGAGAGCAAAGCTAGTCATGGTAGTAAAATCTCCTTTAGTGAGTGAATGTATTTCTCATGCTGTACAGGTAGAGTAATGTCTGGGCAGTCATATTTTCTGAATGTAATTTTAAAAACTGCTTATCAACAGGAGAAAAACTAATTATGTTTGAGTTATTAAAGATGTGATAAGTATTATTAACACTAAATAGTGGACAAACAGCCTTGCTTTAGGAAAATGTCCCTGTAGTACAATTCACTCAAATTGAAAAATGAATAAAAGCAAGTTAATTCAAAATAAGTGATATATATTCATCTACCTTTCATTTTGTCCAGAAATAATGAAAAGCACTGTAAAATACCTTCACATATCAAGCAATATTTTTGTTTGTTTGTTTACATTGAAATACGACGAAAAGCAATCTCCTTATGTCCCTAGATAGGTCACACGTTAATACTGAAATTTTGGAGATGTATCTGCAAAAATTCATGTCACCATGCCTAAAACATTGTTTTGTGGTTAATTCACATAATTATGGTGTCACATATTCAGCAGGGTGTTATATCCCTGAGCAACTTCAAACCAAATTAGAGCTAGAAATGCCTTCAGTCCACAGCAGCTATTGGTGGCAATGTAGGCTTATGATGGTTTGGCAATTTCACATTTCAAGTGATAATTCTAGTTATCTAAATATAGACTTAGTAATCTAGTTTGATAGGTCTGTCCTAATAGTACTAAATGTGTATAAATCTTGTATTTCGAGTTTTGATTGTGTCAAGTGTGTGTGAACATATCCTGCCTTCTAAATAGCTTTCTGTTGATACACTTTTATTCAGTTTCTGAAAATACTTGGGTCATATCCTAAAGGAAGAAGCAAAACACTGACAAACCCTGTAAATCAATAACATTTATTGCTGGTCTGATCCTAAGCCTTCCCTTCTAAGCAAATTTCAGGCCACTCACCGCCCAAGATGCTCACAGGGCAGTGTGGGTGTCCTGGGCAGACCAACCCTCCAGATCCGCCCTGTGCTTCCACTCATGCACCACTGCTGAAAAAAAATGGATGTAGTAATCAGGTATTGGAGATCCCATTCAGCAAAGGGACCTCAAAAAGCCAATTATCCACATGCATGCCCAACAGTTGGATATGTATCACCACTGAGAGCGGCTGGTTGGCTTACAAAGATAAGCACCAAAAATACCTTAGTTGTGAAGTGCAAACGTTAATGGCTTGGGAAAGCTCTCTTTCCAGTGTTTTCCATTTCATATATCCTGCAATTGAGACAACATGTACTATTAACTCAGAAGATGGTTTCTATTACATGATATCATTTTATCCACTCCTGCATGTCACAAAATCAGCAGTTACCAGCACCAAAATTCTGATGAGGTGACTATTTTATTAGTACAAACATCAATATACCTTTTTCCTGTGATTTTTTTTATACTTGGGCATGTCTTATAAAGCAGCTAAACATTTATTTTACACAACAGAGTCACGGTCAATAAACAAAGACTTAGCCATCTATGTTATGTCTGGCTGGATGAACCTTATTTGAATCTTTGAGTTAAATACCTTCTTCTCATCTTACAAAATTCATGCCATTCATCTTCACCTACAAGGTGATATATGATCTCCTTCACACAGACACTGAGCTCTCATCGCTAGAAAGTGTTCTCTAACCATGGTTAGACAGGTCCTCACAATTACGGGCACAATTTGGACAATGTAATTTGAAGACTCCACCCTAATTTCTCTATTTATCTTTCTAGTTCCTGCTGCTTTTGTTTTCCAGATAGCATTCTCCAAATATTGTCCCTCCTGCAGTTTTATTCCTTACCTTTTTTCATGCTTTCGTAAACTCTGCAGTAGAAAATGTGCTGTGTCTCTGTACGCAAGGACATGCTACAGGATATGTTTATTAATAGTTTAAAACCCGGTTGAAACAGAATGGTATTTGCAGCCAATGTATCTCTTTATTAAACTCTATAGTACGTAATTACATCCTTGTCCTATAGAATATGGACATCTACACAGTGCAAATAGCTGATATCTCTTAATAAGCTGTCACTGGAATCCTTCTACATACTTCTCAGCAACGCTGTGAGAAATATTATATACTTGCTGGAAGAAACGATATCCAGCATCATAAAGAAATGTGGTAAATTCCAGCCCTAGTAGTTCTGAACACTGCCAGGATTTGCAGTTCAAATTTCTTTGGTTTTTGCACTTGTGGCTTGAGTTTCTGGGGTTTGCTTTTGGCTAAGTGAAAAAATATTTAGACTATAGAAGGGACCTCTGGAGGTCAGATATTCCAGCCTCTTGCTCAGAGCTGTTCTATCAACAACAATAGATTAGGTCAGACGTACTTCTGTTCAGCCAAGTCCTGAAAATCTCAAAGGATAGAAAGTTCATGATCTCCTGGGCACCCTGTTCCAAAATACACTTCCCTCTTAAATGAAAGCAGTATATCTGCTTAGTGAGAATATAGATTATTCAGCTTGACATCTAACTTACCAAGTGATCTCCCTAGTATCTCATCAATGGAAAGCAGTGAGTTCTTCAATCAAACAAACTGAGTAAGGACTTAGACACTGAGAATTTTTCCATAGGCATGACTGTCTTCATTACAGTAGAGTCAGCTTGGGAAGACTAGAGCAGCTAAAACATAAATGCCCCCAGCTCATCAACAGGGTACACAGCGTTACCTTAAAATTTAACAAATGCCTGCCTAGCACTAGGCTTGCAGTGTAACAAATGGATGTGTGTAAAATATTACATCCATCAAACATTGTTTGCAAGTAAAGCAGTATCTGTTGTGCAATTAATTTATCTCAGAATTCTGTACTTAAAAAAGATTTTGTCTTTGCTAAGGGTTTTATTTTCTTCAACCCAGGTATGGTGACATGGTGCCGAAGACAATAGCTGGCAAGATTTTTGGTTCAATATGCTCCTTGAGTGGGGTCTTAGTGATTGCGCTGCCCGTTCCTGTAATTGTCTCCAACTTCAGTCGCATCTACCACCAGAATCAACGAGCAGACAAGCGCAGGGCACAAAAGGTGAGCTCCTAAATTTTTCCCCTTTCAATACTGAAAATAGCTTAAAGGTAACTTTTTATGTGTCTCAAAAGTATGTTTTATTATGAAGATAACTGCTATATGTATAAATTACATGCTGAGCCAGGGTTCCAGATGCAAATACTGTGTTACTGACAATTAAAAAAAAAAAATGTACGTTTATCTTTTTTTGTCAAAATTCATAGATTTGGTATGGTGGTAATTCATCCTAATTATTAGACCAGATCTACTGTTTTTAGGCAATAGCTATAGTACCAACTACTGAAAACACTGTTTTTTCTGGAAAGCTTTCTTTCCTCCAGAGTGCTCTGAGAAAAAAAAAAAAACAAACACAAAAACCTAAGCGTTATTTCTAATGTCTATCTTAACAGCCAGTTTCACTAATCCATTTGTTTAATTCCCAGGGGGAATTAAACTCTGGCAAATCTGACTATTGGGAACTTGTCTCCTTGGCACTACTTTGTTTAAAAAGCTTCAGAAAAAGCTGAATTGGGAAAAGACAAAAACAAAAGTCTGGTGGGTTGTTTTTTTTTCAGCTTTCTTGGTTACCAATCTCACTAAGACAATTTTTCTCCCTTACTTACATGCACAAGTTCAAAAATCAGAAAGAATTGCTTGCCAGGAAAGATGCAGCCAAGCCTGAGCAGCACCACTGTTTCATCCCACATCAAAAGTGCCATTCCCAATCCACTTTACTCAGCATACTGATTAGAAATGTCTTATATGGCCTCTGTTGACACCTGAAGCCCTAATAAGAAAGACCTGTCGCATTACCTCTATTTCTGACAGGTGTCTTGGACTCAGAATTTTGTTGTGGTCCCTGGCCTCTTTTTATAACTATGGTAACTGTTTTCCTGTTTACTCTGTAGGAAAGGTTTGTCTCTCAATGGCCCCTGAGGTTCTGAGAGTGCAGGCGAGAGTGGGATTTCTGCCCATAGAGGTGTGCAGGCAGGTCATGGCTGTAGAATACACATGCTGACCAAAGGAATACAGGCTGCATCTGCCTCGTATAGACAACAGCAATTAGTTTAGAGACACAAACGTTTGTTATTCATTCCTGGCCTCCTTTTTGACTGATGCCTCCATAAATTGTTTCCATATTGTTGGAAAATCTTAGAATCAGAAGAAACAGAGGTACATTGACAAGAAAGTCCGCCATAGGCCTGGGATGAAGATGCTGCATCCTTTAAATAGCCACATCCTGAGAGACTTGGGAAAATGGCTACAAAAGAAAACAGGGGTAGCACAGAGACACTTAGAAGCCTGTTTCAAATATAGGCTTTCAGTGATCCAAGTATCATAACTCCCCTATCTACTAATTAAACACATCCTTTTGCTTCTTGTTTTCTCCTATGTTCCAGCTGTATACCTCCTTCTCCCACAGCTGGAAAATGTAGAGAATACATAACTTCTACGCTACATTGTTTTTATAGAGAATTTTTCATTTCTATTACGCAGTGGTAGTAAAGAGTGAAAGTACTGTATGTACCAGCAGAACACAGTGCTTCATTACTGTGCCTCAGAGCATTGTGCCAGTCATGGATAACAGATCTTGATTCCAGCAATCAATGTGCCTGTTCTGAGCTTTCACGACTGCACAGACAACCAGCCTTGCTTCAGATACACACAGCCTCCTACTGTATAATGTTGAATAAATTTTTTCTATATCTTATTTGCACTTTACAGTGAAAAAGAGATGGATATTGGAAAATACCTTACGAAAATTAGATCAGCAGACTGGCAGATATTCCCTATAGTCTCTTCCTGAGTAGAAACTGTTTAATAACGAGCTTTCTCTCCTTGAAAAACAGTCAGCTCATTGTATGTCAAAATCAGGAATGTGAAACGATGAATGGCAATACTGCAAAATCTTGTTTCTTCCACTCCCCAGAACAATGCCAAAAGTAAGGATCACAGATTTACTCTGACTGTGTTTATATCCTTCTTGCTTTAGAAAAAATGGCTTTAAGGTCCAGTTAACGTAGCACTGGGTATGTTTCAGTGATTTCTCCTACTGCAAAGCTTATCTTCTTTCTCATTTTAAAATGGCTGACAGGATATGAACTGAGTACAGCTCTGAGAGACTGAAGGAAAAGTCAGCAAAAAGAACTTATTTAATACTGCAGTCTTTATGAAGTATGGACTTGAATTTCACATGAGAGTTCTACTACATTTGTATCAGGTGTCCAGGCCACTGTGTTGGCTGTGAGTCATGGTCATACCTCAGCAGGTGGCACTGAAGTCATGGCCCAGCCCATCCTGCCATCCATTATGACTCTCCCTCCCATTTTGCCTTCCACTCTTGGCTGTTGGTTGCAGCTCAGTAGAATGCCCCGGCAGTGGAGGGGCCTGGTCTAGCAGGGAGAGATGAGTAATAACAGTAGTAAGTGAGCACCACCAACAGCAGCAATGCAACTTAAACAAGATTACTTTTGAGTTAAGATCCAGTGCCTTGTATCTGTGCAGAATGCCCACCATCTAATACCCTTGAATGGCACTACATTGTCAGGGGAACCTGAAGTGATGCACATTGAAGGTGGCTATTATAATGGGAAATTAACATTCTCCCAAGAATTTCATTTTGAAAGCTCTTAGTACTTATATGATTACACCTAATGAAAGGTTTAAGTGTAACACAAGGCTATGTCTTTCGATCACTAATTTCCACTGTAAATCATGGAATCCATATTGTTCAGTCTCAATAATGTTGATGAGCTGTCTTTGTAGAAAAGGGCTTCACAGTTGGTACCATAGAGACTGAAGAGCTCACAAAAACTACTTGTTGCACAAAGCTTAGCATTAAGTTTAAAATACAAAGTCTTCTGTGAGCTATTCCTTGAAATGGTGGAGAAGATTTAACAAAAACAGAAAGCATGAGAGCTCAGCAAGAGACCTCCTCCATCCCTCACTTTACCTGATGTTGTCCTTGATGGAGAAGCACACAGTGGTCATAATAGAATAACCCTTCCTAATGGACAAGTACCATTAGCACCTGCCAACCATCCAGTCCTCCAGCAAGCCACTTGTAACCATGGACTCTTAGGTGGAGCTTTGGCAGAATTGTTTGTTACTATTGGGTTTGCAGTCTTTGCCTATACAATTAAATACACGCTGAGAAGCATAGCTGCAAGAATGAGTAGAAAAGAAATCCAAGACCAAATTAGAGGTAGTTCCCAAGTGAGATTCTTTGAGCATCTAACTTTTGATGCTAGGAAAAAATGTATTTTTAATTTGTTTCGACCCAGGAAACTACAGGCCTGTCAGCCTTACCATTCTGGATGTCATCTGCAAGAAAGTGGAAGAAAACAAGGTTATCAGGAGTAGTCAGCAAGGATTTACCAAGGGGAAATCACACTCGACCAACTTGGTAGCCTTTTATGATGTAATGACCAGTGGGTAGATGAGGAGAGAGCAGTAGATGTTGTGTACTTTGACTTCAACAAAACTTTTGACACTCTCTCCCGTAGTATCATCACAGTTAGGATAAACAAGCAGACAGTGAGGTGGACTGGGAACTGACTGACTGGCAGAGCTAAAAGGGTTGTCATCAGTAGCACAGACTACTTGGAGGCCTGAAGCTAGAGGTGTTTCCCAAGGTTGGGCAGTGGGTCTGGTCTTCTTCAACATCTTCATCAATGACTTAGATAGAGGGATAGAATTCCTGCTCAGCAGTGGGCTACAAAGATGATTAGGATCCTGGAGCATCTCCTGTATGAGGAAAGGCTGAGAGGCCTGGGGCCATTCAGCCTGATGAAGACTGAGAGGGGATCTTATCAGTGCTTATCATCTGGGGAGTGGAAGTCAAGTGGATGGGGCGAGGCTCTTTTCAGTGGTGCCCAGTGACAGAATAACTGGAACACAGGAAGTTCAATACAAACATGAGAAAAACTTACTTACTGTGAAAGTTACAGAGCCCTGGAACAGGCTGACCAAAGACTTTGTGGAGTTACCTTCTATGAAGGTATTCAGAACCCACCTGGATGCTTTCCTATGTAACCTACTGTAGGAAGCCCACCTTGGCAGGGGCTTGAACTAGATGATCTCCAGAGGTCCCTTCAGACTCTAGCAATTATGTGATTCTTTAACATTCACACCGAAGATTGAATTATTGAACTTTGAAATTCCTGTTTCATTCAAGACAATGGAAGTGCTACATGGGTTACTAAAGTAAATGCTTCTTTAGGCACCAAACTTGTTTCTATTCTATAAGGCTGAGGAACACGAGCTTGGAAGGAGCTGTTCTACAAAGCACAGCATAAACCCTTGCAAGAGATGGTACCTCCTGTTTACTACAACAGGCTTCCATCTAGCTGAGAAAATTGGATACTGGAATTGTGGAACTTCCTTTATCAGTATCTCATAGATAAATTCAGCCAAGGCAGCCTTTACTATGGATAAATTCAATCCACATAGCCCTGTGCAAATGACCAAACATTTGGGTTGTAAGGAAACTAGATAGAATTCAGTGAAGTGCTGAAATCTAATCACAGGAGACAGAAGTTTTACTGAAGATCCATGTGACCACCAACATTCGCATTTACTGAATTCTTCACTGTCCTTAAAGTTTAGAAAATAAAACAATCATGCACAATGATGCTTGAGAGAAGATGGAAGTGAAACTTATAAATATAGCGTTCCATTTTGAATGCATTTTAAAGGAAAATCCTTCTTCTAATTATGAAAACATATTGTTGTAAATGAAACCTCAATATAAACAAAAATAAAAAATAAAAAGGAAAAGGAAAAAAAACCTCTCTGTGCTTATCAGAACGTTTTCTTCTATCATATATTAATGCCTAAGAATCAGATTTCTGCTGGCAATAGGTAGATAAGTAATCTAACCTAGATACAGGAGTTTGCAGTCAGTGCATAACTAATTATTGTCTACAGTCTTATTTTGCTTTTTCCTCAAGCAGATTTATCAGAAATGGAGGCAATTTTGAAGAATGCTTCTTTTCTCAGCTAGAGTCAACTGCAGGAGGTCAAGTTATTTTCATTTCTCATCAGTGCCTTCAAGTGGCAAATTTAATGACAGATGTGTTGTGACTGGACCATACGGAAACAAACAGACGGAAACACAAATGGAAACACAAACAGAAACATGACAGTTAGCTCCAAAATCTGACTTAAAGCATACAATTCAACCTGATTCTTTCATATTATTATAGTCTACTTTCACAGTGCAAAATACTTTGTGAAGGTTGGCTGGGCTCATCTTTCATTATTTACTGGTTGTACATGATGTATTTATCTGTGAAGTTCTAAATAATTAGATACTAGATTAATATAAATAGTTTTAGGACAAATTACAACTGCTTAACAGCACCTAGCAATCTAGAGCTGATCTTTTGCAGTAAGGAACCATGCTACCAAAGCAATTTATTTTAGCTTAGATAGGGTATTAATTTCAGTGAAGTTATAGAGATAACCAGTGGAATAGCTTACCTAAGATCTTTGAAAATCAGCATAAAAGCACTCAAGTTTATTGAGTTTGAATCAAGCATGAAAGCAAGGCACAACTCAACAAGTATATAAACCTTTTTAAATTGCGTATTCACTGATGTACAAAGTAAGCAGCATCTTCGTCTCTACTGCATGCTGATGTTCTATAAATTACTTTCTGTAATCTGAAGTCAACTATTAGAAATTACTGAAAATGAGAAAAACAGAAGATCAAAATAACAAATGACTTAAACACAATGGGACTAACCTTCAGATCATTTTGACCATTGCTGTAAGAGCCAATGAAAGTCAGTGAAGGAATTTTTACTTTTTAATTGCACAAGGTCATCAAAGAAATAAGTATGTTTTTAGTTTTTGGTAACAAAACAGTTTAATAGTCTGGAGAGCAACAGAAGGGAAACAAAAGAAGCTATGTAGGTACTAAATTAAAGTGGTAGGCTATATCGGTTCTTGCACAGAAGATGGAAGAGAAGCTCTTGTCAAAAATATTCCCAGTACCGTGATGAGCTGTGCCCTAAAGTATTTCTGATAAAATCTATCTTAACACAGTTGGACAGCTGAGGATATCTTGAGTGCTTAAAACCGGATATTGTAAATATCCCATGGCAGTACATTTAGCACTATTTAAAACCTTGTGCAAATAAGTGTTTATCTTTCTAAGACTGACAGTTGTCAAAGAAGTGTT
The DNA here is from genome assembly GCA_036925125.1 of Oreortyx pictus. Lineage (NCBI taxonomy): Eukaryota > Metazoa > Chordata > Aves > Galliformes > Odontophoridae > Oreortyx > Oreortyx pictus. Next base: position 163,600,301 of record JAUPFR010000001.1, read on the forward strand.
TTCCTTTTGTAGGATTTCTATTATTGCAGTCATAGTCAGGACCTATCTTCAAGTTACGAAATTAGAAGACAGAAAACGAAACAATGCATTGAAAAGAATTCAGGGCAATGCAGGGGATGCTGTAAGAACTGAAGTTTATCATTAGCTCTGATGAAAAGTTTCAGATTACATTATGGTGGAATTTCATCCCAGTAAAAGAATTTTAGCTCATGGTTTTTGCCCTAGACACTGTAAAAATTACCAAAATCCAGATTTCACACTGAATGGGTAAGACAGAAAACCTCACAGCAAAGCAGATAACCTATTGCAGGAGAATTTAATCCTTTTTTTTTTTCTTTCTTTGTGCCAGATTCCCACGAAAGGAGAGTTAGAAAGGACACTGAAGTGATTGAAAGGGACAGTTATCAATTCTTTTCTGCTGTACATGACAGAAAAGACTGTTGGAGACTAAATAAAATGTAATTCTTCCATAGTCAGTCTTTCTTCATGTTATCACACCATTTTGGGAATTCAGTCCCCAGTGCACAACTTGTAAAATCCTGCGGCTGACATGAGCCTTTAATCATTCCTTGTGAGGAGACATGGGGAGTCACTGGACTGCTCAAGCTCTGATCTGAATCAGTCAGAAGGACTGAAAAGAAATTGCTGCAACGTGCTTGAAACACATCTAATTTAGTAGTATTTTCTACGTAGGTAACTCCAAAAGTAATGCCTCCTGTTTATTACCATGGAAATCACAACAGATACAAAGAGCACAATAACACTGTTTGATAGATAAAATTCATACCTATAGAACACTATTTTTCAACATAACCACCCCCATTGTCCATGCATTTTTGCCACAATGAAAAAAAGCCTACATGCTGCATTCATGACAGTCTGCAGCAGCAGAGGTGATCGCTGTCACTGTCACCACTGCTGAAATCTACCACCACCGCCTCATTGTGTTCACATCCACCATTTGGCCTCCATAAATGTTCAGCAAACAGTAATGAATGTCAGTGAGCAAGTTATTCTGTATGGAGGAATTCGGTTCCACACCTTTCCTTCAAAGGCATTTCCACATCAGACACCATTTTGTCAGATGTCTGCTGCCATCTTTCACATGACAACAACATGTAATGGAGTACTGGTGGGAAGGTTCAGCCTCTGCTGCTGTACCACCAACACCCACCCCTCCTGTTTTGGGCCAACATCATAAAATAGGAGGCATTATTTTTGGAGCAGCCCTCATATAATCTGAAGTTTAATCAGGCAAGCTGCATGCAATATCTGGTTGCCTCCTTGGTAATGGATTTATTGTCTTCACTTTAGTAAATGGTGTAAATTCTGGCCATCTTAATGAGTCTCAGCTAGGAAGATGTAAGCTATTAGTCCCTGCTTCACAAAAGCTTTCTAAGATGCAATAAATTCATATTTGCAAAGCAATTTAAAGTCTTCACATTCAAAGAATAACTGCCATATTACATTGATATATTAAGACAGTGTCATGAACTGTTATATTTTTTACTTTTCTTTAATAAATCATTCAGTACCATATTTATCACTTCAGCCACTGAAAGAGGAAATGAACATACAAGCTAAAGGGAAAAGCAAGATTAATGTCAGTATGTTTGTTCTTAACATTTAATGAATTTCCTTATAAAAGACATAAAAATTTTTGTGACTGAAATCACTTACTGCAAGTTGCACTCTGCAATAGCATCTCCAAAGCATCTCAAGCTCCTAATGGAGAACAGTGTTAAGAGAAACTTTTCATATATTCTTGAACTCAGCACATGCACATATGAGCCACATTCTAGCCATGCTTGCTGTTAGCTGTCATGAATTTCTTGGCTCGCTGTTGAGAAGATCTTCCGTGAGTCTGAGGCTGTGAGTGCAAAGAAGCATGGTGTTGAGTCATTCCTCACAGTGAATTACTAGTCACACCAGAGAGATGATCTGGTGACTGCAGCGTCTGGGCTTCATCCCACTATGTTAAGCACTCAGGGTTTCTCAGTCATTTCTTGTTGACACCTAATACCAAAGAAACTGAGGTGAAGGGACAAATATGTTCTCTTTGTTTTCTGGGAATGTCAATGTAGGATCAGTCAGATATGGAAATCTTGATAAATATACTAAACATAGGTTTTCAAATTCTTCACTTGTCTCGTGTGCTTCAGCAACCATTCAATTCCTGATGTTTTCAGAATCAGAAACCTAAGCTGGAAGATAAGCCCAAACTCTCTCTTATACACAAAAAGAACCAGACAGAAAAATTACAGAAGCAGGATACCATACTAGAACTGCCACAAATGCTTCAGTTTTCCATAATATTTGTCAAGAGGCTCTTTTCTTTATGCGTTCCTCTACACTGGGTGGGGAGGAACGTGATTAGGTTCAAGAAGGGCAAAGCATGTAGTCCTGCACCTGAGGAAGAATAACTCCCTACATCAGTACAGGTTAAGGGCTGACCTGCTGGAATTCTCTGTGGAGAAGGACTTGGATGTCCTGGAGGACAGCATGTTGGCCATAAGCCAGCAGTGTGCCCTTGTGGCCCAGGAGATCAGTGGTATCCTGGGGTACACTGAAAAGAGCACGGACAGCAGGTCAAGGGAGGTGATCCTCCACCTCTACTCTGCCCTGGTGAGGCCACATCTGGAGTGCTGTGTCCAGTTCCAGACTTTTCAGTTCAAGAAAGACAGGGAACTCCTAGAAAGAGTCCAGCGGAGGGCCACAGAAATGAGGGCCTGGAGAAGAGAAAGCTGGAAAATGATCTTATCAGCACTTCTGAATATCTAAAGGGAGGGAGTCAAGTGGATGGCACTAGGCTCTTTTCAGTGGTTCCTGGAGACAGGAACCTCCACTGGAAACTTTCAAAACCTGCCTGGATGCTTTCCTAAATAACCTGTTCTGGGAAACGTGCAGTAGGGGATTGGACAAGATGATCCCCAGAGGTCCCTTCCCTATGGTTCTCTGCTTCTGCAATGTTGGTTTCTAACCATTCTGCAAATCAGTGGAATCAAAGCATCCAACAAGACACTTCCTCTGGGATGAAAGTCACCTACATGAACAAGAAGATTCACTTGGGTACTCTCAAACCACAACTCTTGATCAGCAATTAGATGACCGCTGTCTCTGAAAAATCAAATTATGGATAGATTATGATCAGCAATGATGACTATTGAGTCTGATTATAAAAATACACGTTAAGACATTAAAAAAAAAAAGTTTTAAAAGGCTTGGCAAGCATTTAGGAATTTGAATGGGACACTAAAACCAACCACTGCATTCTGTTATTCCAAAAACTCATGAATCTCTGCGAAACCAGCTTATGGCAGTTGTGATACTGTGGTTTTCTGAGTTATTTCTTCCTCTTTGAAGAAACATTGCTGGAGTAGCTGAGATGGAAGCCATGCTCCTGACCTACAAAGCACAGTCACAACCAGGAAAAAAAAAACAGCGGGAGTCGCTTACATGCTGATCTGTCTTATCCCCTCTCCTAAATCACTGTTTTTCTTATCTGATGCCCGCAAACAAATAAAAACTTCTGGGTTTTTTTGCATTTCTATGGGAAGACATTTGTTATTTGCTCCACCTGGAGGACAAATGCAATACAGCTTTTCAGTGATCACGACACCGGTATTCATAAGCAGCTGGTTCTAATTAGTAGCTTTAGATAAACAGAATAATGGATACAAGTGCATGTGACACTCTTTTATTTTGTCTGTTTATGCAGAAAGCAAGACTTGCTCGAATTCGTGCAGCAAAGAGTGGGAGTGCTAATGCCTACATGCAGAGCAAACGGAATGGCTTACTGAGTAACCAGCTGCAGCAGGTAATGTGTTTGTGCCCTCCACCTCCACAGTAACAGCTTAATAGCAGTGCAGCAGCAGTTTATTCTATTTCTCACCAGGACACGCCAAACTTTGGTCGTCAGGCAATGTTGTCTTTAGAGATACATTAAGGAAAGATAAGTTAGGCAATTATTATTGCTAAAGGTACTTTACAGGGGCTGATGATAGGGTAATTAGAAACAAAAAACAACAACACCAGGAAGGGAAATGGATAGATAGAAATGCTGTGATTGATGTAAGCTGCAATTTTTGAGGCAAAACATAGTTCATCTCCCTTCTAGAATGAGTTTACCTCATTTGGTGTTACACAGCTAGAACGTGGGTGATATTCTCAGTGAGAGAGGTAGTTGTAGGGTACAGTTGGCACAGGTGGATGTTGCAGAGTGGCAAATGTCCCCTGGAAGTGCCTACTTTTGTTTTTTCCTTGGGACAGCCATTAGCCCCAGGTGCAGCAGGGACCGAAGGACTGTGAGTGGCCGGAGGCAGCCCCAGGGTTGTGCAGAGCTGAGCACTGAGGGCACAGTGTTTCTCAGTCCCTGCCACTTTCTGGCAGCTCCCTAAGGAATACAGGAAGGCTTTCATTCCTCTGTGCCCTTTCTGTTTAAGAAGCATTATAAAGGCTAACGTCTTAGGGTATAGGCAGGAGAAGAGGAAGTGACTGTGATTTAGCATAAAAAGAAGCGGTCAGAGCTCTCCATTCCTCTTCTGCTCAAAAGAATTCAAATCACTGAAAGAGACACCAAATGGCTTAGTTGCCATGCAGCCTTCAAATACCCCAAAGTTGAATTGTAATCTTTCCTATTATCCCACTTCCTCCCCTATTTAGTTTTCTGGTTTCCAGTGAATAATTACAAAAGCAATTAATAAACAGTGGATGCTTTCTACTTAATTCTTCATTCTGTGTCAGTAACATCTGTTGTACGCTTTCTGCAGTCAGCAGATTGGGATCACTGACATGAGTTTTTGTGTAAGCAGCAATACCACACATTCTTCAGCGCAGCGAAACGATCCCAAGAGGACGACTCTATTTAATTTCCTTCCAATAAGCCACATTCCCAAGCAAAAAAATATTTTAGTGTCTCTGAAATTTATGTTAACTTTAAGTAGGCATTAATTCAAAATTCAAGGCTTGCATGTTGACTGCACTTGGAAATTACATTAGTCAACCTAGATAGGCATTAAAGGACCTAAAATGGAAATATTTAAAAGGCAATGCAGAGGAAGGGTAGGAATACTTTAATTTAAAAAGAATAAAGTGAAAGAGTAATCACATCCAAGGTCGTTTGGGTTACCCTGTGTAGAGGAGGCATTGCAGTTATGCTGCAGTATACAATCCAGATTAGTTCTGATCAAATAGTTGGATAAGAGCCCTGTTGTTCGCAAATGAGACTAATATGGAATTCTTTGTATTAACAGTCCTCCAGTGAAGAAGAACAGGCATTTGTTAGCAAATCTGGCTCTTCCTTTGAAACACAGCACCACCACCTGCTTCACTGCCTGGAAAAAACTACGGTAAAAAAAAAAAAAAATTCCTGTAAATTTCAACATAGATTAATTCTGAATGTTTTCAGTGTTTCTTCATAAGTAATAAACCTTTTTGTGAAAGAGATTAGTTGGGAAGAAAAGCCATTTTATCATATTTTAAAGCATGAAACCCCTTGCATGTGAACAGGAAAGAGAGATCCAGATGAGCGCCTCATCTAGTGTGAAAGGTGACATCAGACTAGCCTAGCTGCGTATGTGGCCTTCAGTGTGCAGGTGATGGAGCACCAGCACGGGTTGTCCAGAGACTGTGCAGTCTCTTCCTTGGAGATCTGGACATGGCCCTGGTGCCCTGCTCTGCGTGTTCCTGATGCAGCAGAGGTTGGGCCTCCAGAGGTTCCTTCCAGCCTAAACCATTCCATGATTCTGTTTTGCAATTTCTCTTTCAGGTCTGTATACACAGTGGAACTTTATATTACTTCATCATAATGTTACGTTCTTTTTCTAATATTAAAAGACCCAGTAATTCTTCTGTTCTATTTAATGGAGAACAAAGTGAATGTCTTACTACTCTTTCTCAAAATAAAAATAGTTTTCCCTTTCCAGACATCACTAAAATATTATGTATTCATATAAATAAATCAATGTTCTCCTTTTGACAACTTTTCCTTGTGATAAAATGGCCCATTTGTCATATCACTTAGCTAGTAAAATGTCACCTCATGGGTACGTATGTTTTTCCATGCTTACCTTTGGAATATTCATTTTTATACAAAGGGTTGCAGGACACAATGTCTTGCTTTTTATTCAGAGTATAATGTAGTTAGTTTGCCAATATTCAGGCTGGTCCTTTTGGAACATTTTTGAGACATTCTGTACTGGAACCTGATAATAGTAATCTGCCTTGAAAATGTTCCACAGTTGAACATTACAAACGTATTTGGAAAACCTAGTAGTAGCCACAGGTCTTGTTAAACTCTCATAGAAGTCATGAAAAAATTCATTTGGAGGGTTCCAACGCCAAATGTTCACCTCTAATTATAATGATGGAATATGGAAGCTTAATGTAAGCAACTGTCTGGTCAGATCTTTCATTCCAAAAATGTAAGAGGCAAGTAGGAATTTTAGGCACCCAGATTGTGGAATCTGGAAAGCAGCCGTTTCCGGGTATACCAGCAAGAGAGCAAGATGCCTTCTTAGTCTCTCTTCTTCAAACTAACTTATTTTGACTGGAGCTAATACCAAATGTTAGGCAAAGGAGTATATTCTTTTTTTCCAACAAATTGAAGCCAATATGATAAGAGCTTTCATACTCAATGAAACGCTGCATGAATAATGTTATGGAGTTCTGTGAAAGTTACATTAATAATGAAAATAATTGTACCAAATGTTATATTTTATAGGCTACATTTAGCTGATGTAAGAACAGTTAATTTATAAGTATAATCAAATAGATTAACTGGAGCCATTACATCATTTCAAAATGTTTCCAGTCTATATTAAAAGTTCATTCAACAGTTCTCTTTAATGGACACTGCTAATTGAATTCTGTTGGTTGCTCCATTAAAGTTTTAGGAAGAACAAAATAACTTTTGATCAGAAAACAAGCAGAAGTATTGGCAAATAGAATGTCAGCCCTCAAAAAGAATGTGCAGAAAGTGGTTATGTCTTTTATGTCTCTCTGAATTTTAGGTCTACTGTGTGACTGTACTCAAAATCTTGTTTGTGGCTGACACATGCTTTAGAGTAGTCGATTTTGAAGCAAATTCCTTCTTTCCATGTAACTTGAAATTGGTATTCTTCAATATCGATCAGTTCCACACACATTTAGGTTTGAGAGAGGGAACGGAAAAGAAATAGAAATGATAATAAGCCTATGAAGGTATTTCCATTTTTAGCAACATTTGTCTGCAGTTGATACAATATTTGTTTTGCTCGCGAATTTTTTATTTCCACTGTACCACAATTATTCTGGAAAGCATGAGCACCTTTCCAATTAGTATGTTGTTCTTTAAGGGAAAAATAGTTTTTTTTTCTTTCCAATACATAAACATGCAGCAGGCTAACTGAAGTGAATGACACTGAAAAGAGTATAAAACAAAGCATAACCCCTAAACATTCCCAGGATGTGCAGAAAATTCCAGTGATAACTAAAAATTTTAGAAAAAAGGAGAGTTTCCCAAAGTGCATGGGAATGTGTCTTAATCTCTGTTTGGTTCGGGCTACTGCTTAAAAATATGTATATATCTTTTTTTTATTTATTTAGTCTCCTCCTGTTATCAGCACCACTACTTCACTATTTCAAAATGTGGAAATTACAGCTTTGTGTGAAGCAATCCCTAAGTACTTACCAAGTCAATGTAAACTGCCATTTGCTTGAATTTGGATTCAGCTCTATGATAACCCTATAAAATTACTGAATTACTGTCTGTGCTGGGATTAAGCAAAGACTGTAAGAACAAAGACCACTTTATTTAACCAAACACTCTGTCTTCTAAACTGATTTTGATACATAGGTTTGCAGTAATAAGGAATGTACTGAATGGTTTTACATAATTGTTTCATCATCTCCTACAAACAAAAATTCTATTTACTTGATTCTTTTTTCTTTTACATAGATGTATACCTTGAAACATAGTCTTTCAAATCCTGCTTTCTAACATGTAATCCAAACTGAAATATGATGAAGTAATCTGAGAAATGTTTATCAATTTTATTTTATTTATTTTGTAAAGCAAATCCTATTTCCAAATGGCATTCAGGGCATTTACATAAGCACCGCTTTTATTTGTATAAATAAACATAATCCCCCATTTTATGGCACTCCACAGATAACACAGACATTCATAGAGCAGCCTACGTTGGGGTTTTACAAAAGAACTTGGATTATTTTTGCGTAGCTAAGTATTTTGAGAGTTTTGTTCCAGTGTTAACATTTGTATTAATATTCAGCCCAGGCTAGTAGGGGCCGAATACTACAGTCAAGACTAAGCTGGCTAACTCTACCAATTTATTCACTTGTACCAATTTAAGCCTTTAAGCAAGCATAATTAATATGATCATTTAAATTAACTTTCTGTTTGTGCTTTGTCCCTTTGCTGTGTTTCTTTGTGCTAGAATCACGAGTTTGTGGATGAACAGCTCTATGAAGAGAGCTGCATGGAGGTTTCTACAGTCAATAGACCCCCAAGCCACAGCCCCTCGCTGTCATCTCAACAAGGTGTCACTGGCACTTGCTGCTCACGAAGACATAAAAAGACGTACCGCATCCCCAACACTGCCCTTACAGGCAGCCGCCAGGGCAGCGTACAGGAACTCAGCACCATCCAGATCAGATGTGTAGAGAGGACACCTCTGTCTAACAGGTACTTATTAGCATCAGCACACTGAGAGCTAAAAACTACTTGTTCACTAGGGATGTGCTTTGGCCTTCACAAGTAGGCTGGGAGGCTGCAGATAAAACTGAAATTGTTGTCTAAAAATGGACAGTAGTCCTGAAATAGCCTGCACTCTCTTTTCTCCTAACGTAATTCTAAGATAAAAGACTAGTCAATCTCTTTTCATTTCTGCCCTCTTCTGTCCTCACCATAAACCATTCTGTGCTCTTTGTGCAGAAGAGCATCCAGGGACTCCGAATGATATAAAGAACCAAACAGTACAGCTCACAGTCAAACACATCATATGAAAAAGCACAGAAAAATGTACAATTCACATATACAAGACAAGAAAATGGGGAGTGAAGGAAAAAATTGTCACTGCTGTTTCTTGATTTAGATCAAAAACACAGCACTAATAATGCTTCCAAATAACATAGAGAAAAGGGAAATAAAGCTAGATTCCCAGAGTCATAACTGCTGTAGTAATAAGAAAGTCTCTACTAAACAAAACGTATGAAATGGCTGAGAAAAAATCTATTTTGTAGCTTGAGGATTTATTACAAAAGTGAGGAAAGTACAGTTAAAGTCTGTAATTTAGTGAAAATCTCTGTACTCTCACAAATAAACTGACTTTCAGGTGTATCTCAGTACCATCTCTGAGAACACAGTAAAGGCATCAGGGGACTCAGAAGTGTTTTCCATTGAACTCAAACATCCTGCCATTTAAAAGAGAAGTGTTCTCATCGTGAGTTGCTAGAAAGATTCACTTTTTAAGTGACATTTTGAGTAGCTTGCTTTAAGTATATACTAGGTTTGGATTTCACTTCCATGAACAATTTAGCAGTTTCTAGCTAATGGAGTTTTTCAGCTCTTGCTCAACACAGAGCTCCAATATATCTTAGAGTTTCAGGAAACATTCTGCCTGGATCCATCCTTTCTCTGCTAGCAGACCTTCCTGCTCCACACCTCCCATCACAGAATAAATACCAAAATGGGAAAAAATAAGAAAAAGCAACCCCATAGAAGAAAATGAAGAAAACTAAATAACAACAAAGTCTGAAATGCCAGTCTTGCCTGTTATTAGTTAGTTTTAAGTTTCTTATGATGCTGAGGTTTGTTAACTCAAACTTAATTTGTGTTCATATCACTGTGTATTACTACTGAATGTATATAGCATACAAAGGCTCTTATATTAACATGGCATGGGGGAGTCTGTAGGGTACTGGGAGTTCTGCATAGTTTCTACTTCCCTGCATTGTGAGACAATTGTCAATGCCGTTTGCTCCCCAGCGAGCAGCCCAAATGCTCCCCCTGCTCATAAACACTTAGGCAATGAGCTGAGGGACTTTTAGAAGCTCAGAAGGTGGGGAAGAAGGGAGAAACAGGCCATAGCCACAGGCCTCCTGCTCCTGGGATAGGAGGTGGTAGGGGCTCGGTGTTGCTTTGCCCCTCTGAGCACTGTAACAAGGCAGGGCAGAGATTATGGCACTGAGCACACATCGAGTGTGCAGGAATATGGACTTTCTTTCTTCACGGGTTCTTATTTCTTCCTCTAGCCGATCCAGCTTAAATGCCAAAGTGGAAGAGTGCGTCAAATTAAACTGTGAGCAGCCTTACGTCACTACAGCAATAATTAGCATCCCAACACCTCCCGTCACCACACCTGAAGGAGATGATAGGCCAGAGTCTCCCGAGTATTCGGGAGGAAACATTGTCAGAGTATCTGCTTTATAAAATGAGGAATTATTTATAAATTAGAATAAAGACCACTTATAAGCCGAGCTCAAGCAGAGAGAAACAAGTCCCGAGGAATGAGTAGAGCTGACAAGGACAACATCCCCTGATGCGTGTGCCAGCAGCAACGGAGTGAGACGTTCAGGAGAACCACAACAATATGTGGGTGTTGGAGTCACAGCATGGGAACCAATGGAGTTTCTACATACTGTTAGAACTGACACACAGTGGAAGCTTCTGTGACCATCCTGACTTACTATAGAGCACAATGAAATGTCCCCATTGATGCTTCTTCTTATCATGAGAGCTCTTTTTAGAAAAAAAGAAAAAGAAAAAAATACATAGAAAACAAAAAATAGAGAAACCTTTGTTCGTGCTGAATGCAAAACAAGAAACATTTTGATAACATGTCTTTTTTTTTCCTCCTGTTAATAAACCACAAACTTGTTGAGAAACTACAAAAAAAAAAAAAAGAAAAAAATGCTCATAATGAAATATGTTTGTACTGACTGAAAAAAATACAACCATAATGCATGCTGAAATTATTTGGAGCTGTGATCTCAGTTTACTTTTGTTGTTTTTCAGATTAGGCATGATAAAATATTACTGTAGAAAGGGGCATTTCTGTGCACTTACAACGAGCTGATTGTTAATGTTCCATGGTAGTTGTACAAATAACTTCCCTCTGAAAAATGCAGTATTTCTTATTCAAACACTCATTAGTGAACTAAAGGTGTTCAGTTAGTTCAATATTTACTATTGTTTTATCTTGCTTCCTAGGTACTGTTACAACTGCAATAAGTCATTGTAAACCTATTGTATCAGGAATCAGGATTTATTTTTCTTTAAGATATTTTACACAACTTCATCTACACTATAAACTTCTAATGGCAGATATCTACATAATCTTACAGCAAAACCGTGCACCACAAATGTGCTATTCAGACACTGTTCTTTTTGTCTGCTGTCCTCTATTTCTATGGCAGTTCATTGTTTGCTCCAACGTTACCATGCTGTTTGGGATTTTAAGGCTACTAAATGAACAGGCATAGTCCTTAGTTCCACAGACATCTTGTTTCATCCTGTATTTTCAGAATAAACCTCTAGTCCTGGTGTACTGTTGCAGGATCACTCCTATTTGAGCTGAGATTAGAACAAAGGTAGTTTGGGGATCAGCTGACATTTATCTCTAATGGATGTTCTGCAGCATCCAGAGAGTTGGCTGCAGCAACTGAAAGACATTCAATAAAAATGATGGCGAAATTATTATTGCAATTATCTACAAACTGGGATCCTAAAATTTGTCTGAGAATTTATATTGTGTCAAGATATTTAATTACCTAAGAACATTGATAAATAACGGATTGGGTCTCAAAGCTATAAAAATGTAATCGATTTCAATTGGAATTAGCCAATGGGCAGGTCTAACAGGTACTATGGAGGCTCTCTTTGTTAAGGTTTTTTGGCTTCACTTTTAGAAGATATTGATGTTAGCAGAAACCTTTCTGATAAAAAATGACATTTTTCTTCATGACAGTGCATTAGAAGATATATCATAATGCTTCCTATGTACACGAACTACCATACATCCTATACATCAAATATACATGGAATATTTGCATATCAGTACATACATATATACATCAAGAACACTGGATCAGAAATAATTGCATGTCTGCAAAATAAAATATGCATATAAATCAAAAGGCTCGGTACATTAGAGGCCACTACAATAAATGATTAACACAGTTATTTAATAGTTTGAGTAGTATATATTTCAATATAGTATTTGTTAGCATTCTACTGACCTTAAATTTTACATTAGGAGAAAACACCCACTAAAAACTGAAACTTGCTGATAGTACACTTTTTACTGCACATGGATATTTCTCTGTACCTGTCAACAGAGACTGAAGAGTAGATGATGGACTATCATGCTACAATCTATACACCAAAATATTACAATGTCACCTATTAGAATTGAATAGCAATTAAAAGGAGCATATAATGTAATGCATTATGCTTTTTTTTTCTTACTGTTTACTTATTCAGAAGCTTGGTTAATTTACAGTTATCAACTTGCTTCTTGTACAAATCAGAAAAACTTACTGTAAACCGAGCTTCTAAATTTCTTTCAGATTGTAATAGATAGCAGAAGCAATGATTGTCCTCTGACAAAAGAACACTCACTTTGAGTAATTCTGATGTCAACTATGTTGTGTTGCACGCCTCTCTTTCACCCTGTTAGAAAATTGCGGTAAATGTGCTGAAGCTGGTGGGATACCTACATTTTAAAGGGGTTAAAAAGAGAGGCAGAATGGACCTTGAGCTTTTACTTACATCCTCCATTTACCCTCATAAAAACTGGCTTGGTCCCTACCTCGTGCTAAAACAACTAGATATGAAACTGCCTTTACACTAGCAACGTGCAACAACAGCTTAATGCCATGTAGTACTTCTTGAGTAGTAACATCCATTAACTAATGTTAAAAGGCAGATACCCAGCCCAGTTCGGGGCAGATTACATACAACTCAAGAAACCTATTGACTCCATCAGTTCATGTGTCTCTTAAAAACTCTTTATTCTCCTTTTTTTGCATGGACTAAAACAATTGCACTACAGCAATACACTCGCATAACAGTTATACCCCAGAACCAACCTGTACTTTCATTCTTAAAATAACAGTTTAGGGAATAATTTAGTATGATTTGCAGAATTCTAGTCTTGTCTCATATCTCCACATGTCACATACAAAATCATTACGTTATTCTGAATCTGGGAAATACACATTCTTTTGGTGTTTTAGGTGATTTAAATGCTGTTTTGGTAGTGAATGACTGTTGATGACTGTGTAAAATGCATCTGTACTGTACATGAAATGTAATTATTTCTGTGTATCATACAAAGAAACGGAAGTTGTTGTTTTTGACAATTTTGTTTGACAGTCATATATCGTATTTCAGAAGGCAGCATAATACATGTTATGCTGAATAAATAGACATTTGAGGAATACTTAAATAAAACATCTGCATGCTTGAATGGGTCAACCTAGTTTTGCAATAACTTATTCATGGAACTTGTTTTTTTTTCCCCTAACAAGATTAAAGGAACACTGAATCTGAGGGCAAGGAATTTCCCCAGTACTAGTTCCAGGCAAGCACATTTGAGCTCATCTAAACCATAAAAGAGTCACAAAGACCACTCTGCCACAGCTGCCCAGCACAGAGCTGCCCTACCCTGTGTGGGTAGCCACCACATTTCCCTTCCTCACTCCATTTGCTAATAGAGCCCTTCGCTATTTCCTACCCAGCCTGCAGCAGCAGCAGAGAAAACTGGGGCACTGAATTCTTATCCAGTAACGTGAATTCTACCTCTCTGTCTCTACGATTTAGAAGATTTCTGCTAGGATTTGAACGCATCCAATCACTGGCTGAATGCATCTCCTAGGCGACAGAATCACCTCAAGACTGATATCCAATGCCCGTGATAAAATTTTAGTGCATGTATGTGATCAAACTCCTTTAGTAGTATGAAAGCAGCTAAAATCACACTGTGGATCATTTTGCAGTGGGCAGATAATAATACACGTGATGCCATATCAACCATCCCAGGGTACTTTTAACAAGAACAACAGGCCTCCCATAAAATGTCTACAGAGGAACAAGATTTTTGAGGATTTGAATATACTCACTGAAGAAACACACTCACTGCTGAGAGAGTGCCTTTGCAGGGAGAGCACTGTGCGTCCTGCACTTGCTCTGTGGGAAAGGATGACATTCAAGGAGGAAATTGGTCTGGAGGAGGATAGACCAGTAAAGTAACAGGATAATAAAGATCTGGAAAGGGAGGGTGCTTAGGAAGTAATATGCTCTCTTGCCTGTATCTGGGGCCCACCACAGTTTTATTTTGCCATTGACCATGGAAATATCTGAGGACGTTCAGGTATTCTGGAAAAGCAATTATCAGTAACTACACAGCAAAAAATGATACTGTATATGTAAATGGAGAGCCAGAGAGAAGTCAGGAGTGAACAACATCCACATATTTAAATTGACAAAGGCTGTAAGATATACCTAACTACCTAGTGTTTTTAGCTTCTCACTTGCCTGCATTATGTATCAATTTATTTTTCAAGTACTCATTTTCACAGTATCAAGACACGAAGGAACAAAGAAAAGGGGAGAGTAATGTATAAAAGCAAGCAGATGCATTAAAATTTTGATGTATTTAGGACATCCCAAGCTTTTAAAGAAATGCAGTAGATCATACCTGGATTTTAAAGTTTCACACACAATCTCATTTCACATGAATTAAACATAATGCTTTAGTGGAAAAAGATATAAAACTATTTTTAAAATCCCTCCCAAAATCATAATTTAACTGTGAAGTCACTGTCACCAACAGTGTCATTTTTTTTTACTATTTATTCTTTACAATTTTCCCTTGGATTTACAAAAAATCCATGGTTAAAAGAGAAAACAGTTGTTTCCTCCAGAAAGCATTATCATATGATCTGTCGGCAGATGAAGCAAGATCTTATCCAAAGAGTAGGAACAGCAAGGTTTGTCTCCAATAAGCATCCCCATATTCCCAAGTTATCATGGTGCAAAACTTACTCGTAGGGCTGAATGGAAGTGCCTGATGTGGGGAGGGTGTGACCCATTTTCTAACACAGCTGTTGGTCTTTATGTTAAGTGAGCTGTGAAGAACATTAAGGAACAGCTATGTAGTTGCTTCATGTAAAAAGAAAGATTTGGTTCATTACAATTGATGCCGAACTGAAGAAAGAACACACCAGCATTCTCCTCTAGATACCCCTACAAAACCTAGAGAACAGGGAAATAAAAGTCTGAATTATTTTTACTGTCACAAATATCCCTAAATATTAACCTCTTGCCAAGCAGCCTGTCTCTTACATGTATCCTGAAGCTCTTAAGGAAAAGAACAGACTTGCAGTCAGTCAATCAATTCTAAGGCTCTCTGAACATGCCCTAGAAAAACAGACACATCTCATAGCCAGAGCACAGAAAAATGAAAGTTGAAACTGTTCCAATTTGTAGCCGAGACCTAGATTGACAAATGGGGTTAGATACCCAAAATAGATTATTTCTTTCCCATAATACATATCAGTAGTCCTTAATAAGGAAAGGAATACTTTCACCAATCCTGATGTGTAGACCTTTCAGCAAACTAAGCTAACCCCATTGCGAATGTAGACTGGCTCAGGATTTGGTTCAAGTTAAGTTTAAGTAAGGTTACCCAGACAACTGGCATTTGTTATCATGAAGGTCTAAAAACACTGGTCTGGGAGGCTGGTCCTATATCAAAGGAGCCCTTCCCCAAATAATCCGAGAGTGAAGAAGGCCCCACCAAATCATTTTTCAGGAAGCACTACCTCACACCTCTAATCTCTGTGACTATGGTATGGATTTACCACCTTCTGAACCTAGGTGTTTCAATTGTGATTTGATAAATCCCTTTCATCATTTGAACTGAGCAGACCCCAGGGACACCTGAACACCCTGTCGTGCCCGTGGATTCTCTTTGCTTGCATTCTGCTTCGCAGGCAAACCCTCAGAAGGACCATACAAGTACTTCCACTATCTGTCATGACACTGTACAAGTATCAATCTCCACCCTAAACACACAAGCTTCCATACTGGATGACCTCAGGAGTAGACTTGCCTCTGTGCAGTTCTGATCTGTTCTGACAAGCTGACACTCTGAGAATATAAACATCCCCCCCTCAGTTCTTAGGAAGAGGATCACTGCTAGTCATTAAACCACTATGCATATATACGTAATACAACTTCTAATGCTGTAGTTACAACATCTATTGAGAGAGTGCCCACAAGCATAATTTAGGCAGATGTCTCACAAACTCAGTTCAGGTGCCCTTATTCAGATATAAGGAAACCCTACAAGGGACTCCACCATATCTACATTTCTCAGTATCATCCCAATAAGCATGTTCTAGCTTGTCCTTTTCAGATAGCTATACTCTTGCCTGAACTATACCTCCTGGCACTGCTTCCTAAGCATCTGGAAACCTAAAAGCAAGTGTCCTGGACTGTCAATGTCTCTGATTCAAGCTGTGGACTTCTCCAATGCATCTCCCTAGTCTGGCTTACCAGCATCACAGAATTACAAGGGAGATCATTTAGCCCAATCCCCCTGCTAAAGCAGGTTCCCTACTTGTTGTCCAAATCAACAAGGCAACACCATAGCTGAAGTACAGCTAAAGGAGCTGTTATATACACTGCTTGAGTAAAACTTTGATTATTAGGATTTCTTTGATAAACGAAGAAGTCCTGCCCTCTTTTAAATTAATTTAGGGTGAAATTCTCCACGTTTGGTTGAAACAGAATTAGTGTTCAGCACTACAGTGTTATCTGCACACAGTAGAAATGTGTTTGCTGAAGTTAAGGTTACTTAAACCACAAGACACTGGAAACAACAGGCCTTTCATTTGATGGTGCTCCCCAAACTCTGCTCACAAACTTTCTGACCTATTAGATAAGTATACAACAGGTTTTCCCAGCTGAGGGCTGGAGGGAGAGTCATATTTAGAGAGGGCAGAAACTTAGAATTACCACAGGGTCTAGTAGGCTTCTGTGACCTAGAGTTTAATTTAGTAAATGGAAGGTCCTAAAAACTCATAAAACTTCCTCCTCAGAATGAGCTTAGGGATCACAAACTAGTCTTACCACAGTATTAGTGTTTTTATAGTGTCCCTGGCTGAACATGAGCCAGCAGTACCAAGGCCAATGGCATCCTAAATTGTATCAGAAATAGTGCTGCCAGCAGGAACAGGGAAGTGATCATGTCTGTACTCAGCACTGGTGAGGCAGCACCTCGAGTTCTGTGTTCAGTTTTGGGCCCTTCACTACAGGAAAGATACTGAGGCCCTGAAGCATGTCCAGAGAAGGCCAAAGAAGCTGGTGAGGGGTCTGGAGAACAAGTCTTATGAGAAGCAGCTGAAGGAGCTGGGATTATTTAGTCTGGAGAAGAGGAGGCTCAGGGGTAACCTTATTGCTCTCTACAACTGCCTGTAAGGAGGTTGTGATGAGGTGGGGGGTCAGTCTCGTCTCCCACCTAACTACCCATAGAAGATTAGAGAGAATGGTCTCAAGCTGCTCCAGGAGAGACTCAGGTTGGACATCAGGAAAAATTTCTTCCCCAAAATAGTGATCAGGCACCGGAACGGGCTGCCCAGGTTGATGGTGGAGTTCAAGAAATGTCCAGATGCAGAACTAGGGACATGGTTTAGTGTGGAAATGTTGCTGGTTGGTGACTGGATGATCTTGGAGGTCTTGTCCAACCAGGGTGATTCTATGATTCCTCAAACACAACAGTGACCGGCAAAAACGCACAAAATCCCAATCCAACAAAAAGCAATCTACAATCAAAACAGCCCACAGTTGATGGTTTGACTTTTGCTCTTTTGGTTGTTGTTATTTTGTTCGTTTTGGTTTTGAGCAGAAATTTAAACCAAGCAGCACTGGCCCAATCCACTGAGTGACTGTAGGTCACCCTGTTTTGGACATGTGTTTTTTTCCTACATGGAACCTTGTCTGTAGCTACAGAATTGCCACCCTGGCTAACTCGGGAGGGACCTTGGAAATCTTCTGGATATATGCAGTAATGTTGGGCATAAGGATTTCTGAAAGGCGCATGAGAAAGTATTTCTCAGAAAGTCATTCCAAGCGAAAACTGGGGAAGCTCTATCCTTTACCTTTTTTTCTAATTTCCCAAAATAAATATTAGCATCTCCATAGGAGAGGTACAGAAGCAGAAGGTAATCTTGCTTGCAACAGTACCTGTGAAGTAATTACACCCACAGGTAGGCTGCTGAAAAACAAACAACATCCCACACAATTGAAGAGCTTAATTTCACCATCCCTTGGAAGCTTTCGTAGAAGCAATAAAAAAAGAAGCTGAAATTCACAGTTCAGTTTCTCCATGACAGAATAAGCGGAATGGATAAAGCCGTATCAAATTAAACCACATTAGCAGGACAACCCACCCAAATCTCACCAAAGCACTCATGCTCTATGTCTTCAACACAAAAAAAGCCATTATGGAATTTAAGACAATAGTGATTTTTATTGTCTAACAAATCACACCTTGATTTTCTTTTCCTTTACAAATTTCAAAAACAAAGCAAATATTTCTAGAATGTAGTAGTAGTAGGTAAAAACCCATTTGCCACAAACTACTCAGTGGAACAAATATATACTTCAGGAGCGTGGCCGAATGTAAAAATAATCCTATGAAATAAACATTGTTCATAAAAATACAGTAAAATGCACATTCCCCACCTCAATAAATACATTTTAATGCTGTTTCCAGTTGGCATTTTAAGCCACTAGAGATCTCTTAATGAAGTACAAGCCGAAGTATAATTTCTCCTCATGCACTTTCACAGTTATTGCAATAGCATCCAGAATTGTAAGAATTTTCCTTGTAGTCTTTTGTTTCTATCTCCATGGGATCACAGTCAGGATAAAAGATTTATCTATAAAAATGTGCTTCTCCATACTGATCCCCATTTTGGAAATAAGGCTTCGGTTTTTTCTTTTCTTTTTTACTAAGAAGTAGTCCACAGAACAAACTGTTTCAAATGAGAATTTTCTACTCCTCAGAAAATTAAAATCTACTGTCCAGAATCATATTTTTGCTTTTAATCCCTCTTTAATACATTTAGACTTAAAAATTAGTCACATAGTTACATAAAAATATAAGTTCTAGAACATCTTTTAACAATAATAACTAAGATAAAGGTTTTGTTAGAAAAAGAATATCTTGTCCTTTTTGCAATTTTTTTTAATCCAAGTATTTACTTGAATTATAGTTCTGTCATCCATGCACACACAGAAACACACAATTATATATACATAGATCCCTGATTATTTTAACACATTTTCCAAATGGCTTATTAAAAATGCAAGAGTCAATTTCAGTAATGTCACATCTTGTTTGCCCAAAGCAGAGTCATTTTCCTAGAAGACAAGTATCTTGATGCATCCTTAGAGGTTCTACCCACATTTGAACAAATTAGTATTTTACACATCTTGTAACAATAAGTTACTTTTACTGTGCCCAGTGAATGAATGCCTTCAAAAATAACGAACAAACAACAACAAGAAAACAAAGACAGTTCTGTTTCATGGCTTTTCTAAGAGGCTGAAAGGCAGACACTTGTTTTTTTTGTCTTACTACAGAGGCCTCTTTATCAATCATTAACTGGTTCTGGAAGCATAGGAAGACTGGTATATTTTGTATACTTAATGAAATGGAATTATGAAGAAAAAAAAAGGCTTAAAACCCCAGTAACTTTTTAGATTAATTGCATCACCTACAATTCTTCCATTTCAAAGTGTGTATTAAAGCTGTTTGCCATGGATGTATGTTCAAAGATCCCTGTTAGGCTTGGTTTCAGTAGCTCCACAGAATGGCATGACAGTTGCTGTGAGGTATCATTCTTCAGGGACATTATTTGATCCACCCCAGGATCTCTTCTGTCATAGTACAGAGCCCACAGTAAAGTAATAGTGAGGATCATAGCCAGGATCTGTGTTACTCCAATAGAGATTCCAAGAAATCTCAGCACTTGCAATTGCTTCGTCCCCCTCAAAAAAGTGTACATTTTTTTACCGCATCCCTATGAAACAAAAACAGATAGAAAAAGATTAGTCAATATTATTTGGCTTGCAGTTTGGCTTAGATCACCCAATCCAGTACTGGCTTTGCTGGCACCCCAAAATTCACTGCCTGCAAACAATACTTTGAAAACTATTGTGCCTACGTTTCAATCAGTTCCATAATGCCATATTTCAGTTTTCTCATACACTGAAAATTTAGTGCACATAACAAGCTCCTAGAGATCTGTGCTACTCTTCAATTCAAAAATCACTCAAAGTTGATCTGAGTTCTTATCAATTATCACTGATATATTTTTTTTTTAAAGAAACTCATGGGGTTTCAACAAGTTGTAGAAGTAATTACATGCTGTTAATCATTAGTACTGAGTAGCAATAATATCATATGCCATTATTTCTTCTAGTTACACTTTGGTAGCTTCCCATACCTGCAGACTATACACTAAGAAGTATCTGGAATCATTTCTGATATGAATGTAGATATTTCCACCATTTAAGCCTTTAAGCCCAACCTATGAGATGCCAGGTATTTAGCTATCATCCCACTATCCGTCTATGCTAGATGTAGCAAGTACCAATGCTTGTCTTGCTGACTTATTCCCATTGAGACTCTGCAGACATTTGAGCTGTAAAGACACCGTGCTGCATTACTGCCTTGCTTTGTAACTAGCTGTAACTATCCACTCAGCACAAACTCAGGCAGGGAGCTCCAAAGGGCTTACCATCCACATACTCTAACAGGAAGATGGACAAACCTACCTTGTCTCCCTCACACTGCTGGGCAGCTGCAAATCCAAAGCAATTATTTACAGAATAATAAATATTTACACAGAAAATTTTGAGTAATGAAAAAACTTGTGTCTTAAAATGGATAAAACTCTGAAAAGTGATCCCTTAGCTATTCTGGCCCATGGTAAACCTTACAGGACTTCAGAATACAGAAATTAACAGAACACAGCCAACAAGGAAAAATTCAGAGTAATAATCATGACAATAGTCATGATAGGATAATACCAAGGAGGCATTAGTCCCAGCAGAAGACCTCCTAGAACCATCACAACCATTTTGTGTTTATACCCATCTTATAGCTTTTTCGTGAAAAGAAAGCAATTGATGAAAGTAACAGAACCTGCAGACAGCATGTGATAAATAATAGTTTTAAATCAAACTAAAATTCCCAAAAGCCTGTGTTTTTCAAATGCTGCAGTCATTAATTCTTGCCAGAAACACAGAATTCAGCTCGCAGTCCACAGATTCTCATTTACGGATCTACATGCTACATAGTAATTGTACCTAAGATAAAGGATCCTAACGTCTTTATACTGTTCATCTTACTTTCATCTTACTGTTCATCACTTTATTTTCAATTAGCACAGTTTAGACAGAATAAGGAGAAAATCTGGATTCTTTGAAATGTGTAAAGAAAAAAAACTATAGCAAAAGCTATGTAACTGATGAACAAAATTAATCATGTTGATGTCTTTTTTTTTTTCTTAGATAAAAGAGTGTTGTAATTATGTTACTTTCCAAATTTGTTTTTAATTACAGAGAAACTGGCTGCATTTTAATACTTTGATAACTTTAAAGGATTGAGGTACAAGCTGGTCACGGTTTAAAAATGTTCAACCACAGCAGTATTCAAATTCAGTTCATTTGTTGCCTAGAGGAAACATCCATTAACAAACAGCAATAACATTAACACTGGCATCTCCTGCAGAACAGACACATAACTGAGACAAATTATGCTTAATCTAGATAGACTGTCTCCCTCCATTTAATGACGTTGTTACAGTTCTGCTCTAATACATGTTCAAAATCAGCTTCAAAACTGAGAAACATCCAGTCATCCATTATCCTCACACTTGTGCATTTTCTTTCTGCTTACGCAACACATTCGTAGTTGGTAGCCTGCAATTAAAGAGTACGTAAATAGACTTTGTTAGGCAGAAGGGGAAGTTTGTCACTAAACTCAAAGCTCTTGTTTACACCTCAAAAATAGCATAAAATTTTGTAGTGAATATTCAGAGGAATATTAGCTGCAAACTCCTACAGAACTACAGATTAAAGGTTTGATTCAGATTTATTCTAAAGATCGTTTGATATTTTCAGTTCTAAGATAGAAAAACATGTTTTTGGTTTTGTGGTTTTTTTATTTACTGAAACACCATAAAACCAACAGAAAAATGACCAGATTTTGAATAAGCCACTTCTCAGAGCAGTAGGGAACAGCTAGATCATCAGTAGCACATTCAACAGGTCTCTTATATATTCAAATTTTGAACATACACAAAATTTTGCTAGAAAACATGCAATTTTCACTTTTTTCCGTAGGTAACAACTCCTACCAGTTGTTTTATTTAAGCTACAGTTTCTTATCACAAAACTAGCACATCACCTCTTGCCCTCAGACCAAGCTGAACCTCCTAGGCTAAACAGTTCTCTCATGCACTTCCCTCACAACTATTATCTAAAGTCCACTTGTTCTACGAATTGCACAAAGGTAAAGTTTGTAAGAATAAAAGCAGTTTAAGAAGAGTAATATATTTTTGAAAAACAGCTTTCCAAATCCATCAGCAGAAACAGCACTGTGGTCAAAAATACTCTCAGGCAGAACTATAAGTTAGCCATCTTTGTTTCTTCAAGAATTTTAGTTTAAGGGACTACAGTTTAGACCACAGAGAGCTCTGAAACCCTAGCAGAAAATTATAGCACAGATGCACCAAAGCTACTGTATCCATTCCCCAAAAAACAAACTTCAGTTTCCTGAAATACTAAAAAGGACTGCACAACATAATCTTTCACTACTAATTTTCACACATCTTTTCAGATCTTGGTAACTACCTGGCTGAAATGAACTTGTCATTTTACTTCCATTGCATCTCTGTTTCTCTCTCTGTAGGCATCTTTTTCTTTCAGGACTTCACACTGAATCTAGCAGCTTTAATGTTTGACTGTTTGGAACATGTTGGATGATTTCAGGACCTGAATGATCTGTGCAGAAGAATCTCTTCCTCTGTCCACACAGCTGTTGTCTCTACTTTCCAAAACTGACCAAGAAAGTTATCACATAATACATGCAAAGTATGTGGTTAGCTACTTGGGAAAAATCATGAATGTTAACACTGTCAGCATTACAGAAGTCCATCTTCAAATACTGGGCTTGTCCTACTATTGATCTCTGTTTGGATTTCACAGGAAAAAAATCAGCACACTGTTCCACGCCTGGTTCAATGACTCATTCTCAATTTTACACCCAGAAGAGCTGACTTGTGCATTGCCCTTCATCCTCAAGATAAAGAAAGGAAAAGATCTCACAGTGTCTTTACTCAGGAATTACCTAAGCTATACCAGTGGTGCCCAAAAAATAAATAGAATAGTGCTGACCTACAACCAAACTCTACGTTGATGTGCTTGAGTCAGTCTGAACATTTGTATTCAGTTTCTCTTCTGTTACTACCCAGAAACTGAGCAGTTCATGAGACTGCAATTGTTTTAAGAGAAAGTTAACCCATTAAGTCATATAACTTAGTCAGTTGGACATTCTTGGAGTTTGGTAGTCAAACAGATCATCTTCCCCCAGATTTTATCATTACCAATAGCTAGAGTTTATTCACTAAAACTAAAGAACTGAGGCTTCCATTCACAACATTAAGGCTCTTGCAGCAGTGTTTTTTGTATTATCTCCCCAGAGAAACTATCAGGTGTTTGTTTTTTTCCCTCATCCTAATCTAGGTTTTTCAGATAATTTATTGGCTTTTCCTATATAGAATGGATTAAAAAAAACTACTGTGAAATAATCCATGCTTTTTCTGATCTAGAACACAAGAGAGCTTGTACAATTACACCTTTCTGCTTCATTGCGCAAGGTAAGTCTGAAGAATAAGTGCATCAGAAGAATGCATAAAGCTTTCTGAAAAATTCTCATTTTAACTCTTACCTCCTGATAAAGGTCACTGAGATCTTCATGATGTGCCTGCTTAGAGCATCCTGGGAACTCTCTGACACAACAGGAGTCAGGAGGCCAGTCCATTTCTGTCATTTCCAGCCAGTCTGTGAAGTACACCACCCCACAACATTTAAACTGCAAAGGAAGGATTAGCTAAAATCAGCAATAATGATGCTACTTCTTTACAAAAGTAAGTCATCAAACAAGCTAAGTAAACTCCTACTAAAATCTTCTGAAATATTTAAATCAGATCAGAATATGCACAAGAACTTTCTTATATTTTCCTCTTCTGTACTTTGACAGAAAAATGGTGTGAAAGAAATAATGCAGTGACTAATGAGCACCGTAGAAACAGTGATATTGTTGTCCTTTACAGCCCTGCTGTCTTCTTCAAAGAATACTTCACAGAGATTGTCCTACTCTGTAGTTTTGCTCATGCCAAGGAGTGACTGTAATGAACAATAACATCTGTGGCTAATGTAAATTAAAAAAAAAAAAAGATTATTAAGGTTATTGTTGTATGGACAATTCCTGCAAGGTTACAGCTATAGACATAACTGTTGAAAAACACGAGAAAAAAACATACAGAAGATTTATCTGAAAACAGAGAAAAAAGATATAAAAAGGCAGAAAAAAAAAGGTACAGAAATTACAAATACTGAAAGGAAAAAGAAAAACAGAAGAAAAGGGTATCACACTAAAATAAATGCTGCAACAGAATCAAGCATAAAAGTAGGGACTCTGGCTGCAAAGCAGATGAGCCATAATTGGCTATAAAAAACACCAGGACTAACAACCTGTCATCTTCTCTGAAAAGCACACCAGGAGATTTAAAGCCAAATGACTGGCCGACCACGTTCCCAGCTGCATTCACATAAAAAACGGCTGAAGCAGCTGTATCAGATTGGTTTTTTGGCATCAGATAGGGAGCTGATATGACTGAGAAAAGGCCTTGCTGGAGACACAAAATAGTACTGTCTGTCTGAATGTCCTCCTCACCTCCCATCTTTTTGCACTTCATCACCTGGTAATAACCCACACAATCAACATTTTCCCACCTCAGAGCCACACTCCGTATATTACTTCACTTCTCAGTCACCATCAAACAGATCAATGCCCAGACACAGTGCTTGCACACCAGTCTTCTTACAAATCTTGCTCATTCCCTATTCTGACTTTCAGCAGAGCTTTAACGTCTGTTTTTATTGGTTCTTTAGTGAGCCAAAATCCTCCCTGATTTCCAACACAGGATTTCTTAAATGGAAGCTCTACTCTGCCTCCTCATTGCAACTGTAAAGAGGACCTCTCTGAACAACCTCTTCTTATTCTTAAGTATCTTTCCCCCCACCCCACAGTTCTTCCTTCCTGACTTGAAATAACCTTTCCTCTCTTCCTCAGCATAGTTAAAACTCTGATATTAAATCAGCAAGGGAGGTGATGGTAGTGTGGGTGGGGGAATACAATTCCCATCATTTTCAGGTGGGAAAAAGATAGAGAAGAAAAAAGACATATGTGATCACAGCTGATTTTTAGGAACTGAAAAAATTATAACACTGATTAAAGAAGGGTCTCATGCAGTGTGCTCATTCAAGCATAAAATATATACTGTGCTCACATTCAGTATCTGAGTTATGAGTAAACAAAACAAAAATTTGACTCCATCAGTTCATTAGGAGTAGTGGAAGAACCTTTCCAGTCGACTTCAAACTTTCTAAAAATCATTCCTCTGGTCACAGAAGGAACATGGGAAATTTAACTCTAAAAATCAGTTCTTCTGCCCCAGAAGAATTAAGGCACGGCTTCTTTAGCAAAGAAGCAGATGCTGTAATACTAGTACTCACTGTAATATCCGCTGTTACTATGACACTACAACAGCCAGAAGCAAAAAAATCAGCTTTTGGTTTAACAAAGCTATACATCTAAACTAAGATACAGTACTCCAGGTACATAAACACCCCACTTGCATATGAAGTTCCACATAGCACTTGAATATCCAGGGCAGGCGATGGGGGTAGGGATGTGAAACTCGTGTAGTCCTCACTTTTTCTTTCAGGTTTTAGTATAAATATAGACTACCCAAGTGCAGCCAGGAAATGTTTAAATAAACAGGAAATCTGTGCAACAATGATAGATTTCAACAATTCACCACGGCAGCACAATGACAGGCATTTAAAGAGTTCTCTTCCTGCATGTGAGTTACATTTGGAATTAATGGCTTTTACCTCAGGAAATTTCATGTGTTTGCAACATTATACTTTGTTCCTTAAAAATAGTTCTGAATGTTAGTAGGCTACCAGGCAAACCAGTGAATTAACAAGGCAGCTGTCTCGTGCTGCTTATTTTTCAAACAAAATAAAAATTCTGATCCCTTTCTCTACGCTCAGCCAAAGAGACAACGTTGGCAACTTTTAACCAACTTCCTTTCCCACTCAACTGCAGGTAGCCACATATCTCAGACATGGCCACTCCACGAGAGGAAGCTAGAAGAGCACATGGGAAGCCTGTTTAATATTATAACATACTTTAGCTGAAGCATTTTAATTCTATATACATCATATTCTTAATGTTTGCAATAATCCTAGAAGGTGTTGGTGTCCCAGTATTACTGGCAAAAGACACTGCTAGTGATTTAACTGAATTTAGCAACATTCTAATTTTATGCATATGTAAACAGAATGTTAGTATCTTTTAAGTATTAATTTTAATTAGGCCACACGATTATGTACAGTAAGTAGATACAGACATTCTCACTCCTTTGACTTGTACTGCTAGGTGCTTTGATGATATTAGGAATTAAACATGTGACTGAACAGAAATAAACTATTTGGGTTGTCTTGACTGTCCACTATTCTACTACCAACCAGTAGTAGCAATTTTCTTTTCTTTTATCTTTTTTGTCTTTAAAACACAGTGATCTTAAACACACAAAAACCTATATCTACTTACCTGCGTACCTATATTCACTTACCTGTGAAAAATAAATACAACTCCTAAGAAAATGGAAAATTAAACTGTAAAATACACATAATAGAGTCTTTAGGGCCTACAAAAGCTGAGAAGCTGGATATCAAGTGAAGTAAAAGACACTATGACTACACAGGTTTTCATTCAACTTGCATTCACCTACTCAATTGAAAATAAACCTTCTTTAGCAGATAAATAACAATTACTAAGTGTGTATTCTGTTCACAAATTAACTGTCTTACCTCCCTCTGAAAGAAATTCCAAGCATGTGTCAGCCACTGGTACCTTGGTAAGCCATAGTTGGTCATCCTGGCTTTGAGAGTGATCATATCAGACCATTGTACTGGAACCTGAAGCACACAAAGAACAGAGATCATCACAACAGAAAACTGCTGAATGGGTCAATTGGGCTTCTGGCACTAAACCTAGAACTTTCATCTACTTCATGGTCTTTCAAGTGTAACAACCAAAATAATTTTGTATTTAAATAAAACAGGAAAATAAGTGCTTCAGTTTACACAACACTGAATCTTTACAAGCCTTTATTATTGCAGCAGGAAACAGTAATTTGTATCTTTTGATGGTAGTACAGTATATGATGTAAAAGGAGCTGCTGTGTTTCAGAGAGATTCAGAGGTTGTGCATACGGTCTTATTATATTATTTCCAGATGTTGTCTGGAATAAAATTTGAACGAAGCTCCAACCCATTCATTAGGGATGGAATCATTTGCCCCAGTTTAGTTACCTCGCTGCTATCATCTTAGTCAGAAGGAAGAAACAGGATGCTGTCCAGCACAATTTATCTCATCTCAAAATATTTTACTCAAGGCAGAAGAAGTATCCTTTGAAGTCTCAAATCCAATTCACTGTCTAAGGTGACAAACTCAGATTTAAATGTCTGTCTTCTAAATATATGCAATTAATTGAGATGAATTCTACCCTGAGAGCATCGTCAGTGGCTTTTGGGCTTTGACTGAAGTCCACCACACAGTGAAGGCCTATGAAACTTTTCTTCTCACGTGCTCACACTGCTGTAAATCTTTGGCTCTTAAAGAAGAATTCTTAAAATGCTTCTTCAAATCTGACTACTTAGAAGTGAGGAGCTGGTGCTTCTCTTCTCAGACTGTGACTCCCAACAAGCAATTTGTCAGAAACAAAGCAAATAAGTTCCCCAGCATTGCATATGTAGCGCAGTTAAGAGGCAAAGCAAGAAACTGGCTTCTGTTCAAGCACCATAAATTTCAGTGTGCGAGACCAAAATACAGAGCTGAAGCCCTCACAGTGCCCTTCCAGGCATGCATACCACTCATGCTGAGTATTGCCTTGTTCCCATTAGCCACAGTAGTCATGGTGAAAGCAATCACAATTGCAATACGGGCTTTCATTTGGATGGCTGAGGAGCCAAGCTATTCTAGTGGCTACGACTGAGCTCTGCAATTCAATTTGGAGCAAACAGTCACAGCACTCTGTGAACAGCAATAGATGCAACCTGAGGAGAAAAAAAAAATCAGAGTACTTCTCAAGAAGCACAGACCTTGTTACGCCAGATGCTCGACAAAAATACGGGAACAGTCACTGTTTGATAGACCCCATAATCCAAATAAGAGCATTTGAGAACTTTTAAATTATGTTACAATTTTGAATATCAATATGTTGAAAAGGGGAGGAGTGAGAAAATGACTGTGTGGTGCTTAGCCGCCTGCCAGGTCAAATCACAGTAACCCAGAAATTTAATACAACTTTCAATCTGGATAATTTTTATTTCTTATGCTATAAAGCTTTGAACTCACAATTGCCCACAGTATGTACATTAACAATACAGTACTAAAAATACTTACAAAAAGAGTATCACTGAATATTTCCACTGCAAACATTTATACTGGTCACTACAATAAATTATTTGCTTTTGTACTCAATGAATTTATTTTTTACACTGCAATGGAAATCAGTACTCTGCTTTCTCTGGATAATATTTGATGTCACTGCAATTAAGTTCACATTTGCTAGGCTGTTTTATTACCTTATTTGAGTTGAATACAGTCCAAGGTTACACAAGTAACACAAGGCATTCAACTTCTTTATGAAAACAGCGAGAAGTGGAAGAAAAAAATAATCCAAAAGTGAGAGAAGAAAATTAAAAACAAAGCAAACTAAAACCTTCTGTAGGAAGGCAATTTGAATTCTGGAACTAAGGAGAGACACTGGAATCCATGTGTTTGACTGCCACCTCAATGTCAAGATGTCAAACTAAGGATTTCAAATGTATCTATTTAATAGTTTCCTGTCAGCTCATGCATGCAGTACCGCACAATAATTCAGAATCTTGAGATTCAATTGCTTGTATACCCTTTGTTTGATTTGTATACCACTAACTTCATGCAGTGTGTAGATAAAGATAAATTAGAGATACTGATTTCAATTTAGCATAAGTTCCACAAAGCTCAGTTTGCTGTTCAGATCTGCTTGTTCATTATTATTTTTCTAATGAGCATCAAGGCTTGACCAATGTCTCAGTAAGCTGAGAACCCATACTGGCTTTTCAGTTTTGTGGGTGGAAAAATCAGTCATAAGGCATGCCTCATGCTGAGAGCTAACGTGAGCTGGAAGGAAAATTGTTTATATAAGAGCTCTTAGAAAAGACTTGACCACATGCCAAAGAAAGACCATTTTGGATTAGCAGATGTGGCTATGCCTCACTGACATTTTTGACAACATCACACACCCACCTACACTAATGCTAACTGATTTTCTGAAATCCACAAGAGGTTATTGTGACTTCATGCTATGCTGAAACCAACATGACAGTGAGTCACTCCCGTGGGATACAAGGGATTCTTCTTATCTCTGTGTAATACTGCTTTGTAGCAATACTAGTGCTCTGCAGCAGCGTAGAAGAAAACATGTTCTAGGGAAGTGACATGAACACATATGACAAAAATCACTGAGAAACAGCTGTGCTCTTCAAAACCACCAAATTTCCCCTGCATGTGAGTAGCATGAAATGTTATTTCAGGCACCTTCCACTGACAAGTGTTCTTTAAAAGATGCTAGTTGTGCAACTCATCTTCAGCAAAACTCTGGAGAGAGCAGCTGTACCCATGAGAGAAAGCATCCCTTCCATCCGGATTCCCAGTTTTAAAATACATCATCATTTAAAGTAACATTTAAAGTAAAGAGACAGCCATAATCATTATTACATTAAAGCATTCTGTTATGAATTCATATCCAAAATGCCACCACATAACTTCAAACTTCAAATCTGCCAGAGATTCCTTAGTACTGTATAAGTACCAAGAATGCTCCCTCCCGGCCAACTGCAATGTAATGTTACACAATGCTCAAATGACCAGTATGCTGGGCATTTTTTGGGCAGCTTGGAGAAATAGTGGTTACTCTACTCATACAAAGGCATCAAATAAAGACACAGAATCACAGAACCGTAGGGGTTGGAAGGGACCTCTAGAGATCATCTAGTCCAATCCAATACCAGACAGAAGGATATAAAAAGCAGCCAGCATAATAACATTTAATTTCAGCTTTTGCTCAACATCTACCCATTTTCTTGCATGATGGTTAAAAGTCTTCAGTTTGAAAACTAGAGACAGGTACGGCTATTAGAACTAGATACAGATTAAAATCTCTTCATGAGTTTACAGAAGAGCGCTTTATAGATAAGACATGTTTAGCTTAAAGTTGGCATTTATAGTTTGTGGCGGCAGCACAAAAATTTCAGAAGCTAGCAAGTCTTTTCTTGAGCACACCGTTTACAATATAGTAGTACACTGTGCTACAGGTCTGTAAAGCATGAAGAACTTTTGGAACAAAAGACCTACAAATTGTCACAACCCCATCTCAAAATACTTATCTTTAAAACTGAAGTTGCTATCTAATCCTTAAAATTTTGACTGGCTGTAATAACAACTTGTCCAAACAAGAATTAACTAAAAAATACAGTTCGTAAATAAATTAGGGGTCGCAGGATTTAGTTCAGTGGGTGTCAAGAAACCCAGGAAGGACCTCCCAGATAGATGTGCCTTCCTGGAAGGATTCACTGTTTAAGGAAAAAAAAATAAAAATACAGACAATCACATGAAATTAGATGGTCAGTATAATGAAGAAAGATAAATACTGCAGTAATTAGAAAACAGCTAGCTAATGGAAATCTTTGTTTTCTTCTACTGAAAAAATGCAGCCTCCTTTTCTGACTCACCGTTATTTCCTGCTCATAGGTCCAAACACCACAGGCCAGTTCAACACAGAATATTACAAGCAAGCTTCCAAAGTACTGCAGAAAACAGAATGGCCTTAGTTAGTTTAGAAATTCAGATTAACTTTGAAAAAGGACCTGAAAATATTAAAAACAAAAACCAAAAAACTCAAAACATCAGTACTATTCCATATGATTGCAGAGATGAAATCTGAAACATATTTTTTGTAACCAAAATACATATTAAAGATTCATGGCACAAACTTCCTAAAGATTTAAGTAACATAGATTTTCTTACTGACTTGAACACGAAGCACATGAAATATTACCACGGGAAAACAAATTCATTTCCTTGTTGCTTAAAAGCACACTGGCTAGCTATCATGACACACTATGCTGAAACAGCCACAAAGAGAATAAACTTATTTCCTTACATATATGTAAAAAACTTCACTGTTTTCAGTCTTACTTATTTAAGCAACATTCCTAGGCTAGTAGCCAAAAAGGAAGGAAATAAAATTAAAAAGTGAAGATAGACAAGACAGAAAAAAGCAAGGTTCTTGAAAGCTATGTTCTTAACAAAGTAACTTAACAAATCAACTTGAGATCAGGCATAAATGTGCAAATAGTTATTAATAAGGACTGAAATTCGTTTGTCTATTTCAAGATCTAACCCTTGAAACTATTTAAAAACAGAAAACGTTGGTATAAATGAGGAAGCTGTCCAGGTCTTGTTAAAGACAGTTAAGAAAAGCGGATTGCTGTGATAAGGAAGAATAAGACTGACTTCTTACATAGTATTAACTATGTAAGTTCTGAACTGAAGGGTAAAGTAGCATGCAAACAAAGACCTCTCCTAAGAGTAACTCGTCTATCTTTCACTTAAAGGTCCCATTCACTATCATCCCCAAGCTTTCTTCCATGTGACTGAACTGAGTTCCCGCTTGTTCTCTGTACACAGGTCTTCAAAGTTAGACTTGATTTTATTTGAAATTTAAAATATAAAAAAAATGCACCTGTTCCTGTGCCCCATGTTAGCTTCCTCGTCTACATTTATTGAGAGGTACTGAATAAGTACATGCACACAAAGTAGCACCATCAAAATATAAAGCAAGATAGAATGCAATTTCTTCAGTAGGGTACACACCAAAACATTTCCAAGCTAGTCATTTAATCATGGAACATATTTTGGAACGCCTAATAAACCACAAGTATTTATTGAGCATAATCATTGTGTGGCTTCTTTTTTTCCTTCCCCTTTCGTCCCAGGTCAACATGCTGTATTACTTAAAATGGAGAACATAAATTGACAAGAGAGAGGATCTAACAGTTACCTGTATAGGATCTTTTCCATTCACCCCAGTTAGAGCTATGTAATTTTGGAATAGCATCTTGACTTTACTTCTCCTTACCAGTCAAATCTAACCACATGAATTATGCTGCTAGATACAAATACATTGTGCATACAAAAATATCCATGTGAATTTTCAAGACAATTCTCTCTTCAAATCCTCCACCTGCAAAGGTCTGCTCTATGAAGATGGTGTTGAAAGAAGAGATCCTGTTTTACCAGGCTCTGCCACATTGCACTGCATTTCCATAGCCATTAAATTGAATAACACAATCATGTACAATTAATACAAATCAACACTATAAACACAAGTTGACTGCCAGTATATGACTTCATCAACTACTAAGTTCATCCTCTAAAGGTTCAGAGGAGAAAAAAGTTTGAGCCACATCCCGTAATAATGCTTTCTTTATACATATATATATACACACATATATACGAGCTTCTAGTCAATTTATCCACTGTCACTCTAGTGATTGCAATTTATGCAGATGTTATTCTTTGTTTTTAAATGGAAATCCACTTTACAAAGTATTCTCTTTGAAAGGAGGAAAGAATGCCACCTGCTTTAGCTCTTGATTCATAAGAGAAAGTCTTTACGGGCATTATTGGCAATAGTACATTTTTGAGAGGGAGAGCGACCAAATGCTTAGGTGAAAAGTGAATTTGAGTTCTCATTTGTCAAAGAAAGTTTCAGTGGTTTTATACTCTGAATTATGAGTTTGCAACTACCTACAATCCCCAAATGTAACATAAAATTCACCAAACATAATGCAAATGACAGATAAGGGGTGCATGTGTGGAATACTCTGGAAAATTATTAATTTACAGCTCCTTGTAACATTTCACTCAGTCACAAGCCCTAGCATTTGATATTTCCTCATTTTTGTCAATACATAGTTGAAAGAATTTCTGGTAGCAGTTGGAGATAGTAGAGCCAAAACACGTGATTTTCTCCAGTTATTGAACATAATCTGGGATAGGACACTGTTTGTCCCAATTCACTCATAAGGCGTTTACGGGTCTACCAGGAACTGAGTGCTTGTAACTAGCTACATTTGGACTTGTCACAACAGTGTAGAATGAAGCCTGCTGTTTTGAGAAAGCCCATCTTATGTCCGTAAAGGAGAACAAAAGACACAAAGAATGCCTGAAAGTATACTCTAGGAAATGAGCAACTGCAAGCACACCAAACTCTCCTAAATTAGCTCCAGTTTCACCCTGCTGTTGAAGGGGAACATTATAACTCTCTAAATTAAATGGTTTGCAGAATAATTCTTACAAAAGTTGTGGGGGATTAAAATTAAAAAAAAGAAGCCTCTGGAGCCATTATACAATGATATTACTTCTAATTTCCAACTTCCAAATGCCTAAATTATTGGCATCGATCCTCATCCCCAGTTGAATTCCCACAGGAATCTGACCGTTAAATGCATCTTCCATTTACACACAGTTTTTGCCAGATACATGGATTTGGTTTCAAACCACAATTTAATATTTCTTCCTTGCTTCTATAGGTTAAGTGTCTATATTTTGTAAAGACAACTAAGCCACTGAAGTATTCCATTGTACACTACACTCAAAACTGCACCCCACGTCACTGATACCTCTACACTGCACCTCCCTCATAGCACCCTTGACCACTGCCAAGGGTTTTTTTGGCCTTTTTTTCTCACCTAGAAGATGGCAAGAAGGGAAGGCAAGAGCCCTCAGAAAACACAATACTTTGAGAGAATTATAAAAACTTTGCTCCTCCTCCCACTCTAGACCCAATTTAAAATGTCCTTCTCCGACGTATTTCCAAGAACATGGAATTTTTCAGAGATTACTACATATTATTACATGGCTTTTTGTTTTTCCACAGCTGGGTTTGGTAAATTTTTTGCCAATTACTTATGGAATGCCTCAGCAACATTCAACTACTATAACTTGTAAAACTAAGGGTCTTTTAACCCAACCACAGAGAGAAAAAGTCCCCTTTCACACCATCTAGATCCAGCTTGCACCCATTCACAATAACAATCATTTTGTTTGCAGTCCGGAAGCGTAATGTGGAAGCAGAAGTCTAGGCAACTCATGAAAACAGAAATAGGGTTGTACAATTACCTAAACCTCATCAGAACTAGAAAGGCATAAGAGCAGCTTAATTCACCTTTTTCCTTCCTCAGACCTTTTGGGTTGCACATTACAAGATGCTCCTTTTATTGGAACCACGGCCCTATTTCACGTTTTCTTACAGCCTCCTGGTTAGTTATTGCTGTTCCAGAAAACCTGAGGAGATTTCACAGCCTACTAAATTCTTCCCCAAAGAAGTAATATATCCCATCCCACAACATACTTAAATTATTGGCTTCTTCTGAAGTCCTTTTCCAGACAGTGAGAAAGAGAGCATTTTGTATGTGAAAGCAAATGGAAACTGCAGACAGGCACTAATGACTGGAGTCAGAAATTGCAATATGGTAAAGAAAAATGAGAACACAGGGGATATTCCAGTAGTTGGCAAATCTGGTCTGTGATACTATAAAATTCTTCAATTTTTGAGGAAACGTAGCTTTATTTGAAGAATCAGTATACTCATTTATGAATCATCACTCATGTGCTTTTTATTTAATTTAATAAACATCCATTTAAAAGATTTACCCCTCTCCTCCCAAGTGCTTTTCTTTCTCCCCAGATGATACAACAGTTTTTTTTTTTCCAGACTGGAAAAAAAACAAAATCCCCATGTCAGAGCAAACAAAAAGTAACTGATCAGCAAGTCCAGCCTCAGACTTGCTTACTAGGGTTCACACCATCTTTTTGGGCAGTGAGGTCCAAATGGCAAGAGAGGCAAGATAAGATCTGACACAGAAGGGCAAGGGCTGAGGGAAATCTCAAGGGTAAGCAGCTGCAGAATGAAACCATATGGGAATTTCTGAAAGAACAGAGATAAGGTATGTGAAAAAGATGCCAGAAGATTTTAAAAGAGTTATGCACTTTTAAAAATCCGTTAGCATTTCCCAATGGCTAACAAACAGCCTGAGAGCATCAGCAGGACTCTTCTGAGACACAAGCCATCCAAACATCTGTCTGCATGCTAAGAAACATCAGAGGGCCACCACCACAGAGCCTGATTACCAAATGAGAATCAGATGCTTTCCATGAAAAAAACAAGTTCTTCCTTCCTAAGTTACAAACTATAGTTCCCTATACCTAGTAGCTGGAGAAAAAATGGATCTGATGGATGGAATGCTTTCCAGATAAGGAACTGGTTGGATGGTTGTACTGAAAAAGCTGCAGTCAACAGTTCAGATTCCACATGGAGACCAGAGACAAGTGGCATTCCTCAGGGATTGATGTTAGGACCAGAGTTATTTAACATCTTTGGAGGCAGCGTGGACAGTGGGATCGAGTGCACCCTCAGCAAGTCTGCAGATGATACCAAGCTGAGTGGTGCAGTCGACATGCTAGAGGGAAGGGATACCATTCAGAGGGACCTGGAGAGGTTTGAGAAGTGGGCCCATACCCACCTCAAGTTCAACAAGGCCAAGCGCAAGGTGCTGGTCAGGGCAATTTCAAACACAAATAGAGGTTGGGCAGAGAATGGCTTGAGAGCAGCCCTTCAGAGAAGGATTTGATAGTGCTGATCAATGAAAGATTCAAAATGAGCCAGCAATGTGTGCTTGCAGCCCAGAAGGTCAACCATATCCTGGGATGCATCAAGAGAAGTGTGACCAGCAGGAAGAGGGAGGTGATTCTGCTCATCTACTATGCTGTTGTAACACCTCACCTGGAGGTCTCTTCAGGTTCACGTGCCTTTTTAAAAACTAGACAATATTACTCATGAACACTAAGGATACTGTTCACAGTCTCCATTCTCACATGAGCTATTAATGATCTGTTATACACTTTTTACTTTAACATAATCTTTGCTTATGTAAGGAAACGAGATTACTTAGACAATAAGCAAATGTGCACTTCAGACAAATATTAGAATTTATTTGCCTCGGGTTCAATTATATCAAGTCAATGAACTCCAAGGAATAAGGGTCACTGCAAGGTCATGGTAAAGTACTTAACAGGACATTGGTAAGAACAGACATTAGATTGTAATTTCCTCAGGGCTTAGAACATTCCCATCCCTCTTCTTCTCCCCATAATTCATAGGATTTATATTAAAAAATAAAGTTTCCTGTTCTGTACAGATTTTCAAAATGCAGACCCCCTTCATCACTTTTTCCCCTCTTTATTTTCCTTTTTCCTTGTAAAATAAAATCATAGAACCATAAAGGTTGGAAAAGACTTCTAAGATCATCTAGTCCTACCATCAAGTCATCATCACCATGCCCACTACACCACGTCCTTCAGCACCGCTTTTCTTGGAAAGGGTAGGTGACTCCACAAAGGGTGGTCCACCACGTCACTAGGCAGCCTGCTCCAACAGCTCACTGCTTTTCCTGAAAAGAAATCTGTCCTAATATCCAACCTGAATCCCCCCAGTGCAACTTGAAGCCATTACCTCTTTTCCTATTTCTGATACCTGGGAAAAGAGGTCAACCCCCACCTCACTACAACCTCCTTTCAGGCAGCTATAGAGAGCAATAAGGTCTTTCCTGAGCTTCCTCTTCTCGAAACTAAACAATCCCAGCTCCCTCAGCTGCTCCCCTTAAAACTTTTGCTACAGATTTGTCACCAGCTTCATTGCCCTTCTCAGGACAGGACATGACATGCTCCAGGGCCTCAATGCCTTCCTTGTAGTGAGAGGCCCATTACACAATAAGCCTGCCTCAGTAGGCTCAGAAACACTTTTAACATTCACCATTCAGTGAAAAACTGCTTATCTGGTATAAAATCTATACCACACACAGCACAGAGCCTCTGTGGTTAATTAGTCAAAAGCTCAAGATTAGACAGGAAAAAAAAAAGATGAATTTACACAACAGGATTTCTACTCCATATTCACTTTGTGACAAAAGAATACAGCAGAACTACAATGTCATGCATGATGCACTGTGAGGCTGGGTTGCAGTTCAGACAAGACACTGGGGTTTGGCTGGGCTTTGTGGATCTGTTTACTCATTTACTAACCCCTCACTGGGACTTCCCGTTCCCCATTTCTTTCAGTGGAGGAAAAAAAAAAAAAGAAAAAAACTCAGCAAATAAGCAATCAGAGCAGAGGATCTGGGAAAGACATAGGGGAAAAAAAGCCATAGAGCAATAAGACCACATATTACCTCAGTAGTTCCCCATCTTCTCAATGAGGATACACCTCTGACCTTTGTACTGGTGTCAGTCCCAGGTTTGTTGCCACAGCACCCCCAACCCACTGTATCTACTGTCATATTAGATTTGCACAAAAACTTTTAAATCATGATGCCAGACACAGTGACAACTAGTACAACCAATATCAAAAGTTTCTGGACAGTTCTTTTGAGTTTGAGGCGCTGAGTAAATGCAATGAACTGCACTGTGCTGGCTCTGACCCTGTATTACATGCTGCTTAGCAGTGGGTGAGCATCAGCCTGAACCCAAGCATTCACAAGAAGATATGGGTACTGTGACTAGCTCAATTCCAGTCATGCTCTTCCACCCTAACACTGCATGCTGTTCAAACACACACCTGTTTGCCTGCTGTCTGTTCAACCAACAGCACTCTTCATCTCTAAATATGAGGGTCATACCAAAAGTAATGCCTTATGTTGGTCCAGGATGTCAGAGGCAGATGCCTGTCGTACAGCAATAGAGGCTGAGCCTTCCCGCCAATATTCTGTTACATGCTGTTGCCGTGGGACAGATGGCAGCAGCGGGGCTGTCTGACAAAACAGCGTCTGACAAGGAAGAGCATATGACTGCATGTGATTTAATTCTTCCATGTGGAAAAAATGGAACCCATTGACATCCATTGATGCTCACTTTATGGAGACCAAACAGCGGATGTGAGCACAGTAAGGAGCTGGGTGACACTGTTTCAGCAGTGGCGAGTTTGTCCGGACCTTCAGCCTCAGGCTGGTTCAATAGGAGACAGTTCCCTGCATCACACAATTATCAGTGATGAGACATGGTGTCACCACTACAAGTCAAAGTCAAAATGGCCGTTTATGAAGTGATGAAGTGAATTCTCCATCAAAGGAAAAGTTCAAGAGAAGATGACAGTCTTTCTCCTGCAACACAGTAACGCCAAGTCCCATACAAGATTGAAGACTATTGAACACATTGCCAGAATTAGCTGGACTGTCCTACCTTGCCAATGTATAGTCCAGATTTTGTGCTATCTGACTTACATTCGTTCAGGCCAATGAAAGATGGACTGCAGGGCAACATGCTTCTAGCAATTATATTGTCATAGCATCTGTGAAACAGTAGGATACCTGTGCTGGTGCAGATTTTTATGAGTGTGGCATACAGGCTCCAATTCATTGCTGGAGAAAATCCATAGCTAATGGTAGTGACTATGTTAAAAAAAAAATAAAATAGTGCTTTGTAGTTGAGAATTTGCTGTTTCTTCCAATGAAGAAAATTATGTATAGTTTAAAAGCACTTGATTTTGAAAACATTTTTTAAGTACATACACATCATACTTGGAGAAGGTAGGATCAACAAAGCACACCTTGTTCATAGACAGGCAGACAGAGAGGCTGGCACTAGACTCCAAGACCAATATAATCCACTCTCCTGTGCTTGGAGCCCTGAAGAATGTACCCTCTCCAGCAAAACTGAGTTTCATTCTACCAATGCAGCCAATACCACTCTCAAGATCTAACAATTTATTTGAAGCTTTAAACCCCTGTCTGAACAGGAAAGAAGATTATCCTCAATCCAATTTCAAAAGAGGTCTAACAATGTAGAAATACCTCCTCAAACAGCTCAGCTTGAGAGTGAAAAATCAGAAATATATAAAATACAATTTTAAAGACCCTATTTTTTTTTTAATGAAGTTTCTTACTGGCCCATAGTAAAAACTGGTAAACTTAAAACTGACATAAAGACATCTTTCAAAAAGGCAGGCTAACCTGTCTTGTGAATCTATTTTCCTCAAAGTCTCCCTGTCTTTGTAAAATATTTGCTGATAAAGCACAAAAGGCGAAAATAATAAATTCCAGTCTCTGCTCTAATTCTAAACTTCATGGGATTACAGTAAATATCTTTGCCTTATTTCCTCCCTTTCAATGCTTAGTAGTTTAATAATGATGAAATAGTTCTGCTTAGCACATAACTCCAGTGCTAAAAGGTTGCACAAAATGCAGGAGTAGCTGTGACTGTGCTAACACCTCACATGAGTCAGAATAAATATGCTGCAGAAATACACGCTGCCACAAAAATAAAAGGAGACAAAAAATTAATTATTACTAGGTTACTAATCCATGCTGATTGTAGCCAGATGCCTTGCAAAACAGGCGGTGGTACAGTGCAGTAGTGCAGCTACATTTAATAGGGAATAAGGATCCCTTCTAGAAAGACATTAGAAGTTAGAATTGATATTCTACAATGTAGTGGACATTCAAATTTAATCATGCCTATCACCTGTGCATCCACGTTTAAAATAATCTGTC
Organism: Oreortyx pictus; assembly: GCA_036925125.1. Classification (NCBI taxonomy): domain Eukaryota; kingdom Metazoa; phylum Chordata; class Aves; order Galliformes; family Odontophoridae; genus Oreortyx; species Oreortyx pictus. The sequence goes on from JAUPFR010000001.1 coordinate 163,640,391, forward strand.
CCAAGTGGTGATACAGTCAGTGGCTCCCAATCATTTTTCATACGGAGTTACAAAATCCACTTTCAAAAACACTGTGCTCAGTTGAGAATTACTGACAAGAAACAGGTATACTCATGTTACATTTGTCAGATGATTATACCTTACATTCGCATGTTCAACTGAAATGTGAATATCCTGCAATGTCTTCCTCTTTATGACATAAATAGTGTGGCCAGCAGGTCAAGGGAGGTGATCCTCCCCCTCTACTCTTCCCTGGTGAGGCCTCACATGGAATACTGTGTCCATTTCTGGGCTCCCCAGTACAAAAAACAAAGAAATCTGGAAAGAGTTCAGCAGAGGGCTACAGAGATGATAAAGAGCGTGTAACACCACTCTTATGAGGAAAGGCTGAGAGACCTGGGTCTGTTAGGCCTTGCAAAAAGAAGACTCAGAGGGGATTTGATCCATGTCTATAAATATCTAAGGAGCAGGAGGCAAAGGGACAAGGCTGGACTCTTCTAACCAGCGTGTAGGACAAGGGGAAATGGTCACAAACTGATGCATAGGCAGATCCAAACAAACGTGCGTGGAAACTTCTTCATAGTGCAGTGACGGAGCACTGGCACAGGCTGCACAGAGAGGTGGTGGAGTATCCTTCTCTGGAGATGTTCAAGACCCACCGGGACACCTACCTGTGCAACCTGGGCTAGGGAGCTGCTTTGGCAGGAGGGTTGGACTTGATCTCTGGAGGTCCCTTCCAACCCCTACAATTCTGTGATTCTGTGATATTTACTTACTTACTTTTAAAGAAAAGGTCAGTCCAGTTTTATAATATTTATCTGGCTGTGTTTCAACTCCATTAATAGACAATTCTGCCAGTCAAGTTCCAATCTGCAGCCAGGTTCTGCCATAACTGATTTAACAAACTGACCACATACCAACAGGGCCTAAGAACACTTAGCTCTGAACAATATTTAACTGACAACTTTATGGTAAAAATATCAGTAAAAAGATTCGCCTTATTGACCAGACACTGTCAATAGCTTTTCTTTTTGAGAAAGCATAGTTAGGCAAACTTGAGTTCTGTACTGTTTGAATGCTGTAATTACAGAAATCTCATAGTAACAAATGCCAAAATTTGCAATACAAACCCCAGCCAGGAAAATATTTTCCAGTGGGATTTTCATGAAGAGCTTTTAGCCAAGAAACAGAGTTTACTCTTGTCTTAATGCAACAACAACTTCATCAAATTCTCACACTTCAAAGGTTACTTTTCAATTCAGGGTAGTGACTTAGGAGACAGTGACTTGTTTTTTACTTACAGAAGTGGGCTGTTATGACAGCCTGAACCAGAACATCTGGACCCCTCAATTTTATCCCCAAACTTCCAACCATTAGCAATCCAGTTTTCCTCAACTCCCCCCTACGTTATGTTAATGTATAATTTGCTAACACACCCCACACTGATCAGCCTGCTACTGAATCATCAACAAAGCAACTCTTTAATAGATAAGAAAATATTTGGTGCAGCTGTATTCCAGAGCTGTAACCAAAAAATAAGGCCACTCTCCCAGGTCAAGTTGAGCAAAGGGACATTCAATGAATCCATTTCAAAGATACATTTAAGGAGGGTCAAGTTAAAATCCTGGTGGTAACAGGAGCCTAACTAAAAAGTGTTTCTGGTTTTGTAAGGCATCCCTATTAGTGAACTAGGACACTCTCGAGAAAAGTCTGTAATAAATGTTAACTGAAATGAAGAAAATAAGGTTTCAGTACTAAACAGAAGTTTCTCTCACAAGAGATTATTTTCACGGCTAATATTAAGAAAAGTCTACCTCTGCTGCTTTGGCTCAATATTCTGTAACTTTTCTTTAAGCATATGGATGGAATTACTGAAATTATTTAACTTGGTATATTTTTTTGCTGTGCTAGATGCAGTGAATTTGCCTCTTAAGCGACTTTCTCCTTTATAAGAAAGTTACCATTAGCTTAAAACTAACTTGAATGATTCAGTCTTGTTTTAGAAAGGATATCATTTCTAAAGGCAATTTTCTAGATTAAAAATTCATGCTACACTGTTGTATACCAGTAGGCATCAACTATGACAATTTAGTAAACAGATCACTTAAAAAACAAAATCCAAATGTGCCGAAAAGATTAAATCCTTAAGCACCTCTACAGCTCACCTCGCATTAAAAACGAGGAAGAATTATATGGCTAGAATTCCCATGGAAGCCACTGAAAGCATGTTGTATTCCTGAAAAATCAGTCTCAGATGATAAACTGTTTCCCTTTCATCCAAACTTCAGAAACCTACAAGGTATTCTCACCCTGAAACGGGACACAGGTCACCAACGGCAGTACAAGCCTGCTGCTTTCTAGCAATGTCCTATGCTTGGTATATAATGTCACACAGCTGAAGAGAGACCAGACTGTTCATGAGATGCAGCTGCAGCAGAACACAAGGCAGCAGCCAAGTGCTAAAGTCTCACTCAACATGCAACACATAGCAAGCTTAGGAAGAGGAGGTCTAGGGATTAAGTCTACAACCTTACTTCTTTGGATCTTAATAAAGTTACTATGAAATACATGAGCTGTAAATTATAGTTCTAAATCAAAATCACCAGCTGTACTTCAAGTTACAGCTAATTTCTTTCTTTAAATATTCAGTTTTGTTGTTGTTTCAGTTGTTTTTTGTTAAAATATTTGTCAGTGGGTGCTCCACACGACTGTTAAGTACAGGAAGCTGCAAATTTCGGGGTATTAAGTACTAGGATGGAAATTTATCACATGAACAGTAATCAAACCCACCCACCTTTGTTGATTCATCCTATTACACTGACAACACTGCAAAATGGAGTAAGACAACCTCACAATAATTTAGAATTTATTAATGTCTTTGTGAGGATGAGGGTCATTTGCAAGACACAAAAATTAAATTTTAGACACTGTGCACCCACGGGTTATTTATACCAACAGCCTTCAAGATTATGTATTCCTAAAGCAGTTAAAATTCAATAATTAGAGCTTAAAATTGCTGGTTCTACAAACAATCCAGAGAATAAACCTCAAAAGATGGAACTAATACACGCTCTTACTATTAAGCAGAGTAAACATTAACTCAACCTCTATTTATCCCCCAAGTAATGCTGGAAAGCTTTTAAATATCTTATTTCAAGGAAAAATTTCAAAAGTAAATGAATGTAATTGTGCATTCAGTTGCATTAAAAATATCTACTATGTAGTCCTTACGCTTTATGGGATTTTCCAAAAATCCAACTCAATTAACAACATTAGCACTAGCAATTAGTACACTGCCAGGAACATCAAGAGTTGGATTCAGATATCTTTGTGTGCTGTTGTTATGGCTGCTCATGGACTTCCGAAAGCTTAAAGGCATGACTGAAAAGGCTGTTAATGTTTTACACGAAGATTCTTTTCTTTTAGTTCATCTGGTTTTACAAAAGCTCATTTTGTTGATCCATCATTTTTCTGCTTAGTCTGAAGAACAAAGCATTGACTTTTACCTGCATACTTCTGCAGTAGAACAGGATTGTATTAACTTAACAATTAATCAAAGACAATGATATGATTAAGAAGATATCATTTACTTTTGCTTATCAGTTTGGTTTGCAAGAGACAATTCTATCACTCCCAAGAATGAAATATTGCAAGTTAAATTACAGAAATGACTTGGCTTGATTTAGTATAATTTCACTGCCTAAACACAGTTCAAATAACTTATTTCCAGATGTCCCTAAAAGCTATGCATGATTTGGTCTCTTCACTGGGAGCTTAAATAAAATGAGGCAAGCAACAGTTTTAACTTCTTTTCCTTATTGTTTCTTTGTAATTAATTATGATTTTGAAGGCTTATAGAAAGCAATCATTCTTTTCAGATACTATACAAAAAATGTTTTTTATTATGCAGTTGCTTTTGCCTTTTAGTTCATTTTATTTTATCTTAAAAGCTACCACCATAAACAAAATGCTTAATAAAAGTAATCTTGCAACCTTACAGAAAAAAAAAAAGAGCTTCATACATTTACCATCTTTTAATACTTTATATAAAACAAAATTATGTGCAAGGCCCTTCTAAAATGTAAGATTACTACACAAATAATTACATAGTACAAATTTACATGACCCTGCTATTTTTATGCAAGCACTCATAATTAAGTCACAGAACTTGCTCTCACTGATTTGCATGGTTAAGATATAGAAATAAAAAATGTATGACTTCTATTACTATAAAGTTTCCAGATTTAAAGCTTTCCTTGTTTTAAACCTTTGAAACAATAATCTTATTGTATTATGTGCTTAATATCCAAAAGGAAAAATAGCATTTGCCATCTAGGAGTTTGTGATGCAGACCTCTAGCTGGAAACCTCAAATAAAACCTATTCCAAGTCTCTCCCAAAAAAGTAATTTTAGTACATTCCTTTATTAAAGTTTCCTGATTGTTTATAATATTGTCAATTAGATAAAAGCAAAGGTTGTGTGAATCTCAGACAACTTCACACTTTCTGGGTATCAGGCACTTCATTAGAAAATTTAAACAGTACATGCTTTGGGAAAAGCCAACAGAGAAAAATGTCAGCACAAGCCCAACTCTGCACGAACAAGACTCCCGCATATTCACAAGAGTCAAATGATTTTACTTGTTCACTTCATCCCATGCTGTAAAAATAGTAGTCAAACCTGATACACTTCTTTCACAGCCATTGCTCAGGGTTCCACTCTGCTTGCACATCCACTAATCCTTATTTAGAAGACAAAAACCAGGTCTGCAGAGAGCAAACAGCTACATTTCACAGAAGGCTGCAGGTTCATGTCACCATTGATCTTAGTGATGCCAAGGGCCTGAACGCTTTTAAAATATAAATATTTAAAATATGTTCACGGGTTTTTAAAAATAAAAGAAAAAAAGAAAAAAGAAAAGAAAAACCCAACAATTATCCTCAGAGTCATTGAATTCCAAATGAACTAAAAGGTCTTTGACTCCCATTACAGTCAAAGTCTCACAACAGGAGAGGCTATTGGTAATTAGCTGCTCTTGTCTCAGTCTCCAAACAAAGGAAAAAAAATGACTACTTGTAACTTAGTTTCAAATTTGCCCACTCCACATCCAAGTAGAAGAATTGTAGAGGTTCTGAATGCGCTCAGATTCAATTTTTATCAGCTACAAATGCTATTATTTTGCTTCCTTTCCAGAGTCAATCGTGAATGTAAAGTATAGGTTATCCAGCTATCGAACACTCCACAGTGAGAAGGGTAGCATAAGGGTTTATTTCCAAGCACTCAGACTCATTTTCCTGTAATTAGTACTTAAGAGTTTGAGTTATTTTTCCCTTCAGCAGCTCCTCTACTAAATGAAGTAGAATTTTAAAAATGAAACACTGCTTGTCTTTCAGCCGTAGCATAATTCCATCTAAGTAATAAATTCTTTCCCACTGTGTGCTTAGCAATTACAATTCCTCACTGATACTATAACTCAACATGCTTGCTAATAAAACATAATCAGTATTTATCTAGTGCCAGAGGAATAAAACTTTTTTTACACTGCTGAAACGAAGCAGAAGTTAGCTGTTGTTAGAGATTATGAAACATACCCAGACCAGGAGCAACAGATTTCTTTTCACTGTTCCACAGTAGCCCAACATTCCAACTAGGATGAGGAAACAGCAGACTGCAATCATGACTGGATGGACCACAGGAAAGTAAGTCAAAATGACAGCCTCCTCCACCCTGAAACCAATCAGAGCCATAATCAAAATGGTATAATTACACAAAAACTACACAGAACAGAAATGTAAGATAACCACTAAAACGAAAAGCGTAGATTGAAAGATGCGTTATTTCCAATACCTTAGAAGTTTTTCGCAGAAACCTTTTTTATGCGGTTTTGAGTTCAAATGTTGTGTTCAAGTACCAGAAGGTAATGTACAATCTGAAATCTCTTTAGGACAAAGGCAATGTACCTGTCCTGCACTTGTGGAGGGTGCAGCACAGAGGTCCCATTCCACAAAAAAGGGCACATAAACACTGCGGTAATAAAACTATCAGAATTCTTAAATCTCCGGACAGAATAAAGTATTCAAAACACAAATGGTTACAAGTTGGCAAATGGCCAAAATCAATCCCTGACAAAAGAAAGGCGCAGGAACAAAACAAGATTAAATTCGGATCTCCCCCATATGTCATCACAATTAATGCCAGAAAAGTTTGCAAAAACACACCTTTCAAAAAAAACACTAATTACCTAAATTAAAGGTTTATAGAAATCCTAATTAGGAAACTTGCTATACAGAGCAAACAACATACACTTGAATCATTCACAGATTAATAGGTTTAAGGAAAGCTTTACCTTGTTTCTGCCGTTAAAGTGAGAACATTATTCAGGTAGTCTCTGATCCAAGCAGAAACACCTAATACACTGATGGACATCAACTAGAAAGAAAAGATGAAGTTATTTATCACATATTTTCAAAAGCTGCAATATCATTTACAGTTAAGCAAAGGATTAATCATCAGTAACATCTGTCATGCAATCATTTATCTGTCAAGGCAAAATGCTGGACATCACACGGTCTCGAAAATTGTACTTCTATATGCTTGGAGTTGGTTTATTGCCCACATTTAAGAAGCTACTAACGATTATCTTCTCTACCAGTATGGATAATTAATGCTGGAATACCTTCTCTTATGCCCTGTGGAGTGATGCCAGTGCTGGCTCAAGTCCTACCACTGAGCAAGGTACAACAGAAACAAAGAGGGAGAATTTATGCTGCTAAAACCAGTGACTCTTTCGGGGCTCAGAGATGACATCCATCTGTTTGTACAACACTTCATGTAAAGCTAGTAGAGAACAATTTGAAGCAACATCCAGGATATAATAGTGTTGATAAGGAGAAGAGAAATCCCGTGGTTAAATTTGGAAGAATCTGATCCCCTCTTTCAGGTAAAGCCATAGCATGACCACTATGCCTTAGTCTCCTGAGCTGCAAAATGACAATACAATTCACTGCTTTTGGCTTACATTATAAAACCTAGATCAATTAAGTGTTCAGTGCCTGACTGTCAGGCTTTAGAGAGCCACAAATCCACAACACTTCTTCTGAACTGCTCCAAAGGAAAGACTGAATCCATCCAGAACAGCCACCACCTTGACAGAACTAAGTTTTCGTCAAATGATGCCAACCTGCACCCAGCACACCTTCGATCTACCAGTAGAGGCTCTTTTTTCTCAGTTTTCTTCATCAAGGATACCTGAAGGATGTGGTATCACCTTGACAGCACTGTTGCTTGTACTCTGCTGAAAGCAGAGGTCCTGCTGGAGTACACGGCATTCTTCATCGTACTAGTCCATGTACTTTACAGCGGGTAATGCTATCATAGGTTTGGAATCAGCAGGTAGGTAAGTCAGTGCTTCTTTCCTCCTGGAGGACAAACACCACAGCAACATTTCTGTGTTTGTGAGCACCTTCTGGTCCTAAGAACACCACATTTCCTCCTTCATGCACCAGACACAGCACTGAGCTTCAAGCAGAGAGATGCCGCTGTGAGCCCCTTCAAGGAAAGAAGGGAACTACTAAGCTTTTCTACAAAATGGAGCAAATTTAGAGTTACTGATAATACTACTGTCTACTTTTCAAACCATTTCAGAGAATTCTGCTGCTTTATTACACTCAGAGGAGAACCTGGACACAGCAGGCACAAATACCACTCCCACATTGGCACTTATGTCTGAAATATAGTTCGGGGACTGAACCTGGCAAACTCAAGATTTCACTGCCTAGCTGATGGATGGAGCTCTGAGCATCACGGCTCTTCTCAATGCTGCTTTCAGGTACTGTACAGGTGCATACTTGAAACACCCCAGGAGGGTGTCCAAGAGGGCCAATGACATCCTGGCCTGTACCAGAAAGTGTTGCCAGCAGGAACAGGGAAGTGATCATCTGTCTGTACTCAGCCCTGGTGAGGCTGCACCTCAAGTACTGCGCTCAGTTTTGGACCACTCACTATAAGAAAGACATCAAGGTCCTGCAGTGTGATCAGAGAAGGGCAGCAAATGAGGGGTCAGAAGCACAAGTCCTATGAGAAGCAGCTGAGGGAGTTGGGATTGTTTAGTCTGGAGGAGGTTCAGGGGAGACCTTTTTGCCCTGTACAACTACCTGAAAGGAGGTTGTAGTGAGGTGGGGGCCAGCCTCTTCTCCTGTGTAACTAGCAAAAGACTGAAAGGAATGGCCTCAAGTTACACCAGGGGACATACAGGCTAGACATTAAGAAATACTTTTCTGAGAGAATGGTCAGGCTGCCCAGAGAGGTGGTGGAGTCACTGTCCCTAGAGGTGTTCAAGAAACATTTAGGTGCTGTACTGAGGGACGTGGTTTAGTGGGAAATATTGGTGATAGATGGGCAGTTGGACTAAATCTTAGAGGTCTTTTCCAATCTTGGTCGTTCTATGATTACTAGGCTTACCTACAGCTTCTAAAATCAGTGAGAAGTGCCAGTCTCCTGTTACCTTCAACGGTTACAGCTAACTTCCCATGTGCCTTCAGACTTCCTTAAATTTGTCATAAAGAACTAACTAGCTGGTTCAAGCCTAATGAATAAGGAAGGTTCTTCTGTGTCCTTACCAGCTATCCGCAGTGCTCTGCCTTCGCCTGCAGCGTGCTCACGGCACTCTTCTGCATTGAATATTTCATGAGAAGTCCCACTTGCTACTGCACAGTGCTTCATTCCCCTTTATAGAACTGAAGCACGAAGTACAGGTGCTGACAGTGAGAACCCCAGCTGCTCCGTGTGCTTCAAGCAGTCAGGAAAGCTTGCTACAAATCTACTACATAGATGTGAGTCAGAGCCCATTTCCTTTAAGCTTTGTGGAATCTATTTTGGTTTTTAAAACAGTATTTTCTGTTCTGTTTAACTGATAATGCAGGAATTAAGAGGAGATAAATAATGACCATCATTCCCTTCAAGCTGAACTCCTAAACAATAACTACCTCCTCAGAAGAAAGCATCAGGCAAGTATTATACATGCAAAACAGATCATATTTCTAACACAAAGAGAGGTAAGGAAGACTACAAGCATGTAGCACACCTTATGGTTAAAAAGCAATAGAAAGCATTTTATACCCTCCCTAAAACATCTGCCAGTACATCCACAGAAAGATTAAATTAATTTGGTATAAAGCAATACCATCCAAATAAGAACACTGGCTGTAAACTACACACAAGAAAATTACTCCTGTAACCACAGTGGCAACTAAGCTATAAGTCACCTTTCCTGTGCTCAGAACAATCTCACTGCTTCTTCAGGAATTACTGACTTCTACTCTTACAGTGCATGCATGGTATTAAAGTTTTAATCCAACATCACTCAAAATGCCTTAGCACAATGCTACAGTGATGTTACACGTGGATTCCCGACCAACTGCCTTCTGTCAAATGGACACAGCCCATGAGACACATCCTTAGGCCTTCTTCAAAGCATGGTGCAAGTTGCCTTATTACCCTGAATAACTGAAAGGCAGACTTCTTGGGCACATTGGATTCACATCCATGAAAGTCAGCAACATGTCAGATCGGGGCAGCAATTTGGTACGGCTCAGAAACAACATGCAAATACTCAGGAAGCTTCTATTTAATAAGGAGTCACACAGTTGAGTAAACCAAGAGAACACACAAAAGCAATTCAGCAACAGACATTACAAAAGGCATGTTTTACTGCATTTAACCCAGCAAGTGTTTGGTAGTTCATAACTACGAGAAGGAAAAAAGTCACATCCTTTCTAAATAGCAAAGTCAGCCTCTGGGCAGGAAAACCATGCAGGACAAAAGGTGTGTTTGCAACACCAGACTGCCCCACAGTAGCGACTGATGTTGATGTTTAGTTCAGCAACAAAAGATTATCAAGCATTAGCTCATACTCATCAATCCTCCTGACAGCTCACTAGCTCCACAGTCACAGGAGAATCGCAACAGGAGCACGACACACATCCCCAAATCCCACAGCCCACAGCTTGTGACTCAGCACGCTGCTTCACAGCATGGATGCTGCTAAGCAACTTCAAGTGCCATCTGAAATCAAGGAGGTTCAAAGCACCAACTACTTTACAACACCTAAGTCAGAGACAGATCTTCAGCTGAAACGCAGGGAATGCATGGACATCAGCAATGCAATTCAGTCCATGTGCTTAATGCAGGCAGGAACACTACCACCACCTCGGGTGAGCACCCAAACCTACCAGAAACAACTAATTCTCTGCAACACTGCTTTCAAGGAGTCAAAGGCATGATCCTCATCATAGCTTTCGTTGGTTCATCTGGAGGCAGAACAAAAGGTGGCCTATAAAACTGGCAGCTGCTTCATAACCAATTTAAAAGCAAAATACAGACCAGTTAGAAAGCTGTATCAAACAATTAGATAGAAGGACAAAAGTTTACGAGAAACAGAGCTACCAAAATCATTTTCACCACATTAGCAGCAGTTACATCATTTAATCAAAAAGTTTTCATCTGAGCTTCTCTGATGACAGCCAGTCTGCTGTGCTGTAAACACAATATGTGACGAAGCAGTAAAACATTTTTATTTGTTGCAGCTGGCTGCACAGGTCACAAGGGGTTTCATTCTACAATACATTATTGAGCCTCCAATATGATACCAAAGGGTTTATTAAATAGTCTGCTGTCATATTCTATTTTAAATATATTTTCATCCTGAGTAAACAAAGGTAATAAGTTATAGTTTAATATACGTGCAATATGAAGATTACACAATCAAATACTACACTTCCAAACCAGTCCACAGGGTAAAGTTTTCAAAGCTACTAAACATTCCTCAGAAAACTCTAAATGCTACGAATGGTCATTTCCAGGCACAGTCGAAGTTATCTTTGAAAGTCTTTCCCATCAGTTCTGTACTGAAATAATTTATTATTCACTAAGTGCACACTTCAAGCCCTTATTGTAACTGCCTCACTCACACTGTCTTTGGGGTAATGCCGCCATTGGGGAAAAAGAAAGAAAATCAATCTGTGTTTTCAATTAATAAACAGGAATTCTAGTCTTTGGAGGAGCAAAACACACTGCTGTAGCTATTTGCACACCTGCTTTTATTCTCTCATCACCTTTTACATTCAAACATTCTAACACTGTAGTTTTTGCCGGTGGAACTTGCTGTGCTCATTTGAGAGCAGGTTTTTTCTGTTAAAGGAAATGTTAAAATTATCTTCCACAGTAAAAATCACACTGTTCTTTGTATCAAAATAGATTGGGTATACAACTTTAGACCAAGCTCTGGGATCCATGCTAAACAGTGGCATCATAAAGAAATTTCCTTAGCAGAAATAGATTTGCAGCTCCAAGGAAATTAATTGCCAGATATGGCAGCATTCGGCAAAATAAGTCTTTAAATTTTAGTGAAGCAGAAATTCTTGAGAAATTTTTCCACTTAGAATTGATTTGGGTAACCTGAGTTATGACCTTCACCCATGGGGGCAGGGAGGAACCACCGCAAGGTCATGAACAGAACATGTTGCAATGCTTTCACAGGATTTTCACAATTAGGTTCAATATTCAGATCCCTGGACAAACACAGATGACTCAGATCCCTGGACAAACAAACAACATTTTTTTCAGGGAGGGAAAGGTATAAGAGTTGGGGACAAAGGGACAAGAGGTCTCATTTTTTCTCTACTACCTGGCAAAAGCGTTCAAATTTTTACAGAAAGAATCACGGCCTATAAAAAAGGAAAAATTCCCTATTCCCCTCTAATGCACATTTTCTTTTAAGGACGCACCAACATTTAGTTTTAGCTAAGGTCCCTGTAGAAGGTTATGCCTTGGTCCCCTCCCACTTGCAAACAGCTGAAGCATGTGCTTATTTGCACTCTGAATGCAGGTTTGCTTGCACAGCTGCAGCTGTGAGTTAACAACCTGATCCAGGCTTGGCATGAGCTGGAACTTCCACACTTTGCAATCAGGCAACTGCTGGAGCAGGAACAGCCTGCTAAAGGGTTGCTTTCCCAAGGAAAGCAAGCAAGCCCTCCAACAACTGACTGCATGAGGATCCTACAACACCACAGCAAAAAGAACTGTGAAGTAAGAGATCAAATATGTGAACAGGTTTAGGTACAGTTAATCTAAAAGCAGGCTATTCCATGACCAGAGCCAGGTAGCATACAGGTGCATTAAAGAGCAAAAGGGGCTAAGAAAGTGCATCACTGTTTCCACCCTCTGTGTGAATGTCCATTCACTGAACTTCTGGTTAGGACAAGAATTCCTACTCCTCATACCACCATTCCTCAAAAGAAGAAAGTAACCACATCGCCACAAAGAGAGCTTTTGCCTTTGGGGAGGCATTTTTTGCTGTTTGTATGGGTAGTTTGTAGCAATACACAGAGCTCAAACGTCCACCATCAATACAATACTCCTTCAAGTGCATACAACACACTCTTAATTTTATTTCTGTGCTTGTTTTCATCATGAACAGCAGTCCTCTCTTGTGCAAACAACGTTTAAACTCAGAGTACATAAACAGAAAACCGATATATGAATAATCGTACACATTTCCAGCAATCCATAGGATCTGCTTATCAGTTGGTTGCAGGAATATCACTTAATTTCTTTGTTTTGCACACAAATACCCACCAGCACAAGAATTACTCAAACAAGCCCTGTAATTTTTACTTAAATTGCAGATTTCTATTACACCATATGAAATTAAACTGTTCCTTGTACCTTGGGATTCTGCCACTGATTCCTGAACGTCAGTTAAGAAACACTTAACATAATTTCCAATGTTAGGGTGAAGTCTGGGTATATTTTTTTCCTTCTGTCATCACCACTCTCTATTAAGGAGAATATTGTTTAAAGAGTACTGTTGAAACTCACCACCAATTCACTGTCAGTGTTCCATGAGGAATGAGCCCTCTCACCTATGAATTCAGGTGAGATGAAAGGTTACACAGAGGTAGATACGAAGCTGAAAAATGGCTGAACTCTGCTTTACTTTGTTAGAACACAGACTGGTAATGCATTGCTCAGTCAGTACTTCCCCTACCAACCTCCAGACCTCAATAAACACTCCCAGACCATCAAAATCCACAGATTCTCTCTGTTGTACTTTTACCCACTTGACTTCCTTTACCATCTCTCACTCCAAACACATTTCTTACAGCTTTCCCACAAACAAAAAAGTAGATTAAAAAAAATATGTTGTATATGTCCTCAAATTCATTTAGTGCCCTTTCCAGAGTCAGCACTTGACTCTTCTCTGATCATATCTGTACAGCAGCTTAAAGAGAACTTTGACATATGTTTTTGTATGTTCCCATAATCTATGAATATTATATAAATAATACAGCTCAAAGACAACAGAAAAAACAGAAGATTCCTCAGAGGCCAAAATGAAAAGTATTTCTGGCCCTTTAAAGCTCCTCCTGTAGCTTGCTCTGCCATTAAGGGACACCACACTCCCACAGAAGTGGGAGCTTCTGGCCTTCTATGTATTTTATTTATGCAAGAATGTCAAGAAAATCAGGCTTCAGTTAATACATCTACGCTGCAGTCTCCTAAAGCAGACTATAATGGACTAGCACAAACACCATGATTACATTGCTACAGGTACCCAGCTAGGCACTCTTACTGCATTCACTCTAAGCATCCTCAGATGCCACAAGCATGAGAGTCAGTTGGATGGCAGCAGAAACACAACCCCTACTCAGAGTCTGAGGGGAAGATAGACTGATTTCTTTATTGTGTCACATAAAATACAAAAAATAAAGTAAAAATAATTACAAGATTGAACACATACATTTGAGGTCAGAAAAAAGACACATTTGAGATTAGAAAAAGAAGGAAATAATACCTCTCCCTCCAATCATTCTTAGTGCTTCTTTGTACACTGTTAATATTCCCTTGCTGTATTTTCTCAGGTGAAGCACATAATCAAAACAATATAAGCGTACAAAATATTAATAACAAAGGGAAAACTAACTGAAAGCTTGCTTATCTTTCATTTTACCTGATTTCTGGTTCAGAAGCACAAATTTGAGGTAGACTTGAGACAATTTACACTATCAGCCAGGAGGGCTTACTGGCTGCAATCACATAGCCTAGATTAGAAGGTACTGCCACATAGTAGGAGCTAGCAGCATGAGGGAAGGTTCAGGCACCATTCTACGGAAACAGCATTTCCCCGGGCAGATATACCTCATAGGGTGAAGAGCATGGCAACATCCCTGACTCTGCTCAACACACGGTAACACTGTGAGTCATCTGTTAGAGAGAAGACAACTACCTAAGATACAATCACCTGCAGCTTACAATCTTGATTTGCCCAAGCCACAGTCACTCTCAATTACAGCAGACACAACAGCAGGTGCTCCTTCCTTCTACACATGCTCACGAAAGACATAAAAAAAAAAAAAAAAAAAAAAAAAAAAAGGAAAAAAGCTGGCAGTTTTCTCAAGATAGAAAGTCCATACAGACTTTTTCCTGCATTTCGGATATACTTGGCTTTTTTTAAATATGAGAAAATGTGAGTAATTTGGCAAAGCAACTGTGCTGCTTTTACTTGCATTTAGTAGCACTACCTAGTTCACCAATTTAGACAATATTTTTTCAAAGGAACCCATGTGTCTGAGCTGCCAAGAAAAGAAAAACAAGTCAGTACACTCCAAGCTGTTGCTTTGCTTAATCTTCCACTAGTGTAGACAGTCGGGACACTGAATTTTTTCCAGTACTCAACACTGTTTTGTATTTCCTTTTCTAGCACAACCACGAAGGCCACTGTCCTTAGACAATCTCCAGTGTTAACATGTGTACCTTTACTACTGGCTGCTCACCTGCTGTGATTGAAGACTACCTCTAATACCAAGCTAAGGTCTCCCCACCTTACTGGACTGCAAAGAAAGCTGACGGGGAAGAAACTGCAGCAAAGCCCAGAATAACTGGCATTATTACAAAACACAGTGAGGAGGATTTACAACAGAACAAGCTAGGAAGCTCTCAAAACAAGCAAGGATGCTCACGTTAAATCCATGACAGCTACTAAGCTGGAATAGCGTCAGGAGTTTGCTGATCTAGAAGAGCCTCAGAAGCAAAGACCCTCACAGTGATCAGATCATCAGACCTATTACCACAGTCAGTCACTTAATAATTAGAACACTGACAACATTTTTATTCCCACTTCAGAAGAAAATACCTACCGCAAGTCACAGCTTTGGTAATGTCAACTCATCCACATCCAGACAACATCCTTCCATCCCACTCACACACACGTATCACCCCGTTGACTCTTCCAAATCATTGCTCATTAGGCAAGCCCTATACAAAGCTCACTTTCCCACGACAAAGCATGCAGTTGTACACCTGCCTAGTTATACTCTGGAGAAGCTACAAGTGTCACAACACAGTGACTGATGAAGTTCTCTCACTCCTCTGCTTGCAAGGGGCTTTGACAGTAACCAATTACAAAGACACCAGCGTGTTACAGCAGCCATCCACACAGGTAGATTTTCAGCAAGACTGATGGTCAGACTAGTCAGTTCCATTATGCATAACACTTCCTTAAGGAACTTCACATGCACTTGCCTGCCCTCACCAGGCTGGCAGGGACAAAAGCTGGAATCCTCTACACAAGTGCTGCAACAGTTGCACACAGGATACATTTGAAAATTACTCTAGATGTTCCTGCCTCAGAGACAGATAATCAGACGGCAGAACACAGCATCTACAGGGTCTCATACATCTTTTTTCAGGGCTTCAAATGTTACGAGGTCAGCAGAGTTGAGGCTCTATTTTCTTCTTGGGGGAGAAACCAAGCCTGTTTGCACAATACATGGCTGGACTGGCAACTGGACAATCAGAAATAAACAAGGAGAAAAGGTCACTGCATTCTGGTTAGGATCCTTAATCAAGCCCTGATTTTAAAAAGTCAACACACACTGTTTGTACATCTTTAATGTTTTCAGACAGAGACTGATAACTGACACAGCAAACAGACACATTGACAACTGGCTTACTGCTGTTTGGAGGCTACAGCCCTTTGGAAGGAATGAAGCAGGAGCTGTTGTAAAACCCTCCAAGAACAAATTTAAAGAGAATTAACACACATGCTCCCAAAACTGTGAGCTCTCTGCACACCTCAGAAACACACATTGCTCTCATCTATTTTAAGTATGCTGCTATTGTGTTTATCTGTTAAGGCAGAGCATACCACACTCACAGCTCAGGAGGAATGCGGCTGC
The DNA here is from genome assembly GCA_036925125.1 of Oreortyx pictus. Taxonomy (NCBI): domain Eukaryota; kingdom Metazoa; phylum Chordata; class Aves; order Galliformes; family Odontophoridae; genus Oreortyx; species Oreortyx pictus. The sequence continues at coordinate 163,656,626 of JAUPFR010000001.1, forward strand.
ACATTTCCAGGAGCTGATCTAATCTAAACTCCCTGCCATCCAGTCCATAGTCTGAGCTGGTATTTATCAAACTAAATGCTAACATAAGCAACATTGCAAGCTAAAGCTTTCCAAATGGAAGACTAGTGGTGAAGAGAAACAGCTCCCACCCACACACAGGCAAGCAAGCACCTGCTGCCCAGGGAACTTTTCCATGAGAATTTTTTGCCCAGTGGGTTCATACTCTTACGCTCAGAAAAGTCAGTGGTAGCACTCCCACTGATCCCAATGGGAGAAAAATCTGCAATGAGTAACAGATTTGTATTTAGTTGTTAAATACATATCCGAACAGGATTAGATAGGAAGCAGAAAGAGGTTTTCACATGCACACGCCTCCAAAGAACCTGATTTAACTGTAACCGCCCACCTACCATTCATCCTATTTCTCCCTGCACAATTATGGCACACATTTTTCGTTAGTTTGTTTTATTCTGAGTCAAACAGTTGCATACATTGGCTTTTTAAAATGCAGGGAATCAGCTCCAAACAAACTGGCCAATTTTTATCTTTAGTTCAGCCTTAACTCTATACACGTTACAGAAAACAGCTTTATTCTACTTAACATCTGCAATGCAAGTTACCTACTGACACTGGCATTTATTATTCAATTGCATATTCACATGCTTTGACACATGCTTTGTGAATACAGACCTTGTTTAGCTGCTTGGGTGCTACTTTCAGAGTCCTGTCCTCAGCTATGAAGATTAAATTTAGATATTTCTCATATTCTTGTCTTGAAGACAATCATGTATAGTTGCCATTTAATTCTCTAGCACTTCCTGCCATATATATATAGACTCAAAAGATCACCTTTCCTATATGATTAAGAAAGAAAAAAAAAGTCACACTTCCTATTCAGGGGTGACCTGAAACATCATTACTCAAAAGGCAAATAGAATAATCTAAAGAATGAGAAATTATTTCTAGCTATAAATGCTTTAAAGAAAATCCTGAATGACTAATTATGGATGGACAAGGCTAACAGCAGCATATTATGGATGTATTTGCTGTTAGTCCACTGCCAAGCTGAGAAGTGCTCTGTAGCTTAGCTCCACAACAGAAAAAAGCAAAAGAACAAAACAACAAGAAGCTGGAAGGAGCAACCTAACATGGAACAGAACTTAATTCAAGCAAAGAAGGTGAACACTTAAATCTCTCAAGTGAGACAGCATATACCCTCCCACACAAGCACTCCTCCTATCCACTTCTGCTTGTTTCTGCACTGTTTTCCTCTCTACACCTGTTCCCTGCTCACTGCACTGCCTCTTCGTTTGCCCAGCCTCAGCCTCCTTACATTTATGTCACTGCCACCAAAGAATGGTGGCATAACCTCACATATCACCTAGTGATCACACAAAGGGCTGCTTCTGCCTACAAAAACACCCCTAAATACTAAATCTGATGGAAAAAGTAAGCACTGAGCATGGAGGGAAAAAGAGAAAAGCGGAGTAAGTTTAAAGGTTCAAGCTGCTTTAGTGGGTGAGTGAAAACTGACCAGGCCAGCTCAAGGCAGCAATGTGGAACTCGGATGAAAGCAGCAAGAATGCAAACTGGAGGACAGGATGCTCCCAGCCATATGGACACCCACCAATCCAACTCTAGCAGCACGCGCCTAAAACTCAGGAGTTGAACCCAGGCAACCTTCACCTTAATCAAATACAAGGTCAGGGATTTTCTAAGATATCCAATGAAAGTCATGCATAACATGAGAACTAATTACACATCCTTTTTTGCCACCATCAAACACAATATGCAAAGCTATGTAGTTTCAACAGGATCTCATTTTGCCCCAGTGACGTTTAACAATTTTCTCTGATTCATATTCTGCTCTCCACTTAGTTTTCAGTAATCTTCATTTTTACTTCACTATAAAATACACTTGGAGCCATTCTACACATGCTGCCTGCATCACACAAACATGCAGCACCTCTCAAATCAGTAGTTGCCAATTGGTGTAGGATGTCATGCCTCTTACTCGTTCTTTTTCCTGTACATAGCCAGCATAAATCTTAATTACATGGGTGAAGCAGGCTCCATTTGCTGTGTGTGGACTGTGAGGAATCTGCATCATGCAGTTTGTCTGGAGCCACGAAAAGTTTGGGAGCCAGAGCTGATCACACCTACTTACGCTTGTGAGCTGGAAGCCTTACTGCTGTAATTATAGCTCTGACCGAAATACTGAAAGCAAAAGACAGCAATCATTCCAGGCCCTGCCTGCCAGTTTGGATCCAGTCCCCAAGAGCAAAATGATGAGCTGGGATAAGGCCTCTGCAGGGCAACTCCGCGCTCAGATAGCTCTGAGGGCTGAGTTCAGTCCGGGTCACGGGATGCTCTGACACTCACACAGTGAGGAAGCCACGACACTCCTGAGCGTTTCCCTCTCCGCACAACCTCATACATTACGGGTGCACAGATTCACGTGTGTATTCGTAACGCGAAGCCAGCGGCACGCTGATTTCATTTACAAGTTTCCAAACGCTTTTCTTTAAGGGGAGCCCTCCTGGCCAGGTGCACATCAGAGACACCAAGGGGCCTCTTTCCCCTCCCGGCTCCCGCAGCCGCTGGTGCGGGGCACCGCCGCGGCCGCCACTTGCTCGGACTCACCCAGAAGAGGAGGTTGAGGGCGTAGAGCAGGCAGCGCAGGCACCTCACCGAGTCCTCCCTGGCCATGGCGAGCCCCCGCGGGAGACAGCCCCATTCCCTCACCACATCCTCGCTGCCGAGGCCGGGCAGCCAGCGCCCTGCGGGGAAAGGCAGACAGGGCCGGGGGAGCCCGGTGAGCCGCGCGGCGATGGCACAGGTGGCGGCACAGCCAAGGCGCGGTTCGCCCGGCCCGGCCCGGGACGGACGCGGGCGGGGACAGCGGCGCCGAGCGCCTTTCACTCACTTGCTCCGGCGAGGACTCATCGGGGCCGGGCAGCGCAGCGCGGAGCCGCGGCGCCCATTCACGCCGGGCGCTGACGGGAAGCTCCCCGCGGCCGCCGCCGTCCCCGCCCGCAGCGCTCCGCAGAGCCCGGCGGCGGCCAGCGCCACCGCGCATGCGCGCCCGCCCGCGCCCCCGCCCGCAGGGTCCTAGCGCCGCCGGGCAACGGGATGGGGTCTCCTCGGGCTCAGGGCTGCTGCGTGCCCACACAAAAGGCAACAAGGGGAGAAACGGAGTTATCACCGAACCTACGCGCTGTGGAAACCGTGGGGCCGAAGTGGAAGCGACAGTTCGGAGCGCGTCCAACCTTCCGTGGGAAAGAGCTCGGGTTTGGCGCCGCAGAGCGCTCCCTGCCTCCGCGGCTTTGGCTCTCGGGATGCAGGGCAAAACCCAGAAGGTGCGTCCCCAAAATGCCCTCCCTTCTGCCTGGCCAACGCTGGAAACCCACGTTCGGCCTGGGGCTGCCTCCGTTCTTCACGGGAGAGGGGAGATTTTGAGCAATTGCCTTAAACGAGGGCTGAAATACACCAAAACCTCCTCCTGTGGTATTTTGGCCCAGAGTGGCGAATCAGCTCACAGAACAGCTGTGGGCTTTTTTTTTTTTTTTTTTTTCCATAGGGTTTTTGGTTTTTATTTGTTGTTTTGTTTTGTTTTTGCAAGGCTTAACTTTCTTTCACAAGATTTCAGCGCCGTTACGTCAGAAATGAAAGTTGACTGAAATCAAACCCGAATGTGACCATTAACAACCCGGTGCCCCTTCCCCATCCCCATGCAGCGAAATGCTCTCTGGGGTGAAAAGAGAGAACCGCCCTTGGCATGGCTCCTGTGCTTTTTCAGTGGTTATAAAGATATTGGCTTAATGTTAACAACCCCAGAGGCCATCTGAATCACAACACTCAGATTTTTGTAGAGTAAAGCAGTAAAGCATCAAATTTAGAAATGCAGCCATGTTGAAGCTGGATAAAAGCTGCAGTTTTCAGGCAAAAACATCTATTGATTGGTTCCATAATCTTACTGAGATCCACATTGTTTCAACTCATATATACAACCATCTTTTAAAAGGAATATTTCCAGTTTGAAACACAGTTAAACACAGATTAGCAAATAATTTTCTGCATATACAAATGTTTTGCAGCACAACTCACACAAAAATCGTAAGAACATACACTGAGAAATTGATCTTAACTAGCAGAGGAAAATTGTCTTCCACCCACATTACATAAAAACTGATAGAACGGCTGCTAGTGAAAACTGGAAAAGAGGAAAAGATGTCTAATGAGCAAAATCTAACTGCTGTGAGACCAAAGGAAAACCCGCTTCCTCAAGTACTGGAAACACGATTTGAGAAAATCCATAAAGTGCAGACAGATCAGGGCTTATCACTGGGACTGCCTGTGTAATCCTACTTAAGCTTCACCAATTTCATTTCATTAGTATTGAATCAGGATGGAGAGCATCTTCACGTGTGTTCATCCCTTCTTAAAGCAGAATGGACATGGATGCTTACCAGAAAGCAGTGATTTTATGCCAGATTTGGACAAGTGAGCACAACTAGTTGAAAGTACTAGGAACCATTGCATAGATGCAGTCTGTGAAGATTCTTTTTCCTTCAGCTGTGCTAAGCTGTGTGCTTTTACTGTTAGTTTGATCCTCTTTTCTGGAACGAAGACCCCCCCAGGAAGTGTGTTGTGCCACAGTGTTAGTGGATGTTGCTAGTTCCATACCTAAATATGGCAAGCAGAGCTAAGACAGATAATTTTTAAAGGTGACATTGCACATTCATTGTGCTATTTACATACCATTCGTTCCTTTTATTGCTGAAGACTTTTCGTGAAGAGTCAGTGAGACAGATCTTGAGCAGATATGGTATTTTCAGTGAAACAAAGCTAGAAAACAGAAATAGTGTCAATGTACAACTGAGCACCAGCCTTGGCTGGGGACAATGCAATCTGTTACAAAACAGATAAAAAATAATTGAGGTAACGTTGCATTCTTTGTTGTCCCATGGGAAAAAATGAATTACCTAAGCCACAAGGTTTTATAAAAAATGCACTTCAGTAACATTAAATTACCTTAGACTCAGTGATTTTTCTTTAAACCTGTCTAAAATATTCAGTGAGAAGTTGTCTTACTAGTTTCTGTCATCTTTGACTTGTAGCAGAATTATTCCCAGTGCACAAAGAATTTGGGAAAAGGAAGATCAGTCTGTGAGATCTCTTATTAAAAATCCCACTAAAATGATTCTTCAGCAGTTTCTCTCTGAGTTAACTTTTTTTGGGAGTATCTGGTCATATGATGCTCTCAGACTAACTTTATGTCTACTTAAAATTCTAGTACAGTAACTTCATCACAAAAATAAAGAGGAGCACATGGTTAGTTAAATAAATATTCTGTCTTTTAGCTGTTAACAAGGTCATTATTTGACCCGTAGAGATGGTACTGAAAACCTAAATAAAACAGGTCCTATTTAGGAATGTCTGCCAAATGCTAAGAGGAAGGTCCCTTTGGAACAGTGCTTTTACCAGTTTGTCATACTCTGAACTTTCCGTGATGTCAACACTGGGAAAGAAATACACTGAAAGTTCCCATGCATTCAAACAGTAACTAAAGTAGAAGTATTAGCTGACCACCTAAAAAAAATCTAGGAAGCAACTATGCTAATTCAATACATGCCTTCTTTACCCTTTAACCTGATCAATTCAGTTTTTATTTAGGGCAAGAAACATGATGTTGTTTACAAACATAAATATAATGCCAAAGCTCTTTGTAATTTATTTAAACTGAGAGTTCAAGTAATGGCTCTTTAATGTGTAACGAAGAGATAAGCAATGGTACTGCTGAAGCTCCACAGTTTGGTATTGACTACTTGGATTCTCTGGAGTCTAATAAAATACAAATTCAAAAGCTTTTTTCGTGACAAAGCAATCACAACACTTTTGTAATATGAATTCTCTAGTCTCAAATGAAATGTTCATGGTACAGCCTTTCAGTGGCAGAGGATGGGATGGAAATGCCAATGAATCTAATAATCTCTTCTTCTCATGGTTAACTGACAATTTTAATTTAACGAATGTAAACTTAGTATCTGTAAGCTAGCTCCTCTCTTTCTAATGTGTTTGAAATTGTCTAGCAGGTTCAAAAGTTATTAAAAGAGTGACTGAGAGACATATGTCTGCATAAGTACTCCAGTATGATCTCATAAGCCCTTCTTCATCAGGAAAACAGAATGAAAGAGTAGATATTAAGACACACCCATTCAGCACATAGTTGCAAGTGTCTTTAATTTAAACTACATGAAAAGCCTGATCAACTGGAATGGCATCGCACATGCATGTAAATTTATAGGTGATAATTGCCTGATACTAGATGGCAAGAAATTTAATCACTGAAAATGAAATGAGTTCAAGTGATCTCCTTTTATATGCTGCCATAACATTTAAAATTACTCAGATGAGTTCCAGACTGAGGAACATACACATAGGTGTACTTTGAACTGTGCAACTTAATTCTATGCTGTATTTACTCACATTACGCTACCCAGATGGAAAAATTGCTCATGTATGGATTTACGTATAAGATGTCTAAGATAGAATTGTCTTTCACAGCACCAGAGCAGTTTTTATTAATTAATTTTAATATATTTCTTCTAGCCACACTCTGGCCCAAATAGTCTCTTGCACAGGGACTTCCTCATTTTCTAATTTAGCAACTTTCAATGGCTCCCTTAACTGAAATAACACCTCAACAGGTTGTTTCTTTGGGGCTGAAAAATTTTCTTCTCTCTATCATTTCAAAGGCTGCACTCCAAATATTCTCTTCTGCCCTCATGAGTCTCTTAAATACAGCTCAAGCTGAATAAATCACTGAGCCACTTGGTCAGACCTCACAGCTAACCCTACTCAAAGCAGGTTTGGACTATAGAACTCATGAAATTCCTTCTAGCCTAAATTATCATCTGAGCCTGTGTTTCTACTTCTTTCCTCTCTGTCTCCGGCCCAGGCCACCAGTGTCACACTAGAAGCAACCCTAGGCCACTCTTTGGCTGGGAATCAATCTCCCCTTCCATTCTTCCAGTGGCAACAGTGACAAGACACACAATCTTCCTCTTCGTGCCAGCAAAACTCATCTTAATGAAACATACAATATAAAATTCACACACAGCGTGTTTTGAGAAGCAACCGAAGAGTTACAACAATCACAGTGTATCTCAGGATCCGTGAGCATAGATTCTGCAGAGACAGGTTATCCGGAACGAAACAAAAGAGCAGAAGGAAGTAAGAACATTAAAAATATGAGAACCACATACCATACAGCAGCTGGAAAAATGAAAAATGAGAAGATTCAAAGTTGCTTTTAATACTATAGAAGTGAAAAATAACTCACATTTTTCAGTCTTTATTTACTTTGTACATTTTATGAAAGAGCATAAAAATGCATGGAAATCTGCATGTCAGGCAAATGACGTGAGAATCAAATTCAGCTGGAAAAACATGTCCTTGATATCAAAAGTAACATTAGAAATAATACAAATGGTGTATCCAATAACCAGAAACAGATGAATCTTGCTCTGTGATTTCTAGCTCAAGAATCTTGAGATGTATTCCACAAGCCAAAAGGCCAGAGTCCTTGGAAGAGGTGTTTATCAACTAGTCAAGAGTTAACTACCTATTAGGACAGTTTAGAAATCACACCCATTGAGAAAACATGCATAGCCAGTGAGAGATGGAAGGCTGCTACCAACACAAATGATTAGAAGTTTTAAAGAAGACATGTTTCATCAGTTTCTTAGATGTGAGCAAGAAAATATCATATGGTCATGAAGCTATGTGTCATAGAGCTTGGAAAGAAGAATATACATTCAAAAAGAAACAAACAAAAAAAACAAGCAAAAAAAAAAAAAAAAACAAAAAAACAAGCAGTGCTCTTTAGAGAAACTCCACAACAAAATACAGAGCTGTATGGTTTTATCTTTGCCACAGAAGGAATTCCTTAGGAGGATCCCAGGAGTCCTCCCGGTGTCAGATCTTTATTGTCTTACTCCTCTCTCTACAGGCAGTGGATTTCAGTTTAACAGAAAAATCTTGCTTGCATTCCAAGACATAGTTTGAAAACTGTATTGCTTTCTAGTGGCTTTTCTTCAATATATGGTGTCTGGTGTTATAATGGGAGTCAGAGAGCCTTCTGCTGAAAGTTTTGTTCTAGTTATATTCCATGAGAAGTTCAACATCTCTAGTTCCTCCAGCAACAAGAAAAGGCACAGTGATCTTCAGAGTCCTGTTTATCATAATCTGTTCTTCCTCTTCAGGCGTAGCATGAGATTTTACACAAAGCAAAGAACACATTTTAATATCTGTGATGCACCAGTGGCATTGCCAGTTATTGATGCTATGTGATATCAGAAAGTACCATTGGATAAGTGAAATATAAGGATAGTGTCATCAATAGACAGTAGCTGCATTGGAGAACTCCACTGCAGAGATCCTGTGTGGCAAGTTCCTTCAGTCATATTTTTCCCAGGCAGTTATTTTGTTCTCTATTTTCATTACCCATCTTCATATCTCACAGGCTGATATGCAGAAAGGTTTGAACATTCACAAACGTATCTGAAACTACAGGGAACTGCCCCGTGAAATTATGAAATGTTACCCATTGTGAGCTACTTGGATCAGCCTAAAGTCTCAGTCTCTCATGTTTTAGAGCCTGAGATTCCCTGCTGGAGGGTGGGGATGATAACATTTATTTCAGGGAAATGTGGAGAGTATTGTTTGGAAAGCATATATGTGCTTTGAAAGTCACAGAACAGGCCAGTAGGAAATTTGTGGCCGTCCTCACAGCTGAGACTGAATAGTGGAAAGTAAATAGACCACATGCTGAGTGAAGCTGGATGAATAACTGAAATGTTCATTCTTTGCACATAAAGAAGCAGAAGTCAAGGGGAAAAAAAATGCATATGATTGTATAACTAAGAGAACATACCAGAGTCAACAGTGAAATCTGGTATTGCAAAGTGGATGAAGAGCACTTCAGTAATGAACAATTTCCTTATGGATTTACAGAGAAGGGAGAAGTCTTTCCCTTTTTCCCCTTTGTTTTACCTTTTCTTTTCCTTCCCTTCCCTTCCCTTCCCACCCCTCCCCACCCCTCCATGGTGTTAGAAGACAGAAATTTTTACTACATCTTTTTTACCTCAGTGATATTATAATGGGATCTGTATATGCCAAAGATGCATGCCTGCCAATATGCTTCTTATGTAAGTTCAAAAAATATACAAAAAGACATGCCAAATCTTATGGTACCTCTCAAAGCATCATTTACTTTACTGTTTAAATGGAATTGCCAGGTGGAAGGTTTAAATTGCTCACATTTTGCAAACACGAAGGAGTTTCCATTAGGAAAATTAGCTATGATCATGATAATCAGCAGCTAACTAGCTTTCTGTAAAGAGTCAGAAATGATCTCTCATGGGAGAGAGGATGGTTGTGACTCCCTCAGAACTTTTTCTTTCCATTTTATGTGTATTATCTGAGTATTATCTGCAGGAGGTTGGTTGTGCCCTAAATAAGAGCTGTCCCTGTGCTATGTAGTACTCAGCATGGGCTCTGATTTTTCCCTAGACTGTCTATATGATTGCTTCAAGACAAGCAGCCATACTGCATAAAAATACACAGCAGAACCATTGCACATTTTCCTCAGATGACCACACCTCATTATATTCCCAAGTCTTTATAGTTCTCAATTATTAATTCCAAAGGTTAGTAGATGAGAATGTATGTCATTTATTTGTTAACATTCCCCCATAAAGATACTCTTTATAATAACTTTCATTAATTAGCATGTTTTTCAAGTGGGTTAATTGGCTGCTCATCATGTAAACAATGTGCTGTTTATATGCCGATGTGTTACTCCCATGGACCAAAAACAAGGATGAGTGCAGGGTATGCAGTCCAGACACAAGCATGCAGAACGAGACTGCCACTTGGTGGTGTGGAGATAATCATTTCTCCTGCCATTACGCACTGGCACTGGCATGACCGGGCTGTGTCATCAACCTGACAAGATAAAGTAACAGGGATGCAGAAATGCTATACAGCTTTAGTATAATACCCTAGGAATGCCAGAGTGATCATAAATAGATTCTGCGAGCAATCCTGAAAAGGACAGTAGGAACTCAAATGTCATGAAGCCCAATTTTGTCGAACACTAAAACACCATTATTAAAGATCATTGTCAGCTTTGCTTTATCACATTAGTGATTTGGACACTTAACAACTACCGTTCATCCATGATTTTCCATGGAATGTGTCAAAACAATATCACAGCCCTCATGGATAGTTCATCAAAGAATCCGGACTTAAATACTACGGTACTAGGATACTTTTGATAGCTATGGCATAACTTAGATTAAATAATCTTCCCTGTTTGCATCACACTAGTATGTGCAGATGATCAACTCCTCTTTTTCAGAATCAAAGGACATCTTAACGCACCTCAGAAACTCATTAAATCTATATTTGTAAATAAAGCATTTGTCCAACAGTACCAGGTGTCCTTGAACCACTACAATGAGCAGCTCTGCAGGACATGTCCTAAATGTACTCAAGGCTCCACTGAATGACAGAAATGTGACTTGCCTGTTAAATGTCCTGAGAACAATTTGTTATGGCCTATAAAGCAGTAGAAAAAGTGCACACAGTGGTATTTTCAGAGCTGACACACAAATCTAATTATGCTCCCATCAGAGAGCTTATTTGAGTCCCTGAAAGATTACTTGACTGACTGCAAAGTTTGTTCTGTAGATTAATTGACTAGTTTAATACCCGTAGTCCTAACTGTGTATGAACTACTGCATTATGCACTTCGTTGTTCAAATACTAATTGGCTTTTACGTAATATGTGTGTATATTGCTGCTACTTTTGCAAATAAGACCTGTCTTGGATGACCTCCCTAGCCTGCAATTGCCATTGTTTTGTTCTATTTTCTTTGTTTTTCCTACAAATGAAAAATAAATCAATTTGTTTTCCAAGTTGGAATCCTTTTCAGGTTTATCAGCAGATGAAACCAGTCTGGCATTCATGCCCCGTAATTATTAAAAAAATATTTAATTCAGTCCTGTAGTATTTTAAAAACAGAAGCAGAAAAAATTATACACAGTGCCAATTTATACACAAAACCTACTAAGCTACAATAGTAATGAACATTCTAGGAGGTAACTTAGATTTATAAGGAGCTACTGGACTGGGAGATGAGCAAAAGGATATTCTGTGAATGTCACATCATGACAACAACTTCTTGGTATTGTTGCTAAATTTATTAGGGTCAGCCTCTGTTTCACACTGCTCATAGCTACCAAACAGCAAGACCATGCTTTCATCCTATACCAATTATTTGTACTTGAGATGGCAATTTTCACAGCAGTGGTTTCTACTGTGCCTTCACAATAATAGTATTTATAGCCTATAAAATCTCTATCTTAATTAGTAACTAACTTTACCATAAGGATTAAATTTTCTTGCATTTCCATCTTTTTACTTATGCAGCCACAACGTATGCATAAATAGGCAAAACAAGGCAAAAACTAATGCCAGATGTTACATTTTACCTTTAAAGAAATTAAGCCAAGAGAAGGACAGAACACTTTCTTGAGGGAGAAGTTTGCTTCGCAGACGTATTTGAGAAGACTAGAGATAAAGGACAGTGATTGAAGTACAATTTCAAGACTAGAACAAGATGTACAAGGAACTAAGAGATGTCTCTAGATCAGTTTACCTTATCCTTATGGGTGACTTCAAATTGCCACATGTTAACTGTGTCCAGTTCTGGGCTGGGAAAGAAAGACAGGGAACTTTTAGAGTCTAGTGGAGGGGCTGCCAAAGGGGCTGACCACACCCTGGGGTGCACCAGGCCCTGCAGGGCCACCGGGTGAGTGGAAGAGTTGTCCACTCTGCTCTCTCTGTGCAGCCTCACCTCCTGCACTGGATGCCGTTTGGGGCACCACAATATGAGAAGGAGTTGAAATATTAGAGCATCCAAAGGAGGACTATGAAGATGGGGAAGGGCCTAGTAGGAAAGACAAGCGAGGAGCAGTTGAGGCCACTGGGTATGCTCAGTGTAGAGCAGATGAGCTGGGCTGCAGCTCCTCACAGGGAGCAGAAGGGCTGCACTGAGCTCTGCTCTCTGTGACAGTGTCAGGGCCCGAGGGAACGGCATGGAGCTGTGTCAGGGGAGGGGCAGCTGGGGGTTAAGGAAAAGGTTCTTCATAGAGTGGCCAGGCATTCCAACAGGCTCCTTGAAGCAGTGGTCATGGCACTGAACCTTCTGTAGTCCAAGAAGCATTTGGACAGCTCTCTGACATATGGTTTGAATTTTGGGTGGTGTTATTACTATTACTTATTACTTATTAACTACCATTGTCTCTACAACAGGGTGGTCTTTTGTGGTGCCACGATTTAAACTTGAATGACCCTTGTGGGTCCCTTCCAACATGAGATATTCTATGATTCTATGATTCTCATTTCTTAGGTATGAAGGAAACTGTATTTTAGAGTCTTGGCACTGATTTGACCTCTTCTCTCCTAGTTTTGACAATATCTTGCTAATTTTCTCTTCTTGAGTGATTACTGTTATTCCCAAAGCTTTCTCTTCATTAAACACTGATCCATCTAGGAGATTGCTATCTAAATTATTTTTGTCCATCCACCATTGTTTTTTACCTGCTTACACTGGCTGCTCGTTGGTCTTTCATGCATGACTGTGACTTTGCAGCCTCTCAATTTCTACTTGTATTAAGTATTTGCCCTGCTCCATCTTCTCTTTTTCCTACCTTCAGATCTTCCTCATTTATGCTGTGAGGTCTGTATTGTTCTACACAAATCTTATAACTGCTTGGAGGCCTTCACTGAAAGGTTCTTCATTCTTCCTTTATTTCTCACGTTGGCACTTTACATGTGCTCTCACTACTTTTTCACTAATTTTAATTTAATCCATCTCTTGAAAAAAAATCCTCCCTTTCTATGTCTGTCTTTTTCCAGACTAGACTGATTTCTTCCTCCTCTGAAGTCATGGGATGATACATGTGCGGTTCTGTCCAAGTGGGATTTTTCATATCGTATTTATTATGTCAAGAACTTACTTCACTTAGCTACACCGCAAAAGTTTCTCTATCCATCCAAATAAGAAAACAAGTTTAGGTAACCGAACAACAAGAATGGAGTTATACGTGATGATCATCCTTTAAATATGTACCCGTATACTTAAAGTTGTGCTGATGAGTTTTCATGCAATTGTCAATTTAAATGTAATGTTTATGTTTAACAACTATGATCTGTACTCTTAAAACTTGACATACATTTCCCCATTGTTATTCTTTTCTAAATCTGAAAATATAAAGATAGAAAATGTTTTGTTAATACTGTTAGATAGTCAATAAACATATGACAGAAAGAGTTATTGTTCGAAATGATTCCATATGAGCACACTTGATACATTTGCCTGAGGTTCAGTATTATCAAAGAAGATTTCTTATTCATGTATATATTATATCGTGCACATTTTTGTTCCCTTGTAGTATAATATAAATAATCAAATAAAAACTCTTCGTATGTGATGAAAATTATATTCAAAGAAGGAGGCATTGTTTGATAGCAGTCTTTAACTGAGCACTGGCACAGGTTGCTCAGAGAGGCTATGTCTCCCTCCTTGGAGATCTTCAAACACTGTCTGGATATGGTCCTGAACACCATTCTCTGAGTGTCCCTATTTGATCTGGGGGGTTGGACAAGATGCCTCCAGAAGTTCCTTCAACCTCAACAATTCTGTGACTCTGTGATGTTAATGTGATAAAAATGGAGGCTATGCTTAATTGGCAAATATCCACAGCATACAGGATTTGTACCTCAGCCCCTTCTCAAATCAAACATGTTACTTTACCTGGAAAACTCAGCGCAGCACCAACAACAGCCTTTTCATGGGATCCCTAATTCTTAAAGAGTGCTTAAAATATGAAAGTCTCATTTGGAGCTCCCTTCCATACAAGATCTTCCTCAGTCTTGCACACAAAGAACATTCATGGTTTGTCTATTACTTTGTTTTATGCAGATATTAGTAGGATAAAAAGTAATTACTCAATTACTCAAATCAAACAGTAATCCCTGAAACGTTGTGTAAGTGGAACATATCATGCTCCAGCCTACAGATTTGTTCTGTTCTATGTTCACTCCATGTTGGACAGACAAAAAATACTTGGAACTTGGAAAAAATGAAGGTGATTAAGATAAAGCTATTCTGATGCCTAATTTTGCTGTTCAGTAGTGTTGTTTCCATGGTAACTCCTCTATCACAAGGCACCTGTGTTACATAATGCAAAGACATTTCTTACATTACACAAATACTAAGGAAGGGCAAACTTCTGGGTTCTTTTAGTCAACATGAAGTATTTGATTTCCACTATAAACAGAATTTTCCATAATTCAGTGGGAATCGTGACTGTGACTTTGTAAACAAACTATTATTCATAAGTGAAAAACAGACAGTATCTAGAATGAAAATAAGAACATTGTATCAAGAAGGAGGAGAATAGCGGGTTAAAGAGACAGCTGGTGCGTGTCTGTTATCTGATCTGGGACTTCTGCTTCATGTTACTATTTTGTTACTACTGTGGCAAGAGAGCAAATGATAGCTGCCAGTAATTCACTGAATGAGGCACGTGTGCACTCCAGCTGTACCCATGCCTTCATTCTGTCTGCGAATAGTCTGAAGTCTGTAACTTTTTTTAGAACTTAACAGTGATGAGACTGGTAGGATTCTATACAAATTACTTTAAGACTTACAGATTTCATCTGAGCAGGTATTCTTTTGACATTTAAAATTATCTTACAAAATTCTATAATAAGGTGATTACTTCCTAATGAAATTTGTAGGATAATAAAAAATGTAGAGAAGTCATAATCATTCCATTGCAGGCTTACTTTCATTATTTTCTCTTTGTCCATTTTCACTTCAATCTTTCTTATCAAAATCTTATGTAAAACCATGCGGATGTCTTCCCTGAAAATATGAATTCTTTACATATCTCCTCAAATTCTGAATCTGTAAGCGTAGATAGCACCAAGTGAAACGAGATACGCAAGGAAAGAGCATGGAAAATAGGATTATTAGCAAGACCTGAATACCACTGCTGAAATAACACACGTATGTATACACATGCATTCTCACACATACACATGTACATTTGTGGAAGGGATGTGTGTTTGGAAGGGAGTGGTATAAGCTAAAATCTCCATTAGATGACAACATGACAACATTTCTCATTGATTCAAATATACTGGATCTGAACTAATATCCTCTATAATGAACAAACGTCTAAGTCTGAGAGAGACAGAAGACACAGAGCAGCAACTTCATACTATACCCTAACCAGTTGGGATGTTGGATGTAAACACATTCAGCTCTGGCTACTGCTATTACAGGTCCCATAAAGTTGTCTCTCTGAATACTTACCTGACCTACATCCATTGTCTTTTTAACAGCTGGATGCGATCATATCAATTGCTGCCTATGTTATAAAAAAGTGCCTGTGTTTTTGAAAGCAAAAACCAGGGTATTATTACACATTTTTCTTCATGCAGTTAACACTGATTGAACATAGAAAGGGAAGAATATTCAAAGTAGATAGATGCACACATAGGTGTGTTAAGTTTTTACATAGCAGCTTTCAGTCTTAGTGTGACAATTCAACGTTCTCTCCATTCCGTTCTAGCTGTTTTCAAACACTGTCCTATTTGGCACAGAAACCTCCAGTTCTCTGTTGGAAACCAAATATTTTTCTTTCCAGGGCAGGCATTCTTCAGTCAAGTTCAACTCAGTGGTCCACAGGGGGGCTGTCTCTGTTGTCCAAGTTATTAAGATACACTTATGAGCCAGCATCAGTAAATAAAAAAAGCAAGCTGCATCTGTCCCCCAGAACTTGAGGTCACTGAGCAATTCCAGAACCGTAAGTTACCAATTTAGTGGAATTTCCTTTTCAGATGCTTATGGCACATTAAACCATATCTCAAGCCAAATTGTTGGATTCCCAGAAAAAAAAAAAAAAGCCATGAATCAGGTTTCTCTGTCTGACATCTCTTACGAAAACTTACTGTAATTCTGTGAAAATATACACAGATGTTAAATTCCCTGAATATGAAATATTGTATACCTTTTAATGAACTACAGGCCCTTATATGATATGAGACTATAAGGATCCAAGGACAGATAGAGAATTGATTCATTGTTTAAAGTTGTGAAGTATAACAGGGGAGTAGGGGCAAGAAATACTGTGTGGGAACCATGAGAATGCGGAACATGCTCCAACCCCAAGGGTTAACTGTGAACACTGCCAGTCACTTGGTTGAGTAAGGATGTGGAAATAAAAGTAAAAAATGAATGCATGCTCATGACTAAGCAGCTGGAATGGTCCCTCACAATTGGGACCAACTGGCTATGAAATGAACGAGGACTTTGGGTCACCTGGCACAGTTGGGACAGTTTGTGTCTAACTTCCTCAGCTCCCAAAAATTAAAGCAATCCTGTCCAGATTCTTGTTGGGAATGGGTCCTGCCACGCTGTAAGTCCTAGGCTATGAAGTGTCATTGCTAGCTGATAGGCCAAAACTGTGCTAGGTACTACGGTAACAATTAAATGACATGTGATTGTCTTGTTGCAGTCCTGGCACCATTTTTCACTGACACTGATTTACCACTGCCTGAAAATGTTGGAGTACTGCCTCGGAACCCCACTTTGACCAGTAGGAAAACATCCAGGGAAAAAATGCTGCCTTGAATGAAAGCATAGCCCATTGATGGCTCTGGTAACCAGTCCATAACATCACTTCCTCAAAAATCTCCTGCAGAGGGAGAAAGAAAGAATTCTGAGGAGAATTCCCCCCCACCCCCACAGTCACTGAGGAGAACAGTAAGGCGATTAAATTAGGGAGATACTGGATACTCGTCAATTACTGCTCTGGTTCTTTTGCCACTGAAAAAGTTAATGCAGCTCCTCCCTTTTAACTTGACAACAATCACATGGTTTGCATATTTGATCTTTGCACTTCTTACAGTTTCATCTCTGTTTTCTGAAGCTCAGGTTGACTTCCCGAAGTGCAAAGCTGACATGAGATCCCGTATAACACAATGGGGAACTGGTGAACTCTTTTATCCCAAAGTGGAGCAGATATGGATGGAAATTTCCTCACATAAATCTCTTTATAGAATCCTATGATACTACGACATCACATGTTAACTCATGCCACTCTGCAATGCTATTTGCAGGGTACCACACTGTGTAAGAAATATGACAGTGGTCATTTCAGCTAAACAGATATATAATTGATTATCTGGCCATTGCATGTCAATGCACAGAAAATGAATGCATTGCTTTGAGAGCTAATATTTACTCAAGCACAAGACCATAAGATTGTAAAAAAAAAAAAAAAAAGCAATTAAAAAATGCCATAGTCTATTCTTGTAAATTACCTGTGTTAATTTTAGCTTTAGACAACAATGACAAATTACAGTCCTAATTTCAAGGATATGAGCTGCATTACATAATGCGAATCTATACTGTTCAGAATCATTAATCATCATCTTCTGGCAGAACTTTCTGTTTTAATTGTGTTTACAAAAGAAGAGACCTACTAAGACATACTATTTCAGGCTTTCCTTCTTTGTAAATATTCTTTAGCACAAATATTTTTAATCTGTGTTTATATTTAGTCTCAAAATGGAAAAATAGGCAAGCTATAACTCCAAAAACAAAATGTTGACATCTGTGATAAAAATGAATTAAGACTGTTTATATTTTTACCGTGTACTTATCTGTTACTGTGTTAATTATCAGCTAAATATTATTATAAAACTACAACACTGTGTTATCTGTTTTAAGATTATACCTTACACGGACAATTTCAGGGCCATTGTTTTTCCTCTCAGAAATAGCTCTCTTGGAAGGTACATGAAATTCCCCAACCTTTCTGTCAAATGAAAGTCTCCCATTCTATATACAGTTTAGTGTTCACTGTCAATCACAGAGTACCAGATTTCACTGCTAGCAAAAGTCAGTGTTAATGGCATCAGAATATAAACACAGCTGTAGCTGAACAGAAACATGACCAGTTTGTGTATGTATAAATAATTTTGATTAAATCTATCCCATACTGATGAAAGATGCTCAGTATCAGGTTAGACTGTGAAATGGTTTTCTGATCCAGTAAAATTTGTAGGGTTTCTTAAACAGTCCTCTTCATTAAATGACACAAAAACCTTTCAATTTTGTACATGTGCCGATAATAGTCTGACAGTGAGAAGAAAGTAAGATGCAGAAGATTCAGGTTCAGGCCCCAGGTCTATCATTCCTTCCTGTCCCAGAAATTTGTTCTAGCCACCAGTAAAACATCTCTGCACTGATTTTTCTGAACTAGAGATCAATTAGGGCATTTTGTATTTGTACATTTTGATTAATTTCTCACCAACAGAGCAATGAAGCTGAATACCCAGCATCTCAGATACAGCAATCATTGGACTGTCACCACAGTGGTTTCTCTCACATCTAGCTGTCTGTGAACTATGCTAAAATCAAGATGAGAAAAGCTCAAGCCCAATGCCTACATAAGTCAGAGAAGAATCCAAATCTTCCTTCGCATCTCCCAGGAAAGTTTCATGACCACAGTTTATTATCCTCATTATCCCTCTTGTTGATTTCAGTTTTACTTTTCTGCAAAAGCTGTGTTGAAGCACCGGTGTACCTGCAAATGCCTTAACATATGGTGAATGAGTATTTTCCAAATACAGGAAAAAAAGAAAAATTGCTTTGAAGAATTCCCAGTTAGCTGCATTCCCAAGTGTTTTGCATTAGTTTGTAAGGGCAGAGACACATTGGGAGGTTAGAGATTATAATTAAGTGGAATTCAGGATTTTTAGTTAATAGGGAAAATAAATATGTATATATATATATTTATTTTAAAATTGGGATTAAAAATGTGTTTATTTTATTACTCTCTTATAAATAATTGACAGTTAATTAACAACAAGGATTTTTTTCTTAATAAAGACATGTTCTCCTGCATCATTGGCTTACAGTTGCTGATACACTGTGAATTTGTACTGCAGCCCCACATGAAATAGCTCTATTTTTATGTTGAAGCCCTTAATTCTTATAACTTTGGCGATAGCAACAAATTTAATGGGCAGAATTCATGGTCACCACACATGGGACTATGAATTTGCATTTCAGAACAAAAAAGATAAACAATAATGTCCTTAAAGGTAGCTGATGCAAATCACTGGAGTATAACATTAATTCACTTGTAAGTTAAGCAAATACATTTTTAATTACGTTGCAAATTTGACTAAGGATATATAAAACAGGAATGTTTAGGTCAAGTGAAATATTTGTACAAGTTAGAAACACCACAGGAAAAAATGTAAATAGAACAGCTGAAGGAGAGCTTGTGTGCTCCCCAAATTGTCCATGTTTTCATCAGTTGTATACACCTCTATTAAAATAACTACCCTGTACAGTAGTTTTCTCAGAAAGATAACTTGACTATATCTTAAAATACTGCTACCATTTTGAATACATCTCGCAGTAACATTTTAAGAAAATCACTTTTCCATCCCTTTTTTCTTCTTCCAAATTTTGTCTAACATAATCATAGGTCGGCTTTAGAAAAGAGGCAGGTTTTCACTTGGTGCTAAATTGCAGTTGGTCTTATCTCTCTTAAGAAATAGCAACGTTTGCAGTCTGTCACGAAGATGTATCCTCTCTTACAACTCATCTGAACCTGAACTCCAGATTCTTGGGTGTCCTAATTTCTGTACAGCTTGTGTTCAATGATCATGAAGGAGAAGGCGATTCCTGTGTTGTCCTCATAGACTTGATAATGTATGCCCAGGAGCAGTGAAGATTCATGTCTGCCCTCAAATTCTGTGTCCTTTCCTGCAGCATCTGTACTCTTTCAGTCAATCATAATGTCACTTTCTTGGCAAGTTTCTCAAAGTATTTCCTTCCCTGCTGCTACTTTCACCTTCTTTGAATTTGCTCCAGGGACAAAGAAGGCCACAGGTAGATGAATTTGGGAGGAGGGCAATAACTGCATTGTCACCCCCTAATTTTCATCTCTCTGTTGCTTTTTTTTTTTTTTTTTTTTAAATCTCCTCTGTCTGCAGGGCCAAATACTCAGAGGACATGTCTTTTGAGCAGTACAGGAGACAGATGGTGTCAGCCCCCACTCTTCCATACTATTAATGTAATAGCAGCCACTTATATCATTTCTTGGTGAAAAAGCTACCAGTTATGGACCCCTTCCAGCCACAAGAATTTGCTGATCTCATGGGAAAAGGTATGACTGTAAATCTGACAGTTATAAAAAGGCAAGATATATCCTTCATTATAGATAATCAGTCACAGGCATTTCAAAATTGAACTTTTATTAGAAGCGTTTAAATATTCGATAAAATATCATTTTTAAACTTCACTCACATACATGCCATGTAATGCAGCGTTAAGGATTTTAATAAATAAAAATCAAGCAAATAAAACCAGATTTTCTTTGAACAGCAAAACCACTTAAATTGGTGCCTTGTGCATTTGTGGCTTGTAACAGTGCCTCACAAGTAATGTTCAGTGATTTAAGCTTTCTCTGTGTTTGGGGCAGTCTCATGATATTGCTCTCCTGAAGATTTCCTTGAGCCTAATAGGGTAGTAGTTTCACACTGCAACATTTTCCTCAGTGAAGGGAAGAAAAAGAAAATATATTAGAGACAATACAGCATTTAAGGCATATATAGTCTCTTAGAAGGACTATTTTTCTTTCAGACTGGTTGAACTCTGTCAATCCCACAGAGACAAGGCAGAGAGAAAGGACAGACAGTGTGCACACAGACACAGAATGCTTATGTAAGCTTTATTTCCTTAGGAAGTCAGGATAAAAACATCTCAGCGATTAATTTACAAACAGTGATCACTCATATCCTGCAGACTTTCAGGAAATAACTGAAATCTGCAAGTAAATTTAACTGAGTCTGTAGCAGACAAAATTAACTAAAAGATGGAGACATAATTGCCTGAGTCTGTACACAAAGTCAAGCTGAAAGATAAATGGCAGATCCATTTTCCTGTTGACTGTTGAAGTAAATTAATTATCTGGGGTCATGGATTTGTTTCCAGAAATAAGAATGTGGATCTGAAAAATCTGAAAGAGTTTGTAATAAGCAGAAAATGAGTGTGATTTCTCAATTAGATTACCATGCAGCCACAATACTGCCGGGCCAAATTTGCCCTTTTGAGGATCGTTTCACAGAAGTGCGAAGTTTCTGCATAGTGCTGTACTAGACAAGGGTAACATTATTTATTCGATAGCCTCACCCTGCTTTTTCCTAGGATCTGGCTTCGAACGGAGTTTCCCGTTACATGAAGTTGATTGTCCAGAACAAATACGATCATGCTGTAACTTTTACATGGTACTCAGTCTCAAGACAGTTTAGTTATTTAACAAATGTCCTCCAACAGCCATGGTGCGCAGTACAGCAGGAATGACAGTTATTTCCTGCAGTGAGTATGTGGCTGTTGATGATGTCCCTGTATCAGTAGCAGTGAAATATGGGCACTGATGGGTTCCATGGCAGCTGGGAGGGACAGCTGGACTGTGAGACAGGGAGGACTGAAGAGAATGGAAAACAACAGCAGCAGCAGAATAATAACATGCAACAAACAGGAAGTGGGAGAATTACAATAAAATACGTGAGAAGACCAGCAGGTCTGATGTAGCTTTGGCAGACAAAACAGCTCCAAATACTGCTACAACAACATATCTTTGCAGCAGTGCACTGTGGCGAATGGATTCTGGCCCACCAGCCAGAACTTCTGCTGCACAGCATTGTCAGGTGACAAAGAAAAGGAAATGCAGTGCGCAGGCTGGTAGCTGTATGCTGTACACTTGTCTGATGATGATCAGTTGTCACTGTGTCCTAAAGTTCTGAGTTGTCAGTAACAAATGGGTTTTGCTTTCTATGTTCTGTGTCAGCAATCTCTGCATGTGAAGGGCAGAGAGGCTTTCTTGTGAGAAGAGAGTACAGGAACCTAGCAGCAGGAGCTGAGACCTGGAGTGTCAGTCAGGGATGGGCTGCTAGGTCTTTCCCAATTTCTTCAAATCAAACCACTAGCAATCAGTTCTTGAAAACAAAGGAAAGAAAGAAAACACAGGGATTACAGGATTGGAAACAATGGATTAGACAACAGTTAGAAACAGAGTATTCAAGCAACTATGCAGTGAGACCCTAGAAGGATACAAAAAGCCCCTGAAAACATGTGCAAGACAGGATGGATCTGGAAGAAAAACAGAAAGGGAAAAAACCAACTGATTGACAGGATGTGCCCGAAGACTGGAGGATAGCCAATGTCACTCCAGTCTTCAAAAAGGGCAAGAAGGAAGATCCGGGTAATTATAGGCCAGTCAGCCTCACCTCTGTCCCTGGAAAGGTGATGGAACAGCTTGTTCTGGATGCCACCTCCAGACAATTGGAAGAAAAGGAGGTTATCAGGAGTAGCCAGTATGGATTCACCAAGGGGAGGTCATGGTTGAACAACCTGGTGGCCTTCTATGATGCTGTCACTGGCTGGGTGGATGGGGGTAGGGCGGTGGATACAGTCTGCCTTGATTTCAGCAAGGCATTTGATACTGTCTCCCACGACATCCTTATAACAAAGCTAAGGAAGTGTGGGATAGACGAGCGGACAGTGAAGTGGGTTGAGAACTGGCTGACTGGCAGAGTGCAGAGGGTTGTCGTTGGCGGTGCAGAGTCCAGTTGGAGGCCTGTAACCAGCGGTGTCCCCCGGGGGTCTGTGCTGGGCCCAGTCTTGTTCAACATCTTAATCAATGACCTTGATGAGGGGATAGTGGCCATCCTCAGCAAGTTTGCTGATGATACAAAGTTGGGAGGATTGGCTGACATGCCTGAAGGCTGTGCTGCCATTCAGCGAGACCTGGACAGGCTGGAGAGCTGGGCAGTCAGAAACCAGATGAAATTTAACATAAACAAGTATAGAGTCTTGCACCTAGGGAGGAGTAATTGCATGCACCAGTACAGGCTGGGGGATGACCTGCTGGAGAGGAGCTCTGTAGACCTGGGTGTCCTGGCGGATGACAGGTTGACCATGAACCAGCAGTGTGCCCTCATGGCCAAGAAAGCCACTGGCATTCTGGGATGCATTAAAAAGAGCGTGGCCAGCAGGTCAAAGGAGGTGATCCTCCCCCTCTACTCTGCCCTGGTGAGGCCTCATCTGGAGTACTGTGTCCAGTTCTGGGCTCCCCAGTATAAAAAAGACAGGGATCTCTTGGAAAGAGTCCAGCGGAGGGCCACAAAGATGGTGAAGAGCCTGAAGGATCTCTCCTACGAAGAAAGGCTAAGTGAACTGGGTCTTTTTAGCCTTGAGAAAAGAAGACTGAGAGGGGACCTGATCCAGGTTTATAAATAACTGAGGTGTGGGGGACAAAGTGGCGAGGCCAGACTCTTTTCAGAAGTGTGTGGAGACAGGACAAGGGGAAACAGCCAGAAACTGCAGAACAGGAGGTTCTGCACAAATGTGTGCAAGAACTTCTTTACGGTGAAGGTGACGGAGCACTGGAACAGGCTGCCCAGGGGGGTTGTGGAATCTCCTTCTCTGGAGATATTCAAGACCCACCTGGACACCTACCTGTGCAACCTGGTGTAGGGAACCTGCTTTGGCAGGGGGGTTGGACTCAATGATCTCTAGAGGTCCCTTCCAACCCCTATGATTCTGTGATTCTGTGACAGCATGTGGAATACAGAGGTGGAAAAGATGGAGTTCAGAGATGTAGCAGTCAAATCTCAAAGTAAGCGGGGAGAAAAGAAATGATAATACTAGAAAAAGGACATTAGAGAGACTTGGAAAGAACAGAAGAGTGGGAGAAGGTTTAACAGTCTTTACACAGTCTGAGACATGTACATCAGAACATACAACCAAATAATTAATCAGATTTTTCCCTGACAGTTGAAAAGTAATGAAGCCTATGCAAGCAATTAGCTTTAGGTAGATCACAGGGCAACTGTAATACTCCTTTATACCATCGCTCTGTCACAAGCGATGATATGTTATTTATGTGAAACATTCATGGGAGAAATGCCATCAACACTAATACTGTTTTATTAGCAAAAAAAGAAAAAGCAACTCCAGTAGCCTCCCTTCCCTTCTCTGTGCTAAGCAGCTCTGTTTCTGTAAGGAAGTTTTCTAAGCAATGCCTATTAGAATTTAAAAATCGAATTTATTTTTACCTCAAATTTGCAGGTGGTGTTTAGTTCTTTTTTTTACTGTATTTGCATCCCCCAAAAATACAGTCATTAATCCATGCTTCTTTGTCAGGAGCTGTTCTAACTAGGCTGCTTTAAAAGTTAGGTAAGTAATAGAGTTAATTCTTTTCATCTACACACAACAGAAAGCTTTCAGCTCTAAAAACAGCCCCTTCTGTATGGCTGGACTGGCTGATCACTACTAGAAAAGTACAGTCTGTTGTGAGAGCATACACTCAATCCTACTGAATTTAGTGTGGTTACTCATTTAATTATGCAATATGAGTTAACATAGGCAGAAATGAAAAATGTTACAGTTTTCCACTTGTTTAAAAACAAATAAATACCAACAAAAACCACAGGAGTCTACAGATAGATATATTAAGCACCTGTTTGACTCTACTCAAATGCTGGGCAAAGTTAAATTGTATTTTCACTTGTATTCAGTTGCATAATCCTCTCATCCCTTGTTTTGAAATACTACAGCAAACAGCTTTTAAACAAGCTGTCAATTTTTTTGAAGTCTCTCATACATATAACCGTGAATTGTGAAACATAAACAGGTGCACTCAGACCTTGAAGACAGCAGGTTTCTTCACTGGAATTTTGTCAGCCATTCTGCTGGCAAGCCTGAGTCTCATTTCCCCTTCCACTAATGTTATCCGGGCACACGTTACTACTAAAGGGAATGAGTGAGACACAGCCACAGGAGAGGTGATTCTTAGAAATGCGCACCACAACCCATAGGAGTCAGATTAAAATATCCCTGAAGACAGCCCTCAGGGATGGTTTTACTTGTCAATTCCCAAAGCTTGCCATGATAAACATGTGGCAAAGACAGGCATGAAAAATGGGGTGTAAAAGAAGTCACAAGGTCTCAACATCCTGGTTGTCCTAAGGACTTCTGCCACAAAGCAAATGTTAAGAACTCACTGTATGACTCTCGTATGACTGTCCTATAGTTGTGGTTCCAATAGCAAAGCCTTTTTGTATATTTGTGTGCATCATTGTTTTCCTAAACCTCTTCTTTATTATATATGTGGCCACAACTACGCCTACAAAAACATTTCATTTCTTTTTCTTTCCTTAAAAAGCATTAAAGCTATCATTGAGCATAAAGGAAAGTGACCACATCCATTCAGATTCCCCCAAACTCACCTGGCTTTTCTTTTGATGAATTACTTGAACTCTGCTTTTGTATAGACTAAGTTCTGTTGCTATTTCAAATCCTTCCACTACAACACAAGTACATGCATTTATCTTCTCAGGAAAGGTCAGAAGCTTTGTCTGCTACATTACAAAATGGGGCAAGAAATTCCTTGCAGAACACTTCAAAAACATTGCCACTGTGACACCAGCATGCCAAAAGTTGTACATTAAAGATCGGTATGAGCTACACTGCACAGGTTCTTTCTTCTAAGGCTGCTGACGGATAGTGAGTGAGCTTAATTACCTCTAAAAGCCGTTCAGTGGTGCGTGTGAAACTGGCTGGTTTCTGTTCAAGCAGCTCTAAATGGCCAAGGATGGAAGGTGACCACTAACAAAGGCGACAGTTATTGTCATTTTTTCACATATATGCTGAAATTAAAAATAAATAAATAAAAAAAATCGATCACAGTATAGGAATGTAAAACCCTGAAAGAGAATGCAATTTTCCTTTAGCTCCGACACGTGGAAACGTGCCATGCAGGTTTTTACTCGGACTTGGTTAAGGCACGCACAACTTTTCCTTGCACAGATGCTCGGGATATGCGCTTGTCCATAGCTAGACCAACAGAGCAACGCCAAAGCAGTAATGAAATGAGGAACTTCAGGGTTTGGAAGCGCACGAAGACCTTCAACGTCTCCAGACAAACTACAGTGAGCACCTTCATGGGGCTGCAGCCAACGCTACACGCTCGTAGTGCGTTCTCTGCTCTGAAGCCCAAAGTTGATGCCGCACATGCAGCCGCACATCACAAGGCGTAACAACCACAAATTAACTCCTTCCATGACGGTTTTTTTTTTTTTTTTTAGCTCTGTTTTAATAGGCGACCTTCCCCAGGAGAAGCCCCACCCAGCTCCGCCTCAGCCCCGCCCCCTCAGCCCCGTCCCCGCCCCGTAGTCCCGCGGCCCGCTCCCCGCCGGACTCCATTTCCCGTGATGCCGTGAGAGCAGCGCGAAGCGCGGCCACGTGACGGGCGCGGGCAGCCAATCGCGGCGCGGCCGAGGCGGGCGCCGTCAGCCGCCAATGTTGTTTTCGCTGAGTCGAGCCGCCGGTGTTGTTGGCGGCGGCGCCATATTGGAAGGGACGAGCCCGCGTTAGCGAGAAGCCCCTTGGCGCTGGCCCGGCAGCCGCCATGCTGTATCTGGAGGACTATCTGGAGAGTGAGTGTGTGCGGGACGGGGGCGCCGGGCGGCAGGGCACGGCCGGCCCGAGGGGAGCCGGGGGGAGGGCGCGGCGACGTGGCGGCGCCCCCTCCCCCACGGCGGTGAGCGACTGACACCCCCCCCCCCCCCCCCCCCCTCTTCTCCTCCGCCCCTCCCTCCGTGTGCCCGCAGTGATCGAGCAGCTTCCCATGGATCTGCGCGACAGGTTCACCGAGATGCGCGAGATGGACCTGCAGGTGCAGAGTACGTGAGTCCCGCCCCCTCCTCTGCCCGCCCCCTCCCCTCCGCCTCCCGCCGCTGCCCTCCGCCTCCCGCTCCCCGCCCGCCCCGCCGCCAGGGGGCGCCCGCGCCCCGTCGCTCCCGGCGCCCCGCGGGAGGGCGGCTCGGCGGGGCGGGGAACGGAAGGGCGAGCGGAGCCATTTCTCGCGTCCCGCCGCTCCTCGCCCCGCGCTCCGGCAGCTCCGCTCCACCGCGGGGAACGGCGCTGCGGAGGCCCGGCCCGCGGCGGGGAGCTGCCGGCACGCAGCGAGGGGCGGGCCGCGCTCGCCCCGTGCTCTGACGTGAGCGGCGCCGCTAGGTGCCTGGGCTTGTGCTGCTCCCTGGGGCCTTTCGGGTGGCACGTCCCAAACTCTCTAGATTTTTGGTCCCTAAGAGCAGTGATGGTGGTCTGAAAAAGGAGCTGCGCCCCACTCTTTCAGCAGGTCATGCTGGTTCTGAAACCTTCCAGCCAGCTCCCTGTGTCAGAATGAGGTTTTTGCCTGTGCTCTTACGCACTAGTTGACACTTCACCACGCACACGCTTCCGTTGTAGGTCGTTCTGTACGAGCTTAGCACCTGCAGCTGTCACCAGGATGTGTTCCCCTTTGATTCACTCCAGCAGTCCCCCGTGGGACTCTTGTCTCTCAGCACCAAGTGAGGTGTTGCTGTGTTAACACGCAACAAATGTCTGCAAGTGAGGGGCAAAGACCTTTGTTAATGAAACTTGGACAAGAGATGAGAGGATTCCTCAGTGCTGTGTATTGAAGAATGGGAGAAAGAGCGATGGTTGAACTAACAAGTGAATATGTAAGTAGTATAAAAGCCAGCACAATGCTTTTAGCTCCTACCTTACTGTGTAGGAGCACAGTGCTGGTAAATATCTAAAGTGAAGGAGTCAGGGGGGATGGGTTGGATGCTTCAGTGGTGCCCAGTGCCAGGACAAGGGGCAGCATGTGCAACAGGAACATAGGAAGTTCCATACAAGCATTGCTGTGATGGTGACAGCGTGGAACAGGCTGCCCAGAGGTTGTGGTGACTCTTCTGGAGATACTCAAGCCTCGCCTGGATGCTTTTCTCTGTAACCTACTCTGGGGATTCTGCTTTAGCAAGGCATTGGACTGGATGGTCCCCAGAGCTTCCTTCCAAACCCTACAGTTCTGTGATTCCTTAAACCAGTAGTTTAACCCGTAATAGTTTTGAAGTGAGGCCTCAGGCTTTCCCTCGGGTATTTATTTATTAGCACCAGCCAGCTCTGGCAAGGTTGTGATGGTATCATTTCCTTTGCCTTAACTGGAAGTGGCAAAAAACACTGAATATTTGTATACGAAGACCAACCTTGTGCCCAGAGGAAAGTTTTCATGGACTGTGGTTCTCTGGGGATTCTTGCAGTGAGTGACAAGGCATCCAGAAGCATTACGAAACTTGTGGATTCAGATCTCTTCAGCTGGCAGTTTGACAGCTGGTGTTGAATACTTCATGTGAACCCACGGACTGTTCTGATGCTGTGACCCAGGAGTTGCTGTGCAGGATCGGTGTCACTGTTGTCTGTGAGAATAGTATTTTGATGGGTGGTACTGGCCCCGAAACCTGTACAAGACTTCCTTTAGAGAGCGCAGCTGTTGTGTTTGAGAGTGAATGGGGCAGATTTTGGTGTTCCTCATCAGCAAGTGAATCAGCAGACAGGTATATGCTGCATGCCTTGATAAGGCTTCTATGGGAAAAGTGAAGAGCATCAGAATTGAAAGTCAGTCATAAGCTCTGAGACGTTTGCACGTGGAGTATAGAATGTTTTTCCCCTACGTAGGTTCAAATCATGGATTACCAGCCAAGCTCTAGAAAAAAAGCCTGTCTTTAACAAAATTTCTGGCAGCTCTCTTTGGGAATCTGTTCTAAGAAATTAGCACGTCAGAATAAAGTAGTACAGATGAAAGTGAGCTCGTGAGAGGGGAGAGAAGCTGAAGAGACTTGAGGGTACTGCAGAGGACCTTCCATGTGATGTAGTAGAGCTGCCCTGCATTCCTGTTCACCACTTCTGCTCTTTCAGGAGAGACCAAGTTTCTGTGGGTGTTTTCACTTTAGCAGTTTCACACAGACTGATGTTTGTTCTCAATAAAAAGATGAATGACTTTTATTATGATTTTTATTCCTCTGTCTGTGGAGCCATTGTAATAATAATCTCTGAGTTGTTTTCATGCTGGGAATAGGAGATGATAGAACCTTTTGTCCTTTAGCTTTATGGTCGTTTGATGAAAGAACAAACTTTTTGGAAGCCTCACTTGTTGCTCAGTCATTCTCCTCCCTAAGTAAAACACAGTGAAAGTGGAAAATGCTCGTTCGCCTGCTTTGTCTGTCTGGGTCTGAGTAGCCTTGTCATGAGCCTTGGCAACAGCTATTTTGGCTTGGGGTAAATTGTCATTCCTTCTAAAGTTGTTAGTTTCCTATTGGTTTTGATTCTGGAGATTACTTGCACAGGTAATATCAATATTCTTTGCTCACTCACTATGCTTGATTTTTTTCATTGTCCGCACGGGTGACTGATTCTGGTTGTTCTTGAGGATGTGCAAAATAAGAAGACTTCAGGCTCCATCCGATTTGAGGAACTAACCATTTTTGCAGGTTCATTGGTTTCTTGAGCTAGATACTTAGTTTCTTTACCTCACCCCCGCCCTATCCTGTGAGGCAGTTTCAGTGCTGGCTTCTGAAAAGCATCTGTATTGTTTTGCACCAGGAGCCGGAAGCCTGTAGGTAGGTGGTGCACTGTCATGGTTAATTTGAAACTGTTGCCTGAGAGTTCTGTTTAAAATAATTTCAGTACTGTCCCTTATCGTGAGTCTAGCCAGGCTGTCAGAGCTAGTTGGACTGAAGCAGCTGTTTGGTTATGGATGTCTGCAAGCTGTTGCATGCACAGATGTCCAGCTGTTGAAATCTTAAACTTGATGCTTTTTATGAAGGATGGTGGAAAGAAAGGAAAGCGAATCTCTCTTCCTGCTTCAATAAATAACCAGACAAGGAACTTCTGGTTGCCATTTTCCTTTCTTATTATACGTTGGCTAATTGTTTTACTTTTTCCCCTTGAGATACTAGCTGCATGTAAGGTGGACTCCTGTCCATGTATCCCATCGGTGCATTTACCCCTTGATTCTACCACGTGGGAGTTAGGGGGTGGGAATAAGCCTGTGAGTGTTTTTGATTGCCCTTACTCTTCCTAGCACACTGTGGACAGGGCCTACAGTTAAGCGTTGACTCTTTGGTTGCTCTTCTCTTTTGAGGCACTAATTTTTCCAATTATTTGGTTTTGTATTTGACTGTTTCTCTTAGGAGAACATTTTGTTTCCTGCTCAGTTTGTAACTGGCTAGAATGTTCCAAAGTCAGCAGTCTAGAGCCCTGGGTGAGGAGTTTGGGTCATGCTTTAAGTCACCACCACTGCTCTTAGGGGCAAAAAAACCTTTAGAACTTGGAGTCCTGCCTATCCCATGTGGAGAGCACAAGAACCTTGATGAGAATCCTACCACAATGCAATTCTGCTTCTTGGAAATTAAGGTAACTATTTCCCTCCTCTGTCCGCTGTCACTTGTTTCGTTCTTTTTATTTCCTTATTTGTTTTTGCTATGATAATTTACACCTCAGTCCTGTCAACTTTGTTTAAGAAAAAAAAAATCCACCTTGTTTTGTAATGTTTATGTATGTGAGAAGATATAAATATCATTTAATATTTTCCTGTGCAGATGCAATGGATCAGCTTGAGCAGAGGGTAAACGAGTTTTTTATGAACGCAAAGAAAAACAAACCTGAATGGAGAGAAGAACAGATGACATCAATCAAAAAAGTAAGGATATCACAGGAGTGGGTCACATTTTTCTTTTTCAAAAGAAGATAACCTTCGGAAAAAGTAGTTTATAATTGAATGAAGGCTTAAGTGTTCAGAACTGTGACTTCCTCTGGGCTTTCACAGAGATGGATAAAACTTCCTTAGAGGAGAAAAACAACTGAAAGATTTCTTTGATCAAGCATTTCTTTCAAGTTTTGCCCACTCTTTGCTACTATTATTAAATTTTTTTCAAAAGTGAATCTTAGAGTGATGAAACCAGGTCCTAATATTTCAGCTTGGCTATTTTCTTCCTGCTTGTATGATTTGAAGCTATGCAGGTTAACTGGCATTCTTTTAAAGGATATTTTTCCATCTTAACTTCAGCGTTCCCTCAGATTTTGCTCGTGTCCTTGTATACAGTGTGAATATGGTATATGTACCATTAAAAAGAGAGGAATAAGGAGGTGGATGTGTTTTTTGTTTTATTTTATCATTTGACACTTAGCATTGTTGGTATTGTTAGCAGGGTAGTCCATCATTTTGTCAGGAGAGAAATCCTTTTTAGTCCTCCTACGTTTGTGACATTAGACAGCCCATTAGACAGACAAGGGCTTTTTTCCCCCTTAATTAAAACAAATAAAATATCTTTCAGAAAAAAAAAAAACAGCAAAACACGAAAAACAATAAAACATGATGCAAATCAAAACTCTGACTTTACTACAGTAAATTAGAAAAGATTTAGTGGGATGAAGACCTAAGTTTCCACCTGAGATAGGTACTCCTGTATTGAAGTTGAAATAAAAAGGCACTTAAAACTGTTTGGTCCTAGAGGTAGATACACTTACACTAACTTTTTAAAAGAGAATTAGCTGTAGTTTTTCATCATTTAGAGCAGATTTTAAAATTGCATCTTTAGTCAGTTTATTTTATAATAATTAATTAGTTAAAGATCCATATCAAGTGCAAGACATCATTTCATGTTGAGTCCATAGTGCTGCATAGTATAAAATATATAGAATACTGTTTCTTTTCTTGCAGTGAACCATATTGTGAAACGTAAGTGTCACTGTGGGAGGAAGTATCCAGATCTGGTAGTTTCACTTTTTCTAAGCAATAATTAGACAACTGATATAGCTCTCATCTCACATTTTGTTTACTGTTGTTTACAGCAGTTTCGTAGGCTTTCAGAAAACTGGTTTGAATTTCTACTTTTAAATGTACGCTCTGTGCTAGGTTAGAATAGCTTCAAACAGCTGAAATTAATTCAGTTATACTCATGACTTAAAAACATTATATTTCTAACAGGATTATTATAAGGCTTTGGAAGATGCAGATGAGAAAGTACAGCTGGCTAATCAAATATATGATTTGGTAAGTAGACAAAAGGCTTGTCACGAATTACCTCAGTTTATGGCTTAAGAACTTTGGAATGTTTTCGTAATTGCTACGGTTGTTATTTGTACTTTTGCATCAGCTTCAGATTGGTATTTGTTTTCTTTTAGAAAGAGACGTTTAATGTTTTACTGACTCCTAGGAGTTTGGTTGGTCGTACATTGTTGCAAAATATAAAGAAAGAATTTGAGAAATCCTGAGGTTTTAATGTATACTCTCTTTGGTTTTCTTTGGTTTTGAAGAGGGACCACTGTCAAGTTATTCCTCCTTGTAACATGCATTTTGGGGTTGAAGTATATTTACACTTTCTCAGAGAACAGAGATTGCAGATTATTGCTTTAAAATGTAGTAGACATAAAACAAATATTTCTTGTTTGCGTTGATTCTCCTTCATTCTACTGATGAATGTTGGAACTTACCCTCTCTTCCTCTCAGTGCAAAAACTTCATTTTGCTGTACTTTAAAGATAAGTACAGAAATCTACTGTGCGACTGCAGATGAAGAAAGCATTTCAAACGTGATGTTTGGGTTTTTTTTGTTAATTTTTGGTACACCAGGGAATGTCATACCTTACTCAAAAGCATGTCAGTCTTTACATGTTCAATTTAGAGACCATACTTTCTGTGCATATTGGCACATATGCAAATACTGAACTACAAGAAACCTGTAATTTCCATGTGTAGCGTAACTACTTCTAAAGGTCATTTTCTGTACTGTTCCTTCTCTTCCAGTTTCTATACCCATACTTAACAACAACTCCAAATGCTCTTAGCCCTTTTTTTCTCATGGAAAACACGTAGCATTTTGTCTTGGAACATCACCTATAGTAAGAGGAAGGCTTCTGGCTGCTGAGCCAATATGCAGCTTTGGTGAATCCTGTAATTCACTGGGCAGCTGAGGAGCAGCAACCCATTTTAGTGCTAATTCTAGTATCTCTGCTGAGTTTGAGAAGTGTAACAGACCACTAAGTTATCCATGCTTAGTTCTGAGAGGTGGAAAACTGCTGGAAGGGAAATTCTTATCAGGGAGCAACAAAAAACATGAGCTTGCCATGTTGAAGTTTAATTCCAAATGCTGTTAATTTCTGAAGCGTAGCACAGTTAAGGTGATTTTTCACCTTGAAGACAAACGTTTAACTCCTTTAAATGAACGATCAAATCCAGGAAAGGTGCTAAATCTCTGAGCCATTTGTAATCTTTGTGGTCTGGCACAAGTTTTCTTGATTCCATAAGGAACTTGATTTCCCTTTGCAGTCTTTAGCATTTTTACCCTGACTTAACCACCTTCCTTCAGAAAGGTAAATGACCCCATAAATACATCCGTACTTTTAATGAACTCGTAGAATTGGCAATGATTCAGTCCCTTGGACTTCTTGAAATTCACAGCTTTGATGATTTGCATGACATCATCCGATTTTAAAGGTTTTGCACATACATTTTCTTGATGTCTGATGCAGTGAGAAACTGATGTGAACTGCATCATCTTCTGTTAATTTTAATAAGTCCCTCTTTTTTTACCAGTGTCACTGGGTCGCCATCAGTAGCTACACTAGATATGTTGACTAAGGTTAAAGAAAATCACTTTAATGTGTTTTTTTTTTAACTGATTGATATAAATCCAGGGGTTTAGCTTTCAGTGGCACCACAGAAGCCATTTCTTCAACAACATTATAGTTGTTATCAGTACCTCTAATGAAAATGGCGGGTAGAGCTGTATCTGTAGTGTTTGTATTTTTCTTATCACCAGAGCATAACATTGAGATGAGCAGCTTTACTTTCCAGACTTTTCTTCGTGTACTTTCCTGTTTCCTCAATACACCTACCTGTAGTCTGGTGAGACAAACTGATTTTAGAAAAAGTCATTTTTTTAAATCAGGACACGCAGTCTCCATTGCGTTTCCCGTATGTTGCTCAACAAACTCACCATCAGTAAAACGTTTTGATTTTTTTGCAGTCAGATTTTCTGTCATATAACTAGCTTTTACAACAGAGTCCATTTGAGTTTTAACTCTTTTTAGAAAAGTATTTTGTTGAGGTGACAGACTTTTTTCTGTTCTGCTGTTTTGTCTTTACGAAGCATTCCTTGATATGCATCAGATTTGGCAGCATGTTTCTGCATATAATGCCTTGCCACCTTTCAAAGATTACTATTTGAAATGGTTTCTTTGCATATGAAGCACAGTGCCCTATTATTTGTCAGCACTGTGAGCCGAGCTGGGTCACACGCGTCCTGTGGATTGGACCTGCCTGGTGTAGCTATTTGTGTTCCGGAACTGGACTCTCCTTACTGCTCCATTGTCTCAAAAACAGGTGGACCGTCACTTGAGAAAACTGGACCAGGAACTTGCTAAATTTAAAATGGAACTCGAAGCAGACAATGCTGGAATCACAGAGATATTAGAGAGACGTAAGTATGCATAATTTTCTTAAGATACCTGACAGATTTTCTGTTGCTTTACAAAATGAAGGCACGGTGAAGTTCTTTTTGCCTGCAGTGTTTCCACTTGTTTTGAAATTTTGCTTTGACCTGCATACCTTTTGTCAGTCCATGATCCTCAAATGCTAGTTCCAACTTTTGATTTTTACCAGTGAAATCAAAATACAGCTGAGAAGTTACAGTAATTTATCATAGAGTTGTTGTACATTTGAATAGCTACAGTAAGATACAAAATTCTTTTGATCTGTTTTTAACACTGCAGGCATTCAGAAAGGTGTTGCAGTCTAAGCTTAACCTATCCAGCCAGTTGATTGCCCCCGAATAGAAGAGGGTGGGTATTCCAATTATAGGCATGGAATAAAGTTAGCTACTTTGTGGATCTCTTTTTTTAAAGAGAAGAGAGTGGATGATTTTATCAGAAGGTGGTGAGAGAGAAGCATTTTGGGGAAGAAGCCTGCAAGCTCAGCAAATACTGCAGCACTGCAGAGCTAGTGTTCAAAATGTAAATGGGATGTAACGTGATGGTTTTAAGGCCAACTTGGTGTGGAAAAATCTAGCCCTTTATGCCTGTTCCTATTTAGGTGTCAAGTTCAGGTGAGATCATGATAAATTTCAAAGCTGTTACGGCACGTGTTAGGAAGCTAATAGTGACTGTTCTTTATAACCAAGGTTAGTGAAAAGTAAACCCAAGTCACATGAAGATATCAGGGGTAATTATGTTTTCTTTGAAACATAAAAGCTAGTTTTCCTTGCAAGTTTGTTTGTATTTTTTTTTTTAATAATGGGCACAAAAAAGAACTGCTAAGTAAGTGTTACTAGTGAACAACTGCAGAAAATGGCAACTAGTTTATTTTAGTTGGAGTCCAAGCTGCACTTTTAAGATCTGATGCTAACTTTATTTGAGCTATTTGCATAGCATGGTGGGTAGAATTTTGAAAGATGAAAATGAAGATACAAGTGAACCAGACTGCATTAAATATAGTTATTACTTAATAAAACAAAAGGTAGAATGAAAAGCAACTTGACATTTTTGGCTGTTAGAGTAAGAACATATTATTGAGGTTCCTCCAGAGGGCAGCCTTTGGACTAATTTACAACAGGATTAACGTCAGCTCAGCCTTTCCTTTCCTCACTCCTTTTGAATTTCCACTCTGGGTATTTTCAGCATTGGCAATTATTGAGTACAGGTGTACAACAGAGTATTAGATCAACTTCGTAAGAGTAAAGTTCTCTTCAATCTTGTAAGGCAAGGCTGGGGTGCACCAGGCCCAGCACTGCCAGCTGGGCAAGGGAAGGGATTGTCCACTCTTACTCTGCACTGTGCAGCCTTACCTCCTGCACAGTGTGCAGTTCTGGGCATTGCAATATAAGAAGTACATAAAGCTGTTAGAGAGCATCCGGAAGAGGGCTGTGAAGGTGGGAAAGGATGTAGGTGTCTGAATAGCAGCAGAGGGCCCTTAGTTTGTTCAGCCCAGAGAACAGAAGGCTGAGAGGAGGCCTCTTGGCAGCTTCCCTCTCTGGTGACAGTGACAAGGGTCAAGGGAACGGCATGGCGCTGTGTTGGGGGAGGGTCAGATGGGTGTTAGGAAAAGGTTCTTCACCAGAGGGTGGTTAAGCACTTGAACAGGCTCCCCAGGGCAGTGGTAATGGCCCCAGGCTGCTGGAGTAGAAGAAGCATTTGAACGTTTTCAGGAACAGGGTTTGAATTTTTTGTTGTCTTGAGAGGAGAAAGAATTGGACTCAATAAACCTTGTACTTCCTTTCCAATGTTGGATATACTGTGATTCTGC
The DNA here is from genome assembly GCA_036925125.1 of Oreortyx pictus. Lineage (NCBI taxonomy): Eukaryota > Metazoa > Chordata > Aves > Galliformes > Odontophoridae > Oreortyx > Oreortyx pictus. The sequence continues at coordinate 163,692,982 of JAUPFR010000001.1, forward strand.
TTAGTTGTTCCTGGATTTATTTTGGAAAGGATTCCAACTTTCAAATCCTTCCAATTAATACAAATGTAACTGCATAGAGTTTTTGGTTAATATTGTAAATACTTAAATAGTACCTGAAAAATCCATTACAGTGTTGACTTTAAAATTCTCTGGCCTTTTTACCTCCCATTTTTAGGATCCCTGGAGCTGGATACACCATCTCAGCCTGTGAATAACCATCACGCCCATTCTCACACTCCAGTAGAGAGTGAGTATTTGACAGATAAAAACATATTCACCTGTTAAGCTTTAGTTGTCATCGGGTACATTTATTGTGTTTTCCTCCAAATGCTGGAAATTAAATGGTGGTTGTGCGTATTCAGAAGAACTGCAGGAATGAAATAAGAAGGTTTTGCTGGTGGCAGTTAGTTGGAAGGGCTGTTTTATTATCTGTATTTATTCCACTTCTACTTTTAAGCTGAAAAGGCTTTTCCATTTAAGTTCACTTTGTTTGTTTTTCTTAGAAAGGAAACACAATCCATCGTCTCACCATGGTGCGACAGATCATGTTCCTGAGAAGAAGTTTAAATCTGAAGCTCTTCTGTCTACCCTTACTTCAGATGCCTCTAAAGAAAACACACCAGGTAATCCTAATTGTTTCACATTTTATTACTTTTTAATAGAGGGAGGGAGGGAGAAATCCAATTATCACTCTTTCTATTTATTTATTTATTTAATATATATCAGAGACTCATACATTTCCCTCTGGGATTTTCAGTCATTTTAAAAATGAGAAATTGCAGACATTGTTACCCATCTGTGTTGTGTGTGAAGCTCATTGGCTTTGTTGTCATTTGGCAGCTGTGTGTTGGCTGTTTCTTCTTATTTATGCTGTTTGGAAGAGGATAGCAGTATAGTTTTCATTCATCCAGTGGCAGAAATGTAAGAGATCCGTGCATTATTTTGAGGAAAAGAAGCCCTCGCAGATTTCCAAAGTAGGAAAAGAATTTTCATTCATCTTTTAAGGGTTGCTCTGACCTAGCATTCAGCTATGATAAATCCTTCTGAGTGTTGTGTGAACTGAGGCCAGGTAAGAGGATCCTTTGATTAGTGAACAAAACACAACTTTCTGTCAGTTTTCAAAATGAGGATTATTTCGCAGATTCTTTTCTGAAAATGAAAGATTATGAGAGGGTATTAGTAAATAAAGTACACTGGCTTTTGGATTTTAATGCTGTTCACTGATCTTAAATGCTATTTTTCCATAGTCATTTATCTTTAAGGAACTTTGTGTTAGAATGGAACTGCATTGAACAGCTGACAAAAAAACTGGTGCATTCAAATTGTGGTTTTTTGCTTTTAGAATTAAGATTGTTAAAGTTGTTATGTTAGGGGCAGTTTAATTGTACAGTCAGATTCTTAATTTCTTCTTAATTGTCACAGTAGTCAATAGTATTTTAACTGAGGTTGGCTTAGACAGACAGAAGAGCAGTGTTATGTCTATATGTAGCTGAGTGTGATAGTGAGGGCTGCCTTTCTAGGATTCATTGCACATGAGGATAGGGTTTTTTAAGTGGAAAACTATCTGTCAAACATTTTTCTTAGAACTTCCATCCAAATGATCGGACAACTCTGCAAAAATGGAGTTCCTAATCTTTCACTTGGTTGTCATATATAACTCTTCTTAAAATGCGAAGGAATTTAGTTTCATTTTGAATTTCATGAATGTGTTCTGTTCATCAAGGGTGTCGAAACAATAATTCATCATCCTCTTCAAACAATGCATACAATACAAACTCTTCTCAACCATTGGCATCATATAACCTCGGCTCATTATCTTCAGGATCTGGGGCCGGTGCTATTACCATGGCAGCAGCTCAAGCAGTGCAAGCCACAGCACAGGTAATGTCAAAACATTCTCACATTGTCGTCAGCCTGCCACCCACTATTGGTTAAGAAGCAATACTAGTAATTTTTTTTTTGATCACTTTCAGCTGATGTGATGTAGTTATTACCATCGTTTATATGTTACAGTTTCATCCTTTAAATCTTTCATAAAAGGACTACTCATTTTGTAGCTTGTCTTGCGAGGTATTCTTACCCGTTCTTAACCACTTACTATGCATCACTTTATTAAAAGAATAACTGATAAATCTGTGGCAATAATAGCAGCCTGGTGTGTCTTAAGTAAGAACTCTACTGTGTAATCTGATACAATATCAGTATTCCTTTTAGATGAAGGAAGGAAGAAGAACATCCAGTTTAAAAGCCAGCTACGAAGCATTTAAGAACAATGATTTTCAGCTTGGAAGAGAATTTTCATTATCTAGAGATTCAACTGGATATTCATCGTCAGCTCTGGCATCGACGTTAACACAAACGTTAAGTTCATCAAGCACAGATTCACGAAGTGGCAGAAAAAGCAAGTAGGTTTTCTTGTTGACTGCAGCTGACAACTGAACTTTCACTTAAAGGTCATAGTCCGTATTAGAAATACTTTGTATTTAATATGCGTGGGATTAACAAACGTAAGTGGAAATTAATTATTCCATGCTGGCCTTTTTTTTTTATTCAGGACTTTCTTCTTTTCTCCTCCGCTTTCTTTTTCCTTATGCAAATTCACTCCAAGGTTTTAAAGAAACATTTGGATTTATTCTTTTGTCTGTTGTGTTGTCTGGTTTCTTCCCTCATTTTTATCTCCACAGGAGAGAAGATTTGGCCTAAATGTAAATGCTAGAAATACTGTGCAGTGCTTTGTAGGTGGTTTTGAAACAGATCTGGAGATTTGTTTCATGCCACTTTATAAATAACCAGAACGTATTCTGATGTCTGCCCATCTAGGACAGGAAGCAGAATGAAATTTACTTAAAAAAACAAAAGATTTTTAAAGCATTTGAGGACTCGAGCCAAGTTTTGCTTGTAAGATTTTGTCCCAGAATGCCTGTATTTCATACTGACTTGCTCTTTTTCTTTTTTTCTTGCTTCATACATATTTGTCTTCATTCACAGCACGCTTAAAAAGTTTGTTTTAGAATGGTTTCTCATCTGTATAAGTCTTGGCTGTCAGATCTGACCTATAAGCAGAAGTATAGAATTTGCATATTGACTTTGTCCCAGTGGAGTGTAGCTGATGCCTGGGTGGAGATTAGCATAGAGTCAGCCATAACAGTTAGCTATTGTATGAGACGTGTAGCAGTGTTAAATGTAAATGCCTGCTTTATCATTAACGTTTTCTTAGTGGAGACTTGACGCTGAGGGTATCAGTAAGGGGAAAAAAAAATTGTGAAGTGAAACATTCAGTGAAGCTGTTCGGCAGTTTAGAGCCGTTCAGTTCTGACTATGAGCTGTTAAGACTGATTTCCAAAGAGGTTCAGTTTTACTATTGCAGTTCTTGAATGAAATCTGATAAGGAATGCCACGTCAGGTTTTACATACTCCGGTGTTTCAGTCGACAAAGAATTCCTTCTGCTTGCCAGTAAATGAACTTCAATTGTGGTATGCTTTTTTTTCTTTTATTCAGAAACAACAACAAATCCTCAAGTCAGCAGTCATCATCATCTTCTTCTTCATCCTCTCTGTCGTCATGTTCTTCCTCATCTGCGCTGGCGCAAGAACTGTCCCAGCAAACAGCAGTAATACCAGAGTCTGATTCTAATAGTCAGGTTGACTGGACCTACGATCCAAATGAGCCACGTTACTGCATCTGTAATCAGGTAAAAACATTGTCCGACCTGAAACAGAACCAAATGCACTGTTTCACTGTAGGTGAGCTTCTTGTTCTGATTGCTCGTTTAAGAACACATCAGAATTTCTGTACTGCAAATAAAACGAATAAAGAATTCAAATGCCCAAGCAAAAAGCAAGTTTTCCTGCGATGTGCCATATCTGGAGAGTTCTGAGTCTTCTACTGAAGAATTCAGGAATGAGTAAATTCAGAGTTGAATGCGATCACAGTGAACTTACTTAGAATTCTAACTTAGAGTGATACTTCTCTCATACTTTTCTCCTTTTGTAAAATAAATTAATAATGGAGAAGTTACTATTTTTATGAAAGGCACTCAGAAAATTGAAGGACTGAATGAGAGCATGAGAAGCTTGTTTTCAAAAATGCCTGTTCTTATTTTATACAGTTTTACGTGTTTTAAGTGTTAGATTTATTATTTTTAGAGTTTAAAGAATTCTTTGGCTCTTTTGAAAGTGTTTGATTGTTTATTTCAAATAGTTCTCGAAGCTGTCACATGTACAAGGGAAATGCTAGACATAAATATGTTTGAAAAGTGGGCTGATGATGTACAAACAGCAGTGCTCAGTACCAAGATGTCCTTAGTTTGTGTTTTGAATGTTAGCATTTTTTTTTTTTATCTGACCTGAAACGTACATGTGAATGCAACAACCTGGCCTAGGGAGCTGCTTTGGCAGAGGTGTTGGACTCAGTGATTTCTAGAGGTCCCCTCCAACCCCTACAGTTCTGTGATTATGTAATGGAAAAAAAAAATGTATTGTGGGCACTGTTGATGGAATAACTTCTCAGTGTAAAAGAAAAAAGTAACAAAAGCCTTGAATTCCACCCCTTTGAAAAAGTTGCTTTTATTAAAAAAGTTTTTTTTTTTTTTCCTTCACTTTAAATAGGTGTCCTATGGCGAAATGGTAGGCTGTGATAACCAAGACGTAAGTAATAAAGCTCAGAATGTTCTTAAGAGAAGCCTTGTGCATGTACCTACTGCTTACAGGAGTTACTTTTCTGTACTGCTTCTTGTGTCTTCAGTTTCAGTGAAGACGTGGACAAGTACAGCTCTTTTTTTATTGTTGTATATATGTAAAAAACCACATAATTATTTTTCCTTTTGCCATTCAAATCCCCTACCTCACTTCAGACTGGAACGTACAGGATGAGTGGGAAGAAGCAAAGATAAAAGAAAATATTTTATTATGTTAATCTTTCCAGCCACATAGGAGTTACATATGGTTCTCCTTGCTTAAGCACAATAAGGTTCAATTACTTTGTGTAGCAAGAGTATTCAGAAACTGCAAACCTTGCTGTTAAGAACCTTTAGGTATGTGTAACTCTTTCATTCTAAGCAAAATTGCCCCTTGCTAACTTCTTTGTTTTTGAAGGCTTTACTTTTACTTTGGTGAAAATCCTAGACAAAAATTAAAAATTGGAACATGCATTAAACAAACTTGAATAATTCATACCTCATCCCTGTCTTAAACATCGTAAATACATACTTCTCATTTTCTTTCTCTCTACGAGTGGCTGCAAATTTATAAAGATCTGTTCCTACCTTGAAAAATTCTTTAAGTATTGGGATTGTATCGCTCTGATATTCTGATATTCACAGATTTTGCTCTTTACTGCTTTGGGTTTTTATTTCTTATTTTGTCTTTTATGACTTGTATAGATAGCAAAGGAATCCTGCAGCAAATCAGTTGCAGAGTAAAGGAGAGAAGGGAAGAAGTCTGCAGTTAACATTAGAAATAGTAGTAGTGCCAGCTTCATAGAAGACAGAAGTGGGGCTTAAATACTTGTGTGAAAATGGTGATGGGAATTAACGTGCTTATAAATTGAAGCATTCTTCAGGAAACTTCTCCCCATCTGCCCCACAGTTCGGATTCATTTAGAAGTCTTCTCTTTTTCCTGAGGAAGTCTGACGTACCTGAAATGCCCTTTATTTCTGGGAATGTCTAACTGTGTCAGTATTGATCCCAATGGTCTGATTCAAGTACTGCAAATTTTAAAAGAAAGGTGAATGTAATTCAGTACTGACTGAGGTTCAGGCAGAAGTGAGTGATTTAAGTGATACAACAGTAATCCTAAATGCTGTCAGGCTAAATTTTTTCATTAGCACAGTATACTTAATTTGTTTTCTATATAAATGTGTCACTATATCACTCCCAGAATTTTTGTTGCATTCCTTGTTCTGCTGAGTGTATGTTTGGGTCTGGATTCCTCCTTGTTCTTTCATTTTATCCCAGTGTGGTATGAAGGGCAGAACCTCTACTTTCTACTAGCACTTCTTTTCATAGAATTGTATGTGATTATGATTTAGGAAAAAAAAAAAGCAAAATCCCAAACCCTCTCTCAAAATCTGTTTTTATAGTGCCCCATCGAATGGTTCCATTATGGATGTGTCGGACTGACAGAAGCACCGAAGGGGAAATGGTACTGTCCGCAGTGTACAGCTGCCATGAAGAGGAGAGGCAGCAGGCACAAATAAATATCTTCATCCGGAAAACAAATTACATACTGAAGGTTTTGTAGGGGACTCAAGTGGGGGGAGGAACCCCCACCACGCTTCCTTGCGACCACTTGAAAGGGTTAACATAGCAGTCATAAGATCTTGAACTACTGGTTGTGTTTTAACATTGTGTGTACGCTGTTCCTGCACAGTGATGTGCTGCAGACACTATCCCAGCAAGCCTTGGATTGTTCCAGTGGCCAACGTAAGCAGACATTTGTACTATCAAACCATTTTCTCTGAGCAGTGGGCATTCTACAACTATTCAGTCTACGGAGAATTCTGATGAGACGAGATTTTAAATGTATGTTTTATATTCAACAGATATATTCTGCTGCATGTACTGTACTCAAGAGCTGTTATGTAACACTATGTATATAATTGGTGCAAAAAGTCAGTGCTTCTTAGAAAAAAAAACAAAAAAAAGAATGATTTTTAAAATGCCTTTATAGCTTTGGTTCTTTATGAAAATTAATTCAGCAGGCTGAAGAAAATGGTTCTTGTATACAGCGGGCTGTTGTCCTCTAGGGTACTTGAGTATGTAAAAACAAAAGCAAATGCTGTAGAACAAAACAAACTTGTGCCATTAGTCTTATATGTTTCTGCTCCAGAGAAGGTGCGGGCCATAAGAAGAAGAAAAGGTGTTAAAGTGATGATAAATTTTTATACCAAATGTGTTTATTTTTTTGTGCAAGTAATCCTTTAAATTTGAATTGTATTAGGTGTAAAAATAAAACAACCTTAACTCCTGGAATGAACGGTTTCCGTACATCTGTCAGAAAAGGAAAAGGGTTGTTGCTGTCGTGGTTGCAGAAGAATATAGCAAAGTTTCCAGGAGAAATCCCTGCCATATTCCTTCCTGAACAGTAGCTCCCGTGTAAAAGTCAACGCAGCTCAGGAAAGATGTGAGGAGATGAGCAGCTCCTCCAGCTGCGGGATCCCTGGAGGTACCTAACAGGGTTGGTCGTGTTAGGGAGCTTAAGGGGAGGCCAATGAATGCGCGGGCCCTTTAAGACCTGGTAAATCAGAGCTGCACATGTTGTGGCACGGGATTGGGAATCTTGATTTTTTCAGTGAGAACCCCTTAAAAGGTAATTCCTTTGGCCGTGAATATCATGGAAAAAATCCCTTTTTATTTTCTTTCAGCTTGTTTCTTTTGGATGTAGTTTGTAGATTTCCTTTCACAGAAAATTTCTTTCTGTTCTTTGTGTGGCTTTTTGGTATGGCAGCAGCACTGCACAGAAACAATATTACTCCCTTTTTTCTCCCTCCTCCTTCCTTCCACCCCTGTAAAAATATGCTTTCCGTTTGGAGTAAAGATTTCACGTTTGCACTGGATTTCTCCTTGAGCTGTCTTGGTGCTTTCCATGGGCCTTCACGATAGCTTTCCATGAAATGTGTCCAAACCCAGTCTTGCACTGAAACAACTACAGTGCCAGGGAGAAAAAAGAGTTAGACTTACTCATATTAGGAGTATGTGCAGAAAGTGCAGGCTCTACCTAAACCACAATGAAAGCAGACTTGTAGCACAGCAGTTATTTAAAAAAAAAAAAAAAAAAAGTTATTTTAAGTCTGTATACTGAGGAAAAATAGATGGGAAAAAGAAAGAAAACATGACTTTGTTGAAAGAATAGGATGTAAGCTGATGGGAAAGAAAGCACCAAAGGGCCGTGTAACTCAGAGCCCATTGAAACTGGAGAATTAGCCCACTGTGTGTGTGCTCCTGTGGAGATCTCAGCCTAGAAAAATACTTGAGGACTAGTACATCTCATCTTGAGCGACGCTATTGAGACCACGGAGATAAGAGAAACTATTTGTTCTGCTGGAAACTGGTGCCGTTGTGGGAAGTTAAACAGGCTGTAGTTAATCTCGGCTCCCCTTGGACTCAATGACTCAATCTCGAGCTAAGGACTAAATGCATGAAGAATTGGGACCTTATCTATCAGACTCCTCCACTGGTGGTGACAATAGCTAAGATGGCGCAGAGACTGCAAACCTGCAGGTTTTAGCGAAGCAATTTGCTGTCTCAACTGTCAGTGTGAGGGGAAAAAAAGTATCTTTGTCCTCGTTAGTGTCTAAGAAAATAGAAAAGGACGAAAGTGAAATGCAGCGTGCAAGGCAGACATGCAGAACAGTCCAAGCTCTACATAATGCTTTCTGTTTGCTCCTTTGCAGGAGGCCTGTCACGAGCCAACGGGTCAGCAGGTGGATAAAGTGCAAAAAGAACTGAAATTTAACAAGACTGGGAGAGATAAGCTAGATGATTTCCTTGCTGCGTGGGAGGTTAGACAAATGCGAGTACTGGGGCTCGTGCTGCAGGATGCTTGAAGGTTGCTCTCAAAGTGAAGCACTTATAGAGGTAAGTCTGCAACATACTGCAAAACACCTGAAAACACCTGGTGCAGGGAGCTGCTTTGGCAGGGGGGTGGACTCGATGATCTCTAGAGGTCCCTTCCAACCCCTACAGTTCTGTGAGTCTGTTACAAAATGTGCAAAATTGAATAATAAGAGTAAAGGAGTAAGTTACCAATATTCCCAACAAGGGGAGGCTGCTAAGGGAGTCCTGTGGTCTCTGCTACTCAGTGCTTAACGTAAAAGATAGAGGAGGGTAAATAGTGACAAAATGTTTGCACTTGCGCTGAGTTCTCAAACGTAATGAAAACGAAGTGTTAAAGTAGCAAAATAATCTCATGATACTCTGTCTCATCAAGTGGAAGATGCAATTCAACATGTGTTAATGTAACGTGAAATAATGTGTAAGATTAAAATAGCATTTAATTCTCAGTTCACCTACAGCAGCATCCTCTCAACAGGAAATCTATTGCTGAGTTTAAAGTGATTTTGGAATTACTGAAAGAATTCTGTGGGGACATTGTTTCTGTGCTCAGCAGCAGGTCGGACAGGTGCTAAGGATGACTTAGTAGGAAATAAAGAATGAAACAGAGAATAAGTTCTACACTGTGTAAATTGATGGTGCAGTTAGGTTTTACTGTCATGTAAAATTCAGGTCCACCCCCCCACAAAAATGTAGTAAAACAGGGGAGGTCTCACACAGGAGGATGAAAGTAGTCAAAGCTGTAGAACGGACATGGTTGAGAAACAGATGAGGTAGCTGGAGCTTCTGTCTGGAAAAGGAGCAGAGTAGTCAAGATAAAACGTGTCTGTAAGCTCGTGAGTTCTTTGGAAAAGGTTTCTCTTTTGATAGAAGTAACGGGCAGCTAGTCAGCCCACGATGGAAAAAAAGCAGCTGTTCTGGACACACTGTGTGGTTATGTTGCAGAACTTGCCGTGTAGCTCACATGAGTGTAAAATGTGACTGAAAATCTAAGGGAAGCAGGATGAACAAAGGCACAAAATGCAGAAGTCATACCTCTGGAACAAAAACTACTGAACTCTGATTGCTAGAAATCACAAGAGGTATATAGCAAGGGAATCGCTCCTGTATGGCTGTGACAGCCCTACACGTAGGGCATGAAGGCTTCAGGGTGAGAGATTTGATTGGAATGTGGGGTGTATCAGACCAAATTTATAGGTGTTACAGCTGTTTAACTGCTAATTGACAGGCTCCTCTGCTTGTGATGAGGCTTGCTTGCCTTACCGTGAGATAGACTGCAGTGCTTGTTAGTGGCTGCTTTTGTTTCTGCTGTTTGCTCTACTCCTTATCATCTTGTTTTGCTGTGCTTGGAAACATTTTGATAATAACTGTGGCTGTAAGCCTGGGCTGGCAGATGGCCAGGGCATCGCTGCTGTCCCTGTGCTGCTGGAGCGGGCAGGCTGGAACTCACACTGAACTAAAAGCCAGAGGAAATGTGAGCTGTGGATGAGTCCATGTGGGAGCACATACGTTCCAAAGCGTCTTTGGCCATAGAGTTCACTCCAGTGCAGGTACACCTCAGAGCACCTGTGGTCATGCAGAAGTGTGTGCTGCAGGAGGTACACTTTGCAGCATCCATTTCTATGGGTAGGGCCGTGCCAGAGTACCTCGGAGCATCTGTGGCTTTTAATAAGACCATGGCACAGCAGGTGTCTGAGGGGACTGTGACAAATGGAACAGGCCTTGCCACAGCAGCTACACCTCAACGTGGCTGTGGCTATGGCCATTAGTTCTGGTGTCCTGGCACACTAGAACAGATAGACCTCACAGCATCTGTGGCTGATGACACAGTCAGTACAACTTTGAAGGAACTGTGGCTCATGGATAAGGCCATGCTGAAGGGGCCTCCTCTCTAAGGAACTGTGGCCAATGGACATGCCCAGGCTGGAAGCAGGAACCAAGAGAAGAGTTCACTGCAATATTAAACTCCATGATCTAGTCTGAAAGGACAAGAGGTGGAGATTGTAATGGATATGCCCTTAAATTGTTGTAAATCATGATCTAAGTTGCATACTTTAGTAAGTCTTCCAGCAGGAACCAGTCAAACCAACAGAGGATGAGCCTCACAAGAAGCAGTGCAAGTGCAGCAGTGACCTGACGTGAGCTGTCTTTGGTGCCCAGTAACTCCACACGACACACTGCCTCTCCCGTCCCAAACCACTACTAAGTTACGGGCTGAAAGAAATCAGCAGACATTTTATGGGCATTTCACAGGTGTGGTCCATCAAGCAAGGGAATTATATCTGTGTATTAATCAAAGGGTGGTGGTTAATGAGGATGTCTTGGAATGTGTGTGACCTGGGCATGACATAAGCAGTATGGAGTAAGGGGTGGATATTGTTGTGGTTTTAGCTGGGATAAAATTAGTTTTCTTCATGGGGGATTGAATGATGCTATGTTTTGGATTTTAATGAAAAGATTGTAGGTAACAGGCAGATGTTTAGTTATTGCAGAGCAGTGTTTGCCCAAATCCGAGGACATTTCAACTTCTCATGCTGCCCTGACAGCAAGGAGCTGGAGGTGGAAAGGGACAGAACCAGGACAGCTGGCCCAAACTGTCCAAACGGACATCCCATTCCATATGGTGCAAGACTCAGCAATGAAAACTGGGGTACAGAAGGAAGAAGGGGGGAACGTTTGGAGTTAGGCCATTTGTCTTCCCAAGGAACCATTACCCACAAGGAGAGCTGCTTTCCTGGAAGTGGATGAACATCTGTCTGCTGATGGGAAGGAATGAATTCCTTGTTTGCTTTGTTTGTGCCTGCAGCTTTCCTCTACTAGTAACCTGTCTTTATGTCAACCCGTAAGTTCTCACACTTTTACCTTTACGATTCTTTCTTCCATACTATGTGGGGAGAGCGAGTAAACACCTGGGTGCTGCCAAGCTGGGTTAAACCACTGCAACCAGCGAGTGCTGCTGGGTACAATCACTAGGTTAGGTAAGCCTTTGGCATTAGGCAGTGCAGCTGTTTTTAGTTTCGTCTCAGTGCTCAGGCCTTCGGGTGAATTTTCAGGATTAGGAGGTATTTGTAGTACCACAAACTGGGAACCAATTGCTGAGCATCGGGATAGAACAAAAAGTGGTCTACGCTTTGTAGATGGTATTTGTATTTTTAAGAAGCTGTTGAGAATCAACAGTTTTGCCTCAGCTGTCAGTTTTATTTATTCTAAGTCTGAAATGGCATGGAGGAAAAATAGTTATGCTTCCTTTTCTGAAAATGCTGCTCAGTTATCGTTCTGAATAGCACGGAATAATTTGCATTCTTGTCTTCTTTATTGAGCTTTCCAAATGCTGAGCAACTGCACACAATAAAGATGAGGAATTCTGGGGTTTGTTTTCCCCCCCTGTTCCTTCTCACCAGGGAGGTATTTCCACCATGATCTGGCTTTACTTTGCTGAGTTTTTTGTCTCCCATTGCACTCTGCTGGAGAGTCTGGCCCACGCAACGTTTTGTTCAATAGAGGTGACAAGGGGCAGAAGTAGGACACTGTCGGTCTCAGCAGTGGCAGCAGAGGGTTCTGTTTTGCAGATACATTAAAAATCTCTGAGGAGGAGAACTGCTGAAGGGATAAGGGCGAGCCTTTATGCACTCTGCATGAATAACTGAATTTAGGCCACCCTGAATGAACGCTGCCTGTGCTGTTTTGTTACTCTTTCTAGGATTGCCTACAATTCTTTGAGAATAAAGTAATCAAAACAAGAAAAAAAAATTAAAAAAAGCAAAAAATTAGAAAATAAAGAGCAATGTTAGGATACGCAGCAGGTTTGATATTCTTAATCCCCCTACTACTTATTTGTGCTTAGTACTGTATTACCAGACTAAGTTTTGTGAGTGCTTTGAGCCATTCTGAAAGCTATTCTGTGATATCATATACAATGTTTGATTAAACAAGTGTGTCCACGTTGATGAAACAGGCTGCTTCCAGTCAAGAAAAGTTTTGCTGCAGTTTAAGGGTAAAATAATGGGATTCTTAAACAAAATAAAGTAGATTCAGTTGTTCAGCTACAACTGTCTGCTGTTCCTAAAAATAAAAAGAACTGGGAGAATCCTAAGTACTCTTTGTTGCTGAACACAGATTTATTTCTTTTAATTTCATTTTCCTCATGTAGATAACACTAAGCGTTTCTTTACAGAAGAATAAATGGTAGTTACATGCTATTTTTACACATGAGAATGAGTGAAACAGAAATAGGGCAGCAAAATGAATATGATTTTGTATTGTTTCCACCTGCAAAATTGTGACCTTATGATTTCAAAGCAAGTTTTACTGCTCCTTTTCAGGAAAAGACAGGATCCTTGCTTGGAAAAAGTTTGCAAACCTGAGTGCTGGAACGGGTCAGTCAGGCAAGTGCTGCAGAATTAGGGCATCCTTTCTTCTCAGAAGTACAGGGATATTTGTTCTTGTCCTGGTAACATTTTTAAATCCAGTGTATAAACTTTCTTAGGCACTGACTGAGAGCATATTTTGCACAAGGAGGTGCAGCTTTCAGAAGTAATTATTACCTCGTAGAGAGTCACTTACACCTGAACAGTTCTGAACAGTTTTGCCCTTCTTCTCTAACACTGTTGGTTGTTCGTGTAATACAATGTAAAATATGCACTGGGAAAACATCTCAGTTCAGTTTTAACCCAGAACAGGAAAACTAAAGGTTATTCTCAATAATAGAAAAAAAAAATCGAGCTCGAAGGTGTTTTGACTAGTAGCTACATTCATGTTCAAGATTTGCCAACTCTAAAGTGCTTTTCATCTTGAAATTGCTTTCCAAACACTCAGGTACTGCTATTTACTTAAAGATTTCTGTTAAGAGGGGGGAAAAATGTACTGGGAATTCCTTCTTATAGAGGCTGATGAGCACATTAACAGCAAAGATTGTAAAGTTTCCTTTAATTGCTGTTTAAATCTTAAGCAGCAGTATGTCTGTTAACAAAGGAATCATGTAAATGCTTGCATATTCTTCATAATTACATGAGCACATTATAAAACCACACCTTGATTTCATATTTAGCTAATTATGATTTTAAATCAACTCTATAATGTCTATCATCTTTCTGAAGTTTGTTAGCTATCTGCTTTGTATTTATTTTATACTTCCTTCACACTTTTCTGTGCTGGCAAATAGCCTCTTTGATATGCTTTAGTTCCAAGTTGAAACACAGCTGCATGGAAATGGTGAGTGATTTAAGCACAGCATTTACTCAGCTTCTTCGTACCGGGAATTCCGATTTGGTTATACTTTGATTCTTTTATAATTTTTGCAAAATCAAATGCTAAGAGCAATGGCCTTAGCAATAGAATAATTTATTCAATGGGGCCTCGGTCTATTTGTGACATCCAGAGGTATCTCTATAATTAAAAAAGAAAAAAACAGCCCATAGAGGCAACAACCACCAACAACTGATTAATCAGAACATGAACAAAAATACTTCCTATTTTCTTTGCAGCCCCTCTGCACTATTCAAGTTAGGTACAAAGTGTGAAAAATGACCACAAAACTATTGATATCTATCAGATGTGAGAGATGTCTTGCTTTTTCAACAGACCCTTCTTGGAATGCTGGCTTTATGCGTGACCCTTTCAGTCCAAATGGTTTGGATCACACACTGGCAATAAGCTGTTCGGCTTCCTCTCGGCCTTATCATAGCTGTGCAGTACAATGTCACTCCCTCCTCCAGTTTCACCTTTCAAGCCACTTCCTCTCAGCCCACAGAACATAGCGATCAAGTGTGTGCTGCACAAGCTGTGCAGCTCAGCAGACCAGGGCTAGGGGCAGAGGTGTGACTCCATGTGGAGCAGGACACAGAGAACTTTGTGCCAGCTGCAATGGAGACGCTGTGTGTGCAGCCTTCTTCACTGTATTTATTCTGGCCACTTTGCTTTCATTATCTGTAAAAGTGGTTAAATTTAATTTTCAGCTCTATTTTTAGAAATATCAGAAGTCAGTGCTTAAAAATTGTTGTGCTCTTAAATGTACTTCCTTTTCAGTGTGACTTGTGAGCCACATTGGTAGCCATTATCTCGTTCTGCTGTAATCATGATGCAGTAGCTGGACTCATGAAATAATATGAACTGTTGGATCAATAACTTCAGAAAAAGAATACTTTATTTTTTTTTCTAGCACAGGTTGCCCAGAGAAGATGTGGTTGCCCCATCTCTGGAGGTTCTCAGGGCCAGCTTGGATGGGGCCCTGGATGAAACCCGGTGGAGATGGGGTGGTAGCCCTGCCCATGGCAGGGATGGGTGGAACTAGATGGTCTTCGAGATCCCTTCCAACCCAAGGCATTTTATGATTCTATGCTGGTTACCCAAGGAGGCTCAAAATATCAAAAAGTTATTACAATAAGTCTGGAAACAGCTTTCCCACAGGAGAAGAAAGGGGAAAGTGTCACTTTTTCCTTCAACACTTGGCTGTTGGAAGAGAATAGGGAAACAGTGTGATTGGTAATTGCCTCCAAGACAAGCAGTGCAGGGCCTTAGTTATAGATTAGGCCCAGGGCCAGTGCTTTTACCATAATTCTCCATGGCACAATGTAAGAACAAAGTGCTACACAACACAGCAAACTGTAAAAGCCGAAATCAGCCTTTAACAAGACCTCATACTGTATGTATAGCAAAAAAAAAAAAAAAAGAGCATGGCATGGATCAAAAACAACATTGAGGACAAATCAGTCAGTATCATGACCACCAGCAGTTAAACAGATATAAAAATTGTCAGTTCTCTCTAACAGTTCTCTGGTCAAATCTCTTCCTAAGTCAGAACCCTTTATTGCCTCACGTTGGGCGCTAATAAGAACTGTTGTGTGTTAGCCCTTTTTGGCTGCTAAATACTACATAGCTGCTTGCTCACTCCTTAATTCTCCCCTGGAGAGAATCAGAAAGGTAAAAGTTAGAAAACCCATGTGTTTGGATAAAGACAGTTTAATCTGTAAGAAAAAGAAAGGAAAGAAAGAAAGAAGAAAGGAAAGAGAGAAAGAGTGAAGAAAAGAGAGAGTGAGAAAGAGAGAGAGAGAGAGAAAGAAAAAGGAAGGAAAGGAGGGAGGGAGAAAGGAAGGAAAGGAAGGGAGGGAGGGAGGAAGGAAGGAAGGAAGGAAAGGAAGGAAGGGCAATTAGAAACAAGTGATACAAAAATTGCTCACCACCAGCTAAATGTCCAGCCAGACCTCAAGCAATGGCAGCCCTGAAAAGCTTTCTCCCCAGCAATTTTTATTGCTGACCAGATTGTCATGGAGTGCGGGACAACCCTTTGGTCATTATGGGTCAGCTGTCAGGTTCTATCCCCTGCCAGCTCCTCGTGCACCCCCAGTCTACTTGCTGAGAGGATCAGAGTGAGAAATTTGACTCTGTGAAAGCACTGTTCACCCACAGCTACAACATCAGTGTGTTACCAACACTTTTTGTTAAGAACCCAAAACACAGTACAATACCAGATACTATCTCAGCCAAAACCAGCACAGCCTGAGGTTTCAAGACAATGGGCATCAACAAGATGCCAGAAATATGTCTACCATCACAGAATCATGAGAACAAAATCACAGAACCACAACAAAATAAATTCTATTAAAATAGAAAGTTACAGAACTGTAAGGGTTGGAAAGGACCTCCAGAGATCATTGAGTCCAACCCCTCTACCAAAGCAGCTCCCTAGCCCAGGTTGCACAGGTAGGTGTCCAGGTGGGTCCTGAACGTCTCCAGAGAAGGAGACTCCACCACCTCTCTGTGCAGCCTGTGCCAGTGCTCCGTCACTGCACTGTGAATTTCTTACATGCACTTGTGTGGAACTTCCTATGCTTCAGTTTGTGGCCATTTCTCCTCATCCTATCGCCATGCACTGCTGAGTCATTGAGCAACAGTGAGAAGGAAGAAGCAAAGAATTAGCTGATCTATTTCTCCCCTGACATGTAAATTTGTCTTTTGAGTTTTCACAAGACTTTGGCCTTTGGCTGCTTTCCCTTACCCTCATGTCAGGAAACCTTCTGTACTGTTAAAATAAATAAACAAATAGAACCATGTGTTTCACTGTCCACGTTGTACCAAAAGACAGCAGTAAAGAATATGGCTGAGATACAAAGAAAAATCTCTGGACTAATAAATAAGTAGACCTACCTCAAGTTTTAGGTTAACTGGGGAGGGGGCAGTAGTATGATGAGTTGAGTATCAAACCTTTGGTGCCTGTTCCCCTCTTCTGATGACATCTCTTCTCGTTTGCCCTCTCCTGTTGGTCAGCTTGTACAAGCACCAGGGACCGTAGGACCTCTCGAAGGGTTGATTCAACACTAGTTTTTGGAAAACCAACCCTACTGCATACTTTTTTTATCACGTAAGTATCTAAGAATATAATGAGCACCACCACAAGGCAGGAGGAGCCAAAGCAGAAGCTAAAGTCAGGGGAAAGGCCAACAAGTTCTTCTCCTTTCCGTGGCAGGGAATTCCTGGACTGAGTGATCTGCCCATGGAACTGGAAATCTAACAGTGTCTTACTTGAGGTTCAGCATCCAGCAATGACAGCTTTTTACTCAATGAAAAAAAAGCAAACCATCAGACTGAAGAGCTGAAATGGCTACAGTGGATGATATGTAGAATATACTTACAAAAGAGCTGCAAACCCTCTGGTCAGAGAAGCATACACTGCTTGTGTAGTCCAGTTCATCTGCTTCCTTTTACATAAAGACTAAAGGTCATATAAATCAAGCAATAACGAAAAGCAAAACCAAAAGGGGAGTCTCCCCTAATACTCACCTCCTGTTGACATCAGCTTTTTTGCCTTCCAAGAATTTGCAGAATCTTCTCTACTGGGTTGCTTTCTCTGTGAGCCAGGATCAGAGAGCTGGACCAAAGCAGGACGAAGACGTGAAGACTTGTCCCTGGAGTGTTCTGTGGAACAAAATTACAACATCATTGAGGCTTGCAGTGGTCTATGAATGGGAAAAGGAGAAAGAGCCTAGGTTTTTTTCCATGCTGGGATTAATTTAAACTTCAATTGTTGTATCACATCTTCCAGTGTGTAAAGCAATAATGAAGTGCATTTCTCCTCTTTTCTTCACTTTGTTCCTCTGTGCCAGTACTCCTCATTCACTGTTCATAACGGGACCACACACAGGGCTGAAGACACATGCAAATCCAATTGCAATCTGGACTGAATTCAGAGTTGAGTCAAGAATCCTGAAGCTCAGTGGGCTCCCTCCAGTACAACTTACTAGATTCATTTATTCTTGAATATTTGCAGTGCTATTAGTGCTTATCCAGCATTTGAATAGTTTGTTAGTGTGAATTTGTGGCCCTTTGTGTAGTTCTTATCATGCTAGGAAACAAAAAGGAAATGGAAGAGTTGACCATAAACAAAAATTATATATAGGTCTGTGCTGTGAAGATGACAGATGTGACTGCAAGGATTTGATGATCAGCTCAGTTAGAAATGATCTGCCAGAGCTTATTTTTCAAGTAACTCATTCATCATTAAAATGATTTCTAGGATGCTATGCTTTGAAATTTGAATCTTGCCTTAAAAAACAGCAACAGTGAGTAGGTTTTTAAACATATCTTCTCCTTCGCAGCCTTGGTGAAATTATTGGTGCAATGTGGTTTTCATTATATCAAGTCCTGATCTTACAATCACTTTTATCTAGACTTAACTTTAGAGTTGTAGGATGTTCCATGTTAGATCTCTGATTAAAGTTAAGCATGCATAAAAAGTGTACATTCATCTGGCCTTAAATTCCTTCTATCTTTCCACACCTCATATTTTCTCCTTGCTTAGCTCTTGGCAGTTGTCTGTCCAGGTCACTACTTAGTCCACTGAAATCATTCTTCATTGCTCACCAGCTTTCACCACTGCACAGAGATTAGTGTAAAATGAAATCTGCGAGAATAGGAGCTGGATTGCTTGAAACCGCAGCGAGATGATGAATGGTGCCTGCATAGTATATTGGCTAAATCCTTTCAGATCCTATTCTCTCACAATTTTTATCAAGGCTTATTTTCCTCTTGACTTTTCTGCACCAGTGTTTCATTCAACACTTACTATCTGTTCCAGATAATGCAGATGGAGCTGGGATTCTGGCTGCTACCATGGGAGATCGCTTGTGACATTCATGCCTGGTTGGTTTTTACAGAAGTGATCCCTTCAGGACTTTGTCTCATACAGAGCTGGACTGCAGCTGACTTCTTTCTGCAAGGAGCATCCACGTGTGAATGGAAGGAGCAAGGAGAGGTGAGCTGGACATGGAGGAGCAATTCTGAATAGAAAATGAATCCCTAGATTGTCTGGCGTGTCAGAAAAAGGAGATTTGTGGCTTTCTGTGAAGAAGTCTGAAATAAATACATATACCTGCGAGCACAAATAATTATGTCCTGATCCTACAGATCCTACAGCTGTGTTCTGTGGCTGTTTGAATGCTATGTACTGAAGGCCTAGTTCTTTACTAGTTAATGCTAGTCCCTGTCAGTCTCCATTTTCAAAAGTCCTTGCTTAATTCCCAGAGAGTTGAAATGTGACCAAAGAAGTCAGTAGATGTAAGTCGAGAGATGTGACGAAATCCCGATTAGAAGATGACAAATCATATTAATTGCATGCCAGCTGTGATTGAGGGAAGTATTTACAGCTTAGGAAAATTGTGTTACATGTTCTTGTGATGAAAATAAGCCACAAAACGTAGGGAAGAAGCCAGCTCCCCCCTTGGAACATCTGGGAAAATCAGAGGAACAGAAAGCAGATCCCCAGAAGTACACAGAGAGATCTGCTTGCCCTCTGCTGACCTCCCTTCCTGTATGTGTTTGCAGTATCAGCCTTGGTGCGATAAATGAGAAAAATCTGCCAGCTTGTCCTGAAAAGCTGGAGCCCTTCAGTGATCTTTTGACTTGCAGGACGGATGAAGTGCCTCTGAGATGTTGGGGAAAACATGGGCTTAAAGCATCCAGATATTAACTGAACAGGGGGAAATGAGGTCAGGCTGGGGGGAGTACACTGCTACCTGCTGGGCTGCCGGGGGAGCAGGGGGAGGAGAGACAATTAGTTTGTTCTCATGCAGGACTGCTGCAAGGGACTGTGGGCTCCATACCATGAAGCAGCCTCTAATCTTTATCAAGCTATTTTTGTCGGGTCTTCTAGCAATAGCATGGAAAACTCTGACAAAACCCCTCACTGTAAATCTGGGAGAAGCTGACAACTGTGCAAATGCCACCCACACAGCTGAGGGTTCTGGTCCCAGAAAGCAGAGCATGCCACAGGGCAATCTCTTAAAAGAATAAAGCAACAGTAAAGCAACTCTGCTGTGCTTCTCCTCCGCAGACGGGGTACTGTGGTCCCCATGCTGGCTGCGGTGCCTCTGCAGAGCTCCTCTGTGTGTACCAGCTCCGCAGGTGCCTCTCCATTGTGTGGCACGGATGCAGCCACTGGCCTGCATTACTGACTTGGTGGAGGCTCTACAGCACAGGCTGACAGCAGCAGGACCAGAGGGTGGGAGCTGGCGTGCTGGGAGGAGGGAGCACAAGCGATGGGTTTCTGCATAGCCAAAATGACAGCTTCTGGGTGGATGGGAAGCGTCTACCACTGCTGGGTACCCGCAGGTTTTGTACTCCTTTCCTGCCCAGGATAACCTGAAAACCTCATAATTTAGACAATGATGGCCTCGAATGGAGTACTAAAATGCAATGCCTGTGCCAGCTGAGGATCTGTCTGAGGTGTTGCATCACTTCTATGGCATTTTTCTACACGTGCAAATTGATGGTTTTAGCTTGGAAGGAAAGAGGATATGAAAGATGAATAAGTAGCAGCACTTCAAACAAATCCATGCTCTGCTCTCCATCGCTGTATATAGACCTCTGACTCGCTAATACTGTCGCTGTTACACTGTGCAGACTGGCCCGGGGATATCACAATTCAGCATCTGCCATTTCTTAGATATGAGGCAGTGTAGGAAGACCTCTTCAAAAATAACTAAGGATGGAGGATAACACAGATGACGTGCACGCCGATATTTTTAGCTAAAGGAACTTGATTGTTTGAGAAGTTTAGGTCTGTAAGATAACAGAGTTCTTCAACTGTTCCCATCTGTCTCATCCCTGTCCCATGTCAGCAGGGGGAAGTAGTAACTAAGACCTTCTGCAGCTTAGAAACAGAGTGTCCTCGTTGGATTATTTTTGCCTACCCTCCTTAACATTAGTAAGAAGTTTTACTTACACTCTGCTACGAGCTGGCACGTCTACTACGGAAAAGTACTGACAACTTCTTCGTCAGTGACACATCCAAGTAAACCTGCTTCCTTTTACAATATTTCAGTTAATTTGCAGTAAAACGCTGCAGGTGCTGCTCAGATTTCCACCGCCTTCGAGATGTTTTCCTGGTTTCAATTAGCCCGACTGCTGTAACAGCAGTTTGCTAAAAATTGCAGTGCTGGTGTCTCGGAGGCACGCAGCGAGCGGGACACCTCTTGTTCCCCACCCGCTCCAGGGCTGTGTCTCCAGCCCTGAGCCTGCCCCAGCTGAGCTCGCTTAGCCCCACCCTCCAAGCAGTCCAGCCTTTATTTATATGAAGTCTGTGGTCCAACTGGCTTCAGATGGTGTGTGTATGTGCGTGTGCCTGCCTCGGAGTGTGCGAGACGAGCTGGGATCATGAGCCAGCCTCCAACCAAGTGGTTTTAATCAGCAGCCCATTAGAGGAGAATGGAAGACTTCTAACGGGATAAGAGCTGAGTAAGTAAGAGTAACTTTGAACTCACAATCTGGACAAAACAATGCAAGAGAAAATCTTTGTAGTCTGTCAGTTTTTAGATAATTGATTGCTTTTAGAGTGAGGTCTGTGCACGCTGACAGGAAAGAGGCAATTTAAAGGGACTGGACTGAAAGGCACTATAAAAACAAAGTGGGAATTGAGAATGCAAGAGAGAAAAAACAGCACACGATTGTTCAAGAGGTTGGTACACTCTCTTACTCTTTTTGGCTGTGGACAGAGCGTATTAAGCTTTAACCTCTTGCGTTCCCAGATGCTATGTGGCTGAGCAGCTCCTGCTGCAAGGCTGGGGCTGCAGATCCCCTCTGCCCACCTGCCTGCCACCAGGTCTGTCCTCCCAGTGTCTGGAGTTCAGCACAGCTCCAGGCAGCGCACCCCATGTCCTGTGGAGCTATGTTGGCTGCTTCTCACTTCTCTTCTTTTCCACAGGTCATTCCCACAGCCCCATGGGAGGGCACTTCACAGGATCCTGCTCTTCTGGATGGAGTGACTTCTTGCCAGGCACCAGGAAAGCACTCACCAGCAGGGGCTGGGAAAGCCCTCTGTAGCTTTGGATAAAACCTGCTTTGGCATTTTTACCCTGTCAGGACATGGCTACTGGCACAGCATCTGCAATGTGGCTAAGGGTGGAGTGAGGACAGCACATTGGCCATGGTTTGTGGGCACAGCCCCAGGTGCCGCAGGCTTTGTCGCCCTCGCCCCTTCCTCCTGGCCCTAGTGGTGGCTGTCTGCCTGTTCTGCCAGACCCTGACTCCCCTCATGACCAACAGCTTCCTTTCAGCAGTTGTTAATGGGATCTCACCGAACAAACAGAGCAAAACACGGCAAGGAAGATACAAGGAGGTCTCAGCCAGTGACACACACTGCTTCTTCCCCATCACTGATTCACATACATTGAAAAAGGTAAGTCAGCTGTCAGAGAGTGCTGAGCAATAATTAACATAGTGAGGGATGAGGGGTCTGACAGGATCATCCGAGTCCAGCTAAAATTAACCTCAGCTTGGAAGTCTGAGCTCTGTGTACAAACAAATGTGTGATCTACTGACAGCGGCATATGTGCAAGCATATCTCCATTACCGGCTCCTCGGTGCAGTGTTGCTATCATGAATCGTGAGTCTTTGACTGAAGCACTCTGGCTCCAGGGGGATTCCAGTTTGCTGCCCAGGCCATACTTTATTTTGGCTTTAGGAATCGGGTCAGAGGCTTTCCAGTATGCGCACATAAATCATGAGCCAGTGGGGTGTCATGGAAGGGACTGAGGCTACTTGCAGAAAAGCAGCAGTTGCCCCATGGTATCTTCCAGGCAGTTTGGAACTTGACTGAACTTTTGCTGAAAACCTGCACTTATTATTATTTTTTTTTTAAGCGCTTGTCACATTTTCAAATCACACTATTTACTTTGGGATCATCCCACAAAATCTCCTCTGTCCTTAGATTACCTGGACTCGTGTTTAACTTGCATAGAGCTCCTAGGATGGGTGTTAAAACCTAACAAACGCGGATGCTGTTATTTTAGCTGGAAAATGTGGGTTTGTTAAATGTTCCAGACCAAGGCAGTTATTTTTACTCTGGAATCTGTGGTGAGCATTAGCACAAACGTTTCAGGTTTTCTTCAGTCCCACAGAGCTACTCGTGCAGCAGGGACCTCCCTGTAACATTATCATTACGCTGGCATTTTATGTACAACTGTATTGGGACTATAAACATAAATCTGTGACATCACAGATCATAGACAGCTTTCACATTAAAAAGTTAAAGTTTCTAAAAATACCAAAAGATTTAGAAGGCTTCTTTGATTAGACAGGGTTCACAGTTTGAAAGGTTAGCAGTATTCATTTTAGGAGAGCATCTTCTGCAACAATGAAAAACGGATCTGTGAAATAACATTGGCATGTACTCTTTAACCTTAAGTCTTAAAAATTGGATTTTTTTCCTGTGTTAAGGTCAAAGAGATTTTTCTTTTGAGTAGCAGAAATCTACTCTCTATCACATCTGTCATACTTTCATGTTAATGACCTTTTAGTAGGCCAGGTGTCAAGATGTGTATTTTTTCACTGTGACATGTAGCGTAAAAACTTAATGGGAAGTAAGCACATATGACAGTGTGAGTTTCATCATAATGCCACTTTTGACACAGTCCATTCCTTTTTACTCCTGTTGTGGCAAAGAGAATTTCTAAACTCTGTGAGAACTGGTGGATAAACGACAAAACTTAGCTCGTATGTTTTTTGGCTGAAACTATCTGTAACGCCTACATTCCCAAGTGGTCTGAAGAAAATGCAGATTGACTTGAACTTGGTTTGCTGGCTGTTTGAAGTGAGAAGAAAGCTTA
This sequence comes from Oreortyx pictus, assembly GCA_036925125.1. Lineage (NCBI taxonomy): Eukaryota > Metazoa > Chordata > Aves > Galliformes > Odontophoridae > Oreortyx > Oreortyx pictus. The sequence continues at coordinate 163,716,630 of JAUPFR010000001.1, forward strand.
TGTTCACACAGCACGCTGTACTTACTGCCCTCCAGCATGCCTGGTTGGATGTCACACTCACACACATGCTGAACCTGGAGCACAGATTTGAACACATATGTTAGCCTTTAAAGGTACATTTTCCAAGCCTGTGCTACTCTAAAACATTCCTCTTCACATTCCAAAGACCACCCATAGCTGGCTCCCTGTTTGTCTTGAAAGTGTCCTCTAGAGCATTATGAACAAAATGCCTTGCACATGTTGGGATGTTACTCTTGTTCTGTTTTCAGAGAATACTCTATTGGTTGTGTGGGCTGAATAATAATCTCAGGGAACAGAAAAGACAAACATCTCCAAAAATCTTTCCCACTTTGTTTTGACAGCGTGTCCTTGAACTGTGTATTTTCGCCAACTGCTTATTCAAATAGCCAAAATGTTATCTTGCTTGATTTTACTGGATTCCCAGCCACATTTAAGACAGATGTAATGGTTGAAACTTCTCAGTGTTTAATTTTACAGTCATGTGGCCACCCACAGTAGCTAGCTTGGAAACAAGTTTTCATCAAAGTCCTGGTTTAAATCTTCATCTGTGAATCAGGAGAAATATTCTAAACTATAGTCCAAAAACTGTTCACATTGTTCATGCTTGTACTCTTGTTCCGTGACTAGCCCAAAGTAATGTAGTGCACAGAATCTTTCTTACAGTTAAACAGTAGCTTCAAGGAAACACTGAAACATGTTTTATGAAACATATATGTATTGCAAACTGCAAAAACGTAGATTTCATTCACAGTCTAGAAAACCTGAATGACCTCGTGGTACTTCTCTGTTAAGTGTCACACATTACAGGATTTTTAAAAGCTGCCAGCCTCATAGCCTAGCCTTATTTTCTCATGAACAGAGATCAGCATCTACTGGTATAAAATTAAATGCTAATATCTGTCACATGAGAAACAGAATGATCGTTTCTGAACCTAAAACAGTAAAGGTGTGACAGGGAGCCACACCATCCAGCTGCATGCCATCCGTTCAGCCAGCGACACATAACTCCTGCATCAGGACGTGTTCCTAGTGATGAGGAGAATTGGGTGCTGGAGCATCATAAACTGGTATCGGCAAAGAAAGAGACAAGAAAAACCTAGATTGTAGATTTGTGTTGTGCAGTACTTTATGGGAACTGTTGAACCACGACTTGAACTACTGACTGATCACCTGAGGCAAGCACTGAGTCAGCCGCAGGAGCACAGGTGAAGGCAACGCACCTGTGTGACCAGAAGGGGTGGAGTCTGGCTCCACCTCTCCCAGACCCCATTTAAGGGCTGACCGCCACTGGGGAAGGATCTCTTGTTGGAGATCTCTCCTGTGTGCTGCTCCGGGTGAGCCCTTCCTAATTTATCAGGTGTCTTTATGCCATCTGGATATTCCATCCAAAAATATACTGTCCATCTTCATTATATTGTGTGGGTACTATTCATTCAGGATATTCACTGTACAAGTACCATGTCAGAAATACCTTTGGTAGCAAACAGATGTAAAATTCATTACACTCAAGTGTGTCAGTTCTGCTTCTGAGAAGAGCTAATTAGCTGGTCACAGCTGAGTTTCCACTCTCTCAATTAAATCAGCCTAAGCCAACTTAGGTGTCTCTGCGCAGCATCGTGTTTTGCCTAGTTAGGCATAGTACCTCTGCGATTGCAAGGAGGCAATGAAAAAGCATTACATTCATTAAAAGCATCGTGTCCTAGGCACAGTTTCAGCATGCTAGTTTCTAACTGCAGCCAATGTTTAAAAAATGGAGATTTAAAAATGGGTCTTGGAGATTATTTCATGGATGCTTACATAATTGCATCACGTTTCCTGTCTGTTAAGGGCCACCTGTAAAAAAAAATGTAAACAAACAAGAAACAGCTGATTAAATGAGAATTTAATGAATGGATTGGGCTGGTTTCTCACCAATGAAAGATGAGAGGAGAAAGCTATCTTTAAATTTCTGGTAGGGTATAATTTACAGTGAGCGAGGTGTTTGAAAGCTAATGGCAGCCTCATATGACCATCTCTGAGGTACTTCATTGGGGGAAAAAGATAAACATCATGTTTTAGTAATAATGAGATATTAGGAAGATTCTTTTGAGCGTCTTATCTGGGCTATCAGGCTAGGTACCTAGAAGGGAGAATCTGGAGTGAAGAACAGGTGAATTGTTGCCAGAAATTTGGGCATCTGGAGTAGAGTATCCTTCTTCCCTTGAGTGGTACTCTATTTAGTTGCGGCCAGGAGTCAGTCTTTCTAGTTAATGCAAATAAAGGTATAATTCACCAGGCATTAATGCAGGTATTTGAAAACAAATCTGATTATTTTCACCCTCTTAAGGCATAAGCTTCTCTTTTTCTAACTATATTCTGCAGGGAATATACTTCAGATGGTGTGATTAGTAAAGAAGGGAACAGGGGAGTGATGTTGTGGAACAAGGCACAGGAAAAGGAGGCATTGACTGGGGCAGGTGAGGGAGCCAGAGTAAGGAACTGTGGCTGTGAAGTACAAGTGTCTTTGGAAGGTAGGTTGTGCGTGGAAGGATTTGCTCTGGGGAGGAGAAAGGCAAGCAGGTATAGAAGTGAAAAGAAGACAAAGTTAGTAGGAATTTTTGAAATGTAAATATGAAAAAGTAATTAAGCTGGGTGATAGAGTCAGTAGGGATGATTTCTGCTATTACACAGAAGTTAAGTGTCTTGAGAGCTCTGGATAGAAAATATTACATTATGCATAATAAGGTTTTACATATTTTAGAAGTAAATTTAATCTTAAAAAGGACATCCATTTCACTTACTGCATTCTGAAAAAAAGAACCCTTTTCTCTTCAAAAAAGGAAAAATGAAGTGGAAAATGTTGCTGGTACGAACCTCAGTTAATAGAGAGCAATTGACAGATGGTATTGTATCAGCAACTGGTTTCCTTGGAGTGATACCATATTCACACGGCTCACCAAGAAAGCAGAACATTTTTCTCTCTGTTTCCAATGTAAAATTGGAAGAGGCACTGAGGAAGCGGCTATTTTTTACTGTGCAGATAGCTAGAGATATTTTGGTGATAAAGGGCAAAGCTATTGTGGTAGCAGTCAGGAAGGAGGGGCAGGGTGGAGACTTTACAGGAAGAGAACTTCGAGAAGGGATGCATCAGCAGCAAGTCTAGGGAGAGAAATGGAGGGAATCTTGCTCATGTGCTTCATTGGAGTCCTGTCCTTAAAATCATCTGTTTTGGTGTATTGGTAGGATTTGGCTCGTCTTTTGTTCCTGGCACAAAACAGTGCTGCAATCTACATGCAACTATAAGCAGAGATGTTCTTAAAAATGAGTTCTATGCTTCTAGCCCAGAGTGCTGTGATGACTGTGCAAATAACTCTAGTTTTTCTTCTGGATTTCTGGAGTCATCAGACACCAGCCATCAGCCATCAAAGGCAGTGCCAATGATTTAGTTCCTTGTTCTGTATTTTCTCAGCAAACAATTGGAAGGAGAATAACATTCCAACCATTTTCTTCTACAACCCAGTCCTTTCTGATTAGGAAATCTAACAGAATAAGAAAGGCAACACATTTAAATGTCCTCCAGACAGGAAATTAACTTTTTGGGGAATTCATGATAAAGGGGCTATGTATACTTCAAATACAACAGCAGTATGAACGGGCTTACTATTTCTATAAGCTTTCATGCAAGCGTGAAAAAGAACTTAAAAGTCACATTTGGAATTAATAAAGGTCTGCACAGTTTTGTAAATGAACCACTTAGGGCATTAGAACCACATGCTAAGTTACTATCATTCTTGTTAATGTTAGCTAATATTAGCATGATTATGCCTCTAGAGTACTACTCATGAAAATTTGTAATGTAGTTGTGCCAGGCAGTAGTTAGCAGTGAGGTACCTTCACTAACTAAGTAGAAATGTGGGCTTTACCTGTAAATATATACTAATACTTACTAATATTAGTATATACCGGTGGGTTTTTTTGATGTAAGACTGGTTTTGTTTCACAGTATTTCTTCTGTACTTGCTTTTCATGTCAAGGGCCTTCAGTTTTGCATAGTGGCTCATGTTTTGCAGAATCATAGAATGGTTTTGTTTAAAAGGAACCTTTAAGATCATCTAGTTCCAGCCCCTCGCTGTAGGTAAGGGACACCTTCCTCTAGACCAGGCTGCTCAAAGCCCCATCCAGCCTGGCCTTGAGTGCTTCCAGAGAAAGGGCAGTACCCGTAGAAAGCACTGGAGTAAAAGTAATTTGCAGTCAAAGCATTTGAAGCTGTTGGACAAGGCTCTGACAGACTTGGCAAGTTTGCTATAAGAAAGGCTGCCTGCCTCTGACACAGGGACTGGGTAGCTGAGATGTTTTACAGTTTTTGACCTTTTTCTTGAAAGAAGCTCAGGTGATCATGAGTTGAACCCTTATTTTAGGAAGACTTCTGTTTCTCCAGTTGAAGTGACGGTCAATTAAATTATATGGCAAGGTTTCATTCAGACTATATTTGCTTCCTTGCCAGGCAGAAACAGTGTATCAATATTTATGGAATTACGCAATCTTCTTGGAATCTGAAAAAAATGCCAAGAAACTGCTTTTCTCCACTCAATGTGAAATATCTTTGCTATTTTCTTCTTGGCCAAAACAACAGTAATTACATATTGTAGGATTCAATTACCGAACAAATTCTGGATTTTCAAAACAAACCAGAAATTCTGTAATATATAGGGACAATTCAGAGACTAATAAAACTTATTCCATCTTTATACATTTGTAACCCAGAACTGGATGAACTTGTTTAAAGGAACATGTGAAAACATTTTCTCTTCCCTGGAGAACTTCACAGCGATGTGGAAATTGCAGGTAGACAAAACTAAGTACAGCTCAAATAGTAGATGCCTGTTTTCAGTCCGAGAAGGATAGTTAAGTAACTCTTCAATAGTTCTATTATGTAAACTTAGCTGTTGATCTACTTTAAGTCCTCAGAGGAATCTGCATTTGTATAGACTGGCTTTAAAAAAAAAACTGTATGGACTTTACTTTGCTTTCTTTTGTGTTTGCTTGTTTGTTTGATTGTTTGGTTTTTTTTTAAGTCATTCTGTAAACTGGAATCAAAATTAAAACATTCATTTTAATGCATTTCTATATACTCTAGAGTCCATCATGTTTTCTTAGATGAGTTACTAAGGCTGTGGATCATCTGCGTAACAGCCAAACGCACTAAAATGAGGTCAGTGACTTAGCTAAGGCCAATGGTTTGTAAGCTGCTCTAACAGCAGGTATATCATGTCAAAGCTTACATACATCTTCTCCTATATTATGTGGCAAATGTTGGCTTTGCTGTAAAGCATCATCAGTTTCAGTGAAGACAGCTACATTATTCTCTTGGTAAGGCATGAAGCAAAGAAGTCCATCACCAATCCCTTTCACAGAGGCGTATTGACTCTGTTGTAAACTGAAATGGTAACAAATAGTTTGAAATTTCAGACTGAAGAAGAAGAAAGAAAATGGTTTGAGCATTAAAGCAGTTGTCATTTAGCACTTAAAAATGTTATCAAACTTTTTTTTTTTGTGTAAGCCTGACGCACATTACAGTTATATGAATATAAAAAAAAAATAAAAATAATCAGGACCATAAAATGTCAAAATATGAGAATAGTTTATTTTTCTCTTTTGCACTCTGCTTATTTTATACCAACTCTCTGCCCAGACCACATTTTTATGAGTGAGAAACATCTTATAAAAACCAGCAGACTCCTTAAGTGCAGAAACATGACTGTTATTGCTGTAGTATTGGAAATGTAACTAGATCAGCATGGCTAGTGGTGTAAGATACTTTATGTAGAGCTTTGGAAAAAAATATGGAGTCATTTGCTACAAGCATGAAGTTGGCCAAAATGTTTTGAATTCTATGTCTCTAATAGGGAGCTGAAAAACAAAGGAAGCATTCCCTACATTGTGCTAGCTTGGGAAGAAAATAGAAAGGACGCGGTGAATCTTTTAACCTGGACCACAAATAGCTCTGTAAAGAGAGGGCAGAGGAAATAAATTTGGCAACGCTGTGCATGGATCTCAAGCAAGCACCGTAAAAGGCAGTGAGCTACTTCATATTGTTTAGCAGTGGTGGGTTAGACATCAGGTGATGATTTTAACTTCAGGGCCCCAAGTTGTCTCAGTGTCCCAAAGATCCTGTCATCTCCTTCAGAAAGCCAGCAGCTAGAAGTGGTGAACCTGTTGGTCAACATCCAAGGCACGGGAGGGCCTGTCCCCAGCCAGGCCTTCATGCTGACACTCACAGCTTGAGGTGCTGACTGGCCTGTCCCTTGCCATGGGACAAATGAGAGTGACACAATGAGGCTGCTGTGGACCGAGGCCTTCATCCACAGGGATGAAGCCTCCAGACATTGTCCTTCCCCAGCCTTACAGCTGGGAAGGTGGAGGGGGGACTTAAGCACTGGGGAGGAACACTAAGGAACGATTTGCATCTGCCAAACAAGAGGAAATGTATCTGTGGGAAGGAGAGAAGCTGCTCACACAGAGCATCACGTGGCACTGGGGCCTGGCACCACAGGTGTGGGCTGCAGGGTGCTGGCCATGCTGGGGCTGAGTCTGGTGACTGTTGCTGGCCGGGGAGAATAAAATTGTCGTGGGATGCTCATGATAAATGCTATTACCATTTGTATTAAGCAAATATGTTTTCATAGCAGCTTTTATTAGCTGCATGAAAAAAAAATGTACTCAGAGAGCATGAAGGGAGGTGCACATAGAGTACAATAAAGCCTGAGATGGGACTCATTCCAGAAAGCAAACAGACTCAGCTGCATGGGGAGGGGTGTCCGTGCAGCAAGCGGCAAACACAAGCCAGACACAAATGTGTCCCGAGTTGCAGCCCCACAGTGCTCCTTGTTTGTCCTTGGTTCACCCTGCAGTACTGGCCATTGCAGCACACGTGGGATGGAAAAGTGACTTGCAAAATAAAGCTGGAGATATCTCTCTTCACTGATTTTCTTCCGTGTTGCAAGTGAAATGGAAAGTGGGAAACATCTGGTCACACAGCCTGTGATGTTACACAGCAGCAATGCTGCAGACAAGGCAGAGGGAGGGGGTGCGGGGGAGGGGCAGGGACAAGGGCCGAGTTTAGGAACAGGGAGGGAGGGAGGAGGAAGTGGAGGGAAGCGGCTGCCAGCAGCTTCTGGAGTTACCCGAGGGGCAGAAAAGAGAGAAAAGGAAAGGAATAATGGGTGAAGGCAGGAGTGCAAGAGAAAGAAGTGGAGCATGTCAAGGTGGGGAAACTGCAGCATGCTAACTGCAGGACTAACGCGTTTTAAAAATACCGCAAGGACAGGAGAGGGCATTTAACAGGGTTACATAACATAACTCCTGTGACTTCAGCATGTGCTATTTGTGCTTCTTCCGACTAGCATGTGATCGTCATTTATTTGGATATCTCAATGACTGAAGTAGTTTGGGAATGCACATTTAGCAATTATACGTACAAGACTCTGACAGCTTTGTATCTAGTTACATTTCAGGATCCTCAAATCCATTTGCCAATCCTTTTCACAGCAAATGTCAGCTCTGGAACATAAACAGATGTAGCATTAGAGGCTCAGGTCTCTAAAATAGTTTGTAACCCTCTCTGCCGTGGAGAAGCTTTAACTGCAGCCAGGTGTAACTTAAAACTGCATCCTGTAGTTCATGGGGGTTCAGCCTTTTGTCTTGCCTGGTCATTAAGTAAAGAGGAATTGCCTTGGGCTAAATCCACAAAGGTTGTTCCAAAAGTAATGCCTTCTAGTTATTTCCATGAAAACTGTAATTGATGTAGAGAGCACAATAATGATATTTAATACAGCAAATTCTCAGTCACAAAACACTCTTTTTTTAAAGTTGTCACCACCATTTGTTTTGTGTTTTCACCAGCGATGAACAAGAGCCTGCATGCTACACTCACAAAAATCATCACTAGCAGAGGTGACCCACTGTTGCTGTTGTCACTGCTGAAATGCAGTACCCATCCCTCACTCTGCTCACATTCACTGTTTGGTCTCCATAAAGGTTCAGCAAGCATTGATGAATGTCAGTGGGTTCCATTTTTTCCACATGGAAGAATTCAACCATACACTTTTGCTTCATATAGTTTTCCATGTCAGACACCATTTTGTCAGTCTGCCCCTCTGCTGCTATTACATAGCAACAAAATATAATCATGGGGAGGTTCAACTTCTACTGCCATACCACCAAGATCTCCCTCTGAAGTTGTGAGCCAACATCATAAAACAGGGACATTACTTTCCAAACTGCCCTCATAAAGTATATTATGTAGTTAATGTGTATAAATAACAGCACATATTTTAATTTTAATGCTTTTATTAAAACATACAAAAGAGAGAGCAACAAAACCATAAAACTAGTGGGATATGTGACCCTGTTTTTGTGAAACTTGCAGTATCTGGCTGGTTTGATGTCAGTAGTTGAAGTATTTAGTGAATGCTTAAGATGTTCATCAGAGATTTCTGATGAAATTTTACTCTTTGTAGAATCACAGAATGACTTGGGTTGGAAGGGATCTCAAGGATCTTAAAATTCCAACCCCCCTGCCACAGACAGAGTTGCCAACCTAGGTCAAGTACTTGATCAGGTTGCCCAGGGCCCTGTCCAACCTGGCCTTAAACACCTCCAGGTAGTGGGGGCATCCACCTCTCTAGGTAACCTGTCCCTCTGTCTTACCAATATCTCAGAGAAAAACCTCTCTCTGAAATCAAACCTAACTATAGTTTTAAACTCACCCTGAAACTGTCAGTGTATCAAAAGCCATAAACTTATTTGCCATAACTGAAGTTAGCGCTGCACTGCACCCTGTGCCCTGGTTTCAGCACAGGAGGGATTAGCAGCACGCTGATCTTCAGTTGGTGCTGAGTGACAGTTGTATTCCTGGCCCAAGGGGCAGAGATGCTGCCATGAAGACATAGGGCACAAAGCAGCTGCAGTGCCACTTGGGCTTGGCTGCATGCAGCCTATGGGTTGCCAGTTGGACACGCCTGCTTGCTGATGAACATACTGCTGAGTGACTTTAACACAAGATCACAGGCACATAAACAACTGGACACATCTTGAATGGCTTTTGTTTATGTTAAAACATCTGTCTCTTTCTTCAGTGTGGTCTTCTGTGCAGAAATGATGCTGCCTTGTTTGTGTAATACTTCCTATGTCCAGAATAGGAAGAAGCTTACTAAAATTAGAATTCATGGAATAACTTTGTTTTTGGAACAGATACTTTTGACTACTTCTTGGTTAAAATTAATGAACTAATGAGCTAACAACATCCTGAATTAAATCCCTTAAATGTTGATATGTTTCAGTCCTAAAGAAAAATACTTTTCACAAAAGAAAATCTTGTCTGGTAATGGTGTTTTATCTGCAAAAGAATACCTAGACTATTATGGATAATAGTGACCTGTTTCCCCCACATGGAGCATCCTCTTTTTATGCTTTATGTAAGACAAAAGTCTGTTATACCAGAAATACTTCCCAAATTGTTACTGTAATTTGCCACTATATTTTTGAGAAAAATAACAACTGTGTTATTCTCCTGAAATATCCTCTCTTACAACCACTGTCTTTGCATCGTTTGCTGTAGGTCGAAGACACTGTTCTCCAGTATTTTGGGAGCCATACGAGAAGAGCAATTCTGTATGCACCTCCTGCCCACAGTAAAACTGAGCGTCAGCTCTGTCAGCGAATCCTGCCAAAGCATGGATATTCAGTCACAGTCCTTGAAAACAGGAGACTGATGGAAGATCTGAAACATGAGATCCCTTATCACGGTAAGAATAATTTGACTTAGTTAATGAGTACATTGCTAAACGTTAGCTGTTGCTCCAGCATTTTTCCACAGCGGTAAAGCTTATATGCTCGCAATGTACAGAAAACTAAATTCTAACCCTTCACAGCTATGCAGCTAAATTTTTGCAATTTGATGATTACTTCATTAGAAACTTCTATAAAAAATGCAACAATGATTCATCATAGTCTTGGGAACCAGGTTAGATCATTTCAGTTCAGGATGAGTTTTCAAACTGACTCCATCAAGAACAGTGTGTTTCACTAGAGGATTTTATGACATAAAAAAATGTCTGCAATTCCCGTCTTTCCCATTTTTTTTTTCATAAAGAAAAGTTGCATGCATGAAGGTATGATTTTTCCTGAGGAAATGTTTTCATAGTTTTGTGATATATGCACTAAGCTTGTTGAAGAACATGATGCACAAGTTCATTCTGCACTTGTAATAGAAGCTGAAGGAAATTACTGCTATTTCTCGGTTCCTGTAGAAATCAAATCCATTGTTAAAAGGCGATGAAGAAGCTTCATGTCTTACACAAAGAACTATAGCTCTATGATGTAGAGGTTTACTGTGCCTGATCATAGAATCATGGAATGGTTTGGGTTGGAAGGAACCCCAAGGATCATCAAGTTCCAACCCCCCTGCCACAGGCAGGGCCACCAACCTCCAGATCTGATAGAAGAGCTTTGGACACAAGTTATATATGCTGACCGTGGTTAAGTGATCTTGGACATCTTAGAGATACGAACTCAAACTCTGATCTCAATTTGGTAATCTGGAAGTAAATTTTGGAACTGGAAGGCTTTGAAAAACATGCACAGGCCACCATTGTGTTAGCAATAAAACAGAATAAAAAGTAGTAAAATGGTCACAGAGTAATCCAAATTGGAAGGGACCAATAAGGATCATGGAGTCCAACCACTAAAATAATGTAGTTGTTTTTTTCTCACTCTAAAGAAAATGCCATTTGTATCATTCAGATGTGCAATAAATTCCTGGGGCTACCAGAGAGCTCAGTATTTCTTCGTGCTTTAACCGATCTGAATAGCTTCACAGATGAAAAGCATAATTATTCAGCGTGTTTGAGGCTGCTCAAGATTCCACCATAAATTTCAGCTGTCTCCAAGAAGCTTTCTTGAAAATGAGATACATACACTTTTCTTGGCAGGCTGCATTGGGTACTAATAGATTGTCTTGCGCCTTTCTCTCCTTTATTGTAGTCGCTTTTCACAGTCACCTTTCATCTACTCTTTGCCTTGTGTACTTTCCATCTTAGAGTGACAAGACACAGTGTGCCTAGAGTCTTTTCTAGTGTCACATGGGCTGCAGAGACAAGGCAGCATCTCTGGAGAGCATGTGTATTTCACCATCTGTGAGAAATACTTTGGTTTGAAATGGCCAAAGAAGTGGGCATGCCAAGTTCAGTTAGGCCTTGGAAAACATCACTGCACTAGATTTTGCTACAGTGATCAGCTCACGTTCAGGTTCTGCAGTATATGTTTTTATCCTCCAAACACCACCGCTGCAGAAAACATAAAAGCAAACACGATTTTAGTTCTTTTCCAAAAATGTCTCGCAGCTTCCAGAAGTTAGATGCACTGAAATAAAGTCAGTGTTTTCAGACTACAGTAGAGGGTAAGACTTCACTAATTCCATTTTATGACAACAGAAGCCTGCCTTTAATTTTTCCATTTGTTACGTAAGTGCCTAGCTTTACAGTTACATTTTAAAAGCAAAAGTAAGTAAAAGAACATGTCTGCATACCAAAACAATGATCTTTTTTTAGAACTAAACAAGTTTGCCTTGAAGTTATTTTTCTTTGCCAGCGAATGATGGGTTTTACTGTTCTGGATGGGAGAGCTTTATAGACTGTGTTTTGGAGAAGGGTATTTTAAGCTATGTTTTCTCATAACTTTTTCCTAATAGGAGTACTATAATTTATTTAAAATGTGCTCCTTGGAGCCTCTATTAAAAAGGGTAAAGATAATGGACTGAGAATCAAGGATCGTGAATGTTGTGAAAAATCTATTAAATGTCATTCCTTTTTACTTGATACTATGTAGCAGCTCTTGTCTTGCGCTTTTATTTTAGTGCAGTTTCAGTGTGGTCTGTCTTAGCCATCTGTCTTTGAATGTTCAATCTAATTTTGAAGGGAATTTTTGTTTAGAATGGCAGTGAGCCAAGAGTCTAGCAGAATTCATATATGGGAAAAAAAATTGCCGCAAAACATTCCTAACTTTTTTGCACTGTCCTACTATGAGTTTTGGGACCAATTCAACTCCTGTTTGAAACCCAGTGTGAAAGCTCTGCACACTGATCTGCTGTGGAGATGCCACACACCTGGGCTGCAGCATTGTTTTTAGTTCCTCACTACCAGAGAGAAATGCTAGGGGAATATTTTTCTTCATTGGAAAATTTTTGTTTCTCTCAGGCCATGAGAGATATTTTGAGGTTTGGTAACTGGAGGGTAGTTGACTAAAAAGAAAAAGCATATTTTTTATTTGTTTTTGCAGCAAAAAGACTAGTTTATGGCTTTCATGTGAAAAATGTATACAGATGCTTTCTGTAGAAAAATACAGACTATTCAAACCCCTCATTTTTCACCGAATAATAGTTTTGTCCAGGGAAGGGCAATGAAGGAACTGGGATTATTTAGTCTGGAGAAGAGGAGGCTCATGACCTTATAGCTCTCTTCAACTACCTGAAGGGAGGTTGTAGTGAGGTGGGGGCCAGCATTCCACATAACTAGCAATAGGACGAGCAGAAATGGCCTCAGTTTGCACCTGAGGAGGTTCAGGTTGCATTTTAGGAAATACTTCTTCCTTGAGAGAGTAGTCAGCCCAGGGAGGTGGTGGAGTCACTGTCCCTGGAGGTGTTCAAGAAACGTTTAGATGCTGTACTGAGGGACGTGGTTTAGTGGGAAATATTGATGATAGGTGGACAGTTAGACTAAATGATCTTGGAGGTCTTTTCCAACCGTGGTGATTCTATGATTCTATCTTCAGCACCTGTGATAACTTCTTAACAATACAGGCGGTTCAAATGAGATTGGATAACCACTGATCATAAAGATACCAGGTTGTCTGGGCCGTCTACAAATGACACACCTGTGGGGATTTTTTGTCACTTAGGCAGAAGAAGGTATGCTTAGTGTCTTGCTTCTTCCTGAGATCTGAGAATACGTAGTCTCCGGGATAGGTTCTGCCTTTGACATAGCCTTAGAGGGATGTCACACAGCCTCACAGAGAAGAATACATTAGGATCAAAAGGAGTATTAAGAAAGTCTAGGCTTTCTCCTGGGGGTTTAATTTCCTTCTGTCAGCCTACAGCAGAGCTGTTTTGCTCTGTCAGAGGTGAGTGGGATGAGCCATCTTGCTTCAGGTACCCTTCATATATCCTTAGGTCCTCCCAGAATGGCAAATGCTAGAGAAGAACCTTCTAAATATCTTCCAGAGTCTTCTTTCTTCCCCCCTGTCCTTCCAGTCTAAGAAACTCTCATCTCTGGGGCCGCAGCAAAGGCTGAGGGGGCTCTGTGATGGCCTGCTAATATTTTCTAGAGTTTTTCACAAAGAAAAAATTAATTTCAGAAATTAGTGACACTGAAATGCATTTCTGCCTTCCAAAAATAGTGTTCTGTAATAGCTGTCAGCTGTCTTAAATTTTCATTGAATTCCATACTTTTCTCACATTACATCTAAGAAATAAACTATAGAAGAAAGAATTAAATGAAGTACTTACATCTTCTTGAAACTGTCAGCATTTCTACCCTTTGCTTTATATGCCTGATTCAATTGGAAATGGTGACTCTCCTGTAACAGTCCTTTCCTCCTTTTCTTCGTTCTTCACCTTTACTAATAGTTATGCAAAGCTCAGAAAGTTGCAGGCTCTGCAAAACATGTGCAGTTGTACACTAGAAATCTGACCAGCCAGTTTAAAATTCATTCTGCAGTTATGTGGAAAATTCTGTTGTTTCAGCTAGTCTTTGGAGCTGTTAAGATTGTACACAGCCTTCATGATAGCTGGTTAGTTTGGCCATAGAAAAAAGCAATTGTGCAGCTGGCAAACTGAATGCACTGTAACGTCATATGCTCCCTGTTATCTTTGAGTGTTAATTTTAGTACTTCGGTGGAAGTGCAGTGGATAACTTTAAAAAAGAATCATAAACCATTTACATTCTATTGATTTTACATGATTTCCTAATTTTAGAATATTGTGGTGAACGATTTAAACTTTTCTCTGACTTCTGTTTCCAGTTTTAGTGACTTCCACTGAAGAGGAAATTTTAGGCAAGCTGCTAGAAAGGCTGTTATAGTACATATATTGATTGATTTGGTTTTGAGGTTGTTTTTTTGTTGTTTTCTTTTTTTTTTCTTTTTTTTTTGGTGATGTATTGTTCCATAAAATAACTCATTTTAGCTTTGGTCGATATTTGCCTCCTGGCTCAATAAATCTTGATATTTGTTTCAACTGAAATCAATACCATGATATTTCATGTCATATTCATTTGCCTGAAATAGTTCAGTGGAAATCATATACTGTAAGTATCCTTAAATTTAAATATATTGCTAAGAATATTAGATCTGAAGTTATTTCCTCTTTCTTAACTTTATCAGTATGATTGGGTTGAACTCTCTTCTGTTTTCTGCCATTTTAACAGTATGCTGTAATTCACACAGCTTGGCTGTGTAAAGTAATCCTAGGTTCCAGGAACTGACTGTGAGGATGATCTGACCTTTTACAGATGGGGGAGCAGTGCTTGGGTGGAGCTGCTCAGGAAGGGCTGAGTGAGGCAACAGACCAGAGTGAGCAAATCCAAGGGAATCTCAGCTCTTCTCTCCATGTGCTAGGCTTAAAAGATCTGTCTGGCATTTAAGGTGGCATCCCATACCATTACTTAGAGGAGAGAATAAACCCTAATTGCTAAAGAAGCCTGAATATATTCAAATATGACAAATCCTTCTGCAAAATACTAATTTGAGGATTGATGAATTGATATGGCAGACATTGTTCATGTGTACGGGAACTGTTGAATCACGCCTGAACCACTGATTGATCACCTGAGGCGAGCACTGAGTCATCTGTCGGAGCACAGGTGAAGGCAATGCATCTGTGTGACCAGAAGGGGTGGAGTCTGGCTCCACCTCTCCTAGACTCCATGAAAGGTTGACCACCACTGGGGAGGGCTCTCTTGTAGGAGATTCCTCCTTTGTGAAGTTTCCACCTGTGAGCCTTGATCCTTTGGGATGGGTGGCTATTTCCCTTTGTATCAATTGTCTCTTTGCCATCTTTATAATCTTTCTAAAGTACACAATCTATAAAATATCTTGGGTAACAATATCATTTGATATTATTAATTCTGTTACATTCACCTCTTACATTATGCCTTTATCTTCAGCTCTTCCATGAAGCTTAGCCCTTCCATGGAGTACTCTGGTGTTTCTCTGCCTGAGAAGCTGCTGTTGGAGGAATATCAGGAGGCATGAGCTTGCAGGAGCAAGCACAGGTGTTCAGCAGATGGGGAGTGATGATAGCTGCAGGTTTCTGGCTTTCTCTGGGTGCTGCGTGATTGTAGAAGCAATTGGGGATAGAGGAAAGAAAATTCTGCCTTAGTCCTATGGAAAAGCATTTTTCCAAATTGGACTTTGTTGTTTTGTTTTGTTTTTATCATTCTGGTTTATTGTGTAGCTTTTAGAAAAATTGTAGTTTAAAGAAAGTCTCCACAGGGAGTTTGTATCTGTGTCTGCCCACTTCTACTTACATCACTCCTCAGAAGTGGAGAAATGTGACCATGTGAATCTGAGAGATGAAGAATCAAAGATAAAATGCCATATAAGTCACCGTCAAAAACAGGATAAAACTATGTGCTTCCTGCTGTGTATACTTGTTATTCCTTTGGTATATTATGTTACCCCTAGTCCTCCTCACTTTTGAACAGAGGCTAAATCAGCAAAAGAAATGGCTTAATTGCTGACATCTGGCCAGAAGCAAGGAGGGAACTTGCAGAAGTGCTGCTTCGTAAGTGAACCCAGTAATACTGTCCTCAGGGCTGCTAATTAGTCTAGAGAATTAACTACAGCCATGAGTTTTAGAGGCCCCTAAGGCCATGTCTGGTGGCTGTCAGACATTCACTTCTCATTTTCCAGGACATTCTATATCAGCAAAAGTAGTGAAAATGAGAGGAGAGACTGGAGACAGGAGGATGCAGAAATGCTTTTTCTTAAATGAATATGAGGACTGAGATGACTTGGGGAATATATTTGCTAACATAAAATGTAGAAAATGGTTACTGCCAGGGAAAAAAAGAATAATCTTTATTTTGTGTCCTAGTAAACAGGTCATGAAGCAAAAGATTTGGAGATGTAAAACTAGTAATCGTACCCATTCCCTGGATTTGTGAAGCATCTCTTGTTAAAGGCCATTAAAAAAATAGATGAGAAGGTTTTTTGGGTCTACTGTGTTCCATTGTGGTGGAATAAAATAGACTCACAGAAAAGGAAATGAGGAACTGAACAGGGAAACAGCTATTTCTAAAGCAGATGAAAAGGTTCCATGTACAAGTCACTCATGTCTTGTTGCTCCTGGGGACTCAGTTAAAGCCCCATCTTCTGCATCTTCTTAAAATGCAAAACTTATACACACACACGTGCATGCACACACACACACACACACAAATCTATGAAGAATATACCTGGCAGGAGTAGGGAAAGGGGAAGGACCAAAAAATAGAGGCACGTGGAGTATAGACTTCTGAAGTCGAAGGAGGTAAGAAGAGACACGTTCTGAAATAAAATGATTTTCATGAACCAATATGTACAAGTCATTCCTAAGAGAGCTAAACTTCTTCCGTACATAAGAGGTTATGTATGGAGTTTAGGATATATGAACAGGAATATGTAGCAGTATTTCTAAGTTCTTTAGTTTTTTGTTTTTAATTATTTGGAGTATAGTCAGGAGGAGGTTCGTTTTGCCCTCCGTTAGAGCCTCAGACAAGTTTCTGTGAAATCCAGCTAACTTTAGCAAACAATTATAAAGAGTAAAGGCCTCAAGGAAAATTGCTGGTGTGTTCTGTAAACATCTGGTTGCCATTTTCAATTACAAAGACCAACCCACTGAAGGAAGCAGTTTAGTTTTTTTGGAGCAGAAATGAGACACTGGGGTTTTTGTTCTTTTTCATAGTGGAGAGTAAAGGAAATGTCAGGAATAGAGAGGTCACTAGATGCTCAGCTTTTATAAATACTAAAGTCTCTGAGAAAATTAAAGTAAATTGAAATCAGGTTCTGAAAGTGTAAACAACCCCATGGAGTTGAGGTTAAATAAGCAGGACTGGAGATCTGAGCGTGCCAGCAAAAGCACAAGATCATTCTATCTCAAATAAGTAATTTGAAGTACTATGTAAAATAATAATGGCAAGGCTAGCCACAGAATTTTATTGTGGATTACAATACAAATACATGCACATATACAAAAGTAGTAGATATAACTTTACCAAAAATCATTTTGGTTAACTCTCAGTATAAGTATCTTGCTGACAATACAAAGCTGGTTGGTTTCCTAATGCAAAATATGTCTTGTGAGTCCCGCAAAAGGTTTTGACAAGTAAAACATAAATTTCAGAAGCATTCTTTTTGTATGTTGTTAAGCAAGGAATTTCTTAAACAAGCTAAATTCCTAGAAATGTGGTGATCCTCAGAGCATGCACAATTACAAGCCTACTAAATGTTTGTTGAATTTCTTCTGCTTTCTTCAAATGGAAGTTTGTATAATTTTAGGGAAAAAATGTATACCAGACACATACTCTGCTGTGGTCACATTTTAATTTTGTCTTTTTTCAATGAAGCCTGGCTATTTGCCAAGGGGTTGAAAGCGGATGCCGCAAGCATCCTTGGTTGCAATACAAAACAGATCAGTTTCTGGCGTACTCAAGAAAATGCTGTTCTCTAATGTGATGGTGTGGTTTCTTGTTAGACAATGTAAATGCACTGTATATTTTTCCAAACAATATGTATCCTCCATTCTAATTATTAGCAGAACATATCTATATTTTCTAGCAGAAGAGTAAACAACTTTGCACCACTAAAATAAACCTACTGCAGATTTGTACTGAAAAACTTGTTTCAAATGTCCTCTTTTCCTTGGGGAAGAGAAATTCTTTATTTGTTCATAACAAAAGTTTAACTTTGCAAAGTTATAAACAAAAGATGGTATTGAGTCATAAAGTAACTAAACATGCCTTTCTTTGAATGTTCTTTTTAGACATGTAAACAGAACATACAGTCCAATGGAGAATGGTATTCATTGGGCTGACTTAGAATTTACAATAATTAAAATATTGCACGGTGATTACATAGTGAGCTAAAATTAAAACTTTCCTGGAATAAATTATGTCATGTAGACAGAATCTGAAAAACACCAGTGTCTGAGCAGATAAACATGCTGGCCAAGGAAAGGCAGCAATGTGCAGGTCCACTGGAATAAAAGAAATGAGAAACTGAGGTGAAGGTATACAAGATTTATAATACATGAGAAATATTCAGATCCTTTAAGGTAGTTCAAGGCAGTGTTTCTTAAGTGTAGCCTATAGGAAAGAAGGAAGCAACAGATAATTGCTTATTCAAGTATTTTTAAAATGTTTCCCTCATTTAAATTATGGAATGAATCTTGGCTCTGATAGGGTTCAAGCAGAGACTAGTTTATAAATATGTGTTCCTATTCTCAAACGTCATATGATTGTCTACTCAAGTAGAGCTGGGAGGATGACAGACAGTCCTGCCAAAAGTCTGTGGCAGTCCCCAGAGCAGTCTGTCTAAGGGACTGTTGCATTAGTGTTGCCTAACATTCTGGCTTCTGGTATCTGTGCACCCTTTCTGAGACACTCACTGGCTCTGAGCCCTGGTCAGCTGTGAGAAGTATGGTGTCTGCCATCACTGTGCTCCCATTTTAGGTAAAGACACTCATACTTCTGAAGCCAAACAAATATTATTTTTTCATTTTTATTTTGTAGTCTTCCATGATCTTGGTTGGTTCAGATAGCTAAAAGCTGCGTAGTGTAATGTGCCACCAACCTGCTGCATTCCTACAGATTCCAACCTTCTTCAGCTTCATCCACTTTCAGCTGACAGTTCTTTTGAATGCTGCATCCCCCAAATGTTCCAGACATCACAAGTGCCACTCACAGGTTGGAACATTTTTCTGAAATGTACCTGTGTAGCTACGATGTAACTATTGTTGCTATGGAGGCTTATTTTTAAATAAAATGGGAACGTTTCCTTCATGAAGGAAATGATTATTCTACTATTTTGATTTTCACTGTACTCTGCCCAAGCTGATTCCTAGTTGGGTATTGAATACTCTTTTACTCAGCCTCTGAGGCTGTCTGTTTGGATGGAGTCCTGGTTTGCACAGATGTTGCAGAGGAAGGGCGCATTAAGAGTGTGGCCAGCAGGTCAAGGGAGGTGATCCTTCCCCTCTACTCTGCCCTGGTGTGGCCTCACCTGGAGTAGTGTGTCCAGTTCTGGGCTCCTGGGTACAAAAAAGACAGGGACCTCCTGGAGAGAGTCCAGTGGAAGGCTACAAAGATGATGAAGGGTGTGGAAAACCTCCCTTATGAGGAAAGGCTGAGAGACCTGGGTCTGTTCAGCCTTGAAAAAAGAAGACTCAGAGGGGATCTGATCCATGTCTGTAAATATCCAAGGAGCAGGAGGCAAAGGGATGAGGCTGGACTCTTCTCACCAGTGTGTGGTGAGAGGTGAGGGGAAATGGCCGCAAACTGAAGCATAGGAGGTTCCATACAAATGTTTGTGGGAACTTCTTCACAGTGCAGTGCTGGAGCACTGGCACAGGCTGCACAGAGAGGTGGTGGAGTCTCCTTCTCTGGAGACGTTCAAGACCTACCTGGACGTCTACCTGTACAGCCTGGGCTAGGGAGCTGCTTTGGCAGGGGGTTGGACTCGATGGTCTCTAGAGGTCCCTTCCAACCCCTACAGTTTTGTGATTCTGTGATTCAGAAACTGAAACTGTGTACTGACACCTCCTCTTTGATTAGAAAGAAAATATTTATCATTACTTTGTATCATTTTTGGCAGGCTTCTTTCCTTACAACACAATGCCCATTTTTTGACAGTAGAGGGGAAAAAACATGAGGGGACATGAATTAAAGAGTAGCAAAGGAATAGAGTTTGAAATAAAGATGAGCAACCTTAACTGGCAGGAAGATTAAAATATGGGTGTTTCCTCAGCTGTGCCTCACTAAGCGAAATATATTTGGAATTTGATGGAGGGAAGGACAGAAGTGCTCATTGGTATGCATTTTGGGAAGTTTTAAGCAAGTGATTCAAGGCAGAAAGTGTTTCTATAACAAATTCGTTCTTGTAATGACTTTGTTTCTGACTTTTGAGATAATGCTACCCAAAAGAAATTTTTAACTATTGGAAGGAGTTCCAGCTCTAACTTAACAGCAAATGCATTTGAACACCAAATATCCCAGGATTTCTTCTGTGGTGTGTAAATGCAAGATAAATCTTGCATAACTGCAGTTATTTTACATCTGTCAGTAGGGCTGCAGACTCATTAAACTTTTCTTTGAAAAAAAGACTTTAGTCTTATTTTATAATACCATTTTTTTATTTTGAATAAAACCACTGCTTTTTAATTTTTTTTTTTTTAAGAGGAGAGCAAATAGAAAACCTATTGACAGATGGAAGTATTTTGTTGAACAGGTAAACAAAAAAATAAGAGATCTAGCTGTTATGTCTGCCTGAATGGGACTTTGGCATTTAAATGTACTTTCTCCACCTGACTTCATCAACTCTTTCATTCTTTCTCACTTGCTCTCAAAAAAAAAAAAATAACAACTTCAGTTTACACAACTACAGTGACACTAATTTACACTGGCAGCTTTCTAGCAGTCAATCTTAAACAAAAAATAATGGAGGTATGTTCAAAGAGTAGGCTGAAGACAAGGACTTTCATTCGGAATTCAGCACATGTTAAGCCCATTTTCACTTAGAATGAAGTGTTTTGGCTTTAGGGAAAAAAAGCTTAGAAAACCTTTGGAGAAAGCACTAAGAATAGAAAGAAAAAATGGAATTACTTGTATAGAATATAATTTTAGGCCAGTTAGGTTGCCCGGTTTGTGACAGAATGATGTGTGAAATAGGAGAAACCTGATTTTTTTCCTTCTGTACCACTATCCATGACATGTCTCACGTCCCATGTGTTACAGTACATATGTTTGCTAGTCTAACGATGCCAGGGTTCCTGTTGACTTCAAAAGTGAGAAGCCTGATCCTACATTTCTTTAAAATTTTGCGGGAGAAAATGTTAACTTCCACTTTAGAGTTTATGTTCTATGGATGCCTGACATGGTAGTCATGTTGATGTGTGTTATCACCTACTTTCACTAGCACATGGCCTACAAGGTGAGTGGAGCTGGCAGCAGCAATGGGGCGCTGCAGAGAAAAAATAACTTTGTTGGAAACTGCCCTTGTAGTAGCCACAACTGGATTATTGAATCACTGGGTTGTTTTGTTTTGTTTTGTTTTTCCTCTGACTTTGTTTAACTCTTAAAAAAAATGGGTCAGTTCCTCAGTCCTGAGAGCAAGTGATGCAATAAGGCTCATTTCCATGTCTCTGAATTCTTTGTTGTCTAACTGAGGGTGGTCTGATCTCCACTGGGTTTCAGGAAATGTCGCTGACTTGAGCTGTCTCCTAAACTTTGCCTGGGGCTCTGCATGGCCACCAAGCAAGAAGAAAACAAACACAGCAGATGATCGCAGGACAGAGGTTGAGCCTGCAACCTATCACTGCTTAGTGTAGCCAGTCTTTATTCCCTAGTTTCTCTTTTGTGATTGTTTCCTGCCTCTTGAGTATTACAGAATAGGAGTAATTTGTAGGATACCCAAGTGGTGTAAATGCAGTCATCAAGGATTTTAAATGTCTTCATTTATTGCAGAGGTGATCAAACACCACTGTGTTCCACACTCACACACACAGGCAGTGCTCATATACTCACTCACCAACCTTCCCTTGCTCAGCTGCTGCCACCATGAATGTGGGGCTCTGAGCCCTGAGCCGCTGCACACAGTTCCCCACGCACGTGGACTTGTGATACATTCTTCCACTTCGTGACTGTGTGCTGCTTTTTTCATATGATTTTGCCTCAGGGTGTGCAGAACAGCAATACCGAGTTCTTTCCTGGATGTAGTCCCAATAATTGTTTATTAAAGTAGCTTGGATCAAGTAGGAGTGAGTATTATCCAAAGGGAATTGTGTCAGGCAGCTTTTTTCCTTGGCACAGAGCAGAATGGAGTTCTTCACTCTCCTTTGAGGCTTGGAAAGCAGAGTGCCCTCATCCTCGTGTCACGAAGTAGCACTGTTTCCTCTCTTCCCTGCACAGAATGGAGTTTTTTCTCCCTCAAGGCATGAATCTTTCCCTCCTTCCTTCCTTCTTTCCCTTGTATCTCCAAGCAGCATGGAACTCAGTCTTATTCCTAAGCTAGAACAGAGCCTGCTTCTTTCCCACCAGCACAGAGCAGAGTAGCCTTCCACTGGCACCTTTTATGAGTTAGTTCTCAGTCCCACTGTGCTTCTTGTATGAGTGAGAAACACATTTAGCAGCTTTGGTAACATACTGGATCTGTTAAAATACATACAGAGTAAGAATACCAGCATTTGGGAGCAACTATGGCTGTAATGTTAGCTTGTGTGCATGTAGAGCTTATTGTACTGGCTAACTAAATGCCCTTGCTTTCACTGAGACTGTGCAAAAGTGCCCGTGTGTAGACTGTAGCAGAGTCATCTAAATATTCAGCCAAAGCATAATGTTTAGGCGCAGAAGTAGAATAACAGGATTGAGTGTTTGAAGGGCCTTGGTGTGTTTGCCAATGGGTCAGAATTACACATATCCCTTCTGTTTGCTGTTGAACTTTACTGTAGCTCATAAAGTATTTTGATAGCATATTTTCACAGCCCGAGTTCAGATAATACAGTAATAAAAAAAATATAGGTTGTAAGAGTTATGATCTGTAACAGAGCTCAGCAGAGAATTATTCTTAGCCTGACACTGCTCCCCCTGATAAACTAAGAATTATCTAAAGCATCTAATGCACTATGGTATTGCTCATCTCAAATTAGACTAATGTGACTATTGAACGTACTTCAGTTGCTTTTATTTCCAGTATTCTTTTTGCTGTCTGATTGCATTTAAAAAAAAGTAAAAATGGATGTAGTTTAATAATGGTGCAGCTTTTTTTGTGCACCTTCTTCTGATGTCTTGCAGACAAACAGTTATCTACAAATTGCAAAACACAGCTTTAAATCATTTCCTGCAAGTCTGAAAATACCTTCATGGTTGTGACTGGTAGCCATGGCAACTACTTACAGTAGTTATAGTGACCCAGAGTGCTGCTTGAAGAGAGAATTGTAAATCTATTACGTGAATGAAAGCGAAATTAATGGAGAAGGGATTGTCTCATCTCTACTCTGTTCTTGTGTTTATACCAGCAGCAGAAATATTTGCTTCTTTTATAGAAAATCCTCTGCCTTGCACTAGCAGTACCCCAGTGGGGTAAATGATTACCTCAGAAATCCAGATAGTAACTGATTGAGTTTGTGAGTAGATCCAAAGCAGTCCTAGAGTTTCATTCCAGGTAGAAAAAGGAAAACATCTGCTCAAATTAGAGAAGAGTTCTTCTGGAAGAAACTTGTAACTCTTGGATTGTTTTGCTCATGTATTATTATTTATTTTTCTTTAGACCAGGATGCCCAGAACCACATCCAGCCTGGCCTTGAATGCCTCCAGGGATGGGGCCTCCACAACCCCTATGGGCAGCCTGTTCCAGTGCGTTACTACTCTTGGAATGAAAAACTTCCTTCTAATATCTAACCCCTGTCTTAGTTTAAAACCATTCCCCCTTGTCCTATCACTATCAGCCCATGTAGACAGTCATTCCCCCTCCTGTTCATGCGATTCTTTCAAGTACTGGAAAGCCACAGTGAGGTCTCCCCAGAGCCGTCTCTTCTCTAAGCTAAACAAGCCCAGTTCCCTCAACCTTTCCTCATAGGAGAGGTGCTCCAGCCCTCTGATAATTTTCGTGGCCCTCCTCTGGACCCATTCCAAGAGCTCTGTGTGTTCCTTGTGCTGGGGGCCCCAGGCCTGGATTCAGTACTCCAGATGGAATCTCAGAAGAGCTGAATAGAGGGGAACAATCACCTCCCTCTCCCTGCTGGCCACCTCTTTTTTAATGCAGCCCTGGATACAATTGACCTTCCAATTTAATTGATGCCACTTAGTTCTTGTCAGTCTCTCCTCCACAAAGTATTCTTCCTTTGGTGTTTTAGGTTCTTTTAGTTATGGGGTCACTGAGCCAAGGCAAACCCTTGATCTTCTATAGGGAATGAATAGATACTGCACTCAGGATTCCTCCAGTCTATCCCTGGAAGCCATACAGCACCTGTACAGAATATTTTGTGAATGAATTGGCTGTGTCCAACAATCTCAGCCTCATACATAGAATTGTTAGTTGTTTGTTCATTCATTTGTTTCACACTTCTAATACTTCACTGTCATTAATATTCCAAAAGATTGCAGCCCATTTTAACAAGTTAGACAGGTGGTTGCTGGACTGGACTGCACATTATAGAAGAGTACAGTCAGTCATACTCCATACAGAGCATGGAGCATACTATGTGAAACAGTGATAGCTCATGACTATCAAGAAATGCATTAGAAGAAAAATGTAAGTAACTCAGGTAACTATACATTTATGGGGAAATTTCCTGCTCTCTAAGGATGAGACATTCCTTTAGGGAAAGCTCTACACACAGAATAGTGATACTGAAAACTTTCAGAAGGCCAGATTAACAAAGAGAAAGCATTCAGAACAGCAAGTGTCATTCTAATCTTTACACAAGTGAGACAGCCAAACTTTTGTATCCAGAAATAGGCTTCAAAGGCTATTCTCCCCTGGAATGTTCTCAGTGAAGCTCAGATCTTCAGAGATGTGGAATTCCCACCTCCCCCAGACCTCCCCACAGCTTGCCCCATGAGGTGCTGGGAGACATAAAATCGAGCTTGGTATCCAGAGCGTGGTGGGAAGGCTGTTCTGTCTTTAGACTTTGGGTAGCTCTTCCACTCTACCTTCTTTACTAGCAAACTTTTGGTTCACTATAAGCTGATTATATTGCAGGGCTGATGCCTGCTTTGTAAGACAATTTGATTCATGGCGTTTTAAGCCAAGTGTATACAGAAGCAGCTGCTTCCATAAGTGAGTGATTGCTCACCAAACTGAGTTCAGTCTGTGCTCCATGACCCTGCAATATTATTGTATTGTTGAATAATAGGCAGTCTATGGTTCTGGTCATTTGCTGCAGTAGGACCCTCTGGCCATTTGTATCTTTGTCCATCTGAATTTTCCTTTCAATTTATGGCACTCTGAATTCGTTTTGAATTTCCTCTGATTGAATCAGACCGTTTATCAACAACGTTTTGAATTCTGATCATGCCTTCCAAAGTGTTCTCTCTTTCTCTAAACCTGGTGCCATTTGCTATTTATAAATACGTTCGATTTGTTAATGAAAAATTTGAACAGAACTAAGTTTGCAGTGACCTATTTTTGAGGTTCTGAGCAACCCCCCCCCTCCCCCCAAAACAAACAAACAAACAAACAAAAACCCTCACTGTGACAACTTGGAGTTATTTTTTTCAAATAGCTATGCTTTTGTCTTATAGTTATGTAGTAATGCAGTCAAAAGACTGAAGTCATATCGTTTCATTGCTTTTATTCTTTGTTCACTAAATCAGTTACTCTGTCAGAAGAAACTAAAGTAGTTGTACGTGATGTACTCTTGACAAATAAATGTTGGCTGTTTCTTATTATCTTGTTATCCTGTAGTGCTTATAAATTGATTATTTTTAAAGGTAATGGTGTAAGAGAATGCAAAATCACAAATTGACTAGAAACTAAAGTGAAAATAAAGCTGTCTTGCCTTTTCATTTCCCAGCTTAAGTGAAGTACAGAAGAATGAGTGTAAAATGTGAAAATAGTATTTGATTTTCAAAGTTCATTCATTTCAAAAGTTGGGATGGGGACTTTAACAGTGAAAAATGAAATTTCAAGCTGTGGAATGGAGGTAAAACTTATTCACTTGATTAAATCAAAGTATGTTTCTTCTGCGTATATATAAAAGAGATTAAAAATTCCATAGAATTTTTCAGCATGCATGTAATAGGTTTCCTGCAAAATCCAGCTTCTGATGCCACAATTTATGGGGATGATATGATAATTTCAAAGTTAGGAGTAAAATTAATTCATTTTAGAAATCTGCTTTCACCTTCAGAAGTTCTTGATCTATAAAATGTGCATTCTTTCTGTTTAAAACCCCACTAAATCCTCATTTTATTTAATCAAAACAGTGCATGCTTTGAAGATGGGATAATATGGCCATTATTCATGTTTATTCATTAAACAACTCTCACAACTTTCTAAAACATGAGGTTTTCCATGCAAATGTATTGTGTTAGTACTGCCACTTCTGTTCTTCCTTTCTCTTTTATTGTAGTGTTCTATCTCACCCATTTTACCTAGCTTTAATTTAGATATAATTTCTGTGAGAAGTATTTTCCCCTGTGATTAACTGCAGTGCTTGGCACACTGGGATATTTTTTATTTGGTGTTTCTGGAATATTAATAACGATAACACTTTTTTTCTTTAAACTAGTTTTATAACTGTTACAACTATAGAAGAGAGTCATTTTCCACTAAAAATTTGACTGTGTGAGGAATGACACAGGCAATTTCTAAGTTCTTTTCTGGAATCACAGAATCACAGAATTGAAGGGCTTGGAAGGGACCTCTAGAGATCATCGAGTCCAACCCTCCTGCCAAAGCAGCACCCTAGCCCAGGTTGCACAGGTAGGCGTCCAGGTGGGTCTTGAACATCTCCAGAGAAGGAGACTCCACCACCTCTCTGTGTAGCCTGTGCCAGTGCTCCAGCACTGCACTGTGAAGAAGTTCCCATGCACATTTGTGCAGAACTTCCTAGGCATCAGATTGTGGCCATTTCCCATCATCCTATTACCACACACTGCTGAGAAGTGTTCAGCCTCATCCCTTTGCCTCCTGCTCCTTAGATATTTACAGACATGGATCAGATCCCCTCTGAGTCTTCTTTTTTCAAGGCTGAACAGACCCAGGTCTCTCAGCCTTTTCTCATAAGAGAGGTGTTCCATGTCCTTTATCATCTTTGTAGCCCTCTGCTGAATTATTTCCAGGAGATCTCTGTCCTTTTTATACCAGGGATCCCAGAACTGGACACAGTACTCCATGTGAGGCCTCACCAGGGCAGAATAGAGTGGGAGAAGGTGTTTCAGAAAAAAATATCTGTTGTAACCCACACCTCCCTCATTTTTGTTTTCCAAGAACACATTTTCTCAGGTGCAAACAATTAGAAATGTAGTGATATGTCTAAATAGAAGTCCAAGTGGACTGTCAGCCTGCATCTGGGAGACAGCACAAGGTGTACACTGTTTTCCTAATAGGAAGTCTCCTTCTAAAAATAGGCATGTTTCAGTTCTGATTGTTCTGTACTGAAGTAACTGGCTAGATGTCTAATTACTCTAAATATAAAACACAAGTAGTGGCAGGAATTCAACCTGTCCTGAAAATCTTTCCTAGCAGCTATGTGTTCCATGCCTTGGGCACTAGCTCAGAAATAAGCTGGGACAGAGGGCTCTTTTTCCTTTTGTTTTCTTCGATGCATTCATATTGATTACTCTGCTGTGTCTTAAGGGCAAATGATATATAGTACAGCATATCCTTTGCAGTCAGGGATCAAATTCATCCCTGGCCAGGATGCGTAACAATAAACACAGGAAGGAAATGAACTACTTCTGAGAAATGGAGTTCCTCCAGCACCCTTTCAATTCACACACAATTAGACATTGTATTTGTAAGTAATTATAATGATTTATTCAAAAGTGTTGTATAGTCAAAGGCACAATGTCTAGCTTATCTGATAATTACGCAGATGATTAAGTTTACTAAATAGGTTGTTAACGTTGTCAATCTTTTGCATTGAAGTATTAACTTGTGTGGTTTTTTCAGAGTTTTATTTCTGATCTATGCCATTTTCATCGAACCGCAGTTTTTGTATGTTTCTTTCATGAAAGGAGCACGTGGTGAATCTGCTATGCCTAAATTTCACGTGCCTTAATAATTTTTATACAATCGCAATGGCTCTTATATAGTGAATTTGAAGAATTCTTTAAAATAATGGATGCAGTGTACCTAAAATTTATGTCTTCAGCTTTGCATCACCACTTATGAAGTTGCTTACAATACAGTGGCTGCTTCCATAATCCTTGACCATCTATATACAATCAGTTCATTACTGCACTTAATGCAAATTGAATATTAACTCTCTTTAGGTGAGATTTTCATCTAGTTTTGCATTTGTGACTGTGATTGAGATAGGAGAAAAATAATGTTTTGGAAAGGGAAATCAGCCAAAATAAATATCTCTGTGGGCTGCCAGTGGGACCAAATTAAAGGGTAATCATATAAAATTAAGAAGGTATCTTTAATGGGTAGCTTAGAAATGAAATAAAATGTATACTGTCTTCCCAGCACTGGAAAAAGTAACTAGTCAATTAATCACTGGAACAGCTGCCTTGCAAAGAGCTTTGACCAAGTACTTTACCCTACTGTAGATGCTTTACAGCTTCTTTGGCTTCCTATTCTGTTTGAAAGGCTTTTTTTTTTTTTTTTTTTTTTTTGTAATCGTCATCCTGTCACTGAAAGGGTTTACCATTTACTTCATATATTTGTGGTATCCTCAAGAGATATAGTGATTCTGTTGGTCTTTTCAAAAATGCCACCTTCTCTAACTAGTCCAGATTAGGAAGGCTGTGTACAGAAAAAAAAAGATACCCACTTCAGGGAGCTGACCATGCTAGTTTCAAGCTACACCAGCTATTCTGCACTGCACCATACACTGATGTATGATCATACTCCAATACCTACTTATTTTTAATTATAATGGTATTTTAATTAGTAAAATTAGTTAGCCTTATCTCTTCTAAAGATGGTTATCTCTGACTCCAGTGTCATTTGTTTCATGAGAATAGAGTCCTGTGGTATCACAGATCAGCTTCACCCCCAAAGGAAGAATTGGTGACCCAGAATCTATCTATTTGCTCAGAGCGACTTGAGTTCTTCATGTGCACCAGACGCTTACCAATCTATTATCTAACATTTAGGAAGCTGCTACACTGAAATTCTGACTGGGAATTCCTGCAATTTACAGTAGCACAATTGGCAAAATTTACTGTTAAATTTTTCTCCCGTAAGTGAAAGACCACAGAATTATGCATGCGTGTTAGAAATGTGCATCATGAGGAGTTCAGAAAAGAGAGCAGAGCAAAGCAACACCACACAGTATTGGACCTTTTAATTTCTGAATGCTAAACAGATGATTTATGTTAGCTCAAGTCAGACACCAGGGGACTGGACATCAACAGGCATAATGAACTGTTTCAGATATAACTGGAGGTGCCAGCTGTGACATTCCTAAATATAGGTTGAAAGCTTGGTAGTTAAATGTTGTTTTCCCCTCTGCCACATGTAGCTGTTCATATACTCAGCACTCCAACAGTTTGCTTTTCCTCAGGATTCTGCTCTAAGTACTTCAGTTAAAATAGGAACTGCATGATGTTTTCTTTCTCAGTGTGGTTCTTTTCATTCCCAATAGGTAGCATAAGCCCTTGGGATCTTCTGATTTGCTTATCTTCCACAAAAGATGATGATACTATCTGCATTCAGAGAGATCACTTGCATCACCTGGAGTTATTCCAGAAGGTATGAGATTATGTTACACTTTGTGGGAATGAGGGCACATGGGTAGCCCAATTTTTCAGCACTCACTCACAAAAAGAAATGTATCTGATACCCCTTTTACACTGCAGCAGCATGGTTGAACAATTAAACTATTTTTTTCAAGTTTCCTGTCTACGGACAAATACTTGTCACATAACAACATTTCATTTTATATCTCAAAAAAAGGAATTTCCCTTTTGGACACAGCATATTATTTTCAATGTAGGGATTTCAATATAAATGGAATTAAAATTGTTAGAACTCAGTGTCAAGTTTTACTCTTCCCTATCTTGAACTCCTGCATTTTTTGCCACCTCAACTTGAGTGTATAGCAGCAAATGCATCTATGGAACTCAGAGGAAACCTAAACAAGTACTCCACTGGAAAAATAAAATTAGGAATGAGGAGAAACAATTAGCAAATGTAGTTAATATTTTAGAATAATAAAACAAGCTGGAGATAAAGCTGGACTTGTTCACAGTTTGTGTCCCTCCTGAGTTCTATCTAATACAATTACTACTTGTAAACGCAACTCAGGCACTTCTCCCTCTCCAAGCTGTGACAGTGAACCTACAATTGATAATGTGTGAGCTGAAGCACTGTCACCCTCCAAAGCTGTGATGGAAGATGTTTGCTTTGATACAGCAGTCTGCTTACTCAGTGCAAAGCATCAGTGATGCTACGATTAATTAATTTGTTTGCTTGCTTGCTTGCTTGTTTGTTTTAACTTGACCATGTTGTGGGTACAATTTAGATTGATTAGATAGCTAAATACCTAAACAAATGCCTGACCTCCTGGTGAAATATATAAGTGACAACTGAGGACACTGTTTGGAAAAAGGTGACTAAATTGTAGACACATTTCGTGTTATGATTCAAGTGAAATAGCGCACATAATGGCAGCAAGACTCCAACCTGAGAGACAGAGAAATAGAGCTACTTTTGAAAAGCAGTTAGTTTGGGCACTAAATATGTTCTGAGAGCACTTCTGCGTGTCCACTGAAGACGGGATGCCCTGTCTGCCTCACTGTATCCAAAATGTAATTTTTATAGCAGTTCCAGTTTGCCAGAAATACAGATGCTTTGATTTCAGATCTCAGATCATAAAATCTCTCAGGCTTCTACAAAGTGCTTTTTACTCATTCTGTGCAATACTGATCCTTTTGTAACAACCCTCACAACACTCTGCAATGCCCAGAAGCTTTGCACATGGATAACTGAGGTATAAGGTGATCAAAGGAATTGTCTACGTTCCATAAGGAAGTCTGCAGCACAGCAGGGACTTAAACCAGATGTCCAGTGTTTCTGGATAACATTAAGTACTGGACTAACACTGCCCGCTGCTGACATGTCCATATGACAGAGCAACACAGCTCCATGTTGCAGAGACTGGATCTGTCTTCGTTATGTAAGCTTACCACAGCACCCAAACATGGAAATTCTAGAGGCATGAAAGGTTTCTGTGCACTGAAAGACAGAGGCTGATAACCAGCAAAATATAGAGAATTTGCACAAACTAAAAAGAGAGGCAAGGAAGGGGCAACAGCTCAGCAACCGGGCATAATGAGCATAAGTCTGAAATGTGATCATTTTATGGGCACAGAGGAAGAGCACATGCTTTAAATTCATTATCCCATGTTGCAGAGATGGTAAAATTGTAACACTAATAGGAATTTCATGCATGAAGTGTCCCTAATAAATTCAAACACAAAACCATTGAGGGATCAAGCAAAAAGAAAAAAAAAAAAAGCTGTTTTCTGAGTGAAATAATTGAAGCTTCTCTTTTCATGAACAGGTAAACCTAATTCCAGAAATTCAGCATTTCCTTTGCAGTAAAGAGGGATTGTGCCAGATAAAAAAAGCCTTTTCAGGTAACTTAATTTCCTCTAATATGTGTATGTGGTGAAGATCATTTTGTAGTCATCGCAGGAAGTCTCTGAAATGAGACCTTCATGGTTATAATTGCTTTGTATTTTTCTTCAGTAATGTATAGGAAAAAAAAAAAAAGGTAAGAATAAAAACAACGAAAATGATACAAGAATAGTAATCAGTTTCTGACAGTACTTAAATACAAATTGTAGTTGTGCAGAATCTTTTTAGGTAAAAACACTGCATTGTTTAGCCACTGCATGCTGCAGAAATAATTTAGCTGTGAGTAACATATTTTTGGACTATTCTATGTTAATATGGTGTATTGGTATTTAGACTTCAAAGCCCTGGGTTCAACGTGGTATGTTTCTTCAGCTTTATAAAAATGTTGTGGCATGGATAAAGAGTAGGAGTTTGGTTGCAGTCCAGACATAGTTTACTGATAAAAAACCTTTGTGTAGTAAGAGCATCGACCAGAAGTGTTTAGAGGTTATGGGACAGTCGCCAGAGAATTCTAATTTACTATGGGTGAAATTCAGCTTCAACTGGAAACTGGATGAAATTGTTGTGCACCGTATTAAGTCTATTTAAATTTTGGAGGGTCAGATTCTGGTCTCAGTTACATCACTAAATATCCAGCATCAATGCTATTTTGGATATATGATCTATCTTCACTATATAAACTTTACTTGGAAGGTTTTTTCAGTTTGTTTGGTTTTTAATCTAGCAACAACCAACCCCACATTTATCCCATTAGTATTTATCTTTGTTTGTCAGAGACATACATGAGATTTGTAGGTCTGATTTCTTTGCCTTGCCTTGCCTTGCCTTTTTCTCCTTTTATGTATATCCTATACTTAGTGCATAAGGGAAAGATTCACCACACGTCTTTGAACCATTTAGGAATTAGGTATCTTCTGCATCATTATTCTACTTTTCCTCTTAAGTCAGTGGAGGGAGAGGGGCACCTTCAAAGTCTGCTCCATTTTATCTTAAACTCTATGTTTGAAGTAGGTTGGTTGAATTATACCCTGGGGGTACATATCACCAATTACCTCTCACCATCAGCTGTAAATGGAGCCTAGACAAACAGCCTAGATTAAATGCCTGACTTTTGGATGCTTGGCTGAAGTTAAAGTAGACAGTTCATTATCTAATAACCTTTATTTCCCTTCTATTTTTTATTTTTTTTACTGTTTCATTTAAAGATTGATCAATATTTAAAACCTATTAAGAGTTCTCCTTAAATAATTGTATACTAAATATCACTTTAAATCAGACATTTACTAATTATCTGACATGGTAAATTGTCAAAACTGATCATAAGGAACATGCAGTATAATGAATATCTGTCCATGCCCAACAAGAATTCTTTATAGTGAGGTCATATTACACCAAGTGAGTTTTAGGAATGTCTTCAGTAATGCACAGTCTTGGGTCTCGTACTGGAATGCAAATGAGAACGTATATATAAAAGAAATGGATACAGTGCCAGTTTTGGACAAACCTGAGAAGATTTCTAAAAATTTGAAAGGAAATAATTACTTATATTGTAACAGGCTGCTTTAAAAAAACACTGGTTACTATTTGGGGAAAAGCCAATTGCAGTAGTTTTATTATTTTGCTGCCACAAAACCACAGCAGAAGAGTCAGTCACCACAGAGAGCTTTCCCTTTAAAATATGCACTTTTTCACTGCTGTACATAAACTGTGGTACAAGCCACTGTGTGTAAGTGGTATGTTAGAATGTTTAGTGATTTCTCCTCTTCAGGGAAGGGCAATTTGTAAGCGTTTTATTCCATACTTGTGCTGCAAGTTCTTTCCTGGCAAAGAGAAATCTAACCAATTCTGAAGTGCCATTGAAATGAAGTTAGATTTGTGTGCTCAGCAGAAGCTTCTGACAGTCCTTCTCACTCAGTAACAGAGGCTTATTCTAGTACTGACAGACTGAAAAAGTCTTGTTCATCACCTCTTAGTTATCAGTTATAAAAAATAAAAATTGAGCCAAAATTAATTGCAGCGTTTTAAAGTAGAAAGAAAGTCATCTCTTAAATCTAGGCATCTCCACATCAGCATGTGGCCTAGGGGCTAAGGTAACTGTTTCACTGCAAGGGTGTCATGCTACTTGAGATACCATGGGGTGGGATCCAGGATGGGCAGACTGGGCACAGAACCCATGTCTTTTTGTACCAGTAGCTGGAGGCTCAGGTGGGTATCCATTGGAACCTTATATAGCAATAGATGCCTGTGTTTGGACAACTAAACCTAATGCTTGGTATCTAAGCTCCCCAGATTGACAGAGGTACAGTTTAGAGTCAGCAATTTCCAAGAGAATATTTAGTTCCAGTGTAATTTAGGGTTAGCTGAATAGCTTTACACTGACTGCATAGTCTGCACTGATATCCATGGTCAGAAATAGGAATATAGACTCTAGCAGAGAGAGATTCATCTTTGAATAGACCAGACCTCAAGGTGCAAGTGTCTTAATTCAGAGACAAATCCTGTTTGGTATAAATGTAGGTGTGATACATAACTTACTATATCTAACTTACTACTCTAGTTTCACCTACAGAAGGTGAAATTAGAAAGCTAAACTATTTGATTTCATTTTAGCAGTTATGGGGGCAAAAAGGCAAAAATTAAAGTAAAAATCTGTGTAGAACCAGATACTACCCATCCCCTTCCATTGCTGTAATATTCCTTTTGCTGGCTGCAACACTTTTCTTCGCAGCAACAGCAACGTAGCCAGTTATAGGGATTTGTTTAATCCTCAATTCTAAAATAATTTGGGGAAAGAACAGTTTTTTGTCAATATTTCCTCCACATAAGGGTTTGTTTCCTTTCAAATCAATCACTTATTTTCATTCTTCTCTGCAATTCCTGTTGAAGGGGATAGGTGGTTTGTTATTAGCGTGTGTCATTTAGTCACCTCCCCAAGGAGTCAGCCAGTTTCCTGTAAAAGTGAAAATACAGAGCTGTTGCTGTAAGAATTATGTGATCTAATTAAAGATGCACTATGTCATAGAAAAGAATACGGGACCGCAAGGCAGAGAGGAAGGGATTACTGGATATGCTGTGAGACAGTGTTGATATTGATAAGCAGTGGGCACTAGGGCAAAGGTTATTGTTCTAAATATGTTTTTCCATCTGATGACATTCCTGGACTATTTTTTTTGTTGTGCAACTTTTAAACTGCTAGGCTTTATGTTTAAGAGAGTATGAATATCCGCATATTTCCATATATCAACTTGGCTGCTGTAAAGGAAAAGAATTACAGAAAAAATCAGGTCAGTGCTTTTTCTTTCCTCCTTCTCTTCAATGGAAAATCTTTTCATGAGTCTGAAAATACAGATTTGTTCTAAGCATATGAGAAAAACAAATTATGGACACAGAGAAGTCATATCGAAGGAAGATTTGTTTAGAGGAGAAACTGTAATGTTTATGGGTAAATATGATTGAAAAAGAGAAAGAAGAAGATGAAAGCAGTTGCTGAATGATGGATATGTGGCAGTGATTTTTGATGTGGTGTTAAGAGTGGTAATGGATCCTAAAATTCAACATAGAAGTGACTGATAAAGGTTTGCTGCTCAGACTGGGAAGACTGGTTTTACTATTGCTTATAAACTGCATTTGGCTCAGTTTTTAGTCACGTGCCTGATGTCTGCTTATTATACAGGACTGGGGCTATGAGGAAGTCTGGCATGGCTTCTGAATGACCAAAGAAGTTATCCTGGCATTTATTTCTTAGATCAACAAAATCTGCATCTGTTGCAGAGATCCATCAGTAAAATATTCCTGCAGATAGCTCAGACCTGTGAGGTTTGAGGCTATTGAGGTTGGAGAACAGCTGGCAAAGGGATTTCAGGTGCTCAGAGTCCACATGTTGCCTCAGGTGGTGTTGGAATTGGAATTGGATGCGTCCTGGAACTACTGAGAGATGGGAAGGACTGAAATCCACAGTGTGAACAGAAACCCAATGGCCCACCCTCATTTTAGGGTACAGCTAAGGCATATTTATGTAAGCACAACAAATGCTGCCTCTGACAGGCTTTGCCTAAGAAGCAGTGGGAGCGTTTTCCTGTTTCCCCTGTGAGCCAGACTAGTCTGTTTTTCTACAAAAACATTTCTTGTTTCACCTCATCCAGGACCCAGCCTGTGTCATGCATAACTTTTTTCTCTACCCATTCAGACCACTGATTCTTTTTGAAGTAATACTTTTTCTGCATGCCTCCCTTCTGGGTTTCTTTTTATTAGTGTCACTAGTGCAGAGATTTTATGAGTGCATGTGAGTTTTGCATGCTCTCTTGATCACCCACAGGGCTGGTCAACAGTTTTAATAATCACACAGGAGGTTTGCGGATAGACGTGACCCTAATGAAATTGAGCGGGAGGGAGAGCCAAGACAATCCAGCTGTGTGACTGTGCTTTCACTATGTGACATGTTTACTGCCTGGTGCTCACTGAGGGGCCAACCCACTTCAGCTTCCATCCTCCCTGCCTGGCCAATTGACCTTGCTTGTCCCTAGCATCTCTAGGTAACTCTGGCTCAGAAGATAAGCTGAATGGAGAAAGCAAGTAGAGAGGATAGTCTTAAAATACATCACAGTCCTTCCTTGCTGTCCCCATCATTAGCCAACATCTAGCAAAACACATTGGCACGGTCGTTTACTTCTTTTATTTTCTACTCTGTCTTGGATGATGGTGCCAAATGACATAATGAGATTGAAGGCAAGAGCAGCTTTCCCTCTCCTCTGCCACTGTCCTCAGGCCCTTGGAAGATGGTAAAAAATGCTGTCTAGCTGCGGTTAGCCTTCAGTGCCCTGCTTCCAGCTGCTGCAGCTGGCTGTCACCCATTTGGGTGCTTGCCTTGGGGTCCAGAAAGCCCCACATGGCCTTTGCTCATATACTACATCTTCTACTGTGTTACCAGAACCATAGCCTACTCACACACAAGTTGGCCAGCATTTTCACTGAGATACTTTTTACTGAGCTTTACAACTTACCTGTAAACTTATGTTCTGGTAAGAAGTGTGTACATAGAAGAAAAATCCCTATCTTTTAACTGTAAGGATGCTTTAGAAATGAAGAAGCAAACATTGTATTTTCTACATACTCTGCCAAAACAGAGAAGCAATGAACACAGTAAACAATCTAAACTGAAGCTGTGTTTGCTGATGTTTTTAGAGGCAAAAATAAGCAATAGGTATTTTAAAATGTTGTGTTATTTGGTTTTCTTTATAACTGTGAAACGTCACAGGTGCTTTTAGCACAGATTTCAGTGCATTTCAATCCACAGTGTACATTTCCTTTCCATTGACATCTGCTTTCTTATACATCTTTATTTCTACAGAAAATGCATTTTAGATAGCCATTTTTTAAATCTCCAGGGTTTACTAATAATGTGAGGTTTCAAGGCCGGCAGGGTAAATAGTCAGTAGTGAGTGAGATATTGAACCTACAATCCATCTCATATGAAGCTTATAACACATTGAAGTCATCACAAGGTGTTAAGTATCAAACAAGAAATCACATTTCTGTGAAGACAATAAAGATTCTGCCAGCACTTCACTGGGGCCAGCACCACTCCCAGCTTCCTTCAAGTGTTCAGCGCCTTCTTTGAGTTTCAGAGATGTTTTTTTCTAAGTTTACGGGTTGTAAAACTCTGAGTGTTAAAGGCTTATTTTCATTAACAACCTCAAGGAATAGCGTGTAAGCCATGGGAAAGTACTAATCTTTGCTTCAGAGTCTTTTCATCGGATAAGTCAAATGGATAACAGAAGGCAATTAAATGGAATAGGTCTGCTTTCTGTGATGAGCCTGCAATGACCTCAAGTCATGTAGAAGCAGAAGCTCTTCTAAAATCATCAATTCTCTGAAATCAGCACTGAAAATGACCAAAAAATGCACTTCTAATGATCATTGCTTTCATAGTTACACAGATCAGAGCAGGTTACTGTACTTGGCTGAGCAAAAAGATCTAGACAGAGGGCTTTGATTAAAATGTCCTACCTGTGGATGTGGTCAGGAGTCTGCCTGAGACTGTAAGCTTTTTAAGCATCTTCTGATGTGAAACAGTCAGCTTGGCACCCTACAAAGCCTGGAAAAGAACCCAGCTGTAAATACCGGAAGAGAAACAGTTTGTAGCAACGCAGTTTGCCCACTTTTCTATCTCCAGCAGCCCACGCTGCTCAGATAGATGGATGATCCTAGCACATGAACCAATATGAAGTCATTCTAACTCACTGAGAAGTCATGTCAGAGAGCAAACCTGAGATGCAAGCAGAAGTGACCTGTTATCAGTTCTTTCTGAATATAGTGCTGTATCAAAAACTGCTGAGAACTGACAGGAGGTGACTGTCATTATTTCTTTTCCTGTGTCAGAAAATTCAAGATCCTGGTAGGAACAGATTGCCACTATGAAAACTCAGGAAGGTTTTCAGAAGATTTCAGATGGAAAATCTTCCATATGCCTCCAGGATTACAGTCTTTTTGTGTTATGAACTGGTGTTTTTCCTGCTTAAAAGAAAAGCAACTGGATGAAGACTCTGCAAATACTAATGTGTTGAGCTTATGATGTCCTATATGAAAGAAATGAATGATATGATGTTCTCAGAACAAAGCACAGCACTTTCTGCGTGCTTCATCCCATCTATAGCTTTGCACTTCATTAGGCAGCCATATGATTTCAAGGTCACTCAATTGCTCTTGAAATGTTTCTAATAGATCTGACAGTTGATGGGCACTTTAGAAACAAAACGGCCTTTTTTTCCCCCACAGAGACAATGGTTTTTGATGATTCCTTCTTCTTCTTCTTTTCTTTTTCTTCTGAATATGTGAAATATAGCCTCTTCGATCTTGAGAAAACTAGAAACTTTAACAAGCAAAACCATATCATAACCCTTCTTGTAACATCAAAGGATTATATAAAGAACAGGGCACATTCTTATTCATCCTCCTTCCTTTTTCTTTCAATTAAGTTATGGTCACTTAGTCCAACCAAGAGGATGTAGTTCTGCCAAGAGGATCTTTTGCTGTTGAATCCATACGTTTGCAGATCACCCCACGCCCAGACTGACCTACACATTCCATGTGCCATGTATGCACGTGGCCGCAGCAATGTAAACAATGACGTGGCTGGGTGCCAGGAAGTCTTGATTTGTCCAAAAGTACTTCTAGCCATTGGTAAACCTTTTTTCTCAGCCACATGCTGTAACTCTTAAATCAGCTATTCTTTATTACACAAGGGCTGTATCTCATGTTACACTCCAGAAATCTGAGCCAAAAACAAGTGAATAACTTGGGAGCCGGGAATGGGGGAGAGGGAGCAAGAAATCATAGCTGTGTAAATTGTTTGAAAGGCCTCATTAGATACCAGTGTATTTGCTGTCACTGTCATCTGATCTGTTTGACTCCAGTACTTTGAGAGATTGCAGGTGACAGAACAAAATCCACCACCAGTTCATGTAACAAAAGGGCAGTTTTGTTGTTTGGTTTTTTTTTTTTGATCTAGAGGTGTTGACTTGCTTTGGTGGTTCTTACACCTCTTGTTCACATATGCTGCCCAGCTGCTCCCTCAACTCAGATCTATGTTTTACCCATTGCTGTGGTTAGAGAGCTAATGTGTAAATTCAGCTAAGAATTCATAGTGGGTTACTTACCAATTGAAACAGACAGAGAACATCCTAGGCAGACCAAGAACAGACTTCTAAGGTTGAGATTTGTTAAGTGGTACTGTTTGGCAGTGGGACCATTTCAGAGATATCAGGATAAAAAGCCTTCTTCAAGCCAGAATTTAAATGATGTGTTGTTTTGTTTTGTTTTGTTTTGTTTTGTTTTTTTCTGAAGTGGAAGTGGGTGTCTGGTTTTAGGTCCTTTGCTTTATACTGGATCATCACAAATGGCAGCAACAAAAAGTACTTTTGGCAAAACCAACAGCTTCTCTTACAAAAAACAGTAGATTGCATGGTCTTTTAGGTACTGCTACTTGAAAAGGGAAAATGTTCTTTTCTAGTCTGCATCTTTTTTTTACTTCTTCATTAGATCTTAAAAGCTTGTGCTTTTAGGAAAGGAAAAAGTAATCTGAAAAAGGAAATGTAATCTGGGCAGGAGACTACGGTGTTTGGACTCAGGTATTTTTTAACTTGGTTTCCCAAGCTGATGGACACATTTCAACTGCTTAGCTTCTCTCACTTCTACTATAAAATGTTGTTATTTAAAACGTTGTTATTTACATTCTTTCAAAGGTCTGGTTAATTAACAACAGCTTGTAGAGTGATTTCAAGATGGAAAAATGTGTCAATTACCACAAACAGTAAAGGCATTTGAAGCTAATTTTCATTGATGATAATGTTGATTAACAAATTCACAACTCCAGCAAACACTGTTACTGCTTCTTAGTAATAAGAGTTGCCATGAGAACTGATTCATCTAAGTGTACACTGGTACTGATGACTCTTTATTATTAGGATAATTATATTCATTGGTTACTAGTAGATATACCAAATTAAGGAGCTGTCACTCCCTCATTAGCTCTGCTTAGTGGTGTACTATTCTCTATCGTCACAAGGAGTAAGTGCCTTGTGAAAGTCTCATTTCCCTTTCTCCTTTTTTCAGTCCCTTTGTAATGGGCTTCCTCTGAAGTGGGTGCTAACAGAAACCCAATAGATGTGCTCAAGGCACCACATGAATAGGATGGTTTGCAGAATAAGGAATAATTTAGGAACAGTGGCCCTTTTTGAAATCCAAAAAAATGACTTAAAAAAAATGAATTTCCTTAATCTTCTCTGAGAAATGGCAGGTTTCCATTTTTGTCTTATGACAAGGCATTTAACAGTGACTTACGACAAAACTAAGGAGCTTCTCCTTAGTGGTTATGAGAATTTTAGGACACTTATTTCATCTGTCTTTATCCATTTTTATTATGAACTGCTACAGTAAAAGCTTCACTGGGTAGTTAAAAATAAATTAATGTCAAGGTAATTTGACAATTTCCCCAAACAACTAAAATTCTGATTTTAAAGGGATAAATTTAAACAGGGTAATGTGCAAACCTCATCACATTAGTTTTGAATTATGCTTCGTAAGTTAATACTATACTGGTTATTTGTTTCCTTAGCAACACAATTAGAATGAGATTTTGAAAAGGAAAAGATACTCTCTCCTTTACATCGAACAAGCTGAACAAGTAACAAGCTGAACTGTCCTTCTCTGCTGCCCTATTCTTAATTTCAGTGAAATTTGGCTTTCTTTTAAATAAGAAAGTTGCGTTTCAAAAATCATGCTCTCTCAACATCATGGTCATTTTAACTAAGTAAATTGCTGAAAAATGTACCTCTTTGACAAAATTTGTTTTTCAGATGATTTGGTAAGAGCTATGATTGTCCTTTCTGTGGTTCTGTTAATTTTGTTACACAGCTATGGCTTAATCTGAATATGTTATAGGGAGCTTGGGCTCATACCACAGTTCTGCCTCATTTCAGCTGCAGGCTGGAGCTGTCTGGTACAAAAAAGGCAGAGGGCCAAAAGGATAATAAAGGGTGTGGAACACCTCCCTTATGACAAAAGGCTGAGAGACCTGGGTCTGTTCAGCCTTGAGAAAAGAAGTCTCATGGGGGATCTGATCCACATCTATAAATATCTAAGGAGCGGGAGGCAAAGGGATGAGGCTGGACTCTTCTCAGCAGTGTGTGGTGATGGGATGATGGGAAATGGCCACAAACTGAAGCATAGGAAGTTCTGCACAAATGTGTGTGGGAACTTCTTCACAGTGCAGTGCCGGAGCACTGGCACAGGCTGCACAGAGAGGTGGTGGAGTCTCCTTCTCTGGAGATGTTCAAGACCTACCTGGACGTCTACCTGTACAGCCTGGGCTAGGGAGCTGCTTTGGCAGGGGGTTGGACTCGATGGTCTCTACAGGTCCCTTCCAACCCCTACAGCTCTGTAGTTCTCTGATTCTGTCCCAGTGGGACAAGACATCTTCCTCTTTGCTGTATTTTAGATTGCTGTAACAGACATGACTGGATTTTGTGTTCCTTTGTTACTGCTTGTGGTCAAGAGACCTCTGTCTTGCTGATTGGAGGCATAGACCATGAAATTTAAATTCCAAAGTCTGCACTGAGCTGTGTCTGATGGTTGTGCTATAAGACCATGACAGAGGGGATCAGGGCATGGCTCCCAGAGGAGCTGTGTCTTTTTTGCCAGTGTAAGGATACATCAGAAAAAGATCTTTGAAGCCAGCCATGCATTGAGGAAGATGTGTGCTTGTTTTTATAGTTCTAGTTTTGGCTGAGCAGCAAAACTGTATGATAAAAATGTGAGAGTTATTTGGACTTGCAAATAAATAACTGAAAATTACTGTGGTGGAACATCATAGTCTCCTTACAGGGTGGAAATTGCCACAGTGAAATGCTGTTAATTCTGCACAGAATGGGTATGGAAAACAAAAGCACTTGGTTTAGCAGGTCCTCTCCCTGTGCATATTCAGAAGCAAGTCTGCTAAATAAATCACTTAGTAGGAATTTACTGGCTCATTCCTCACAGGCAAGTAGGCAGACAGTAGCCTGTTTTATCTGTGCATCGTCAGCAGATAGGTAGGCACTTACAAAGTCCAAATCAGTTATAATGCATAGCACAACACCACGATGTCAATGAGAATATAATCTGAACATGAGATACTATATTAATAAGTGCCTGTTTTTTATTAGTAAAGCTCTTACCCCTGCTAAATGGTGCATGTAAGGCAAAGGACAAGATTAATTTTAGATCCACTTGAGGTTGGAAGGCTGAACGGAGCTGATCTGATGAGCAGCTGATGAACATAAACAGTCAGGATGTCATTTTAACAGGAACTGCATAAAAAAAAATAGTCCTTTTCCTTGAATGGCTGCTCACAGCTCATCATCAGAAATACAACTTCGTTTTTGTTTTTCATTTCACACGCGCTGGAGAGTGCACACATTAAAGAGAGAAGTTATACCAATATCTTCACAGCATTAGCACAATGCAGTGTGCCATTAAAAAGATAAGTGATGAGGTTTGGGAATAATGTGTATAGCTTGACTTTTCCATGACTATTACTTAAGAATATGAAATGTCTAAAAGTGAGGTGTGTTAGTGTTAATGGAAACTACCCTGCATGAAACAACATAAGAGCTCTGTGCCTTTTTATAAACACAGTTAAGAATAAAAACACATACCATCCATTGACTGATACCACATCACAATATTCTGATTACTATTAATATTCACGTGCCGCAGTAATCTTGAGGGCTCTGGTCCATCAGTCTTGCTCCTATTGCATTCAGATGGAGAATGAAACCTGCCATAGATCTCAAAACATAACAAAATATAACCCTAGCTGGCAGCCTAGAAGCAAAGATACGTTGTCTCCTGAGCTGCCTGATTACAGGGGCGAAGTCCCTTTGTCCTCAGACAAATACATTTCTCATCCAAATTAGTTGTAGTTAGGAGTGTGCAAGAAACACAAGTTTTGGTCTTCCGTATTTAGAAATAAAGAACTTGTATTTAGAAGGAAAAGAAAGAGTATGTTTTGGGTTTTTTTTTGTATGCAGCACTCATGTACTCACATATAAAGGAAGTGCAGCAGCTAAGCTCCTGAGCTTGCAGCTGGAAAGAGATGCTTGGTGGATGCAAAGCTCTCTGCTTGCAGTTCCAAAAACGATATGGTCTAAGCATTTATTATTTTACATTTTCAGATGATTCTGTTAGCTCCTCTCTACCTCTTGTATTCTACATTCTTTTTCCCTTATGGCAGGAGATGACTGGTGTTTTCAGTGGCCTACTGCCTTTCCTTCTCATTCCCTTTGTATTTTTCAGACCTGCAGCTCTCAATTGCTACCCCAGAGTGCTCCAATTGGCATGGACTGTTGAGGGACAGCACTGCAAGCAACATCACCCATGACGGCAAAAGCAATGACAGGACACACATCGCCCATCTGCACTACTTATGGAGCCAAACCAATGGAGCACAGCTGTAAGCTAACGATACCTTACCCCCAGAAATGATATGTGTTTCATAACGCATTTTTTGCTGGGCGTCAGGAACACAGAATGGAGAGAGGCTGTAGACCACAGCAGATGGAGCACTTAGATGTGTTCTATTTTTTATACTCGCGTGTTTGTTTCTGAGTTAGCCAGTCTTGTACACAGTTTGTGTACGAACTACTGAGCCTTTATGCTGATAACCTTTAGACTCCTAGATAAATAAATACAGATCCAGAGTCACCTCTGAATATTCAGGTCTCAGGGTGGCCAAGCTGTTTCCTTTTCCCATCCCTGTCTGATCCCTATTCCAGGCACACACAGATAGTCTTTTGCACAGAGGCCTTCAGCTAAGTGAAGAACTATGATACACTTTAGAACTAGCTGTCCAAATGTAGTTTCCTGTATTTCAGGACCACACAGATTTTGTGGTCAGGGGTCCTAGTGTTCTATGAGGGAAAAGAAAAATGACTGTTTAACATAGATACTATTAGAATATCTTCAATGAATGGCAAATCTGAGGCTTGAAGAAGCTATGTCTGACAAAGATTATACAGAAATGCAAGGAGAGTGTGAAATCCTCCTTTTGCCACTAGTTACAATCTTAAAGACTCATAATTTGTACACTCACTGTGTCATGGCATTTGCTATGAAGTACGTTGATATTCAGAGATTTTAGTGGAGTAAGAACCACACTTGTGAATATTCCCTAGAATCTGTCTATTTTCCCCATGTAATGAAATTTTAGAGACCTGATTTTTCCCTGTTTTGTTTTTTTCTTCTTCTTTTTCTTTTTTTTTTTTTTCTCTCTGTTTCTATAGCTGATTCTGTGAAGTCTATGGCAGTTGTGGGCTGCTATCTAGAGAGCTCCATCACTTCCTAGACAAAGATAGCTTGCATAATTCTTTTACGAATAGCTGGTTAATTTTGAGCTGTTATTGTCTCTCATAATATTTGGAATCATAGTTCATGTATTTCCTTAGTATAAGCATGCAGCACCACATGTTCATGACCTTATATTATGCTGAAGAATGTGCTTATGACAGAATAGTCATTCTATTTTACTTTTTTCTGAATTCACTACCAATCAGTGTTAAATTTGATATGCTGACTGCGCACTTCTGTAGTTTAAGCTGCTTAGGTTTCTTCAATGTTTTTACCTTCACCCCAAATATCCTAGCTTAGTAATGGCTTCTTTTCCAACACTTACAACATGCCCACGATGCATTTACCAGTAATTTCTCTCAACCATAGCTCTCCCCTACCATAGTTACTTTCTGTGTATGCAAATTATGACCAAAAATACTGAAGACAACAA
The DNA here is from genome assembly GCA_036925125.1 of Oreortyx pictus. Taxonomy (NCBI): domain Eukaryota; kingdom Metazoa; phylum Chordata; class Aves; order Galliformes; family Odontophoridae; genus Oreortyx; species Oreortyx pictus. The sequence continues at coordinate 163,761,511 of JAUPFR010000001.1, forward strand.
AAAAGACTTGATAAAAAGCTTGGTTCCAGCCTGCTTGTTTTCATCTATTGTGTTACCTGACTTAGGGAAAAAAAAATTAAACCATTTTCTTTATTACTTTTGCTATTCTAAAGCTCACTTTCCTGCTAACTGAGATGCAAAAGCACTTTATTAATTCTCTATGTTCTTATTGCTTCCCAGGAATCAGGTGTCAGCTTCATCATACCAAAAGGATATTCTTAAAGCTCAAGACCTTTCTGTCATCATAAAAGCATATGTGCTAGTCACGTCCTTAACACCTTTGAGGGCCTTTCTTCATTCAGCTGCTACTGTCTGGCATCCACCCAAGAAGAAGCACTTTTCTGTAAAGGTAAAATGTTTTGTTTCCTAGTTTTTGCATTTTTACAGACGAAGTAGAGACAGAAAACCAGGTAATGTTTATCATCTCTTTTCCCCCTTCTTTATTTGCAATCATGAGCTAGCAGTAGTGGTTCTTCTCTTGTACAGCATTCATTTCTCAGAAAAAGCGGGGCTTGGTTCATGAAGGAGGGAAGAACTGGCCTGTGCAATTGGGGTTATGTAGGGCCCTGGGATTTTCTTGCTTCAAAACCAGTTTTTATTGGAGAAACTTCACAGCAGTTGCACAGTTGGAGTTTTCTCTAAAGCGCAGCTTCTGTATGCTCTGATGCAGTAACATCTCTTGCCTGGATATTGACAGTGCTGTAAAAAACAAAAGTAAATATTTAAATTATTTGTTTAGATTTCTTTTTTAGGTGCAGTAAAACTGAACGGATGAGTGTCTGAGCACATTCATATAAAGAGAACGAAGTATTCTGTGGAGAGAGTGGCTTCTCTTGATCTTTAGGTTTTAAGGAGAAGGATGTATCCCATGTGCTTTAACTCTGACCATCTCCAAAGGCCTGGAGAGTCTCCTCTCCCTTCATGTCTAGTTTCCTCGGCAGTTCTGTGTATTCCAAACATACCTTTCAATTCCTTTGTTCTTTTTGCAAGGAACTGTCCTTCAACATAGCAGCTCTTTTGGAAGGAAGTACAGCTTTGCATCTGCTCCTTTTTTATTTCAAAAGTTCACAAAGTAGCAGTGACTTCTTCAGGTGACATAACTCCTTCAGCAGCCATCTGAGGATGGGTGCACTTTGCTCATATAACACACCTGGGACAGGTGCAAGTCTTGGCTTTGAATCAGCGTGAGTGTTGTGGCATCGCTGCCAAGACTCTCGATGATGATGATCATTTGGTATGTTCTATAATTTTAGCTCTATGAAAGTTAAATGCATACTCTAAGGTCATGATCTAAATCTAGTTATTGATGAAACAGGCAACTCTAGCATACAAAACATCTCATTCACTTTGGACAGTACTTTTGTAATGAGGTAGGTTTCCTTCTAGAAACATCTGTTTCTTTCCACAGGCTATGACTATTGAAGGGAACATGGCAAATTCTATATGGCTAAAATTAGATGAGACAAAGCTACTTACCTCCCTTTCTCTCTTTAGAATCCCATTGAAATATATTATTTTACAATTCCTTTATAGGTTTAGGAAGACTTGTTGTCACCCACTTTCAACCCTTGGAAGTCAGTTTCACTTTATGTAATAAAATACGAGAGTCCAATATCTGAAGTAGAAAGTACTTTGAAGGCTGATAGTCATTAATGATTGTTATATGGCTCTGCAATAGAAAACACAGGTAGAAGCAGCAGGGTGTCTGTAGTGATTCCAGTTTGGTTACTAGTGCTGTGGCGTTCTACCTCCCACAGCTTTAGGTAGACTTACCAAAATATGAAGAAATACACAAAAAGTAGAAATCACATTTATAATGATGAAGAATTTAAAATACAAATCAACAAAATAATGGAAAGCAGGTGTATAGGGCTGTCTTTCGGCACAATCAGTGCACACTATATAGCCTGGGAGGATTCAGGGAGACACTGAGAATTCACTCAGCAGCCAGAAACTCTACTGGAAAAATCATAGAGAGGCTACTGTGCTTGTTGCACAGGCACCAGGCAGGAGTCATTAGAGAAGATGGCATCAGTCAGGAAAGGGTATTTGGGAAAAGCTTTGAATTCAGTTGTGGATAACCTCTGAGATGAGATTACATCAAGCTTCTAGTAAACTCTGTTGAGCCACTCACTTCCTACTAGTGAGATAAACAGTGCTAACACTGTGATCTCCTCTCCCAGACTCTACAGTGGAGGTATGAGTGTTAGTACCAGCCAAGTAATCTGGTTCAGAATGCTTCTATAAGCATTATGTTTTTGACAGCTCTAATGTGAGTATATAGTTACATTGTGAACATTTAGCATGTCAGTAGTTGATAAAAACAGAAAGGATGTCTAAGATCTGTTCATCCACTGGTCGACAGAATATCCCTTGGTGTCACTGGGAACTGACTGCCTATAGGGGAGACTTTGATCTTGAAAAAAACTGTTACTGTTTGATGTTTTTTTTCTCCATCAGTAGCTGATGGGATTCATCTTTTAAAATGAAAAGTATACTTTTAATCTGTTGTATTGTATCACAGATGTGCTGCTTTCAATAACATTGCATTTGAGATTTGTATATAGGCCTCTGTTTAGGAAATTTTCTTGTGCCAGTGTAATTAAATCATTATTGATAAGAAATAGATTCATAACCGTGGTTGAATTCCAGCTTTACCACCACAGACTAATGCAAATTTACAACTTTACTACTTCTAACTCAGTATTTTGAGTTTAAAATTTGATCTTGTGTGCAAAACAACCCTTTATGGCTGTGTATGCGGTATATATGAAAGAGATAATTTTCAAGGCTGGAGATGTGGTACTAAATGACACTGAATGATATTGAAAAACTGCATAAAGACAAAAAATAAGTTTAAATTAGTTAAATAATGCTGTATTTTCCAGTGTCAGTAGACTGTTGTAAATAATTTTTATGACTCAGATTTGCTTATCCTAATCAGAGTGATAAGTCTTCATAATGACTTCTTGAATAAGCATTGGCCAAATGGCAGTTCAGGAAGAGTTCAAGGTACTTTTATTCACCAGCTGCCAGGGCTTTTTTTGGATTATGCAGATTTTAGTATCTCAGTTCAGAAATGAAAAAAGCTAAATCCTGAACTGGCATGAAGATTTTCTGTGTGCTCAAGGGGTAGCAAAAATACAACTCTAGATTTGGGCCCTGGTTGGAATGATGCAGGAAATGCAGTGAAGAGAATGGCTTTCTGCCACACAAATGTTATGAGACTCACATAATAGCCTTATTTCCATGAGGAAATTTGGAAACTCTTTATTTAGACCATCTGTGCTTTGAAAAAATAATAATAAATTTGAAGTTTTCTATTTTGCATATGGTACCAATTAAGGGAGGAATCTCTGTGTGCAATAATTGCCTTCATATTAATCAAATATGTATGTGTATTGAACAAAAAGCTGACCAATGAATAATTTTCTGTTTTATAGAAGCTGGTGTGTAAGACATTCATTTATGATTAATTCTCTCAAGGTTTAACACACTGTAAAGTATTTCCTTTGCTCAGCCATTAGCCTTTCCCAATTTGGTTCCAGTTCCTAACAAAGGGTGCACTTTTGCAGAATATAGTAGTGCCACACTGTGTGTCACCTGGGAAGATTCTTCTGTCTTGTGGGCTGCCTTCAACAGCCCCTTCTTTGTCTCATTGTCCATTTGCTCATCAAAAATGTATGTCAGATTCCTTCTGGACTTGAATTTGTTGACTGATGTATGAGCATAGCTCTAGATAAGCTTAACTGAAACTATGCTTTTAAGTGATTTCTGGGTTGCACAGTGAAGTAAACACACTAAACTGAAGCTGTTTCACAGAATCATAAAATCATGGAATGGGTTGGGTTGGAAGTATTTCACAGATCATCTAGTTCCTAACAGATGGCACAGTTGCCAACCAGATCTTGCTGTGGTGTAAACCACTATAACTGACACAGCCATTCTCTTTCTTGTACATTAGGTATTTGAAAAATCGAGTAAAGAAAAACATTTATCATACTTGACTTGTATTCAGCTAAAACTGGACCCTCATCTGTCCAAGAAATAGGTCTTTTAATATGACGTGGAGGTCTGGTTTAGAGGAGACTGCTGATAATTAGGTTACAGTATTGCCCTCAAGTGGCCAATTTTGGTACTACTCCATGTAATATTCACATATTTTATATGAAATAGAATGCAAACATTCATGCAGATAAAAATCAAAATTGTTAGAAACAGCAGAAAGTATCGGGATTTTTCCCTTTGTTTTGTTTTAGGATTACCCATTCTTGCTCTGTCACTTAGCAAGAGCAAATGCAAAAGAAAATTATCATCAGCTCTAAATTAGGTTGCAGGCTTCTTTGAGAATAAAATTAAATTTGTACCTTAGCTGTTGTAAGAACTTAGTGCACACATTTCACCGTTCTTTCAAATTGCTTGAGCAGAGAATCTTCCTGAGATCGTGAGCATAACATAATGGTCTAATTTATCTCCTCAAATCATTTAGAACCCTATAATTTCTCTCTTCACTGATATAAGAAAAAAAGGCTGTTTGGTCTGGGGAAGATTAAAGAAATGCTTAGCCTGCCATTCATTTTCTGGCATAAAAGGTTCTTATATCTAAGCAGACTCTAACCATTTCTGCTAACCTGCAAGTTAGGACACACTAAAGTGGAAGTGGAATATGTTCATGTTTAATAAGCTCCAGTGGACTTCTGTGCTGGGAAGTTCTCTACCCTCTTCACTTCTGTGTCAGGCACTTCAAACTGTCAGTCATTGTACAAATAGAGTCAAAATTCTTCCTGAAGTTCTTTTCTACTCTTTTCAACATGAACATCAGTTTCTCTACTAAGAGCTCTAAACTGATTATCCTTTATAACAAGTAGATATGTCATAAATAAGTCTTTACACTCTTATAAGTGCCTTAGCTCTCTGCTTTTCTTCTAGTCCACAGAACCTTTGGCTTTTCATTCCAGGCAACAATATAAACACGCCTCTGTGTTTTTCCCAGACCTGTCTCTTTTATCCTGATTCCTTTTTTCACTTGCCTTTCAGCATCTCTCAATCACCTCATCTGCTTCTCACAACAAACAAAAAAATGTCATTAGTAAATCATTACTTTTCCCCTAAGAAATTGATGCTGTGTTGGGAAACCATTCTCAGCCCAGTCCCATTCAAATAACCTAATTTAGTTTCAGCTGAAGCTAGCAAACATCTTTTCATTGACACCAATAATCTTTGGACGTTTTTAGAGAAAGGATCTTTAAAGATTTCTCAGATGATCTTTTTTCCTTTTTTTTTTCACTGGTAAAGATTTAAAGTAAGACATTCTGGAGCAAGTACTGAAAGTAATGGAGATTGTCCACTTAAACTTGATAAACAAGTGGAGACAAGATAATTATTTTGTCCATTGATGTTAGATGCCCTTTCTTGACAATAACTTATGTAGAAAAGATTCATAAATGGGAAATTTACTTGTAATAAGGCTGAATAACATCCTGACTTTCCCTATCAAGTGCCATGTAAGATGTACAGAGAAATGGCACAACATAGCAATAAACTGAGGCTGAAATAAACAGGACTACCTAATGCTAACATTATCAGCTAGTGATAAATGACTGCACAGTTTTCTCTGTGAAGTATTCTAGAACTATTGCTTTTGATTGTAGGTACGTTTTTCTCCCATTACCTGTATTGAATTTTTTTTTAATGTATGGTGGTCAGTGGTGAAGTTTGCCTGTGCTGGCAGGCAATACAGGAAATAGTTTCACTGCAAAATATTGCTATTTTTTTCTCATCTTCTATGTGGAACCAGTCTATATTCTTGCAGACACTTTAGATGTCTAGATGCATCCATACATATAGTCAAAGGGAATACTGTTTGTGTCTAAAAGCGTATTTCTGTATCTGTGAGCAACTATGTACATCCCAAAGTATTTGGAGTTAATGAAGAAATATTACTAAATATGGATCAATTAAGAATAATGACTACAGAAAGTGAACTGAAAGTACTGAGCAAGTTAGAAGAGATTGGCTGAATTAATTCCAGAGAAAACATCCTTGGCTGTTTTCAAATAGAGGTGATTATAGTAAGTTTTTTGAGAACCTGCAAATCCAACTGATCAGCTCTGATGCATGGTAGAGAAATTTGGAAAGAACACTGATATTTCAAAAAGAGACATCTTTTTGGAAACTAAAGGTCGTGTTTTACTTCCACAGAAGTAAACCTTACTCTCAACTATGATACTGATAACTTTACCTTTCATCCAGTTTTAACGACTGCAACCAAGGACCATCAAGGTCATTTTAAAATGTGCTCATGCAAATCCTGTAGAATATGATGCCTCAGATCTTGAAGTCTGAAGCTTAGAATTGCTCTGAATTACTCAGTAGTCCCAATGGCCTTTCATCTTCTATCTGCCTGCCTCTTGTGTAGGTTCAGAGCTCAGCTAGAACTCCAAAGATGGGACACTGTTTCAGGAAAAACTTAAGAGCTTGCATTATTCTAACAGAATCAGGATAGAAATGATTAATTGATTATATGTAATTAACTGGCAGCTGGTATTAATAGCATACTCAATATCACTAATAGAACAGACAACTATGATATTAAACACTTCAATAATGTTAATAATGTTACTAATGTTCTAAACATCCTCCTGTAAATAACCTCCTGACGTTCTAATCCCACTCACCCAAATGCTCACCCACTCCTATGCACCCCAGTTCCCCCAGGCAGCGGGGTTACATAGCCTCATGCTCCTGGGGTGCAGTTCTCTGCTTGCATACAACTCTGGCTGGAGAAGTGGGAGCTCCAGATCTGTGTGCACGCACTTCATGTGCTCCCACATAGGACCCATGGTAATGCTGACAACTCACTAAACCCTATGGTCCAGGAAAAGCTGTGGTGCTGGCAGGCTGACTGCTGGCTGTGCCTGGCCAGTTTTGCCTGCTGCTGTTCCTGCTCCAAATCCTCTTTCCCCCAGTCCACCCCACTGCAAGTATTCGTGCTTTTTTAATAATTTTTTTTTTTTTCAAGCTGGCTCCTTTGTAGTGTCCTGGTTGCTGTTTAATCTTACTATTGGTTTATCATCATCACTTTAGAGCAAAAACCCTGCCAGACCATTTTGTATATTCCAGTCACGCAGGTTAGTTATCCGTAAGATTTTTGTCAAGGGTGGACTGCATGAGCTTTCCCAGGATTTATCTCCTTCCTGTCTTGTGTCTCTCGTTTAGATTCCTTGCTAGAGGAACACAGCAGTTTCAGATTGCAATTAATGTCTCCATTTTGATACATCTACCCCAGGATGTCATAATTCATGCTCTTGACGTGTCTGTATTGTGCAATGAAGTAAAAAAAGAAACCTAAGCATAAACCACACAGTCTTGTAGGGTGGCATTCCTCTGCACGTTTTGATACCCAAGTGAATTGTCTGCATGTGATCTGTGCCTACGAACTCCTATTATATGTTAAGTATGTTAAGTCAGTTAAGGTGGGTGTTACAAATTTGCATTTATTGTCATTCCTAAGGTTAGTTAAGGAAAAACTTCCTTTTTTGACTTGTCATGTGGCAAAGCTGTGCTGGGACGGAGCTTGCAGGCAATCCCAGAAGAATTGCTACAGTTTGTTTTCATTATAGTAAAATTCCTCTACATCTTCTGCAGAGTGTTGGAGTCTGACACCCAGTGCACGCAGCGTACGTGCCATGTCTGCTCCTCAGCATGCTCTGAATAGGCCTCTTAAAATAAAGGAGTGGAGGTGGGAGAAACTGGGACATAGCTGTCTGATTTAATTTGTACCTTTCTGAAGCAAATCCTCAGCTAACTATTCAGCTGACTGCCCCAGGCTGCCCCAGAACCTCTCTTAAGAAATTCATTTGTGCAGAACATGCCAGAGGAAAATCTTTTGAAGGGAATTACTAAGCTCCATACCATGCAGCCCTATGAATGGCACACTCCTCCACTCTCCTTTAGTGTCCATGAGTCTGTTCACAAAGCTTGTAAATTAAATCATATTTTTATTCAGTCTTTCAGGCCATTAACTGGTGATTCCATATATTTTTGAAGAACCAAAGGAATCCGTGTTACTGAAATCATAAAATGGATTTTCATGACTTCTGATTTTTAAAAAGCAAAATTCAAAGTGGGTAGAGAAAAAAGTGTTTTAAATTTATTACTGTTACCCATTTCTTCTTCCAATGGCTTATCCTAAAGCAAAAATAGTCATCAGTGAACTGGAGGTCAATGAGTTAAAACTCATCTTAATTACATTTCTAGTTCAGTCAGCCTTTGGAGAAAGTGTGTTCTTGATCCATGTACTTTGACTAGATTTACACATTCTCTGAAAGGTATTACATAAATACGGGAATGTACCCCTGACTGTATGCATCCACCATGCACATGGACATTTCCAAGCTCCTGAGAACTCTTGTGATTCTGTACGCAGTGGTGAAATTGTACAGTGCGTATGTCCATCTGTACATTAAGTTTTACAGCCTACTAAAATTTAATCCCTATTCCTCTGCTCAAAAATCTGCTAGCCAGAGGTCAGCTTTCACAGTGACTAAATTCCTGTGATTGCCACCAGTTTTTTCCATTCCATTCCGCCTGTGCTGCTTTACATCAGCAGTCAATAATGAGGTTGAATCCTGCTGGGCAGGTGGTCTGTTTCCTCTGGGGGTGGGAGAACGTACCTCAGTATTCATCATCTGTATGCTTAGTGACTTTAGCATTCTGTAGTCGAACAGAACTAAGCATTGAAAACTCAAAGTTGCTATATGTATTCGTTTTTCTTATCCGCAGACCATATATTCTACCTTTTCCCTATTAGGTGCTGAGAACCCTGTAGAATCCAGAAGAGTCAAATGTAACCTGAACTGGTTTGAACAGGATTTTTTCATGAATGGGAATTGAACCTGAAGCATTTTTCTGTTGTCTTTGTTGGTCCTGAACCAAGCTGTCTAAATATTTATTTTCAGTCATTGGCTTAGAATAAACAGTGTCCTAAAACCTGATATGCTATAATGAGGACCCGTTGAGCACAGTTGTTTTTTTTTCTAATTTGCCCGAGGAGGGCTGTAACTAAAGTGCAGGTCCTTGGAGAAGCCAGTTTTATTTCAGTGTCTGTTGTGTTGGAAACAGGTTGCTGCTTTAGCCAACAGCATGTTGTGAGTGCAAACAGGGCAAATCAGCCTGGCTTTCAGCAGTTCTGGCTCATGCACTGCGTATCATTTGTGTTCAGGTATTTAGGAACCAATAGGTGGAGATGTGCAAATGGTCCAGTGGGTTTTTTCTGTCCCTCTTGCTGTTCCTTCCAATAATTGCCCTCCATTTCTCCTTATAAAATTCTCTAACTCCTTATGTCTCCTGTGCAGCAAAGCAAGTTAGCTTCTCACTTAGCCCCTTGAAACCACTGCAGGCATAGGAAATGAGAGAATAGGTAAAAGCTAGTCTAGGAGGAATTTAAATGATGTATAGGATCCAACAGAGATGCTGGAGATAGCTGTTAATGTGAAGATGTAATGTAAGAACCTTGTGGTTTCATCCTGGTGAGGTGAATCTTCATTCTTAATTTCTTATTTCACGTGAACTGATTAATAAATTGCTGTTGGACTTCACCAAATCTGAACCGGAACAATTTCAATCAGAGATAAATCTGAATTGGGGCTGATGTGAAAATTGTGCCGCTTCGTGTTCTGAATCTTTGTGCTACTTTATGGGAGAAACAAAGCTGGGTGTTCTTAGGCTTCAGGAAGCAAGTACGTCTGCTTACAGTGAAATGTAGCGCAATCTGAGGATGTGCATAATCTCTTTCTACATGGCAGTTCTGGGGCTCTTTTGCCCTGGAGATTCATGGAACTGCAGTACACATGAAAACTCTGCAGCATAAAAATACAGTGTAATGTAATTCAAGATTGCAACGTGATGCAAATAGCCAAATGGCAGAGCTGAAGTTATATGTGCAACCTTTATTTATAATTTCCTGGCAGTCAGAATTTTAATTTTGTAATTTTAGTAATATATATTGCTGATATTTTTTTCCTACTGGCATTTCAAATAACTTTCTCAGAAGTAGAACGAAGAGTCCCAAGCACTGCAAAACTTCCACCCAGATCTGTTCAGAGGGAAAATTTCTTTGAGTTGGCAGTGGTTGTTTGAATAAGACCAGACGTGATAAGAACAGATAGGCAGCCAGACCAACTTCCTACCTTCCAATTATTTACCAGCACAACAGGATTGAGCTACTGGCACTGAAGAGAACAACCAGCAAAGGAGGGTCAGTATTATACTTGAGTGCTTTTCATATCTGGCAGTAGGCAACAATACAGTGTTTTTTAAAAAGGAAAGTGGAAAATGCTTATTACATTTAATTGCAATATGCTGCCTGAAGAAACTGTGAGTTAATCATTCATGCCAACACAAATGAGCATGCTTGGCAGTATTTCTGCTCACAAGGGGAGTCTACAACTCTGTCTAGAAAATTCTGTGGACAAGGCTGCATAGAATTACGTTGTAAGGAGATCTGGCTTTAGCACAGTGAATTCATCATAATGCATCGCCAGTAATTAGTGGTGTTCCCAGGGGACAACGCTAGGTCGAGTTTGTTCCACATCTTTGTTAATGGTCTGGCTGATATGGGTAGAGTGCATTCCCAACACATTTGCAGGTAATGCAAAAGTGGGAGGAATAGCTGGTTTGCCAGAGTCATGCTGCCATCCAGAGGGACCTTGACATTCTGAAGAAATGGGCTAACAATAAGCTCATACAATTCAACAAAGAGAAATGCAAAGTCTCACACCGAAGGATGAACAACCCCAAGCACCAGTATGGGCTGGGGTTCCCCCAGCTGGAAAGCAGCTTGGCAGAAAAGAATGTGGAGGTCCTTGACATACTGGAAAGAGTCCAATATAGAACCATCAAGACAATGAAAAGACTGGAGCATCCTTCCTGAGAGGGGAGGCTGGCAGAACTGGGGCTGTTCATCCTGGAGAAGAGGAGGCTTGAGAGGAACCTCATCAGCATCTATGAAAACCTGAGGAGATGGTGCAAAGATAACAGCTGGGCTCTTGTCAGCGGTCCCCAGTGCCAGGACAAGAGGCAGGGAGCAAAAACTGAAACACAGGAGGTTCAACCTAATTATTAGGAAGCACTTGCATGTTGAGTAGGTAATGGAGCACTGGCACAGGCTGCTGAGAGAGATTGTGGAATTCTCTCCAGAAAGATCTTCAAAACCACCTGTATGTAGTCCTGGGTGCCTGCTCTGGGTGTCCATGCTTGAGAAAAAGTTGAACCAGATGGCTCCAGTGATGCCTTCTAACCTCAGTTATCCTGTAGTTTTCTGATTCTGTGATCATGCTGCAGATCCAAAATACCACATTAAGCCTTGTTACAGACTTATAATAAAGACCATATTTATTAGAATGCAGTAGATGTCAGCCACGTGAGTTTCCAGTGGAGTTGTCTACAGAAACCAGTAGGACATATATGAGTGGGTGATAACAGAAAACACATAATGGCATTTCTGAGTCAACTTAGCAGACAAATTCCTGGAAACATTCAGAAATTTGTCTTTTCTGAGTAACTGTAGAAAATGTGTTCCATGTGTACTCAGTGTACTTTATATCTGAAAACAGAAATTTTATACTATATAAATATATCTGTTTTCTACTTACTACTAAATTATCTGACACTTTGACATAGTTCAAAAACTAATTAAAAACATGGTTCAAAGGTAGACTCTTTTTTAACACCAAGATCTCTGATACAACAAAACCTGTCTGTGTCCCATTCTGTATTGCTCCAGTTCTCTTTCCCTAGATTTCTACCTGAAGTGATATGGAATGTGAATTTGCATGAGTGATGAAAGCAGTTGGGATAACAGTGCTATGCAGGTCAGTGAATATGTCTCTGGGAGGATTCAGGTGGCTAAAATCCTCAGGATCCACCCAAAGTATAGTCTGGGATAGTTACAATGAGTGATTCTGTTTAGAATTTGTTCACCTGGGGTAAAAATTCATAGTATCAACTAGGATAGCCCTTGGCATAGTATGTTAACAATAGAAAAGACTTTTGCTATGATTGTGTTATTACCTACTGCTGAAACAATAAGTGTTATGATTTATTTTGCCTGATACCAATTGATAGTAAAGGGTTTAATCAAAGTAAACTTATACTGTGTGCAGCAATTTTTAAATGCATTGCTATCGAGTCTGTTTTCTGATATTTGTAAACTAAAGCTTCTCCTTTGCTAGTGTGCTGTCTGGTGCTTTTCATGCTGTTCTTTATGGTGCAAATGAATAACAAATAAAATTGACATTGTCATGCAATTTTGACTTCTATCAGCCTTTTAATTTATGACCTTAAGCACTGGTTTAATTAAGCATTGGTAAATGTGCACAAATACATGTTATCTTTTTCACAGCTGCAAAGGTTTTTTGAGATGTTCTTCAAAAGCAGTTCTCCACAGCAAGCCTTTAACAACATGAAAGAAGCTATCAGCAAACTGCTACTTATAACTGAGGTCCTCAGTGAATCATCTGCCACAGGACCAGGCTCTTATAATCAGTAAGTAACTTGCAGTGTTCACTGCTATGTTGTTCTTAAAATTGCTCCATAGAACAGAATAAATAACAAAATCCTCTCTATTTCATAGTAGTTGATAGAATAAACTGGAGATATGTTGTACCTGGGGAAGAAAACCCATCTATATCCACAGTGTTTCTGATTTGTGAAGAGGTTGCGATAAATACCAAAGACAAGGTGCTGCATCCTGAAGAAGTGTTGCATGCATCACAAAAGAGCAAAGATTTCTCACAAATGGGCTAGTCATCATTTGTATAATGCTGTATTTCCCATAAGTGAGCACTCTGACATGTCAAATGTGTAAAGTTAGAATAGCACTGGCTGCTCTGACACAGGCACAGAACATGAGCAACAAACACCGCAGAATGCTTTACAAAATACGTGTTATGAAATGTACACAGGTAACATTCATTTTAATGTGAGTGTTAAATCATTGCAATCACTTCTACTAGTTTGTTACAGTTCTTATGCATATGTCAGTGTTTCTTACTTAACAATTTTAGTAATTGCTATTTGTCCTCCATATGTTACGTAACATCAGTACATTTTTTTATGGTGAATAAGTTACTATTTTATTATGCTTGTATTCTTCAAAAATGTTTAGGTTACTCTGAAAGTAATGCCTCCTTTTTATTTCTATTGAAACTACAACAGCTACAAACAGCACAATAACAATATTTAACAGAGCACATCCTCGGTTACAAAACGCTATTTTTGAACATAGTCAGCTCCATTAGCTGAGCATTTTCACCAGCAATGAACAAGAGCCTCCGTGCAGCACCTGAAAAATCTGCACCAGTGGAGATGACCCACTGTCTCGGTCATGCAGCTGAAATGCACCACCTACCTCCTCACTCTGCTGACGTCACTGTTTGGTCTCTACAAACATTTAACATGAATCTACAAATGTCAATGGGTGCAATTCTTTCCACATGGAGGAATTCAGTGACACACTTTTGCTTCATCTGCATGTGCAAGTCAGATGCCATTTTGTCAGACTGCACTTCTGCTGCCGTCTGTCACATGGCAACAAAACACAATGGAATATTGGTAGAAAGGTTCAACCTCTGCTGCCATCCCACCAACATTCTCTGATTTCATGGCCCAGCATAATGAAACAGGAGGCATTCCTTTCAGAGCAGCCCTCATGTATTTGAGAACCTAGATGTATCAGTACCAGTAATATGAAGCTCATTATTTTTCAGGAATAACACATTTTGAGGGAAGTGGAAAGAGAGGAGGGAAAGAATATGAAATGGATAAAGCTATTCTAATAACGGTCCGAACTGAATATTTGTTTACTCATGGGATAGTATCCCTTATGTAGCCCAAAATTTTCTTGGGGCTCCTGGCTCATGCCTTAAAACATCCCCCCAGGTACAGCAATGATCAGTGAGCCCAGAGAGTTTCACCTGATAGACGTCTCTTTCCTTCCAAATGTCTCCAGAGCTTTTGTGGAGCCTCATTCTCATTGAAAAGCATTTTGTCCTCCAGTGTAGTTCCCCTCCCTCACTAGTTTAAAAGTCGGCCATTAGATGTCCTTCAGTATATCATCCTTTTCTTCAGACTGTGATTCTATCTTTGGCTAGGGTTGTGGGCTCTTGTTATAAATTTTCAGTCTGTATTGTATACTTTGTCAGGACAAATGTGTTTATGTTCTGTCACTGTAGCACATATTTTACAATACCAGTCCTCACTGAATCTGATTTCTGTTGTATTCTATTTCAGATGCAGCCAATGTTTTCAAATGCTAACCTTTGACATTGGGTTCAGCACCTCCATACACCCAGTAGTTCTTGAGGTGAGCAAATGACACTGAAATGTTTTTTCTTATTGTGTTTTTTTCCTATCCTGGAGTGCTCTAGAGATTGCAAGCTGGTTGAAGAAAGTAAGGATTTTACTTCACCCCCAAAATTACAACAAACAACATAGCAGAAAAACCTCTGTGATAGTTGCTTTTAAATCTCTGAGAAGTGTCTGAATGCTTTAATGATATTTTTGCCCAAAAGTACCTGTGGGAGAAAGCAATTGATGAGGGTCAGATTGCCTGTGATTAAGTTCACCACACCATTTAAGTGTACAAACTTTTCAGTTTTAGTGTTACAGCACTATCATCACAAATGAATATCAGCTAAACAAAATGCACAGAAAGCACTGCATGCAAGGAAAGCTAGATATTAACTGCACCCGAAAGAAAAACACAAAGGGAGAAAGTTAGAAGTCATTAATGAGTTTTAATACAGGTTAGCATTCTCCATGAACTGTACCATAATTCTTCAGTTCATTTCTGCTTTGATCTCTACTATGCTGCCTTCTTCCACTGTGCTGCCCTCTTCTTGGGAAGTCCTCAAGGCCCTTGAACCTGAAAAAGATAACTATTAGTACAAACTCGCTCTCACAATTTTGTATGATTCCTGTCTAATAACAGTCCAACCAGGCCAAAAAATTTACTGCTTTACAGCTTTTTTTTGACAACATTTGTACATATGTGCAATTATGTATTTAATCGGTCATAAAAAATCTTTCTCCATAGATATGATATACAAACAGCAAAACAAATAGTAGTAAATACATCTTGGGAAATTATAGGAGACAATTTTTTAAATTCATCTCCTGTTAAAATCTCTTCACTTTTCTAGTAACAATAATACAAAGATAAGACCACTTACACCAGGCTATAAATAAATTCTACCAGGTGTGCTTGAAATCATAAACACAAAGTGCAATGTTTACCAGTTTGTACAGTAGCCTCATCCATCAGTCATAATCCATAAATGCACAGTAAATCAGTGCTGCTCAGCAGTTTCCTATGAAATAATGAACAGTTACTCTAAAACCTAAAAGTTTATTCTCTCTTAGCATCTACTGAAATTTTCTTTTGAATTGTATCCCCTAGAAACTGAAGTATGCACCTACCCTACACAGCTTAGTTATATTTGTATTTATACTAAAATAGTAATGTATTCATATTTTATATGACTATTGGTTGTGTCTATATACTGTAAGAATTATATCTATATTGATATAAAATCAAATACCTGAATTTTATAAGAATTGTGTTAACGTATCAGATGACTTTTTTAAATCAAATTTCAAACAAGGCAGAAAAAATGCATTTTCACACGAGCATGAGATAATGTACTCTTTCCACTAGAGGTCAGCAAACATCGTGGCGTGTGGTTTTTACAGAGAATGTGGTACAACATTTATTCTATTATATTCCTGTCTGTTTTATTAGTGCTTTAATGGCTTTTCTTTTTTGATCAATAATTCAACTCAGTAATATGTGGTTATGAGAAGACAGGCCTTGATGTACAAAGTTTGAATTCTTACACTGTTTTCTAACAGGTGCATAAAAATTTTGACTTTCAAGATGAGGAGGAATCAAATATTCAGGACCAAACTTTCAAAGAAGTTATTTTTGAAGACACTTTTAAATTTCTCTTGTCTAATAAGTCCTCAATTTCCAGTTTCATAGAAGCTTTACAAAAAATATATGGATCAACTGTGAGTAACATGGCTCATTGCCTCTTTGCTGGGGAAAGGGGATTGGGACCTAATTAAAGCACATCATTTTCCATGTGATTTCACTACATTATGTTGCGTTTTCCTCCATAGGATGGAATCTTCCTCAAAGAAGATGGACAATGTTTGTCTTTAGAAGAGATACATTCAGTGATTACCTTTGTTAAAGAAGTGGAGAATCTTGGACAATTTGAGCTGGTAAAATAAATTAGTCTGTTATGCTGGATTTGTATTTTATGTTAACCTGGTAATATTTATCCTGTATTAGCATTCTCTGCTGTCACTACACATGTCAGACTGGATGGACAGCGAACCTGAAAGACAGAGGTTAGACTGATTTCATTTTAGATTTTTGGAATTTACAGTAAAAGAGATGAAAAATGAAACACAGAATTTGAGTTAAGAATTCACTGAAAAGGACTGAGAAAGCAGAAAAATAAACCAGAAAATAGAAGAAATGAAAAGGAAAAAATATATATATCTAAAAGTCTGATAAATTGGTAAGAATATGGAATGACAGTGAATCTAAGGATGGAAAAACTGGAGGCTGTTCGACATTTAGATCATTATCAAAGAAAAGATGAACATGACAAATGCCTAAAAATCAGAGGTAGAATAAGTGATTATGTCTTTTTCACAATTATAATGAGTTGATTTTTTGAGAAGAGAGATGGAGGAATAGCAGCCAGTGTCCATGAATAGGCGTGACAGTTAATGAGAGAAAATGTCTGGTTCTGAGAAGGAGGACTGGGGAAATGAATCACCAAAACCTGGATGTATTGTTCAGAAAATCTGCATGGCATCATGATTTCTTCTAGGCTTCCTGAATAAGTATTATTGGAGACTGATACTGGAGACTGATAAGACTTTTTAAAGAGAGAATTAGTTATCTAGATCTGGAAGTCAAGTTATAGCTCCCAGTAGCAAGGGAAGTAGATTTCCACGTCAATACTGCAAGCAAAACTGATTTGCAGGGATGGGCAAGTCAGTCATTTTCTACAGTTGTGTGAAAGAGAATTTATATTAATATATCTGTATGCTATGTACACTGTCTTCTGATATTTTCTAACTTCTATGCAATTTACAAATATGAGAACATGTAGTCCATAATCATCACATCTCTCTCTTCTCAGCTTTACCCTTCTACTGCACCCAAGATCCAAACTTTACTGCGCGACCTTTACCATATGGTAGACCCGATGAGACGGCTTGGTTCAGTCCTGACTGTACATTGGTTGCTTTCTAGTTTACTTGAACAATTCCAGTTCCTAACCAAAGAGACATATACAGATCTTTTAGAATGGTAAGATAGCTATTATACAATATACTGAATTTCTATAACTGTGTAATTTGGAGTAACTCATACCATGAAGCATAATTCTTCAATAGATGTAGGTGGATTTATATCACTTGACAGTAAGGTCAATCATCCTTCCATGGAGCACTGTCAGACATCCTGCCATTAGAGCTGCAGCTACGTCTCAACATATAACAGTCTTCCCCTTTAACTTCTATTTCTAGCACAGAGATTCATGAGTTAAAAAAAAATAATTGGAGATTATTCTTTTTTCTAAGAAATATGAAGTGAATTAGGTAAGTTGTTCCTGAAAAGTGGTGAATTCGAAATTGAGAGTGTTTAGCACTCTAATTTAATTTATTAAATTATGAACGAAGTGTAAAGAAAATATAACATTTTAGCTGAAGGTTTTTCCAAAAGGGCTCAATTAATTTTAGTGGCTTTAAATTTACCGTATTTGACAAGAGACAGGTCAAAGAGTAGAATGCACTGAGAACCTCATTTTAGCCCTACTTGAAAAGCTTGGGGAATACTGCCATGACAAGATTGAATCCATTGAGCTTTTGGGAAAAGATTCTAAACTTTAATGAGGAGGGAGGCAGAGAAGAAGGAAGAAAGATAGGCATGAAGTAAAAAAAGAGAATAAGGAATGAAGGGAACAAGAGTGAAGAGTTGTGGTATATAATGTATTTATTATAAAATTTGAAAAAAAAAAAAATTTCATGCTCATTATCTCCTGACTAATGCCATTTTGTTTGCACATATACCAAAATCAGGTACTGAATAGTGGCACATATACTGTTTATGCAAACAGAGGCATATGATAAGCTTGGTTCCACTGAGTCTCAAGTTTGAAAAGCAAGCAACATTGAAAAGCAAGCAACATTAAGTACACTTTGCTTGGAGAATATAATTCACTATATGAGACATCTGTAAGACTTCTTGAGTTTTAATTTTGTTTCTCAATGAATTGTGTATAGCTTTCAGTAAGTTATCTGTATCTTTGTTTGTTAATCTTCAAAGTGAAAATTATACTTCACCACTGTGTTAGGTAGCTGTTTATTAGTATTTTGAAAATACATAGTTCCATGATTGTGCTAAGGATTATTGTTGTTACTACTGGCCACTCCATGATAAGTAACTCAAAGATGCAGCTGTTTGCATTCATGTATAAGCCCTTGCCCTTTTGCCAAAATATTTTGGTTTGCATATCAAAGCATACCAACCTTTAGCAGCTTTCTGTTCTAATCTAAGCTGTGCCACTCACTCGCTTTGAGTAACCCCTTGGCCTCTTTTTTCTTCAAACTGAACATTTACTGTATGTATATAAATACTTAGTATTACCATGACCTTTCTCCAGGGCAGTGTATAATTTGCCTCTTTGCACTGTATTTTTCTGCAATGGTTGAGATAATAATACCATTATGTTCATTCCCTCCTCCCTCCATGAAAAAATAATAATAATAATAAAAAAAAGCATGCTTTGACATCACTAAATCATAATCTCCCACTCCGATGGTTACATGCATGTGAAGTGATGTATGTGTCAGATATGCACGTAATTATTCATAATTGCGAGGAAGAAAGAGGTGAGTAAAGCTTACACCCCAAATAACTCATTCTCTTTGAACTTTGATTAATCTTTGAGATTCCTAACTTTGATGAGCTTGTATATCACACAGTCACAGAATCACAGAATCGTAAGGGTTGGAAGGGACCTCAAGAGATGATTAAGTCCAACCCCCCTGCCTAAGCAGGTGCCCTACAGTAGGTCACACAGGGAGGTGCCCAGATGGGTCTTGAATATCTCCATAGAAGGAGACTCCATCAAAACACTTTTTATGTATATCTTCAGTTAAAGATTGGTTGGTTGTTTGGTTGGTTCATTTAACTGTTCTTATTTCTCTGACTGTGCAAACTTGGTACTTACAAAATCTAGTGATTTGCATAGCTGACTATCCACCCAGACAACATGGATACTTCTGGGAAAAATAATGACTTGAATCAGGTCTTGTGCAGTTATGCACAAGATTTATATTGATTCCATAGAATGGAGCCATTATTTAAAGAAGTTTCATGGTCTGTTTTTCTTAACACATTTTGTCTACATTGCTAATATTGATACCTTCAGTGACATTAGTGAACTGTCTGTATTCCTTCTACAGGAGAAGCAAGAAGAGCTCTAGAAACTCATCTCCAACTGCAATAAAATGGTTACAGCCTAGGTGAGAATGACAATCTGAGATGTGTTGGTATAAAATAAGACAAAAGTCCTTGAAAGTGGTGGAGAAATGCTACCTAATGTGTACATTGAAATTGGTTTTCTGCTGTTTGTGCATGATTTTTTGATTCTGTGCAGCTTCAATATGTGATATAACTATGACATACATGATTACCATCTTCTAGAACATGGGCTATGAGGTACTCTAGCAAGTATGTCAGACAGGCTGTGTCAGACAGCAAAATAGCATACAAGAATCAGATTTATGAGAAAAACTAACCTTTCTTTTTTTGTATGAGAACCTAAATAGGTCAATAAAATTGCAAATGCTTTTACAAAATCAATTTATGCATATGGAAAGGTATTACTAGCTTCCTTTACATAAGCCCATCATTATGTCAAAACAGAAACAGCAGCCCTCAAACTGAATTTATGCTGAAAATAATTTCTTGGTATTTAACTTTGTCATGCTCATCACCTGGACAGTTGGGGAAACAAACATAGTACTATCTATGAGGCAAAAGAAGAGAGCAAGAAGATCAGGTATAAGATCTGCTGTGGGAGGAACGAAAGACAGAGGGAAGAAAGGAGGAACAAAGAACTGAAATTAAATGCCAGCAAAAAACCCACTCTTTGGTCTACAATTCTGTATTCCTCTTCAGGAAACTAGTTTGGAGTACTACATCTGTGAAGCAAATGCCCCTATGGAAACTCTTTGGGAGAAGCCAAAGAAGTAGTCTACAGCACATTTAAACAGAAAATCTGCTAGTGATCATCTCTCACAAAATGATCTCTGGTGGCTCCTCATTTTCAAGAGACCTACAAAACATAATCTAAAGAAAAAAAAAGACATAACTGAATATTTAAAATATAGTCTCAATATTGATTTTGTGATCCTTTAAAAACTGCTTCCACAATTAACACATACATCAGAGGCTCCAAAACGGCCCAAGGTTTTCCCTTTTTCAGTTTTAATCTGATGGAGAAATTTAACTATCTCTACATATCTTTATTGCTTATGTTTCTGATTGCCTAGAACATCAAAGCTACATTACTATTACTGCTGTCAGTCGTTTGGCTTCCTCTTTTGTTGAATCACAGAGTCCAAAAGGAAATATTTATTGTTAATGTTTTGTGAGGTACACAAAGATCTCCCAAAAGATCTCCTACATTCACAAATGTACATATACCAAGGGTATACGATGTATAGTCATTTACAATGACACCTAATTGTAAAGTGCAGAGGCAGTGTTCTCATCTGTGCTTGACAGCTCATATAAGATAACAAGTAAAACAAACAAGGGGCAGCTCATACAAATGAAGGTCCTTTCTTGTACAACAGTGTGTGGAGGAAAGAATTCTGTTGTACCCAGACCTCAGCCTCTCTCTGACTGAGGGAAAGCTTCATAACTTCACCATTCCTGAGCCTTGCTGATGGATGGAGCTTGGAGAAAGGAAAGCATGATGGTGCTGATGACTAAAAACCTAAGTCTTCAGCAGAGATGAGTATAGAAATCAGACTATCTTTCTGCAATACTATTTCTAAATATTGCATTTTGATACCTTACTGTAATTAAATTGAGTTATTATATGGATCTTAATGTTTAATGATAAACAGAGTCTTCTTACAGACTTGATCCATACAGGTCACAAAGTTCCTTAGTAAGCTGTGGCCTTGCCATGGTGATGGCAGCCATGTTCTTGTGGTGCTCTCTGGCTAAACAAAACTAGCATTTTCAAGAGTTGAAACATCTTGATTTGACCTTACAATTGGTTTGGGAAAAATGCAATGCAAGAAGGAACAGTGGAGAGAGAAAAAATGTATTTGACAGGTGTTAGCCATTACCTTGGCAAGGAGAAAGCAGGGTATTAAGTGACTTACAACTTGGAAAACATAGTCTCAAATAGTTTGTTAAGTGTCTCCTTTGAAGGAGGTCATGTATGTGCTTGAAATAAGGGCGGTGTCTAGACGGTGCAAGATGTCAAAACTACATGTTCATGCACATACAGAGACACACAGATCTGCCAGGAAACAGCTGTTTTTGCCCCTTATCTCAACAAGATAATGCAGGAATCTCTGTTTCAGTATTTTACAGTTTATCTTTTATCACTTTAATATTGCTTTCAGCAGCTCCTGGTGAAACATCAGAGATGGTTGTTTGCACAGAGCTTCCCCTGCCTGTCACAGTGACTTTGTGTCTGTCAAAATTCAAACTGAATGGGCAGTATTTGGGAAGAACCTTCTTTATGAGGACTTCTACTGGAAACACTGGGAAAAAAAAACATCTCAAACTGGATCTTTTTTTTTAAAAAACTTGATCTCTGAAAAGGTCATATCAGCCAGTTCATGAATTGGAGAGACGCCTACTGCCTTTCTTCTATGCACCCAAAATGTTTCAGAAAAGAAAAAAAATCTGCAGAGTTAGCAAACTGGGAGCCACTAACATGTTAATGAATAGTTGCAATTGACTTATTTTTCACTGAGGGCATATGTGTATATACTCTGGATGCTGATTGTGTGTTTGGTTTGCACAAGCAAACAAATCCAAACACTCAGGACAGATATTCACCATGACACAGGCCTTCATTCATATCCCACTATTTTTTTTTTTGCAAAGTATAACTTTAACTTCACGCGTATACAAAAAAGAAATATAAAACTGTTAAGAGATACAGCATGGGTTGTTCTCTTCTCAGCAACATCCACTCTGCCTTTTCCCAACAATTCAAGAATTTTTTTGAAATTTACTTCTGATTTTCTTTCTCTTCGTGGCGTATACTGCTATTTATTATGAAATAAGTGTATTTTATTACATTCATTCAGGTAGCATTGCTAATGTTGGGAGTAGGAGTTCAGAAGTCTTTGAAACATATGGAACATTTTTTTGAAAAATATTAATTCCATGGATTCTATTTCTTCCACTAATGTAGAAATATATCTACTATTGAATTGACAGGAGTTCTCAAGAAAATGTGATTCCTAAGCAGAACTTTCATTTTCGCTTGAGGAAGAATCATGAAGGTATGGGATCAGAGTAAGACCTTTTATATGGTATATGTCTTTTCTATTTTTACTACTTCTGACAATATATATGATTTAGATTACATGATTTTGCATTCCAGCTGGAAGAGCTTGACTTACTACATACAAAAGAGCAATTTCTTCCTTATCTGCATAAGTGTTCTGCCGAGTTGATGAGCAATGTTCTTGAGCCTAAAGCAAAATCTGACACTGCAAACATTTTTTTTTACATGTATAATTAACAAAATGAGAGCTCCTTTTGCCAAAGGATTGTGAATCAGAATTAGAACATAAAATTAATGTTTCTGTTTTTTTTTCAGCATTGCGTTATTCCAGTAAGACTAAAGAAATACAATGCAGTTATGGTAAGTCAAGGGTTTTGTAGATCACTAAGAGGAAAGAAGAGATATTACCTGAACAAATTTCTTACTTTTTTTTTTTTCTATATAACCCTTAAATGAACTGAGTGCCTGTAGGCTATTACATAACAAAGGAATTTTAAGTAGAAAGAATGTTTATGAATCGCTCAATAATTAGGCTGTTATGTTAAATAAGAGTCAAGTATAAAATTAAATATTTCGATGTGTGCTTATTAATGTGCTTATTCCAACACTAATTGATTCTTTTCTGTACTTCAGTACACTGTGGTCCCTCTTTTACAAGAACTTTAGCACACATCTCTTTTTTATGGACTAGCTTTTAAGTGTGCATGAAGTTGAATCAACCTTATATCGGGACAGTTCTCAACCCTGTGATTTTAAAGAACTGCTTTAGAGTTGAAGAGATTTCTGAAGTATCTGCTTGTAGAGCTGCTGTCTGTACTGACAACAGTGCTTTCTACTGCCTTCCTCACTGATACATTATCTGAGAAGTAATTTGCTTTCCAATGTGAAATAATTGCTCTGCAGACGAAGGGCTTTTTTACCCATTCAGCCACTTTTCCTCTCTGTTAGTGATCCCTCCAAACTTCCAGTGATGCCTGTGTGGTCAGTGACCAGGAGTGGTTCAATGCTGGCTGACTGTCATCACCATCCGTTTGTTTGGCATTTAATTTTGAAGTTATTTCAATTAATTTTATTTTGAAAATTTTTCTGTTTTTAGCAATTAGTGGCATAACCCCTCTAGGTAATGTGTACAGTATGTGTAATGGCTTATACTGCTATAAAGTCAGTATTTGTGTCAATTTGTGAGTCTCTATTATCCTGCAGATCTAGTCCTGCCCTTTCTCTGGAACATCTTCCTTGACATTTTATTCTCTTCAAGATTACTGAAGTTGCCCTATTTTGTTTCTTTAGGCTGACACTGGGGTAGGAAAGACCCACACAGAAATGCGTGCATCTTTATGAACATTAAAAAAAAAATTAAGCCACAAGATTTGTTCATATATTATAAGAGAGAGTTTTCTGGCAGAAGTATTTTTTCAGGTACCCAATTTTAAACACATACCAGGTAATATATGTGGAAATAAAATTTTCAGTACGTAATTGTTCTGTAGATCTTATTTCAGTAGGTTGGATTAAAATACTTGTCACTAGTGAGTTGCCAGCAAATGAGTATTCTCAGGAGACATTTGGCAAACACTACAAAATAAAAGGCACAATTGAGCAAATAGGATCTGATTGTGGAGATTTTATAACCAAGAAAGTAGCTGGAATTTTTTGATTTAGGAATTTTAATAAATTGTGCTTCAAGCTGTACTAGGAATGACCCCATGAGTCTAGATAGCTCCATGTGACTTGCTCTTATGTCTAAGGTACTTTGATTTTTATTGGCAATTACACATGTACATAAACCCTGTACACAGGCTGGTATAAGCAGGTTATGAATTTTGGCCTAACTTTTTTTCAGGTTCCTTTTAAACAACTGGAGGCAGGACCTTGCAGAGCTAATCCTTGCATTTTCAGATGCTTATCGAGACTTAGAAGTTTGTGCCTCTGACTAGAGTCATCGGGCACTGAATGACTAAAATCCCTCTAGGGCCTGAAAATGACTCTCAAGTGCCAGCAGGACTTTGCAGCAGGATTATCAGCCTCACAGTGAGCAGGCAGTAAAAATCCACTGTGCATGTTATCAATCTGCCAGAAGTTGCATATTACTTATAAATGTACATACATTTCACAGTTTTTTCTTTGATGCCTTCTTGGAACAGATAAAGATACCCTATCTCATATCAGGCAGATCTTCACCAGTCCACAGCTGGACTTGAATCCTCAGTTTAACCCAAAGATCAAGGAATACTATGCAGAAGTTCCATTTGATGTGGTGACAGTGAAGATTGGAGCAGAACCTTCTAACTGCCAGAGCCAAGTCCACCTTGATGAACTGAAAGGACCAAGGTATGAGCAACAAAATAAACATTTAAAAGGTGGAAGTGTTGTAAACTACAGAAATGTATCAGGGCAGTAGTGAATATGAGCTTCCATATACAGACCTTGATTTTGCACCACAGCCTACTGGACTTTGTCCCTCTGCCAGCAGTCTGCTTAGGTAAGGTAGGACCAATAGAGAAAATAATTTCAAATGTATTCATTCAGAATGATCAATTTTTATCAGATCACATTGTAAAGAATTGACATCAGGAAGAGTTCCAGCTTGTCCGATCTTTTTGAGAGGTGTAATTCTGGAGGACATGTGAGACAGCAAAGTCATCAGTAAATAGCAGATTTGAGCACTCACCCACAATCATCCATGCTGTTTAATCATTACTGAGGTCCTTTGTATAGTTTTAGGTTTCTCAGCCAGATTGCTCACAGATACCAGCACGTGTTTCCAGTAGACTTTCTCAGCCAGACCACCTTGCTTTTGGATGCTGAGAGGGTCAAGAAGTGCATGCTTATCTGCACCAGGTGCTTTAGAACAGAGGACTGGCCTACCTGCTCAGTAGCCATTAGTAAAAGATTTTTTGTCATTGAAGATTTAAAAGGGAAAGTAGGAACGATGATTGCTTGACAGGATCCACTCTTAATCATTCCCTAACTAGCTGTTACTTATGGCACAAAGTACCTATGCAACACACTGCCTTTTGACTGACTGCAAAGTGAATACTTTGACTTGGAATGCTTCCTAATAATTAGTCAATCAGTGCTGGTCTGTGCAGCTGTTGTTGATCTTATACCTAGTGTATTTCCTGTAATTTCAGGAATAAATCAGTCTTTGTTTATTATTGAAGAAAAAAAAGCTCCTGTAAAATTCTGCCATCCAGCTTTTTAGTGTTTTAATATTAATAGTCATTACAACCAATAGAGGCACTGTGAGATAATGAAGGTCTGCAAAAACTATGAGAGCTACTCCTTGTAAAATGCAAACAGAATAGCCATGTGCCCTTTTCACTGAAAAGTAAAAGCTCTGGATGAGCAGTCTTCCAGCATTCCTCATTTCACTGCAATTGGAAGAGGAACACAGTCAAGCTTTGTTCTTGTGTCAGACTGAGTCTTGGATTCCATCATGTTTGGCTAGTAACAATTTCCACAGCTAGGTGACACTTCTAGTCTGGTTTGTCCCCCTTATTCACTTTGGACATCACTCTGGACTTGAACCTACCAGGAATTATTGTCCCTAGTGCCTCCATCAGATTTCCCATCAGAATTGTCACTGCCACTGAAGCTTTTCTTAGAAAGTTTCACTGTCTTTTATCTTGTCTCCTTGAAGGTATTTTAAACTCTTTTTTGAAAACAATGTACACTGTTTTTATGTAAAACCATACATATGGAGTAACAATCTTTTAGAAATAGAAGTCTCAAGAAGCAAGATTAGCTGCCAAAAATCTTTGTTTCTTCAGTGTTGATTACACTTTTTTTTTTCTTCCCTCTTTCAGCATTGGTAACTACCCACTTGGCCTTGGATTGAACAAAGTTGTTGTTCTTGTAACAGATGATTCGCAGCCCAGTCCTCAGGTTGTGAGCAGCTATAAAATCAAAATTTATCGAGAGGACCGCCCTAGTCTGCCTTTGTTTGATGACTATATGATATGTGGTTTTGTGCAGGTATTGTCTTTCATTTCTTTTATTATACAAAGTAACAGTGGATTTTTATGGTTTCTCTGTATAGTGTTAGATTTGGTGAGAGTAGAACCAGGGCTCTAAATGCTATAATTGTGCTGTAATTGTGTGAAATACAACATTTACACTTTTATATCTATCTATCTATCTATCTATCTATCTATCTATCTATCTATCTATCTATCTATCTATCTATCTGATAAGTACATGGTACAGTCAGCATGCATTCAAGAACTCTAGGTTAATTAATCCTTTCTTTGGTCAGCCAAAACTTACCCATCAGAGAACCTGCCAGAAAATAGGCTCAGTACCATGTGATGGGGCAGACTGGACTTTCTGTACCTATCTATCTGTGACACTGGAGCTGTGGAAGTTCTTTTACCACCAAAGATTTCTATGATCTTGGGATATATAACACTGTTTGGGACAAATGATGCTAGAGAATTTGTGATTTAAAAGTGTTTATTCTAAAGGCCTAACAGACACAATTGAAAACAAACAACCCACAAAACACCTGCCGAAAGTAAGGGATAATTTCTCCTTAGGTCCCATTTATCTAAATATAAGTTTTGGTACACAAATTAATTATTTTTAACAAATAACAACCTTTAGGAAACAGTGGATCTGTTGAATGCAAGAAAGAAGTGTGAACATCTGTCCCACAGGACTTCAGAGGGGACTGTGGGAAGATGGGGAGGCTTGAGCTGAGGCAGACACAAAGTGGGAAGTAAGAAATTAAAAGAAAGGAACAGTGAAGCTTCCAGTTACTTAAACTGTGATGATTAAAAAAAAACCAAAAAACCTGTAGCATAACTCTATTTCCCTTTTCCAGCTTCTTTCTGTATACTGCAGAGTGGGCAAAGTCTGAGCATTTTAAGTGATGGATCAGATCAAGAAGTATTTTTTTTTAACAAACACTGGAATTTACTGCAAGAACCCGTGATATTAGAAATGCTGATGGATAATAATTATCTCAGTCTGCAAATCAGAACTGTCAGATAAAATATATGTAGCAGTCACTGCTGATCTGCCTACCTGACTGTGATGAGTCTGGTACCGCACTACCCATTTGTTGACTCTTCTCTCAAAATTAACTTAAAAGGTCAATGATTATCTTTTTCTTCTTTGCAGTGTCTCAGCACTAGATCTAGTAGTTGCTACAGTAAAACAAGCAATAATTAAAGCATGTAATGCCTAAGATTTCTCTTCAAATGTACAGCAATTAGGCAGACATCTTGAGTGTGAATTACCAGGAGCAGAACCCAGCATCTACCCTTATTGAATTTCATGCCGTTAATGATTGCCCAGTGCTTCGCTGTATCTAGGTCCCTCTGAAAGGCTTCTATCCCTTGGGAGAGCCAGCAGCTCCTCCCAGTTTGCTGTTATCAGTGAACTCACTGAGGATGCATTCTGCTCCTGCCTTCAGGCCACCGATAAAAATGTTGAACACAAGCAGCCCTAGAATTGAGCCACTAGTGACAGGCCACCAATCAAATGTAAACCCATTCACTACAACTCTGTGAGGTCTGCTGATAAGCCAATTCATCAAGCAGCATGTAGCTGTTCATGTCACAGTTGGACAATTTTTCTAGAAGGGTGCTGCAAGGGACAGTATCAAAGACTTTACATTATATCCACCACCTTCCCTTCCCTTCGTGCACTGAATGAGTGACCTTATTAAAGAAGGAGATCAAATTATTTAGTCAAGACTTTCCCTTTGTGAACCCATTTTCGAATTGCTTGATAAAATCTTTGTTCTTCAAATGCCTTTCAACAGTACCAGAATTATTTTGTCCATAATTTTTTCCAGGGACTAAGGTCAGGCTAACAGATCTGTAGTTCCCTGGGTCTTTCCTCATGCCTTTTGTAGATGGATATAACACTGGCTAGGTTCCAGGAGAGTTATCAGTAAGATGAGCGCTAGTAGAAAAACACCCTATCTGGAATGATGTGAGGAAAGCCCCTCTTGACACCCAATTTAGAATGGCATATCTGGATACAGAAAAAGGAATTCAACATCTTGCACATCCTCCCACACTAGAATTTACACTGTTGTTAAAGTTTTATGGTAGCATTTATGAGATGAGTATGAATCTTTGAAGCACTGTCAAGGTAAAGAGATCTAGAACGATAAAAATGAAATGTTTTAAAGTTACTTTTGATTGAGCTTAGTTTACCGCTCATCTGTGAATAACTGCTCTCTAATTAAACATAATTGTTCAGAGCCAGGGAGGACTCAAGGAGTATAGAGTAAAAATGAGATGAAAAGCATTCTTGCGGTATCTAATGAAAGCTCTGAGGATACAGTATGAGATTCTAAATCAACATATTTTTAGATGTTAAAGGTAAACTTATCAGAGAACACATTTCAAAAACAAAAGCTGGAGCTGGTGATAGACACGGCATTCTAGAAGACTCAAAAGCCTACTCATTTTCCTTTTCCCTATTTACTACAGCAGTTTCCTGCCTTTTACTTAGGGTGATGGTTTTCATCAGTAGAAAGCTCACTTCTTAAATAGCATAATTACATTCTGTATTTCATACCAGAGAACATTATGTGCCCTTGCAGGGGGGGTTAATACACCCTGATCAATGGCATGAGTGCTTGTTCTCTTAGTAACAAGACACCTGTTTCAGGAGCAAAAGGATAAATACAGCATGAATCTCCATTGGACACTTGACTGGGCAAAACTGGAATCACACATTGGGAGAGAAAGGTCACTGACAGGGGTGTGGTCTTTCTCACAGAAGGCTTCAGTTAAAATTCTAATCCATAGACTTTTTTCCCGACTTTCTTTTATGTTTAATCCCATTAGGATATTCAGGTTTCACTGCAAGCTGATACTATAAGGAAAGTTACCATAAAAAGACAGAGCACGGGATGTTGTTTCCAGTCTTCTAACAATTCTCATGCAGTTGAATAATCCTGGATTAATATCAAGGCTATTGAATTAAGAAGTGTGTAGTTCCAAGCCTTGCAGCCTCTAAAAGGAGGGAAATATTGTCCTTTCTCCTTTTTGATAGTAGCTGTAATATCCTCATTGAAACCAGATTAGTTGGGGACAAATTGTGGCATCACATCACTTCACTTCAGTGCTTTTGTTACCTTTCATTATGAGTTCTGCTTTCTGACGGTAGTGTCAGTATTCCGCTGCAGGTGGAAAGGTTGTTGGCTGGTGCTTTAACTTAATTTTGTGGAACCAATGGCAGTATTCAAAATAAATGTTCTAGAAAGAGGAGTTGCCATTTAATTATCATCTATGAAGCTGCAGTGGCAAGACAGAGGTAAGAAAGCAGCAAAAAACAGGGTATCAACATTACATGCAAGTGAAAAATTCCAGAGCTACTTATACACACAGTGCTAGAAAGAACAGACTATTTTATTCATTCTTGCACTGTCTGTCTTTAAAACGCAAATAGATTTAACTTTACCTCACTTCAAATGTGTGAATGTTACCTCTTTCATTGCTGCTCTTTGTGTAGTTTGGGTCTTTGACAGTGACCCATTACATGCTTGGGGAACCTTGTTTGGCACTGTGACCTTTTGTAGCTGTCATATCTTGCTGTCACAGGTTACTTGTGTATGTATTTTAGTAATACAGTTAATTATTTTGTTTTGTCTTCGTTATGAGGAATAGTTAGCTAGTGTTATATTTTCTAGCCACAGTGTGTATCATCTGCTTTGTATGTTTGCATAAAACTTGCAAAAGTACCTTCCAGAGTCAGACCATTGCAGTGTGTGTTTTAAGGATGCTCAGCCTCTTCTACAGCTTTCTGAAGTTTGAGAGAAAGAAAATACAAGAAAACAGCTTTAAAAGCTTACCTGATGTTTCAAGTTCATTTTGAACTGTGTGCTGTTGCAGTTACAATGCTTTTCATTCCTGATAGTACGTGTAAAAATTGTGACAGTTGTAGAAGCAGAATTCTTATTTGGTGCTTTCATAAAAAAATTTTGAACTTGCAAAAATGGAATAGTGCCCATAAAAATAAAAAGGAAAAAAGCCTTGGAGAGAAATAAGTATCTTGTCCTCATTAGTACAGGTTTGAATCACGTTCATCTCCTCTGCATTTCCTATCGGTCGCATTAAATTCTGTGTGACCTCTATGATAAACCACACATCTCTTCTGTCCTTAGTGCACTGTGGATGCTTTGTGAAGACTTTTAGGTTTTTTTGCAGTACTCACTGCTTTAGCAGTCAATCTTCTTGGTAGTGCTGCGTTCATGTCACTTGACAACGTGCAGGAGGTGCACCTCTCGAACTAAACCTATAGCCAAATCATATCAACAAGTAGATTTTATCTTATTTGCGAAGTCGGCTATTTTTGCCTTCAGAAAATGCAAGGAAGTTCATTACATGTGCAGTCATGCATTGCATTCCTTCATCTTCTCAGATCTAGAGTTAGTCAGAATTTTTTTCAGTATTCTTGGGGTTTTTATTTATTTATTTATTTATTCTTTTTTTTTCAGAAAACAGCAACGAAATTACCCTCAACTTTAAAGAAATTACTTTGAGTTCTCTCTTTTTCGTTTGCTGCTTCTTTTTTTTTTTTAAAGCGTAATTATTATGGCATATGCTTTCTTCAAAAGAATGTCCTTTGATTAAATAGAAATTTCCTACTCAAAATCTGTGATGTTAGCATAAGTGTTAGTCTAGAGATTTTGGCAATGATTGGTTTCCAGAAATATAAATCTGTTTTCACAGAAAGAGTGGCTGGGACAAGCAAAAAGCTCACTCATTCTTAGAACTGAAACAGTCAAGCCACTGCTTTAAATTTTCTTCAGAAGCAGTGGTGGGAGCATAGTATGGCAGTCATCTTTCCAGGAGTAACGCCAACTTAAGCATTCCTTCCTTGCCTGCAGCTATGCATGAACCAGATGGGAGACCTTTTCTTAAAACTTTGATGGACTAGTTTCTAGGAAATGATTCCTAGTCTTACTGCGTTAGCATAATGGAAGGGATAGGAGCAACCAGATCCAAAAGAGTGGCAGTGAGTGCTGTGTTAAGTCAGCATTTGCTTTGTTCAGGAAAGAAATTCACATCCGTATGGGGTTTAAAGCTTTTATGAGTGAAAAATTACAGCTGTACAGAAAAAAAAGATCTGACTTTGAACGGGAGCTTCATATCCAGAAGTTGTAAATGTGACTTGCTGGTGAAAACACACAAAACACTCGAAGTACACTTGTGTTGCTATTTGTCTATTACATAAAGTATAAATGGTTTTGTTTTGTACGCCTGTAACCATTCACTAGGAAATAGAGTAGTTCTCATATAAACTTGAGGAGCAAGTACACAGCAAACAATGCATTCTTAAATTGGTGGCAGTTCAGATGAAGGCTCCACAATTAGAGAACTAATACACAGAGACTGACATAAATTCTATCTTCAGCTAATATCTTCAGCTGCTATATACCAACACGGCTCAATTAATTTAAACAGAGCAATTCCAAATTACACTAATGGCGTATCTGTCTTGATGGCAATGAATGGCCAAATTTTTTCCATTAGACATGCTAGGCAATGTTAGTGAATGATTTCACTTGCAGAAAAGCTGCTGAAATGTTTAGTAATTTTCCTAAATCCATGGTGAGATAACAGCTCACAAAAATTTAAAAAACATTGAAGGATTTTAAAGCATATGAAGATAAAAGATGCATAATCTTCATTTACAACAAGTAGAATATTTACAAGCACCTAATGTAATAACACAACTTGCTGCTCCTAAGAAGTGTTTTAAGAGATATTTTAAAATATCTAATTTTCAAGTAGAGAGTTAATTTCTGTGTATATCAGAACAAAATGTTTTGTGAAGTCAGCATTTTCTGACTGTCAACATCTATGCCATTGGGGAGAGAAGGCTTGCCACATTTTCTTAATTATAAGAAAGGCTTTTGTGATGATTTAAAATATTGCTTTGTGGATGAGTCAGAGGAGCAGTTAACCATTATGATGGATCTTCTCTGCATTTGTGTTGTTTTGTGCTGAACTCCTTTTGGATCTCAGGATCAGAGATGTGGCTGTTAGGCTGGTATCTTGGTCAGCAGCCAGTATCTGCTGCTTTAAAGGGAGGTCTGGAAAGCTCAACCGAGCAGAGACCTGCCTCCTTGGAGGAATTAATGTAATACTTTTAGATTTTCTTTTTATAAATCAAATGCTCGCTTCCTTCACTGACATAGTTGACTTCATATATTATCTGCACCACCATCTGTTAATCAATGGTTCTAGCAATTTCTGTTCCCTGTCAGACAGCTGCTGTGCTCTGAACAAATCGGAATAAGGTGGGGAGAGCCAGCAAAAAAATCAGTATGTCTGTGCTTCAATTTAAGTGGAATGAAATTTTGCTTCAGAGCTTTGTTTTGTACCTCCGGTAGACTGTGCCTATCTAGGACCATCATCACAGCCTCCATCATTTTAGGGATGCCACATTACAGAGCCCAAACTTGTAGCTCAAGTCCAGCTTGGGTCTGGCTGCCTGGAGAAAAGCATATATTCTTCCTTTACAACGTATTTTGCTTATTGTCTTACTTTGATATTAGCTGTGCTTATTCTTCTTTCTGTAGTGAGGTTTCCTGTTTAACATACAACATCAGATTAATGCCAGATACCCTCCAGGAAGCTTCTCCAGAAGTGTCAGGCAGAGAGAGACGAGAGTGTCTTTCCAGGCAGCAGCTACATTTGTCATTCTTACGATGGCTTAAACAGGGGAAATGCTGTGTTACACAGACCACTAGTAAACAACTTGCCAGCAGGGTTATTAGGGAATCCATATGAGTTCTGGTTTAGTTATTCGGAAGTTCTGAGCCGATTATGACTGAGATCATAGAATCATAGAATGGCTTGGGTTGGAAGGGACTAGAAGCATCATCAAGTTCCAGCCCCTCTGCCTTAGTCAGGGCCACCAACCTCCACATTTGTTACTCTCAGATTGCCCAGGGCTGCATCCATCCTGGTCTTGAACACCTCCAGGGATGGAGCATGACACTAACAAACTCATTTCATTTATGATCCTTTCCAGAGGAAGTATAAGGTTGCTACAAGGATTCACTCCTGAAGAGATATTTTTTGACAGCTTTCAGCCTTCTTTTTAACTATGCTTCCTTTTGTTGGGCAACAGTATTATAGTAAGGCATTTCTTAAATGAGCAGTGAGCTCATTCTTCATACCCCTGAATTTACTGACACCAGTCAGTACTGTTAGCAGCGCTTTCTATTTGCACAACAGATTTAATATTTCCTTCCCTTCCTTTCCATCTTCTACATGTTTGCAACTTAGCACAGCCTTCCTAAGAACATCCTACCATCTTAGGCACTCATTTAGGTGAATCCTGTCTTGAAGGGTTATTTTGCTATTATATTGCCATAGAAGAATGTTAGTATATAATTATGGGAGGAACAAAACTGTAAAAAATAAACTTCAATGACCTTACAGAGTAATTCTATTTTCATGTGTTCAGGCTGTTCTTTCTCTTGATAACAATTATTTCTGTCGTCTCGCAGGCATGCATAATGCTTTAAAGATAAAGATGAAGATCTTCCCAGGAGCCAGCTGAGTAGATACTCATAATTGCATGACTACAGATCTTAGGGAGCCAAGTTATGACCAGTATGATTGCAAATGGTGAGCAAGATCCCAGTGGCGCTGATGGGGTGTGTGATTGGACACTGTAGCCTGACAGATGTCTTGCAATACCTGCTCCTGAGGGTGCTGCAGGAAGGGAAATGCTGAGGCAGACACAGTGCTGTAGAAACAGATGCTGCAGATACAGTGCGCTCTCCAAGTCCATAATGGACTGCTAGGACAGATCGGACTTGACCAATGGTATTTTGATTCCCTGCCTTTAACCGCAGGATTGAAATGTCTTTTTAAATAATAGCAGCGAGCCATTGTGGGTGAATGTGAAAGGAGACAGACAGCAATAAGTGCTGGGTAGGCAATTCAGCTCCTGGGAGAGTACAGTTCTCTGGAAAAGCTGATCAAAAAGCTGGTTTTGTATAATTCTTCTTAGTTACAGGGTTTTTGTTTGTTTTAAGCTATCAGCCAATCATCCCTCATATTTGGAATAGATTTTTGCTTACAGTCCTTTTTTTGCTGTTAATTCGAATGGTTTTGTTGTGACATAGGCCCAGTAACCGATTCCATTTTGCTAGATAACTGGTAGTAGCAATTTTCACAGAAAGCTCCATGTTATATAGACTTTTGTGTGATTATTTCTCTTTCCTCTCCCTGCTCTCCACAGGGATTCCTTTGTGCATTTCTGTGTTGTCACCCAGCAAGGGCAGGAGAGCTGTGTTTTGAGTCACCGAAGCCCAAGGCCATCCTGGTGGCTGAGTTCATGGGGGGATCCTAACCCAACCTGATTACATATAGAAAGGTCACTTCCTTCCGTCTGCCTCTTGCCTGCAATAGCACATTGCTACGATCAGACCCTGAGCAGGCAGAGCCATACAGCCCTGAAATGATGCATCCTCATGTATGGTGCTAGGGACTACCAGCTGGCTCTGGGCATTCTCCTCAGAGTCTGGATCTCCAGTCACCTCATGAAAGCACTTGAGAGCTCTGGAGGGAAGCCAGTGATTCCCCTGGAGATACTCAGGGACTGTTCAGAGGCCTGGAAACAGAGAGAGTCCATCTCAATCACCCTGGTGGGCCAGGCTCTTATTTTTCAGGTTTTCCATTGCCTACATTAACTGTGCTAAATTTGTGCTTCAGCATCTGGGCCATAATTATTCTGTGCTTCCATTTCTGACTGTGCAATATCAGAATATAAGACATTCTGAAAAAGACTAAAGCTTTTTTCATGAGCCACATGCATGTGAGAGCCACAAGTATGAGTTAAGCATTTCTTCTTTCCTAGCTTTCCTATTTGTGGCCATGTTGGTGTTTGTATTCTGTGAGCGTACCTGATTCATGGAGAGATGATTGGCTAGCACTTGTCCAGACTTTTACAGCGATAATCAGAATGACAGTTTTTTAGCTGCAGACAAATCAGTATAGGCATACAGACAAAGCATTTAGAAGGTAATCACAATAACGTTACTGTGTGTAGCACATGTTACAGATTACTTTTTAATATATAAATGGTCATTGTAGTTTGTACTGGAGCAAAAACCATTTTTAAAATATGTATAATAGTAAAGTAAATGAAAAATATCCTTACTCCTAGCTCTTTGAACACTGAAAAGACTTCCATGGGCTTTAACGTTCTTTGGATCTGACCTTGCTAGTCTTATTTCACTGTTGTTCATTAATATGATCTGGGCTCAAAAATGAATGTGCAGAGAAGATAGTATGCCTGAGTATGCATCTCCAGAAACAATAGTTGTGCTATAGGCAAGGCATGGCATTGCTGAGGGAGGTGCACAAATCAGCCATATGGGACAATGGAACAATGGAGACTGAAGCGATTTATTGCTGGGCTATGTAAAGGCTATTAGTTCTTCAGGGCATGTGCTCCCAATGAAGATTTGAAATTATGATCTTACTTCCTTGTATTATGTTGGTAAAGGATGTGACATGACTGAAATTCTGTCATAGGTTTCATGGTCCAGCATAATGGTTTAATCAGTTCTGTCCAGTTCTCATTGAAAGAGCCAAAAATGCTGTGGCATATGTGAGCATCTTCCTCTGGTGGCCTCATAAATGCTGTCAAACAAGATAATACCTTGCCACTGTTAGTATCTGAAACAAAACTGAGGCTTTAAGGTTTTATAAACCATGGGCCAGTCTTTGTGATGTAGGACTGTCCCAGACAAAATGGAAAATTTGTTTAGAGGTTTGAGAGATGGTATGCTTTGTGGACTGGAAAATGAAAGAAGTATTTGGGCTAATGCATGCCCTTCTAACACCAGTTTGAAGCAGTAATACCTAGGTCACAGGAGCCATAGTTATATTTGATGATCCTTGGGGTCCCTTCCATCCCAAGCCATTCTACGATTCAGTGGAAAACTTGTGGAAAGTCAAAATCCAACTTCCTTTCTAAGAGGTGAAGAGATAAATAAGGCAATCAGTGTTTTTGAAGATTTTACTTTGTTCCTAAGTAGTTTCTTGCAGTAGAATGTTCTCAACTGAGATCCAAAATACACAGTTTTGAGCTTCTTATCTGGTTAATCAGATTCTTTTCTGTTTAGAGTTATACAGATTTTAAAAACAACTTATCTTGTTTGTACGGGGTGCTGGTATTGGTATATGCTACGTACACATAAGACAGTGAAAGCTTATTGTGTTTAATTGGTGCTATAATTTGTGCTTATTTGACATCTTGTTTAAAAAGCAGTAAAATAAATCACTGAGAAACATTTGTCTTTCACAAGACAAGCCTAACACTAGAAGGAGACACTTCTGCCAGTCAGAAAACCAATCCTCCACTGATCTTGTTCCTTTCAGGATCAAAGTAGATTGAAAACACAACTCCTAGTTAAGACAAACAAGAGACTCACTTTCCTTTGTAAGTATCTTCATTGAGAAAGTCAGCTTTACAGTATATATCCATTATTATTTCGGAGGCTGTAAGACTGTCTGCGTCCTTCAGAGAGCTGTTATTCTCTTCACCCATCCCTCTACAGTTTGTGTTTCAAAGCTGAATTCTGGGGCATTCACTACTGACAGTTCAATTATTGTATTCTTTTCAGTTCACTTCATACACTACTCTGGGATTCATCAGAAAATGTGAAATAGCTGTTGAATTTTCCCGTTGATGATACCACAATAGATGTGAAAGAAGAGCCTTCAGCATGAGGCTTCCTAAGTGTTAACAGATCATAAAAATTGGCAGCAACTGTTGTGCCGAGTATCATAATCTGCAAGAGGAGGGCCAGCAATTCCACAGCAATGAGAAGAGAGTCCTTGGTGTTTGAGCTGTGGTCACATTTGCCTTTCAAGTCATTTCTGCCCCCATAACGCACTTTGTGGGAGAAGAAAGCTAATGCAGCTGCCTTTGCTAATCAGTCAGTAGGACCCAGCCCCTCTGGGAGGCAGGCGAAGTCAGATACGCACTGAGACACACAATCCTTGCTGATTAACAGTGAAAGCTGGTAAAGTTACTCTCTAAGACTGTCTGGCCCATCAGCTCCAGAAATGTAATTTAGATGATTATCTACATGCCCATTAAACCTTGTGACCCATTGCTAGTCTGTTTGAAGTTTGCCTGCTTAAACTTGCTAATAGGGAGAATAGAAGGATTAACTCAGAGGTCATGAAACAAGAGAGCAGTAAAGATGACAAAAAGGCAGAGGAAAACTTCCTACTGTGTGTATTTAGTAAAGAAAAGGATCCACACCACCACGATCATCTCAGCAGATACTGTTACTCTACTAAGCAAGCAAGCAAGCCATCTGGAGCTCAAGTCATTTAATACGTTTTCAGTGTTTTCAATCTCTTTTTTTTTAGATGTACAAAACAAATGTGCTACCTGCATGATAAATGTTATCAAGTTAGGTGTTTCCAGAACAGAATGCAACATGCTGTAAAAGAGCATAGAGCAACTGATGTGTGATAAGAGTTTCTAATTTTGCTCTGGGTTACAGCACATAGATATAAATCAGGAAGCACTTAAGTTAAATCAGTCACTGTGGAGTAATTGAAGCCAAGTCAACACTGAGGCCAGCCTTGCTCCATATAGGGTAGAGACCTCTAACTATTAGAATTGTTTGTGAACTTCAGGATGACTGATGGAATGTTCATTTGGTTAATCTGTTTTTGAATTAGTCAAATTGAAATAAATATAAAAAATCATAATGATTCTGATAAATGAGTAGCAAGAAGCTGCAAAAATTTGGTGACCAACTAAAACTAAATTTATAACGAAAAGGTGAGATTTATTCCAGACAGCAGAATGCAAAGTGCCAGTACCTCTGTAAGGACGTGTGGAGTATCTGACTGATTGTGAGAGAAAATGAGCATGACCTTTAAAAAAAGATTCTGAGGTTCACTGTACCCCTTGCAGTGATTCCTTGTCCTTTTGCTGCAGGTAAAGTCAACATTCTTGCTAAAATACAGTGACAGGGGGTATGTTTCACTTTATTTCAAGGAAGACAAAACTATTTCACTAGTGTTATTTCCTGGGTCTCGTGTGAGATCTCTGTATTAAGAATTACTGCAATGATTTTTTCAGATCTATTTTATTTTTAAATGTGCTTGTTGTTGCTATAATTAAAGATATGGTTCTCATTTCATTTTATTTTGTTGAATCGAGCATGTTTACCAGCTGGAATCTCTGTACATCCCAGGCTCCTTTCACTCACTCATATAACCATATAAGAGGGAAATAAATATACTATTGGAAAAAAAAAAAAAAGAAAAGAAAAGAAACACTATTCAGTGCTGCAACAATTAGATTTAGAACACAGGACTTTATTTGCTGAATATTCTTAGTCAATGTTTTTGGCAGGTACTGGAAGCTTGGACACACTGCTCTGAATCTGATGCTTGTGCTTTGAAATGAAATGCATCAATTTTGAAATTCCAGCCTAAGCTGAAGCTGCCTTGCAGGCACTGAAGCTGCTGGCTAAAAGTGTCCAGCCTCAGTATTGATCATAATTGCTATCATGGGTCCAGAACAGTTTGCAAGCATGTGTTGACCACACTGGTAGTGGTCCTGACCTTGAAAAATATATTTTTACAAAAGTTTTAGGAATGTGAACTACTATCACTGCTCCTCAGTGAGTGCCATTGAGTGGCATATGCTCAGCTGCTTACTACCAGGCTCTTTTGGAGTACAGAAGTTATTCATAAATCTCATTCCATCAGTGTTGTCTGAAAAATAAAGTAGATGCCAATATCTTCTGGGAAGCCTTGTAGAAAACAGATCAAAGGCTTCTGGGGTTTATTTAAGAAAGGCCAGTTGTGAGTGGCTTAGTGTCTGAGCATGGCATGAAAAGCGAAACAGCCATGATAGTGAAGCACCAGAAGTCCTCTGGGGTTCAGTAAAGAATTTGAGTAGTATGTGGTGCAGGTGGGCCAATGTCTCATGCTGTCATTCTGTTATCCCTTTGCTTGCTTGAGTGTTGTGCCCTACGTCTAACCCTTAGGGAGAAAAACAGAATTCCTCAAGCTGGTGGAATATAGAGTTTTTCATTCAAATATTGAATTTCATCTTTTCTAGGTCATTTTGTGTAAAGGAATCTATGTAATGTACTTAACTTAGTGTTATGGCTGACATTTTTGAGTAGATTTACTTTACTAAAAGTAAATCAGATGCTTCAGTGTATTCCTGCCCCATGTGTTAGAAAAAGGTTTCTTTCTTGTTAGAATTATCTATTTTGGTTATGCCTACAACTCCTACATACTGCAGAATGCCTTAACTTGGAGTATACAAGAACACAGCTGCAACATCGCTCCAATCTTATGTGTGATAGCCTGGAGTATTGCTTCCATTTCTGAGCTCCTAGGTACAAAAAAAGACTGGGCTTTCCTCAGAGGAGTCCAGCAGAGGGCCACAAGGATGATAAAGGGCCTGGAGGACCTCTCTTGTGGGGAAAGGCTGAGAGACCTGGGTCTATTCAGCCTTGAGAAAAGAAGACTCAAAGGGGATCTGATCCATGTCTATAAATATCGAAGGAGGGGGAGGCAAAGGGATGAGGCTGGACTCTTCTCAGCAGTGTGTGGTGATGGGATGAGGGGAAATGGCCACAAACTGAAGCATAGGAAGTTCCGCACAAATGTGTGTGGGAACTTCTTCACAGTGCAGTGACGGAGCACTGGCACAGGCTGCACAGAGAGGTGGTGGAGTCTCCTTCTCTGGAGATGTTCCAGACCCACCTGGACGCCTACCTGTGCAACCTGGGCTAGGGAGCTGCTTTGGCAGGGGGTTGGACTCCATGATCTCTGGAGGTCCCTTCCAACCCCTACAGTTCTGTGGTTCTGTGAGTTCAGATAGGATGTAGGTTTAAAACTGCCCCCACTCGCTCAGCCCTCATAACCCGATTCCTTGTAGGAAAAAAAGTGCTTCAGCAGGGAAGGTCAGCCTTTGTCAAACTGAGAATACCCCATCCCTCAAGAAATGGATATTTTTAAACTCCTGACAAAACAATGAAGACCTTTCTCATGTGTTTCAAGATAAGACTAAGATTTTGCATGGAGATACATGGTATTTCTTGATAATATATTGTAAGCAAAATGCTTTTTATAATGATTCACTGGTGAAACATGGAAAATAGTTGAAAATTTCTGTCTGGTGATCTGATTGTCCACTTCACCTTCTCTTTTCAGGAAGGGGGGAAGGAGGGGGGGGGTTAGAAAATAACAGGAATCAGGAATGGATTCACCTGTGGTAAAATCAAACTCTTTTTTATTTTTTTTAGCAATGAAATCATTTTAGAAAAGCTGAAAGAGTTTTCTAGAAATTTCCAAGTGGAGGGAATTTGGAGAGAAGGGGAGCAGAATGCAATAGATATGTCACGTAATGCAGTATTACATCTCACTCCATACAGCTGATCCCAAAGAGAAAGGGACTGTGACTGCTGTTTCCATTGTGCTATTCCTTTTGTAGTCCAACAGCCCAGTGTTTTTTACAGCTCCAGATTAAAATTTAAAAAAGAGTTTGGAGAAAAAAAATGCTCTAGGTATTACTTGCTTTTAATTAAAATAAAACCATTCTTAAGTAAAATCATTATGCAATTTGTTGAAATAGCATTGTCAAAAGCTTGATAGAAAGATTACCAGATTTTCATTTAGTGTTTGTTTCTGCTTTATTTTTGAGACAAATCTTTGACACTTCAGAATTTTATTGTGAAAGAGGTTGGATTGACAGAAATTGTTTCTGATATTACCAATGATCTCTGGGAGCTGCCAAATAAATTGTAGGCAAAATGGAATGCTGACAGGATGCAGGAACTGAGCAACAATATGATGACAACAAAAAGACCCAGGAAATACTTGGGGAGAGCTCTAATCCCCATGGCTTGATAAAGTTTCAGATGGAAAACATGAAGATTTAGTATGTTTTTCTGCAAGGAGGTGTGCATGCTTAACTTCACATACTGTGGACATTTCCATTGAAGTCAGTGGTACAGCTTGATCTGAATAATACCATATGTCTTCGTCTTTGTAGGCCCAAAGTAGAATTTATTAAGTCTGGGGTGTGTATATTTGCATCCATGTTCACATTTGTCCAGTGCTATAACAGGACAATCACTACTTATTTCTTCCTCAAACAGAAACATATTTGTAGTGATTATCAGTGACACTGGATTTTGTCTTCTAATTCCTTTGTTCTTTTTCTGACAATATGCTTTGATATTTATGGAAAATTAGCTTATTCTTTAGTTAGAAAAAAATACACATTCATGTCAATTTTACTTGAAATATTACATTAGTAATTCAGCAAGGCATATTTATTGATGTCACAGAGGCATCAATAAATGTCAATGAGTTCCTTATACATCTGTGGGGCTTTAATCATCACTTCTGAACTAGTCTTAAACAGGCATTTCCCAAAACCTTTAAAAGTGTCTGGGACACAATAATCAACTAGGGAACAGAGGGAAAGAACAGAAGGAAATTTTCCTTTTTTTTTTTTTCTTCTTTTTTTTTTTTTTTTCTGTCCATCTGTGCATCAAGATTATTTGCTGTTTTCCTTTTTGGAGCAAATATTTTGTTAACGAAAAAAGCCAGTAGTCTGTCTTACGGACAGCAAACTGACAATGAGCCAGCAGTGTGCCCTTATGGCCTGGACTGCTTTAAAAAGAGCGTGGCCAGCAGATCAAAGGAGATGATCCTCCCTCTCTTCTCTGCCCTTGTGAGACCACATGTGGAGTTCTGTGTGCAGCTCTGGGCTCCCAGTTCAAGTAAGACAGGGAACTTCTAGGGTCTACTGCAGGGACACAAAGATGGTGAGGGGTCTGGAGCATCTCCCATATGAGAAAAGGCTGAGAGACCTTATAAATGCTTATAAATGCCTAAGGGGAGGGATTCAAGTGTGTGGGGACAGGCTATTTTCAATAGTGCCCAGCAGCAGGGCTGTGGGACAAACTGGAACATAGAATGTTCCATACAAACATGAGGAGAAATTTCTACACTGTGAGAGTTACAGAGCACAGGAACAGGCTACATAGAGTTACAGAGCACAGGAACAGGCTACATAGAGTTACAGAGCACAGGAACAGGCTACATAGAGAGTCTCCTTCTCTGGAGATATTACAAACCCATCTGGACACTTTCTCCTGTAAGCTACTATAGGAAATGCACTGTAGCAGGGAGTTGGACTCTCAGGTTGGAAGGGATCTCAAGA
The DNA here is from genome assembly GCA_036925125.1 of Oreortyx pictus. Lineage (NCBI taxonomy): Eukaryota > Metazoa > Chordata > Aves > Galliformes > Odontophoridae > Oreortyx > Oreortyx pictus. The sequence goes on from JAUPFR010000001.1 coordinate 163,804,362, forward strand.
AGTCCCTTCCAACCCCTGTGATTCTGTGTTTCTATAGCAGAAGAACTGAATTTGTACATGTTTTATTTTTTGTTGTTGTTTTGCTAGAGTGAGCAAGCTTTTACATTAGAAGCGTCACACTTAGGTGATTATTCAGAGCTCTGGTTGTAAACACCTCCTTTTATTTTTATAAATAAAGTAGTAAACTACTCAACTAACTATAGTTACCTTGTCTGTATGCTTAAAAATTCTCCCTAAAAGCATCTTAGCAGCAGTATTAAATGAAATGTTCTCAAACATTATGTATCTGTTTTATTCAAGACAAACAAACAAAAAAAAAGCATATTCTGTGAAAAAATTGTGTGATTGGTTCATAATTCAAGCTTTTTGTTTCTTTTAATTGCACTTAATTTGCATTTAATTGCAAAATGTCTGAAAGTATTGCATGATGTACCTGGAAAATATGATTTTACACCTTCCAGTGCTTTCAGTTGTCAGCATAGAGCTGAAAAATTATTTTTGTTATCAAATTGGGCACTGGTTACTGTTCTTTTCTGTCTGCAGTTAAAGAGGTGAGGTTTCTCCTCTGTCAAACCTTTGTATTCTTTGTACTGCATAAGTTAACAAGCCTAACCTAGGAGTATACACAGCATGTGGAATGCTTTGGTTGATAGTTGGCTGAGAACAGAGAGAAAACTGAGGTCTTTATGAGGATCTGGTAATCCCACAGTAGGATTTATATATTAAAAACAAAAACAAAAGCAAGAAAACAGTGCAGCAAGAATTATATATTCATGGCTGCTGTTAGGAAATGATCCATAAAGAGCAGACACATAATGCAGGACCAACCCTTTAATCTCTGCATTAAAACCTCAGGAAATTACTCTTGAATTCTCTAGAGGGTGTGGAAGGGTTTAGGGAATTATTTATTTATTTATTTATTTTTAAGTGAAAATTCAAATACTGTGGCTCATGGTTTGCTCTGAAAGTAATGCCTCCTATTTACTTCCATGAAAACTGCAGCAGGAACAAACACAGTAATGGTATTTGATAGAACAAATTCTCAGCTACAAAACAAAATGGTCACCGCTGTTAGCTGTGCATTTTCCCCGGTGGCGCATGTTGCACTCATAAAAATCTGTACCAGTGGAGGTGACCCACTGTCACAGTCTCCACTGCTGGAACATGCCACCCACCACCTCACTGTGCTCACATCCACTGCTTGGTCTCCATAAATGTTCTGCAATTGTCGATGAATGTCAATGGGTGCAATTTTTTCTGCATGGAGGAATTCAGTGGCACACCTTTGCTTCATGTGCCCTTTCATGTCGGATGCCGTTGATGAGTCTGAACTGCCCCTCTGCTGCCATCTGTCACACAGCAGCAACATATAGCAGGATATTGGTGGGAAGGTTTCACCTCTACTGCCACACCACCACCATCCACCTCTGACATCGTGGGCCAACATAATAACATAGGCGCCATGAATGTTATTGACAAAACAAGTCCTGAGTACTGGATTCTGATTTTGACTTGAAAACTGAGTTCTCATGCTCCAGCGCTTGCAGGGTGCCTTTGACAATGACATTTTTGGCATGGTGCTTCCCTGCACTGAGAGCAGAGGGATTTTATTACAATCCAGCAATTATTAATTAATTTATTACAATTCCAATATTGGAAATATCTATTTTTTTACATCCATCCTGAGTAGAAACTTAGAAAATACTCACCAAATGATCAAATGGGTAGGTCTATTGAAAGTTAATACTTCAGTACAGATAGAGATACTTGGTGTTATGGTCCACTGTGCGTTCTGTTTTCCACTCTTTTCTAAATTCTTAGTGTTCCATAACCTATAATTACTTACATCTTGTTCTACCTCATGGTGCTAGCGATATTATCAACTCTCCCCTTGCAATCTTTAGCTTTTCTTCATCTCCAGTTATCTTCTTTTACTAAACAAATGGAACTTGGATCATCTCTCCTACAGTGCTAATATAAACGTGTGCATATGTGATCCCTGCCTATGGATGTACAATGTGTGTTTCTGCAGTATGCATTCTTTGTACCATCAAACAAATGGCAGGAACATGTGACTGAAGAATTTTTTCAGTACCCTTGAGATCAAAACACTCTTACAGGGGCTATAGGGAACAAAGGAAAGTGCTACAGTTGTCTCCACAAACAGAAACTTCACTGAACAGAGCAGCCATGTGAGGAAGACATCTACAGCAGTAGATCTCAGCCCCTGGCAGGTGCACTTGCAGTGGTATTTCAGTATTTTATCTTTGGTATTCAAAGCTTCTTGTCCGTTACAACAATGAGAACCACTGGCATTGCTGCTCCCTGTTCATTTGTTCATTCTCTGTTCCACTTTAACATCTTGACTGTCACAGAGTGCTGGAGAAACTAAAGCTCATGTTCAGAGCAAAACCAACAAAATGAAACTAATAACAGGATTGTGGTACTTCGGCTTCTCCTGCCTCAAGGTTAAATTTTCTTCCCTTCTTCCTATTTTCTTTATCTTTCTAGCTTATTTTCATTACCTTAGAGCATTCTATATGTTGTGCTGTTGTAAATTGGTTGATGGAATAAAATTGCAGTTTGCTCTGAATGAGCTAATGCTAACATCCTTCTCTCCTTAGGAAACAAGTACAACATTCAGCAGCTCAGTTGCTGAGAAAAATCACATGTAGATTTCACTCTCACAAGCCTCTCATATCCCCAGCTGTAAGAGGAAAGTAGGTGTCAGGAAAACTTTCAATCTTGCAAATGAATTGGCTATGTCCCAAGAGGAACTGGAAAAAGAGTACCAAAGATCATAAGATCACCTAGTTGAGGTACCAAAACCAAAAATTGAGTGAAAACCTGTTCTGATGTCCCTTTTCTCCAGTTCCAGAACTATTGCATAAAATCACTGAGCATTTGAGGGGCTGTTAGTGAACCACGTATCAGGGACTTGGAGAGCTGGGATCTGAGGTTGTGGTCTGTGAACCTTTGGCTGAGAAAAGACATTAGTTGTCCAGTTCACTGCATGGATGTAGCGAGCTGTTCTACTTCCTTGAAACTGAGACATGAGAGAGCTTTTCTATGGTAGGATGCTAGGAGTAGGTATTCAATCCCAGGCCTACTCTCTCCTGATGATAGTAGAAAGTAAACTTAAAACACAGAGATTTCAGATATTGCTCACTCTCATAGTGTACAGATAGACCATCAGCGTTATAATGCAATGGTACCCTCCAGAAATCCAGTCAGAGAGAGCAAAATGTGTAACACACCCATATTAAGACTGTTAAAGACAGCAGTTAAAGAGCAAACAATGTAGATCACAGAGGGAGAAACTTGCATTATGTGTCATTAGTAGGAGTTCTTAACTTTCAGTAGACAAGGCATAATGCTGTCAGGATTTTGGTTTGGAATAAGTTAGAAAGTTTGTTCTGAGGAAGAACCTCAAATCTCGTCAGTTCACTTGAGAAATGTACTGTTGCATGTACTGATTTCAATTTGGCACTCAACTTTGGCCACATATTTGAAGGAAAAATTGGGCACATGACTGAGATACATTTTCAAAACCAGTAATAAACATACAGAAGTCTTTTGGAAATAAGTGTGATGACCAGGATGTATTCCAGATGTTACGAAGTCAAACTGGGACTATGGCATATGAGGTCTTGAGACTTCTAGCAGAGATGTTGATGCTAAACTACATGAAATATTTGCATATCAGAGAAGGAAACTGTCAGGAGAATGGCAACAGAAGAGGAACTTGGCACAATTTATTGTCTTTATTATCCATACTTATATTCTTGTGTTTCTTTTTGGGTAGACTGCATGCTTTATGTTAACATTATAAAACAGTTTATTTCAATTAGTCATAAAATTACAGCTATTTTCTTAAGCTGTTTAATATTTTTTGTACTTTATTATTACAAATGAGGACTAATGTTACTTTCAGCTGTTGCTGTGCCTGTCTGGAGAACCCCATTGAAGTAACTGAAGTTATTGTAACTGAGTACAGACTGTAGGCTTGTGCATTTTGCAAAGCATCTGGAAATTCTGGTGGACTGAAGCCAAAACCATAACTCATTGTTACTGCTGTGATTATGTGATGATTTTACAACATATAATATCCCATTTTCTTAACAGCAGTCTTTTAAATGCAAACCTCTGGGAACAAATGCAGTTCTGTCTCTTAACTTTTGTTTCTTGCTTAGTTGAGTAAAAGTGATATATTTAAGACCAGATAAAATGTATATGTTAGACTTGAGTATGACAAACTCATTACATAAGATTATTACATAAGCAGCTCAGTTATTCATGTTAGTTTCCAAAACAAGACTGAGGGCATCTTAACGCCCCGGCCTTAAATCGGAAAACATTCTAAAGGATAAAACCATTCATTCAATGTCTGAAAGACTGAGATACTTAATGTAATTTGCCTGGGAAACTCAGAATACCCATTTCAAACTAACACAGCAGCAAAATGGAACAAAGTACATTGAATAATGTTTTTTATACCTCTGTCTATATTTAGGAGGACAAATTGTAGATATTTCTTCTTGCTTTGAATGCTTCTTCTGATTTTTTCTGAGACAAGATCATTTATTTTTGTTTGATAGGTACCTTTATTCCTTGAGTTTTCAGAAATTGTTACCACATTTGTCACTTAAATCATTGCAGATAAACAATCTATTAAAGCAAACGTGGACTAAAGCAAAATTGAAGTTTGATGGGAGGCATAAAGAGATTTCATTGCCACATTCTACAATAAAAATTTAATAATTCCTATGGAAAATAATCAATGAAAGTGCTAATTAAGTTCAGAAATACTGATCTTTGAGTAGTCAGTCTTACAGTTGCTTTATCACAGAGTCACAGAGTCACAGAATTATAGGGGTTGGAAGGGACCTCTAGAGATCATCGAGTCCAACCCCCCTGCCAAAGCAGGTTTCCTATACCAGGTTGCACAGGTAGGTGTCCAGGTGGGTCTTGAATATCTCCAGAGAAGGAGATTCCACAACCCCCCTGGGCAGCCTGTGCCAGTGCTCTGTCACTCTCACCATAAAGAAGTTCTTGTACACATTCGTGCAGAACCTCCTGTGCTGTAGTTTCTGTCCATTTCCCCTTGTTCTGAGTCCACACATTGCTGAAAATAATGTCCCTGAAAGTCCCTGGGTATGCCTACTTTGGTCATCAAGATGCCCAATGAGAATTTATATTCATAAACTGATTTGGCACGTTTGAATTTGAGAGTGTTGTGGTTTATTTCCATTAGGAAGTCTTGAGCACCAAATTTCCTTTTTCTCCCTTGAGTCTTATCCCCATGCAGAAGGAATAGCAGGTTCCACTTCTTTGTCTCTGGTGTTTTCCAATCTTCCTAATTGTAAATGAACTTCTCCAGCTGTTTCTCAATCTTTCTGTTCCAGGTTCCTCCCTCTCTTTGTCAAAACAGACTGTTTTCCTGATGAAGCTGTTTTCTCTGAGTAGGGAGTGCTACTCTTGCCTGTAGTTTGCCTAATGCTTCACTGATGGGGTGAAGCTTATAAGGCCTGAATGCAAGTGGAGTTGCAGCTAAGTTCTTCTTGTAACTGAGAAATGCGATACAACAATAATTCTTCGTAACCATTACTGATGGCCTTAATGGTTCCATCAGAATAATATCCTCATCATCATCCTGGATCAAATATTTAAATGACTAGTTAGTAAGAGAATATCTCTGTTTCTGATTTATAGCATGAAATTCAAATTGGTATAGATAACCTAAAGCACCAGTGCCTGTAATTTGATCTCTTTTTATAGCTGGATGATGTGTTGAAATGCAATAAGATGGTTCTTTATTGCCTTAAATATGAGAACCTAGATTCTCCGTCAAGAAAAGTTCAGTTAATTTTGGATTTGATCCAAGACAAAATATTCACAGCATCAAGCTGTTAAGGGTTTCTAATTATCTTTTGGTCAATCAGACCAAGCTATCAGTGAAGGGCATTGATTGCAAGTGGAAGCACCAAGGCAGAACTTCAGGCAATACTGAATTAGTGAGAAGGTTTTGTCATTCCAGGGTCAGCTCATACCTCCACTGGGATACCTCTTATTAGAGATGTGTTCACCAAATGGTAGAATGCAACAGCTCTCTGCTACATGAGCTTCAGTGCCAGTCAGCTCTTGGGTGCACTCTCCTCAGTAGAGGTGCAGTCACTTATTGAGTAAATTTTCCTCAGTTATATCAAAATGGTTGACCAGGTTTGCTAGACTGCAATATCTGGAAATTAAATTACGTAGGAGTGTGAGTTATGGTATTTCTGCCAGCTTTGAGCCTCCTGAGGTCTATTCTAACCTAAACTGTTCTATGAATCTATAGGTCTTATATATTAATTTGAATATATTATAAGTCCATAATACTTAGCTGAGTGCAAAGGCTGTTGAGAATATCTCAGACACATGGATTACTCCACAGTTCAGTAAAGAATGTTCAGCACCTTTTCAACCAGAATCCATCCTTGAATACATTAGTTTTTCTGCTGTGTTTCTCTCCCTCAGAACTCTGAGTTCTCTACAGATAAGTGTGCTAAAGCTTATTTTTTTTCCCTCCCCATTATTTTGCCAGTAACAGGGGTTGTTATCAGATACCACTTTCTTCCTTCTATAATTTCTATGAATGTAACTTTTCCCTTCACCTCTGTGTGTGTGTCCCATGGTACAGAGCAGAGAATACTGCTAACTTCCTTTATATCAAGTATAGCTTTTCCTGCCTTCAAAGGTCTGAGTTGGCTGTAACAATTTTACTTTGCTAAATCTTACAAACAGTATTCTGTGCTTGCCAGCTAAGGGTCACACTCATAAGGGGATATAACAAATTATAACAAATTGCTTTGTTAACCATTTGTTTTCTGAGTATTTCCATCATATTCAAATGAAAGATTTGAATGTTATTCCTCCATGACTGAGATATTTTGAAGTTCATTCATGTCCAGAGGATACCATGCGTTCCTTCATATCACATCTAATCAAAACTCGATTCTCAGGAATTTGATTTTGAATCATACATGTGAAAAAAGCAGGGGTTAATAATTAGTATCTTATTAGAACTCATATTTTTGATGTGTTTAATTAAAATGAGTGATTTAGCCCCTAGTTAGCCTGGGTTTTTCTGTTATCAGGCATTTTGGTTATATATCCTTTCTGGTTTAAATTCTGGTTTCACTTTTATAGACCTCTCTTTAGCTTGAAATGCCAGCACCTCTTCCCTATTGCACTTTTTATAATTAACTTTGTAGTGTCTTATCTGTAGCAAATTGCTATTGCCCTATGAATTAATTATTTTCTAATAATAGTTAGTTCTATGTCCACCTATGAAATAAAGAAAAGTACTATCAAGAAGAAATATTAAATGGAAAACAGATATTTGGCAAAGAACATTATTTCTCATTCCTTTCTACTGTCACTGTTTCTTAAAATTTCATGAGTAATGGATTATGTGGCTTTTCCCAGCCTTTTTAGATATGTTATGGGATGCCCCTCATTGGAAGAGTTTAAGTGTGATTAGTGTGACTGCTGGTAAACTTGATCTTGCCTTGTTATGGAAGGATGAACTAGATGACCTCATGGATTTCTTCGTGGGTTCCTTTCCTGCTTTCCATGTCTGTGGCTGTCACTGCTTCCACTTTTTTTTCTACAAAGATGTACTGTGATGCATTTATTTTGGCCTAAACTGAAAGAAGAATTGAACTGTTTTCAGCTGCTAATGATTTGCTACGTCTGTATTTCACATTTCTAAGTTTAAGAACTTCTCTTTCAGTTCAGTTCTGAAATAGTGGAACAAAAGAGAGGTATAATTCCGAAACATTTTAATGCTAGAAAGCTTGCTCACAAATGCTTTGTTTTCCTTTTTGACCTGAAGATAATTGCTGTTTTCATGTATGAGAAGCTATATGTTGTCACAAGAGGATAGGTTATAGTGTAACTTCTTTTTACAGCATAGGAAGCATTCAACACATTTTCTACATTTTGGATCAATTGTGTGTAATGAAATAAGTTTCAGATAAAATAATTCCTGAATGACGTTTGTAGTATATCCTACTGAAAGGAAGATACATCTGCTGAACAAAACATGTTTAAGCCAGACAGCTGCTATTATATCCCAAAGTCCTAAGGAATGGACAGTATCCAAGGACACAAAAAGAGATAAAACATCTGTTCTAAAATAAATATGGAAATGTACTTTAGGGGACATTTATTGCTATTAACGTCAGCTGTGTCACATAAGTTAACCTTATATTAAGCTCTAGAGTGCTGAACAAAGCCAGAAAATGTAAAAGCTCTATTCTTCTGAAACAACAGAACAGATGTACAGCAAAAATGAAACAGTAAAAAAGCAGCTGCAAAAGAAGAGATGTGTCCACATGCAAGTACTACAATGTGGTTTTTTTCAACTTTATTAGTAAAATATTGCTGATACAGGATACTTGTAGTGCCAGAAGAACTGAACATATCTTGTCAAGGTGTTTGCTAATTTATGAAAAGCAAAATATATCTGGCTGTATCTGAAAATAAAATTTGGAATCAGGCTGCCTTTTTTCCTCTTGTACCACTGTCTGTGCTACATTTTACATGCACACATTCTACTCAGCAATACCGATGATTAAATCCAATGAAGGAAGATACAAGGCCTCCTTATCTTTAACAAGTGAAAAATCAAATATTCTCAATTATTAATGTGATGTTTAGTCAGGCCACCAAAAAATTGATTTTAATAATGAAAAATGATTACATTTTGTATTATAAGCTGCTTAACAAATTGAAATATTAGCCTGAATAATGTTTGCCTTCCCAAGAGCAAGGGCACGGTGTTCACTCATGTTCAACTTGTCTGCCAGGATTTGTTCAGTCATCGTATTAATATTTATGAGGCAAGTTCTTTTCAGACTGGATAAGACTTCAGAAATAGCTGTAAAAAATCTAAAAATGTCATATCTGTCTCCTTCTGGAGAAAACAATAAAAGAACAAGATAGCAGCAGTTTTCATTACACAGCTTTGGTGGTGACCCAGAAAGGCAAAATTGTGATGTCATTATCCAGATGACATTTTCAGTGATCTCTTCAAGGCACAGAACAAAAAAAGACAGAGCCTGTATAGCACTCACACCTTCTTTAATAATTCTTTCAACTAGGGCTTAGGTTGAGAAAGAAATTCTACAGTTGCTCTTCTCTTAGTTTCACCAAGTTTAAGTGCCTAACAAGCACTTATGGTGCTTATTATAGACTAGGCTCCATGTGAAAGGTTTGTTAATGAAGATAGAGGTATCTGCTAGGGAGGGCAGTGTTTTAGATTAAGAGAACAGAGCATTGTTGTTGTTCTGGTCTACTACAGTATTTTATGGCTGCTTTCAGGAAAGAACAGTTTGGAAAACTGAATTATAGACTAAAGGTATAGCACACTCAATGGGAATTTGATTTTTTTTTACTGTCCTATAATCAATTAACTAATTAATTGTCAGCTTTAGAAAGGAGCTCAGAAAAATGTATAAGTCCACCAGGAAAGAGATATGAAGAGTATCATCTCCCAAGAACGCATTTTGTTGTTCCATTTGAATGCAAGATGTTTAAAATGGTACAATTTCCAGCTTAGCCTTAAAGCTCTGATTATTGTGGCTTACCACTTACCATTAACTGTTTCCAAAGCCTATTCAAAGTTCATATGTTTGCAGGCTACATCTGCTACAGATTGTAAAAGAAACTGCTGTGTATTGTTCCTTGTTAAGCTTTGTATTCTGTTTACTGTAGAAAAGCATTAGCTGTATCTTCTGCTACCTGCCCTTTTGACTACAGAAAAGCTGAGGACAGAAGTGTGGATTCCATCTCTGCTTTATAGAAAGGTTAAGAGATTTCTTTGGTGATAAACTAATATGGTATTTGAATAGCTACACCGTGCTTTTCTAATGAGTTCTTTGATAATTACTGGCTTATGTTTGCCCTCTGTACCAAATATTTTGCTCAGCCCTCTCTTTCTGCAAAAATGAAAATTTGGTGATGGGATGGAAGGGAGAGCCTTATGAGGAACAAAGTTTCCTCCGTTTGAATATTTTCAATGGGATTAATCTCACCTAACATAATTTTCAGTACTGTAGAACTCCACAGTTGAGTTTATTCCTTTGAAAACTTTCTAATTAATTGGGAAAAATCACAGTTCAGCTGACCTGTTTTGATTATCTGTTTTAGTTGACTGGGTGGCTTAGCTATTAAGTTGTAGTGTCTATGCTTCATCTATTAGTATATGATCAGATGAATGCTGTCCTCTTCGTCCTAAACAGTCCTGATAGGCAATTTATATCGGCAAAATTACACGAGTTTCATGTTGATAGGTGATAGAGAATGTGGTGCAGACTGTCAGCAGGATGTTGGTTGCATTTGCTAGAATATGAATACTGTAGTGTGAGTACTTGTTCATAGTATTCAGAACCCTGGTGCCAGTTTATAACTAATGAGTTCCTAAAGATGGATATGATATAGAGAAGTTAAAGACCTGTAGGATGCTGGATGTTCTGTACACATACACTTTGGCAAAATTAGAATATATGCTCTTAAATGATTTGAACTGTGTTGGATACAACTCTTTACACACTGAAAATTCCTAAAAATCTTAACAATACAGGATCAAATCATTATGGAAGTAATGTGATTTGTGGAGAGGTTTCTTTTGGAAAGGGAAGTGAAAGGAGAGAAAGAAAATAAAAGGATAATAATGAAAGATAACAATGAAACCACTTCTCCCATTTTTGATTTATCAAAGTAAAGTATAAATCTGATTTTTTAAAAACTTTTATTTATATGCCTTGAGGTTTTGTCCTTCATCCAAGGTATTATCATCTCTTAGGAATGCAGTTTTTAATTTAAATAAACAATGTTGAAATAAACCCACTAGTGATGACTGAAGACTTTTCCATAGTCTCTATGAAATAAAAATGTAGTGTTAGACTCTCACCTTATGAAGTTTTAAAGCTTCCCTCCAGTCACTTACTTTTGTCACTGTTTCCTACTTTTAGTTGTGAAATACATTATAACTTGTTTGAAAATAGTTGAAATTTAAGAGCTAATCTGTAAATGTTGTGATTGCTTTTATTATTTCCTCACAGAATTATATGAACAGCAAATTAACATACAATGTAAAATTTCAAAAACTTACTTTTTTCTTTTCATTATTCCAAGCTGTCAAGTCTCATGCTTTCAATCTGAGCTCTTGCAAAGTGTTCCTTAACCTACAAATACTGGGGGTAAGTGGAAAAGTCTTCTTCCTGGAAAGATCAAAATGGATGGTGTCTTTCTATCTAAGTCTTAGTTGTAGGTGTCTTTCAAGATTGGAAAGAGCACATTAAACATTTAATTTTACAGGTCATTCTGACCCTCTCACTTGCTGAGTGAGTGATGGGTTTTAAGTATTTTGGAAACTTGATTTATAATGGTAGGAACCTGGGTTAGTTTCATTCCTCTTGATGGGCACATTGAATTTTCATTAACTTCTTGGAAGAACATCTGTGTTAAGGCTATAGTTACACTAAGTTCCCCCTGTGGCAAATAGATGCTAATCTGAGGACATGATCCAAATCAACTTCTGGAGCTGTTACTCTCCTTTGATTAATGATGCCTTCATCTGCTTTCTAGTAACTTAGAGGATGCCTTTAAAAGTGAATAATGGGAAAAGACATACATGACAAAATATATCAGTTTTTCTCCAGCAAAAATTGAGAGGAATGAAGCAGTACTCTTGTGTCGATAGCTAGTCTGTGCCTTAAAATTTTATAGTTAAGAGATCTAAGACCTCTTTGTCTTCCACAGTCATGTCCATATGATATGTCCATATTCATCCCAATTTCTGATGTCTTCAGTGCGTTTGAAGATTCTCTGAGTGAAGTGAAAGTGTTCATCCCTGTCTAGTGCTGACCATCTCTCAGATCTAAGCACAAACATGGAGTCTCCCTTAAAATGAATGGAGAAAGGCAGTCCTTGAGAGGCAAACCTAACCCATGCCATCCAGACAATACAGATAAAAAATCTCTTCTAAGTCAATAAAAACACATTTCTTCTTGTTATTTAGTTTTCTAAGATCAGAGATCATGGTTATTTTTAAAAACAAGTAGAGTTTAGGCAGTGATGAGAAAAAAAGACACTCACTGAGCTTACGCACTGACTTTCCATAATTTTTGCAAATTTTCTTGAGACTTCATAATAACTGATGTTTTTCCTGGCTGTGAAAATGGGCTTCTGAAAGACAGATACTACAAAAAGGAGTGCCTCTCTGTGCCTCTCGTAAAAGCAATAACAGGAGTGGAAGTGTTTTTTTCCTATGCATTTGTTCTCAACCCAGCAAAGTATGAGTGATCAGTCTGAAATGTGGAACTAAACCATAAAGATGTCAATAGGAATATTTTTGATAGTCTTTAATAAATCGTATTTGGTGTCGTATTATACAACTCAGGAAATTATTGTGAAGTAGTTGTAAAGGTTGTTCCGTAACTGGGTTATCATGTCCACTCTTCACATGAAGCAGACAGAAACTGGTATAAAAGAATACATATTTTGAGTTTTGTATTGCTAAGAATGTCTTTATGTACCAGAACTGTAACTAATAACCAGAATTAATTGTAAACTAAGTAAGTGCTGAGTTACAGCTTTTTGCTTAGTTAAAGCTGCAAATTGTTTAAAGAGGAGTTAAAATACACGGAACATCAAATACAGAATTTGTCAGACTTTCAGTCTTTCACATTAAACTTCTTTGCAGTAAGTGTAATGCGGTTGGTTACATTAGGAATTCTGTTTACATCTTACAGTAAAAGATTATTATTTTTTTAAATCTATGAAATGGTTGGCTGAACAGAAGCAAAATCCACATGCCAGATGAACTCCTTATTTAAAGTTAGTCCCTGTTTATCCCAATGGAGATTTTTACTGAGGTGACCAGACATTAAAATCTCTGGGGACACATTTGACCTGCAGCACTTGCCTTACGAGGAGAGGTAGAAGGAATTGTTTTTTTTTTTTTTTTTTGAAGCCTAGAGTTAATACCAGCCATCCAATATCTAAGAGGAGGTTGCCAAGAAAAGAGAGGCAGGCTCCTGACGGAAGAGGTGCGCTGCAAGAAAACAAAAGAAAATTGTAACTTCAAGCAGGGGACTTTCTATCTGTTAACATGTAAAGGCACGTTTCTCACTATGAGGACAGCCAAGTGGCAGAGCAGACTGCACAGGGGGTTGTGTAGTCTCGATCCTTGGGCTTTTCAACACCAAATTAAACAAAGCAAGCTGACCATTCTGAACTGGTCTAATAACTGAGTTGCGTGAAGTAAGAAGTTAGACTGGAGACCACATGAGGTCTTTTCCAACCGGAATGATTTCACAATTCTGTGACTTTTTGAACTGTACTGAAGAAAATACAGTTTAGAGGAGTATAAAACAAATCAGATGTGCTCTTTGACTGTGGAAAATCATTATGGCTTGAAAGTTTCAAAGATGTATATGTTAGCTTAATAATGATTAGAAGTTCCTTTTCATTTTGAAATTCTACCATTTGACATCTGAGCTAACTAAAATAATCTACAGAATATGAATAGCGTTACAACTGTGGCGTATAAAACAGATGAACATTCCACAGCCTCAAGGTAACAGCTTCTTGCTCTGTAAGCCAGAAATTCCCGTGGGAGTACCACAGTGTTCCAGAGCAGTACCCTGAGCAAACAAATCTCTGCTGTTAGTTTACACATGTGGAGAAAAAAACACGAGGTCAGACAGATCCTTTAAAGACTACACATGTGGATGTTGAAGGCAGCAAGCTTTTCCAGGTAAAATCACTATGAAGCTATGTTCAATATGGTTTCTTTCCATTTGTCATTTTTTCTGATAGCATACTATGATTTGACACTGCATTTTTATACCATTACTGACTTTCTGATGAAAGCTTCAGATAAGGCACTTCAGAAAGAAAGGACAAGGAGATCAAAAGAGTTTCCTTGTTGAAACTTCTGTATGTGTTCTGTCGCTGGCAGGCTACAAATTGAGTGTTCAAGAAACCTACACCGTGCATTATCTTCTGAGTTTCAGGCATTTACTCTTAAGCACTGTGAAAGGGTAAAGATTACTTTCATAACTGTGTATTTGCTCTGGAGAAGTACTCACTGGCTTTGCAGACTTCAACAGCTGCAACTGAGGTTGGTCAGAAGACAGAAAAATAGCTTGGGAGATGTCCAGGTTCTTTTAAAAAGTGGTTCTGAACCAGCACACAACCAGTGGGCCAGCAGCACTCGTAAATAATGACAGCTCTTTCACTTGTCGTTAACTCAGAACTAGCTTCATAACTTCAGTCTGTTACTGGAGGAAGGCAGAAGAGGACTGAGACAGCTTATCTGGTTTATGGGAAATGCTTTATATTATATCCACATCTCATATAAATGAAGTGTTGCTTTGACATTCTGATGCAGTGAAGAGGTCTATACCTCTTGGTCTAAGTGGAGCCCATACCCAAGATATTTACCCTGGCAGTGTGAGGGCCATTTGAAGACTGTGTTTTTGAGTTTTCATGGATATATTGGGGTCATTTTGATGTATCTACGTATGTTGTCTTTCACTAGTACATTAGATTCTGAACTCCAAGATTAAAAGGAGATTATTTAATTACTGCAGGTGATTAAATGTGTGGTGGTCTGTTAAGATCAGTTTTTTGCACAGACATTTTGCACTGCGAAATTGCAAATTAGATTTTATCTGCTATGTATTTGTGCTGTTTTTTTTTCCTTTTAGTGCACTCTATGAAGGTAGTAATGCAGTACTTCAGAACAGCAGTGGATGTTTGCTCCTGTATAATGCTTTCAAAACAATAGAGGGTAGGATTAATATTCCAAAATAAAGGTATTTCAACATATTTGCAAATATTTTTAGCAACTACAAGCTATTATTTATTTTTTATTCAATTGTCATAACATTGTACAACATCTAAAGAGCATAAGAAAATAATTTACTGTTCTTTTAACCCATATCCTTCACTATTCTCTTGCCCAATTCTGATCTTCCCTCAGGCTCACTCATGTTAGTAGTATGAAAAGAAAACAGCTGAAACAAAATAAAAAATTATCAAACGTAATTACTTTCCTAGAAGTATACTCCCCTGACTTAGTCACGCAGAACTGCTATTTTTATTAGGGGAAGAGTATTAGCAGCTGAAGGGTAAAGATCAGTATGGTAGAATTGGCACATCGAGACTACTCCACATCTGTGCGTTTCCATAAAAAAGACTGCAGAGTTTACACAAACTCTTATGTAGCTGTTGTCAAATGATGAAAAGGCTGTCAGAAGGTTGTGGAATGATGGAATTAAAGAAAAGTAAAAGCAACAAGGCAGCATCCTTGCACTAATAATGTAACCTTTGTTAAATTATTATAAAGAGTTGAATATAGATTATAGTGTACTGTATGTTATGGTATGTCAGCAGGACATTCTCTAAGTCTGATTTGAAATGGAAAAGTTTTAGTTTTTAGGTTATGATCTCTGCATTCACAGTAATTTCTGGCATCCTTTTTCCATGTGGAAGAGAACTTGTTCTAGAGGAAACCTGAGCTGTATGTTCAGGCCACAGTTTGCATTGTGTTTGCTGAATTATTATTAACCAAACACTGTGCCAGATTCCTGTTTCAAGATGTCCAGTATCTTACTGAGGAAGAATAGGAACACAAAAAATTGCTGTTATCAACTTGGGGTGTGGGCAGAACAAGAGCTGTCTTGCTATGATCTGTTCATCCACCCAGGCAAGAATTTCAGCTCTAAGGTAATATTTCAACTCATGGCTCTAGAGCTGCTCAGGGGGCATTACTTGTAATCAAAGGATCCTACTACTCAGAAAAACAATCTAAGGTGTAGTGTGGGAGGGTTTACTAAAGGAAATGAAGGCATCCTTGCTTGCTTTGCTAAAGAAAATCTTGTCCTACATATTCATAAACTTGAATTTACACCAACTCATTTTATAAGTGGACACAAGAAAGTTAAACACAGTTCTTCTCATGGGCTGATTAAAAATACATATGAAAGGTGTAGAAGTCCTTAGCTCTTAACAGAGATATTTCTTTGAAGTGCTGAATTCTGGCTTTTGTAGAGGGGTCACGCCCAGCCCTGGAACACTGCCTGAATGCCAGTGTAG
The DNA here is from genome assembly GCA_036925125.1 of Oreortyx pictus. Lineage (NCBI taxonomy): Eukaryota > Metazoa > Chordata > Aves > Galliformes > Odontophoridae > Oreortyx > Oreortyx pictus. The sequence goes on from JAUPFR010000001.1 coordinate 163,820,514, forward strand.
CCTCTGTCTTTGGAAGAAAAAACAGTAACTAACATGTTCCTGACATTTAGGGGTTAGCAACCTGGGAGCCACTTTGATTCAGTGAAGTTTGCAGTTCTGCTCTGGCTCCATGATTGGCCTTCTCTTTCCTCCTCAGGCCTGAACTGAATCACTGCAATCAGATGTCTGTCTGTTGGGAAGAGTGAACTGCTACATAAACTATTTGTGTTCGCCAGGGGAAATTAGGTGATTAATAAACTGCAATTAAGTGCCTTAATATCACGGTTGAGGGAGTCTTAAATTTTGACTGTTAAGCTTTTTTTCCTATTTTTACCATGCTCTATTACTGTGGTAATGTGATCTCTGTACCGAGCAAAGCAAAGCTTCAGCTCAGCATCCCTCACATGCCTTGTGCAGAAGCATAAACACTGTCACCAAGTACTATTCAGTTTTCAGAAGTAATTAGTAGGCTGTTTTTTTTTTGTTTTTTTTTTTTGTGAAGAAGGACCTTGTTGAACTACTGGCTGCTTGATTACTTTGGATGAAAAGGACACGCAGAAGTAAATTACTGTAAGCAGGCTGTTGCAGGGAGAACTTCAATCTGCACATTTGGCACTAGCTGCGTACAATCTGTTTCTGCCCATGTGTGAAAGCTACCTGCATGCAGTCTGCTGCTCAGTGAGCCATCGGGCTGTAAGGAGGCTGCACTTTCAGTCTGCTATGCACCAGAAGGCAAACCTTTAATCACTATCTTTTGAAAAGATCACGATTAATAAAAATCCATGAATTTCTATTCTGTGATTATAGCAGCAAGAGCACTGTGAATTAATTAGGGTCAATTTTGACCCCATTATAGTTTAGAAAATAAATTACTACATGGCCAGATTCGTAGGTGTTCTAGGAAAACAGGCTTGCCTATCTTACTCCTGTCTCCCAGCTGTGTATGTTAAAGGAGTATCTAGGGATATGTAAAATTTAGTGCAGGACATAGCTATTAGACAGCAAGGAAAATATTCTAACTCAGAGTTTCTTTTCAACTAAATATGAATTGATTTTCAAAGGCAAATCAGTCCTTCATTACTTCATTCTTTTCAGACAGAGTGGAGTAAAAGGGAAGTAAAAATGATAACCAGATACTGCCTGTAATGCATTTACTCGTTCCGTTTTGATACAGACTTTATTGTGTGCATTGTCCAAGAAAGTTTAATCTTGAATGAAGATGACTGTTAGACTTCCTTTAAAGTATTGTATTTTTACTGAAGCTTTTAACTGTAGAAAAAAAGGGGGGAAAAGTCTCTTCTTAAATCTGTCAATTCTCTTTCGTACATCCAGAGTAAAAGTAATAATTTTCTGTTCTGAACTAGTGTAGGCTAACAGAGCACCTTTTAAATACAAATAGATTATCTTTGAGTTATGTATAGTGAGGAATGAAGACCTGCCCAAGTATTGTTCCTGCATGTTTGCACAGCAGTTTCCTCTAGTGTCATTTACACATTTTATTTTTAGCCTTCATCTTTCTTTCTTTGTGCAACAAGGCTCTAAACTTGCATCAGTAATTAATTTTTTAATACCATATTAATTTGTCACAGTTAGAACAATTTTGCCAGGCTCAGATCTGACCCCATGGCGCTGTTAGCTGTCCCACTGCTTCTATACCTCGGTGATATTTTTCAGCACAAAATGGATATTAAGCAGGTAAACCAACCAACTCCACTTGTATTTGTACCACTTGCTGTAGGGCAACCATTGGTCCTTTCACTGGGGACACTGCTTTTTGAGAAGGAGGGCATTCTGCTCTTGGGACTTGGCTTGAATGACTGAGTTGTAATATAGCTGCTGCCAGGAGCTGGGCCTCTGTGCTCTCTGTGATAACAGAAAAGACAGCCAACATCAAAGCACATGGCTGCACTGAGCTGGCCATGTGCTTGGGCTGTTCAAACATATGCATCAGTGCAGGCTGTAAGCATGCAGGGGAAATACCTCCTGTTGCCTCCCAGACACAAGTGTGCTTCCCATTTGAGTGAAGCCTGCACACATATGCAGACTTTGTCTTTACATGAAAGGCAGGAACTCACGGGGTTTTTGGCACTGCCTTCGAAAACAGTTTCAGAAGTCTTTCACTTGGTGTTTCTGAGCCTGTTAGTGGCTTCCTCAATGTTCCCCAGACCATGCATGGCTCTGATGTGTATTTCAGCATCCAGTATGCCACAGAGAGCCGTATAAAACAATGTATACATGAATTCCTTATGTGTTAACCTTTTTAACTCACCCTGCAGCAAAACCCATACTGTGAATAATGTAATAAACTTTTTCCACTTGTTAAATATTTTTAATTTATGATTTTATAAGTATTTCATTTATTATTTCCATAGCTTTGTTTTTGTCTGCTTTCCCAATACTGTCATGCCACCCATCACTTGCTAATGCCCTTTCAATAAATTTCTCCAATTTCACCTAAACGTAGACTAAGAAGGAAAATTATTATTAGGAAGAAAAAGTGAAGCTTGTTCTGTTTTCCTCTTGCATTGGACGTACAGATCTTTTTGCATTCTGTTTGGCAGTCACCAGTTTCCTATTTATCATGAATGTATGGATGAAAGTGTCAGTATTGCACACCTTTTTCATGTCCAGGAAATGGTCCGGGACATTCCCGGGGGGATCTGTTGGGATGAGAGAGAGACTCAAGCATACCGAGGCCTAGTGAAACATAAGATGCCCAGGTTTCTTATAGGGAGCATTGGTGAAGTAAAACTTGCAGATAATGGCTTAATATTTTTTAGTAGAACAAATGGTACAACTGAAGGGGAAAACAAAAACAGTGAATATATCTGGATACAATCCTTTCTTAATTTTGAAATAGAACACTTAGGCTTGTAAAAATAAGATCTGCAAGAGTCAGCACAGTGATTATGGATTCACATGTAATGCCCAGCAGAAAATACTATGGAAAGGAATGCATCTGAAGTGTGGTTTCCTCTGGGGGTTGTACGTCCACTTTTGGACACAGGAGAGTCTTTCCTCCACTTCAAACAGCGACGTGCTCTCAGGGATTTGAGTGCCCACTTCAGCTGATCCATTCTCAGCTAAAGATAACACGGAGCTTGGTTGCTCCTGCCATCCAGTTTCACCCTGCGTTCTTTACACACACCTAGTCTGGGGGTGGATTTGATTCAAGGCTCTTTAAAAATCAGTGTTTAATTATATGTACAAAGCAAATGCAAACAGCTTCCTTGGGAGAGCCTGAGAGACTGAACTGCCCAGAGCAGACTATAGCCCACTGACTGGAGTACAGCACTGAGAGATGGAAAGGAAATCTCTGAAGCAAATCAGCTAAAAGAGGGACTCTAAATTAAATTTCCTATGTCTCAGGGCACTATTCTACATATGTTATATGAAAAGAAAAATGCAAATTAATTATTTGTGCGAGGTACAGTTCTGGTGACATGTCTTGAGAATATCTATCAGATAAACACCATCAGCAAAGGAATTTTTGAACTCTCTGAGAGCTGAAAGAGTTGAGTAGCATAGCTCTGTAGAGTATTTTATTGATATTGGGCTGATTTTGCCTGTGCCCAGCTGAAGAAACGTGAGCACTTAGGAGGTTGGTGTCAACTGAGTGAGGATTCTGAGAAGATATGTTCCAGATGTGGATACTGTTGGACAGAGCTGCAATTCATCTGCTCAAGCGGATACCAAAAATAAGAGGCAGAGGTGTGAACTGGTCCCAAACATGCGAAATTTCTGCCAGGATTTCCAGGATGCCCCACAGTATGCCCCAAACTCTATATAAAGTCAATAGCTGCACTTGCAAGATCTATGGAATTTTGTGCTAAAAGTGCAAAAGAAGTATTTTTGTTATGCTATTTTCTGAAATAGTAAATTCAAGTCTTGCTTACTGTAAGAAGCAGATCTTTTGGTGGCTTTAGCAGACATAACTCACTAGACAGAGTCCTTAGCTAACATGTTTATTTTCAGTGTATTACTATTGCTGAGAGAGTAATTTGGTTTCAGAATTCAGCAATGAACAAAAGTCCTTTTTAATTTATTCACATTTTGTCATACTTTCTGAATGTAGTGGTAGCTGTTCAATCTGAGTTCATGGGCTTGTCATGTCTGTGATATAAAGGTTCTGCTCTAAAATCTAGGAGGCAGGGCTAGTGGCCAGCAGACTTTTGTACCTAAGATATATAGATTTCTTTGCAATGTGAAACATGAATGCTGTGTACCTTTAGTATGGAAGAGTATAGAAAAATACTCCTTAAAAATAGTTACAAGACTGTGGGATTTTCTAGCTAATAATATAGCAGATTTTGTACCTAATTATCATAGAAAATTGCCAGGGGATCATGGTGCTTCATTGAGAGAAAACCATAGATAGCTAACAATTCCCTTGGTTTTCACCTAATATTTACTTCTCAAAGTGTTAAATCACATGGTTTTCTCAAACTGTTCTCCATGTGAAGACTTGGAATTTGGCAAAATTCGAATCAGTCCACATTCAGAGCTTATGCTGGGAAAAGAGAGGGGAAAGAGGAAGACTGAGTGGGAGTTCCAAAACTGATTCAGCTCCTAAAATGTTGAGATCGAAACCATTGTCTCCCTCATTACACTAAAGATCCACTAGAACCTAAAATAGCAAAATGCCTCTCTTTATCTGCTGTTCCTCTTTTATCTTCATTTTGAGGGAGGAAGGAGCACTACATTCTTTTCATTCCTTTTATTCTTGCTTCGTGTTTTTAGTTTATAAAGCATACAAGCGAGTAATCGTGGCTGTTCTTGCTTAAGAAAAATATCATTTAGTTGCTTTAGAAAAAGCTAAGAAAACATAATTGAAAAACATAACATGCAATTGTTAGCTGTAAATATTGGAGAAAAAAAAAAGAAAAAAGTAGTTGTCTTTTGGCATAGTGAAAAATATTTTCCAGAACTTATGCTTACAGTATTTTATTCTCAGGAAATTTGAATTTCACATTCACCTGTCTTATTTCAACGAATTCTGCTGCCCCTCTGAACTGTTCAGAGTAGTAATTCATAAGTGTACTAGATTAAGAGAAAAGCTTTGAAGACTTTGTGAATATTTTTTTCTAATATCAACAAAGATGTAGAACTTGGACTATTTAAGAGCAAGGAAGATAACCAATCTCTAACTGACATCAGTGAAAAGTTTCTTTTGTATTCTACACACAGATAAAGAGAAAATAAGATAGGGGTATGAAACTTGCCATTTTTTTTTTCTTGATTAACAGTGCTCAGTTCTCAAAACTGTTTCTTAGCTTCCCCTGAGGTTAGCCTTCTGAGTGCAGAGGAAGCCACTCTGCATCTGCTGTAGTGTCAAGATGACTTTTATTTGTCCATACAATCTGCATTTACTTTGAAGCAATTGTCTTTGTAGATGGAGACCTACTGGGGTTTTCAAAAGCTCTTTAGCAAATATTAAAGATATTCTTCCATCACTGATTAAAACGTTATATTGTTCCCCCCATAACTTCCTGAGCAAAAGTTTGTGATTAAGAGAAAAATCCTGTAATGTATGGTGTACTTGTATTCTTCAGACAAAGTAATAATAGCCACAATGTGAATAGCACTGGTAAGAACTTGAAAGCAATTCAGACTTATGGCTGCTCTTAGTCCACATTTTAAATTCTCTGATGTCTCCACCATGCCTTGACAATATGGCAAGTATCTCAGCATTTTGTATAATTCTCAGTCCCCTACCGATGTCTGTGCGCTGCATGTTCCAACCCTGTGAGTGCCCAAACCTCTTATCTGAAGTGTTTTTGTGACCTCTCCCAGATCCCTGTGGAATTGAGCACCTCATAGTCTTTTAATGTGTTTTTCATGACAGTGCCTTTGGGGCCAATGGGGAAATATTATTCCATTTTTGCAGATGGAACACATTAGGTTCCTCAAAAAAACACAGCGGCAGCAATTTCTTCCATCAAAATATAGCTGCAGTACATAAGCCTGCTACCCCATGAGTTCATCCCATTAATCCTCATCTCTCTGTTTAATGGATTTGTGTGCCTTTTGATGCAGGCAGTGTCTTCATATATGTCCTAATGCTTGATGAAAAGTAACAGTCACTGTTTCTCAGCTAAAAGTGAACTGAAACTTCTCAGATTGCTTTTCTCCATGCAAGAGTGTTCTAGACCTTTTTTGTGCATATAGGAGTTTCAGTTTAATGGAGTTAATGTTGGGTGCTGAGCTGAACCAGCCCAAATCTCTGAATCTTTGGGGGTTCATTTATCACTGAATAATGCAGCCAGACAGAGGGAGACAGCTGAATAGAAGTGAACATGCCAACTGTTCCTTCATTTGTTACTGCCATATTAATAAAGTCGTTAGAGTGGAACTAATCCATCTGCTCACAATTTATTCCCTAGCAATAAGATACAATTTCACTGTTTCATGAGCTCACCCTTTGGCTAATTTTATTAGAATTCTTTCCATAGCATCATTTTTAATCACTTCTAGATTTAGTTATATGTAAAATTGTAGAAAAAGATGGACTAAGAGGAGAGATGGAAGTGTTTCAGGAGGAACTGGATCGGTTTAAACAGAACCGGATCAAATAAAGTGAAGTCAGCAAGCCTACAAAGGCCAGCAGAAAAGCATTCAAAATTCTCTCCCTCACAGCAAGCTTTGTTCTGTCTTATCTCAAATGTAAACTGAGTCAGAAGCAATGTGGCAGCCCCAGCAGCATCGTAAGGCCAGGCCAGGCCTTAGGAGGGAGGTGGGCAGTGCTGGCCAAAGGCTGCAGGGTCAGAGCACAATGGGTGGAAAATCTCCTATCTTTCCCAAAAAATTAGTGAATGAGATGTAGCTCATCCGCTAGCTCCCAGACATGAAGGCTTAGCATGTTAAAGGGATGCAGGATTTCAGCTATGTGTTGTTTGTCTGCTATGCTAAAATAAATTCCTGTGAGCTTTGTTATTTCTTTATTTATTTGTTCTTTAAAACATACTGATATGCTAATTCTTTATTGATCTTCATTAGTAGATGTGGTCTTCAGTGTGTTGGGTGGGTGCGGTCTCAGGCATGGGTTCCTAAGCAAAACTGGCCAGTTTTTCAATGTCTGGACCCACCATTCCCACTGATCACTAAGAGTTTTAAAATAAATGCTGAAAGAATACTGAAAAAGCTGGGCATGGAGTCTACATAGAGGTATCCTGGGTGAGAGTTTCCAAAGCATTCAATTCATTAACTTGCCTCCTTAAAAAAAAAGAGATAGTTTTAGCAACACCTTTGCATAGACAGAGTTGGGTTATTCCAGAAAGGTTCTGAAAATCCTACCTTCCTCTTATAAAAGGCAGAGCTGTCATGTAATATCTGTTGAAAATGTTAAAATATACTTCCTTTTCTTTACATGGTGCACTGTCACCCTGCTAGGACACTGACAATGAAAAAGAACACAGAAGAACAATTTGTCTCTATTTGATATAGGTTTTATCAGAAAAGTTATGGGCTTCTTACCTTACCTTCTTTCAGTTCCTTTCAGTTTGTTGCAGTTACTGCAATTATAGATGAATTATTCTTTCATTAGAACAGTGGTGCTAAAAAATACAACATCAAGTAAAAATCTATTAGTACTGAAGATCAATATCTTAATCTAAAGCATAATTACAACTACAACAGTATTTAAATATGACATTCATTCTGTGATATTGTGTGACTGTGGATCATTACAGTGCTGTGGTTCTCTCTCTCACATATATATATATGTACTTATAATTCTAAAACCTGTAGAGGTGTTTTTTTTTTAATTTACTTAATGCACACCAGAGTGAAACTATGCATGTATGTGTATGTCTACATATAATTGAGAAGAAATACAGTACAGTTATTGAAGTATTTGAATTATATTGAGATAACCAAAATCATTGTTAAGTCCCATTAATTTATAAACAAATGAAATAATGTACACTGACAGCTCCAAGAAAGTTATTTGAGAAAGCTTTAGAAAAGGCTAAAACACACCCATTAGGAAGAATCAAGTTCATTATAGCATGCTCTGGAGAGAGACAATTCTCTTCACACAGCAGATGGACTTTAGAAATGCTCCCTAAGTATCAACTGGTTTTGACTGAAAGGTTTCTGGATGCACATTAGAAGGCTTTATTCTTTTTTTATATATTAGTTTTCAGCAAATCTTCTGTAGAAGTTTACTAGTAAAACACCAAATCAGTCCCATGAAGAGTGAATTCTAGCTGAGCACTGAAGTGTATAATACAGGGGAAGTTTTCTATTAATTCTAGCCCAGACATTTCAGGGTCTTTTTGTCTGCTCTCCAAGAAAGAAGGGAGAGCAGACACAATAAGAGCTATCACCTAAGTTAATGTGTCTGGCTCTCATCTTTGCCATGAGTGATCATTTGTAAACATAAGATCACAAGATGTCAAGATGTTTAATCTTTGGGCAAGTCAAGAAGGATGTCATGTCACTGCAGCACCTTAAGAAAACTAGAAAAATCTGAAAGCTGTTAGCAAAGCCCCAGTCCACTGTATAGTGGTTCATCTGCACTGAGTCTGTGTCTGCCACAGATTAGTTTTGCCCATTAAATCAAGCATGTCAGTGATGATAAGGGACTGATACCCTACAAAAGTGAAGCTGAAAGAAATGCTTTTTTCAGGGATTCACAGTCTCTCAATGATCCTAGAATTATATATTAAGCACAAGCACTGTCCTTTCAGTCTCGTGGCTTCTGTGATTTGGAAACACACCAAGTCAACTAAAATCAGTGACAAAATGTGGCTTGCAAATTGATTTGTTTATTAATAAACCAGCCATGTGAACCTTCTGTTAAAAGATATCTCCCAAGGAATGCAAATAAAGTCAATTTTTGATTGCTTAAACACATAACCTGTGCAGACGTATGAACAAGAAAATCCCTGTTAAATTATTTTATGGCACTGTGTTGAGAGCAATAGCAGCTCATTCAGGAATTTGGGGCTTTCTTGTGAAGTCCTGTGCAAATTGTTTTACTGCAAAGTAGGAACTTTCTGATGTCAATGTTAGTTGAAGTAATACTGTCAAATATCTGTCCAGTGTGTCCAGACCTGGAGGCTCCAAGGCAAGCTCACAGTTTGACACTAGAAGTCACTGTGCCATTCATTTTGTCATAGCTTTCCTTAGTTATAGACTATTATTACAGAACATAAAAGAAGACAATTATACAAAGAGACCCGCAGATTTTTTGCTGTTTTTCTGACATTTTGCACACAGAGATGACATAAGCCCTTTAAAGTCAATCGGAGGATTTTATTTTACATTATTTTTTACCAGAAAATCAAATAAGTAATTAGTGAAAGAACAGCCCCATGTCACAAATGCTGAAATGTCATTTATATCATCAGTGAATATTTATGTCATCAGGCACAACACTGATATAAGATACTGTTTAAAATGTAAGAACTCACATATGCTGGAGCTTTTGGTGAGGAATCACTGTACTCCAGTGATATTTAAGATATCAGGGACAGGCTGAGTGTGCTGGGCTCTTCAGCCTGGAGAAGGAAAGGCTCCAGGGGGACCTCACTGTGGCCTTCCTATACTTGTAAGGGGACTACAGGAAAGCTGGGGAGGGACTATTCCTCCCTGGAAGCATTCAAGGCCAGGCTGGATTGGGCTTTCTATAACCTGGTTTAGAGTAAGGCGTCCCTGCCTATAGCAGGGGGGGTGGAACTAAATGATCTTACAGGTTCTATGATTATACAATTTTATGATTCTATGATCATAATTTATTTTACCCTCATGGTAGTATCTGAAGTTTACTATGGAATGCATCTCACCTGAACATCCATACAGAAGATTATATGTATAGCTATATTAAATCCTTCTTCGTCTGTAGTAGGTTTTTGTAACCTTTCCGTTAGCTCAAACATTTTCCCCTTGCAATTTTTCTTTTTTCTCTCTCTTTTTCTGAATTTTTCTTTATGTACCTGTATCTCCTCAAATGAGTTTGAGATATTTCAGCAGAGAAATATGTTCCACATGACTGCAGATATGCATACAAAACTGTTGTGGGTGAATAAATAGAGGTTGCTTGATAAGTAGAAACAAAATGTTATTATTTAAATGTACGTTTTCTTTTATGTTTAGCAAATGTAGTGTCTTGTACGCTGACTGTGGATTAAGATTATTGCTAAACCATTGTTTGAATGGAAAAAAAAAAATAGATGTTGTGGTAAGAAATGCATTAGAGAGCTATGTGTGAATGAACTGCAGAACAAACCCCAAATACTGTTGTTCCTTACATGTCACTGAGGAGGATTTCAAGGCCATGTGGTTGGTTGCAGAGCTGTCATTTTCACTCCTTTCATTTTTATGCAGGACTGTGGTTCTCAGATTCATCCAGAGGAGTCCTGTGGCTTGCAGCCTCTGTCTCATGAATATCTCTCTGTAATTTCACAGTCAGTGCTGAAGACCTGTGAAGCTGGAGATGCAAAAGGTTTGTGCTTAGTCTTCTCAATTCATGCTTTTCACCAAAACAGAAGTGGAAAGAAATGTTTCCTGTTCTCTTTGCACATGCACTAAACTGCACACAACGGTTATAACTAATCAGTTCTAACTGTTGTGGCTTTTTATAATCAATTAGTTTGTGACGATGTTTAGTTTGATGAATTTGTTATCAGTGATCCACCACTACTTCTGTTATTGTCAGGTAGCCCGTGTTTAGACCCACTTTAATTTTATACTTCTGTACTGAAAACCAACAAATAGCAATTCCAAAATTAACGTGTGCTTTTACATATACCAATACTTTAAATATTGACATGGACAAATCACACAGTGTGGCTGAAATGCTTTTTGTTAAAGTAATAATTATACAGCAACCAATATGATTGAGGTATCCCTTTGAGTTAGTGAGAGCAGATTGGCAGACAGGTATTCATCTTTAGGTTACAACTGCATGAAGATTTATACAAGAGTACTTTAACAAATACAAGAAATCCACTCTAGTAGAGTATGCAGTCCTATGCCCAGATTAAGTTGCTTTTGGATTAGAAAATCATTTTGGATTGGACAAAGAATTTGTTCAATTCTTTGTTAGATAAATGAAAAATAAGTCTGACCTCCTGTATCTCTATCACACAAATGTATTTTTTTTTCCTTCTCATAGATATTAGCAGCTTCTCACAGCAGTGAACTTGCACAAACTCAATGAACAATAATTGCATAGTAACAGGAATACATGAGTGCCTGAATAAATCAGTTGATATGAGAAAATAGGGAAATACATTATTTTTCTCACTGTTAAATGAAGGGAATACACAAAGAAGATATCACTGTACCTGGCAGCATATTGTAATCACACGGCAAGTTATGAGTCATAAACACAATGCAGACTACATTACCATGTATAGGATGTAGAAGTCCTGACTAGAAAGCTCAAATCAAATTGACAGAGGAGTCCTTTTGGGGCAGACTGCCTGTTTCTTGTGATATATAACATGCTTCTTTTGAATACCTTGTCTAGCTAAGGGGAGCTGAATATAAAATATATTTAAAGATTTACTGCAAATAGCATACACATTTAAAATGGAAACCAATTCAGGAAATGTAAGGACAAGTCTTTAAAAAAGGGAGGAATCATTTTAACTTTTAAAATTGCCAAGACACATCAAACGAGCCTAGAACTGGGATGTACAGTGTCCAGGAAGAAGTGACTGTATAGTTTTAATACATGTCATATATTCAAACTGGAACTGGAAAGCATGACTTTCTGTGCAAAACCACTCAATATTTATAACTAAGTATTATCCCAGTCCTGACAGTGAACATTCTTCTAATACACAGAATCATAGATCCATAGAATCATAGAATTGTTTGAGTTGGAAGAGACCCTTAAAAATCATCTAGTACAGTTCTCCTGCAATGAACAGAGACATCCACAGTTATATCAGGGTGCTCAGAGCTCCGTCCATCCTGACCTTGAGTGTCTGTAGGGACTGGGCACTCACTGCCTCTCTGGGAAACTTGTTGCAGTTCTTCACTACTCTTATTATTGTAAAAAAAACTTTTTTTCTTATATCCAATCTAAGACTTCTCTCTTTTAGTTTGAAATCAATTCCCCTTGCTCTATCACAACGGACTCTGAGAGAGAGTCTGTTGCCTTCTTTCTTGCAGCGTCCATTTCAATACTGAAAGGCCCCTATTAGGTCTCCCCAGGGCCTCCTCTTCACCAGGCTGAGCAGCCCCAGTTCTTTCAGCCTGTCTTCGTAGGGGAGGTGTTCCATCAACTGGGTCCTTTTTTTGTCCCTCCTCTGGACACACTCCAATAGGTCTACACCTCTCCTGTATTGAGGACTCCACATCTCAGGTGAGGTCTCACCAGCACATAGTACATAGCAGCTCTACCTCCGTGCTTGCACACCTTGGCCTGGAGCTGTCCCTCCTTCCTTCCTTTCCCCATGGCTGCTTGCAGGAGCTAGAAGTGCTGATGCACAGTGTGATAATGGCAGTGTTCAGGCTTTCATTTAGTTCCAGCCTGCCATCATGTACACCGTAGGTATAGCTGGCCGTGGATGTGTCCTGCGCGGGGCAGAAGCGGCTGCAGAGGGGCAGGCTCAGCAGCTGCCATAGCAGTGTGAGATACTTTCTGCCCTCAGATGTGTCAGTGCAGGTTCCTGATAGTTTTATTCTTGATAGTTTTATTTAAGAGGTCTCTTTTATCTGCTACTTACCAAAACATTTGTTTAGGACTTTCCAGCAGTTCAAGCACAGGGTGCCTCATAGAGATGGCCTTGCTCCTGAGGTAGCAGCTGACAGCTCAGGCCTCTGGTATTCTGCAGGCTTGGTTCTCTCAGCCTCCCACTCTGTCCTGGCCTGATAAGCACTGATAAACAGTGGCCTTGTGCTGTGCTGTGCTGAGGCTTCTTGTGCAGAAGCAGTATAACAAAAGCCAAGAAGCACGCCAGGCTGGTGCTGCTGTCCAGTAGGAGCGACTGCAGACCTGCTCTGCAGACATTTGCTGCTGGAGCCATTCGCTGGGCTTCAAGGAGAAACCAATGCATGCTGAGAAGGCTTGATAGCTTTGACAGAAGAATCTGGAGGCATCTGCTTTTTCTTGTGTAACTCCTTTAATAAGGGAAGAGCAGGTTTTGCTGGCACAGCTGCATGGACTCTGGGAGCTTTTGTCAGGACATCACAAGAAAAAGGACTATTTTCAGAGTAGATCTGAATATAAAGACAACTCAAAAGTTTTCTGTCTCTGTTGAGAAGCTAAGTCCCTCTGACTTCCAGTAGGATTTTGGAATTAAACAGCTTTAGAGACCCAAACTACAGACATTTTGTGTCAGATGTCTGAAACTCACAGACTTTTGGCAATCCCACTTTGCACACCTTAACTGCAAAGTCATGTTTGAAAATGGAGGTCAGTCACACAGATTATTCAGCTAACTTTAACCATCAGAAATGCATACATGTTGCCCTGGATGGTTTTCTGAATTCTCACAAAATTAAGAAAGGAGTAATGCTGAGGGAAAGCCATCCTCTCTCTTGCTTTACTTTTCTATCCAGAGGCTATGGTCTTTTACTCAACTTTTAGATGAGAATCACAGAATAGAATCATAGAATCATTTAATTAGGAGGGATCCTTAAAGGTCATCGAGTGCAGTTCCCCTGCAGTGAATAGGGTCATCCACAGTTATATCAGGGTTCTTAGAGCCCCCATTCGGACTGAGCTTGAGTACCTCCAGGGACTGGGTATTTACCACCTCTCTTGGCTACGTGTTCCAGTGCCTCACCACACTAATTGTGTAAAACTTTTTTCTTATATCCAACCTAAATCTCCCTTCATTTAGTTTGAAACCATTTCCTTTTGACCTGTCACAACAGTCTCTGCTTAAGAGCCCATCCCCTCCTTAGCTGGGTCTGCTAAACGACAATGAATCTTGACAGATAAGAATGAATCTTGTCTTTTGTTGTTTCAGAACTGTGAATATTTTCCTTTTCCCATTCTGGCTCCTCACCCCTTAGCCTTTATTTTATCCCTTCTGTCGGGAAAGGACAAACTGATGCAAGAAAGACTAACTGAACTGAGAAATGAACCCATACACTACAGTCAAATTTGAGCATTCACAATTCTTCCAGAGAGAACAGAACCTCCCATGCTTTCTACATTCAAAGGAATACAGAGAAGGAAAGAGTCTCTTTAATATATGGAAAACTGCTGTAACAAAATGCTTGAGAATACCTCACTCGTGCCATAGTAAGGCTACTCGTAAAAATACAGAGGATATCCTATCACGTCATTGCTGTTTTCCAGGGCAGTGGATTGTCCCTTGCCTCAGCTGCTCTGACAACAGGACCTGTGACTGGAGAGAAATAACATGGCAGCCTCACGGTTGCCAATATTCTGTGCTTGATAAGCCTGAGCTCCAGCAGTGTGTGGAGGGCAGAAAGGTAGGTAACAGATTCTGCTCTTTAATTTCTTGTTATTTACTTGGATATTTAGTGTTCTGGGGTCTTAAAAGCAATTATATGAGTGATGTTTAAGAAAAATCCCTTTTTTTTTTATATTGGGGAAAAAAAATCGGATAGAAACAAAATCCTCTATCAATAATTTAGCCTTCTGTGCAGTCACAGTTGTACACTGTCATTTCACATAAAACTTTGGTCATACCAGTGGAATTTCAAGACCTGCAATGTACATAGTTATCAGTGAGACCTGCAAGGAGTGTCTAAGCACAGAAAACAGAGAAGTGATTTGTATCATTACAGTTTGTCTCACACTTTACATGCAAGTTTGGTTTCTTCTGCTGCATACCTAATGCATGGCATTGCTTGTGCACACTAATCTTACCAAGTCTTCTTGCACATTCTTTTCTTATAGTGAAGCTTCTAAGGTGATTGCTTGGAAATACAAGGTCGCCTTAATAGGCATGCTATGACTATAAAACTGTTGAGAGAGAGCTCTGATCTGAGGCTCAGGTACATTACTGAGGATACAAGTATCCAGAAAGTAAGTAATTAATTGCTATAAAGATTTTTTACAGTGTATTGTCTAGGTAAGAAAATAGTAATTAACAGTGACATTTTGATAGAATCTGGTACTACTTCTATATGGACAAATACAAAAATAATAGTCTTCCAATTAACATTTTCTTCTCCATTTCTGATCACGTTTTGTCCTGCACAGAGGTCTTCACTGTTGTTTGGCTTGATTTCTGCCTGTGGGTTTCTCCTACCATAGTTATCTTAAAACAAAAAAAAGAAAAAAAGGGTTTATATGACAGAGGAGAAGCTCAAATTGCTTCTCAAATAAAAAACAAAGTGCTCCTGGATTGACCACACCAAGCAATATAGAAGAATTTGCTATATTTGGTCTATAATTTCCGTAAACTTGGGACTGTTTCAATGAGCAAACACCCTTTGGTCAGACAATTAAAGGATAGCAGAAGCACAGTATACCACTGTGGAAGTAAATTGCCAGGGCAGTGGGAGATTCACCTCCTAAATCCAAGTAATTGCATTCACCAAAACCAGCACAACAATTCTTAAATGTCCACTAAAACCAATCTGAATTCAAATTCTACTGTATTGTGACTTTCATCCATTCTAGTGTCAGATGAGAACCAGAGCTCATGTGAAGTACATTAACACAGTGTGAGAAAAATCTAAGTAAAACATGTTTCCTGTTCTGCATCTTTTGCATCATTGTCTGATAACCTTTGCTGGGCTGTGGAAAGCTGCTGCATCTCATGTTACCTTTTCACAGGTGTCCATTTACCTGCTTTATTCTTTTAAAGTCATCATTCTAATGCATGTTCCCATTTTGCTACATATCTTTCTCCTATATTCTTCCTTGGACGTTATTCTTGTCACTTGGTGGTAGTATTAATTCTGTGTTGACTTTTCAAATAACATTTGTGCTTCTTTCACAAAATAAATACAAGGCCTGGAACAAGTTTGTCATGTTGTTGGAACTTAAGAAGTCAGAAAGTCTTTGTACGTAAATCAGATGAGCAGACATAATCCTCAGCTTGGGTATTAAGGTCCTGATTCTGTCTATGATTACACCAAACTTTATGCAGTCTGAAAATATGATAGAAAAAGGTTTTTTGATTTTTTTTCATGCATTCACCGAAGGAGACTTTTGCATATCAGTATATAAGGGAGCCATTGAGTAGCCAGTAAGGTGTAATTCTTGTGAATGAATATGTTTTTTGTATTCAAGAGATTTTTGTAACCATCCACAAATATTTATTTTTCCTAAATTTTGATATTAATTTCAAATTTTATGTACCTCAGCTTTAAACACCCTAAAGATCACTAAATTAATATCAGTTAATTACATCATGGTTTCCTTAGTGAAATAAATAGAAGGGTTCAATACTAGCAGAGTAAGGAGACAACAAAAACCTAATGATGGCAAAATATAAGCCCAAAATCATTACTCTAGATGAAAATATTGAGATCTGGATATGAACCAGCAAAATGAAGCAGGATGGAAGGTGAATGCTAGTAGTCTCTTTTTGGATGCAGCACATGTAAGCTCAACTGTATGTTTAATTGCAACTATAGTTTTTTGTCCTGTTTCATAGAAAAACAGTTAAATACATAGCTCTTTCTCTCTTGCTCTTTGATTTCTTTAATGCATTCATCAGTGTTTCTGAAAGATACTCACAATCATCCAAACTTTGCTTCTTTCCTGTCTTCATCATAAAAAAAGCCTACCAAAATATCCTTTCCAATTTCTCTAACTTCAAGCTGCTTTCACATCTTCTATTAAAATTCATTTGTAATTCAAAGCTCATCTCTAAAATCATCATCTCCTTTCTCTATAACAGTGATTCATTTACCCTGCCTATGACTTCAAATTGGTTTCACATCATCATTAACAACTATTTTAGTTTGTGAGCACATAAAACCATGTTTCAGCTAAACTGTTTCTATTTCATAAGAACCCAAGACCACCTGTAGCGAAACAGATTGGTGAAGACATGAGAAAGGATAAGCATTCACAAAAACAGTTTATAAGAGGCCTCCTTTTGCTTTATGATGTGTTAGCAAAACTAGTTAGTCATATGTTTGCATTTCAGGCACTGTAAACAGGAAAATTCTGAAATGTTGAGGCTCGGGTGGTTCTGACTGAATAGATCTTTCAGTTTGAGTGTTTGTACTCATTGTTCTCCATTCTGAACTCTTGGTAATAAGATGCAGAGTGCATTGTTTTAGGGAACTCCACGTGTGCCCTAATTGAATGAAAGAAACAGACAATCATAATAAAAAGAATGCATCTGCATGATATTGGCTCAACAAAATCCTCTGTGGTTAACGAGCATTTGCTGTAAGAATTATCCAATTATTCTAAGACATGATGCTCTGACTTCTGTACAGTAACTTTTAAAATTAGGTAAATGAAAAGGAGTTCTAACAGGTAATTATATATCCAATTGGCACCACATAGAAATCTGCCCTCAATAGCACAAGTGGGATATCTATTTTATTTATCATTGAGAAATATTGCTCAGAGTTTAGTCTCATAATAAAGTACCATTGAATCACATGTAATTAAGAACAGGAAATGTGAAAAGGCAATATTTGCTGAAGTACTTAAAATTCAGCTGTTAAAACAGGAATTTTAGCCTGTAATTTCTTAATAACATTTTGGAGTTAAGTACTGTTTGGGATTTACAGGTGCTTAGATTTCCTAAGCATGGTTAATTTATAATGATAGGTCTGGTTAAGTGAATTCCACTGTGCTTACACAATCTCTTAAAGCCTGTAAGCTATGATGGATTTTTTTTTCACACAAAACGTTTGCAACAGAAGACGCTGAAAACATCTGTCTGCGTGACAGTGTTGTTCTCTGTCTGGTAAAATTATAGCCTTATGTCTGCCTGATCCTTTAGTCATCCTGCAGATAAATCCCACATTGACCTGAACAGCACAGGACTAAAGCTTCTGCCAAACTGCGGAGAAAATGAGATATAGCATATTCTGCACACCTGAACCATCACTTGGATCATCATTATCATAGAGCTAAACAGAAGCATCCACAGAGCCCCTCAGTCAAATAATATGCACAGCTTTGGTGAGTGCTTGCAACTGTATAGAAACATATGTTGCCATAGCTACCACACATTCAATTACATTTAATGATTATTCTAATTCATCAAAGCTCTCAGATTATTTGGAGAACATAACCAAGTTTCCTTCCCAAGGCTATGCACCACCTGCTTTAGCCTCTGGGTTGTCCAAAAACATGCTGGTAATGAAGCTGACTTGTAAAAGGTGGATGCTCTGAAGGATGTTTTCTGTTGGTCTGCATATCACAACGAAATGTGCTTGGCCAGTTCAGCACAAGGGCATTTTGAAAAGATGTTTTGCAGGTAGGATTACACACAAATATCCTGTTCTCTCACCTGGAATTTTTTTTTAAGTAGAAGAAAAAGAATTTGTCTGTTTTCTTCCAGGATAAACAGATGTCTCACAGCATGGGTAGAACAGTAGTTAGAACCAGATTGTTGGATGCAGAGAAGGCCTTAGTGAACGGATGCTCTGTGTATGCAGATTTGGTGGTGATGTGCTGTACAACCAGCAGCCTGGGGTACACTAGATTACAAAGAATGCACAGCTAACTTTCTGTCTGATATCTCTGCTGCATTTATGGGAGACCATCCCCTTCAGAACGTGGCACACACAGTCTCCAGAAAGTGTCTGCTGACGCCTCCAGTAAAGATCACAGACATCAGGGCGAGAGGGCAGGGACCATAGGTTTCACACACGGCAGCGCTCATTTTAATGATGTATCTTTCATTTTTCTGTGAAAAATATCTTTCTTTTTCACTGTGAAGGAAGTAGCTGGAGTTAAACAGACTTGCATGATTCCAGTGATACTGTCCTGGCATAGCTCATACCTGCTTGAAGGTCTCTTGACTGAAAGCTAATATGGTTGTTATAACTGACTGATATCTTTGAGAATAATCTACATTTTTTTATCTCTCTTTCTGTACAAACACAGGTCTTCTTTGGCTCAGTTTCCTCTTCTCCTCTTACATCAAGTCTTAACTATTCTCTTAGCAGACTGGTTTCTGAGTATTTAGGTTAATTTCCCCAGTGCAACTTGTATTCCTCAGTGATGTGATGTTGCCATCTGTCTCATTCCTGACACCCTGTTCAGCCACTCCTCTAGTAATAAATATACATTCCCACATGGACACGCAGATACAGATCTAATCCTTTTCCTGATCTGCTTTAACTCCTCACAACAAGCTCCCTCAAGAGTGAAAAGAGAGATGTTTTGAAACTCAAAACTTACTCCTTTAGAGGTGAGCTGTGTACACCCTTGTGAGTCTTGTGCTATTTGAAGAAGTACCTTAGGGCACTGACAGGTATCTACTTCATCTGGTTATGCTGACTGCTCTACGAGAGTCTGCTCTGGCTCCCATCACCTCCTCATTCTTAGAACATCAGCACAATAACACTATTTTTGGTCCATCTTAGATTTCTCTGATGCATAGCATCATGGCATTAAGACATATTTACATCTCTGCATCATGTTTGTGAGCTTTGGCCATGATTCTTCTCTCATTTTTTTATTGTCTTGTTTGTTACTGTTGATGTGAGGGCTCTTGTTCTTCTATTTGAATACAATTAGATGAGATTAAACCAAATACAGCTAGATAGAATACAGCTAGATCCGAATATTAGTTATTATACAACGAAGACTAAGGTAAAATTGCCACATTTTCCATATCAGTGTGATTTATAGCTGAATGTGCTCCTTTTCAGCTGGAAATCCCCATGGTCAGTGATAGTGAAATGGTGTTACATGTTATTAGAAGATAAACAGTCTAACATGGTCTACAGTGTGTAACCTGGTAAAGCCTGTTTGTTATTCTACTAATGGTGTTCTGTGATTTTATAGAAATGTACTCACCCACAATAGAAGTTAATGATATCCTTGCCTGATGATATCTAAAAACTGCTCTTTAAATAGATATACATCTATACATCACGGAGATGGACTCGTGAAATGCAGATTAAAGATATGTGGATATAGACAAACTAGAGAGATTAAGAGATTTTTCAAGTTAAAGAATTCTTATTTAAAACCTGAAGTTAGCCTACTTTAGAATTAAATCATACTGTAGTGTGGACTGTCTTCCCAATTATAAATAATTGTGTGCACGTTTGTGTGTTTGAGAATGAAAGAAAGGGAGAATCCAACACATCCTTCCACAGCCAAGGATCCTTGACTTCTGAGTCATGCTGTGCTTGGCTTAAAAAGGTTTCTTGGGGCACAGTGTGAAAAGAGTTGGAAATCCCCTTGCATGTGAGAGAAAAGCTTGTGCGGTCCAAGCACGAACAGCAAATGTTTACAAATCTAATCGGCAAAACAGCTTTGAGAGACCCATAAAAGGACATAAAACAGCTTCTATGTGTGAATTTAAAACAGCTTCTGTATCTACCTAATGGTTCTCTGCAGCCTGCAATGGACAGGGCAAGGGATGTTCAAGTTACTCTTTTGCACATTCTTGGCTCTGCCACCAAATCAGGGTGTGTTCATGAGAAACAGATTCTGTCCTGTAGGAGCTTTCCTTGGTATACTGTTGTGGTTCATTTTTTACTCACAGCAGGCTCATAGTGGGGACTGGATTCAGTCTCTAAAGACTGTTCCTGAAGGGACTAGATAAATAGAGATTATTAGATCAGAGAAGTCCGTAATGCTTTCACCACATAAAATCTCTAGGGCATGCTTTGGAAATATGTTCTTTAACATGTAACCTCATGTTGTCTGAATTCTATTTGCCTAACCAAACATTCAAGATGGAAGTTTTAAAACAAGAAAAAAATAAAATAAAATAAAATAAAATAAAACACAAACAGTGACCCCAACTTACTGGATGACAACTACCCAGGTGACAGAGGCAGGAAAAGAGGCATACAGCTGTGCAGAAAACAGAGCTGATATTGTATTATGGCTCTGTGGGGTTTCTGACTCTCAGTTTTACATTTTTGCTCCCTTGTGTGCATTTCTGGTTGACTGTGATACTGACAGATTTCACTGGCAAACCTCAGTGAACCTGCGTTCTCTTCAGATTTGGACTTTGTTCATTGCTTACACTTTCTCTTCAGCAGAAGGAAATGTTAGTTTTATCCACTAAAAATAGGACAGTTGTAGTAAAAAAAAATATACCTTCAGTTCTGTGGTCTCAGCATACAGATACTCGACTTGGCAGAGGAGTCAGCAGAATGGATAGAAGCAATCCTAAATTTAACTTCTTTATTCATTTGCAAGTTCAGAGACAAACTGCTGACATCTCTGTTATCCTTATGACTCTTTCAACTCCCTTTAGGATGCAGTGCTTCCCGTCACACACAGTCCAGGACTGTGTTCAGATTCTTTGCCACCAAAATAGCTCTCTCTTTTAATTCTCTCTGAAATGACAGAAAGGCCACCTCTTTACAAATAAGGCAGCAGTTGCATTCATTGATGTATGTGTTCCTTTGGTGAAACTCCTAATTAATCATATTTATGGAAGACAGAAGTTAACTAAGACACGCTGTGTGGGAACAAACCACATGAAAAACTGAAGGAAGCAAAACAGGAAACTGCAAGAAATCAAGAGAGGAACTGTATTAGCAATTTGAAGTAACTGTAAACTTAGGCTAAATAAAACAAGGCTTAAAAGTGCAGTATTAACTGTGCAACTGTAGACATCTATAAATTGTACTTTTTTTTTTTCTTTGAAACAGATAATGTATGTTTTTGTTAACCAGATCACACATACTTTGCTAAATCAGAATTCTAGTACTGAGCCATCAGGCACAGAGAACTGGCAGCTCACAGAGAGTTTTCTTGAATTTAATGAAACGGGTCTAAAAGTGTCCAGCCTGGTTGTATTCTTTATTTTTTTGGTGTGTGTAACTTCTAAGTCACATCTTCTTTTCCATCCAAAGATTCTTTTTATAGGTGACTCAACTAACAGAGGGATGATGTACTATCTAATAGAAAGAGTGAACGAGACTCTTCAGGAGTGGCAAAAGACTCATGATGTTAAATGTTATGATAATATCAACGAGGGAAAAACATTTATTAGTTACTCCTACTATCCCCAGTTTT
Organism: Oreortyx pictus; assembly: GCA_036925125.1. Lineage (NCBI taxonomy): Eukaryota > Metazoa > Chordata > Aves > Galliformes > Odontophoridae > Oreortyx > Oreortyx pictus. Next base: position 163,842,565 of record JAUPFR010000001.1, read on the forward strand.
GGATGACCGCAAACCAGAAACCAACTTTTGAAAAAGCACTTGAACGACTGCTGCAGAGGTACTGTATAAACTCCACTGCTGTCTTGTTTGTGTTTTATTCTATTCACGAATGTGTTTAACAGATTTTGCAAGTAATGTAAGCAAACAATTAAACACAATGTGTGCAGGCCATATTGTGTGGTTGAAAAATAGTAGAAAATGACATCAGGCCTCTGATCAGGGTGCCAGATACAGTTCACTGAAATGCAACGCAATGCTGTTAAAATGTTTGCCATCTGTTTGAAGGCAACGAGTTGTTTTTTCTTTCTGGGTTTCAGATCACGTCCCTTGGAGAACACACACCAGACCGTACTAATTGTAGGTGGCGTTCAGTGGCTTAATTCCAATCACCTGCAAATTATCCAAAAGGTGTTGAGCAGGTAATGTTATGCACTTGGTGTTATTCCATGTCAAGACTTGATGTGATAAATTATGGGAAAACACCAGAAATTTTAAATGCAAACATTTCATTTGTTTTCTTACGGGCGTGGACTTGACGGACTGAAAGAAAAAAAAAAAGCAGTGTCTTTTGATGTGTCTGCTAAGTAAAATGTGTGTTCTGATTTTATCCTTTTCACTTGCCAAACAGGGAAAATCTATCAAACATCCTGGTAATTATCAAATCCATAGGGATGGGCTTTCACCTCCCAGTGGATGGAATACATTCTTTATCACAGGTAAGTAACAGTATATGTAGAGTTTCTTTTCACAGAAGATTTGTTATACTTCACCCATCATTTTATCTGTCTGGTCAAAGTATGTTACCTGTTCTGTTGAGCAGCTTTCACGTGGATCGAAGAAAGAATATTTTTCATATTTGTTAGCGTGGCTTGCTGATGTAGATTCGAAGCACTTAGCCTTATTTCATGAATTCCACCACAATCAGAGTCATTTGAGGCATTGTGCTCAGTCAGCTGTGCCAAGAACTAGAAGAACCTCCAATACTAAGCTTTATGCCAAAGTTGGTTGAGCTGGGGCTAGGCAGATTGCTCTCTGTACCACATCGGGCACAGGTCCCCCACAGGATGATACAGTCAGTCCAAATGAGTAATACAGCCAGCTGAAATCATGTCCAAGACTTCTCAGAATAACAGATGGGCTCACTTCAATGCACTGTGTAAGTAACTCATTCAATTCAATTTTTATTTACAATTCTGTTGATGGGAGAGAGAACACATGAAATATGTGAATGAGACAAAGCTGGGAATCACTGGAATGTAGAATAAAGTAATCAGTGCTTACCACCATTGCATATAATACACCATCTATTCACACCTGTTGAAAAGAGAAAATTCTTAGCTTTCCTAGGTGATATATATAGCACTCCTATCACACTGGGATTTGGTGTTCACTTCTTCTTCCAGCCATAACACGTTGCTTTATTTAGCGTGTGATTTTTGCTACAGAGACTACCTTGTCAGCCTTTGCCCACTCCTTTTCAAATTTACACTATCTGCCAATAATCTGTATTGAATTTCCTCTTATGGATTCCATACCCTTTCCTTCATTTAAACGGATGACCAAATTAGGGGACATGAGAGAAGTGGTTGGAGTCAGTGTGAAGAAACATGATCAAAGCTATTGCCATAGCATTCAGCAGGGTTCAGGCCTAGAAGAAGAAAGGAAAACTTTGATCTTAGTTAGGTGGGGCAAGAATAGAAAGAGTATTAAAGTCTTCCAAGGGTTGGTTGTTTTTTTTCTGTTTCTCAAACAATAAATTCAGAAAACTCCAGAAATCAACTTAAGTGTGCAACTCGCTCTCTTTTCCTTTTCAGTGTTTGAATTGTATGTCAAATTATCCAAGTAGTTTGGGTGCTAAGGACTTCTTTACCAAAGCTACCCTCAAAACTCTTCTGCCTGCAGTGTCAAAATCTGCTGCCTAAACAAATTTATGGCTAAACTTTTTTTCTATTTTTGACCATCCTGCAACATCTTGAGAGCAAATATTCTGCTCTTCATTATGGCTGTGTCTAAGGCACCTATGGCCATATATTCTTATCTAAGCAACAATCTCAGTGTCTTTGATCTGAATCTGAATTATAGGAACAATTTAACCATTTGTTACATAGACAACTTCCTAATAGGTTTTTTTTTTCCTGATTTTTATTATCAAAGTGTATATTAAAAACATTACCCAGTAATTATATTTTAAACAGCATTGAAACATTCCATATGTATATACTGTAAAATAATTCAGTTATTGCTAATCTGATTTATAGTTTAGATCTTCTTTAAACCAATCTATTTTGTTGTGCAATGAAAAGAAAATATTGTAGATTTTCTTATAACTATTTATGTGCTGCATAACCTCTTCTAATGAAATATAATGTAATTGTTTTGTTCAAAATGCAGTTTTACTATTCACTTCAATGGCAGAATAAAATAACTTTTAAAAAGTTCTTTTGAAAAGCTTTGCAATATTTTACCTGAAATGCAGGCAGAAGTACAGAACTTATGGAATGAAAACTTGGTTATCTTGGAGACAGCAAAAAGTTATGGCTATGAAGTTGTCGACACGTTTATCATCACAATGGGACGATACAAAGAATTCCTACGGGGGAAGTGTGGCTGCCATTTCCATGAGGTAGGAGTTTATGTATTTCTCAGGTATGTATGAAAGATTTTAACTGCCAGGTGCTTAGCAACAAAAATGTATGCAAATAAACAGAGTTGCTGTCATAACTGGAAGTTAGTCCTGAGTAAAGGCTATAGGGTCTGCAGCACACATATGGTGGTACTTGGCCACTGTGTGGACAGAGTAGCATGGCTGCCCAAGAACAGGCTGAGCTGGTGTGGTGGTGGATCCTTGAAATAAAAACAAGCATGCTCTTCTGGATAGGTAACTTCTGGAAAAGACTATTTTATACTTTCTGGGTTCTATCCATTATATATCTCTTCTGTTTCTCCATGTACTCTGATTATGTTTTCACAATAGTTCAGTCTCATAGGTTTTGTCCTAAGCCCTCCTAACTGAGCTGGTTGGCAGACTCCCAGCAAACCATGAATATAAAATGGAGTCTAAAAACGAAAGGCTGGACTTATTTCTGTATATATGTTTTCATATGTCTGAGAAAGAGTTATCTGATATCATTACCGTGACAGGTCAAATGAAAAGAAATGGTAAGTCATTTGTTCTCATTCTCACCCAAGACTCTGATTTCTTTTTTCTATGAGATCTGTAGAGAGTGAGCACAACCGGAATGTGGTGAAATAAACGAGTAAGGCAATCAAGACTATATTCTTACTCTGTTTGTTCTAAGGCTGGGAGTCTTCACAGCATAGTACATACGACATGATTCCATGGATTAAATCAGAAACAAATAAGCAAACACATTATTATATCTAGGCACAAAATCAGTGCAAGAGGAAGCCAAACCAATGAGAGTTTGAAAAACAAGATATTTTAAGTTTTTCTGGTTTGTCTGAGATCTACATTGGGTATGTGACAAGTCTTTTTACAGAGAGAACTCTTTCCTGTCAGCAAGGTTTTGCACTTTTTCAGTCTCATGTGTAACAATGAAGAACTGCATCCCTGGTCTATCACAGATGTACCTGAATGAAAACAGAGAATATAATTTCTGTTGAGTAAGGTACTTTCTATTGATTTGTCATGTGTTAGTTCTGAAGTGTCAACAAAGTCATCTGAATATTCCAGTACCTTCCAACTAAGTCCTATAACAAGACACCAGCTTGCTGGTTTAAAAGGACACTTCCCAGGTTTCTATTATGTATGATCAGCCCGTTGAAAATCTGAGCACTGCTTTAAAGAAGACTCATGAATATTACATTGTTCTTCAGAAACTAGGAAAAACTTTGTGGAATAAAGGGGACATATATCTCTCCAGGTGCTTGCTAAAAAATAAAAATAAATAATTAATAATAATAATAATAATAATAATAAAAACTTATTCCTGATAAAAAGATATTTCTTCAGTGAAAACTGGAGTTGTGCACTCATACGTCACCAGTAACACCGTGCCTCAGTTCACTGCTGGATCTAAGGACAGATCAGCCTTCTGGAATCTCTGTAGATAAAATCACGTGTAGCACATTAAGAAATTGCTTATGATGCTACGAAGATCCTTATTCTTAGAACTGAACCTGAGTTGTCTCTTTATCAAAAAGCTAGGAAACTGCCACAAATTATTGTATTAAAATCTGTTTAGGACCATGAAATTTGAATTGTCATGTTTTTCGAGGATCTTGTGCTTCCTTTGTGCGATCAAAAGACAGATGGCAAACACACTTTCTTTCACAGAACAGAATGAAAATATGAATTTTTACTCAAAAGTTAAAACTGTAAGAAAAAGAAAAAGGATGCAGTGAAGGATGTCTCCTTGAAATCAAGAGTTACAGTATTTCACGGTCAGCTGGGGGCTTTGTGTCAGTAGGAAGCTACTTCCTAGATGTATCAGTGGTTTGTTTCTTGACCAGAATAACGACACCAGCAATCTGAAGTACCGTTTAAGAGACAGAACTCTACTATTTATTTCTTACGGAGAAAATCCTACTTTTTTAAAACTTATAGTTGTCATAATCAATTAAAAAATATGTATCAACGACACAAATGAAATGATAGCATTTTTCCAGCACGATTTTAAGAATTTGTTTTCTGTCAAATGAAATGACTTAAAATGAGGATGACCACCAAATGTTTTCTGAATCCCTCAAGAAAAGGACAAAAACTTTTGTTTAATTTGCCAAGTTATTCTATTTTTCTGTAAGTCCTACTCCTGGCCAAGCCTGTCCACAGGACATGGACCATATGCAGAGTTAGCACGAAATTTCTGTAGAGCTTTACAGCTACCAAGGTGGACTGTGACAGCAAGACCAAGGTAGAAGCACTGATTTTTGCTGTAAAGAAATGTCAAGACAGCTGGGATGTGTTTTCCTTAAAGTTCCAGAAGATGGAAATACCCAACAAAATGGCTTCTTTCTTCAGACACACACAATATTCAGTGGAAAACAAGATATCCTGTGGCTAATTAAACTTAGGAGTAGTTTAAACCAAGTAAGCTTAAATTTGGAGCCGATTATATTAAAATTCAAGCAAAATTCCAGAGTTTCCTTTTGGTGTCTGACAGTCAGACTCTAGCATAGAAAGCCTAATCATTTTCTTGTAGCTTGTGGATTGTATTTAATTCTCCCAGCCACAACGCTCAGATAACATTTTAATAAATATAAGGCTTTGATTTTTCTGCTTAGACATTCCTCACAAAGGTACAGTATCAGGGACAAAACAGTCCACTGGACAATAAACATGTTCCCAAAAAAAGAAAAACAGCCAGCTGTGCCTGGCTGGACTCCGTTCCAGTAGGAGGCCGACTGGAACAGAGTACAGACTTGGGAGAATTATCAGACCTGTTGGAGTGCATGTGTCGAGGGCAAGCCTCACAGCTGGTTTCTACCTCAGGCTCCTCAGCACTCCTGTGTTTTCAGTCCATTGCTGTGGCCTGTTTTGGGACCAAACACAGCGTACATGGTTAATTAACTGATCCTTTAATCTGCTCTGCTTAATACATTAGAAAGGGATGAACATAGCTTAGCCCTGGGATGAAGGGAATAAGTCACAGGACAGATATTTATGCAATGGGTAAATAGTTCCATGGAGTAAACGCCTCCCTCCATTTCATCCAGACAGCTACATCGACCCCTTTTTGCCTATTGCCCAGATGTGGGTGTCTTCGTGGGTCATTGCTGATGCCTTCCATTTCCACTGAGCCTTTCACCGAAATGGAGGACTTCAAAGTAAAATATTTCAGAAGCTTTGTAGGTGGAAAACAGCAGGGCATGATCAACCATCAGCATTTCTCATGCACTTTTCCATCATTTTGCATGAGCTCATATGCAGATTTGGCCTTGCTTAACTGCCCAACGATCTCAACAGGGAGTGTGTGTTTCTGGGGAAGATCAGGGAAGAATTTGGCTAGTAGAGCTGTTATTAATGAGGCTTGAGAGGCCAGTGTGTTGAAAGAAACACAGATGTACCCAGGAGAATCTATCAGCCACCAAAAACCAGACTTGATCCTTGACGAAAGCAAAAAGAAAGTCCTTGAATGTTTTTGATACCTCGTTAGTTTTAACAGTTTTGTCATCAGTTTATTTCTACATCCTGGCAAATGAAGTTTCATCAGGTGCTGAAGCAGTTTCCACTAGGAAAATGGCATTTTGCCTCTGGGGTTGGAGCCAAGAACATTATGTAAAGCTCCAGAACTTTTCAAGTTGTATGAAACCAGATGAGGCGATTAAATCTACTGCTTTTTAGTTTCACTTTCTTTCTCTTAAAAAAATGTCCTCCTAATCTCCCTGGATGCAGCAGTACCCCTCTGTAAATTGAAGTAAGGTATGGCCATGTGGGGTTGGAGGGATATGTCCATTCTGTGTGATAGGAAAACAAGAACTGAAATGACTCATCAGTTCTCATTTAGTTCTCACTAGCTGGTCAAATATGTCCACTGTTTGTCCTGGTAAATCATTTGAGTTCCCACCACCACCCTTCTGAGGGCTTTGGGTCATGCTGACAGCGCGGAAATCTGCAACAGATTGGCAAGGAATCTAGACTCATGGGGAATTATATTGATCTGGGACAAAAAGTATTGTGTAACTTTGGAACTTTCTGCAAAAACATAATTCTAGTTCTGTGCACGTTTGCAAACATGATTTTGTAGTAAGCTCGTGCATCAAAAATGCATATGGAGAAGTAGATTTGCCAGCAGTTACAGAGATCTTTTTGGAAGCTATTTTTATTCAAATTTATTCTCTGGTTTGATTTATGAAATCATGGGCACAACAGAAGAGAAACAAGCAACCTTGATATTTTGGTATCTTAATCGGTGCTTGGCTTCTGAGTGAACATTAGATTGCATTCCTTGGAGATTATGCTTAACAGGAATGCAGTTTGGGTGATTGGTTCAAGGTGGCGTCATTTTGGAATAGCTGTAAGACCTAAGGCCCTAATTTAGAAAAATGAACCTGCAGTAATTGCCTGAAAACAAATAACAATCCTTGGCTTAGCTGTATCAAATTGATCTGAGGATATATTAATTTTCTACTTGGATAATTCCTGGTCTTTTCCTAGTTCAGCCAGTTCTGTCATAGGCTTTCTGCTCAGTCTTTCAAGCCTTTGAACATGTTTTTCCTTCATTCACATTTAATTTTGTGTGAGTTATTTCAATCCGTTAACTATGAACCTCACTACATATGAATTTGGTTTCTGATTGTTCACTAACAGTAAATAGACAATAAATATTTGTACAAAGCTAATACGCTCCCACGTAAATATATGCAGAAATCAAATGTGCTTTCTTTTTTCCCGTGCTATGGTTGATACAGCAGCTAAATTGAAATATGTCAGAGATATCAGAAATAAATTAACTGCCTGGCTCCTTTTTTACTGGCTGGGCTGGAGTCCTGTCTCTTCCGTCTTCTATCTGTGCAAAGTTCTGTTTTCTTTCTCATTAAGTTTCTTCATTATTGATCAGTAACTGTTTGTTGACTGAGACCAGGCTTTCACCATCATAAAAATTCTCTGTTTGTGAAGCTCCTGAGAACCCTACCTTTCACTTTCTCACTAGTTCCATACACACTTGATTATTCCACACATATTGAGCATGATAATCCCAGAGATTTATGCATATGTAGGGCCCAAGGAGGAGGGTTCTCCTTCGCTAAGTTACTGAACCACATCATGGTTATTTCAGTGTGATGCTCTGAACATCCAAGAAGAGAGAATTCTATTAAAATGCACTTAACTCCCTTCTCGGAGAAACAAGACACAGCCTAGTTCTCAGCTCCACATGGAGTTGGGCCATTCTTGCAACAAGATCTGAGAGTGAGGGCATTCTATCAGGGCTTACAGCTGAGAAACAGCGTAGGTTCCTCAGTTACTGGGAATTGAGAACATCTGGACTTAAACATTTCTCTAAGTCGGGGCTGTCCTGAGTTTGTGTTTCACAAGGTAGATGTGTAGGCAAGCTATGCAATATTAATTTGTTAGTTCAGATCAATTTATCCCTAATGAAGAGAACACAGAGTCTAATATATTTAAGATATCACAGAGTCGGCCAAGTGAGTGTAAAGGAGATTTACATTTATATTTCAAAGCGTAATACAATCTTACACTTTAATTAGCATTTATTGCAACAAGTTGACCAACTAAAATAACATTTGTAAGCAACTTGCAACTCAAGGTAAGAGTATGAGAACCTGCTTTGTGGAGAACTGTGGCAACACTTGTGTAGACACAGCTGTGTATCCTTCTAGGTGCATTCAGAAAGCATTCACATATGTCACTTCTTTTACAGGTGGTGAAATCCAATCCTTCTGAAGAAAGTCCACACATAACAATGATGTTATCGAGGCACTATACACTGGGGAAATATTTCAGCAGTCAAAGCAAGCTATCACAACTGCAGGACTATGCATCAAATTCTCGGTCCCCGTATCATGTCCGAGGTCCAATAAATCAGGTTTATTCTGAGATCCTTCTGAACAGGCTCTGTGCAAGTAAGAGGGGGCTTGTCAGCACGTAGCCTCTCCTGGATGTAGCACTGGGTTTAGAGATACGCCACTACCTGAGTGACAATAGGAGGACCATGCTGAATTTATGACACGCTTCCTTGATTGGCTGCACGTGCACCAACAGAGTTTGAGACATGTGGCATTTTTCCTTAACATGTTATGAAATCAAGATACGACGCTGGAGTTCTGTGGTTTCAAAATGGAAGATGGAGGGATGCAAAGACAGTGTAGAAGGGAAGTTACTTGAACTGCTGCCAAATGCTAGAACAGCTGTAGCTCAAGCAACTGTTTATTAATGATAGTAAAGAAAGAGAAATATGTACACTTGAACAACTTGGAAAGGACTGCTTTAGCTCTTCCACACTATAATTTTTCTATTTATAGAGACACTGTAATATTTGAATGTATTTAGAAACTGGTTAACATTCCATTTCAAAGAGTTTTATTTTATGTGGATGGGATCCCCTTCAATATCTAAACCTTTTCTATTTAGACACTTGGTTTATAGAATTTGAAAGTGTCCTTTTGAACTTTAGTGCCTTTTCTGGAAACACTTCCCTTCTTTCTATCTTATATGCAACAGATATCTATTTTTTACATTTTCCAAAGTTAATACAGAAGTAGATTTTTTAAACTTGAGACCGATTTTAACTGTCTTAAAGCAACATGTAAATTCAGTGAATATGTAAACAGACTTATTTAAGATCACAGTTCCGAAGAACAGCCACATGTAGGAAGGCTGCCCTTTGTCACTTCCCATTGCAGAAGGCAGGCTGCATCATAGCACAGAGAGGCAGCACCATTCTCATCAGTGCTGTGGCTGTAGTTAACTCTGACTAGATGACCATAAACAGATATTTAAAAAAACATCTAATCAAACCAGGTCCTGATACATTTTGGCACAACAACAAATGACTTAAGAGGAAGCAGCATTGCTTTTTGTTATGAATTAAAAGCACCAAGAGCACTCGAAAAGAAAAAAAGAAAAATGGAGTGCATACTAGAGAGGGCAGTCAGAACCAGGTAAATATGAGTCTAATAAAGGATCCACTGAACTCTCTGGCTTGGTACCCTTTGTAGCAAAGAAGGGCTGCCACATGTAGAGATAGGACTAGAAATTAATGACATCGCATTTGGAGTTTACCAACAAGATCCTCAAACATAGTCTGTATCCCCAGCTACAGTATCATGAATTCTTTCTCCTTCAGATAAGATTGTGAAGACATGCAATTTGGAGTCCTGTTTCCCTAGATAGTCAGAAAATCCTCAAAAGGAGGATTTGGTGCCTCTAATCCAGGAGACCTCCCACTATGTTAACAAAGCTGGTCTAGGCAGTGACATTACAGTTAGTGAGACAGTGTGAATATATATGTTTCTCTACAATACTCTGCTGCTGAGCTTACAGTAAACGTCCCTGAATTTCTACACGGGGTTTTTCCTGACGTGGAGCTTTATATAGAAGACAGGGTCAGGAGCTGTACATAAATACTGAAAATGTCAGTGTTTGGTTTTGAGCAATGTGATTATCTAAGGGATATAATTGTATGCAAATGACATAAGATGTAAACTTGGGTTTGGAACTCTGCACAAGCCAAAAAAAACCTTGCACAAGCTTTAAGTCAAGAGCTTTCATGTCGATCCATTAATATCAGTTGATGCAAAAGTCGGCCAGATATAACTGGCACTGAAGTGATCAATGGTAGGAGTATTGCAATTCTGCTTCTGTTAAGATTTTCTTTGCTCATTTAAATCCACATGCTGTGACTGTCATTGTTATGCACACAAATGTTTTTAAGGCATGATCTCTGTTTACGTGTTCGTTTGCTTTGATTTTAATCAAAGACTGTGGCTGAAGCATCAGCTACAGTGAGAAAAAGAGCTGACACTGTCATACTGTAGCTGATGCTGGCGAATGTGCAATTCATCACTTCCAGTTTCACCACAAAATGGTTTACATGTGCTGTACACACAGATGTCTTAATGTTTTCCAAATCTTAATATTTTTCCAATGTAGCAAGTTGGAAGTCTTCTGTATGTTTGCTATTTTTTACATATCTATGTAAGTATTTACGCGTGTACAAATTTGTTGTTACAATTTGCAAACCAATGCTTATTTAAAGGAGTTCTTCAAATATATTTTTTTATCACTGTATACAAGCCATGTAATCTTAGGAATAAACAAAGGGAACGCAGGTGCCAAAGTAGACTTTTCACTATTTCACTCAAAATGTATCTATCATCTGGAGCTACATGAAAGAAGAGACTGGAGATTGACATGGAAGCATTGCTTGTCCATACATGTCAGAATTACGACTAGGACAATAAAAGGATTGCTACGTCTGAATTCCAGTGAGAGCACATGTGCTGCTATTATTGTTTTGCTCTAGAATGATTTTGTCTGCTATGATATTTCTCTAGAATAAGCATTAGAGTGTTTCTACTATACTGACTGGCTCGTAATATCGCTTTCCCCACCACCTATATTTCCCTTAGTCCCATTATGCACCATTCAAATATCAAAGGACCTCATTGACAAGGTGACTTCCACCATTTAGTACAGACATGAATTGCCCTAAAACTGACGGAAGGATTGGCACCATCAGCCTGGGGAAAAAGAACACTGAGAAGCAGTGTTTCCTGTTCAGTCTCTGCCCAGCAACATGTCGAGCTTAGAGTGGAGTGAGGATGTACTTCAAACTGCAGGTGAGGGCACTAAAACTCTGTTGCAAAAAAAATAAGTACCCTGAAATACAGAGCAATAATCCTAGTCATTAGTGCATTCCTTTGAACTAAAACTGAAGAGTTACTCATTGTCTTTTATATAGTTTTGAGTTTTGGCTTCTCTAGGGTAGAGAGACGCCAGGACTGAGTCCATCTCAATGAGTGTCTTTGGAATAACTGTCTATGATAAAAAAAGGTTTCCCTATTTGTAGGGCAATGCCTTGGCAAGTCAGCTCTGCCATTGCAAAAGTATTTCAACTAGTTTTATATGACAAGGAGCTGAAAGAATGAACTACAAATACTGTTTTTACACTTAATATTCATTTGACAGCGTTATTCTTTAGAATAATCTTTTTCACAACATTAAATATAGGCCCTCTCCTTTATTTTTCTCTTCTGAGACATATTAAAGGGACATCAAAGACAATTTATTTGCTTAGTGGGTGGGGTGGTGGGGCATCCGATTACCTCAAGGTTGAAATAACCACTAATAGTTATGCTTCTGTTGCTATGCTGAGCCAAAGAGAATGCTTTGAAGAAGCAGATATGTATGATATTAAGTTGACTGCAGTCCAGGGATCTTTCAGATTACTTTTTTAGAATAAAGCAATTTCTTAGAGGTGCAGCGAGCTATTTGGCGTTGAGTCAAGCTCCTAAACAAGCCCCTGTAGTCTCTGATGAAAAATGTAGTTGGCCTGTTTGCTCTGCATCTGGCTTGTTTCACCTCATTGCTTTGACTGTATGTACCTGCTCTACTCCACTTCAGCCTTTCCTCCAGATGACCTGAGAAGATCCTCTTTCACCTTACAGAGCTTGGCATTTGGAAATCTGAGAGAAGACTGTTGCAAATACAGGGTTATTCTTCAAAACAGCAATGTCTTAATGTTTTTTGTCATTTCCAACAGCATAAGATCTACTGGGTGCAGCAGGGGTAAGCACACCTCTTCTGGAGGTGGATGAGGGCAGGATGAGCTGGTAGGGCCATAACAGAGGCTTCTGCAGCACCATTTTGTGCTGCAATGATCTCTTCCCTTTCCTAGGTGAATTCACCTGTCTGCTTGGCTAGTTCCCAGGCAGCTGTGGGCAGCCCTTCGTGCAGTCCCTCAACCATGTTCAACAGCTTTGGCAAGGTACACCATATGAAGTAGCCTGGGAATGAAGATAAAGTGTATGCTTAAATGAAATCTGAACTGAGGGCTTTGTGAAACACAGCACCTGCTCAGCTTCTTGATTTCTTCTAAAGTCAAACTGCTTTTAAAAGGAGTAGAATTCAGTCCCCTTCATCTGAATCTCAGATATCTTTTCTCATCTTTCAACAGTCATTTTTCACATTGCTTGTTCACATGAAATAAAGGGAGGACTCATCTCTTCAAATTTATTCCTAGCAGAGTGAGAGTGAGAGAATGTGTAGGCATTTCCCTCCTATGGCTCTCTATGGGGACAAAATTCCCATGGCAAGATGGTGTTTTCAATATTGTGATTTTTAGATCTGTTTTGAGCAGTGGTAGGCAAGGCAAATAACAATGAGCACCTCAGTGCTGCTCAGGATGCTAAGGAGATACCTTCCAGTGTATGAAGGGTCTACAAGAAAGCTGGAGAGGGACTCCAAATCAGGGAGTGTAGTGATAGGACAAGGTGTAACATTTTAACTAAAAGAGATTAGATATCAGCGAGCAATTCTTTACTCAGAGGGCAGCGAGGAGCCGGCACACGCTGCCCAAAAATGCTGTGGATGCCCCATCCCTGGAGGTGTTCAAGACCATTTGGATGGGGCTCTAGGCAGCCTAATCTGGTGAGTGGCAGCCCTGCTCAAGGCAGGGGTGTTGGAACTGAGTGGTCTTCAAGGTGTTTTCCAACCCAAGCCACTCTATGATTCTACGCTATGTGAAGATGAGACTGCAAAACTAAAAACCTTGAGCGAGGAATCAAAATGCCTCAGACGCCTTTTGGCAAAGCCAGGGCTGTTAAAGAATGCTCACTATAGATGAAGTGGATAAAATGTAAGTTGTCGGGAGCCCCTTAAGGTCAGTAAATTCTGTGGGGTATTGTCAGAGTTTGAAGACCAGATGGCAGAGTTTCTCATATGCAATGTTCTGAAAATGTCCTTTAACTTTTCTTTTGTACTTACGATGATCAACTTCCATATTTCCTTTATGATTCACTAGGCTTTAGGAGCTTACAGTAATATTTCTGCTTTACCTGACAATGACTGTACAGCCTCCCCAGATAAGCAAATTGTCTTCTATTTTATTATTTCTGCTGGTTTGTTTCCTGTACTTCCACATGGCAGATCCAAAGATTCTATATGTTTATAGTTAATCCTCTGTGGCTTTAGATAAAAAGTGTTTTAGTGTCTTAGATGGATTTGAAGAAACCTACTGCTCTCTATTTATCCTAATAAGATGGAAAACACTTCAAACCCTGAAAGCTTGACCTTATAAGTCATTAGGCAATGCACCACCCAGCACAATATAGCACACAACTGGTTTCCTTCAAAAATAAACAATCCCTCACATCTTAATAACTAATAATACTCTGTCTCCTACTGACATTTTTACTGGAGTGATTACAATTTGAACATGATTTGAAAGGACTTACGGTTTTTTTCATCTCAAGGCCTTTGTCGAGCTCTCCTCACAGCAAAGGGTATTTATTAGCTACTGTAAAATCCTATTTCAATATCCTTTGTGCACTGTCTTGCCCAGTTATTATAAAGTACAGACAGAAAAGGAGATTTACTGCTGAAGTTAAAAGGTTAAACCACAACAGGTCTTACTGTTCCACCCATTGTCTGTCCCAAAATTCCACACTGTCATTTTCCTGCAGTAACAAGGAGACAGGGTCTGGTAACCTTGTAATGCTGTCTGCCTGTGCGGCTCCTCAGTCTCCAGAACAGCTCAGTGTGAAGTCCTGGTGGAGCTATCAAAATAGCATACCTTCAGCTAAGCCCAAATACGTACTCAAAACTTGTTCAGTCTCAAAGCAGGTTCAGCTTGGAAGTCAAGGATGACAACTTCTAGAGAGCATCCATCTGTTTCCAGGGACCAGAGCCTATACTTCTACTTGGCTCCAAATATTTAACTGAGGCATTTCAATTGTGAACATGGTCATAATTTGTACTCATCACGGAAAGATCAATACTTGAATTATTCTCTAGAGATATTTATACCATAATGTTGTTTATTGTGCAGAAAGCCTAAAGCAGCATTTAGAAGCCTTCAGTAGATACCTGAAGTTTTGAGAGATGAATGTAAGTTCAAAGAGAAGCAGCTGTGGGATTCGTGAAACTGGTACACTGATGATGTTTTCACATCCCCACTCTGCTCATTTAGACCCGGAGCTTGATCATGAGCCCAACACCACCACCGCCAGTAGAACATGCTTTCCAGAATGGCACAGATTAGTGCATTCTCAGCATCTGCTCCTTGGGCTGCTCATTCATTTACCTCTACACTGGATCAGGAGGAAACCAGCCCTGTGCAGAACCTGGAGAGTAGAACATTAAATGGTACATTGGGTTATGCAGGTTCAAAACCCTTTATTTGCAAAAATGAAGAACAGATCTCTTTTTACAGCTTTCCAAGAGTGAAGGATGGATGATTCTCCTTCACGGAACAAGTCAAAGTGACAGGAACTCAATTCCAGAAAAGAAAAGAGATAAATATATATTTTTCCTTTTCTGTTTTGTTTTCTTTAGACACCAGATCAGATATAAGTACCTGGTCTACATCCAAGAGCTCTAGCTACCAGCATTGATTCCTGTCCTGGAAGTCTATGGAGACCCTAAAGTAATTTAGGAGCTGCTGACTTTACTATGCAGTAAAAGGATCTAATAAGCATTAAAAGCCTGAACCAAACACCTTGGTAACATATCCTCTTTTGGCTCTACAAAGAGTTTACTGCTCTGTGCATTTCTTCAGCCCTTACACCTATAATCGCACCCCAGACATTGCTGCCGCATTATTTTGTGGATATAGCTATCTGTGTAATTATTCTCTAACCCAGCCACACAAAACAACATAAGCCAGCTATACAAATAAAAGTGTGTAAAACCAACCTAGGAAATTCAGATTATTTGGTCTGGGCAGCTATTAGATACCAACTATGCCAGTAGGTGTACGGTAGTGTCTCTGAAGGCACAGAGGGAAAGGCAAGTGATGAGCTGGAGGCAGGATGGAGCTGGCGGTCTCTCGAGTTAGCAGCAGACAGAAACAGCATCTCTCCCCACTAAGTGGTATTTGAGGCCTTGTCCTGCAGCTCCAGGGGTTACTGTGCCTGGCTTCAAATACAGGACTGCAAATGAGACAAAAAGTGTCAAAATCAGGCACTTCTGAATGTTCTGTAACTGTATCTAGCTGTGCCTAGGGAGTCCCTAGGGACTATAATTACACTGTAAAACAAGTTAACACCTGCTCCTCACACTTTTCTTAATTAAGATTCAGTAGAGATGCGAGTCATTTTAACGAGTGATCTGTGGCTCCACAGGAGCCAGTCTGGAGTGGAGGCTGTCTCAACAAACACAGAACAGCTTGTGCAAGGCAATTACTGCACTTCCTAGAGGGTATGCTGTCTTTGATTCTGCTCCAGCTTGGGCAATCGAGCTTTCACCTGGGGTTTTCTGAGGGGCAGAGTATCAGCTGTTTAGTCATTATTTGTCCCCCAGGTTCACAGCTGCTTCTAGTTTAGACCAATGTCCTCTGGAAAAACTTGCATTGTGCCATTGGAATGGTCATTCGGCAATGCTAGTGCTTGCTTAAGCCTTGCTCACTTTCCTGGCTGAGGCAGAGGCCGGGGCATACACATGTAAATCTTCATCACTAATGGAAAAAAGGTTCCCATTCCTCTAGGCACACAATGACTCAGGTGCCTTCTGGTTCTACTCGAGAGCACTGACCTGTTCAGAAGGTATCAGAACTCAAAGAACAGAAGATCACAACACTAAGGAATATGGTGCTACACCTGCTGGGAGGAAGTAGCTAATCCCAGTGTTGCAGAAGCAAGTAAGAACCGTAAGCCAGCCAAATTAGAACCTACACATCCAACAAGACATATTTGTGTCCTAAAGAGATGCTCCATGCTGCAAGTTTGCTGTGATTTCTTCCACTTTGAAATGGAAGACATAACCATTTTCTCTCCAGTAACCAGGTCTCTGCCACCTTTCTGGGGCTTGAGGAGGCTACAATGATCCTGCCCCTTTCCTGGCCACACATTTTTTGGGATGTGTGTAAGTGAAAACACCTCATTAACTATATGTTGTCTTGTTCTAGGAAACCAAAATGAAGCTGTTGGCAGTACTGGGCAAGGGCTTTCTGGGCAAAGCACAGAAGATTTGGATAAAGAAAATGGGGAGAAAAATCCTTTGGCAAATTTAAGTCTCTCATATTAATTCAGCTTCAGACAAGTCGCTGAAAGGAAAACCATGGCGTATATCCAAGACGCAGTTCACTTCCATATAAACTGAAGGAAAAGTCAAGGCTTATTTACAAAGGCTACAGTACAAATGCAATGACAAAACATTGGTAGATTTCCCCCTTTATGTGCTACAAATCCTTTCACAAAAGTACCAAGCCTCATTTTATTTCAGTTTCAGACTCTGGAATATTTGCAGGTTTTTGCTCACTGCAGAACAATATTAGTGACAGTGCAAGCTATTCCGAATAACTAGAAATCTGACGTCCTCCCTTGTTCTTGTGTGGTATTTTAATACTTCTGAAGGAAATGAAGACACTCAGTAGAAGTGCTGGATATCTCTCCAGATTATTTTTTGGTATCTCATACTACCACTATGGGGACACCTGAGCAAGTACCCATCATGGCTACACATTCAACTTCTGTTAATGATCCTGTTTCCTGGATCCATAAACTTTCATGGCTGTCTATTCCAGAGTGCATCCAGAGCTGAGTGATGCGCACATCTCAGATGGTAATGTGGTAATCTCAGTCAGTTTTATTTTGATGGACAAGCAGTGAAGATTCTGTGATTAGGCCAAAATTCCTGTGTCACAACCGCTTCTGTAGGGATCACAGGCCATTGCATCAGTGACACAGCAGGTGAGCTGTGTGGTCTGTTTCCTCAGATCAGAGAGCTGTGCAACTCATTTGCAGCCATAGGCTTCTCCATATCGCAGCAAGCCTCTGGACTCAGTATGTATCTCTGGAACTAAGACTCCTCGTATTTAAAATTGAGGCCCACTGTGTGACTAAAATCTGTTAGAAGGACTCTGTGCTCAGCTCTGGTGAGGCCGGACCTTGAGTACTGTGTTCAGTTTTGGACCCCTCACTGCAAGAAAGACATTGAAACCCTGGAGCATGTCCAGAGAAGGGCAAAGAAGCTGGTGAGGGGTCAGGAGAACAGGTCTAATGGGAAGTGGATGAGAGAGTTGGGACTGTTTAGTCTGGAGGAGGCTCAAGGGAGACCCCTGAGAGGTGTTGGCCTCTTCTTGCAGATAACAGAGGTAAGACAGAAGGTAATGGCCTTAAGTTGTGCCAGGGGAGGTTTGGGTTGGATCTTTGGAAAAATTTATTCTCAGAAAGAATGATGAGATATTGGAATGAGCTGACCAGGGAAGTGCTGGAGTCACCACCCCTGGGGATGTAGTTGTGTCATGGTCAGATGGAGAAAGACATGGTTTAGTGGGCATGGTGGTGACGCATTGATGGTTGGACCAGATAACGTTAATGGTCTTTTTCAGTCTTAATTATTCTATGATTCTATAAAGGAAAAGCTATAAGAAGATGAATGCAGTGTCTGAGGCATGGACAATCCAAATTGTTTCTTACAGGTTTTAACTTCTCTTATATACATTCACAAGTTTTCTCTTGCAACTTTCCTTTACATGTCAACAAAATACTCCCCAGAACACTCCTTAGCCATGAGTCTTAGTCATGAGTCGTTCCAGGCCACGCTCTCTTCCTCCAATTGGGGTCTGCCATCACACAGTTTACTTGAACTTGTTTTCCTTCTCTCTGGAGCGTCCTCGGTTCTCAACCTTCCTTTCTCATGCTGTTTATCCTGCTCCAAAGCTTCTGCTCTAAATATACTTCCTTGTATTCCCTCAGATGAACATTAAAGAGAGGTAGGACTGCATTCAGCTTTCCATGCCCTTTTACAAGAGCCACTTCTTCCCTTACTTCCCTTGTTTTTTCACCAGTGCACAAATTCCATCAAATCTCTGTTGGGTACACCCTTTTTCATAGCAGAGAGGCCTGCTGGTATGAAAAAAACAAGACTGGGGAAATTGAAAAAGCTTAAATGTCTCCCACCTACCTTTTTAATATTCATTGCGCCTGTAGAGGTAAAAATACATCAAGCATTTACACAGTCATGTCCTCCTCTTTAGTTGGACCTGGTAAAGTGACTGTGTACTAAAGAAGGGGAAATTTTGCATTGGTGAGGTGGAGACCTCTGTTTTAAATAGGCAGAGTTGTATTCCTGCAACATAGATTCTGGATTTTGGTGCACAAATTGCACCGACTCTCACACTCACACATGTGTAAGTGGTCTCAGGAGTGTTACCGTAAAGCGGTCTCCCTTGTAACACATCACCTCAGCATACAGCTTAAAGTCTCTTAAAGCTTACTTCTATAAAAAAGTCATTTCCATAGCTCCTGGCCACTTTCTGAAACTCGCAGATTTTGTAGCTAGGGAGTAGTTTTACATCTGATCCTTTTCTTAAGAAACAGTTTGCTTATTTTTGAAAGGCAGGTAAATTTAAAGTTAATATACAGTCCCTCTATAGCCAGAAATAATACAATGAAACTTTGTCCTCCAAAATTGCTGCAGGGGTCTGACCCAGCAGACACCTACTTCTCTGTTATGTTCATATGAAGTACATATAGTCTGATAGAGTTCTATTCAGCAGGCACTTATTTTTCTGCTTTATTTGTCCTACACAGTCAGTGCCATTTAGTTCCTTGGAAGTAGTCACAGGTATCAAATAGAGACTCCAAGAAATATTTGCAAGCTCTGCATTGTATAACCAGACCTGAGAATACATTCCTCTTAATTTTGAATATATTTGAGTCAGCTGACCCTTTGTATTTTGATATTCCAAATAAATAAACTGAACTAGACTTTAGCATTGCCAGTTTCTATAATTTAATAGGTCATCCTTTTTGGTAAAACCATCTGAAAATTGTTTTCTCTCTGTCCTTTAAATTCAGTTTATATTTTAATTTTAGTTTTGTCAGGTGTTTTTTTTCCCTCTCAGTTTCTACATTTTCCAGAAGGAGAATATTAATAAAGACGTTGCTGTCATTGATAATTTTCATTTCAAATATAAAAATAAAAATAAAGTTTCTGTACTCCAAAATCAATGTGACAAAATGGTTTTGACAGCTACAAAATATATATATATATATATATACATATCGAGTTCTCTTTCATATATTTTTGCACCTGAATCACACACTCAAGCTTCCTATACATAAATGAAAGCTTTTAATTACATGTTCATGTAGTCACACTTCAAAACACAGACTGAGTTGCTCTGTAATTTTTCCCAACAGAATCAGCTGTATTTTTGACTGGCATGTGGTGATATCCTGGGCAGCCTGATGGGTAGATAGAGAACTGCATATTTCTTCACTCTTCTTTATACTGACGTAAGTCAAAGAAGTGCAAAAGGCACTGAAAAACACCAAATGAAGTAAAGACTTAGATGACCACTTCTAGAGCACAGGCTTTTCATTTTGCCTTCTTTTTTTTTGCTTCTTGGTCCATGTCATATTTAAGTTTGTCCATGAATGAATGGACCCCCTTGCCACTTTTGCGGACGACACTGTGCAGACTGCATCAGGTTGTGTGGTTCAGCTAAAGAAGTCCTATGCTCCACTGAACCACGGGAAATCCCACATCAGGAAGAAATTCTCGGTAATTATACATAGCTTACATTCAAATCTCATTATTCAAAAGTAGTTCCTATTTGCTTCTGCAACTGTAGATATATATAAAAAAAAAACTAACAACTGTAACAAAGCACCTATCAGGCTTTCACACACAAAAGTACAAAACACAGCTGGGGAAGGTTGATGAGAGACTAAATTCTACACAACTGCTAGGGATACTTAGGACATAAAGTAGATCAATATTTACACAAAGTAGAAATTAAAGGACTTGACGGTCTTCCCTGTTGTCTTTCACTACCTAAAAAGAAGACAGTTCTGAATCAGGAAATAATTGAATTTTTTGAGCAGTAATAAGAGTTGAAAGCATTTGCTGTGAGCATATTGAAACTATAAAAATGTGTCTAATTTCTAGACAGAAGTTATTAACTTGGTGTTAAGGTTGTAAATAAATTGTACATTTAAGAGGGAAACTCAATACTGTGTGCACTATTAAAAACAGATCTTTATGACACCGCAGCACTTCATCTTACAGCTGTGTTTGTGAGTTCCTTTATGCTTCATCTGGGGAACCTTTTCTATACTAAAGCAACTGCAGGGGACGAGAGTTCCCAGCCCTCTGGCTGCAGCCCAGTCTCTGCAGGATGGGCAGAGGTTGTCAGGGACCAGGACTGACCCACACGTAGCAGGAGATGAGGCTCTGTCGGGGTGTCTGGTGTTTGTGAAGATCTGGGTTCACCTGCACTCTCCAGGGCAGCACAGGGACACCTACCTGGCCCTTGTCTCTCCCAGGACGGTCCACGAAGTCCTGAAGGGGGCTGGGTGGTGAGCACCTTGCCCTGCTCTTCAAGATGAATCCCAAGGCATGTTGCAGTTCTTCAAACACTCAGTATCTCAAAAGGTGAAATTAAAACCTTCAAATAATTATCAGCACAATCAGAAAGTACCAGAGAAAAAGGCATAAAAACACAAAACAGCTCCAAGGAACCCAACCTATCCCACCGGCCTTACTTATTTTGAATGGTCTAGATCTATGCTATTACAAAGTTGCTGAGATGTCAGACCTCAGCTCTTTGATAACTCGCCAGTTCAGCAGAGTTCAATAAGCTGGGGGCAGACTAAACCCTGAAGACTTAGGCATTCTGCCCGTGGCTACACACATTTTAAACCACAACCGCTGTGCCCTGTGCAACAGTGCATAAATACCACAGCTGCAGCTATAAAATAAGCGTGACATTTCCAAAGTTGAAAGATGCTCCATGACAATGGTGCTAAAGGTTTAAGGGGATTCAAATATTCCTGTGCACGTTCCAGCAAAAAAAAAAAAAAAAAAAAAAAAAAAAAAAAAGAATGTTAGAAAGAAAGAGTGGATTGACAACAAGATGAAGTAAAAAGGTGGCTCAGGAAAGAGTTAACATTTTGGCAGATGAAATTTGGCGTCAGTGATGTTTTCTGGAGGAGGACACAGAATGCACAGAGATTTTATGTTATTGTGAAACAAATCCAATGCCTCAGGGTGCTCTGTTCATGTCCTTTAAAACGGCTGTGTGTCTGAAGAGGATATGCCATGTGACGACTGGAAGAAGATGTCATTGAAACTAGAGATTTAGTAAAGTTCAGAGAAAGAGCTGATATTTCTACAGATGATAAAAACATTCAGTCTTTCCACAGCTAACTGAATTAAAAAAAAACCAGGAAGCAATACAAAACTTGCTACTTTGAGATGACCTGTAACTATCTGATGTTAAAACTAACCTTTACGAAGGAATAGATTACCTTCTTACCAAGGAGCTTCTGGCACCTTTGTTTTCAACACCTGTAACGTTCACCCTTGGTGAAGAGACACATTTTTATGTAGGCCTTGGGTTCTGTAGACCACAGCTGTATGACATTTATTTTTTTTTAATCCACCAAAAAGTGGTTAAGTGGTAACAAGGATTATTGATGGACTGCAGGAGAAGTGCTGAGAAAGACAAGATAAAAGTTAATCATAGAATCATTAAGGTTGGAAAGACATACAAGATCACCCAGTCCAACCATCGCCCATAGTTCTCTCTAATCCATCTCCCTCAACACTACATCCACACGTTCCTTGAACACCTCCAGGGTCAGTGACTCCACCACCTCCCTGGGCAGCCCATTCTGGTGCCTGACCATTCTTTCAGAGAAGTAGTATTTCCTAACATCCAGCCTGAATCTTCCCTGGGGCAACTTGAGGCCATTCCCTCTAGTCCTATCACTAGTTACATGCGGTGAAACAGGCAAGATCATTGAAACTGAGACAAAGGGTGGGTAGTGATTTATTTGAATCCCATGCTTGGGATGTTTTAACTGCTGTCATATAACTTGAAAAAACTGTGAACTGGAACTATGAGGCCATTTGTTCTTTCTTCTTGCCACCACCACACTGCAGGTAGCAAGTGATGACAAGTGTTCTGTGGTTGTTCTCCTGATTCTCCCTAAGTTTCCTCCTTCAGAAATCGGCCATGTAGGTAAATTCACACCTGGGGTGCAAAGGAGGCTGACGACTTGACCCAGTGCTTGTGGACTGGATGCACATCATTGCCTAGATGAATGAGGATATAACAGGCTGAGTGCTTATTTTACATTCTAAAACCTAAAGAGTGGACTCTTCTGATTCAATTATAAAATTCTCTCAAAGGATAAGTAACTCACTAGGCATGGAATGAGCAATGAAAAGTCCAAGTTGTGGTTTTGATGATGATGTACACCTACAAGTTAAATACCTCTCTGAATCTCATTTCTTTCATCATTGCAGGATGGCAATAGCTCTGCGCATGCCAATCATGCAGCAAAAACTATTGCAATGAAAATGTCTTATGGAAAGCATTAGTACAAATTAACAGCTGGGGCAGGGATACAAACTGTTATGGACAGCATCGCTTTTGGGGAGCAGTATCTTTACCTGCTCTGTATCTAACATGCAGCATCACTCACACGAGCGTGCACACACACAGGGCATCTTATCCTGCTCACTTTAGAAACTCATGTATAAAGCAGACTCTCACATACAGCAGCAGAGTAGTTGTGCTACAACCTCGGGAGAGTCTGACAAGTGATTTAAAAACTACATAAGGATCACTTCTCCTCCCCTGGAACCTCACTCAAGTTCTTTCATACAGTGAGGCTATTTTTTTTGTCAGACTACCTCATAACCTCCTAGAAGTCCAGCAACACTAACCAGGAGCAACCCTCCAATCTCATACACTTATGTTAAAAATTAAAAAATGCAATTTGAGTATGAAAAACTTGAGGCAAATGTTAGGAATTCTCACACCTCCTAGAGTATTTCCCATTCTCAAGAAAACAAGATAAATCTATAGGTGATATAAAAGTGCATTGCTATTAACTACAATGTTATGACTAATGTTAATTTTCAGTACTAAGTGGGATGTGGGTGGAGTCAGAATTAAAACCTGTGGTGTTTTGTTTTGTTTTTTTGCATCTTTCACACCCCTCTTAGTAATGCTTTGAAGCCTTATCAGCATTCCCTTGACACATTTTGCTTAATATAGGTGTGCCAAAAAATATCTCTCTGGAGTAATTCTAGACAATATCAACATTTTGACTGTGTCAGAGAACAGAATTTGCCAGCAGCACTTCAGGCTGGACCAGGCCCTGAGCTGTAGATGTCCCTGTTCACAACAAGGGTTGGACTAGATGACCCTTAAGGGTCCCTTCCAACTCAATCAATTCTATGGTAAGAAACGGAAGGCCTAAGACTTGTTTGCTGAGACATCACCTCACAGATATTGCGCTGGGGGTCTTGGGAGCCCTGTCCTGAGGTGTCAGGTCTCCTTTGTTTCCTCCTGCAGCCAAGGTGGAAGGAGACGGAGGCAGAGACAAGGGCAAGGGGAGGCTGGGGTGCGTTGGGCCCACCAGGTTTTGCAGGTGCCCAGTGCACAGATCTGTGTGCTGGGAGCTGAGCACACTGTGCCATCAGGGTGCAGCCCTGCAGTGAATGTTTCAGTGGCAGGTGGGTTCACAGCTGTTTAAAACCAGCAACTCAACAGTCCTTGTGGACCCCTTCCAACTGAGGATGGTCAAGGCTGAGCAGCACTTCGTCCTTCACTCTGGTTCTGCTGGTACACCATACATAGAAACAGCCTGGGAATTTTCCTCAGATGAGCTCTTGTTGCTGCCAACAGATGTGGACTCTGAGTACAACACCTTGTGCTGAAATAGTTCAGGGCCTGGTCTCAACATCTTCCAGGCTCCTGGTATTGGCAAATGCCATCATGGTGGACGAGAGGTGGTCTGAAAGCGCATTTATGAGTTAGAAGGCCATAATCTGTACCACCACTCACAATAAATTTCATACCTGAAACAATTATCTTATTTAGAGAATATGGGCGATACTTCTGTTTGAAAGACAGGATTTGTGCTCCCTTCATTAAGATAAGGAGATGCTGTCCCCACTGGGCTCACGTATGTGGGTACGATAATGCAGAATGCTGTGTGGTACTGACATTCAGGTGCCTCTGCTGGGCATCAGAATTTCCAGGACAAGGAAAATCACTTGAACTGAAATGTCTTCCAAATGACTTCCAAAGGCGGTGACTTGTTTAGGGAAACTTGAGAGTGTTTAACTTTAGAAGCTCTTGTGCCTAGTAAATGGGAGAGCAGGCCTTGTTTATGGTGACAACGGGAATCACTGACTGTATTAAGAGATATTTAGTCCTTCTTCCAGATATATTATCTGCTGAGTGATCCACTTGTTTATACAGATTCTGCACAGTGGAGTATTTTTCTTTAACTAACATGGAATAAAATAAAATAAAAAATAATTACGTACCTGTAATCGACTTTGTCAAGATCACATTTATAAATGTCCAGTCAGGAAACACCACTCCACTGTGACACATTTCCTTCTTTTTTCTTCTTCAACATTTTATTGTTTTCTTTTTAAAATCGAAAACTGTGGGCATTTTAGTATGAATAGGCAAAGAAAGCTCCACCTTGGACAATGAATGTAAGATAAGCAATAAACCAGATTTATCTTCCTTGATTTATATTGATTTTTGATGAATCATGCTCAGTTCCTGACCTCTGTTGGACCCCTGTTTGTAGTCTCTGTACCACGCTGACAACGCTGTCCATGACGGAGGGCATGGCCTTCCTGCACAGGGTGCTCTGGAGCACCAGCCACTCCTGGCTGTGCTGCTGCTGTTCAGGGAATAAAACACAGAGATGATGCAAATGGCAGAGGTAAATGGGGACAGGAGCAGGGAAGAAAGGAGGTGCGGGTCTGCGGGCAGAGGGGCAGTGGTGGAAACTGATGGAAAGAGAGGCAGACGGAGGGCTAGGACAAACACACACAGTAATCCAAACTTCTTAAAATCAGAAAAAAAATTGTCCTGCTTCCAGTGCTACATAAAGGAAGAACTGAAGGATCTCAAGAGGTCCCTCACAATATGTACTCTTTAGTATCAGCCCTTAAAATTGCAGTTTCACTCTGCACCAGTGTATATGGTCAAGACATTTCTTTACTGCTTAATGGCTACTGCAGCATAGAATGTAGGCAAAATCAGATCCCAGCGCATGGAATCCCAACAGAGAATTTTTAAATTATCTTAGATAAAATATTACAGAAGTAAGATTGGAATTTTTCAAATCAATGTGTTTGTTTTTTTTATTAAATTTTTACATAAATTGTTCCTAGAAACATAGGATTCTGCAGCTTCTAGACAAAATCTCAAACATAGGAATTAAAAATAAAAGGTCCCACATGAACTAAAAAGAGGGAGAGAAAGAGAGAAAGCAAGAGGAGAACCCAGTTAAAACAACAGGCAAGAAAAAAAAATAATCAGAATAGCAGATAAATGCAACAAGTAGATCAAGAAGGGAATGAGAAATACAGCACTGCCAGGTCAGGGCTTTGAATTACTCCAATAGGTGGAGCCAGGAAACAGCAGTGAGGGATAACTGGGTAGTTCCCTGACACAGTCCATGCAGTTTGGCTGGCTTAGGCCTGTCCCTGCATCCCAGAGTGGTCCTCCATCCCTTCCCTTACTCTGGATAAAGTTCCTCTGCAACCATAAGAAGATGTTCTCCAGACTGCAATTCAGAGAGGAGAGACAAGCTGCGATGGAAGCTTTAAATGACTTGTTGGGTCACGTGGAATCTACCCAGCACCAGTGGTGATGTGGAGAGTCGGCAAACAAACATGAAGTAGGAAGGAGACAGTTTTATGGCTCTGACTGTACCCCAGCCAACACTCTTGGAGTACCTCAGTAGATCCACTGGGGAACAGGCAGGGTGAACACCGCATTCATGTGATCATTTCTCTACATGCTGTGCTCTTAAAAACTATCCATCGTGCTGCCAGCACGAGCTGATGGTGGCTTTTGGCACGAGACTTTGCACAAGTGATTAACAAATACTAAATTAGTAGTTGATAAGGCTTGGAGTGAAGCTAAGAGGATGAGCAAACGAGCAGCGATGCTGGAGCTCGGGCCAGCTAGCTAACGCCTCGAAAGCATCGGGAAATTCAAATAAAACCTGTGGGAAAAAAAAGTCCTCTAAGACCAGCGCTCCTTGCGAGTCCTTTCTATGCATGAAGCCACGGGGGCCCAATGCCTGCAGCCCAATGCCCGCAGCCCACCCCGCGCCTCCCGCACTCCCCCAGCAGCGCCGCGGGAACCGCAGTCCCGGAGGGAGAGAAGATCACCGCCGAGGGGCGGGCGGCGGTGCGGAGCGGAGCGGTGCGGAGCGGTGCGGAGCGGTGCGGAGCGGTGCGGAGTACCCCGCTCCCCGCCCCGGCCCGCCCCGCTCCCCGTGCGGCCAATGCGAGGCCGGGGGAGGCAGAGCCGGGACCGAGCCGGGGGAAAGCATCAAGCCCAACTTTCTCACCTTGAAGGGAATAAAGCTCTCCCGATGCTTCCCCGCCCGCCGCCCTCCCCGCCGGCCCGGGCTGTCCCCGCGGAGGACGGAGCCGAGTAGGGGGCTCGATGCGCGGCTATGGGGCTCGGGGCCGCCCTCGGTCGGAGCCTGCTGCGGGCAGCGATGCTGCTCGCCCTCTGCCCCGGCGCCGCGGACGGCTCATGGATGTGAGTAGCCGCGCGAGGGAGCGGGGAGGGGATCGGAGCCGGGTCCGCCGGTCCCGGAGCTGACGGAGCTCCTTCTGCAGGTGGTTGGGCATCGCGGCCGCCGGCGGGCAGGAGAAGCCGGGCTGCTCCAGCCCTCCGCTGAGCGCCGGGCAGCAGGAGCTGTGCAGGCAGAAGCCGGAGCTGGTGCCCGCCATCCGCGAGGGAGCGCGCCTCGGCCTCCAGGAGTGCCGCAGCCAGTTCCGACACGAGCGCTGGGACTGCCGCCCGCCGCCCGCCGCCCCGCGCCGCCCGCCCGCCGCCTTCGGGCAGCAGCTGAGCAGCGGTGAGTGCCGTCCCGGGGGATGCCCGCGTTGTCTGCCCGAGCTGCTGCTACCTGCTGTCACCCTCTGCTTCACGCTCCCGCGCCTTGAAGTAGTTCCACTTTAACAGCGTTGAGGTGTTAACTCTTAGGCTGAGCTTGCTGTGCCCTTACTTGCGTCGCGGTTGCTAAACGGGTGACGCGTGGTTTCTAAAAGGTGCTCGCTTGCAGGTAGAAATCTGCTCACGCCTCAAGCTGAGCAGGAATTGCTTTAAAACGTAGCGCTCCCACCGTGCGAACCGATGATGGAACTGCTGAGATTTACGCAGAAGCAGGGGCTCTGTGTTCATACGGAATGGTAGTCCGAGGGCCTTGCTCCTACGTGTTTCTTTTGAGGTCTGCTCACTGATTTCAGCCCAGCCCCCGACGTGAGCTCCATTAAGTATTGCAGCATCACTTCATGTGCAATCATCACTTTATACTACAGGAGTGGAAAGAAAAGAATAATCGTAGGCAATAAAGAGAGACGCGTGTTCCAAAATGGGGAGGGGAGCAAGATTTCCACTCTGCTCTATGTAGACAGTTGCACTGCTTGTTTGTCCTTCTGGCCAATGGGAAGAACCACACTAAACCTCAAACTAACCTCACTAAAGCCCCACAGCGATGTGACACTGCTAGTCGCCGAGCTCCACTGGTGTGTCCCAGGGAAAGGTTTTGTGATGGAACTGGCACCACAGACTGACATGGACAGGAGAAAGGAACAAGAATGTCCCCGTCAATGAGCAGGAGCACTGGGACTAGAAACAGTGGGGTGTTTTTACGATGGTGGAAATTAGCACCGGGAAATTTTAACCGCAGTTAGTGGCCAGCCACTGACTTTAGGTATGCTTAGAGAGTGTGTGGTGCTGTGTGCCACACTGTGCCAAGGTCACTGCAGAGGCACAAGCAGTTCATCCGTCATTCTTTGGAGATATTACAGGAGCAGATAAGGTCTTTGTGAGCTGCTGTCTTTGCCACAGCCAGATTGCCATTGGAAAAGCACGTGACCAACATACTCTTGTGCTATCCCAACTTCTGCCTGGTTTAAGAATCAAGGCGCCTCTTGCTTTGTGCATTATGGCAACCCCAATGTTTGCTCAACAAAAATGAACTACACTTCAGCTTTGTACCAAATTACCCCGGGATCTTGACATCTTGAAGTTCATCCTCCAAGATCTGAACTAACGTCTTCATTCAGTTGATACAAATAGTGATGATCAGAGTGGGGAAAGAGTGAGGGGAGTTAGGTTGCGTGAGGGTTTTTTGTTGCTCTTCGATTTGGTTAAAGCATAATTGGCTGAAAAGTTTCATTGACCAATAAAGTTCCCAACCAGATTTAGAAAGCATTTACCAAAAATCACATGGTACGAGCAGCCAGAAACTGCAGAATTAATAGCATAGCCACATGAACAGGCACCGAAGTCTTTCTCTGGGTGTGAATATGGACGGCTTTAAACAAGTTAACTCTGGAGATCAAGCTGTGAGAACTTCAGAACTGTTGCCTTTTAATAATGCTCTGTCTGGTAAAATTGGTTTCCTCGGCTCTGCCAGGAAGGCAGCACGAGGGATCCGTGAGCTAACAGCCCTGCATTGCCTTGCAGGCACCAAGGAGTCCGCGTTTGTGTATGCTGTGACAGCAGCAGGGCTGGTGCATGCTGTGACCCGCTCCTGCAGCGCAGGAAACGTGACCGAGTGCTCCTGTGACACCAAGCTGCAGGGTGGGGGCTCGGCCAGCGAGGGCTGGCACTGGGGCGGCTGCTCCGATGACATCCACTACGGGATGTCCTTCAGCAGGAGTTTCCTGGATGTGCCCATCAGGAACGTGACGGGAAAGAGTGGCAACGGGCTGCTGGCGATGAACCTGCACAACAACGAGGCTGGGAGGCAGGTACGTGTTGCTGCTGGGCACGAGAGACACGGCTAGCTTTGTTCTGTTCACCAGCGAGGCTGGTCCTTGAGTGCAGGTACAAGTGGCAAGAACCAGGCTGACACCTCCAAAGTCAACACTTACAAAGCCAGAATGGAGTCGTTCTTTAGTTCTTTGGTTCTTTAATTGCTTAAACTAAATCTCTTGGGTTCAAATAAAATCCACAAAATACAAGGTGGTTCTGGAGTGCTGATCAAGTGCTCACAAATGGATAAACTGATATTATATTTCATAGCAAACTAACTAGTCTCATTATCAGAACACTACTTGAAGATTTTTTCCTTAATTATCTGTAATATTTTGTTATTGCTTGGGTTTTTGATTCTTTCTAATGATGAATGAACTCACTGGAGACCAGGCATCATCACCCACTTGGGATCCACAGTCTGGGATCCTCATCAGAGTGCAAAAGTCTGTGATCTGTGAGGGAACGGAGATTTAACCTCTTCTTTTGAAAGATGGGTTGGAAATGACAGAGCAGACTGCTGGCTAGGGCACTTCTCCAAACAGAGAGGAGTCTGACTTCAAATAGGTTTTCTCCCGAGAGAATTCAAAGCCCTGGTAGCAGAATAAGTGTTCCTGTCATCATACAGTGCATGTGTGTTGGATGCTGGATCCTCTGTGCTGATCACAGAGAATCCAGATAAATGGGACAGAAACAGCCAGTCCAGGCTGTTTAATTACAGTCCGTAATCTGGTGGCAGAGGCTTACATCTGCAATGGCAGAGCTTTGGTTCTTGCTCTAAAACTAGCATCCCTGCTTTAACATGGGAGTTTTTTAACTACATATGTGTTTGATGGCTCTCTCTGGCCCCATAATTCCTCAAATCTGTTCTGTTCAGTGGCACGGCTGTAACTGAAGAAAAGAAATGGCAACTGGTTTTGGACAGCATTGCTCACACTTGCTGGTCGCCATTGTAACTCTGAAATTTCAGAAAAAGCATGGTTGGGTTTTATAGAAAGCAACTTTCCTATCAGATATGGTTTGGGAATAGTCACAGTAAGCCAACATATCAAAAAAGAGCCACAGCGGTACCACTGCAAGCTGTTCTAAAGTAAACTTACTTTTACATGTTATGAGGTAATATATTTTATTTAATTAAGTTATATTGTTGGAAAAATAGAAAATCTTTGAGAGACATACATCCTTTTTAGGGCTGAAGACCTCTTATTGAAACAGGCTGAAAAAGTTGAAGTTGTTTGAAGCACCTCTCTTACGAGGAAAGGCTGAGCGACCTGCGTCTGTTCAGCCTTCAGAAAAGAAGGCTCAGAGGTGATCTTATTAATGTTTATAAATATCTTAAATGTGGGAGACAAAGGAACATGGCCAGCCTCTTTTCAGCAGTTTGTGGACAAGGGGAAATGGACATAAACATGAGCGAAGGAAGTTCTGCACCAATATACAAAAGAACTCCTTCACAGTGCAGTGACGGAGCACTGGCACAGGCTGCACAGAGAGGTGGTGGATTCTCCTTCGCTGGAAATGTTCAAGACCCGCCTGGACACCTACCTGTGCAACCTGGGCTAGGGAGCTGCTTTGGCTGGGAGGTTGGACTCAATGATCTCTAGAGGTCCCTTCCAGCCCCTACAATTCTGTGATTCAGTGATTATGTGTTCAGCCTGGAGAAGAGAAGGCTTTGGGGAGACCTTATAGTGGCCTTCCAGTACCTGCAGGAGCCTACTGATGGGACAAAAGAGAACGGCTTTAAACTAAAGCATTTAAAAGATTTAAACTAAAGGAGGGACGATTTAGATTAGATGTTAGGAGGACATTTTGTACTTGGAGGGTGGTGAGGCCCTGGCACAGGCTGCACAGAGAAGCTGTGGGTGCCCCATCCCTGCATGCATTCAAGGCCAGTGGTGGTAAGGCCCTGGGCAGCGTGAGCTGGTGGGCAGCAGCCCTGTCTGTGGCAAAGGGTTAGGACTGGGTGGGCTTTAAGTCTCTTTCAGCCCAAACCATTCTTCAATTCTATGAAATAAACTTGAAAACTAAGTAGATGCTGAGAACAGTAACTTTAATTAGATGCCAGTCAGCTAAATCGTCTCCAAGGAATGATGGTTGGTATTGTGTAGTAGGGGATATTAACAAAAAAGGAGGAGATAAAGTGGTTATTCATTAGAGAAAGACAAAAAGGTTACTATTCACATTTGGAGAGAGAGATAGTTAAGGGAGAAGATAATAATCTCCAGAAAATAATCTCTCTTTAAACTCACGTTATTAAATATGTGATACAGATATACATTTTTATTTTAATAATCATATTTGTCATTAGAAAAACAATCCACAGTGACATTTCAGTCCACTCCTGCCAACCTGCATTTCATGTACACTGAGACTTTTATTGTATCACCCAATCCAGAGACTGATGAAAAGAACTGAAGTCGTGGAAATCAGTAAAACAAGACTACGAAAGAGTGCCATTTTCTTAGGTCAGTGTGACAGTGGAGATGTTGGAAGCAAAGTGCAAGACACTTAAGGAGCTTTGGAGGAAGAGATGTTTTTTTCTGAGTTTAGGTGTCAGTGATGCAGATCTTTTCCCAAAAGCCCTGTTCTCTCTTCTACCTCTATTCTTAGCTCAGCAGCAGCAGCAATTTGCTGTCCTCTTGCCTTCAGAGATAGCATCTATTCTTCCTGCACCATCCTTATGCTCAAAGCTCAAAGTAGGATTTCAGACTTCTCATAAAATGTGGTGTATATGATGCATATAATTATTTTTTCAAGTTTACTTCACTTCAAGAAAAAAAAACAAAACACCATCCACTGCAAGCCTGAAGATCCTTAGCTTGAGTGATTTTGTGTGTTCATTATCTTGGATGAAAATATGCAGAGTATTCAGTCAGCTTCTGCACATAAATATTTTGTAACTTCAAGCTGTAGGCTGAAGTAAATATTTTGACCACTGTCCAGGATGAAAGCGAATGTTTATTGGGATTTTTAATAGTGATATTAACTGAAGTAAAGTTTAGTAGAACTCTTCATTTTTTTAATTTCAAAATCCTTGACTAGATTTTGGAAAATGTTGACCTTCATGTTTTGGGGTCTACTGAAAGCATGTTTTGCAATACAGTTTTGCAGTACTTTATGACCTTTTGTAATAAACAGTATTATGTTCCTTGTTGTGTGTCTTGCAAAAGCAGTCTTCCAGGGACAGCACTGTCTGTCTGGAGTAACTCATGGAAATGGTGTGCAGGGAACTTTCTCATTCGCATTTTAAATCTCTACATCTCGTTGCTAAGTCCAAGGTGTACCAGTTCTAAAAGAGTAATGATGCTTTGACTGAGTTGTGCTCTGCTTATGGTACGAACCTGAACCTCAGAAGGTCCAGATTTCATTCCAAGATAAGTATTCTTCATCTTTTGGCATTGTAATGTTCAGTGTACTTAGATATGCATATGTGAGCTGCCTTATAAAAAAGATAGGTGTACTCACTATGAGTTGAGTACTACTGTAGCAGTATTTTTCCACTGATGGAAGAATTTCTGTTCAGTTACATACTAGTAGAGATATATTGACCTGCAGGACTTGTCTTCTGACATGCAAATAGATTAGCTTGTCAGAGGATTAGTTTTTATTGGTACTTGTGGATTGATTATATCAGATCAGTGAAAGGAAGTCACCTAAAAATGGCCTTCTTTCAGGCTGTTTTTTAACACAGATTCAGTGTTGATCACTGTGTTCAGTTTAATGCTTAACCCTGTTCTCTTCTGCCAGCTCCAACACAACTTGGGTGAGCAAACGGCAAGCCCATGGGCTTGTGGTTGAACATGACATCGTGGTTCTGACTCGGTTCTACACTGGTCATTTCTCACAAGCAAAGAGTCATCTGGGTTTCATGAGCAGCCTAAGGAAACCAAAAGACTGTCCCAGATTGTACCGTTGGACACATCAGTCCACCATGTTTGTGTGAGCAGCAGTGTGCATCCTAACATCTGCATAAAGTTCTGCTATTTAGGCAGACTTCTGTCACAGTATTCCATGAATAACTGAAAATATAACCCGTGTAAACCTAGAGGCGTGACACCAAGCACCAGCTGGGGAGCGAAGCTGAAAATTATGCTTCTGTGGGCACCAGAGAGTGTTGTTAGCCACATCCCTGCAGAAGGCTGTGTCAGCTCTGCAGGCACTGGCTTAGATTTGTTTCCAAGAAAAAAGCAAGAGAGGATTCCCAGTCTCTAAATTTTGCCAGATGTTCAACTCTGGGAGTTTGTTAATGGAGTTCACGTGACAGCCTGAAATCCAGGCCTGTGTTTTGTAATCAGCCAAAGCAAGATGTCAGCTCCTGGTGCTGTCAGCAGAGTTGGCCCAAAATATGCTGGCATCCAACCAGAAAACCTGCCCATTCTAGCAGCTGGAAAGCAGTAACCTGGGGTCAAGCACAACTGTGATGACACCATCAATCATTTGAAAGCAGATTGCATCAAAACTTCATGGAAGAATCCAGAGCCACACAGAACACGAACACAAATGTTTGTGGCTGCAATGTATATTCTCAGTGACTCCACACAGATCTACATTGGTAGCTCTCACACTGATCCAGTCTTCCATATCCAGATATTGTATGCTGTTTTTTTATACTTTGACATTAACTCAAGACTGCAACATCATTTTCCATTCCTGTTTAGAATGTCTCTTCTTTTATTTTTCATTAATTTATTCACAGAGAAAGAGTCTTGCTTGCGTGTTGCTGCTGGGCTAGTTGCCCACACGGAGGTTATTCACCCCTAACACCTAGCTGACATGTCCTGGGCATCCCTAGGCAATTTCTGAATCATTCTGCTTCATCCAAATTTTTCTGTGTCTTGCTATAGCATATTTGCAAGTCCTTTTTTTTTTTTTTTCCTCCAGGCCAAACTCTGCATTTTTCCTCTGTCATCTCTTCCCTAGTTAGCACTTAGTCATGCAGAAGTGAAGACTAACATTGCACCTGTATACAAGACTTACAGCACAATTTGGTTTCAGACTACTTCAGCACTTCAGTTACTTGCTATGGTGCAAATAAATTAGCATTAGAAACTGGAAAATACTACTAACTACCTAATGTTTGTAAATTGTGTGTAACATTTATGTATCAATATCAAGGCTCCCAGCATTAAGATTTTTTTTTATCTTTCCTCTGTTGTAAGAAATAATGTTTCCTTCAGAGAAGAATATTTTGAATCTGTATTGGCTTAGCTGCATGAGAAAAACTAAAATTCTCTCTTTCCATTACATTTTCTAATTGCCTTTATTCTGGAAAAGAAATGTGAGACAGACGGTCAATAAAATGGAATAGTGTAGCACGGCTTTACACACTGTTAACCAACAGCCCATGTGAGCCCACAGATGGCTACAAAGAATGAAAAAAATGAAAAGGTAAAATAAAGCACAAATTACAATACCTTGTCATTTTGCTGTATCTCGTATGTGATTATTTTTTTTCCTTAACTTTTTCCTAATGTGGGATGTGCCACAAGTCTAATTGTATCATTTTATACCATGTGTATAAGTACTGTGATGGTTGTTTGCTAACTGTCTGAATTACAGTCCCAGATTAAGGAAGTTATTGGTTGTTTACATTTTCAAGTTCTTGGAGACTCGTTTTCATATAAACAGGGCCAAAATTCTTGCATGCTGCAAAAACTTAATGCAGCCTGGAGATTCCCACTGCAGGTTGCATAGCTGTTGTGCAGCCCGGTGCTTGCATCCATCCGAGCATCGATGTGTAGCCCATTTAGGGGCATTGGAAACAATGGAAACCTGTTATAGTACATGTGTGCCTACATTTTGAGATCAGGGATTGTCTCTCTAAGAAGCGCCTTAAATATACTCCAGGAGACCTGAGCTGAAGTTCTCTCTGCAGAGCTCCAGTGGCTCCTTCCAGAGCTTTTCTCTGCAGCTCAGGGACAGGGGCAACCTATTCTGCTCAGGTCACCTCCAGTGATCTGTGGGTTTGGCTGCTGGGCCACACATGTCACACAGACACTTCTGAGACACCTCAAGCCATTCCTGTCACCCTGGTCATAGGCAGGATTGGGATTGTTTGGTGATCTTGATGGTAGCCCCGAGACACCCTTAGAAGATTGTCAGAGACACTAACTCTTCCTCATATTTCTGGTTTGTAAAACGCACCTTCTTGTGGCCTGGCTGGCAGTAGCAATATTAAATAGTTAAGAGAGGTCTGGGTTACTGATATCGGGCCGCATTCCCAGTGAATGAGAGACCACATCCAAATGTCTTCTCCCTTTGCTTTCAGGCTGTAGCAAAGCTGATGTCAGTGGACTGCCGTTGTCATGGTGTTTCCGGGTCATGCGCTGTGAAAACGTGCTGGAAAACCATGTCCTCCTTTGAAAAAATTGGTCGTTTTTTGAAGGACAAGTATGAAAACAGCATACAGATATCAGACAAGCTGAGAAAAAAACTACGCAGGAAAGAGAAGAGCCAGCGAAAAATACCGATCCAGAAAGAAGACCTGCTGTACGTGAACAAATCACCCAATTACTGCGTCGAAGATCAGAGACTGGGGATCCCTGGGACGCAGGGCAGGGAATGCAACCGCACGTCGGACGGACCTGATGGCTGCAACCTGCTGTGCTGCGGGCGCGGCTACAACACGCACGTGGTCAGGCACATGGAGAGGTGTGAGTGCAAGTTCATCTGGTGCTGCTACGTGCGCTGCCGGCGGTGTGAGACCATGACTGACGTACACACCTGCAAGTAGGGCTCGGCACAGAATCACCCTGCACTATGCTGCGTGCACAGCTGCCAAGCGGGCAGCAGCTACGGGGACAGGGACTATGGGGGATCCGCCTCCAGGGCAACGGGCATCGCCAAACGGGCCGTACTCCAAACATTTGGTGTAAGAAAGAGCCATGAGTGGAGAGCAGCCTGCACACAGGGACAGCCACAACAACAGGGGAAGACTCCCGATGGCACATCTGAGCCACCTCCATGTTAAAGTTAAAATTTCTCCAGGACTTGAATAGCCACAACATCTTGAAGATCAATGTTGTCGGCAGGTAAAGCGCAGAGAACCAGAGATCTTATCATCCACAGGGTGAAGGGCTAGGAGGCTTGTAAGACACATTAGATGGATCTGCCAGATGATTCATATCTACCAGTCAAAAAAAAAAAAAGATACAGGAACATTCTATGTCCTGTTCTGAAGCATTTGATTTGTGACCTTACAAAAAGCTCTGTGTGACATGAAGAGCTCCTGGTGCCCATTAATGTGCACGCCCATGGAGAAGTGGGATAGGAGAGGACAGCCGAGCAGCCTGGAGCTAACTGTGCCCAGAGCAGGGGGGGCTGGAGTACAGTTCAGTGAATGTGGTGAGCATGGTGTGCCAAACAGCAACCTCAGGGTCTTGTTCAAGTCTTTGAAATGCACAGAGGCCAGGTCTGAGGAGGGGCAGAAATACAGCTTGGTATTTGAGGGAAGCGCAGTTCCTCACAGGTACCTCCTCAGCACCCGAGTGCACAATTTGCAGTCAACCCATCACCACCCCAGCGTTGGGCCATGTGTTAACCTGCCATGTTCAGCTATCCTGGTGGGGCTCCCCAGCCTTTACACAATTAGCTGTGTGAGACTCCACCCCAAAAACCTGTCATAAAATGAGAGATTTTAAACACACCAATCATGTTCTTTTGAACGTGAAGGTTCAGCTGCAGCTAGAACTTTCCATTAGTATCCCAAGTAAGTTCAATGCACAATGTCACTGAAGGATTGGCTCACACCACTAAAACATTTCAGCTGTTATCAATAACATTTTCTTCCCTCCATATGTAGGCTTAATTTTATTTTACATCTGGAAAAGGTTGTTTATTTTTATGCAATGATATAATTCCTGATTTAAAAAAGCATCACGGGAAAGGATTTCTGTTGTTTAAATGTGCAAAGACCTATTTTTGATAAGAGGAGAAAGTTTATATTTTGTAAATATTTAAATTATGCAAGCTATGTGAGAGGTTTCCAAAACGAATGTGCTAAGATTGCAGCCTTTGATGTTTGCTGATGTTTGTTACTATTGCAGCGGCCTTTAACTGATTTTTATTTGCATGTGCAGGGAGAACTTATTCAGAGGATTACTGAAATGTTCCTTTTTTTTTTTTTACAATCAGGTTCAGTCAAC
The DNA here is from genome assembly GCA_036925125.1 of Oreortyx pictus. NCBI lineage: Eukaryota > Metazoa > Chordata > Aves > Galliformes > Odontophoridae > Oreortyx > Oreortyx pictus. The sequence goes on from JAUPFR010000001.1 coordinate 163,880,132, forward strand.
ACACGGTGGGACACTGATGAGAAGCACTTATTTTGCTGTTCTAAACGATCATTAATTACTATTCTGTATAGTTTTTCTGCCCTTTTCAACCCGTTTTGCATCCAGTGAAATTTGGCTCCAGTATTAAGTGGCAGAACTCCCCCAGACATCAGGGGGGCTGGTCAGGGGCTTCAGTCCCTTAACTTGTTCCACACAGGCAGGCCGTTTCTAGGAACGGATCTGCCGAGACACTTCGGTTGAGGCTTTCAAAGCTGTCGTTTATTGTCTCATGAAAGATGGTGGCGAGATTCCCCGTCACTGATTATTGGAGGTGTAGGTCAGGAGGAAGGAAACAAAGCCTGTGTTGTGGTACATCGCTGCCCTGTGTTGACTATCAGGAAGAGAAGTCCTTTACGTGCTGGTTCTTTGGGGACTGTCCTCCACTTTTGGCCAATCTCTCTGTATTGACCTAGCATAGTCCTAGACAATGGAGAGAAAATGGTGTGGGGTTCCTGGGCACAAGGTCAGCTGCAGAGATTTGCTCAGAAGAGATCTTAAAGGGCTGTTTCTGTGGGTTGGAACAGGAGGGGCTCACACAGCAGTGTCTCACTGAGGAGTGGGGCAGTTGTGACAGGGCCAACGCATTCAGGGTGTCGGTGCCTGCTTGGGTAGCTCCTATTTGAGGCTGCAGAGCAGTCATCTAGCTCTAAAAGGTAAAATAAAAGTGGTTGTGTTGTTAAACGTTATTAATAAAAGCTTTTCTGGTTGAAAGGGGGAAGTCTGCTTTTTTTCAGAGCATGACAAATGACAACAAAGAGATGTAGGAACACACTTCATGAAGCATTATGTGGTTTATGAAAGCTGGGATGGTTGAACAAACATTGTATGAGGGAACTGAAGCTTTGCTACAGCCCACCCTTTCTCTTTAAAAGTCACTCTGTGTCTGTGCTCATCTGAACAAGAGAGATTAGAAGCAAATGGGAAGATATTCAGAGTCTGAATGGGAGAAGGGCCTCATCTCTGAGCCCTTTGTGCACGGAGCAGCAGTTTGTGAAAAGCAGCAAACCTGTGAAAAATGCCACGGGTTTACGTTCTGAAGAGCTGATAATGGTGTCCTCTTCCGAAATGAAAAAATAGCACCACTTTGAGAACAGAGATGCCCTCAGACTGTGTTCTCAGAGCAGAGTTGTAGTGCTGACTGAAGCGCAGGGCACACGCTGGCAGCTGAAGAGCACTGAAAATTCTGCCTGCTAAGATTTCCATAGACATCAACCACAAACCCATATTTGGTTGTGGGACAGAATGAAAGACATTTCACGAGCACTTCTGTTTTCTAGTGCAAAAGCTTGACAACACAAGGGATCAGAAATTTCATGAGAAATAGAGTTTTATTTTCTACACACCTCAAAGAATAATAGACTGTATTGCATTTATTAATACACCACAAAAATTAACACAACGTATACTTCTCTACGTTGCGTCACATGTATACTAAGTGCTTTAGATAAAACTTGAGAGTGTAGCTATTAAACCCATAGATCAAGACATTATCCATCCAGTTTTCCAGTTGGAAAGGATGATTCAGCTGCCAAGATACCCGGGAAAACAAAGCTGTGCTGATAAAGGCAATGTTGAGATATTCAAGGCCAAGGAAGATAATAAGCCAGAAGTGATTGCTGAAGCATCATAGAAATTGTCAGGCCATGTTCCATGGAAAACAGCACTCCCCCTTCCACCACCATCCATGAAGCTCAAAGAGGAGTCGTCCCCCTCAGTTGGGAGTGCCTTTCTCATGCCAATGGGGCTGCGTTCTACAGCCACTGCCCTAAGAAAGGAACAGACCATTGTGTGGGAACAGGCTGGTACAGTAACGAGATTTAAAATGGATAAATGGATTTCCTTGTGAGGAAAGCACAGAATCATAGGGGTTGGAAGGGACCTCAAGAGGTCATCGAGTCCAACCCCCCTGCCAAAGCAGGTTCCCTACAGCAGGTCAGGAAGAACATAAAAATACAACTAAGAACCTGCGAGGCCAGTGATCAATTTTTAAATTACGAAAAGGTAAACATTAAATTTCAGCAAGATTTGCATAGAAAGTGATCATACTTACCTAGACTGATACTTAGACATTAGAAGGGATGCCTGAGCAACACGGGCCTACGGAAGACGCATCAGATCTTGGTTGTAAGGATGAAAGAAACTACTGCAGGAGCAAAGAAGAGAAACTGCAAGTGGTTCTAAGCCACCCTGATGCTGCCTCATCTCTGAGACCAGAGATAAAGCTATCAGAAGTGTAATGAAATGTCTCAAGTACTGCACGTTCCTTCTTGCCTTGCTCCATTACTTACTTATTAATTTATTAGTTGTTGTCTGTGCAGACAAGCAGCTCTTTCTCCATGGAGGCAGTGCAGGAAATAGCTGAGCCCAAGGTGTTGGATCCTCTTGCTTTATGGCTCAGGAGGCAAGAAGCAGGGTCCCTCACATTTTTGGTATAGCATCAAAAACCAGTTAGAGGGCCCAGGACACAACAGCCTGTAATGCCCTGATAGTTGGGAAAGCTTCGCAGCAGCTTCCAGCCTGTGCTCCACCCCAGCCAGGGGCTATGGCCCTTCCATCTGCGCCCATGAAACCCTGTCAATACAAGCAGCACAATAACTTAATTTCCCCTCCTGATGTACCTCATGGCTTCTAAACTGCAGGTAATCCAAACAGTTTCGGAGCTGTTATGAACAGACCAGGTGTTTTTCTAGTCTCATCTTGAGGAAACTAAATGCCACATTAAGATCTATAAAACAAAACATGCCAAGCAATGGGAAGCTTCTTCTAAACCAGCACTCAGGCAAGTAAGGCTGTCAAAGTCTCTGCTCTTCCAAGAAGAAAAACATGTTTGATCATGAGAGATGCAGATGGCATTTCAAGGCAGACAGTTCCAGCTTCTTCAAGACTCATATGTGTAAAGTACACCTGCACAGCAGTTGAGAACTTGCTGACAATAAAGTTGACTGCAGGTGACTTTAATCCCAGCCGAGTGCTCCTTGGGGAAACAGTCACAACCTTCTCATGTGCTGTCCCTTTTCTCACAACCACATTTTTTGAGGCAGGCATGCTCCCTATCATCATCTTTCTTTCCTTTACTCCCCCATCCTCAAGGCCCTGCAGATGTTCTCATCTTGTTGTACAGGAAAGCATGCAGCCTGGAGCTTTGTCACACAGATGTACGAGTACAAAATGTCACCCTCACAACTGCCAAGTTCCTACCACAAGATGCAAGAGAAACCACAGAGACCATGGAATTAAGGATTTTCTTGGTTGCTTACTTGAAACGTGCATTATTACCCAAGTCGCACTACTGAAAGTATCTGAAAGCTTACTGCAACAGGGGAGAATGCTGCAGCTAGCCCAACCAGGGCAGAGAATGAGACAGCACAACTGTACCTTGTGGCAAGTCCAGAGAACGCCATGGCATGTCCTTGCTGCTGTCTCTCATTTCCATGGCCAAAACAAGCTCCTCTGGATAACTGAAACCTTAAATATAATGAAAGGATGCAGCTGTGAGGACATGAGCTAGAAAATGAGGGAAAAGGAAGGAGATTTCCATCAAAACCACAAGAACTAAATGATTTAAGAACAATTATTAAACTGTTGCTTTAAAAGCCGTAATTATTTTGTGGTAGATCAGCTTTGACAGGTTTAGTATTTATAACATGCATGCTCTCAGGAAAAAAAAAAGAAAGCAGAGATCTAAAGATGAAAGCTACAAGAGGCCTGACTTGAGTTCTATGCCTTTCATTACATTTTGTAGAAGACAGTAGTGCAAGGAAACAAAGGCTTGCTAGATGCACCCCCCCACCTCACCCTCACCAAACCCACCATTTCTTCCACCTTTACGCCTCTGCTAAGTATCCTGCTAAGTATCTTCCAAATCCTTCCACTATTACTACTTTAGATAGCAGCATAACCAGTGCCAGCTTGCTTACAAATAAAAATTTATTCATGTCAAAATTCCAGGACTTTGCAATTATTTTTCCACAATAACCTGACGTTATTAAATAAAATTTATTTTCCAATTGATAGAAATGAGGCATTTCACTTTATTTGATGGAAAAGATACACGTGGATTTTGACACATCCTCCTAAACAAGAGAATCTGGAAGATTTAACAAAAACAGTTTCACCACATAGGTGCTTTTATTGCTGTTCTACATTAAACTTGAGGGAAAGCCACGTTATTTAACAAGCTATATAAACATACAGAACTCAAGGGTCCAGTCCTACTCTGACACCACAGGTTATTTGACTTGCAAAGCAATTCCCAATATTGCTTGACACTTTTAGTGCACACAATTGAGTTCATCTCAGAAGACACATCAGCAATAGGAGCATTTGAGTGCCACTGTTTCCAGCTTACACTGTGGGTTCCTGAAAAATCCTCAGTGGCTTTAGTCCCTTGGAACTAGCTGAAAGTTTCTGAAGATTAAACCAGAACTCATGACATAGAACTCCAAGAGATTACAATCAATTCTGTAACATTCACCCCCCCCCCCTTTTTTTCGTATACCAACAATTTAAATTACAATGTGCTAACTTCGTTTCAGTGAAAGTTCAAGCTGGCCCTACCTAAAAATGAAGCTATGTTTTCTGACAGCTCTGACATGAGCCAAAGAATAAGGCCACTTCAACTTGGTCCTTTTTTTTTTTTTTTTTTTGCATTGGAAAAAAAATGAAGATGCATCATCACTTGAGTTTGAATATTGTAGATTGCATAATCAAAGTTGCAATGTTTTCTCTAATATCACTGTAAGCACAAATGACCTCACGGTAGATGTAACACAGGCAGTAAAGATTCATAATACTGTACCATGGACAACTCTCAGCTATAAGGCAAACTGCTTTCTGCTAGGTTCACGGCAATGGAAAATCTATTTCTAGGGTTACCACTACAGCAGGAAGGCATCCCATCCCACACATCCACGGTGTGACCTGCCAGCAGGGCTGAACAGCCACAGGTAGACTCAGTGGTTAAGCAGCAGTACAAAAATTGTTATTAAAAAAAAATGAAGTCACTTGTTCAAGTACCGCTGCTTAACATGCCAAGTCTCTTCTGCACTGAAAGCTGAGCAACAATCCTTCCAAGCTGCTTTTAAGTATCACATACACTATTGATACAGGTACCTTTCCTCTAGCCCTAGTAAAAATAACTTCTGTTGTGCTTTTCATGTATATCTGTATTTCACCAGCGTGTTTTTGCAGATTGTTCAGTTTTGGCGGGAGACTACAAAATTATTACTCTTTTTTTAAGCACTTGGTATTAGAATGACCAATTAGCTTCAATAAAAAGTGATGCTGCCATTAAAAGGCAGAGGAGTAAAAAAAATTAAAGCTCTTTATTAACTTATCTCTAAAATCTACATATTCCACAAAGGTTACATTCTCACAGCAATGTTAGAAGACAGTACAACATTTGTCCAGATCTGTTTATTATTGGTGTATGCAATTTATTAGCCAGTTGGTCTACAAGATACTCACCATCGGCAAACTAAATACTGTGCTTTTAAGAAATCTGTTTAGAAATTATTTGATGTTTCTTTTACTTTGAACATATTTACAAAAAGGATTTTGAGTTGTTAGCAATAAATAATCCCAATATTCAAGATGTCAGTGCTCATGCACACACCGACAGGATGGCTGCATGCTTTAAAAATATTATTTACAGTACAGTCTCCTTCATAGCCCTCTCCCTAATAATAGCAGAAAGTGCATTTTCTTCCTTTCCTTTTGTATAGCTTTAGTCTTGCTTCTGAGGGATACAGCCTTCCATCTCAACAACTTCTGGCCAGCCTTCATATTTGTTTGTGTCCTTGTTGTTCTTTATATGCTGCAAATAAAATATGAATCTGCTGTTAATATGAACTCTTCTACCTTGTTGCTTTAAGTCACAGTATATAAAGGCACTTCTTGTAAAGACAGCCAAAGACATCAGTATTAGCTTCTTGTGCTTTTTTCATTACCACCAAATGTAACAAACTCTCAGTATTCACGTGTACAGTAAATTGTTCAGGCAAGCATTTGCTAAAAACAAGTGAGCCAGAGAGTAAACATTTCTAAAGTTTACTTAGGAAGCAAAACAAGGAAGGAAAAGATTACATGAGAACAGAAACCATTAAGAAACATTAAATAAGGTTACAAAATGTACAAGGCACTCAGAGTCAAATTTAAGAAAATTATTCAGTGTTGAATGTCCACTTTTCTTTTTCGCCCCTTATCTCCCCCCCAATCAACCATCTGCTGTCATGTAAGACATTACTACCACCAAGAGCCTGCCACTGCTGCTGCACTAGTTCTCGCTCCCTTTCAAGGCTGAGGGAAGAGCACACACTGGCTCTCCAAGTACAAAGCTACTTTTAATTAAAGGGAACACTGACATGTTGAAGTGCAGCTATTTAAGTACGAGAATGTATTTAATTTCACAAGTTTTTACTACAGGAGCAATAATTTCTGACAGAAGAGCCAAGCGAACAGCTTAGCTGACACCTTAATCTATTTGTCAGAGGTTAGTGAGTCCAAGATATGAATCTTCGGCATTAAGTTTTGAATTCTCAGTTTCACTGAATTCACTTAAAATAATTAATCCAGTTACTGCGATACTAAGACCTACCCAGGTAAGATTTATCACCACAATCTGTTTGCACATTTAAAAGGAAGGGACTGGACAAAAAATAAATTTGAAAATAACACTGTGTGCCACTATTGCTGAAGGCATTCCATTTTTAATCAACTCATGGTATTTATACAACATGCTATGCCTTCATTAATGTAAGCTGTTAAGTTACAGAGTGTAATCTAAGTTACAGAACGTAAGGAATCACAGACCTGTTCAAATGGACTTTTAGTCTTAATTCCTTTTCCACCACAGAAGACCCAATTGTCTCTAAAGCCAAGGTTAGTGATAGATGTGCTTCCCAGTTCAGCAATCAGTTTCCGTGCTTCCTCGTTAAGCCTTGAAAAAAAAAAAAAAACCCACAGATATTCAGTATGTAAACAAAAATACACATTCTCAGAGCTTTCACTGAAGCTCAATGGTGCACTGAACAATCTCATTAAACGTAATTTAAGTCAGTCAACATTGAGCAAGATCTAACTTTCAAAATCTGATAAGGCTAGTTCTGAAATCAGCTATCTAATAAGCTCTGCTCCTTGATATCATCTCAGGCAAATAGCATAAAACCACTGACATAAGCAACGAACCCCATCTTGTGAAAATTTGTATATACAACTCCAATTATTTTAGCCATTCTCCAAGCAATGAAGAAAAGTCAATCTTTAACATAACTGTTATTTGCAGACATAAGTTAAAGCCTAAATAGTTACTCTTAGGTTAAAAAAAATGACCTAAATACATACAAGTTCTTGTCTGCTCAGATCAATTAATTTAAAAGTCAGAATGCTATCCTATAGCATGGTTCAGCACCCAGAGGTCCATATAGGATAATTCTAGTAACAAAAGGAAAATGATTCTGTAAGAGACAGGATCTCCCTAGAACAGCTCATTATTTCTACTTGATAAGATATGGTTGTATGACTCACCTTAACCAAAATGATAGCAATGATTAAGTAATTTACTTTGGAGGCTATGTGCACCACCCACACTCCAAGTTTCCAAAGCACTGAGACAGCTTATATTAAAAGCAAGAAAAAAAAAAAAACCACCAAAACAAAACCAACACCAAAACACTCACAATAAGATTTTTATCTTTTAAACATGACGGTTCTTCTCATCTTAAGTTGCTTTCAAGCAACTTGGCACTTTTGGTTACTATAAAGTTGCAGCCACAAGTTTTTGGTTACCACTGCAATGCCACTAACAAGTAGCTCCTGGCTGTCAGCATGAATGGGCCAGACTCTCCTTTCTGTTTAGTTTTAGACAACACCAGCAGAGACATGATTTAAGAAAACCTAACTACTTATCTAAATGCTGAAGAACAACAGTTAGGAGATCTAACTTTCTGATAAGGAAACATTAAACTGACTGCCTTAGGGAGATGAAAGCGAAGCACGGCCATTTTCAACCATTTACTGAAAATAATACTGTTTATTGCAGAGTCAAGACTTCATCATAGGAAAGCTATTTCTACATCAAAATACTGACAGGTCACAGATAACAAACTGCCTAATAAGAAGGAAAAAAGAAAAGAGCACATAAACGTAAGTAATGTTAAAACAACAGGGAAAAAAAGAACCTTAATTTTCCTCTGTGGAAACAAATCCTCCTGATAGTATGACTTCAGTGAAAAGATTACAATACAAGTTTCTACAGTAATTAACTATTAAAGATGATCTAAGTTGCGAAGACCAGAGAATACCTCATAAAGAAAACTAAAATCCCTTAGGCTATATTTGTATTGATAGGCTGAACAACTTGACAGTAGAACACTTCAAAAAGTTTGGGGCTCACACTAATAAGAACTCTCAGACCTCAGAACAGGAGGGGTACACACAAGACCCATCGCTAATGTTCTCTACAATTTAACTACCAAAACACATCTTTGAGTTGTTCAGAGGAAAGCATGGGATGGAACAGATCAATTTCCATCAGAGGGTACCTCCTCACAGTCATAAATCTGGACATACCTACATTTAATACTACAGCATTAAATTAGTATTATTATGCAGTATTGGTATTATTTATTACTACAGATAGGTTTGATCCTCACCATTTCCAAAAAACACTAGCACTTTGAAATTAATCAACACAGTTTCAAATCCCTTGTCTTGGAAGGACAAAACTTTAACAGAAGTGATTGTGATTAAAAAAGTGCAAAGCAACATTTAAAATTTTAATAAATGTTTACTGCATAAGTCAATGACATACTTGGTTGCACCATCATCGTACGTTCCCATTAGCACTATGGTCCCATCCTGTATGGATTTAAGAAACTCAATAAATGGTGCCACATCTGAAAAGAGAGAAAACAAAACTTTTATAATAAGCCATCATCAGATAGTTAAACATCTGCAACATTTAGACATTGTTTTTACTACTTATAGATGTACTGAAATTTATACATAGATCCTAAGAGGAAGACAGAACTCATAAAAATGGATTCAAGTTATAGCGAGGGCTTTGTCTATATAAATACAACTGCTAGTTGGTACATGCTTATTCTCATGAGTAGTTCCCTTCTCCTCTCCCACACCCCCAACTATGTGTGTTTACCTAAAGTTGCATCCTCCTCACAATTAAAAAGGTAAAGTTAAAGCTTAAAACACCGCAGCAAATAGAACTTAAAAGAAAGAACACAAGAATACAGAATCAGGTTGTTTCTCTCCAACCAACTAGATTAACTGCACCTACCTCCTCCCCACATGTCAAAGAATTTAGTGTCTATTGGTTCTCCTGTTTTACCTGAAGAAAAAGAAATGTCTGGCATCAGGAAATAGCCAAAGTTACTTCACAGACAACATGCCCACTTCCTTTCAGTGACTGCCAGAGAGAGTGCTGCAGAAGACACCACATAAATCATCAAGTGTTTTTATTTTTCATAAAGATCACTCCTTAACCACAGTAGCTTGTGAAAAGGTACAGGAAAAGATAAGGGGGAGGGGAAACAGATAAAAGATGCAAACTTCTGACTTAGCTTCAAGTAGAGTATAAAAAACACTACCCTCGAAAAACAGTAATAAAGAAAATGCACTTCAGAAATTTATGGGGAATTTACTTTTTTCAGGTTATTTTTGCAGGGAAAAAGAAAAGACAGCACAGTTATAGGTGGCTTTTAGTACCACAGAGAAAGCAAGAAAAAAAAAAACTACTCTGCAAGTCCTGCTACAGACTGGAAATTGCTAGTTGATTTAAACTTCCAGTACAAATGAAGAACAAAGCGGCTGGCACACACACGTTTTTACTGTCAACAAAGTCAGTATCTGATGGAAGATAGTTTCCTTTTTAATAGATTCATTCATATAAAATTTGAAAGATGAAGAGAAAGGCAGTTACATAAGACAAAACAAGGTGGTTTGGTTTTGACTAAGACAACTAAGGAGAGCAAAATAGCATTAAGTATTGTTCAAGAAACACATCAGATGGTATAAACCTGAGTACAATCCAGAAATAACATGACTTTGTATTGCAGCAAAATGATAAAGTGCTATCTCAGCACTATAAGGAATGACTTCCTACACATTAAGGAGCAATCTGTCAGTACTGATGTTCAGTCTTGAAGCTGACACACACTTAAGTTTATTTTTAATGAAATCCTGAATACATATTACACGGATATATTACTGGACAAGATGCAAACTAATAGGATATAGTGATTTCAAACTAGTGAATAATGAATAGTTCCTTTCACACAGTAATAAAATTTGTAAATGGATTTCACTGAAAACAGAAACATTTGGTGCAGAGAATATTACAGGGGCAATATACACAACCAAAAGACACAGCGATTTTATCACCCTATACACGTATTAGGAAGTTACCTGATGTATCACTGAGATAATCATCATGGAATTTCGTATTTTTAGCAAAAAAAAAAAAAAATGCATCAAGTTTTTCTACTTTCAAACAGAATACATCTGAATACAACAGAGTTCAACAAAAACATTCAAGTGCCAAAATCTGACATTATCTCAGCATGAATATGTTTAATGCTTCCTTTTCTTCTCGTTTCCTTTTCACCACCTTAGCAGACCTTTAACTTCAGGAAGAATTTGAAAACAAAGACACCACTCACTTAGAAAGTCACTCACCATTGACCAAGGCCACATTTATTCCTCTGCCAACGTTATTTTTAACTCCACTCATTAATCTGAAACAAAATAAACAATTCAGTTTGTAACAGAACTATCTTCTGATGTAAAATATTTCATTTCAAATTATTTTTTTTTAATAGGATCATGTTGTAGAAGATGACCACGCGTCCAGAAGTATTTAAAGCAAAATCTCTTACGTGCCCTCACAGCACCAGATTTGGGAACAACATCTAATATCTCTAAATGTACCCATTTTCTATGAAAGCTGATGATGAAATGCTCAAATTATGAGTATATTAAAAATGCCACAAAAAATAAAGCACTACTCATGTAGCGAAGAAAATTCCTAGCAGTTAAAAAGCATGGAACAAGGAACTATTTGAAGGACTTAGCACAGTCACATAGACAACATTTTAAGCTTTTTTGTAAGCAAAAATGCATTAATGAGTTTGAAACCTAACTGAAAGTAATTAAAATGAATATTGCAATATCATGGTACTGAACAAGAAAAAGGCAAACTCCTTTCCTATGATAGATAAAAATCAGAACTAAAATAAACAGTAAATACATTGATGGGACCTGAAACAAAAAATTGAATGTAATATCAGAATACAATTAAACATCTCAACAAAACCACCACAATCTACAACAGCAATTACTTAGCCAAACTCAAAGCAAAGGAGCTTGAAAAGAACTGATCCACTGTTAAATGTAAGCTGTTCAGAGCTGTAAAGAAGAGCTAATGTCAGGACTGTTTGACTACAGTGTTGTGCGGCCTTGGACCATAGTAGGTACATCACTCCAATGAGAAGCTTACAAGAACAGCTCGTTGCTTTTCACTGTCACCACATGGAGATCTGTTCTACCCACAGGCTCTACATTTCCCAGCACTACCATTTTGAAGCTGGGAATCAAAGGATAAACGTGAACAAGGAGAAACAGGAACAAGGACTGAGGTTGTATGCAGACAATGAAGTTTTCAGCTCAGCTTGAAGAAAGCACATTCAACAAAAGCATAGGTGCACATCTCATCTTTTCTAAACATACATTAACAGATGCTTGAATCCCACTGTGACCAAGGTCACTTTAACTTCCCTAGCTTGCTCTAAAGGACCACAACCCTGTACAGATTTGTTATCTCCAGAACTTTTCCAGGTAATTTCTTTTGTCCTAAGCATTGTTTTAGAAAGAAATGTCCTCAAACATACAACTGCAATAACAGCTCTCCCATAGTAGCCCTGGGCTAGAAACAAGAAACACTTTGCCAGAAAAACTTGATAACCTTCCTCTCTGATACTGTCTTTGGCATTTAAGTGAATGACTATGAGTTATCAGGAACTCACAGTATAGTTACTTAGGTTTTAATGCAGTAATCAGAGATGAAAGGTTCAATATTCTTCTGTTGATCCTGTAATATCATCTACCAAAAAACCCCACCTTATATGAAATTAATTTAATAACTGAAAACAGAGGACTTGCAATTTCCTGCTAAGATGCAGAATTCAGTTCTGTTTAATACAGAATTCCCAACTGGGACTCTGGAATTCTTTCTAAATCCACCTGGAAGAACATTACTTCTGTAATCACATTGTTTTCAGGTCATGTCTGGGCATCATCAACTCTAAGCAACAGAAGCACGTGACAAAGACTGAAAAGAAAAACAAAAACAGTGAAGTACTGAAAGCTCATGTAAAATGCAGTGGACCTGAATTCACCAAAAAGAATAAGAATTTCCTTTAATTCTAACTCCTAAATCCTCTGTAAATAAATGCAAGAAAAAAAATAATCCAATACTGGAGTGATTAGATGCTGAAAAAAAATCATATATAATCAAACTTATAACAGACTTCAGATAAGAAAATATCCCGCAAATACGAATGCCAGAAGCAACACCTTATTAAAGTAACAGAGCCATCCTGCCATAAGGTTACTGTGGCACAAATATGGAACTGGCTTCCTATTGGAATAAAAACTGCATGGAGAAGAGCTGGTAGAGTAGAATAAATCTATTGCTCCTAAGCATGTTAAGTATTTAATATTTAATACTTAACACTTTGACAACAACTATAGCATTTGTTTTCTAATTTGGTTTATGCATTTCCTATATAGAAGAAAGTTCTATAATCGGACTTCTGTAAAGAATTCCCATTTCAGTACTCTCATAAATCAAATGACAAGCTTATTTAATACAGAGGAAAAACCTCACATTGTAAATATTACTGACAATTTATGAAGCTATTTTCCCATTTCCTTGTCTTGGAAATTCAAAGCAGAATATTAAGTGAAACTCAACTATTTTCAGTTAACTGGAAAAACAAATCTTGCATGAGAGAGGTCAAAAATATCCTCATTTTCCTATCAAGCAGGTAAAAAGTTTCTTTACAGTTCTGAGACACCACTTTCACGCCTGAGATAGCTTGTGTGCCGTCACAAATACTACTGGGTGTAATGTGAATGTTTTATCACGGGAGGGCAGTAGTTCATCACTTTTAGAATGCTTCCAACAATTCATGCTCAAGAAACTGTGAGCCGTCAAATCAAATACATTATGAACAAAACAGAAGATCATATTAAATTAATCAGATTGTATATTTCTTCAATAGATATTAAAAATCTTATTTCCCAGAAGTAATTAGCAAAAGGTTTTGCCAACTGAAGACAGAACAAGACTCCAAGAGTTATGCACTAATAACAATAATATTAACAGAACAGAGAATTTCTTGCTAGCTCCCGCTTTCCTTTCATTGCTTTCTGGTTTGCAGTTGTGTCCAAAAAACAAACAAAAAAATCCAATCCAAAACCTCTCCTTAGTAAGCAAAAAATCCTTAAAAAGCCTGCCATCCTGAAGTTAACTCAGAACTTTTCGACAGTGAATCAGCCCAAGTGCTTCCAGATACAAAGCTTCCTAGCAACCATGCTGAGATGCTGGCAAGCTTTGTAACGTGAACAAAAATCTCTCTGCAGAGAGATTGGGTAAGACTGTCCAAGGTCATAAAGGGAATCAACGCTAAGAGAGGCAGAACCTAGCAGCTTTTAGTTAGTATGCACCAGGAGTGAGCTCGTGCTCATTTTGCACATGCTCCCCAACTGTACAGTAATGCACCACTGTAAATGGGGTTCTACACAAACAGAAAAGTTTCATTTAAGTTAGCTTTGCATAAATATGCCTTGAATATGAACGGTACTCAAGTTTTAACTAACAATGCAAAGTGAAGACGCTGCGTGGCTTTCACTGCAAGAAAAAAAGTTCCCATTTCAACTTTACTACAGCTTAATTGCCACAGCCAATGCTATAAGTAGCTCATGTGGGACTAATCTTACAGTATTACTTTAATTAGAGAAAAAGTAACAAAGAATATAAAACAATACTTAGAGGTCTTACAGTAAATAAGATTAGTATTTTGATCTATATTACGCTGGGTTATATTCACAGAAAAGTTGCAATTTGCTCTAAAATTTGCACTGACTGCAGTAGGTGGTGCCTCTATCACACCACTAACAGGGCAGGGGCTCAGAAACTGGAGTAGTTTAAATGCACATGTACAGCAATGGCTAATTAGCGTAACTGATAGTAAAACAACAGAAGTCTATTACTATTGACTGTGTTAACAGCATGTCTTTTCTGCCATGTGACATTCGAGGTTAAGTGCATAGATCTTATTATACAAAGTGGCACGCAGTGAGTGACAATGAACAGCAGAACCTAAAAGCAAAGAAAGAATCTAAAAATAAACATTAATATTGAAGTTATGGAGATCACTGACAGACATTCAGTTAAATACTCTAGACAAACTGTGTTAAGAAAACTGTCATTGGAAATAAAAGACTTGAATAATTCTTCAAACAGTTCCTTCCTTCTACAAAGCTAAGTGCCAGGTCCCACGCTTGGGTCATAGCAACCCTATGCTGTGGTACAAAGGCTTGGAGAAGAGTGGCTGGAAAGCTGCCTGGCAGAAAAGGACCTGGGGCTATTGGTCAACATTTGTTTGAATGTGAGCCAGAAGAATGCCTAGGTGGCCAAGAAGGCCAATGGCACATCAGTCTGAATCAGAAACAGCACAGCCAGCAGGACTAGAGAAGTGACTGCCTCCCCGTATGCAGCACTGGTGACACCGCTCCTCAAGCACTGTGTTCAGGTTCTGGCCCCTCACTACAAGGATATGGAGTTGAGCATTTGCAGAGAAGAGCAACAAAGCTGATGAAGTAACTAGAAAAGAAAAGTTCTGAGGAACGGTTGAGGGAACTAGGGTTGTTTAGCATGGAGAAGAGGAGGCTCAGGGGGATCTCACTGCAGTGAGAAGTGCTTTGGTCTCTTTGTTCAGGTGAGAAGCGATAAGACAACAAAACAGTGAAGTTGCACCAGGAGAGGCTTAGACAGGACATGATGAAGAACTCCTCCCAGGAGATGGTTGTCAAGCACTTGAATGGGATGCCCAGGGAAGCAGTGAAATCTCCATCCCTGGAGGGACTTAAGAGATGTGTGGGCAATGCGCAGAGGGACACGGTTTTGTCATGGAATTAGAAGCTGGAAAAGACCCTGAAGATCTTAAGTGATTTTTATAGTTAAATTCTCACTTTACTGACTGTGTTTAATTATGCCAACAGTAACTACTGGTCATTAAAATACTTTTATTTTCTGAAATCATCCATTAGAAAGAAATGGAAAATATGTCCTGTCATTGGTACTACAGAAAAAGACAGTTTAAAAGATGACTTACACAAAAGAAAATTCCATGATAGTTCTAACTAATGACATTCAATTAAAAGTATCAAGAGTTAAGTACTTTAAATACAGTTGATCAATGAATTACAATTAGGGACACGACTTCCTTAGAGGTATAATTGTATCTGACTTAACATCTGACTATTTCATAAGTAACTAAAACTTACAATAAAGTGTAAGCTATCTTATACATACTAAAACTGCATAGATCTCAATATCTACTGCAGAGTATTACGTGTTCAGATTAATTTATAATGCTATAGAAGTTTTTCCATGTAGGAGTGTTTCCATGTAGGCTAACCAAAACTTATGAAGACTCATTCAAATTACTGATTTAGCATGCAAAGGGATCCAAGACAAAAGCTGAAAAAGGTACTCAGAGAAAACAGGTAAAAATACTTACACATTATCTTCTACACAAATTTTAGGTCCAACTACATTTGCTGCTCCACTTGCCATTTTGAATGCAAAATGCTTTTCAGGACAAGCTTTAGAGATCCCACATTTGTATCTCGGAGGTTTCGTAGCTTTCAAAAAGGAAATAAAACTGGATTTTAGAAAAAATCAGGAATTCAGGAAAATCAGTGAAAGAGGAAAATCAGCTTGATTGCATTTACCAAGACTTAGCTTAACTATGAAAAATCCAATGTTCTTTATGCTATGAGTGAAATCAAGTGACAGCAGTAACACATGCATATGAATACTCACAGCGTGCAGCTGCATCCAATGCTGATCTAGCTAAAATGCAAAAATACAATTTTACAAGATGTTACTATTGAAATATCATCTGCTATAAAATACTCTATTATAAATTTTAAAACTTTCTGTACCACCATAAAAATACATTTTTTGAAATGAGTATTAAATACACGTGAGCAGACTATTCCACTGTAAAACATTAACCTTCACGTGGTAGAAAAATGAAAGTCTTATTAGCAGGGACCACATTTCGAAGCACTACCTTAACTTACAAGTCACTGATTAAAATAAAGAACGACAGAAATATGAACTCAGAACAACTAGGGATCTGTGGAGGCGTGGGCTGAATTTCCACAGGAGAGAAAACAACTCCTTTCTTTCAACCAAACTTTATCCAGCCAGAAGTAACTACTACAATACAGAACCTTCACTAGAATATGATTCCTCACACCTAACACCAGAATTCTGCAACTTGGGTGTATTTTTAGCCATTCAATCATTACTCCCTTTCTCGGAAAGAGAAAATTGTTCTAATACTTAACACCACCTATGTCCCTTCAATATTAATCAGTGATGCCCCCAGTGGCTGGTTCAGATGTGTGCTCACACTGTAGCAATCCAGAGTTCAGTAACAGGAACCATACCTACCATGCTTAAAACTGGGTTTTCCTAATTAAGAGCTCCTCTCAAAAACAAAGTTGGACTAAAAAATAAACTCTGAATTCCAAATCATCTAAGCTGGTAATTTTTTTTTTTCCTGCACAGAACTCTGAAATGTTCTGCTTATTGCACATGGCAGTGAAGCTATACAAACAAGAAATCCCACCCCAAATATGAATTTTCAACTGCCAGACTAAGTTGAAAAAATAGGTAAGAGTTTATGCACAGTTGATAGTAATGAAGATTAAACCTATTAAAAAAGTAGGTTAAATATCTCATATGGAAAATAACATTAAAATACATAAAAATAAACCCCAAATTCTTCTTACATGTAAAAGACTAAATCAAGCAAAAGAATACTGTATTCTTGACTATGGGTCAAATAAATATAAACAGGTATCTGCAGAAAACAGTTACTACTTACCAAAAATGTGTCCTAAGTTTGCTTCCATTTTTATTTCAAACACTTGAGATATGACATAAAATGTCAATAAAAATATTGCTACGACTACTATCAACTTCGCAGCACCTGTTCAGAAATAGAGAAAAAAATACCTGTAAATGTTAACTGTAAGATTATCAAAACTAACTACATGAGAAATGTGCACAAACAGAACACTGAATTTAGAAATTCACCATACAGAAGTTATGTGCAAGAAACAAGTGTTATAATGTAAGATGCAACTGAGCCACCTCACTAGATTGCTATCCCAGGCTGAAGCTGAGAAATCTGACAAAGTAACCAGACATGCCAATGAGTTATGTCAAGCATGTATTCCAATTTATTTACAGCACTGGGTATATGGGTATCACTCACCAAACATCCACACCAAAGAGTCATTCATTACATATGTAGTTGTAACATGTATGCACAAAGCCTTTAAATTCCAAGGACATGCACAGAAATTCCAAGAAATGACTGACATCTCTGCTGGTCGTGGGACTGAAGCTAATAGTCAGATTACAGGTAGGTGTCCAGGAGGGTCTTGAATATCTCCAGAGAAGGAGACTCCACAACCTCCCTCGGCAATGTGTCACACATGTGCCATGCACGTGTGGATTCATTCCCCCTTTGCATCACACCTGGTTTGTTTTCCTCTCCCGGGGCAGGAAACACACTGCTCCATCTGATCTTACTCTTGCAGTTCATAAGCACACATACACAGCCCCATAGCACCCACACGCAGCTCGGCACACACCCTGCTCTCAGACATGAAACCTCACCTTGTTCTTTCTCCGTGTTTCATGCCATGTTGCCTGACATCACAGTTTACCTACCTCAAAACCAAGATAAACCAGACTTTTTTGTACGAAAATCCAGCTCAACAGGGTGAACTAAGCTGACTTTAGTGGCTGCTGTCTAAAATGGAAAGTTGTTCTCCCTCCAATCTCACTTCCCTGTTCTTAGCAGCAGGTATACATTTCTCACTGTTTATAAATATTTCCTTTCTGTGTTTCCCCTCAGATTAACACCTCTGTTTTAATGTATAACTAGTCTGAGTGATTAGGGAACTGTTGATACACTGTAGCTTTGCTGCTTTGGCCAGCCAGGTTTGATTATTTTTAACCTAATGTTCAGACTTCTGGTCTTCAACAAGAGTAAGAAAACGTTAAAGTTCTAATTTAAAAAGTTATGAAAAACAAAATCTCACCTTTCCCATTTTTAATATGTTTTGGAATCAGGTAACTTAGGTTTTAACAAGCCTAATTTAACCCAGCACTGAGTGGTCAAGCCACCTCCTAGAAAAAAAAACAACCCACAAACAGAAGCCTACAACCACAGCAACTTAAATCTGAAATGGTAACCTACATTTGGGGTACTACCATGAACCCTGCCACTTTCAGCAACAGATTCTACAGAATATTGTGCTCCCAGATTATTGTATATTAACAACCATCTGACAGCAGAAGTTAAATAAAGTATCTGATGAACATCCTATCTTCCTATCTCAGCTCAGTATGTAGAATTGTTTGGAAGAAGAAACACTACAGCATGCTTCTGTTCCTCAGATGGCCAGCCAAATAAATCCTTCAGAAATAAAGATTATGTGCTCCTTCAAATCTTAAACTAGGCTGTTTAGAAAATCTTAAAATAGACAGATTACTCAGCCTTCATAAGAATGAGAGATGTTAATCAAGCTTTCCAAAGGCTAAAAAAAAAAAAAAAAAAAAAAAGAGACAAAAAAATTAAGATACGACTTTCTTGTTTGCTTGCAGTTTGGACTTCCTCACCCACTGCATATGTGAATATATGTGTACTATGTAAGAAAACACAGACGCAAACTGAATTCAAAAACATTACAAAAGAACTCCAAAGACGATTGCATTTGAAGGAAAAGGAGCCACAGGAAAGAACAAGAGAAAACAGATGATCCAAATGTACATTAGGAAGCAGAAAAAAGGACTTGAAAGTAACTTCACACAAGAAGACAAGATGGCGCCAGACTTTGGGAATTGGTACTTGAAGAGCAGGTTGTTTCTGTAGACAGCATGAGAGATAAACCAGCACTCAGTATGAACACCAGCTGATCTTTCCCCCTATATCTTGACCCTCTCAATTGAATTTTAAGTGTTCCTTTTACATAAGGGAGGTAGGAAATCTCCTTGAATATCCTTGCAGTGTCTGAACGAAAGCAAACCTGTCTGCAACAGGTTCAATGCTCTATATGAGCTGTCATATCTTTCTGTTTGTAGGTCTTAGTAACAAAAATAATTGGCTGGAATGGGGAAGGAGAAAGGTTCAGAAAAGTCATCTACCAGAGGATTTGTCAGGATTTTAAAATTTACAGCATTCTCCCAGTTCTTTAGCAGTTCTGCTTTAATGGGTTGCTCGTTGTTACACTCACTGAGGATCTGTATGTACGCTGCCTAACAACTGCCTTAACAGTGACCAAAAAAAAAAAAAAGGACTAATTTCATCAGTAAGGGTAACATGCAACCCTCCTGGAAAAGAAAGTGCCGCTGACTCCTCGGGAACTCAGCAGCTGTTCCTTCTGCAACATTAATTATCCCTTTTGATTAAAGTGCAATGCATCAGAAAGTCAAGACTGCTCACAAATGTATAGGCTACTCCACTGAAGTGCCTGAAGTAATATTTTCTTGTAGTATTATACTGGCAATGTGATCTTATTTTTATAACTGCTATACCCTCTATATAATGAAATCAGTGTCTCAAACACTGTACGAAAGTATTTTACCTCTACTAAAAGGCTTTATAGCTTTCAATCTCTCTGTAACCATTCTGGAAGTTTCAGACACTGTATTTGAGAAGCGTATAGCACTTCTTGATTGTTATGTGGAGCAGGAAAGAAGCCATTAATGCACTATTTCCTTATTCTTTCATCCTACACAATCACTAGCCAAAGAAGATCATGTCATGGCACCTTAAGCAGCCACTGCAGATGAGCTGAAATGTCTGTAACCAGCTGTGCCCTTTTAAGCCATCCCAAATTCTCAGACAAGTTTCAGTTAACTGGCAGAACAGGAGCTGCTGTTCCATTTATGTTTGCTTTAAAACCTTCTATTATTGTCACAACTTGATAAAGCTGTCCACACCTTACTCCACAACAACAGAACACTGATTTCATTGAGCGTGCTTACCTGCTATTCTCATGGTTAGTCTTCAGCCACGTAATGACACTACTGCATTAAAAAAAAAAAAGCCACCTACAAAGAAAAAAAGAAAAAATGTAATTGCAATCAAATGAGTAATTTTATGATGCGTTAACTGTAGCAATACCATGGATTTTCTAGCTAGTAACAGTAATGATGATTGTCCTGAACAATTAACTCATAACACAGTAAAGTGAAGAGACAAGGTGGATCTCTTCAACGGCATCACTTTCCCTTGCTCTCTATAAAACCAGCATTTCATTCGTTCTGTTAACTAACCCATGGCAAGTATTTAACAGTGCTGCAACTAAGCAGTCTTTTAATTCTTAAAGCTGCATGTTAAAAGCGAGCAATTCCTTCAGTGTTGCTCCAGAATCCAAGCGACATCTATGTTAAGTTGATGTTCACCGATCTAATGTAGCGAAACATACTCAAGAGAAAATATTTCAGCAGTCTGTCATTTGGGATACTGCACAAACTACATTCAATGGAACTGAAAGACCTGTGTGTTACAGAAAAGCACCAACATATCTGTTGCCCACAGTTACATCCATAAGATGCACCTTATAGTCAACAGCGGCAGAAGCAACAGCCCAAGAACTATTTCAGAGTAAACTGAAAATCACTGCTTTTGAGCAAAGGCCACATAAATACCATGAAGTTTCTTCTTCAGAAGTGCCTGATGCTACATGAAGTCAAAAGGTGCCACAACCTCCTCAGGCTCTCTTCAAACACACCACTTGCTTCTCACAGCTCTGGGGCTGCACCCAGTGCTTCACTCTCTGCTGCAGGCTCCATTGAATGACAAGGTCCTTGGCTGCACCAGGCACATGCCACGCCAGCTCTGTACGCCTGGCACCAAGGCTCTCCTTGTTCCTCATTCAAGGAGCACAAAGCAGTCAACCACATGCATCCCCGGGCACTCCCAGCACCGCTCTGGTGCCCAGCAAATTGGTTCTGGCAAACACAGTAACCTTCACTCACAAAGTGCCATAAATCCAGGAGAAACACCAGTTCATTTTACAATTTTAAGCAAGTTAAGTACCTAATTTACTTTTTAAATTAACTGAAGTTAAATTTTGCTTGGAAGCAAAGCAGTTGAGGTAGCACACTGTTGCGTCTATTCTTATGATCATAAGGAAAGAACTCTCAGTTACTTCCAAAAATATTTAAGGTCTTCACACAACTAACAGCCTGTAGTCAGTATGGCCTTTTGAATAGTAAAAAAAAAAAAAAAAAAAAAAAAAAAAAAGGCAAAGACATATTGGCATTCAGTGATCTAGTTGGATTAGGTGCACCAAGACTGAACTTGAACATGTTTAAGAACTGGAGGAGCCGTCCCACACCCACCAATCAAAAACTGCATCACATCTAATGTTCTGCAGTCCTATCCCACGATTCTGAAAATAAGAAAAAAAAAACCAAAAAAAAAAACCAACCTATCTTTAGAAATTATTTCAAAAGCTATTACCAGAAGTCAGGAAATGCAAATCATTTGACAGCACCACCAAAGCCCAGACAGTTCTCACAGTCTATGCCAGGGAAGAAAATATAATATAAACAACTTTTTCACCTTCACTTGAATCAGTATCTGTAAGGTTAATCATCTATGTGTCTGGATGGTCTTTGCCAAAGACACCATCACTATGACCCACAGCTTACAGTTTATTTAAAAGAGAAAACCTCATAGCATATTAAGGATATGGTATATCTGTTATAATTATACCCACACGCAATCTATAGCCATTGCATCTTTTTTTCAGTGAAAGATCCACATCTGTCCAACTTCCAAGAAGGAAAAGAGAACCAGGCATTTTACATAGCACATAATGCCTTACTTCTCTAGGCCTGCACAAGCAGAACCCACAAAGACCTGCAACAACATCCTTCTGATGTCAATAGGAATATCCTCAAGTAAAGAACAAGTAATTAAAAGCAGTGACCAACTGATAAGACAAACTCATTCAAACGCTAATGAATATAATTTTTCTAAGTTATTTTGTCTCTCCTCCCCACCCTTGGAAATTTACCAAGGCTAAAACACGCACTGCCTGCAGTTTGAATAAACAGAAGATTGTTTTAAGTCGGTACTGAAGAAACAGTCCCCTCTTTTCACTTGGTTATAAACAAAAATACAAAATGAACATATCATGCAAGCTCAACTGCAGAATACCTTCATCCCAACATGTGTGTCCACTGACCCCAGTCATCCCATGTTGCAATCAGATAATGTGCTCCTTTGTCTTAAGCTGGAAATGTTTCTTCCATTTGGAAAAAATGAAAATGATTACGTCTCAATTTGAATGGAATTTAAATTACATACTCCTTTCCTGAATAACAGCCCACTGCATTTTATTACCAGTAAGTGATGCCTTTTCTTTTTTCTTTTTTTATCTATAGACTAAATAGAGGAACACTGCAGTACAGACATGAGTTGCACACAATTTTCCAAGTGCAAGAGAAGTTAACTTATGAACACCATCTCCTTTTCCACTACACTATTGTCTTATCACGATTTTTAATTTAGCCATTATGAACACTCACTGACTGTCACTCTGCAGCTTTAATAGGTTTCATAATTGAAATTTAGGCATGATATCAAAGTGGATTAGGAATTTCTAACTGTGCTTAATTTGATACAGTTTAAAAACATTAAAAACAAGAATGAAACTGAGCTAGCTCAGTTGCATAAAAACAGCAACAAAGACCTTCTTTCAAATTATTTCAAAATTAGGTAAAGCAAAAACAACTATGAAAACAAGCAAAAAAAAAAACAAAAAAACTTTTCCTCCTGTTTGACATAACACTCCAATCAAGCAGGGACACGAACATCACAACCAAAGTATCTGCTTGACTTAAGAATGTCTGACCATTTCATTAAGATCCTAATATAATTTATTTCAGTTAAGTGAGGCTCATATCTACCATACCTAGCATGCAGGAGGTACAGCCTCTAACAGGATCCACAGGCAGACTGTTGATGAATAAAGCAAAACCTGTTACAGACACAAGGGCCAGGAAGAATATGGTAACAGAAGTGAACGAGAGCTCCAAGTCAAAAGCAGGTGGATCTGGGGAAGCTTCACAGTGCATGACTGTAAAACATGGATTCCCCCTAACCCCCACCCCAGATGGTTTTCTCAGAGCAGTATGCAGAGGTACACCCATCAAAGAATACACACGGGATGGTGAAAAGACACCAACAAACCCTTCAAGT
This sequence comes from Oreortyx pictus, assembly GCA_036925125.1. NCBI lineage: Eukaryota > Metazoa > Chordata > Aves > Galliformes > Odontophoridae > Oreortyx > Oreortyx pictus. The sequence continues at coordinate 163,903,774 of JAUPFR010000001.1, forward strand.
GCCTTGAAACAGAAACCTATCTACAGAAGCATCTAAAAGCAGTGTTTTCAAAAGCTGGCTTTCTTCCACTTTAAGGAATTTATTATTTCTCAGATGCTATACAAGAAGGAGTAAAAACTGCAGGTTTACATGTACCATGGACAGGAGCCAAGGCATTCTAATGGTCAGAACAAATTCTACTCATAAACAGTACAGTCAAATCTCTGTACTAGGCACGTGCTTTCTTGTGTAAGATGAGCATCACTGCAAATTTCCTATTACCTATTAAATTTCCAACATTGCCACTTTGTCAAAAGAAGCTTTGTGCAATATCTTATGAGGTCTGAGGACCATGCTCTCCTTCCCTTTTGATCCCACTCAACACTAACAGTGCAGGCATGTCTTCTCATCAGAACAACCACATCTGTTTAAGAGAGGTCCCTGTCACTAATAAAGTCCAGTTTACACAAGCCAACATTTACAGAAGAATCAGCGGCAAAAAGTTTAGGCCAGTGATCTCTTGGCTACAGGAAGCCTTATCCACACCCAGAATACCTTAAAGAGCATAAAAATATAAAGAGGTGGTAGTCTACAGGCTGTTAGATCGGAACAGTGTCAATAGCTGGCTGATACTTTGCTTGTAGGGTCTAGATGACACCAATCAGCGATTCAGCTGTGCTGATCCAGTAAGATGATAAAATTCCAGTACCTAAAACTGAAGCACTGAGCAGCAGAAAGATAAGAGGAGAATGCTTTCTTAGTTAAACTGACACAAAGTTCTCACTGAAGTGTTAGAATCTGACCTACTCATTGTAAAAATAGCAGAAGAACAGCAGCTAGGTAGGAAGCCACATTAGGGAGTTTAAACACTCTTCCTTCACTACAGCCAGGGGCACAGGTTGAGTAACAACTCCTCCAGAACAGAAAGCAAAAGACAGGCAGTTCACTAAAGTGGAGAAGCCAAGAAGTTACACCATCATGCCATTGTCCAGATCTCTGCATGAAGCTGCATGCCCATCCATGCAGAAAAGAGCTATTTACTCTGCTTGCAAAGTAATAAGGAATAGATACGTGGAAAGTTGAGAACTGAGGTTACTGGTTGCTCATTTCTCCTCCACAAATCCTCACACACTGTATTTTCTCCTGAGGCAGGCACAGTTTCCAGATGCAGTGATGTCCTCTGCCAAAGCCTTTCCAAGTAGCAGCCGAAAATGCTACGCAGAGCTTCACATAATAGTGGAAGAAACAAACAGAAAATAAAATGATAGAGAAAAGAAAGAATAAAGTACTTTCCCCACCTTATGTTTTACTATTCGATCAGTTACAGTGGACTTTTTGTTTGTAGCTCCACTTTTCTGATAAATTGTTGGGGATGACAATGAAAATCTGACAAACTCAGAATATACAACATGGAGCTGCTGCATATATTCTTTTATAGTAATACTACCTTCAATCTATAGAGTGGCAAATATCTGCTTTTAGAAGGGATCTGTCCCTGTTGAGGGAACTCCACCAGAAACTTCACAAAGGAAGCTTACAGCATAACTTCATTTAGAAATCTATAACCCTATACTCCTGTCACAAATCGTGAGATTTTATTAGATGTTCTGAATTACCTATTAAGCTAAGATTGGGGTCTCCCTGAGTTCAGGTACTTGATGCACATCAAGCAAGTCATTTGCTTCACAGAAACAGGGTGCAAGAGGAAAGTGTGTTAGCTGTAGAAGCCATTAAAATATAAGCACACATACAGGAACACAAATGGTTTTGTTAAATACTGTCACACTTACAACACTGAAGGAAGCCCAGATTTCCGTACTGAGGGGAATTCAACTCAGTGTGGACAATTCTTTACCACAGAATCACAGAACTGCAGGGATTGGAAGGGACCTCCAGAGATCGAGTCCAACCCTCCTGCCAAAGCAGCTCCCTAGCCCAGGTTGCACAGGTAGGTGTCTAGGCAGGTCTCGAACATCTCCAGAGAAGGAGACTCCACCACCTCTCTGTGCAGCCTGTGCCAGTGCTCCGTCACTGCACTGTGAAGAAGTGCCCCACACATTTAACTTCCTATGCTTCTGTTTGTGGCCATTTCCCCTCATCCTATCACCATGCACCACTGAGAAGAGTCCAGCCTCATCCCTTTGCCTCCTGCTCCTTAGATATTTATAGATGTGGATCAGATCCCCTCTGAGTCTTCTTTTTCCAAGGCCGAACAGACCCAGGTCTCTCAGCCTTTGCTTCTTCATAAGACAGGTGGCTCCATGTCCTTTTTTTTTTTTTTTTTTTTATCTTTGTGACCCTCTGCTGGACTCTTTCTTGGAAATCCCTGTTCTTTTTGCACCAAGGAGCCAAGATTTGGGCACAGTACTCAAGGTGAGGCCTCACCAGGGCAGAATAGAGAGGAAGGATCATCTCCCTCAACCCATTGGCCACGCTCTTTTTAATGCACTGGCCTTCTTGGCCACCAGGGCACACTCATCTCATTTTGGGCACAGTTTCTGCCCTACTTGGTTTTAAAATCATCAGCAGATTGCAAGTGGCTAGTGCTTTAAGCGTTTTGTGTTTTTTTTTTTTTTCCCCCAAATAGAATTGCAATACATGTTTTCATGGATAATAGGAAACATGTAAATCAGTGCACTGCACTCCCATTTTCCCAGATAACAGTACTTCCACAAGCAATTTGATAATGCATTTAGATAGTATTTTTAAAACTGAAGCACAAAAACAAACAGAGATGAGAAGCAAGAATTTAGAAGGCCAAGATAGTTCTGAATCCTGATCTTCCTTGATTAGTAAAAGATGCAAAAAAAAAAAAAAAACAACCAACAAAACAACAAATCAATACTTAAAAAAGCAGAAAGCAATACAATAAAGGACTTCAAATGCAGCAAATCAAGTAGCAGTAATGCAGAAAAGGATCTGAAAGCATATGACAGCTCTCTAATACTAGGGTCAATGATGAGGTACTGCTGCAAAAACAGAACTGCCCGTTATGAACTGTAGCAACAGGGCTGCTGCATGCGAAGCAAAAAGTAATTATTGTGCTGTGCTACAAGTCACTAAAGTCTTAATTTAGATCCTGCACACACTTTTTTTCTTTCCCCCCCCCTGATCTACCTTAAAGCACAATCCCTGTGGAACAATCTACATAACAATTACATTTCACAACCAAAGGACTAAAAGAATCGGGTTTGCTTTGCAAGACAGCATGCAGGTGAGAAGAGCATGCAACAGACACCCCAGTCTCTTACCACCAAGATGTAACTTAAAAACTGTTTTAAAAGATACTAAGCTGGACTGTTCTTTATATCCACTGGCAGCTTTTTACCTATTTGTAACTAAAACATTTAAAATAAAATATATATATTTTTAAGTATATGTATTTTTTTTTAAGTAGTCCCATCCACGAGGTTAAACAAGAAAGAAACGGAAGGATGTAAATCACCACACAACTCAGGACAAACAAGAGGTGAGCCTCATCACCTGGGCAGCAGTCTGCAAGGAGCAAGTCAGCACCTCCTTCAACAGCAAATGGATACTTCTTCTCAACTTGTAACCAGGTAAGCAATACTGAATCTGGATCAACCTGAGATGTTTTGAATTAAATTCAGAGGGAATTTTATCCTCACCTAAACAAGCGTTTTTGAAAATGGTCAAATCTTGTTACTCCTTTTTTTATCTACTGTATCTATTTTTATGCCTATCTATAGCATTATCAAGTTCACTGGAATACAATTAGATGAGCAATCAGAATTGATTAGTACAGAAGAAAAAAAAGCAACTTGAGCTTTTTTTTTTTTAATCTCTGAGTCACAACTAGATTAGGAAAGTGTTTGCTTTTTGCAGCACAGACTGCCTTCCTCAGTGATCCACAGATGGACTTCTTTCTTCTGTCAGAAAAAACAACATAGAAAAAAAATACCATCTGACGTTTTCATACCTGGTGAAGCTTAACAAGTAAAGCAAACTTTTGTTTAACGCAGCCTCTATTAATAGATATTGCAGTCTGCTGTGTTCAAGCACAAGAGCAGTGGTGGTTTTCTACCTGAGATTATAAAGTGAATCACGTATTTCAGGGTTAGCTTTAGCTATATTTACCTGAGCTCTCGTTTTAACCAGTGGTTGTGCCAACCTGAATTACTGTATCCTGTGAACCAAACAGCGGAGACTATACAGACCATTCCAGCTGCAACCCAGAGTAGAAACCTAAGCTGCTAATAGGATCCATTTAAAAACAAGATGCGTTTCCTTACCAAGAGACTGCTTATCCCTATGCTAGACTAACAGTAGATTTTCACCATCTTTGCAAAATGTATTTAATGTCAAACTGAACTGAAGGGTAGACAAAAAAAGAATTATCTTAAAGTAACTATTGTATTTCAATTTTTGTTGTGTGGGAATGCACCAGTTGTGCCTCCTAATAATCCTCTCACTCAAGCAGTTTTTCCCCTACTATTACTCCTATATTCATTCAAATTCCCTGTGGTTACGGCCAAGCTCCACACAGAGGTTGATGGCTTGTCTACATAGAACAACTCAGGGACAACTGACCTTACAAAAAATGACACCACCTGCACTGCATTCATCTTGGTATTCTAACAACACTCACCTAGACCTCAAACGTTTGGTTGGTGAAACAAGATTTTGTTTTACTTCTGCCAAATGAAATTCAGACACCTTCAGCAAATGAAGCCAGACCATACTCCAAAATTAAAAACAGGATGTGCAACTGTAGCAGAATTACCTACCATGCTCACACTGCTACGTGGTTTCACTTCTAAGAAAAGAAATACATCTGAGAAGAAACATGACTCTGCAAGAGCTGCTTGATACCTGATGTGCAAAACAAACATTTCCCAAAGGAGGAGTCTGATTACTGACCAGCAAGCTCCTGCCACTGGCATCAACCCAGCACTGTCACCTTACGCAACACACATACACTACAAGTCTCCCGAACAGGAAAATCCTCCTGAATCCTGAGAAGCCTGAGATAAAAGCACTAAGGCATGTTCTTTCCCACTGAGAACATATATCAATCTACATTCCTTTCATTAAAAGAAAAGGGCATAGTAGCCCTTTGAAGAGCACTAACAATTGGCTCTTCTCACTCCATACCTTGAGAACTCTTCCACACTATCACACAAAATATCTCTGATCTGTATTTTTTTGTTTGCTTGTTTTAAACAAGTTTTCAGTTACAGTCCCTGAAACTCATGCTATTTAAGTGTGACAAAGTCAACTGTCTATAGCTACTGATGGCCCTATTACAGAGAATCTTAGCCTTAGTATTTTACAGGATTGGATAAAATTACAGAGAAATTCAGATAGATAAAATTGCTGAGGACAAATTGCAAACCTCATTCTCTCACTTCACTTCTAGCTACTGCTGCGGGATGAAGCTAAGTCCCAGAACAGTTATAACAGAGGAGGTGAGAGGTTTAACATTATTTCCTCTCACAAGACAAACCAACTATTTTGTAACCAAAACACTGCTGCAGCTACCACCATTTCAAACACTGACTTCTTGTTTTGTTTTTTTTAAGAAATAAGTGCCCAATTTCATTTCATCATACAGCAAAATCTGTGTAGCCTTTCCATACCAACAGTAAATAAATGCATAATGCATCCTATCTGCCAGATCATGAGGTCTCACTGGATCGACACTGCATTGCCACAAAACAGTATATGTTTCGAATGTACAACAGCTTCCACAGCTTCCTGCCAATAAAAAAAAATAGCAGAATAATGCACTGCTACCATGCACTTCACTCTCTTCTTTACAGCAATTCTCAATAGAGCTACCAAACAGAAAAGTTACAGGTCTGAAAAACAATTAACATGCAAATAAACACTGTGACTTGATACAATCACATATGACACTACAGAAATTTGAGGCTATGGTTCCAGCGTGCCACTTCACCCCGGGGCCTGCTCTGAATAGAGGCATCACAAAAGCAGAACAGAGAAAGAGCATTTCAAACACTTCCTCTACAGGCCCAAATTTACTGCGGAATGATCGAGTTACTTCTCCACATTATTATCCACACAAGTGTAACCATATTGTACGTACTAACTTTAAGATGCCAGAATGATTTCATCATCTCATGATTGAGATTCATACGCTGCACAGAACCACACTGACCTCACCACAGAGCTGCACACTGACACTGCAGAGCTCCAAGGGATTCTGAAAGGCAGACAGCATTATGGGTACTGAGACAGCAAGGGACACCAACACAGACAAGAGAGGAAAAAAAAAAAATGATACTACTAATCGTTTAAGCTTCTTTAACAAAAGGTCAGCATGAACTGAGGAAGCTATATGCGGAAGAAGAGCTTTAACCTTTGCCCAGCAGCACGCTGAAGCTGGGATGTGTTTCTGAGGAAAGCACTCCACAGCAACTGCTGCTGCTCAGAATGATGTTGGTATCTCTCCCTCCTCTTCCTGTAAGGGACAGAGGATCCCCTGCTACACCACTAAGACGATTCTCATCTGCCAGGCACAGCTCCACTGTGTTCAGACCTTTGCTGTGTGCCACTGGCTGCAGAAAGCACCTGCAGGGACAGCAGCTCTGGGGAGAATGGGTAGCACAGCAGCACGAGCATGGCCACACCACGACTAGAGGACACTGCACTACAGGCTCACATTGCAGATATCAGACAGCTGTCAGTAACTAATAACCATCACTCTGCATGATGTGCTTAGAATTGCAGGGCTCCTGAGGTTCAGGCAAGTCAGTGCTCCTGGTCCATGTTAGCAGTGAGCCATTTGTGAGGGATGGGACAGAAAGCACTCAGATCTGGAGAGGTACTTCATAGCTCCAGTAACTCACTTCTTTCTACAGGAGATACACAGAGAAAGCAAGAAATACTGCATCTTTAGACTGGTTTCCGAGCACAAAAGTACCAGAACAAAAACCCATAACCACCCCCTGACTGGGTGCAACCTTACAGCTGCCAACACTGAGCACATCAGCCACAGAACCATAGAATCACTACAGTTGGTAAAGATCTCTAAGATAATCAAGTCCAACCATCAACCCACAACTGCCACGCCCACTAGATCACCATCCTCTGGATGGAGCTCAATCTGGAGAAGCTCTGCCTCATTAGGGAGGTATGAATGCTCCACAGTCTCAGGTTCACCTAGCTGAGACCTTCGCTTACTATTTGGGCTTCTATTAGGATAAAATCATCCCTTTCAGAAGCCAACACTAAAGCTAAGCCCTTTCTTGTCTTCACATAAAGGCTCAAAAGACATTTATGGCCTGCAGTGCCTTCAGCTGAATGACTGTCACCCTTTCTACACTACTTATTAAGCACACCTCTTATTTTTGAAAATACATTTTCTCCTATAAAACAGTGACAAACTGGCTCAATAGTCTGTTAGTAAGATCAGAAAGTAGCTTTATTCAGCATATCCTAACTGTTATTAATTTGTTGACAGAGAGCACAGGCTTTCTCTAGCACTGATGTAGGAGCAGAAATATGCATCTAGGAGCAGGTCAGAAGCTCTCTAACGGCAGCAGTACAAGCTTTCACCAGCTTAAATGTTTGTGAAATGATGACTCAACTAACGGGTGCTATCACAGCAGATTAAGAAGAAGGTCTCTCCTGATGTTGATGAAAGGGCAGGAGAAGGAAAGAAAGTCAGCCAGCCACAACAATAGGGCAAGTTCCCTGAAGAGAAGGGAAGCTGTAAATATCACCTATTTTAACATTAATGAAGATTTTAACTGGACTCTCAAGACATTCTCAAGAGAACTGCTGTGGTTTTGTACCTATAAACACAAAGTAAACTTTTGCCATTAAAACTAATTCAACAGCTCTGCAGATGAAATGCAACAGACAGTTCATTCCAGCAGCTCCCTTTACCCTAGCAGTCTTCCAAAGCTGCTTCCCTCTTCCATGAAATCTCATCCATATCCTCACACCACTGAGCTCCAACGAGAAGTAGATAAAGTTGTTCTGTTTGCAAATGAAGACACAAATTATTCAAAAAGCACCCCAACTAAAAAAGGACAGAACGAGAGATACAAATTATACAGAACAAGATTTACTTCTTTTAAGAAAGAAAGAAAAATTTAAGTCCCCTTAGGACACACGCACCATTAGGAAAAACACAAGGCTCTGCCTGGATTTGTAGTTACACACAACCCTTCAGAAGATCAAGCTGGGAGCCTGGATCTCCAGGTTACTTGTTGGAGCTACTGCTGACAACATTTTCCTTTTAGTAAAATAGATCATTTATGAACATTCCTTGGAATTATTCACTCTAAGCTATAAAACAATCACAGTAATTCCAGTGCTGCTGATAGCAAAACGATTGTCACAGGCTCATGGCAGCAGGCTACTAGCTGAGCAAACATACACATCTACGGTAATTATACCTTACATCCTCAACTTCCTAAACAGATTTCAGTGAAAAACCTCAAAACTGAAGGCACAAATCTCTTCTACTTGAATAATTTGAATCTTAAGCAGCAAGTTCCCCATGTCTGCTAGGCATTCATCTTACGGACACCTATTTTTGCGCTACAAAATAACCTATAATCAAAGAGGTATTTTTGCAACTTACACAGTACAATCCTTCTTGAGGTCTCACAGAAAAAGTCCCTTTCCTATACGCTACCCTGGCGTTCTCAACAAAAACGGAAACAAAATATCCAGCAAGAACAGCTCACATTTTGAACATCAGCTCGCTGAAGTTCCATTCAGTTCTCAAACTCTTACCATATTTTGACCCTTTCCTTACAGCACTGAAAACATACTGATTATACTTAGAGCCTGCAGACCCTGAACCACTTGGGCTGCATCTAGAGAGGCTAGGCAGCAATTTGTGGGCACTGCGAGGCAACTCTGCTACTCAGCTATCCGCTCTGTGCTCGCTGTGACACGGTCACAGCTGGAAGAGCAGCCTGCCGCAAAGCAGGCACCTCCTCCATGCCTAGGCATGACACCGAGCTGCTAACGTGGGAAGAGCCTGCAACAGGCTTAAAGCAAGTTACAAAACCTGTTCCGCACAGAAACGACTGTGACAGCCAACAGCCCCACAAGTGCTGCTGAACAGGACTGCCCTCCGGCTGGACCCGGAGGGGGCTGCTCGTGAGCTCTGGGCACACCCTGCCTACCTCACAGGCTTTAAAATACGACAGTTGTGTATACCTATTAACCAGCAGCTCCTGCTGCGGGTTTGGTTTCTTCCTGTATTATTCTCCTATCAGGATATCAGGATCGATAGGTACTTTGTTAGGTGAAAAGGAGCCGCCAGCCTGCAAAGAACACCGTGGGCTCCAGGTGTGCACGGCACGACAGGGCACGCAGGATTATAAAGCTACTTCATATTCCTTACATACACGCACAGATAGCAGAACACGGATACTTGACAGAGGTCAAGAGTCGCGACTACCGCTTAAACCACGCAATCACACTTTTAAAGGAGAGAAAACAGAGCGAGAAACGAGTTACGCAGCCTGCCCAGGGGCTCAGGCTTTGGCACAGCTGGAGGGACGGAAGCACTCCCGGCACGCAGCCGAGCTTTTTTCCTACTTTTAAAGCCCCAGAAGCCCAAAGCGAAGGCACGCGGTGCACGGTGCCCCAGCAGCCCGGCTCGGCGCGCCCTAACGCCGCCTTCAGCGCCCTGCTCCCGCAGGAGCCGCGCTCCGGCTGCACGGCCAGGGAAGCGAGGCGCAGCCGCCGCCGGGGCAGGAACCCCCGCCTCGGGAGCGGAACGCGGAGGACGCGGGCCCCTACCTGCGATGGGCGGCGACGGCCACGTCGCGCAGCGCCTCCGCTCCGCTCAGCGGCCGCGCGGGCTGCCCCGGCCTGCCCACCGCCGGCCGAGAAGGAAGCGAAGCACCGCCGCCGCCGCACGGGTAGAGGAAGGCGCGGAGGCGGCGTGCCCGCCCCCTGCCGGTGGCGGACCGGGCCCGCGGCGGCACCGCCCACAGCCGCGCCCCATCCGCGGCCCTGTGGGACCCGGTGTGCTGGCAGCTGGACGTCGCAGAGTGATGGGACGGTGCGGGCTGGACCCGAGCCCCGAAGAAGAATAGTTCATCTTTTCCCCTCAGCCGCGCTTTGTGGCTGCTGTTTTATCTTCTTTTTTCTGTGCTGGGACCCATCTAACCCCGCCCGCCGTGGGTTGGTGCGCGGGCAGACTTGGTGGCTGTGCGCTCACCGTTGTACTTCGTGGAATAAGGGTTGTGTTGACAGCTGGGCTGTTGCTGTGGTGGTGTACACAGAAAGCGCTCAGGCAGCAGACAGCCAGGCTCTGTTGTGCTGCTGTCAAACCACAAAGAGAGCATTTTTGCAAAATCAGTGTGGTGCTTCTCTTTGCAGGAACAGAGTTGCAGCCAAATATAAAGTATATCACTCATCGTCAAGCTGGCAAAAGGAAGCTTACATGTCTTACTTCAACCACCTCTGGTCAACACATCTTGCTTCTGGCAGGTTTAAAATAATGCACTTTGATACCAGCTGCTCCTGGGTGCAGGGTGCTTGTTTGAATGGCGGCCAAGTCATTTCCTCAGCAAGTTCTCCTAAATGCACTGAAGTTTCAGTCATACGGTAATGTCAGGAGGAGCGAGGAAATAGAAAAGGAAGACTTCATAGTTATTACTTCTAAGTGTTTGCTATGGATTTATCTTTATTTGATATTATTGCTGTGTTCTCTTGATTGCGTACCAGGTGACACTGCACAGCTGACTCATAAGGTCAGTGCGGTAAAGGAGGTTGGGTCTTGGAAAAGAAAATGTTTGCAGTTGGAATAACCATTTTGAAAAGATAACGTAAGTATCGAATTATTAAAAGAGGAAACAATATTATCTGCGCAGTAACCAATACTTCAGAATATATCTGTCTCAGAGTTAAATAAGTAAGACTTGAGAATGGCTGTGATTAAATATCAGCAATCATTTATGTGACTGAAAAGGTGTTAACAACTCACTGAGCATGACAAGCCACAGTTCTGCTGCTCCATGGAAATACAGCAGCTGGCAACAGCCCGGAGAAGAGGGATTACTTCAGACCCACGATGGTTGGGGAAGGCTCTGAGTCCAGGTGCCTGTGTGTGAGGCTACTATGCACAGTACTGTGATGAACTGAATGTAGGCTGCTATTAATTAACTCATTACCAAAGCATCACAGTCGCTGTTCGGTAAATCACGTGATCAGCTGAACACAGTGACATTACAGATGTAACCTTTGCACAGATGCTTTTTATCATTTGTTGCCCCACAGTGAAGCACTTCTACATTCTGGTTGTTGTCACAACCACTGGCATTAGTGGTGCTCTGGGTATGGACAAGCACCACTGTGACAAAGATACCATTGCTACCTGTCACCAAAGCTCCTGCACAAAAATCAGAGGAACTTGGGATAGCGTAGAGCAGTAGTGACCCTCTTTTATGAATTAGGCTGTCAGAAGTTTGCTGACGTGTATTAATTACACCGTTCATCTAAACAAGTCTCTCTTGTACAAGGGCTGCTCTGAAAGTCATGCATCCTATTTGTTGTAGTTTTCATGTCAATGAATAGGAAGCATTACTTTTGGAGGCACCTACATGTCATTTGCCAGTTAACTTTTAAACAAACGAACAAAAAAATCAAAGCCAACAGGAACAAAAGAAAAAGCAAAGTAAACATTTAATTTGCAAATATCAGACACCAAAGAATCTTATGAATTCAGGTACACAGAGCCTGGACAAAAATGAACTTGTTGGCCTAACCTGAAACTCCCCTCTCAGACTCTTCTTTGCTAGTGTCCATAGCATGTCTTGAACTTAGATTCATAGATTCATAGATTCATTAGGTTGGAAAGGACCTACAAGATCATCTAGTCCAACCATCCTCACACCACCATCCCTACCCACCAAGCTACTAAATCAAATCCCTTAGCACCTCATCTAAACGCTTCTTGAACAGCGCTAGGGATGGTGCCTCAACCACCTCCCTAGGCAGGCCATTCCAGTGCCGGACCACTCTCTCAGAGAAAAAATTTTTCCTCAAATCTAATCTAAATCTTCCCCGGCGTAACTTGTGGCCATTCCCTCTTGTCCTGTCATTAGTTACCTGGGAGAAGAGGCCGACCCCCTCCTCACCACAGCCTCCCTTCAGGAAGTGGTAGAGTGCAATGAGGTCTCCTCTAAGCCTCCTTTTCTCCAGACTAAACAATCCCAGCTCCCTCAGCCGCTCCTCGTAAGACTTGTGCTCCAGACCCCTCACCAGTTTTGTTGCCCTTCTCTGAACATGCTCCAGTGCCTCGATGTCTTTCTTGTAGTGAGGGGCCCAAAACTGAACACAGTACTCGAGGTGCGGCCGCACCAGAGCTGAGTACAGGGGGATGATCACCTCCCTGCTCCTGCTGGCCACACTATTCCTAATACAGGCCAGGATGCCATTGGCCTTCTTGGCCACCTGGGCACACTGCCGGCTCATGTTGAGCCGAGCATCAACCAACACCCCCAGGTCCTTTTCCTCTATACACTCCTCAAGCCATTCTGCCCCAAGCCTGTAGCATTGCATGGGGTTATTGTGGCCAAAGTGCAGGACCCGGCACTTGGCCTTATTGAACCTCATCCCGTTGACCTCAGCCCAACTGTCCAGCCTATCCAGATCCCGCTGAAGGGCCTCCCTACCCTCAGGCAGATCGACACATCCTCCCAACTTGGTGTCATCCGCAAACTTACTGAGGGTACACTCAATCCCCTCATCCATCATCAATAAAGATATTAAACAGTATGGGCCCCAATACCGACCCCTGGGGGACACCACTCGTGACAGGACACCAGCTGGACTTGACTCCATTAACCACTACCCGCTGGGCACGGCCCTCTAGCCAGTTCTCAACCCAGAGAAGAGTAAACCTGTCCACACCACGGGCTGCCAGTTTCCCCAGGAGAATACTGTGGGAGACCGTGTCAAAGGCTTTGCTGAAGTCCAGGTAGACTACATCAACAGCCTTTCCCTCATCTACCAGTCTGGTCACCCAGTCGTAGAAGGAGATGAGGTTGGACAAGCACGACCTGCCCTTTGTGAACCCGTGCTGGCTGGGTCTGATCCCCTGATTGCCATGCACGTGCCGTGTGATCTCCCTCAAGATCAATTGCTCCATAACTTTCCCTGATACCGAGGTCAGGCTGACAGGCTTGTAGTTCCCCGGATCTTCCTTACGGCTTTTCTTGTAGATGGGAGTCACATCGGCAAGCCTCCAATCTTGTGGGACCTCTCCAGATGACCAGGAATGCTGATAGATGGCAGAAAGTGGCTTGGCAATCACCTCTGCCAGCTCCCTCAGCACCCTTGGGTGGATCCCATCTGGCCCCATGGACTTGTGGCAGTTCAGATGGAGGAACAGGTATCTGTTTGTCTCTGCTGGGATCACAGGGGGTGCATGATGCGCTTTGAACTTACTTCCTTGCGTCTCTGATAGCTGTTAATTTTTACTGAATGAAGTTACAACACTGCATGACGTTCATTTGAAGAAAATGAAAACATTGCCTTCAAGTAATTGCAGAAAAGTTAAGTAATACAGAATTACGTAATTCCACATGCTTTATTTAGCACCTCAAGGCTAATGAGTATAAACAGAATTGAGATAAAGTATGAAAGCAAGCAGTTTCAGGTACTTTATCTTCAGGCCACTGATTACTGCTCCTGGCAAGAGATGTTTACTAATCACCAGTCTTGATTCTGTTTTGCTACGAAAGCAGTTCCTGATGGCTTTTTGAAACTACATTTTACCATAAACATAAACTTTACATCTATGTACTATAAACTGATGCTCCTGCTCCTGCCTTAGCTGATCTTTCTGTGCAGTTCTGAATGAGCCAGCCCCAGAGTGCTGGCAGACACCTCGCTCCCTGAAGCTTGGAAAATCTGTGTTTTAAGAATTGATTTTCTTAACACAGTAGCACAATCATAGGAAACGCTTATCCTGACATCTGATAGGATCAGTACAACAGTGCTATCTTAAATGAGTAAGATGCAGGCCCTGGGTGATCTTTTAAAAAAGTAAAGTAAAAAGGGGAAAAGAAAAAACAAAATAGAAATTATTTAGGGAGTGCTTCAGGCAATTTACGTAGCAGCAAGTGAAAAATATGATTTTCACTATCTTGTCAGTCACTTAAATATAAATGAAAATGTATAAACACAATTTGAAGCCCACTCCTCTCCCCTCTCTGGTCTCTTTCAAACAGGCAAGAACATGTATGGAAAATTCTTCCTTAAAAGTTTCATAGTTTTCTTCCTGGTGTCATCAAGTTTTCTATAAAAACTGGAATCCAGAGGATGGATTTGAAAACCTCTGAAAGCTTTTTTGCCATTGATGCACTTATCCTGACTGATGTTTTACATCCTTTGTTATTTCTGTAGTAAATCAGAATAAGCTCCAGGTGCGACCGTATCAAAAGTTTTAAATCTTTTCCCTTTGTTTATATCCATCTTTGTTTCAAGTTCAGGGCATCCAGTTCTGAAAGGAAATATGTATGCAAGCAGGCAAAATTCCACTGGCATCGTTATAATTGCAAGTACTTAAATAAAGTCATATTTACATGACAGGGTTTCTTCTTTCATTTTCTTCCCCATGACAGTATAGAACAAAGTCTTTTGTAAACCCAGGATGTGGGAAACGTCCTATGCTGTTTGTTAAAACTGAACATTAGAAAAGCTACTCCTTTTATGTGGTGACATTAACTTTTTATGAGATACAATGTTCTTTTGAAAATGGTCAGTTTGATGTCAATGAAGAAAGGACATTATGCCATTTAGACAGAAGTGGAAGGTTGTAATTTTTTTTTTTCTTTACTGTATTGGACCAATGAATGTTTGTCTTGGCATCTGGTTCGCAGTTATTAGTGTAGATGCAGTGAAATATTTCTGGCTTGACAACTTACAAGCGATTTGCAGTGAGCTGGAGAACCAAATGAAATGTGCCACAGTGATGAAGAGCGAAATGGCAACCACGGGCAACACCTCAGTCTGTGGATGTGGAGATCTCGTGGTTCCTGCCTACAACATTACTGAACTTAAGCAGTCTCCTGAAGAACTTTAGAAATCCTTAGAATCACTGGTGCCGTTTTAGATGAGTAAATTCTGAGGAACACGTAAGACTGAGATCATACTCATTCAGATCAGGAACAAACATCACCAGCTGGAAGTTGTAGCTGTCCTGAGAGAAACACAGCACTGTGTGTATTCATGAGTTGTACTGTGAGAGGTTGTGAGCATTCATGTTCAGTGTCCTGCATTAACGTGATTTTCCACACCATGAAACTTATCCAAGTACCATGCTTTCTCATTGGAAGCATGTACAGCTTGTGTTCATGTTTATTAATGCTTTGTTTCAACAAGATATTATTTCTGTTTATTTTTTTAAATACTGTTCCATTTTTTTATTCCTTGCAGGCACTTTATTTAAATATAGCTGCTCCTTCATTGCAATCTGATAATTGTACCCTAACGGGTTTTTAGTTTACGTGAATCGTTAATAAAAATGAGTGAGAAGCTAATAATATACTTTTCCAGTGCAGTAGAATTGCATTCCAAATGCAGGTTAGTGACAGAAGCTCTTATATTGTCGTATTTCCTAATGTGAGAGAATTGTCAGGTTTTAAAACCTCCATCTCAAGGTTAATAACAGTAGTCCCTGCTAATTGTTAACTTTTCTATTCTTCAGTTAACCTGTTTTGGCGCAGTAGCACAATGTCACGAAACACATGAAGTTGAAAAGGCCACTCTGCTCTGGCCTTTCCGAAGTCAAATTCTGATTATTTTCGAAGATGGGAACTCCACAGTCTCTGGGCAATGTGTTGCATTTTATAGTAAAAATGTTTTGTGTTTTTTTTTTAATTTTTAAATAAAATTTCCTCTATATCCTTCTGCACCCGTAGTTTCCTGTCTTTTCATTGAGAACTACTGAAAGCCTGCTTATACCTTTTTCACTCTCTGTCCTTGCCCTCCCCTGACTTACACACATTGAGAAAATCCCACTGAGCCTTCTCCAGACTAAGCAGTCCCAGCTCTCTCACCCGATCCTTATATAGGATTCTCCAAGGCCTTAATAATCTCTGTGACCATTTGGAGCATTCACTCCAATGCAACTGTATCTGTATCTTACTTGTATTGGGCAGCCCAGGGCTGGAACCCACATTGCAGATGCAGCCTCATCATCAGTGTTGAACAGAGTGAAAAGATCACACCCTCAACCATGGATGGCGCATCCTAATACAAGTCTCGTTGCTAGCTCATGTTCAAAGGTGCCCACTAGGATTCCCAGTTCCTTCTCTATAGAGCTGCTTTTCAGCTTGTTCTGGTGCTTGAGCTAGTTCTCCCAAGTGCAAGGCTTTGTGTATCCCTTAAGTCCATGGATTCTCAGTTTGCCAGTTTTTCCAGCCTATTGAAGTCCCTCTGAATGGCAACAATCTGAATTGTCAACAGCTCCTCCCAATTTTGTATTATCAGCAAACTTGCTGTGGGTGCACTGTGTCCCACCATCCAGGTCATTAATAAAGAATTTGACCAGTGCTGCACTCGGTCTCTTGTGTACACTAGTACATCTGGGATACTATTCTCCAGCTGAATTACTTATTTCTTGTCACAACTTTTATAGTTCCTCCTGCAGTCTCTAATTCCCCCTGTTAGTTATTCATGCTGCGTGCATGGATGTGCAAGTACTTCAGATGGGCATGATGTCACGCTGATACTCCTGAAAATTAATGATTAAAAAATATCTCCATAATACTGTGATATTAGTAGTTGCTTATGTTATATTTATTTGTCAACTGGGGCCCTTTCACCTTGTTCTGTTGATTACAAGGTGTCTTGTCCACATCATCCCATGCAATTTCCTTGCCATAGTGGTCCACCACTTCCTTCGTTGGTCGTGGGTCATCATCTTGTCATTTCCCATTTAAAGCTCTCCTCACCATCTTGCCCAGCCAGTTGGCAGTGTGGCTTGTGCCGCACTTTGTCAGGTGGATCCTGTCTCTTCCCAGTTGTTACTGACACTCAGAGAGGCCCACAGTCATAAAACAAAACAAAACAAAACAAATTCTTGATGCCAGTCGCTCAAACAGCCGATGATCTGCTGCATCTATCAACATCCCGTCAAAACCTTGATTTCTCTTTTGCAGTAGGAACAAGGAGAAAACTGCCTTTCCCCCCTGGCTTTGACCCTCGCAACCAGTCATGTAATTATGCTTGATATGCTCAATGCTTTCCCTTGCCAGTATCATTTCTGGTCATATGGAAGAGCAGAAAAGGATAAAAGTCTAAGGGCACAACAAGTCTTAACAGTTTTATTTCAGTGCGTGGGATTCAAACCCCATCAAATAACAGCCTCCCTCAGCCAGCGAATCACGAATAGAGACCTCCGCCTCCACAGCAGGAAGTTTACTCCACTAAGGTTTGCTCCTTCCCCCATGTAATGCTGGGAGTTCAGGCTTTGTTGGTGCTCTGCATTGCTGGATGGAGCCTCCAATCTCTCAGCTGCCACCAGGGCACTACATCTACTTCAAAGGTGCAGATTTGCAGGTGGAATAGGAGCTGTCCTCCTGCTGCCAGAAGTCTCATGCCTCTAGCCTCCATCATCATTTTGTTTTCCTCCCACTTGTGTAACTGCATGATAAATGTGGACTGTGATGGACTGTCTTTCCGTCACCACCCACCCCTTAGTGCTTAATCAAGAAAACAGCTCTTGTCTCACCAATCATGAGCAGTCATGACTAATTGCCATGTATTTGCGTTTCTAGAGGAAAGAAGAGAATCCCTTCTTGTCAAGAAACCTTGAAGGCGATGGGGCAAAAAGCCAAGGGAGCTCAGCCTTCTGGATAGAGCCAGTATGATGTTGGGCCCTAGGTGGTACTATAATAAAAAACATTAAACTTTATCCAGAAATAGGAAGCAGCCTCTATAATTATGGATTCTGCCAGTTCACATACACATATCACCATCATGGAATGGCCAGATACCATCCTGAGCCTCAAATGACAAGTAAGAGAAAAAAAATGCAGAGACATTGATGAACATTCCATCCCTGTTGTGCTTTGCTAGACCACAGAAAAGAAATCACGTCCTTTACTGTATATTGACAGGCATGTCCCTGAAAAAGGGCTGACAATGTAGCTCTAACCACAAATTGTTACTGAACTGGTAACAGAGGTATCTGACTGGCTTTGAAAGTGAAAAATAAAACATGCGCAGCAAACATGCTTTGTTTCGTCTGAAAGCAGATCCAAATGCAGCTGGCTTCAGGCCAGACTGATTTATCCAGAGACCATTAGGTATTTCTCAGCCTAGAATCAGAAAGAACCAGAACTGTGAGAACCTCTGAGATTACTTGGAGTGCCACCTCCCCAGTTAACCCTTATGCCCTCTGTTACTCTTCATCTGTCATCTTCCTGCTGATATGCCTCTACAAATCTCACTTCAACTACTGAGAGTCTCAGAGTCACACAGCAACATTAACAGTGAATGCCATAAGGCTCTGGCTCTGCTGGAGCTAGGAAACTCCTACGTCAGAAGTTCTTCACAGTCCAGCTGGGGCAGAGGTTCAGCCTTGCTGAACAGTAAAACAAATGTGGCAGCGAGTTTCTGCTCATTTGGTGGTAATCACTGGGGACTTCTGAGCTCCGAAGGAAAAAAAATATTTCTGACTGAGTACTTCCTCCTGCTAGAGAGCTGTCAGAGCCTCTGAAACACAGGCTGAAAGAGCTGGGGCTGATCAGCCTGAGGAAGAGAAGGCTCTGAGGTGACCTGATAGCAGCCTTTCAATATCTGAAGGGGAATTGCAGGAAAGAAGGGGACAGACTTCTAGCAATATTTGCTGTGATAAAACAAGGGGGGATGGTTTCAAACTTAAAAAGGGGAGATTTAGGTTAGATATAAGGAAAAATTATTTTACAGTGAGGGTGAGGTACTGGAACAGGTTGCCTAGAGATGTGGATGCCCCATACATGGCAACTTTCAAGGCCAGGATGTATCGGGCTCTGCACAACCTAATCTGACTGCACATGTCCCTGTTCATTGCAGGGGAGTTGGACTAGATGACCTCCAAAGGTCCTTTGCAGCTCTAAGTATTGTATGATTCTATGAAACTCAGATGTTTTTGAAGGAGGCTTACCTCAATAGTCAAAGTAATATGGTATGGAGGTGCTGCGTGTTTCAACAGCCATCTCATTAAGCAAGGTATCCTGTCAGAACTGACACCTCCTTTTTGCACCAAGGCACTCACTCTTCACACATCAAACATTTAATTGTTTCTCAAGCTGCTGTAAAAGCCCAGTGCTACAGATTTTCTGACACACACACACACAAAAAAGCCCCAATATACATTTCAGTGAATTTGTAAAAATGTATATTTCAATATGATGACAGCAACTGATAGCTTAAATTTTAGTTCAAATAATGACATTGGGAGAAAACTCTGTTTCAAAGTGATCACAGGAAAGAACTCATGAGGTACAGGAAGATGCAGCTTCTGAGTTGTTCAGAAAATGTACCCTTTGATGTCAGGGGTTTTCCTACTCTCCTTTTCTTGCATCTGTTCACAGTTTGTTTGGCATGTATTCGTGTCTCAACATAAACACTTGGTTGTAGGCATGTTTTCAGACTCTCATTCTCCCTCTGTTGTTTCAGTTTGTTTGTTGTTGTTTATTTTTTAATTTCCAATTTCTCTGAAACATGGTGCCCAAACCTGGCCACAACTCTCCATTTCAGCACTATCAACACAAAATCATTTACGGCACACAGTTTCCTCACATGATGCTTTTTTCCATTTTTCCACAGCAAACTTGTTGACTGGTGTTAGTCTGTGGCTGTGTACAGCCCCTATATCCTCTTTTTCAGATCTGCTACCCCTGTAGAATTTCCAGTGCTATGTTTACAGGGCTGATTTCTCTAAGGTGAACAATATTTACACGGCTGATTTCTCTAAGTTGAAGCCAGTCTTTTTTCTACCATTTCTGCTATGCGTTAAGATTGTGTTGAAGTTAATCCTATTTTCCAAAGTCTTTTGCGTATTGGTTTTATCTGTTTAACAATGAGAGACACTCCATCACCTGCAGTCTCAATGAAAGCTGTGGGCTGTATTTCAACCAAGGCAAACCACTGGGGTAGCCCAGCATTGCATTTGGGCAATACACGGCTAAATGCAGTTTTTTCTTTCAGTGTTGTACCCATGTCATAGAAATTTTCTAAAATTTTGTATGCAAAGACTTCTCACGGATGTCTCATGAAATTCAGAGTCCAAAATGCTACTATCGAGGTGTACAACTCTCACTGTTTTATCTATTTGACTTGTTTCCCAAAAGGGCCAGAGCTTAGCTGTGAGAGGGACTGGGTGTGCCCTGGGAGAGCAGGGTTCAGATAGGGCACGGCACAGCAGCTGGGAGAGAGGGGTGAGAAATGAGAGAGAAGCTATCGTGCAGGTACCAAGCTCGGGGCAGGGTGGATGAGGCCTGAAGGAGGTCCTGTCCATCGTCACTCCTCCAGGAGCAGGGCCTGGGCCAGAGCTGGAGTCCATGGGGAGGTGTTAAACTACCACACCTGTTACTTTGGTTAGTTCAGTCATATAAATAATTTTATTCTTTCTTTACATGGTATATATAGCCTCTGAGGATTATCTGAGATGTTTGGTTGCCATGGTATTTGAGGTAATATTATTTCTGGATTAATAAGATCTTCGTTGACTTCACAGCAGTTAGACAGTATCTGCCCACCTACTCACAAAACATTTTAAGTTATAGAATGATTGTTATCTGCTTATCACTGGATTTGATTTGAAATAACCAGAAAATCTTACACTTTCTGAGGCTGCTTTTTGAGGATTAGATTTTATTTCTTGCAGCACTGCTACAATTGCTACACAAATGAACACAGAGAGAAAACAAACTGCTTACAGAAACATATGCCAAGCTTTCCACAGGAAATCTTCTCTTCCTGTGTTTAAGACTAATCTGGTATTAATGTGCATCCTAAATCAGAGGCAAGCCTCTCATACAATTAACTGTGCAGGGGCTGTCCTGAAGTTAAGGGCAATGACAGATATATGAAAAATGTAACAATAGAGACCAATCGATTATCTTTTAGTAGCAGTGTGCTTCAGTTAATAAAATTTCTCTATAAATGAGGCTTGAATTATGAAATTGGAACCCAGATTTCAGACAGAGAGAGAGGTTGCTGGAGTAAAACCTCAGAACCAAATGTTTAGAATGATTTGCCCATTAATCTGATTCTAGCAAACCATGTGGGAGCAAAAAACAATAATAAGAAAAAAACTATGGAATAGGTTTATCTACTTCCAGCAGTGAACAATCTGACTAGAAAATTTTTGATGGAACATTTTCTCATCAGGATATGCCATTCATTGAAATCAAAATGTTCCACAGGAGAATTTCCATTTTTGACCAATTTCCAATGGAATCCAGGCAGGTTTCCAAGACAACAGAGCCTGACAGTTTGCCTGTCTGCCTTCTCAACAGCCCTTCCAGCTGGTGTCATGGGACCTTGGGCTTACAGCCCTCTTGGCTTTGGGGCTGATGGAGTGCTGAAAGCTGGGAAGGAACGATCCTCCAGTTTCTGTCTTCTTGGCAGTCTCAGTTCTCCAGACATGCAGGGTACAAGGTTGACAGGCTGCCCCAGAGCAGAGGCATCATGCCACAAGAAGTCTCAGCATTTGTTGGTTTCTTTCCAGATTTTGAAATATTAAAATATTCCTATGGAAATAAAATATACATTTCTTCATGCTGCTCTTCATTCCTGAACAAAGCCTAATTCTGCAGGATAATTTTAGATCTGTATTTACTCATGTTGTATACAATCACATGGACTTTATTGCATCTCTGATAGGCTAACTCCACGCTGATGTATAAGCATCAAAGGTCTTGACTGAACATAAGACAGGGTAGTAATGGCCATGGTGATGTGGTGATGACATACCCCTGCTATTTGTGGTATTTTTCTTTGCGGTGCTTAACTGATTCGTTCCTCCAATACATCCTTGAAGTACTAATAAATAAAACTTCATTTTTATAGATAGAGAGCTGACAGAAATATTACTCGTTTCTCAAACAACATTTTGTGGTTTGCTCAAAATTGTGGAGTTTCCTTCTATGGAGATATTCTGTAGAGATATTCAAGACCCATCTGGATGCCTACATATGCAACTTGTTGTAGGGAACCTGCTTTAACAAGGGGATGGGGCTCAATGATCCCCTTCCAACCCCTGCAATTCTGTGATTCTGTGGTTCTGTGATATCATTAGACTTACCAGTTTACAGTCCAACAAACTCTGTTAAAAGTCTTACTGAAATATCTTTTGTGTGTGTGTGTTTGCCTCAGACGGATAATCTTCTAATTCTTTCTTTAGCCAATGAAAACAACACCTTCCTTGCCTGTTCTTTTCACCTCTCACTTACTAGTCTTACAGTTAAGGGGCTTACTATCCTTGCAGCTTAGCTCACAGAAGGATATGTGAGTGTTTCTTCCCCACTTCTGTGGGATAGTATCGTCAACATGACCTATGCACTGAAAGTGTTTTTGAATTGGGAATCTACAGAAAAAGGATGGTAGGAAAGAGTTATGCAAGTAATAGTGACTTTAAAGTCACATCATATTTTTCCAAAAAAGGATACTTGTTATTCATGTTTTTCATGCTGATCTGGCATTCCAACCTAAAAATGTTTTAGGAAACTTTTCAATGTCCTTTTCATGATGCGCAATGTTGAATACAGAAAAAAATATATACAATTACTAAATGTACTGATAGCAACTAACAGCCTGCTAGACTGTGGTAGTGCATGACACACTAAATAGCAGAATTTCAACCCAGAAAGATTATTTGAAACTTGAGGATAGAGTCAACAGAAACCACATAAAATTGTAAGGGGAGAGATGAAAAGTTCTACACTTGAGTGAGCCTCAGTGCACACTCAACCATAACTGGCTGAGAGCATCCTTTGATAAGATCCTTTGATGTCAAGGCAAACCTCCCATTGCCTTATATTGGTCAACACCTTGTATGGGCATGACTGTGTGAGGCACATGAAGTCAAATTTTAACAAATTTGAGCAGGAGTTTCTGGCAGGGTTGGTTCTGAGACCAAATTACTTGTTACATAGCAATTAAATTTTATTTCATGCTCAGTCAAACATTGAGTTGTGTTATGATGTAGCAGTTGCTGTACTGGATGGAAAAAAAACAGAGCAACTGGGCATCAGATGAAAGGTCTGTGTCAGCCTACCTCAAAGCTCAGGCTCCTCTTTCTGTCTGTTATGGGCATTCCTGAGCTAACCCACAACTTCAGTTTCTTGCATTGAGGATGATCCTATTTTTCCCACAATAGCGAGTCCTGAATTTTATCCCCACTGACTTCAGTGTGACCAGGTTCACTCTTTCTGTGGATATACTTCCATCTCTCTATTGGAATATTTTGATTTTAATAGGCTATTTTAAGATGAAATTCCAAATGTTTAGTTATGCAAAACCTCTGGGTAGCTTTCACTCAATCTGAAATTTCTGTATCTTTGGGCTCTTTATAATATTTGGTTTGGCTTGCGTTGGCAATTCTCATTTCTCTCTGTGTTGCAGTGGTTAAGAATTCAGTTAGTAATTATTTTGTCTCTTAGAAAGATTTTTAAGTTTATAATATCTCCAGAGCACACACACACACACACACAAATATATATATACCGGATGTAAGAGGGAGAGGAGGAATTAATTTTCTAAACTCTTCTGTTACACTCCATTTAGGAAGCAGCCAGTCAGAAAAACACAGCATTCAGTCCAAGAGGAGTTAGGTACAGGTAAACGTATAGAGCCCTGAAGTCCAGGGAGGTCAGATACCACTGCAAGATTAATTACAAACTGCGTTCCCCATTTCTTACATGGGTTTCCAGTTCAGTATGATCCCTCAGACTTTCTATTCACAGCTTACCTTATACACTGTCTAAATAGTTTCCTAGCTTTATGAAAAGAACCCAATTCAGTTTATCCTTCTTGTAAGTGTGTATCATTTCTCATTTAAACTGCCTGACTTTGTGACTGAACTGGCATTATAATCATATTGGGAAACTAGTCTGTTCAACCAGGTGTGCACACTACCAATTTTTAGCAGTAGGCTACTCCTCTTATGAATCACCTTCTGAATTAGTGCTTTTCTGTCATTTTTCAAGGATTCTTAAATATCTGAGAGTTCACAAATCCAGGATAAGCACCACTTTCTATATGCTTCTGTGTTCAATACTTAAGCAAATCAGCATAGGCACCGGGTGAGATACCTATAGCATATGGAATCCACTATGCGACTGATTTGCACACACACACAAAGTTTGCCATGTTTTAGACACTGATTTTGCAGTCTCTGTATTGAAAGTTCAATCTACACATGCACAGTAGCTCTGATGTATCTGTTAGTCTGGAAAAGGGTAGGAGGGAGCAGAGTATGCAGGGCTGTAAAGAGAATGAGGTTATTCCTGTGACTTGACTGGAATCACTAGCAAAGTGGGACACTGCCCAGCAGAAGCCTGTAGCATTGCTGTATTCAGATAATACACATCTTTTTTCCCAAGGCTTCCAAATAGTTTGAAATCAAAGGGTAACATAGCTCACAAAAAGGTGTGTGGGGGGGAGAGAAATGGGAACCAACAAGATGCATTCTCAGCCTGGTAAAGCCCACGTAAAGTTCACAATTACAGGATCAGAATACATGACTACGCGTGAAATTTTTTCATCAAGACCTACATCAGAAGAATGTGACCTCCCCTCAACCTGTTTGACTGAGACGGACATCTGACATCTGATCATCATCCAAATGAGTATGGGGTAGTGTGTAGAGTATAAAGAGATGCAGTTGTGGTTATCTGCCTCACAGACATAATGAAAACTCTGTAGGAAACTTTCTCTGAAGTACAGCTGTACTTTCTCTATCTTTTCATCTCAGAGCTTTGAAGCTCTATCACATAGCACAAAGTAAGGAAAAAATAGAAACATTTAAATCAGGTATCAGTCATATAAACCAAAATTAGAAAAATGGGCTTCGTTGCTGAATGGAGAAAGACAGCTAGTGCAGAATTTCCTGCTACAAACTAAAACTTATTTGGCTTTTTTCATATAAAAGCAAACCTCCCAACTCGCCTGGAGAATAGCTTCCTGAGCCTGTGAAGGCTACACACACCCCTGTACAGTGCACTGAATCATGGCCATTGTGTCGAGGTGCCAGTTCTGAATAACTTGGTGTGAGTATGGGACCTCATCACATACCAGCATACTGCTTCTTTCTCCTTGCTGCTATGTACCTGAAAGTTCAGTAGGGTATCCACAGCCACACCTGTACACAGAGATAACACAGGACACAGCAATTGCAACACCAGTAGATATTGTGTTGACTTAACTGGTAATCTCATAAAGCAAACTATGAACAGTATCAACTGTACTCGGATGGCAGTGGGTTGAGCTGTGAAAGTCTATACAAGTACAGGTTTTTCTACATTGTTTCTCCAAAGTACATCAGCTATGGATGTAAACTGTTCTAATCCCAAGTCTGTGCTGAGCTGCAACTGCAAGTTGTGATGATATTTGTGATGAAAATCCAGTCTTACTATGACATAACCACCTTAAGTTACACTTCTAACTACAGATTAAAAAATAAATGTGTTCAAATGCTAATGTAGCTTTAATATCTTCAAACTAAGGCCTTGAGAAATGAAAGACATCTAAGTAATTTGTTGAAATTCTTGAAGAAAGTAACGTTAATAAGATGGTAACAGCTTACAGCATTCAGTGCTGTAGCCTTGACATTTCTTATTCAGTATTTCATTGCTGGCAAGTGTACTTTGTGAGCACCTGTGAAACGTGTGTTTTCAAGAGCATGAGGTTGATACTCCTAAACTAAAGATGTACACCGATAAAAAGAAATGTGTAACATCACATTCCTACAAGAGGCAATTTGAGATGTTTTTCAGATCTATTTGTATGCATAATACTTTTCCTGAGAGGATAAAAGCTTGCAGACTCGCTGGAATAACTGTATTTAGTTCACCAACAGGCATTTTCAGGATTGCATATAAAATACTTCCTTGCATGTATTTTTAAGGGAGACTACTTTTTAAATGGTTATTAAAATAAAGCAAACAGGTGAAAAGGTGGAGATCTTCACACAGATAGCCCAGCTGTGCCCCTTTGCACTTGAATGTTCTGATACATCAGAAATATCACATAATATCAAATGGCTGACTGCAGTCATCTTCAATGAAATCTCAAAAGAGTAAAAGGATGAACAAAGTGCTGATCACATATGATGACAGTATTATGTATTTGATTTTGCCATATTTAAGCAACAGGATGAAGTTCCTGCCTACAGACCTAGAATATAATATGCAATTTATATTGTGTTTTAATCTCTCTTAAAAAAATAATGACAAAACATGGTGTGTGTGCTTCACACCATGGTGCTTCACAAAACATATTGTGTGTGAAGGGTTGTGACTGGTGGCAGAGTCCAGTTGGAGGCCTGTATTTTGTGGTGTTCCTCAGGAGTCACTGATGTGTCCAGTCTTGTTCAAAATCTTCATCAATGATCTTGATGAGGAGATAGTGCCCACCCTCAGTAATGTTGCTGATGATACAAAGCTGGAAGGAATGGCTGATGCATTAGAAGGCTGTGCTGCCATTCAGTGAGACCTGGACAGACTGGAGAGTTGGGCAGAAAAGAACCAGATGAGGTTTAACAAGAGCAAGTATAGAATCTTGCACCTGGGGAGGAATAACTGCATGCACAGGTACAGGTTGGGGGATGACCTGCTGGTGATGAGCTCTGCGGAGGACGACAGATTGTCCATGAACGCCAATGGCATCCTGGGGTATATTAAAAAGAGCGTGGCCAGCAGATCGAAGGAGATGATCCTCCCCTCTACGCTGTCCTGGTGAGGTCTCACCCGGAGTAATGTGTCCAGTTCTGGGCTCTCTGGTACAAAAAAGACAGGGATCCCCTAGAAGGAGTCCAGCAGATGGCTACAAAGATGATAAAGGATGTGGTGGAACACTTCTCTTTTGAGGGAAGGTTGGGAGACCTGGTTCTGTTCAGCCTTGAAAACAGAAGACTCGGAGGGGATCTAATCCACATCTATAAATATCTAAGGAGCGGGAGGCAAAGGGATGAGGCTGGGCTCTTCTCAGAAGTGTGTGGTGATAGGATGAGGGGTAATGGCCACAAACTGATGCATAGGAAGTTCCACACAAATATGTGTGGGCACTTCTTCACAGTGCAGTGACAGAGCACTGGCACAGGCTGCACAGAGAGGTGGTGGAGTCTCCTTCTCTGGAGATGTTCAAGACCCACCTGGACGCCTACCTGTGCAACCTGGGCTAGGGAGCTGCTTTGGCAGGGGGGTTGGACTTGATGATCTCTAGAGTTCCCTTCCAGCCCCAGAAATTCCATGATTCTGTGATTGTGTGTGTGATTGTGTGTTCTGCTCAAGTAATTGATTGGTGAAAGCTGTATAAGGACAGGGAAGTGACCAGAAGTGGTGCAAGGAGAAACCTGAGTGCTCTTGCAGAGCAGGGTGAGTTGTAGACCCCAGCAGTGCACTGTGAAGGTCTCTGCTCCTTTGAGTGCATCTGAGGCCTGACCTGAGTGGCACTCCCCAAGGAGCTGTACAGATTTCATTTTCTATCCTCTAATAGTGCTTTCAGCTCTTCTATTGAGATTGCCAGCACAGATGCCTGTCAGTGGCAGAAACAGCAATAATTTTGTGCCAAAGATGAGTCTCTCTTGTGAGCTGGATGAAATCCACCTAACATTTTACAGGACTTTTTTAAGTCTCCAACTGTGTTAGAAACTCTTTCAGTCACCACAAGCCTCACTGGATTCAGATTAGCAACAGATTCAAAAACTGAAGAGGAGTTTTAAGTGCACCTTTGAAATGACATTACCATATCTTCCCGTTTCTATATGTAGTCATATTTTCTTAGTGCTGCTTTTTAAGCCATAGTGATTTGTGACAGTTTGTTGCTTAATTTGATTCCCCAAGAAGAGATACAAATCTGGCTGACAGTTAAGATGCTTTTATTAGACACATTCATGTCCATCAGCATGCTGGAAAGACTTAGCAGTCAATTCTGCTTTACCCTTACCTAATATGTTCTTAATACGATAATGGCCACAGTCTCAGAGTACTTACACACTCCCTGTGTAAGTAATTTGTTCTTTTGTTCATCTCCCATTTGCTGTTTGGACAAGCCTGTGTGTTCCCAATGGCACTCTTACACTTGAAAATTATAGTTTTTCTTTCTGTGCTGTATCCTTCTGTGGCTGAAGAAGAGTCACTAGAAGTCGTGATCCATTCTGAACTGCTGGATTGCAGCTGAGTGTTTGTTTAGGGAACAGCAAGTACAAAAACTGTAACCACTTCCATGTCAGAGTACAAGCGGATGTCATCTGACATCATTTCACCTTCTTGGACATCTACAAAAAAAAAAAGCAACCAACAACAAAACAAACGAACAAAAAAAAAAGAAACAGTCGAACTTGTTCTTTGTTACTGCTCCTTAATTGATTTCAGAAACAAACAGCACTCCAGGCAAAGCATTTCTAAAGGCTAATTCCATGTGTCTAGCAGTCAATCACTTAGCATGCAGCATCACAGCTTGCAGCATTCACTACCTGACATGTGATAATGATTACTTGGAAACAGGTGTGTTTATTTGCCTTACAGGAAGCCTTTATTCTTGAAGCTGTATAGATAGGAATGTCAACAAAAGCCACAGGCTAACAAAAATGGACAGAATCTTTTTTTTTCTTCCTTTTTTTTTTCTTCGTGTGAGCATAAACAAGCTCTGCACGATTCAAATTCTAATTAAATTGTTCATCTCAGTCATCAAGGCTTGGATACTATACCTTTGAGAAAATGTGGTTGACAGTGTGTTTCTTTGATAATATTTCCTTTCTTTTCAAACACAAGTTGGCACTTCTGTGAGATTTTGATTTGCTCCTCTTATACACAGGTGCCGTGATTGTCTTTAATAATGTGAAACTGCACTGCCGTTTCTGAGTAGTTTCCCATGTCATGTTGTGACGTGAGTTCAAAAGAAATCTCATTTTCTTCACGCGGGTTTTGGAGGTGTTATTAACAGAATATGCTAAGTATTTCACTACTATTATTGTTACAGTTATCTCCACAGTGTGTCTGCTACATTATGTGGTGCTATTAGTCACTCTACAGGTAAAGGTAGAGAAATGAAAGCCAAGATAATCGATCCCATATGTCAATTTCTAATATTCAAAAAGAAATATCCAGACCCTGATTTTTTAAAAGCTGAGGATCTTATGAGCCAAGGTGGTAGGATAAATATGAAGAGTGTGTCTAGAATCACAGAAGCAGTCCATAGCCCTCAGGAAAGCATTCATCCATCTGATCTTAAGGGCATGATCCATCATCCTTTTTTTTTCTCTGGCTTATGCTCAGTTTGTCTTCTTGTGTCTTTAGAGAAGGCAGCCTACAGACTCCATAGGTACCAGATTTGACCCAGGCTGTCACCCATTCCTTTGGTGACGTTGTAACATAATGTGATTAACTTGGAAATAAATATGATATCATAACGCTTGCACGGGAAGGAACAAGCTACGGTTACATGAAGAGCCCTTTCTGGGATACCTTACAGGTATGTGAACCCTTAACTTTACAACCTTATTTTTCAAAATGTGCATTATGAGGGAGGAAGCCATGTTCACACTTGGTTTCTTTCCAGTGGGGGCATAATTACCAGAATACTGGATTTGTACTGATGTTCAACAACAGTAATGAAGGAATCAGCCATGAAAATAATCGACCGTACCCTGTATTCAACTGCTCAGGTGAGTAAAAAAGGGTGGAATAAATTCAAATTTCAAACTACATTTTTTGGTAGCTTTATTTATTTATTAAGATTGTTCTGGGACTATTTACTGCAGATTGTTTTGCAGTGCATGTTAAAATGGCCGAGTCTGATCCAAGTCATTCGGAAGTGAACAAGAGTATTTCCACAGGGCACGCACACAGCTCTGGTAGGTGCAAGATTTGTTAACGTAAAACCTGAACTAGACAGATCAAGCACCTCCAATTACTGTTGTTGTTGGTTCTTTTCCTCAGAAACATTGTGGCTTTACAGAACTTAATTATTTACTCCAGTGCCTGCTTGGAATGATGCTTTGTGATTGGTGCTATTGGTGTGTTTTTAAATGTGTAACCTATAGTGGATGAAATTAGCAAATTCTGCAGAACCATGAAGAGAGTTGGAGAACCTAATTCCAGATTTCAGTCAGCTCGTTAATGTTCTGATTACAGCTGTACAAACAAAGCTAGAAGAAGAAGGGAATAATAAAGTCACAGAATCAGCAAGCCCCTATCATATCCACACTACAAGGAAAGTAAAATTACCCTCAACCCCTATTTGCTGGAAGAAAGGCCGTGTATGACTTGGTCTGAATCCAAGATTGCTGCCAACTATACTCAAAGTTATCATTTGAATAAATAATTCTGTAAGGTCCAACAAATAGCTCTTATGCAAACATTCCAATTGCCGTCAGAGCTGTGTGGGCTGCATCCAGGATGCCCCTCTCTGAGCACTCTCACCAGAGGGAAGCTTTGCCTTAAAAGTGCAGTAGCGTGGCTACAAGGAAACTTAGGGCTCCTGGGAGCAACCAGCTTGCCCGGACACATACAGCCCAACTGGCCCTGAGCTTTCCCTGCTGTCTCTGGGCAGCTGTTGCACAGTGTTTTTCTCCCCCTTCTTAAATATTTTCTTTTCCCAGAGGTGAGTTCAGATGTGTCCTGCCCTGAGTTTGTTTTGAAGCTGCTGTTTCAGGTCCAGCTGTGTCCAGCAAACAAGCTACTGCTGCATCTGGGCTGCCTTTAGGAAGCCAGTGTGCAGCCATGGTGCAGCTGGCACCCTCATGGCCCAGTGCTTCCCAGAGGGCTGAGTCAGTCCTTTCTCCCCATGCTCTCTTTCTCCCCATGCTCTTTCTCCCCACGTTACTCTCTTGCTATTATGCTCATCAAACCTGTGCGATTCCCTGTGTTAATCCAAAGCAAAACTGCTCCCTTCTGATCTGCAGTTACTTTTCTGATACTTCCTCCCACAGATGGCGAGCATCTAACTTAGCTCAGCTGTAAGATTTAACTCTGTATGAACAGCATGATGGGCACTTTGCATGGTGTACAACCATACCTTTACTTTCAGAAATCCCAGCTGAAGATGTGGGAGCCATTGCCTTTTGAATGCAGAGTGTGGGCAGGTATATATGATAAAAAGAGCTGTGAATTCCCATGGGTGTTTGTTAACTATTTGGTGCTGTGGAGAAGGGAATGAACAAGCCTGTGGGATTTTGCACATTTTCCATCAGACAAAAAATATCCAAAATTACTCAAAAGAATTTAAATCAGGCAAATATAAGGGATAAGAGAATGTGAAAGCAAGAATCTCCAGCTGAAGGTCCAGAGGACAAGGACAATCAAAGTATGGAAGAGAAAGGAAAGGATCTGCTTAATACACAAGTCTGCACAGATAGAACTGTTCCCCTAAGAGACAATATGGCAGATGGTTATACCATCATGAGTGTCATAAAGAGCAACTGTACACTGTTTCTCTGAACCACAAACTGTTATCAACTGAGGAAATGTGCCCTGTTCTGTGCTGGTCTGCCAGCGTCAGAATGCTAGATTGCATGGGTGTGTAATCTGGAACAGTACAAACATACTTTTTTATTATGAACTATTGTCAAGGAAGAGATAAGCATTATTTGCTAGCCAGTTGAAAATGATCTTTGAATAATAAGCTATAAGTTTGAGAGATGTTGTTAGCAGAAAAAGCTGAAGTAATTCAAAACTATCATTATGGTTATCTCCACAGTCTGTTATGTTATGCGGTGCTATTAGTCATTCTACAAATAAAGGCAAAGAAATGAAAGCCAAAATAATCAATTCCAAATATAAGCCAATTTCTAATGCTCAAAAAGAAATATCAGGACTCTGATTATAATCTTTCTCATTATATGCCTTCTCCTTAACACTCCAAGTAAACATGAATATTATCTTTGACTCTAGACAAGGTGACGTTGCCTATGTTTTCCACAACTCAAACATTTATAGGTGAGAGCATTCCAGAATGGACCACATGTTTTTAATCCTGGAGGTCAAGCAGCATCATCTAGGGAGGCTGGAAGCCTGGCTGGGAAGTGGTGGGACTGTATGAGGACAGGAAATAAGGGGAATTTGGAACAAAAGTACCTTACGGAGAATTTCAGTAAATCCTTTTCTTCGGCCTTTCCTGGTGGAAGTTTTCAGAAGGCTCACGTAACCTACACATCTTTATAGTGCAGAGGTGTACTTAGAGCAAGTACACTGGAAGTATTTAGATAACAAGACATTTTAAATGCTAGGAAGTCATCAGGATGAGACAGCATTCACCCAAGAACTGAGATGGGAATCAGACATAAAACTGACTAACAGCTGGCTGTCAAGAAGTATTTGAGGGGAGAACCTGGGAGCTATGGAGCAGTGAATCTCACTTTATTTTTAAGATTTAGCGTGGCTTGAGTGAAGGAGTATCCTGTCTGCCTGGACTACTGAAGTTTGGTAGCACTGTTGATAAGAGCTACATACATTTGAATTTCAAAAAACTCTTTGATCCAATTACATACAAAGGTTACAAAACAAACAAACAAACACCTAAGTTGCCACAGGATTGCAGGGAATGATGTTTTATTGATGAGAAGGTGGATGTAGGGTAGGAATTAAAAAGTACTGCTTTTTAGGATGGAGAAGCACCAGCAGTGAAGTCCTATGGGGTCTGGTGCTGGGTCCAAGTTTATTCACCATCTTTACTAGTGATCAGGAAAGGAAAATGCAACAAAATCTTCATGTCCAAAGATGTTAACAAGCTCTTCTGGTAGACAGTGAAGCACTCCAAAAGGAGTTTACAAAATTCAGTGGATAAAAATGCACCAAGTTAGTTTCGCTGTTTCTAAATCAAAAGTACTGCATCTGGAGAAGAATAACCTGAAGTGGATCTACATGAAAAATTCAGAACTGGACATTTAATTTCTGTAACATGATCTTGTAAACATCACAATCAGTTTACTGAAATTGTTGGCCTAAGATTTAGAGGCAGACAAAAAAGCCATCAAAACATAAACCATCAAGAGGAAAAATGTTGAGAATAAGTCAAGGAACACCATTTTGACAATAAGTAAACCCATATCTTGCAAATTTCAAACTCCTGGATTCTTAAGAAGAACAGAGAAGATTTAAACAAGATACAGAGTAAGGCTGTCGAATTACTGAGGTGGTTTCATGACACTTGTCAGGAAAGATTAAAAAGGCTGAAGCTGTATGGAAATAAGAATGCTAAAGGGATAAAAAGAGTGGAGTTTACAAAACAAGGTGGTAGAATGGCCAATGCAAAAGTAAAATTCACTAAATCTTGCAATGCTGGAACTAGGGATCACTTGGTAAAATGAATTCAAAGTGGACAGACTTGAAAGAGATTAGATAAATTCATAGAAGGGAACAGGCAGGGATGTATTTACCTTCAAAGGTCTTCTCACCAAAACTTGTGGATACTGGGATAATGGAAATGGACCCTAGGCAGTAGTACCTTCAATTGTCATTGTAAGACACAGTGTTGGGACTGATGTTGTGACAGTTTCTTGTACTCTTACCCAATGACTAAATGGGATGGACAAAAATTTTGAGGACAAACTTCTCATAGCAAGACCAATCTGCTATATATCTATGAACAGAATACTCATCACGGCAAATGAAATGGCTACAGCAGCTTTCAACTATTTTCTTGTACTACATCCTAATGTACAAAACTGAGAAGCAGAAAATTGTAATAGGATTAAACAATAGATTGTGCTCTCTAGCACCCACTTTTGAGAGGAGAGCATAAAACCTGTGACTAGTATTTAGCATGTATGTTAGAAACAAATATCCTTTGTACATCTGTGAGAAATGCAGGAAGGAGCTTGAGGGAAAGAAATAACAAAAAAAAAAAGTGTGTGACTAAGGATAAAAGTCCTGGATGCTACCATTGCAGTCATAAAACTATATCTCAAATAATTATTTCCTGTTCTTGGTTCTGTGGTACATTAAGGTGTGGAACAACAAGTGCAAATACAGGAATACAGGAAACAAAAGAAAAATAAACCCTACTTCTAAGTTAGCAAAGTCACAAAAGCGCTGAACTAAATAAAGGATTTAGAGTGTGAGATTTGGATCTAATTTTTTTTATTATTTATTTTATTTATTATTATTATGCTCCTCCTTGTATATACGTGTTCAAACATTTCCACATACATGTTTTTAATTACCATGTGAGAGGATGGTTATAGCCTCAGCTGCTGTGCCTAGAAACCTGATAATATTCACAGTTCTCTGAAAAGTCTGGATAGCCAAGTTTGGACTGATCAGTACAAAAGGATTTCTCATTCTGAAACAGAATGTATAACTGATGTATGAAGCTCACAATTGTTGTACAAGCTTGGCAATCTGAAGAAGTGCTTACCACCTCCAGCTGTTAGACAAGCTGTCTGGTACCTAGAAGAATGAATTTTATTCAGAGTTGCACGTGAAGCTCCAAGTATTGTGTATTAGAGCTACAGGCATGATAAAGAATCTGTCTCCTTAGATGTTGCTGACTTACCGTGCTAAAGAGCTCCTAGCTTGTGAGGGAGAAGCATGTGCCTTTTAATTCGTAAAATCTGGAGGGAATACAGAGTTTATCTGTGAATTACATTTTAAATAGAAACAGTACAAAGCAATTATTCATTTAATATGAGTAATTTCTATTAAAAGAAAAAAACAAAAGCCAAACGATATTTCTCCAAGAGTGAAAGGAGTTAAATAGATTAAGGAGAGATACCGCTTATCCTAAGGACAAAGCAAGATCAGTTTACAAAATCCATGGTATTTACATCTATTTTCATTTTTTCCTCCATTTTGCATGGAGGCCTATGTTGCAGTGGTTTTTAAAATCTGGAAATTCCCAGGAAGGGAGAGATGCATTGCCTGTATTTCTGCCTGTATTCCTCAGAACCACCTGCAGTTATTTTTAAAGTTAAAAATGGTTGTATTCAGATCTGTCAGTAATTGATGCAAGATGTTGGAGAATATCATGAATAATGCATGGTGGATCTATTAATTTTAAGAGAAATTAAGTCTTACTTCAGGAGCCCATAGAGAGCCTGGGATGAACTATAGGCCACGTTCACTAAAGTTCAGGTAAATTTTGTATTATTAGGGTCTAAGTTAAAAGCCCAGTTCTAATCTTTTCCTAAAATACAGTCTGTGATGTGCACATACAACTGAGCAGAGTTTAAGCAGAGGCTAATTCATTTAACCCAAAAAACAGAAGTTTCAGTCACACCTCAGATTTTCCATTTTGGGTTGAAATGAACATAAATTGACTTGTTAAAAGTTAAGTGTGTTGATATAAATGATGGCCTTAGTTGCAGAAGAAGGGTGATTCATTTGTTCTAGCCCTGGTGAACAAGGAAGGCTCAGTGTCCTCAGCAAAGCGGGCAAATGTGTTTTTCTGCCCCATAGATGAAGATTAAATTGCTTTGTCCTCATCCTGGGTCATAAAAATCAATTTCATGGCAGCAGTAAAGCGGCTCACTAACATGTCATCTTCCATGAACAGCTTGGAGCCCTGAGGCTGAACAAATCCCATTTTCAGCAGAGGCACTCATGGATCTGCTGTCTTCATGCCCAGATCAAGTGTCTGCCTCTTTTTCACCTCCCATGTCCTGTGCCAAGCCGTACTCAGGCAATACCATGCCAGCGATCGGGGAAAAGCTGAAGTCACTCAGGGCTTTTATCTTTGCTCTTATCCCAGCACTTGGGAATCCTCCTGCGAGGGTGGCTACTTTCTCCAGCCTGAAGAAACAGGCACTGAGCAAGGCCAGGGAAGCACACAACAGCAGAAGCACATGGAAAAATTCGGAGTCTTTGTGTTTAGTTTATTTCTGTTTTTATTTATTTATTTATTTGTTTGTTTTCCTTCCCATCATTTCTTCCCTTTTATTCTTTCATTTCTTATCATGAAATAGCCTGTGTTAAAAAATTCTTCTTTATCCCTGTGACTGCTGGAGCAGGAACTGACAGTAGAAAGGGGACTTGCTGGCAATAACGAAAGCACCTTGCTGATAACTCTAAATGTTGCTTAAGTTAGAATATGCTGTACTTACATTCCGCAGTTTCTTTTCATAATCATATAGAAAGATAATCTGTACTATTCAGTGGAGAGACATGATATTCAACAGTACGTAACTCCACTGTTGCAGACACATTACAAACCTACAAGGGTAAGTGGCAGACAGCCTACAATTTCTTGTTGATCAGTGGTGTCAAGCTAACCCTTGGGAATTTAGCTCTAGTGTATTAATAAAAATAGAGGGCACTTTTGTGTAGCAACTGATTTTTCTATGTCTGAAGTGCTCCATAAGTCAATTTTGTAAGCTAATGAGATAGCAACAGATCAATAGCAACAGCATGAGAAAATGTTGCTGTAACACAGAGGCTATCAGATGAGCTGATTAATGCTCCATCAGTCATCTCATACAACAGAAATAGCCATTCTGAAAGAACACCAGTTCATGATCTCTCTGGAAAATAAACACTTCTACCTGACATTTTTTCCATAATTGCTGTAGCATTTCCTAAGAGCATTTACAAAGTGGCCAAATGTATACTGCTAGGAAAAAAAATCCTCCAGCCATAATTTTTCTTCATCTGTAATCCCAGAGAACACAAAAAGTGATGCTTTCATGTTTCTTATATCCCTCATGTCAAATGAAGCATCCTTAAAGGAATTTCCTAGTAAGAAATAGGCTTATAGGCTTGCTTTTTGCTTGACAGTGTATGAATGAGGCTATTCTATACCCCATTTTATGATCCACTGAATAATATGCTAATCTGAAACCAGGAATTTGGAGAAGAACAAATGGAACACAATGTTATGAATAATTTATATATATATATCTGTGTGTGTGTATATATTTATATATTTTCTTTAATGTAGGAAATGCTGTTATCTCATGTTATTCTGAAACAGTCTTAGACTTTGAACACCATGAATGAGGGCTGGATTCAAAACCTTAGTAGAATTATAAACCAAAACGAAGCAAGCTTCACCCTGCAACCTGAGATGGCCATGTGCCTCTCTAAGTGAGTTTAATGGAAAACACATTCTCACTGACAAGTACTGAATACTTTGCCAAGAGGACAGGAAAGCCTTATTTACTGAAGGAAAACTTAAAAAGAATTGAAACAATTGCATATGTGAATAATGAACTACTCCCTCCTACCTGCAAGTATTCCTTTGACCCTTGAATTTTATTTCTTTTTCCCCTCAGACTTCTGCCAGGTGTTAGTAAAGTTTTTGGGCCTAGAGCTGTTTTCAGGCAGACACGTTTTCAGCAGGCTGGTTTTTATAATGGGAGCCTTGGGGTAGTTCCTGGCATGGTGCTGTCCTCAAGGGTCTGCAGTACTGCCTGCAGAAATGGTAGTGTTTCAGCCTTACAATTTACCTGTTGGTGTCACAATTCTCCTGTGTTCATTCATCTTGGTAGAGATTCCTTTACGTATCCCAGTAATTTCAGCTCTCTGGACAGTGCTCTCTCTGTTGCACAGGCTGCACTGAGGCCTTACCATTTCCCAGTACAAGGCTTGCTGTAAGCACAGCCAGTGGTCTGTGCTCCGAGTCCGAGCAAAGGAGAGGACAAACTCTCAGAGCATGGCCTGACTTTCAGCTCTGTGAGAACGCTAGAGAAATGTCTGAGCACCAGGGACACCTTTACCCATGGGCGTGCAACCTTTTGGCTTGCCTGGGCTGCACTGAGTGAAGTGGAATTGTCTTGGGCTGCAAATATATAGATCACTCCAGAAGTAATTCCTCCTATTTTTTTTTTTTTTCCAAAGGAAATTACAGTAGGTACAAAGAGTACAATTACACTGTTTGATAAAGCACATTCTTAACTCTAAAACACTATTCT
The DNA here is from genome assembly GCA_036925125.1 of Oreortyx pictus. Lineage (NCBI taxonomy): Eukaryota > Metazoa > Chordata > Aves > Galliformes > Odontophoridae > Oreortyx > Oreortyx pictus. The sequence goes on from JAUPFR010000001.1 coordinate 163,941,779, forward strand.
TCAACACTGTCACCGCCATTAGCTGTGCATTTTTGCTAGTGATGAACAAGAGTGTCCATGCCATGCCCATAATAATGTGCACCAGTGGAGGTGACACACTGTCACTGTCAATGCTACTGAAACACACTGTGCACACACAACCTCACTGTGCTCGCATACACTGTTTGGTCTCAATAAACATTCAGCGGGTATCGATGAATGTCAGTGGGTGCCATTTTTTCCACATGGAAGATGTCATATGGCAACAAAATGTAATGGAATATTGGCAGGAAGGTTCAACCTCTACTGCCATAACAGCAACATCTGCCTCTGACGTTGTGGGCCGACGTAACAGAACAGGAGACAAAACTTCTGATTCAGTGGCAGTGGTTGCCATTCTCAGTGAGCTCTCAAGGTGTTTGTCAGGGATTTGTGGTGAAATTTTACTCATCCTTTGCTTCATCCTTGAAAATAATTGTTCACAAATGCACGTACTGCCAAAAGAGGTGACATGTGAGGAGTGACCGTGAAGTGAGAAAAATTTCTCTTTGGTAAGATGGGGCTTATGAAAGTCCATTAAAAAGACACAAAATTTTGAGTTGAATATCTGATAGTAACCCTATACATTCAATTTGAAAATTCACAAGTAAGGTATTTATGTCAACTGAAAATGGGCTCACAAATATACAAAAAAAAAAAATAGTTTTTTTCAGCAATCTTGAAACCTATTCTCAAATTCTTTTATCAAAACAGAAAGCACAGTTGCATATTTTTTTGCTGTTCACAGGACAGAGTTTAGCCAATGTACCAAAATGCATATAATTATTTGCCATAACTTAACGCTGCACTGCGCTTTCACAGTGTCCTGCCTTCAGCCCAGACACTGCCAGTGTGAGCTATGGGTGCACACTCGTGGCTGGACTGGTCCGCTCAACTGGGAAGAACCACTGCCACAATGGCATGGGGCAGGAGGCCATAGGATGGGCTGTGCTGAGACACGTGCAGCCTGTGAGCTACAGGTTGGATATGCCTGCTTTTACCCTTCCCCTCAGGTCTTGCCCTAGCCTGAGCCCCTGAACTGAGGCTTTAGATGAGGCAGTGTGTTCACTCGGGGCACGTTCGCTCAGGTGACAGCTGTTCTGCCTCAGCTTCTGGCCACCAGAAGAGGTGCCATTGCCAACCAGGGAGCTCTTCCGCTACAGTCAGTGGGGAGGAGGAAATAGGTTAAGTCAGTGCTTCTGCAAAACTGTTCTGTGGCAGCTTGTTCACAGCCTCTGCAGGAAGCCCTATCTGTTCAAGCAACATTCGCCCTCAAATGGCTACTCAGTCTCCTCAGAGATAAAGGAATGTTCCCAGTATGCCACAATTGACTACATGTTGCCATGCAGAACACGGTGTCTGGGACAAGTGGGCTCACTATCATTAAGTCAGAAATTCAGGTATTCTGGCCAAACTCCACACTGGAGCCTTCAGTCATGCAGAAATTGCAGGGAAGCTCCTCATTCTTTCTCATGTGCCCTCTGTAGGTGGCATCAGAAAGCTCACTCTATCTAAGATCTTAGAACTAACGATGCTTTTGTGTTTTTCTGTCTTGGCCAGTTCTCACATGTGGCTGTTTTGAGAATAATCACAGACCTATTAGCTTCCATTCTGTCTTACTTTTCTCTGTCTCTTTCTTCAATTTCATAAACAGAGCATGTCACTGCTGTGAAATGCTGGTTGTCAGGATGCTGCTACAGAGCCCAGGGGGACCTGTGGCAGGAGGCACACTGGAACGTAAGATCACACAGGTAATAATTACAAAATAAGAATTATAAGGAGATGTTTTGGACTAATTCAGACTTAAGTGTGAGGCAAAATTCTTCTCACAGAATAAAACATTGCTGACTGATGTTGGAGAGCCTTTTGGAGTTCTCACTGCAAAAGAGAATGAGAAATCAGTATTTTACTAATTCATTTTTGGTTTAATAAAAGTTGTTACCCATTTAAGAAACCCTCAAGGGCATGACCTACTAAACCACATCCTCTCTGACAACCTGAATCATTACCTTTGTGATAACGATCCTGTCATTGGAATGCAGGACTCCACATTATTTTTAGCAGATTAGTATCCGAAATCATTCAACCACAAGCCAAAGGATTCCTTTTGAGAAAAACCATGAGTTTTATCATATGTTTATTACCTTCTGTAATGTTTTATTTTGCCTTCTCTTTGCAAAATTTGGCTCTCAGTAATCAAAAGAATTCAACTTCAGAAAATAATCATTCTCTGGACTGCATTGAAGAGTGTGGGTTGGAGGGCAATAAGGGGTTTTATCCAGAAAAAGATGCTTCCAGCGCAGTCTGTCTCAATTGCATATTTAATCATGGGGGAGTTGTAGCAGAAGTCAGAGCAAAATGAATCTGTTATAATGCATTGCAAACCCATTTTGCCAGTAAATACAGATTGAAAGTTTCAGCCAGTTTTTCCAGGGCAGGGAGCAAAGGCAGCTCTTCAGAATGCCCAGATGAAAACACTTTCTGTATGTGTAAGAAATTGCTCTGTCAGTGCATTTATGAGAGTGGGTATATGAATGCAAGGAGACTTCTTTCTAACTACATATTTCTAAGATGGAAATAAATAATAATCCCAGCCAGCAGCCATGAAAAGAGTTGGTAAAACCGTGAGCTAATATACTTGTTTATTTAGGGTGGCACATCCCTGACAAAGCATCTCTGTGTCTTGTAAGCAAGTAATCCTGGGAATGTGACTGCCCTGCAGGGAAGAAGAGCTGAGCACGGCATCACTTCCTATGTTTCTTCCCTCAGAAGAACCCTGGTTCATGCATTTTCCAGAAGGAACAGATTGACTGCTCCAAACATGGCTTAGGGCAAAGCCATGTCCTAATGCTGCAAATCAGGCCAGATTTCGCGATTAGGTTTTTATATCTTTTACCCCAACAGCCAAGTTGACTTCAGACTGGGCTTTTGCCTTTATTATTTTCTCCCTGCATATACTGGAAACTTCTTTGTTCTCTTTCTGAGTTGCCCATCCCTTCTTCCACAGGAGGAAGATTCTCTTTTTCTCCTGGAGCCTCAAGAATAGTTTCCTGTTTATCCATACCGACCTTCTTCCCCTCCAGGTCATCTTGCTGCACAGAGTGATAGCCTGCTCCTGTGCCTGGAAGGCATTCCTCCTGAGGTGTGACCAGCTGTTCTGGACTGCTTTACTCTTCAGGACTGAATTCCAAGGGACCCTCTCTACCAGCATCCACCCTCCCAAAAGTTCAAGGTAGCAGTTTTGTTGCCCCCCTTCCTGACTCCACCAAGAATTGAGAACTCTACCATTTCATGGTCGGTCTGTCCAAGACAGCTTTCAGCCTCCTTATCTCCTGCTAGTCCTTCTCTGTTTGTGAACAGCAGGACTATTGGGGCACCTCTCCTGGTAGGCTTTTGTACCTGCTGTGACAGGAAGTTATCTTCCGTACACTCTAGAAACATCCTAGACTTCTTCTGCACTGTGTTGAATTTCTAGCACGTTTTGGGGAATTTGAAGTCCCTCATGAGAACAATGGCTGGTGATGGTGCAACTTCTGCCAGCTGTTTGTAGAATACCTCATCTGTCTCTTTGTCCTGGTTAAGCAGTCTCTAACAGAGCCCTCCATCAAGAAATATATACATATACATGCTAGTACAGAATAAAATATCACCTGACATGGTAGAAAATCCCTCAAAAGAAGAAAAAATGTAAACTGAGGAAGGAGGTTTTATGAAGTGCTCAGTCTAGGATGAAGCCTACTGCTATTTCCCTCTCTTGTACCTGTGCAGAAACTAAAAAGCTGGTGCTGTGCAGCTCTAGATTAACCAAGATTGGTACCAAATGTGAGGCAGCAGTTCCTCAACTTGTTGTACTTCACAGAAGTATCTTGATCCCCTCTTGCCTACTTAGAACAATTTCTTTAGATTTACACAGGAGGGAGAACATGAAATTGCGCCATTATTTCTCCTTCATTGTAGTGTTTATCTTTGCCCTTTGGTTTATGAGGTGATTATTTGCAGCATGATCCAAAGTAAAGTTTATTTCCTTTCTAAGTATCAAAGCAAAATGCAGGGGAGACTGAAGCCTCTGCCATCCAGTTGACTGGTTCAGTGCAGGAATGTTTGCAAACCAGGATAGCTGGTCATAGCAACTGTGAAGAAAGAGCAGTTCACAGAGGAGTATGCACATTAATCTCCTGTTTTTCATCAGTTCAAACAACCCTAATTTTTTTCACCCCAGAATAGGGTGCAAGGTCTTGGCTTTTTCTTTCAAGTAAAGGAGTTTATAGGATGGGATGGATAGTTGAAGAAAGAGCCCAATGAAGCTGGACTTGCAGTATGTGCACACTTGGGGTGATGGAGGGACTGAGGGGTGGTTACAGCACATGCTGGGGTCATGCATCCTCTGCCCTCCAGCCCTACCCATTCACCTGTGCCTCGAAGCAGCCAGGTGGCAACCAGGGGACTCACCTAATGACAGCACAAAGCTCAGGCTTATCTTCTGAAGAGAAAGGCAATTTCAAGACAGATGTAATGTAGGTTCATATAATGCATTATAGTAGATACAGCTTAATGCAGGTACAGACATTAAAAATACCTGCTAAAATCAAAACCTTTTAGTACATAACAAGGTTGTATTCTGACCTGACAGTAAAATCTGCTATCCTACAAGGGAATTTTTGAAAATGCTTCTCTGTTTCCAAGAGCCCCATCATTAATATTACTTCTTTATCTGCAAAGTGAGCTCATGACTCTGCGTAATCCCTCTCCCTCCTCTGTGAAACTGTAAGCAGCCAGCACTGCACATGCCATCACTCCTGAAGGGAAGATGCCAGAGCTGCATCCTAATGAGGGCAGTTGCTGTTTTGTCTCTAATGTCTCTGGCACTCTGGTTTCTGAACCTTAATAAGTTACTGTGCATCAGCTGAAGGAAGTGACTGCCTAGGTGCTCATTCTGTTCCCAGCAAGTGTCAGAGAAAATATTTTTTTCTTTTATTAACTTAGTGTGAAGCCTGAGCTGACATGTTTTGCATCATGTTGGCAGCAGGAACCTCCAATCAATTATCAAGAACTCATTAAACTGCAAGTGAAATAATTTTGTATCTTAGTGAGGAGCTGAGCTTAGGCTTAACTGCAACACCACCTCTTGTAACTTTCCTTGTACTGCTTGATTAATGGGAAAGAGGAAAGTTCATCTACATTCTGTTCCTTAAAAATGCATGATACATGAAGTCCGGGCTAATTACATAGGCATGCTGTCTGAAGAAGGGAGGATGGCTCTGTAAGTGAATAAGTAATCCACATGCAGGTCATTTTGTACATTTTTACTATAAAATAGCACTGGGATTTTCTGATATCAGCCCTTTCTTCCAGCAGTGCAGATACAGCAGTAATTTAGGATTGAGGCTTTCCTCAAATAACTGGCTGCCACTTCACCTTGCTTGAGCTTGTTTATTTACACAGAAAGTGGGGAAATTAGTGCTTGTCTCACACACAGGGCTGCAAGAAAATTCTATCTTATCAATAGAATTTACAAAGAGCACTGAGAGCCTTGGTTAACAAGACAATATAAAATATAACATAAATTATTACAGTGCTCGCATTATTTGGGGATTTTTTTTAGAGTCAACCTGTTGTGGCAGAACGAGGATCACTCAATCTTTCCATAGAGACACCAAGATATTTTTCTTTTGGAGACAGAAATACTGATTTGCTGTGCCAAATGAATCTTTTCTTTCACTGTCTGTCATAACCAAACAGCCAAATAAAGTACATCTGCAAATTAATCAAGTAAGGTAAGACAATTTTTCTTACCTTTCTTTTCCTAGGGAATAAATCTGATTTAGAAAGGGCTACTGGGTGGACTTGCAAAGCATAAGAAGAAAAGGTGAGAGTGTTTTATGTAGAAGTGTTGGATGTATTTTTCTTTTAGTAAAGTAAAAATGAAATACCTTTTATGGTGAAGTTCTAGAAACCCAGGTGATATCCACGTTCAGATGATGACTTTCACTGCATGACTCATTGTCTGAAGCTGTGTTTGCTTCTTGGAATGGATGCCAGATGCAAGCACTCTTTTCCACACTTTTAGGAGATGTAACTCCACATGTTCTGGATAGGGGTGTGAAAGCTTACAGCCTGCTGAGAGCATTTATGTGTCTGCTTGGGAGCCTATGTTTAGCCTGCATGTTCAGGAAACCAAGATTACAAGGTAGATGTGCAATAAAAGTAGATGCGAAGTAGGCTTTACAGATACAGAATGTAGGCTATTTTTGTTACTTCATTCCAAATTCTTTTTGTAGTTAGATATTCAAAATCCAACTCCTAAAAAAATTGCCGCCTTATCCTCAACATCTTTGAAGTCTACAGATATTCATGTTTCCAGTGTAAAAATTACCCAGTGCTTGAAGTTTTACCCTGTATGTTTTGTCAGCTACACAAGCTCAGCGACTATTTCACATTAAGCCACACAGTGATCTGTGAAGCGGTGTTTCTCAGCCTGCGACACAACCTGGTAAGAATTTATATTGTAATGACTATATAAATGGCTCCCAAATGCATGACTGGAGTGTGTGTTGCCAAATACTACTTTTCTTCCTCTTGTGTGAACGTCTGTTCAAAAGTTATTATTCAAGTTAAAAGAATTTGGTTTCTACCTCTTCTGCTGATGAACGAGGTTGGAAGGGGCAAGCCTAAATCCAGATTTTCTATGTGCACAGCTGTGCATGTTGTATTGGAAGTTGTGGGCTTATCAGAGCAGTGGGAGCAATAGAAAGAGATTACAGACATAGGAATGGCTTAGTGATTATTCAGGCACCTGGAAGGAGGCCTGGCTTCTGTTTGTGCACTGATCCATATTCAGTGTATTGATGAGGGCAGAAACTGCCCTCCTTGACTGTAGAGTTCTGAAGGCACCACAGTTATCGTCAGGAATTAAACCCTAGGTCTCTATTGTTAGGATGATGTTTTATCTGGCAAAGCCATGGTGCCAAGAGACACAGGCTTCTCCTGGGTAACAGCAAGACCTTTGACTAATATTCATATCAGGCTGGGGCATAATGTTTTTTGTGCAGAGCAGGAATTTCAGGTTATGTGATTTAAGGCTAATCTCTGCATAAATTTTGGAGCAGAAGAATTCGGTGATCTAACCAGTGCCAGTCAACCACCAGCTACCTGGGCTCCCGCGGGAAGACAGTCTGCCCCACTGCCCAAATTCCACCTTACAGTGGGGTTAGGGGTGCTTCTGCCTGCAGGACTATGAGAGCCATTGTGTTGTACTGGGACGTGTATTTCAGGTGTGTAAAATATTTTTTGGGGAATATTTAGAGAAGAAACCAAAGGTGGAGCAAAGAGAGGGATCAAAGTTGTTTGAAAGGAAGCAAGTATGGAAAAAAGACAGGAGGTAAAAAGCTCTGGTCATGTGCAAAGAAGTTCCTGCTTGGTACACTTGTCTGGCCATGCCCTGCATCTAATCCCCACCCTCTGCCCTAACTTGTTATTAAGCTCTGTTTTCACCTTCTTTCCCTGCTGCAGAGATCTCTGTTAGGTGTGCTTGTCTGGACCTGAGTGCTGCTGCTGCAGGGGTACAGGGCTCTCCAAAGTCTGTGTGGAAGCGTAGCTAGATCCTGGAGAAAGCAAGGGATCTGAGAGTTGGGACCATATTAGCTACTGGAGACACTGTGGTGTCTGGGATTTGACTACTGGAGCGGCCTTTGATCTGAACCAGCTCCTGGAGAAGCCATTTGCATGTGTGCATCTGAACAGGGGTGCAGGGCGAGCTACTGAGCAGATAGAGTGAGCAAGGATGATTACAGGTATGTGTGTGTGTATGTGTGTGCAGAGTACCAGCAACTGAGGTGGGGCTGCAGCCTTGGGAGTACCGTGTCCAGGCGCCAGCAGCTGGAGACATTGGGATGCAAGGGAACCTGTGGACATAAGCATATATATTATGCACATATTTTTTCACTGTCTGATTTTCAACCTGATTAGTAAGAGAGGAGAATGGGATCAGCCTTTTTCTGCTGTATTTATTTAGTGTTCTGTTTTCTGTCTGTGTTACAATACACATACGTAGGCTCCTGGACGCCTACCTGGAAATCTAGACCTGGTTTATGTCTGTGATGATTTTTTGGTTATTAATATTTAAGCTCTGGAATAGAAGTTGCTTTGAATGTTTACACAAAATATTATGATAGAGAAAGGAGGACAGGAAACGTTTTAACAAAATGAACCTTAGGATTCAAGATTTTCATACAAATGCATGTATCATTTTCTATTAATTCAGACAGTTTTTATGACTTCAGTAATATGGTTTAACTAAAGGTTAGTGCTGCAGTTCTGACTCAAGAATTGCACAGTGCACATTCCAATCTAATTCATTACATCCACTTGCATCTTTGCAAATTACAGCCACTTTAGGTGATAAGATCTAGATACAATGGAAAACTGTTTCTTATATGGAGTATCAGTCTCAGTGGTGCTACCCTGAGATGCACCGGACACTTCAGAATGCCAGATTCACTGGGCTCCTGTAGAAGCCACACCGTGGAGCTAGCACATGTTAGGCATGCTATAGGACAAGTAATGAAAGGGTGTTTTAAGATTTTTCTTTGCGATTACTTGGGATTTTGAAGTTCTTTTTCATTTTTTTTTTCTCTTGCAGATGTTACAGTTGTCTGAGAGCTATGCATAAACAGGGCATTTTTGTTTTAATAATGTTACACTTGTCATCCATAATGTGATACCTGTTGCCACATACGTGATTGTGTATGTTGTGCATATAAATAATAAATGCATAAAAAATGCATAGGAAGAAGAATTAAAGAGACTGAGACCATGAGAATGTCAGGGATTTTGCTAGCACTTCAGGATATGCTCCCAGTTTCACATAGAAGAACAAACATTTCTCATGTTCTCTCATTTCCCATTCTGAAGTCCTATGTGTGTTTGAACTGTCAGAATGCTCCCCAGATTCACTCACTAGTTACCTATTCAAAAAATAATTGAAAAGTGAGTATCAACAAATATCTATTTACCAGCTTCATATTTACAACGCCTAGCTGTGTTGTGAACCCTTCTTCAAGTAGCATTTCTTCCTATTTAATGGACAAAAATTCACCCCAAATATCTTAGATCAAGTAAACAAAATTCTAGAGACTACTTTGCTAGAGATGGGCAAAAAATGAGCAAGATTCTGCCTTGAGAAAATCAAAGAAGTGAAAAAAGCAGACTGCACCTTAGGTTTGCTTTATCTCATACTGCAACCACAGAGATTCAGATAAAAGGTTCCAAGGTCACAGCATCTCCTATGGTGACTGCATGTGGATTGGAGATAAAAAGCCTGGATCTGTTTTCTGCTCAGAGTCCCCCAGCTGGGTCCTTCACAGACACACCACGTATGTGAAAAGATATAAAGGTATCGTTTAGATTTGTGCTCACAGCTTTTTTATATATATATATATTATTTTTGGGGGGCCTGTGTTTAAATTTAACCCCATCTCTGTCAAAATTTCCTATGAATAAATCTACCATCTTACTCCATATCAGAATTTATATAGGTACAAAGACAATTTGTAGTCAGAGATACCAAAGGATGCACTTGAACACTATACCCAGCCCTTGGTAAGTGCAAGGATGATATGTATACTCTCAGCGTATGAATTATTTATTTACAATGTCGATGCTTGAGAAAATTAGAAATTAGTATCCATCAGAAGTGCATATGTGACATAGTGTGATAAATGAGTGTTCTGAAGCGCTTTGCTTTCGTAAAGAATTCTTATAAATCTTAATGAAACATTGGCACAATGAAGCCCATGGCATTTGGTTTAATAAATGTTCTGTAACCAAGAATTGCTGGGGCTTTCATTGCCATCTAGTGATGTTTCGGTGGAATAACAACAGCAGCTGTTTTCTTGCACAGTCGTGATACAATAAAAATTCTCCTAGTGTACATTTTTTCATATTAATAACTCTTCAGTGTATTGATTTATTTACTTGAACTTTGAAATGCAGACTCTTCTGATGTGAGAGCAGGGTAGTAATACAGCAGGCTGAAAAAATGTCAACTCCAACTAGGAGGAAATGCAAAAATCAATTGAAACGACTGAACTTGTCATGCGTGAAGTATCTGCAGTGTAAGGTAGTGGTATATGTGATTGGTGGTCTGTTAGCAGCCCCCTGAGAGCCTTTGTCCTGCTCTTCTGGCCCTGCATCTTTTCTGGGCTCCTTATTTCCCCCCCCCCCAACTCCTTTTCCATCCTGTAGCACATAAACTTTGTTTTGTCATTAGAGACAAGAGGGTTACACTATTTAAAATATAGCTGAAGGAAAAAGCCCTCAGAGCCAAAAGTAAAAATTTCCTATCCACATTCAGCCCAGAATAACTCTGAGGTTACAACCTTTTCACCTGTGATGTTTGTAAAGTATATAATGGCCAGTGTTTCTGTATACTTCTCCCTCTGAGTGTCTCTCTGAATTCTGGTGTGCATTTCTGAAAACTCTTTGTTTTGGAATGGGAAAATTAAATTCATTTCAACATTTTTTGCAGGATATAAAAGTACTTTATCAGTCAGTTCTGACTGTTGTGTTGCAGCGTCTGGATGTAAACCAGATCTTTTCTGAGATACATGTAATTGTTTCACAGCCTTATCTTCAGACCTTAATTTGATATAAATAATCCTTCACTAGCTGATAATGAAACACATACAAGGAGCAAGTTCCTCTCCCAGCAGTGTACACAGTCCAAATCCAGAGGGCAACTGCACGCAAGCATGATTACCAAGCATGTGGAAAATCTGATATTTGGAAGACGGGTAAAAAATGCTGTATGGTGTTGCTGGTGACATAGATTTTGTCTGCTCCTGCAGGTGTCAGAAGTGATAGAGCCCAAAGCCTGGGAGCTGAGCCATGGTAAGCTGCCCCAACACATTCCTGTGGCTGCTTGAGTGCCTGGCTTCTGCAGGACAGGGAGAGGTACTGAGGATATTGGAATGCCCTCAGTTTGGGGTCCTGGGCAAAAAGCATACTTTTATTTATGCTGCATTTCATCCCAGTTGTACAAATGTGTCTGTAAAGAGGAAATAATTTCATAAATACTGCATAGGAGCGAGGACTCCTAAAGACAGGAAATGCTCTGGGCATGTCAACATCACCAGTCCTCATAGATCATCCAAGCCTCATTGATAGGTAAGGGTCACAGTACTGGAGAGAGCAAACTGTGAGGACAGGTGTTTACCTGATATTTGTGCATCTTTCACCTACCAGAAACCATGAGAGAAGCAGAGCCACAGTGTAAGTTGATGCTCAGCATTAGCACAAGGCAAGTTAGTGTTAATTATTTTTGTAAAAATTTGCACTAAAGTGATGAACACTGCACATCACCATTCACATTTCTGCTTTTGCAGAGAGTGCCTCTGACAGGTGTGTGTGTGTGTTGTGATTTAGAATAATTATTTATGTTTTTAACCTAAATTTCATCTGCAGCATCACATTCTAAGAGTAGTTGAGTATTAGTTAAACTGGGACTCAAAGTCCCAAAGCAAAGGAGAAGCATTTGAGATTGTTCAGCAAATCTCCCCTGTGACAACCAAACAAAAAAAAGCTCATCTGAAGACTTTCTATTTCAAGCATCCAAGACAATGACTGTGACTCAAAAAAGCCTCTTTTCTCTCTGATGTGAGGGGACTGCATTCCATTCTCTCATATGTGGTCTTTCTCATTGCAGCATGCGATGATTGTGAAGGCCAAGTGGAAACTGAAACAAAATTTGGTGTTTCAATTGCACAGCCTTGAAGCCATGCAGCTGGCAGCAATATGGAGATCAGATGGCTCCAGTCCCTTATCAGTGTCAGAGGGTCTGTCTTGGCCTTTAAGCTAGTAAGAATCTGGGTCAAAGTTTCAGAAAGGCTGACTTGTCCTTCAAAATTCAAGAGGATTCAAGAGGAGGAGGAGGGGCTGAGGGGAGAATCTATCCCAAAATATGATCAACAGTAAACTGTACTTGCACTTATGACAGACAGTATCTTCAGGATCTGTCACAGCAAATGACACCAAAGAGGATCATGCTTACTGCCGGGTACAAGAGAACTGTTAGCATTTTTGAAGAAGGGGCTTGGGGGATTTCTTGGAGCTGTGGTTGGGGAACAAGTGCCTTTCCTGCTCTGCTGACCTCCCTACCACTGCCAGCTCCCTGTGGGGAATTTCATCTCCTGTTGCAGCAGAGGGTGCAGAATTGTTTTCTCTCCAGCCCTCTATGTCAAGGGAACCTGTTCTCTCCCCTTATTCCACTGTGGCCAAGAGTGCTCCATTCACAGCTTATTCACTTCCTTTGTGGTCAGACAAAGCTGCTGGAAAGAACAGACTGTGAAAACCAGAGAATGAGGGTAATTGTGGGAACTGCGATACCATGGTAACATCCGTTTCCCTGGATTTCAGCACTGTGATGGCATGGTACCATCCCTGTGTTGCCTTTCTGTACTTCAGGGTGTGCCCAGTACACATATTTACCCAAATATGTCACAATAGAGAGGACAGCAAATGTGACTTTCTCAACTGACAGTCTCTAAGGAGGTGCATAAGCACTGAGGGCAGCTTCATTTAATCTGCAGGGCTTCTCAATACCCATAGATACCTGCAACACCCTTCAAATGAGATTGGCCATTTCAGAGAATGTGCATGCAGCTGGGGGGTGTATCTGTCCTTTCATCTGCACAACTCGGTAGTAGACTTGGTCTACGAATCAATATTTCACCAGGATTAGCATCTGCTGAATCTCAGGAATTTACCAAGTGCAGTTAAGCTTTCTAATTAAATTTCAATGTGCCACAACCAATCACAGCAGCCAAGCCTTGTGTAACTTGACATAAGATAGATCTTTTTAAATGGCTGACAAAGAAGTCAACATTTCAAAAGTGATTTTAGAAGGAAACTCATTAAACTCAACCATATTGAGTTTGATTGCTCTCTGAAATGACTGGCACATCAAGTAAGCAAGCTTTTGTGAGTTCATTGCTTGGGATGAATTAGATTTCATTATTCTGCTTCTTGCTCCATTTTTAAAATACCTGATACTGATGAGGTTTGTATTCAGAAGATGACCATAGTTCTGCTGGTACAAATGTTCACGTAATCCAGTAGCATTCGATGATATTGGCCAGAAATGAATTTCTAGGAAAGACAATAAGAGCAAGACAATAATGTGCAACATGTTCCTGAAGTACTCTTTGACCTCTATCAAAATTTAGAGACTTTCTATATTCCCAGTATTCTTTCAACACTCAGTAGATTTGTCCTCTGGAATTTGTCGAGCCTTTCCTTGAACCAAGAAAACTTTTAACATTCCTGTTCCTAAGCAAAGAGGATTACAGCTTATCTACATGATGTGAGAAAAAGAAAACAGCATCTTTCAATTGTTTTGAACTTGCCTCTTCAAAGCTTTGTTGACATCATCTAGCTGTTATGGCAGGAGAGAGTGAGCAATCAATCCCTAGTCCACTTCCCATGCCGTTCATGACTGAACAGACCCTTGACCTACTGTGATCAGTGTTTCTACTCAGTTTCCATCACCTCTGAATCTTGTCTGCATTCAGTCTCTACTCTTTGCAGTAGTGTCCCTTGCCTACTTGACGTAGATGGTTTCTAATCCTCACTGCACTTCAATCTCAGAATCCCCTCTGTGCTTTTTTGCTACCTTTCCTAACACAGATTCCTCCTTGATGGCTGTCCTTTGACCTCAAGGGACAGAAAAAGATCCTTCTACTGCTGTCACATCACATTTGTCAGCCTACTGTTGCCCAGGTTTCCCTCTTGACATTCAGTATGCTGAATGACTGGTTTTCAGTATTTACAAGGCCCACTAGTAAATCATGAGGCACTTTCCAATCTGTGGTGTCTAAAGTCTAAAGGAACAGATATGATAAAATCTTTACACTGACTAAAGCAAATTGTTTTGATTGCATCAAGTTCTGGATAATACAGTCATATTTTCTTGAGATATAAAACCACTTCAAGCTGGTAAAAAGATGCCATTATTCTTGTGCAGGAAGAAATCTAGCAGAGGATTTAATGGGAACCTCTGCAGGAATTGCTGGTAGTCAAATGATAAGAAATCCTTTGATTATTGCCATGTGTTGAGTCAGACCTGGAATGTTTAATCAATTATTTTTGATAATACTGAAGTCAGAAACCATTTCTGTATGTAAAATTTAATGCAGCACAGGATTCTTGTTGATGGTCACAAGCAAAAGAAAAACAGATGTCTTTGAAAAGCAGATGTATCTCAAATTCTAACTGAGCAGCTGAGAGCATTCTGGACTGTAAGATACAGGAGAAGGTGAGACAGGTCTGCTGACAAATCTTTCCACTAATCAGAGAAGAAATGAGGCAAGCACTGGTGTTGCTTCAGCCAAACCTGTGACTTCTGTGTTTAATTTTTTAACTTTCTGCCTGGCAAGGTTCTTGCTGTACAACAATTTGCTTCATATTTTAATAAAGAATTGTGCAAGACAGACAATTTAGTATTATATGGTAATGCAATACAGGCAGTTTTGATGACTTAAAAATACAGAGAATTCAAATTAAGTGGCTTATGAATGACAAGAAATGCCTGATACTAAATTATGGTACTGCATATGTTTTCAATCATGCACTTTTTAGTGTAACTTGTAGCAAGAAAAGGAAACTGAAAAACAAACAGTACATTAAGACATGGATTGCTCTGCAGAATGCCAAACGAAGTTGCAACACTGGGATGGTAATAACACAGAATCTTAGCACTGGTCTATTAAAATGAAAACAAGCGTGACAGCACCTTCACCTGTTCTGCTTGGAGTTGTTCTAACTGATAGAATACGCAGTGTGCACTGCTGAGTTAACCTGTGTCACAGCTGAAGGACGGCTTCTTTGTGCTAGACATGGAGTGGGTGGGGGAAGGAAGCTGTGTCCCAGCAGCACCAGCTGTGTTTTGGTATCTGATGCAGAAGTAGGATTATATTTGATAAAGTGGAAGGGGGATTATTGTGCATCTGACAGGAGAGGGGGCTTGCAGGAAAATTGTTTGCCATGGATTATGGGGACATAATCTTTTAATATACCCCATAAATGTTGATTTTTGGAGAAGAGATAAACCATAAATTAATCTTCAGAGGGTAGAGGGTTTGTATGTATGAGTTTCCATAACAACCCAACTGATTGTGATTTTCTTATTATTGAGAAGGATGGCTCCATTTCACAATGTTTTATAGGTAGAGCACGGTACGTGTATCTTGGCTGAAAATAACGGACGTGGAAATGATTAGTCAAGAGTACAACATCTCCTCATCTAGTATATCAGTGATGTAGGTGTTCTACCAGGAAGCTGTTATTTAAAATTATTCTATAATGTCTTTCACACATCACGCATAAAAATAATGTTGAGCCTTTGTTTGTTTTTTCAGTTTAAGCCTTGCAACCATCAGATAAACAAACAAACAAACAAACAAAGTTAATGAGTGTGTAAGTAATTTGACAATGGCTCATAGTTCCTAGTCTTTAAAGAAAAATTAGCTACATTTAAATAATGAGTACCGTTATACTACTTCACTTCTGGGAACTCGTTTATCCTCTAAAGCTTGTATGAACAGGTTTTTGATACTAAGATATGAAGAATTAGATGTCAAATCCAGTATAAGAAGGTAAAAATCCCATAGAAATTCCTTCAATTTCTCTCTTGCCTCCGCTTTCTCAATTTCGCTCCCAAAGCATCAGCTGTGGAGTAACTGTGGCAGCCATGACATGCAGGTCTGAGTACGTACCAAACTGCTGGGTGCTCCGTGAGTCTCACACCTGCACAGCAAGATTTGGCTTGTATTCAATTACTATTTGATGCTGGTGATGATAGGAACTATGTATGTATTTAGATGTTCAAAGCATATCTGAAGGCATGCCAGAAGCTCAAAGCTCAGGCTGTTTCAACTTGTCTCACTGGCAGCAGTGGCAATTGACTTAATTTTTGCAAGTGAAATCCGTGGGACTGGGATTTTGCTCTGGAATGATCTATTAGTATGTAATTATACACATGAGAATTGTAGGGAAAGTGTCTGAGGCTTAGCTATGAACTTCAGAGCAAGTAAATAAACAGAACAAAGCACTTGGTGAAAGCATGGCACCTAGTGCAGGAATTTAATTAATGCCTGCTAGGCACAATCTACTTATCCATATTTTGGTACTCAGAAAATGTGAATGACATCTGTTGATCAGTAGCCTGGAGTTCTTTTCATCGTCAGCAGAAAAATCCTCCTCATGATGATCAGGAGCAAGCAACAATGAACAGATAGTGACAGAGATCTCCATGCCCTATTCAAGCACTCAAGGTCTGCAGTAGTTTCTGCAGCTCGAGCAGAACCCTTTCAGTGGTGAACCAAAAATGGCATTTGTGGTATTGTACAGAACCATCAAAATCCTTCGGGATTAGATTGTATGGAGGTCTGGGTAATTTCTGAGACAGACATACTGTACTCTTAGACCCCATCGAGGGATTCATTTACTGACTTTTGGAAGAAAACAAGGATTACCTCATTTTGCAGTCTTTGGATCTATTTAATGCTGGTTTTGAGAAGAGAGTGTCATTAGGAAAAACGGCCAAAATATATATGTAGCTGATTGTCAATTGTAGCGTTGATGTTTTCCTCTAAAATGTTAGATCTGTCATCTTCCTTTCCTATTCCTGAACCTAATTAATCTGTAAAATTTTTCAAGTCTTCAAGTATATATATTCTATTCAAGGATTCTTCTATGGGTATCCAAAATGTAGAAGAAAAATCTATGCTATTAACAAACTATAGAGGCAACATTTCACTTTTCAGGGAGTTTATACTACCATGACTGAAAAGCAGCTTGAAGCAGATCCACTTAAAAAATCACAACATATGTGACATTAATTGTCGCAATGTTTTATGTGACAGCATGCATATGACTAAAATTAATACATGAAACAAAGCATTCAGTTTCCCTCTGCACATGTATGTAGATGAGGACAGGAAAACTGCCTCTAAAAATTAATTTCTTTGGGCAAGGAATAAATGCAGTGTTTAGTGAGCAGACCAGATAGGGGCTAAAGCGTCTGCCTGACATGGGTATCACATGGTTGAAGAATAATCTGCGCTAAAATTTTAAGTGAAATTTATTTTCTTGAGGAGTGTAGTACTTGTGGTAGTTTTGTTGAGATACACAATTCACTTTTACATTTATTGCAGAAGCAATTGATTGCAACCCACATCATCTGGGTTTGTGAACCCATCATGGTCAGGTCAAGAATGAACAAGCACCTGCCAGCAGTGAGACCCTGCTGTTTCATCAGGGCAGACTCATTCCAGCTAAGATGCTGTTATGTGGAATACCAAAAAACTGCAGACAGTGCACCGGCTGTTTTGGCGGTAGCTTTGTGTTAGGGGATACATGCTGTAAGGAATTTCAGAGATGTTTGTTTTTTTTTTTAAATACATTTGTGTACGACTTGTAGTTCCTGATGTGATATGATAAGAAATAGTGCCACTCCAGCTATGACATCAGGAATTGCTTGTGTTTCTCTATCCTAGAAATAGCAGCTGAAAAGAAGCCCTGTGAGCCAGCAGGACAGCACCATTAATGGCAGGAGCCACGCGTCAGAAGCGGGAAGCTGTTGGGGAGATGCAGTGTGGCACCTGCTCTGGCTCAGCAGTGTTTAGTCACAGAAGTGCCTATGGCTGCAGCATCCAAGTGTCTGTCGCCTTTTTAAGCAGCAGAAATGCAGAAGTGTGGGTTTTGTTCTCTGAAGGGTGTGTATCACTTCCAGTACAGTTGGATGACTCAGAGTCAGGAACTGAGGAGACAGCCAAAGCCATCACCCAGATCTGTGTGGGGGAGGAATGATGCAAAGTGGGAGAGGGCACTGCCAGGTATCCTGATAGCAGAGGGGCTGCCCACATGCATGTAACCCAGCAAGACCTGGTGAGGGAAGCTCAGCTGCAAGGCTGCTTCCCTGACTTCCAAGCAATTTTGGCTTTGTGGTGTGTTTATGGCTGTGTGAGGGCTCCTCTGCAGCTGGCTAAATCGAAACACTGCAGAAAAATGACCTTTGAAGATACAGCTGGAAGAGTGGGGCCTGAAACAAGTGTATATTAAAACCTTAAAGGATGTAAAGAGAAACAAAATCATTCATTTAAGGACAGAAAATTCACAGAGTAACTGAAGTAAACCCACCGGATTATACTTGTGTTCTGAGCCCTAGGCAAAAGCAAGATTAACTTTATTGAGGTCAATAAATAAACCTCCCCTTCAGAAGCAAATTATTTAATTTAGCTCTGTGGTGAGACAGGACCATCTGCAATGCCCACCCATTGCTAGAGTGGTTCTATAAATAACTACAACTGTTACACTAAAACAGAAGAGGATTAAAGCTTCCTTGCAGAGATAAAATAGGAGGACATGTGAGTGGTGTAAGTGGTTGCTTGATGAATGAACGCCATCACATAAACCTTCCTGGAGCACAGTGTGACAATCATCTTTCAATTTGGAGCTAATATTTCCAGATCAGGAATGAAAGAGAAAACCTCCCTAGAAAAATAATATACATATACAAGAGTAAATGTGCAATTGAAATCCAAATTATCTTACAGGTTGAAAATTGGGTGGTCAGAACAGTTCAGGACGTGTGAAGTAACTGTCTTGAACTCTTTTCATGTCTCTCTATTTTTCTTCAATATATGTTTTGTTGAAGTAGGTCCCCTATCAAATGTAGATGAAGACTATATTGCAAATAGGTTTTCTTTCAAATATACTAGACGATTCAGTGTCAACACTGCTTTATTTAATTGCTTTAATAGTAGCAGCTTCAAGGCATGCAGTACCAGAATAGCTTCTGCTTCTTTCCTAATGAGTCTCTCAATCTCTAATTGAAATCTTACTATGCATAGCAAAGGGAAAGAGACAGAATTTAGTCTTTAATGCTGAATTGAGGTCCATGAAGATTAGAAAGTGAGAGTAAAAGATGGAGAAAAGGATATCAGTGGCAAAATGAGTTGGTATGTTATACATTCGCTGCTATCCATCACTGCCCATACTGCTCTCTGATGGGGATTAGGAGCTTCTGAAAAGGAGGTGTCTTTAATTCCATTTCAGGAATCAACGTTAAGGAAAACTTTGGAATAATTCCTCGTTTAGGATAAAATTAGTCACAAACTCCAGTAGCTGTGAGGAAATGTAATGGACACTCAAAACCAGGGCGACCTCACCTCTCCTGATTGCCAGCAGCACCCTTAGGTCTGCGTTGTCCTCTGGGAAAGCAGCCAGCACAGTTCAGAACTGCTTCTGGACACGTGCTATTGGCTGCATAATATGAGCACTCCTATGGCACTGCAGGTATCCCAGCCCCCACCTTTGTTTCTCTGGTACAGATATAGACTTAAAGACCAGAAGGGGCCAGAGACACACTGAACTTTTTAATTTACTGATCAGCTGGCACTTCTCTGTTAAAGTGGAAAATGACTCCTGATCTTTTTCATAGCAAAATATGTACAGGAATTTTCTTTCTTGCCTCTTTACAGCAAGATTTAAGGAGCTGTCATGATAAATTTCTGGCATATCATGCTCAGAATAGTCATGAGAAGGCAAATAAAAGTAATGTAATACATAATAGAAGCAGAGAAGGCTTTAGACCTGTGCCTCACTTTAATATTCGTATGCCTGAAATAGCTCGTGGTGAGAAAGAAGGCTCTTCAGAAGGATGCAGACTATTTCAGGACTTTTTGATTAAATTTAAATTATTAGAATTGAAAATAAATACTGTAAATCGAATGATGTAGGACTTCTTTACTGTTACGTGACCATTATAGTCAGTGTTGGATAGAAAAGTTCCCAGTTGATGGATAGTAAGTGAAACTTTGTGACCCAAAAACATAAATAAGATGCACAGTAACATTAATAATATTTTTGGGACTTAAAGAAAAATGGTAAGGTTGAATTTGAATGAAGTATATAGCAACATCACAAAAATCCTTGAAATAAATGATTTTATGAACATAAAGGTAAGCAGCCTGCTTATGTGCTCAGTCACCACCCAAATGGCATTTCAAAGAACACTGAAAATAATGACCTTTTTATTGAGTAAAGAAATCAATGTGAGATGCCATTTAGTTTAGAGAACAGAGCATGGAAATACTCTTATTCCATGGTATTGAAATTGTAGTCCTGAAGGCTGAGGTACCACTCTTTGGCCCTGAGAACAAGTGTCATAATGCTGCTCAAATCCACACAACAGAGCAGTTGTCCCTTTCCTTTCCATACTCAAGGTGCTTTCATTATAAATCCCCTTCAGAACAGTTCCTGGCCCATGTTTGTCTTGGGCACAGCACTTAGAATGGATCACATTTGCTCCCAGGGACACTGAGAAAACAGACCATATGGATGACCATGAACAGACCCGATTGGTTTAGTGTATGTGGGCTCCTCTATGCATTATTCAGAAATCCAATCCATCTGGATCTGAGTCTGGTTCATATTTTATACATAGGGCAAATGTCACCTTAATTCAGGGAAAGAACTGAAATGTTATTTTTATATTTTTGATGAACAGTTATTTGGACCTTCTGCAGGAGTAATAAGTAGTACCCTATTTCTGACTGGAGCTTTTACGGTGATAATTAGAAATTCTTTTCAGCGCTGTTTTAAGCAATTTCCATCCTCCTTTGCCCCCTATCTTGTTTCTGTCCCATCAACTAGAACAGGGCCATTTCATTTGGCACAGCTGAGTGGACAGAGGTTTCTGTAAATTAAGCAGAGTAGAACAAGAGAGGAGAAATTCTATCAGTTACTGTCAGGTCTCTGAGATGTGCAGCTGAATGTCAAATCAACTGTTTGCCTGGCTGCATTTTAATCTGCTGTGGGAGCGGTCAATAGGAAGAAGAGGTCTTTAATCTTTTTTCCATACCACTTTGCAGCAGAGCTTTGTGGAGGAAATTAACAGCCACATTTTGACTCATAAATTGAATTGTTGCTGAAGCTTTGGCTTATATACGCACCGGTTTTTATTCCATGCTGATATAACTCTCACTGGGAGGAAGCTTGAGTTTGGTGTCCTGCCTGCATCACACCAATGCACACAGTAATGTTTCCATTCCCAGTAGGTGACCAAAAAACTCACCATGGAATCATTAAAATTTCACGCTCTGAAAGTGATTATATACCTTCTATTAGAATAACTTACCTGTACTCAGAGTTTACCCAGTCTTCAAGGAAGAAAACTGTATAGGAATCAAGTGGGACCTCAAGACTCCAGGACTGTGATTTTGAATTACTAAAATGAAAATTAAAAAAATGTCATTCTTGAGTAAAAGCTTCAAATCAATCTTGCTCATCAGGAAATAAGTCCAGGCAAGAGTGTTGTATTAATTGAGGGCAAAGGTCTGGTGGTGAGAATTTCTTCACTGTATGATTTTGATGTAGTGAATGCATCTCATTTTCTGCTAATATCTGAATTTCAGCGACAGTATTGTGCTAAAGCAGTTCAGGGTGCTGCATGATGAGTGATTTCACTTTCCACCCAGCATCTGACCTATGAAACTACTGTTCCATGTGCCAGCAGTACAACATTTATCAGGGTCCTAGGTTCATGTAAAAGTTGTAGCCCAGAGTGACAACATATTCCTACTGTCATTCATTTAGTGCTGCAGAAATACTTATAAAATCTTCTTTCTCTTTGGAGAGAAGAGCTCCAAGGAGTCTGGTGGTCCTTTCTCACTAGGAATGGTGTTTCTCTGCTGCCTATCACCTCTGGAGACCTACATGACTGTGCTGCATGTCTGTGCACAGGTGCTGACAGCTGCCCAGTGCCAAACACAGATGATTCCAGACTGCCCCAGAGCCCAGCTGGGCCCAGCAGGCAACATGGCGACATGTTGGGAAGCAGGAAAAAAAGGGATAAAATGCCAAACAGAGGGAGGAGGAGGGAATAAAATAGAGTGAGACACAGCAGAGGGAACACCACAATCCAAGAAGGAGGGGGTTCTCCATGGCAGGGGGTGTATTCTCCGCAGCCTGTGGGGGGATTCCATGCTGGAGGAGATGGATGTTTCCTGAAGTAAATGCCACCAGTGGAGAACCTACACTGGAACAGGTTTGACCTGATGGAGTGAAGACCATGGGAAGCCCATAATGAGCAGGGAAAATGTTTCAGCAGGAAGAAGCAGCAGAAAGCAGATGTGATGAAATTAATATAGAACAGAATAGTAGTAGAAAGTTAAGCCTCTACTGCCACACCACCAACATCTGTCTTTGACATTGTAAGCCAATAGTATTAAATAGAAGACCTGACTTTTGAAACAATCCACGTGTCTAAGTGCTCCACCCAACAACTGACACCTACTACAGAACAAAATTAGGTCTGGAAGCGAGTAAACATGCCCTTCTAGTTATGACAATCTTGTACAGATCAGACCATTATTGCAAATAAATCCTGGCCATCGGACATAAAGACATGGTCAGGATAAAGTCCACAGTAATGATGTTGAGTCAGATGAACATTCTTTTGAGTTATGTTTATATAAACACTGTAAATTATATATTATGCTGTGAAACAACTAGGAAAAATATTCCCTGATGCAAGTGAAGAAAGGAAATGGAGAACCAGTAAAACGTATTCGGATTAACTGTTGAATTCTAGTTAGTCTTCATGAGTAACATATTTAGACAGGATAGGTAAAAATATATCCTCCTTTACCTTTTACAGAATCAGAATCTGAATTATTTTACCAAAGACAAACAACGATTTTTCACATTGCAAATTCTTTTTAATTTGCAATGAAATTCAGTATCATTGGAATATTGGTTGCTGTGTACTGGCAGAAAGAGAGCTGAAATAAATTATTCAGAACAGAAGTGCAGAACTTCACAGAAGGGATTAAACTGTTGTGACTCATTCTACCTTCCTGTTTACAGAGGTTTTGATAATATGATGAGGGCGGAAATATTGCCATATTCTATATTCAGGTAAAGATATATTTTGAATGAATTAATTCTAACGGTAGTATCTGAATAAGATGTTGTCTGAAATACTGTTGGAGTACTAACTGCTTCCATGAAGTAGGTCTGTCAATTAATACAGAACAACAGGATAATTTACAGTTCATGTATGTGTTAGGTCATTGGAACAGACAACCAAATCTGTCCACAAAGAGTAGATCAAAATACCACTCCAGGCAATGCAGTCATGAAAAGAACTGATCAAAGGCTGTTTATCTATATGCACTGCTGGATATCCATAAGCATTTGAGTCAGAAGGCATGGTACAATCCATCAAAAAATAAAAGTTTCAAGAAGTGGCAAAAATGAAAGCTCCTCGGGCCCATAACTATCATTTGAAAGCAAAGAAATTGCTTGTTTCTTAAATGCAAGAAAACACCTCCATGTACTCACATCTTGTAAACAAAGAGAATAATTCCAAAAAAATAGTAATAATAACAAACAAAAAAAACAACCAGCTTTCATTATTTGTCCCTCTGCTCCAGCTAATCTAGTATCTAATTATTGCAAGTATCTAATATTTAACTACTAACTCAAATTAATGGAGAAAAATGCTTAGTGGATAAGAAAGAAGACAGATTTGATAGTTCTGTAAGGGACTTAAATGTGTTTGTATCTGTTGTGGTGGCTCAAGGTACTTGTTTTCTAGAGGAATTTGAAAGGATGGCAACATCTTGACTGGAAGGTGTGTATGAAAGAACATTCTGGGACGTAAGTCAAGCACAAGAGTAAAATTGGAGAATTCATATTGGTAGAAGATTACAGCAAGATGCAACTTCCAGTATGTATTTGTAATTTTTTATGCAGCTTGAAGAGAATTCTTCTTGGGGCTGTGGAATTGATAATAGTTAAAGCACTATCTAAGTGTAAGGTGGCAAGAAAAATTCAGTTTCTCCAAAACTTTCTTCTTGGCTATGATCAATGCGCTATAAACATATGTATAAACATATAAACACATGTCATTTTATTTATGTATTTGTTTGTTTGCTTGTTTATTTATATTTTTTAACATAATTTGAAGGGCATTTTGTACAAGAAATCTATTATTTCGGTCCAATCCTTTAAAAGGCAGTGGGTAATTTAAAATCAGTTTAATGTCTCAATTGCATTCTCAGCATTCGAACATTGGCTTAGGTGACTTCTGCTGGCTGCAGTGATAATAAACTGTTGGTTTACTAAATAACGGAAGGATAGATATCTCTGTATAAGCTCTTTTAAGCCTATGTGGTGGCACCTGAAGATTAATGGGATGCAGGTGCAAATCTGGAGTATCTCCCCTAGGAGAAAAGGCTGGGTGACCACGGCCTGTTCAGCCATGGAAAAAGAAGACTCAGAGGGGATCTCATTAATGTTTATAAATGTCTTAAGTGTGGGAGACAAAGGGACGTGGTCAACCTCTTTTCAGCAGTTTGTGGGGGAAGAACAAGGGGAAATGGACACAAACTGTATCACACAAAGTTCATCACCAACATGCAAAGGAACTTTTTCACAGCGTAGTGACAGAGCACTGGCACAGGTTGACCGGGGAGGTGGTGGAGTCTCCTTCTCTGGAGATATTCAAGACGTACCTGGACACCTACCTGTGCAGCCTGCTCTAGGGAGCCTGCTTTAATAAGAGAAGTATCCTGCAAGACCTCCTTCCTTAATATCCTTTGGGTAGATACCAGAGATAGGTGTAAACAACTATTATTGTTTTGCTCAGAAGTGTTTCAGCACATTGTATAAGTTTCTGCATGTCTCCGTGCAAAAAACGAGACTTGTGTAGAGACACAAATCCAAGTTTACAAAATTATTTCAGTGATTATTGTGTTTTCTCATTCCAGTGGTTCAAGTTCTGGTCCCTCGATTAATCTCTTGTTCTTAATTCAATAGTAAGACAACATTTTTTTTTTTTTTTTAATATGTGCATATGTGAGAAATGTTTAATAGTCCAGGCTTAGGCAGAATTCACTATGAATCACAATTTATTTCACACTTTTGCAAGAGTGGGCAACCTTGTGAGGAGGCACATATGGGACTGGAGAGATGCAACAGTTTATATTTCCTACTTCCCAGGGTGAATTCCTTCCTGTTTCCTCATTGGTTGAATACTCGAGGGTTTACAGCCTATTTGACCTTTCTAATTCCCTCAGTGGATGCTGTGCATCTGTTTACTGCTTGGTTAACCCCTCCCTGTTATCATCTTATTCTTGTTTAGTTTTTACCTATTGTATATTTGGATAAGCCCTCATAGTTAACCTACCCCTACGGTTATCGTTGAAACCACAGAACTGGTTTGTATAAGTAAATCTCCTGATGTTGCTGAAAAATGCAGTTCTTGTATTCTGCAAGCAGGAATTTATCTTCTATCAGAGCTCCATGGTGCCTCTTCGGACCTCTTTGGTGCCTCTTTCTTATGCTAAAGCAACACTCATTTCCCCACACATAAAGCCAACATAACTCTATTTACACTTGTGTTTCATGTTATTAAAAATAACTACACATATATATATAAATGTATGTACTTAAAATGCAACCTAAGAACCTCTCCATAAATAATGGAGAATTCAGTACTGATGCATATAAATAATACTGATTTCAGTGTGGATCATGATGTTAAAAAAAAAGATAGTTTGAAAAGGACTTACAGAGGCCTTCCAGCTCAACTCCCATCTCAAAGCAGATCTAAGCACAGCAGATTGCATAGGAACATGTCCCATTAACTCTTGAGCACCTCCAAGAAAGACATTCCACAGCATCTCTGAATAACCAGCCTTGGACTCTTATCAATACTCTTATAGATAGATAGATAGATAGATAGATAGATAGATAGATAGATAGATAGATAGATAGATAGATAGATAGATAGATAGATAGATAGACAGATAGATAAAAATAATAAAATAAAATAAAATAAAATAAAATAAAATAAAATAAAATAAAATAAAATAAAATAAAATAAATACAATGAATTACAATTTACCATGTTCCAACTTATTTGCTTTTCCTACTACAGATAGTCAGTTTTGTCACTGAAGGCATGGTTATTAACATGCAAATAATAACATTAAAGAGAGCAATAAAACTCCAAGAGGGTAATGACCCTAGGATAACTATTTAATTAGAATGAGTAGGAACAGATCTAACCTGTGGGCTGTGCTAAAGAAGGAATTGTTGAGTTCAGAAAGGTTGGTAACAAAGGTTTTGAAGGTCAGCATTGCCAGTGAGTTTTCAACTTTGTCTGTAATAACATAGGAATGAAAAAATAACACTTCTTTAATGCAGTTTGGTGATAACATGAACCTGGAAAATAAGAGCAATACAGAGGGAAATCAGAACTGTGTAGGCACATAATTAGATAACCTTGACTGCTGGACAAATAGAAAAGTATCAGTTTTACTAACGCAAAATACACAGTAGTACACATTCTGCTCCCTAAAATTTACACATCACAAATGTCATGGTTATATGTCTATTATATTATTATATATATGACTATTATAGTCATATATATATATGACTATATATAGAGAGAGAGACTATTATATATGTCTATGGTTATACATTTAGAGTTTCCTCTTCAATGGATGCTTCTTAAAGACTAGAGCAACCAAAAGAAATGATAAGGCACAAGATCTAAGATGGAATGTAGGTTTGGAAACAAGTAAGATTTTTTCTTCTGTAACTGGTATGTTTAACTGTTAGAAATTATTAATGTGAAGAAGGAACAATATGAATTGAAACTGTGATTCACCAAGGTGGTACTAATATATAAAGGCAAATATGAGAGGGTGTCTCAAGGAGAATAAATCTTACAGAGCTAAGGAACCATTAATGCCATTGCTAATAATTCTAAAAGCTCATGTATTTCCTGGTTCTTCCTTCTTCAGAATAGATAAATTCAGAACGGAGAAAACACAAATGTGTTTTCAGTGTCTTCATTGTCTTGACATGCAGGTGAAGATGTTCATTACACAACACAGGAGACATAGCTGCCTTTCCCTGAATTAAGGACATGTTTCTGGATCATACTCAACTTGGAGTACACCAGGATCTTCTCTGCAGAGCTGTTTTTCCTCTGGTCAACCCTCAGCCTGTACTAGTGTACTGTGCAGGACATAAAATTTTCCCTTGCTAAACTTCATGAGATTTCTGTCGACACATTTCTCCAGCCCATCCAGGTTCCTTCGAACAGTAGCACAATCATCATCCATATCAACTACTGCTACTAACAAGCAAATTTGCTGAGAGTGCTCTGTGCTCCATTGTCCAGGTAATTAATGAAGTTGTTGCACAGTATTGGTCTCAGTATCATCCACTGGGGTACACTACTGGTGGTTGATCTTCAGTTGATCTCGTGCAATATTTTCAGAAATTTCTTCTCATTGCTTTAAGAGCAGTGGTTCTTCTGCTCAGTTTTCTCTGATTTATTTTAAAGGTGATTATTTGATACAATGACTATTTGGAGATAAACAGTCACATCCTGCTTTTCACACGAAGTACCACCAAGCAATTGGTTCCATTGAATTTGCAGTTTCAGATGTGAGGAAACAAACCCTAGCCCACAGACCAGTGTGTTCATCCAACCATAAAAGCACCAATGTTAATGTAATTAAAAACTGTCACAGCAAATATAATCTAAAAGGCAACAATGAAGCTTTCAGTTTTCCTTCTACACAGAACTATTGACATTAGCAACTGAAATGAGCTTCAAGCTCAGTTCAAGCTTTTCATGTTAAAGAAATTTCAACAGAATATGAAATTTTCTTACTTTCTGTTTTCAAACCATATATTGATTAACTACCTAAGAAAAAATTAACCCCATGTATGGCTAATTTTTAACATTTAGCATTGTGTTGTACTGTTGTGTGAACATAGAGACTTATTTCAGTATTCATTAAGAATTTGAAGGCTTTTTTTAAGGCCCTTAGCACTCCTGAATAAGACTCATTTTATATGAGAGTCTGCTTTTACTGCACCTGCAGGTTCTCCCAACATCCTTTAAGTGTTTTATCAGAGTTTGTTCAAGGAACCCACATCCTAACACTGCATGCACTGTGAGGGAAAGAAATTCACACTTGTTTAGAAAGTTGAAATATCAGAAAGTAGGAGGAAGGCAGTATTAGAAAGCTTGAGAGACAGCAAAAGCAGGATAAAGAAGAAAGGCGTCTAATAGCATCCATGTTAAATGGAATCTTGAGTGCACACCGGGGAAATGAAACTATAATTAGGAAGTTGTATAGTATGCTCCTAACATTCATAATCTTCCAAGCAATTGCCTCTATGTATTTACTTTCTGCACTGAAAACAGAAAATCAGGGAAGAGGGTTGGTTTAGGAAGAAAGGTTTTAGAGGTGCACATTACCAGTGTTTATTCAAAAGGGGAAAATTCAGTGGTGACTGTGGAGCATCCTGCTCATTTGGTACGCTTCTGGTGTGTAAGGATCAAAGAAAAGGAAGGCCGGAACACACTGTTCAGCTTTGCCTTCCCTTGGCTTCCAACTACACTATTTTACAGTAGAAGTGCACCCACGCAGGAGATAATAACCTGTATTTAGTCAACTGTCTTCATAGAATGAATCACAGAATGTCCTGGGTTGGAAAGGACCTCAAAGATCATCTAGTTCCTCAAAGATCATCTAGTTCCAACCCCCATGCTGTGGGAAGGGTCTCCAACCACTAGAGCAGGCTGCCCAGACCCACATCCAGCCTTGCCTTGAATGCTTCCAGGGATGGGACATCCACAGACTCTCTGGGCAATCTGTTCCAGTGCATCACCACCCACTGAGTGAAAAACTTTCTACTAATACCTAACCTATATTTCCCGTCTTAGTTTAAAACCATTCCCCCTTGTCCTACCACTATCAACCTGTGTAAACAGTTGTTCCCCCTCCTGTTTATATACTTTAAAGGACTAGAAGGCCACAATGAGGTCTCCCCAGAGCCTTCTCTTCTGCAAACTAAACAAGCCCAGTTCCCTCAACCTTTCCTCACAGGAGAAGTGCTCCAGCCCTGTGATCATTTTAGCGGTCCTTCTCTGAACCCATTCCAAGAGCTCTGCATCATCCTTCTGCTGGCGCCCCCAGGCCTGGACTCAGTACTCCAGATGGGGCCTCACAAGAGCTGAGTAGACGGGGACAATCACCTTCCTCTCCCTGCTGGCCACCCCTTCTTTAATGCAGCATATATAGTTGTCCCTCCAGGCTCCAAGCATGCACTGCTGACTCATGTCCAGCTTCTCATCCACCAGGACCACCAGAAGGGGTTTTATCAGTATGTTCTGAATACTATAGAGCAGTTTAGGTTTCACAGACAGCAGGAGGTACATATCAATATTATTTTTTTATTAATTAAGGACCAGAGTCTTCTAAGCATTAGAAGTTCAGCGTGACTGAAGTAGGTTATGTTGCTTGAATCATAAGATTGGAGAAGAAATAATTTGTCATATTGCTGAAGGACCCCCTTAACCAATTACATTTGGGTTGTACTGCCTAAACTTCTTAGTAGAAATTCTCATCTGAGGAAATCACAGAATCATAGGTCTTGGAAGGGACCTCCAGAGATCATCTAGTCCAACTCCTTGCTAAAGCAGGTCTTCTACAGCAGCTTACACAGGAAGGTGTCCAGGTGGGTTTTAGTATCTCCAGAGAGGAAGATGCAACATCTCTGGGCAGCCTGTTCCAGTGCTCCATCACCCTCAAAGCAAAGAAGTTTTTTCCCATGTCTGTATGGAACTTCCAGTGTTCTAAGTTTGCTCTATTGCCCCTTGTTCTGTCAATGGGCACCACTGAAAAAAGACTGAAAACATCCATTTGACTCTCACCCTTCGGATATTTATAAGCATTGGTAAGATCCCCTGTCAGTTTTCTCCAGGCTAAACAACCCCAGGTCTCACAGCCTTTTCTCATAAGACAAGATGCCCCAGGCCCTTCATCATCTCTTTGCAGCTCTCTGCTGGACTCTTTCTAGAAGTTCCCTGCCTTTCTTGAACTGGGGAGCCCAGAACTGGACACAATATTCAATACATGACCTCACCAGGGCAGAGTAGATGGGGAGGATCACCTACATCAACCTGCTGACCATGGATATTCCAGAGAAAGGATGCTCCAGAACCTTAGCACTTGTGTCTTTTACAGGAGGATGAGAAAATAGCTGTATTACTTCTCTGTTAACACTTTGACTGCATCCCTACCTCTACTGTTATTGCCTTGTGTAGACAACAAATCTGGCTGTGAACTTTTCTTAGCACAAAAAATTATCTCATATTGGTCATGTATAGGCTGAGAATCTCAACCCTGTTCATGATCTCTCAAAGTCTGTGGTCCTGTAGGCAGATTTTCATAGGGTCTTTATGGACACATTCCCAATGTTGGCTGAGCCTCCAATTTCAAATATTTGTCCCAAAGCACTGGGAAGCAGATTTTCAAATAGCTATAAAATGACATGTTACCATTTTCTGAATTCACTTTTGGAAATAACTGGGCCCTTCAAACTGAAATTAAGAATAATCATTTTAAGTAGATGACTGGACTGGACATACTCATGCTTAAATACTTTGGAGTTGGCAATTGAAGAAAGGATCATAGAATCAAAGATGCTAGCGTGAATTACAGGCATCATTAGGAGTGCTGGTTTTAGTGAAATTGGACCATTCATTAAACTACATTTCTTACCCAATTAGAGTTTTAAACACTGCGCATTATAAAATTATGGTGATCACCATGATAATTAAATGATTCATCTATGATTACACATGAGCTTAATGTTGTGCTCTAGGAAAGAGGTACTCTCTAAACTGTTAATTGGCCCCTTGGGAAGCAAAAAGAATTAGATGGAGTTAATTTGAAGGAATAGACAGCACCTTGGACTGTATTCCTAAGCTGTAGAGTATAGGATAATAACAACCTCCGCATGTGTTTCTATAATCTTTTTGGAATTCTGTAATGACATTTTACTCATAGGTCCAAAAATTCATTGGTTGTAACATTTTCTCTAGTAAGAAATACAGTTGCTCCTTATTTTCCTATTCAAAATGACAAGAATTTGAACATTTTGCTATCAGTTATAATTTCACTAGTAGAAACTCCTATAAGCACCAACCATTACTGACTGGTATTCGGCTCTGTGGCATTTCACGCTTTATAGTAACAATAAAAAGAGTAAAACATTGAGTTTTCAGAGGACTTGTGGTATTAACTAGTATTTGAGAGTAGCACTATTGACAAAAACACTTTGTCAGGCACTCTGTTCTTACAGAATTGTGCTGAATGAGGAAGTGACAAACAGCAACATTCACTTCAGGTGCTTTCAGAATAAGGAATATTAGAGAAGTGGTAAACAGCTCGATCAAAGAAAATTTAGTATGCACAACATGAGGCAGAAACTCTGGGGAATAATGAAGCTAGACCTGAATTTGTTTTCCACTTGTAATGCATATTGTTGGCTCTGGCTTCCATTCCTCTGTGGAAAATGAACAGTACAAATAGGTACACACAGAATTATGACTATTTGTGCCTGAAATCTTCAGCTACTCTAAGTCTAACCCCTTTAAGATTCCTTAAATCTTAGACTCTCTTAGAATCATCTATTCTATCTGAAAGTTGACTATGAAGCAAACAGGAAAACTATGTGGCAGGTGTCAGTAAAATGTACAATGTACAAAGATCATCATTAGCATCCTGTATGGGACTATATCAGGAAACAAACACCAGTTATCAGTGAAACTGTTAGGAGGTTGCTCACATTTTCTATTCCTTTCTTAGTCTTTTTTTCCTTCTTTTTCTTATTTTATTTCCCCATCATATTACAACATCTTCAGGGACTATAAAAATCCAGTCAATAGATAAGCTACATCAGCTTCTGCCTTTTTCTTTCCTTTCGTGGATTTCTGATCTCTCAAATCCTACATACTGTGAGGCACATGCTAGAGGCATCCTCCTGCAGACCTCACATCTGATTCTTCTGCCTTGACAGCCACAGAAACATTACTGTCACAGCTCACAAGGCTGGACTAGTGCCAATCAAGTACAGCTTTAATGAGATCACTTTTTCTGGTGACTGAGGAAGCTTAGATGCCATATGGTCTCTTTAGGCTTCTTTTCTACAAGTGCTGTGGGATTGGCCTCCCACAAGCTGTAGAAGGAGAGATCCTTGTTAAGAGGAACCAGTGTTAAGAAAGAGGAGATGAAAGTTCAAGAGATCAGGCAGATTTATAAGTTAGCAGAGGGGTCACTCATCATGAAAACTAAGTCCTAGTGAGAGATAGCAGCAAATGAAGGTGCAGAAGGCACAACAATAATAGGCCTATAGCTCATTTCCCTTTTAATCTGAAATCTGTAAGTAAATTGTTTACCTGAGTTTCGTTCCAAACTTCTAAGGACAAAAGACTAAATGTTTAATATAATGCAAATGAGCCTGTAGGAAACAGTTGGTAGTGTTCAAAGACTAGGTTAGGTTTTGGCAGTTCTCACAGGAGTTCTCAGGAAAATAGTTCTAGCAAGGACCAGTGGTGTTCAGATGGAAGTAGCCATTGACTTCTTAGTACATCCTTCAATTACCAAGAAAGTAGAAAAAAAGGAAGTGGTATTAAAGCGTAATCAGAAAGTGATAAATGCAAATGTCAGTAATTTAATTAGCGCTATTCTTCCGTAGGCAGCAAATAAATTAAAAAAAAAAAAGAAAAGAAAAAGAAAATTAAAAGATTATAGTCAAGGACTAAGTCTAAACCTCAGAACTGCCTGCTGTGTGGCAGAAAATCTTGTGCAAAATCAGCAGAATATTCATAGCTGTCTTTCCGCCAACACAGATATTTCTCTATGAGAGCTAGTTTTACTCTACCAATCCAGAACATACAAAGTACCAAAGCTGCTGGAGAAACTGACAGATATCCTTAACATTTAATACTAATGGCATAGACTAACCCTAAGACTCCACTGGTCCAAGCAATTAAGGCCTTTAGTTTTAGTTTTCTGTTGTTCAGAGCAAGCATACATATGTCAGAGCTGTTTCTGACTGTTCCACCTGAGGGAATCACAGGCAGTGCTGATAGAAAGAGGTTTTCCCTTGTTGAGACAGACCATCGTTCCTAGTGATCACAGAATCACAGAGAATCCCGGAATTGTAGGGGTTGGAAGGGACCCCTAGAGATCAAGTCCAACCCCCTGCCAAAGCAGCTCCCTAGCCCAGGTTGCACAGGTAGGCGTCCAGACCGGTCTTGAATGTCTCCAGAGAAGGAGACTCCACCACGTCTCTGTGCAGCCTGTGCCAGTGCCCCTCACCTGCACTGCGATATCCACCTTACTGCTCCATCGGCTTGTTTCTACTTACAAAAGTGGTTTTGCATGCATAAGCAAGTGAAGCATAGGTTATAATTTTTTGACATTCCTTTGACTGCATATTTAGTACATCTGAACTATTATATATTACTGCAACTTGAGAACCTTAAGTGGTATGTATACAAGCTTTTGCCAGCAGAACTAATGGCTAAGACAGCATCCTCTCGAAGCAATTTGATTATACCAACAAATGTGTCATGTAGATCTTTCAAATGAAGAGCTGGGAGTTTTTGACTTAATTTAGGAATTTGAGAGAAATGATGCAAGGTACATGGTTAAAAAACAAACAAACCCAAAAACAAACCAACCCCCCTCCTGCTGGTGCTCTACGTTGCATGTCCACAGGAGGGCTCTGCTGGCGTATGTACATGGTCCAGGCAGAGCCGGAGCTGAGCCACCTCGCGCAGGTTCCCTCGGTATCCTCCGGTATCCCCAAACTGCACGGTAAGTACTCTAGGACAGCCCTCGTTTACCCTTCAGATCAATTGAAAAAAAATCAAATGCACAAAAATCAAATCCAAAGAAAAAAAAAAAAAGTAGGAATACACCAAAATCAAACATGTGGTACACATATATATATTTCAGACAGCAGTTAAGGATACAAAGATTTTGACCCTACAAGGAGATGTGTCATAGACCTCTCGACAGGACAAGGATCAAAGTTTGCAGTGAGAAGATGAAACCCACCATAGCACAGTGATCATGCTCAAAATGTCATAACATTTACATGCACGTATTAACAACTTCATACCTCAGATTCCAGCGACTCTGGTTTTTCATACATCTTAGAAACCCATTGTCCACAGTGTTTCCCTCAGCAGCGTAAACCCAGGTGAAAAAAAGTTCAACTCTTTCCAATCTGCACAACACAGCATTTACTTGGGTTGTGTAAGCACAAATTATGACAATTCACTCGTTTGCCACTGTAAGTTGACCCTATACTTCATAAACGGACAAGTTCAATTTGTGTAACTGAGCTTAAGTGAAAGAAAAATTGAGGATAAGGCTTTCAGCAGTCTACTCAGCATAAACTCCTCCTGCCCTCAGTGAGGAGTCTTACGAAACAGAAGTCAACTCCAGTGCGCACAGCGTCAGGAGAACGGAACTAGACTACTCTTGCATCTAGAAATAAGTTGTGTTTCAACACAGCAAGTAGTTGGCTTTATAATACTGGGAAGTTGTGGAATACTATTGATTTTACCCCCTGAGATCTGCAGAGGTTTTGCATGCATAAGGATGAATATTTTGTGCATTTTTGTTAATTTCTGTGTTGAATATTTTTGTATTCTGCAAACTGTGTTTTCAAGAAGTTGTAGTAGAAACAACTTCAACAATGGGAAAAAGCCTAAAATTACCTTCTGTTACTATGGTTTATGAATTTGAGGTCTCTCTCATTTTATTCAAATTCCGTGGATATAATCACTGGCACATTAATCATAAGAATCTGATTGATGAGTAC
The DNA here is from genome assembly GCA_036925125.1 of Oreortyx pictus. NCBI lineage: Eukaryota > Metazoa > Chordata > Aves > Galliformes > Odontophoridae > Oreortyx > Oreortyx pictus. Next base: position 163,976,576 of record JAUPFR010000001.1, read on the forward strand.
CTGGGCTTATTACCCTTTCTGGACCATGGATTAATGGGGTCTGCTCTTTCTGCCTTGATCCCATCTTCCCTGGGCTGCAATATGAGATGTTTTTATGACTGAGAGATGTTTAGTTTTGTATGAATAATGTAAAGGATCTTGTGTATAGGGCTAAAGGCATTTCTGCAAGGATTAGAGACAATATTAAACATAGAAAGCTCAATTCTGTGCTAAGTCTACTGTCACCCTAGTTCACAGCCCAATCGCTCACATAAGTGTAGGTTTCCCAACATATAGCCCACACACCAGTTCATATTCTGACTCACATCTGGAATGAGACAACTAGCTTTCCAGGCAAGAAAACTCATGTTCAGGCTAGATCTGACTCACACATTGGTTTTGTCTTTCTAGTCAGGATGAGTATATCCAGCTCAAACTCTTCCCATCAGACAGAGAAAGTATGAACGTGGTCACTGAATGTTTCATGTTTTGTATACATGTGAGAGCAAAGACATATGTGCTAGTCTGTGTTCTCCTGACACAGTGACTGCACTGTGCTATGGATGTGCATTTCAAGACTGTTCATAAATTTCAGTTGTTTCCAAACACAGAATATAGATGCCCTGTGTTTCCTCACTGGGCTTCTAACAGCTTAAATGCATCAATTTTACCAGGTCAGCTGTAGCCCATGAAATGGTGGGTGCCTTTGTTTCTGGTCATTTTAGTATTTGTTGCTACTTGCTTTGAAGTTAATGATGAAGCTCCTTTTAGTTATTAGTGGTAGAACATTAGTTCTAAAAGAAGGAGTAGTATATGAAACTAAAGAATGATAAGAAAGTCTTACTTGAAACTAAATCACCAGTCTAGTCAGCGTTTTCCCTCTACTTCCCCTCCATCTTTCCTACATGCATACACAAAGGTATGGTCTCCATTTTATCTGAGAGGCTTAAAGGAACACCATATGATTTGAAGCTTCTGAATTTGAAGGCATGGTGGTCTTGGGAAAGAGCATTTACTAGAGTTTACCTCAACGACTGAAAAGAACACCTGGAGCTCCTTATTTTCAGACCATGCTGAAACATTTTCCACTGTATTTGGCATCTTGTGAAGGAGGTGATGAAAAAGAGAATAATTTTAGACAAAGATGTTAAAATCTGATGTTTGATTTTTTTAATTTTATGTCGTATCACTCCAGATTTGATTGTCTTTTAATATGTATGTTGACCCAAATGCTGAAAGGCATAATTTAATGAACTGGAAAATAAGACTCAGTTGTCAGCCTGATGGCTTACTGATTGGAATGCTTAGACACTCCTAAATCTCCAACATTTTTAAAGGTTGCATGAGTTCTTCTGAAGTCCTAACAAATCAGGCACTTTAAACTCTTCCTTCTCAGCAGATGTTTAGAGGAGAGCAGTCACTGGAATTAAAAGAGCACATATCAGTTCAAAAATATTTTTTCAAAAAACAGAATTGGATTAAAATCTTCGTGGTCAGTATGAAATGGTGAAGTAGTGCTTACAGAGAAATATTTTTCCCTTTGTAGGCACCCCATCAGTACAAAGAGTCTTGCAGGTAGGAGAGGGTCTACCCGAGGTATCTACTAGTTTAGATGCACGTACTGTTCACTTCTGTTATAAGAAGAATAGTTTGAATTGTGCGCTCTCTGCTTTGATATTCATACAATTATTTTCAAAATAAATGAGGTAAGAAGAATAAAGAAGAAATATGACAGCAGCCTTGGGAGACAGGCATACTATACTCTCTTCTGACTATGCAGTCCATAATGTTTTCAGGGGCAGTCCCAATGATGACCAAATGGAAATTTTTTGCAGTTAAAAAGGAGGCCTGTGACAGACACCAAGCTGCGACTGATACACCTGACCCTTTCCTTGAAATCCCAGGAAGGAACTGGGGCAGGCAATCCAAAACAGCAGTATATCTTCTGTTTTTATTTTAGACTTCAGTATGAAATCCATCTATCCACGATCCTGAATGTTAAACATCTTTCTACAACCAGGTAGGTGAGATATCTGAAGGTTCCGCTTACCTGCATGAATGCTTTGCTTTGAAAATATGATCTCTGTCACACGGCATGTGGGGTTTTGCATACTCTTTGAAATTCCTTGAGTAATCTGGTTGTAGGTGCTGCTATCAAATTCAGTGTTGAGAATTGTGTTCCATTGTCTTAATGACTTGCTTTTCACATTCTTCTGTGTCTAATTAGATTCAGATCAAATGAAGTCATAAGTGCTTCGGGATAAAGAGAAACACTGAAAGGGCAATTGGCTCAGACAATGCAAGCCTCTAAGGAGAGTTTCAAGCAGATGCGGTGATTAATTGGTTATTTGAACTTCATGAGCTGAACTGTTCTGACAGGACAGGTATTTTCATGCCAACTGGCTGACTCCCATTGCAAAAGCAGTTTTGTTGTGTAAGAAAAGTGCAACACCTAAATGACGAGATGGCCATTTTCTGTGCATGTGGGGAGTGTATCATCAAATGTAGCATATGGCAGCTGTGCTCAATATTTAATAAAGAGCTGTGGTAATTAGTCTGGGGAGGCTAGGAGCATATTTCTAAGGTTTTGATTGTGCTGAATGTGTGCTCAAGAAAGGAGGAAGGGGAGCTGTTAGGAACGTTATGTCAAGCAGAAAATATTTAACTAAAATTACTGTAATCAGGCAAGTAACTGCTGGAAAAATGTAGGTTCTTATGCATTATGATGATAAATTATTGGGGAGCGAGATCCATCAGGACCTCTGCTATTATTGAGAAGTCCTGCCCAGACACTGGTGCCTATTACCTCTAGCTCTTCCTGGATTTCACAGTATCAGGATAAACTTCTGAACTATCAGTCTGGTTCTATTCTGCTCTGACTAGCTGATGCTGGAAAGAAACTCCATATTCTACAGCTCCCACTGTGCCTCACGATGTAGACTCTCAACTTCTTTTACATGCACTAATTTTGGAGTGATACGTCTCCAGTGGGAGAAAGGATTTCACAACTTGGTCCCTTTCAGGCCTTAATTGTATTACATATTTATGTTGACCTCCCATGTATCTGATATCAGCTGCACTGTCAGAATAGAGTTTGTTCTGGGCTTAGCAACCAACAGTAACGACTGGGGTCTCTTCGGGCTCCGGAATTGGGAGTACTTTACATATCAGACTTGTAACTGACCTTTTCCCACCATTCCCTCACTGCTACTTATTTTGTATAGTCAGACTTATATCCTGACATTAGTTCCTTAATCTTTCCTTATTTTGTTAACTGATCTTTCTTTCTTGCTTCCCATTTTGCTTTGTATTACCTTGTATCTTTTTCCCTACTGCTTCCCCCATGCAGACATGTGCACTCTTGCTCTAACATGCTTTCTTCTATCGGAATTTCAATTGTTAATATATTTACTTCAAAAAATAAAAACACAAGTATACACAAAGCATAAACTAATAACACTCCTGAAGATAAAGGAAAGGTAATGTATTAACATATTCAGTTTTGGGGTTGCTTTCCTTTGCTCTTCCCATTCTTTTGATTTTGGCCTTATCTATTGTGAATAATCAAACCATAAAAACACTTAAAGCAGTGACTATATCCTTTATCTGTATAATACCTAACACACTTTTGCATGCTAAATAAAAGCTACAGTATGATTCTGTGATTCTATGAGTATCTGGCTGAAAACATTTGCCTTTATAGTATAGGTACTTAGCATTCAGACTTGACTGCCCTTCTTGCACTAAGCAATTGGCTCAGAAATAAGGACAGCTATAAGAACATATGGAATTAGTCAGCTTGCATCAGTCAAGGGACTGTTCTTGGTACATTTATAGCTTGTTTACACAGAAAAAGTTATTTGAGGTGCCTTTACTGTTTCTATTCAGCCTTTGCCTGGTATAAAGTATTTTTGCTCTCAAGATTATACACTTAATTTGTAAGGGAAGAAGAACAACAGAACAAAATATTCTAACAAGCAAATACTGCTCAATTTGTATACTGTATTTATCTACAAACACAGTTCAGTGCTTTAAATTTTCCTGTTTTCACCAGAGATTTTATGACTCTGTAAGTCCACTGATAAGCTGCCGGAGTGATTCAGCCTCCAGATCCCTTTCCCAAGCAAGCTCTTGCCATGCCAACTGCACCAAAAGGACTTGTGCTCCCTTCAGCAATGTCCCATGCTCAGCATATCGCATGGGAGATACCAGCCTTGCCCACAGCCTGGTGGTTGGGGAACTTGCCTGGGATGTTTGATATGTGGGTCTCTTCAGGATCTCTGGAAGGCCTGAAAGACAAGTCTCCTCCAATGCTTGCAGGATTGCTGCGACCACTGGAATATTTGCAAGGTATGGAAAATATTACAGCCAGCATGAAAGAGGCACTTAAATGTGCTGACACGCAGATCTCATGACAACTGCAGTCTTTAACAGATACCGAAGAAAGGTAAAACTTCAAGCATAAATTGTCCTGTGGGTTTCCCTATGATATCCACATGCTTGGCACCAGATGAATCTGGATTTTAATTCGCTTACTCCTCCATTCATTGCATAAGAAATTCAGTCAGGACTGCTTTGTATCTGAAACAATTAGGTAGCTCACAAGACAATGTACAGAATGAAGTCTTCTCAAACTGTTTCTATGCCAAATGTGAATGTCTTATCAGGAAAATTATTTTATTAAAAACATTGAGGCGTTAGAAGAAAGCAACAAACCTGATTTTTTTTCTTTTTTCCTATCATAATCTTAACAGGCATGTTTAAGGGAAGCTCAGTGCAAAATTAGTATTAATGCATAACATTTACAACATTTGGAACAAAGCTATATTATTAGAAGTGAATCAGTCTGAAAACTATCGTTTTAGATTCTTGCTGCTGGCAATGTTTGTTCATTTTGTTCATCTGTAGTGATGAGCATAGACCTTCAGGTTATCATTTTGTTTCAATCTAGTCTCATGTTTCTCTTTGTATACAGGATCAAGTTCTAGCAAGCATTGAAGGGAATGTGGTTAACTCCCTTTCAGTGATTTTTTTTTAATCAAATAGTAATGTGTGATTAAACTTCCAGTTTTGTAATGTTTTCCAGTGCCAACCAATGCAGCAAAGTTAAGAAAAAGAATCATTCCCTTCCCAGAAATAAGGCATTTAGATCCAAAATTACATCATGAGACTTTTCAATTAGACTGAATGTTCAAGAGCACTTCAGGACAGTGCAGGTCAGCCATGCTACCAAACACAATCAGCTGCATTCAGTGCCCCTCACCTTGTGAGGCTGTAGAGTATACATTATCAAGGAACTTATATAAATAAAATCACAGAATCAAAGAATGAGTTGGTTAGGAAGGGATCTTAGAGATCATCCAGTTCCATCCCCCTGCTGCAGGCAGGGCTGCCACCCACCAATTCAGGCTGCCAAGGGCCCCATTCAAGCTGGTCTTGAATGCCTCCAGGGATGGGGCATCCACAGCTTCTCCAGGAACACTGTGTCACCTCTGAGTAAAAAAATTCCTCAGAATATCTAATTTAAATCTCCCCCCTCTTCCAGTGTAAAAATATTCCTTGCCCCATTCATTGGCTACCTGTCCAAAAGGTTGGTCCCCCTTCTGTTTATAAGCCCTATAAGTGACCTTTAAGTGCCGGAAGACCACAATGAGGTCTCCTCAGAGCCTTCTCTTCTGTAGGCTGAACAAGCTCAACTTCCTCAGCCTTTCTCCATCTGATTGTCTTTGTGGCCTCCTCTGGTTCCACTCCAATGGTTTCACATCTTTCAGATGTGAAAGATGAGCCTCACAAGGGCTGAGCTGAGTGGAACAATCTCCTCCCTTGCCATGCTGGCCACTACTCTTTTGATGCAGCCCAGTTGGCCTTTGAGGGTGCAAGTGCACACTGCTGGATTGCATCAACTTTCCTATACTGACAACTAAACCAGAATTAAAACAAACAATCCATACTATCAAATGGAAAATAATTCCTTCACGTGCCCTTCCCCAAGAAAATGTTCAATACAGAAACTTGCTTAATTTCACTCCAGGTCAATCCCCTGACAGGAAAACAATATAGGACAAATTTCAGTGCATACTCTTAAGTATACTTGTCTCCAGTGTAGCTTAGGTCTTTGAAGGAGGTGGAGTTAAAAGCAGAGCTTCTAAGTACTACCTTCATGTTAATTCACTATTACTGAAAAAACAATTCATACCTTTCTCTCCATATTTCTCCAAAATTGGAAATCTGGTTTCAGCTTTCTATCCTAATCACAAATGAGTTGAAAGTATTTCCTTCAGCAATCATCCTTTCTTTTCCTATGCATGTGACAACTACTTCAGCAACTTGGGCCTTCCCATAACAACAATTCTATTTTCCTGAGTGAAGTTCACCCTCAGTTTATCACTGAGATTTTCTATAGCTTTCAGTTCTATTCGCGGACTGTTCTGGATGCCTTATAGTCCCATATTTGGAGACTTAGGAAGCATTCAGCCACTGTAAATCTTTTAGGACAGCTCTCTGAATCTCCCGATTGTCCTTTATTTTCACTTGATGCTCCCTGCCAGAGCTGTTGCAAAAAGGGATTAAGATCAGTTATCCTAATGGAAGAAATTACTCGGTGCTACTTTTGCATTCCTTAACTCTGATTCTTCTGGGCCCAGGAATCAGAGAACTGCCCAATACTTTTCTACTTACAGACTTTTGCCTGTAAGTATTGCTGCCATCCTATCTGATAGATTGGGATGAAGTCCCCTCTGCATCTAAAGCACTAAAATGACATAATTTCAAATAAATGTGATCAAAAGTGAGAAAACTATATTTCAAGAATAGAAACTGCTGCTGACTGTGAGACTCCACAACTAAATAAATGGGTAACCTGAACTGAGCAAGGATGAAGAGCCTAATACCCCTGAAAATTGTTTCACCTCAATTCATTTTTCTTCTGATTCGAATTCCTCACCTACTCTTCCTAAAACTTGTGGATCATAAATTTTATTTAGATATTTCACCTCTAATGAACATAATCATTCACTTACCTTCCTGCTTAGGTGAGATTTCTTTGAGCACATTCCTACTGTTGTACAAGTAGAAAAACTATTAATTCCCTATTGCCTTCTTTTTACTACCTTCCCTTCATATCACAGAGGCCAAAAGAACAAGCTGGAAAATTAGTTGAAGAACAATAAGTGTTATTTCAGATCAGAACTTACACATGTATGAACACTGAATGCTCCAGATGGAAGCACACAGCAGAAGAAAAGTGGAGAAGCAAGCACCCAGCCAGCGCTCAAAAGGCATGGGAAGATCCTCCTGGGAAGGGTTGTTGAAACTCAGAAGGTCACTGACACAAATGAAACCAAGCCTGGAAGCAGCCAAAAGACCTTCTCGAAGGGACACCTACAGGAAAAAAATTGGATATAACTCCCACTTTTACTTTAAAAGAGAAGTTTAAGTCATGGGTCTTCAAGGCATATGCATTAAAATTCTAAAAATTTTCAGGCTCAAAATGTAAATTCTGAATTGGTGAAGGAAATCATCACTGGTGATGCAATAACAGGATCAAAAACTGCAGGGAAATGTTTTAATGTCTGTGCTCATGTAGCAGGTTCCTTACCAGGCAGAGCAACAAGACTGCAATTCAAGAAGCACATCTGAAATAATATCTTAAAAACAATATATACGTAATAAAAATGAAAACCAGATACTATACTATATGAAATACAAAACTGTATCTTCTCTGTTAATCATCCATTCCCTCAGTCCAAGGCCATCAGCAGGTGCATTAGCTCTATTTTCTGAGAATTACCTCCAACTGCCAACAGGTGGGTAGAAAGACAAAGCTTCCTTTGTAGTTCTTAGGCTGAATGCCATTAAGAATGATACTTTTCTGATGAAAACTTGACAACAGTTAAATATTTTATATAGAGAGGGACAGTCTTTTCAGTCAAAGACAATGAACTATCTTCAAACAATCCTATTAAGCTGAGACTACAATTGAATTCTGTTATAGAAGAGTTTTAATATTACAGGAACAGCTATACTGTGTTGAACGTTTATGCCAAAGAGTTTCCCAGAAAATTCAAAGATGCTTGAACCTGCTTTATCAAATTTAACAGAATTTTTTTAAATTATTGATTTCACAGCAGTTGACCTTCAGGCACCACGTGCATGAAAACTTATTAAGAGAACTGAAAATATCACAAAGAGAGGTAATGAAAAATACAGAGGTAGTGGAAAAACAAGTTCAAGATATTCTTTAGCTGCCATTTTAATTTCTGTTTTTGCTAAATTGTTATTCAGTTTCATTAATGTTGGCCAAGTATCTGCCCACAAAATAGTCACTAAAATCAGCTTAGCGTATCTGCTAAGCTCACCTAAATAATGCCTGTATTCAGAAGCAGAGAATCTAATCAGAGTGAGAGTGCTAACAGTGAACAGGTCCTTTGGCTAACACTGAAACGTGGCTTTTGCCTACATCAGGACAATCAGTGCTGAACTGCTCTGTGTTTTCTCATGTACCCAGAGACTAAAGAAATGTTTTACTTGTCGCTGAGCAGAGCTGCACAGGGCCAGGGACAATTCAGTTTCACATACTGTCCTGCCAGTGAGGGCACAAGGAGCTGGGAGAGACAGAACCAGGACAGCTGACCTAAACTGTCCAAAGGGTTATTCTGTACCATATGACATCATGCAAAGAAACCTTGAAAAACAGTGGGGAGTTGGCCAGGCAAGCAGCCACTGTTTGGGGACTGGCTGGGCATTGGTTGTTGGTTGGTGAGAACCTGCTTGCACATCTAAGTAACACAGCCAGGATCATGAGGGTGTGGGTGATATGTAGCCACCGCCTTACCTGTTGGGGAGAACAGTTTGCTGCATTCTGCCGCTGGGATTCTGCGTTTCCTAAGATGAGACTGTATTTTACAGAGGACTGCTGCTAGACAGAAATGATCTGAAGGTTGAGAGAGAGGTTATCTCTCATAGGCATGTGTTATAAACATAAGGTCAGAGCCAACATTTTGCTTGACTGCTTTCATTTGGCTTTGCTCCCGGCAGCATCTCAGAGAGATGGAGGATGTCCTAATTTCCAGACCACAGAATGCCCTGAGTTCACATGTTCTGGAAGACTCAGGCATCCTCTGACTTGGGGAGCACAGACACGTCACTTCGGTCATTCTGCTTTCTGTGTTTCATTAACCATTAGGCTATTGCATTAAAGGTAAGTTTAATTGCTATTGTGTAGCTCCATTAACATTACCTGCCCCCAAAAACTAGGAGTGGACTGCAACCTGAGTGACAGACACCTAGCATCAGCAATCTGAATCTTTCCTTAAAGTCGTTCAAATTCCTGATGGAGGCAGAGGGAATCACTTAAATTAAGCATACTGGATTCAACTACACAACTGTTGTAAGAGCATGGATTCAGGACCTGGGTGATGCAAATTCCTGTCTGTCTGCAGAACATCAGAATTGGGTAAGAAAGGATTGAAATGCATGTTTTTCAGTACATGCCTTAATCAAATCATTCCATCCTTCCAATAAGTAAAATCACATAACTTATTCCTGTCAAAATATATGCTGCTCTAGTGTTTTACATTTGTGTGTTGTGTGTGTGTGTGTGTGTGTGTGTGTGTGTGTGTGTGTAAGATGCAAAAAAAAAAAAAAAAGAAGATACAGTGAATAATAATTTCTAGATATCCATAGTCCCTGGTCATCCTTTTCATTTTTCACATTCTCTAAGCTTTATTTCCAATAAGACAGGGAAAGTAAAAGACTCACAGCAGTTGTGGCTTGGCTATACCATGGCTGGTTGCAACTTGGAAGCTCCTTGCTTTATGCTTTGCAGGTAGCAAGTATCACTGCGACTAATACACAGTTCATCTCATAGGTACGTAGCAGAATAGCGTGGGAAAGGCTCAGGCAACTGTTTGTACAACACAAGCTATAAATGGATTTCATTAGTACTGCACTAATAACTCAGTGCATTAGTGAAAGAAAAGCATACAGGAAATGGTTTGGAAGCCTTCATCAGGGTACTTGTTTGTTTTTACTCGGGTGACATAGCACATGAGTTGATGTCTCCATTACTGAAGCTGGTGTGTGAGAGTAGTACAGAAAATAACAGAAAATTTCTGACTTATTTCTTTCTAATTGATTATGAAATTCTATAAATTTATGATTGTGTTCTTTCGCAGTGCTTTGTATTATTCTTTCCTTCAGTTTAGGATCCCAGTGCAAGCATTATTTGTCAAATTCAATTGTTTTATTGAAGTTAGAAGGTTATAAAATATGGGATTATTGATGGGTGTCAAGCTGAATAAAATTAGTCCCCATAATATAAATTTCTCTTAAAAAATAATGAAGGTAAGTGGAAAAGAAGGAAAGAAATGACTTCATGAGAAAGATTTTTTGAACAAAAGTACAAAGCTAAATGGTGCATGCTCTCACTCCTGTCAGCTCTTTTAACAGAAAAAAAAAAAAGTAGAGAAACGTCTTTCTTGGTGAATTCCCCTCTATGTACTTTTCTTCCCTTTCCAAAGCTCCCTGTTTCAGTAATGCTGATGGGAAAAACCAATGGAACTGTGGCTGGATTGTCACTGGGACAATGCTAATTTAATGAAAGCAGTGGTGTGGTAACAGGACCCAAGAAGAGTGACATGCCTGTGAAGACAGGCAACAAATCTACTCTGGAAGGTTCCAGAATAGAAAGTGGTCAGAGGCTGAGAGTGTGGGATGAAGAGTCCTGCAAATGCCTGCCCTGTTTCTGCTCCTCCCTAAGTATCTGCTCTCTGCCACCACCGACACAAAATGCTGTCCTGGATGAAATAACTGGGCTTCCCTTAGTGGATTGAGATTTTGGAGAAAAAATGCTTGTGTCTGCCATATAATTACACAGAAGACAAGAAAAAATTTGGTGTCTCTGCGAGAAATATTTTAAATCAATCCATTTAAAGGCGGCAGATAAACAAACTTTAAATGTGGAGAAGTTACAAGGTGAGTCTTCCTCATTTTTGCACCCCAGTACAGAATATACACAAAGCTATTCGAGATCATCCAAAGGAGGACTACAAAGTCTAGAGGAGAAGACATATGAGGAGCAGAGAGGGCCTGAGTTGGCTCAGCGCAGAGCAGAGGAGCTGAGGGGAGGCCTGATGGCGGCTGCAGCTCTCACAGGGAGCAGAAGGGCAGCGCTGAGCTCTGCTCTGTGTGACAGCGACAGGGCCCGAGGGAACGGCACGGAGCTGTGTCAGGGGAGGGGCAGCTGGGGGTTAGGAAATGGGTCTGCACCAGGGGGTGGCTGGGCACTGGGACAGGCTGCCCAGGAAAGTGGTCATGGCACGGTGCTTGCCAGAGTTCCAGAAGAGTCTGGACAATGCTCTCAGACATAGGGTCTGATTTTGGGGCAGTCCTGCATGGAGCCAGGAGTTGGAATTGATGATTCTTGTGGTCCCTTCTGGCTCAGGATAACCTGTGATTCTATGATCTCTGACTACCATTATACATCTATAAACAGTCCTGTAAGCTTTCTCCAATCATATTTTCCGCTAGGAAGCTTTATCCTTTCCTTTTGCTTTCTTCATAGAGATGTTAGGAGCTGAGATAGGCTCTTGCAGTTAAGCAGTATACAGTTACATGAGCATTAATGACTAAAAGTACAACATTCATTTTATATACAACCTTGTCAATACTGTGTGAGCAGATAAATTATAACGTTGTGTAAATGCATATGAATAGTCAGCAGTGAGACTTGTCTGTTACATCGCACCCAGGGAACTATTACGTAGCTTGTACATAATATTTTCATCCTCAAAGAGTTTTCTGAGCAGCCACTTATATTTATCATATCTGTTTCTAAACCTGAAAGACAGAAAGACAGAGTAGAGAAATTAAGTGACTCACAAAGGCAATCAATAAAAGAAAGTTGGTATCAGAGATGTAATTATAAGCTGAGCACACCTAATTATACCTTGACTACACTTAGAGGAGAAGCCTCAGGCCATGCACGTCTAAATTCTTGTGTCAGCACTGCAAACATGAGGTTTTGGTGACCTTTGGGAAAAGCCAAGGAGAGAAATTGTGTTATCCCTCAATGCATCATGCCTGATCCAGGTTCCTCTGTATCTCCTTACAGCAATGTTTCCTTGCAGCATGACAGATGCACACTGAGTAATTCTGAGATCCCTGAACATCTCTGCCCTATGAGTGTATGGGATTTGTTGACAAAATAAAAACTCATACCATCAGCAGTACGTCTTAATGAGATCAGTTAATGATAGAGAGCAGGCTGGGCTGGACCTGATAGTTTCTTAATGTGAAAAAATGAGGGTGTGGATGCTGCCTCTAGATCTAACAAGTCTCCATTGTCGCAGCTGCATGCCTTTTATCCCTGTCCCATCCATCAGATTCTGTAGAATCTCTTTCAAAAGTTCAGTATTACTCTTCTCTGCGTGTCCCACAGAAAAAGATAGATAGATAGATAGATAGATAGATAGATCTCTGTTCATGTCTATATGAAGTGTAGCTTTGACCGATGCTTCCCAAGGGAGTCTCATGCCAAAACACAATTCTTTTATTCTCTTAAAACAGTCAGCATGGATGTGGGGGCAATCTGCAAGATCTGTGACTTCATTGATCGCTGGGGATCATTCAGCTGATCTCACTGGCTAGGCAGGTGTTCCCTGTTCCCACCACTCCATGTCATGAAGCTGCAAAAGGACAACCTTCCTGAGTAGAAGCATACCAGTCATCAGTCCCTTATCTCCAGTTCACACTAGCTTCGTTGCACAAATTCTTGCTAGGAGTCCTGCATTCTACATAACACTTCTTTACAGCAGCATCGTTCTACTATATCTCTCACAGCTATTCACCAGTTTTTCTAACCTTTCAATGCTCTTTATCTCCAAATACTTTACTGCAGTTCATGTTGCCACTCCCTTCCTCCACACCTGCTCTTCTACAGGAAAGCTGAAAACTCATTCTGCCTCTCACTCCTTTCATTCAGACTTTTCACATTCTAGCTCCCAGCTCAGCTCTCCTTCCACGCTTACCGAAAGCTAATTACACTAATGATATTAGTGTAAGTGAGCAACTCAGATGACTTCAGCCATGTGAAAGATTGGGAATTTGAAAAAGCATTGTACTGCTTTGTGTGTGTGTGTGTTAACTTAGCCCATCCTTCACCACCAGGATGAATTCCTTGATTATTTATAGCCTTGACTGTTACATCTATCAAACAACAGAAATCAGGCAGTAAATTCTGCAGAGCAGAGCACTTGCCTTACTTTTATTAAATTTTCTTGCAAAGTGATTTTCTACAGAAATAAGGTTTACACAATTCCTTATAATTCTGTTCCTTAGAATTTACCACTCAAAGGTGGCGAAGCCTAGAGCATGAGTGTCCAAACTTTTGGCTTGCCCAAGTCACATTGATTGAAGAGAAATTGTCTAGGGTCACATTTATGAAGGCTGCTCCGAAAGTAATGCCTCCTAATTATTTTCACAGAAGCTGTAATTGGTACGAAGAACACAATAACACTATTTTGCAAAGCAAATTTTCAGATACATAACACTCTTTTTTAACACAGTCATCACCATTAGCTATGCATTTTCATCAGCAATGAACAAGAGCCTGAATGCTGTGCTCATAAATATCTGCACCAGCAGAGGTAACCCTCTGTTGCTGTCACCATTGTTGAAATGCATCACCCACCACCTCTTTGTGCTTACATCTGTTGTTTGGACTCCATAAAAAGTCAGCAAACATTGATGAATGTCAGTGGGTGCCATTTTTTCTGCTTGAAGGAATTCCTTTCCACACCTTTGCTCCATATGCACTTCCGTGTCAAATGCCATTTGTCACACTGCCCCTCTGCTGCCATCTGTCACATGGCAACAAAATATAACAGAATAGCAATGGAAGGCTCAACATCTGCAATACCACCAGCATCCACCTCTGACACTGTGGGCCAACACATAAAATAGGAGGCATTATTTTCAGAGCAGACCTCATAAGATATATAATATAGTTTCTTTATGAGTAACAGAACATTTTAATTTTTAATTTTATTATTATTATTATTAGAACATATGCAAAAGAAAGCAACAAAACCATGAAAACAGTGAAATATGTGACCCTGTTTTTGTGAAACTACATCATTGGACTGGTTCAATGGCAGTGGTTGCCATTCTCAGAGAGCGTATAAGGTGTTCCTAAGAGATTTTTGCTGAAATTTTACTCTTCCTGTGTTTCATCCTTGAAAACAACTATTTGCAAATGTACATCTTGCCAAAAAAGCAGTGACATGAGTAAGGCATGACTGTGAAGCAAGGAGTATTTCTCCCTGGCAAGAAAGAGTTTGCAAAAGTCTGGTGAAGACACGTGATCAAATTTTGGATTGCAGCTCTGTACATTCTGTTTGAAAATTTGCAAGTAATGGACTTATATCGTCTGACAATGGAGTCACAAATATACTACAAAAAAAAAAGGGCATTGCTGTTTGGTTGGTGCTGAGTAATGATTGTGCACCTGGGGACAGTCCAGACCACTTGGAAGGAATAAGCCACCACCCTGATGGTATGGGGCATGGGATTGCAGCAGTACTGGCTGGGCTGGGCTGTGTGCAGCCCGTGGGCCACTGTTTGGATGTGCCTGGCCTAGAGCATTCAACAAACTGAGGCTCTATTTGCTTTAGTGGACAAACATCCAGAGCCTAGATATTGTTTTTTCATTGGTGAGAAAGGCAAGAATCACCAAGTTGTGCTTGCTAAATCATTCATGTATAAATATAAGCTGGCATGTGCTATTTCTTTCATTTTTCTGTTCCTTTTGTGGGTCTTTTTTTGATCAACACCTGGCCAACAGTGGACAGATTATACAGTCAGTCTCTGTAGCCATTAATACCTGGCTTTAACTACCTTATTCTGAGGACTCTGTGGAAAAAGAGATAAGGAAGAAGCAAACATAGTGGATTGAATTCTTTGGTGTTCAGAAGCATTCCTGCGTTTTGTTTCGTCTGCCTTTATTGTATTTCTTTTTTGTCTTCCTTAGTTGATGAAGAATAGTGCAGCCTGGAAAGTTGAGCTTATCTGCTTTCAGTGAAGAAACCTTGTCAGTAGAATTTGTCGATGAGTGAAAAATGTGAGCCTACAGGGACCCACTGGTGGGATCTCTTTCTGCGATGAATCTTTTCTGTTTGCAGATATTTCCAGCAGCTGAAGCAATTCACTACTGAGAGCCAGTGTGAATGGTTGTAAAACAATTTGCAGCCCTGCAGAAATACACTGGAGACACTATCTCCACTTCTGTAAATGAACATATCACTCTCGACTTCAAAGGAACTGGAATGTTTCACACCAGCTGAAGACCCAATCCCATAGGATTTCCCTTCTCTGCCAGTATTCAGTTGTTGCATGTCTGGTTTCAGCTCATCTGGATCAAAAAGGTTTCTGGTCCCAGTTGCTTCTCCCTTTCTTTTCTGAAGGTTATACCCCTTGTTCTCCATACTCCTCCTCCGATATGCGCTCGTAATTGTTCCCTAACCCAGTTCAATCAAAATGAAACAGGTTAGGATAAAGGAAAAAAAAAAAAAAAACAACCTACTATTTAAAGTGTGTAAGCTAACCTGGATCTTTTTGACTGAACTGGGTCAGGGAGTGATTATATGCGCAGTTATACCAGCTGAGTGAAAAGGAAGGGGGACAGTCTATTTGCTTGGCTTAGTAACAGTCAGAGCAAGTCATAGGATTGCAGCTTTATGTGAATACCCACAGGCCGGCTTTGGATGGTGCAAACTGGCAGGTGGTCTAAGAGATGTTTCACTACACACAGCCACTTTCCTTTTGACGTGTTTTCCACATACCCAAAATGCCCCAGCAAATACTTCTGAAACTGTAATGGACTGGACAAGTGGTCGTTTTGGTTTCCCTACTTGCCAATGCCTTGGGAAATTCTGCCACATGATGCTAAACACCAAAAAATCCTGCAGCCAAAATGATTTAGAATAGTTCTGGGGGAGGTGCGAGGCAAAAGTTAACATATATGTCTTCTGAAATCAGCCCAACAGCTTTATCCTGGCAGATAGAAGCAGACTTCTTTTATCTATTCTGAAGGGGAAGAAGAATTTGCTATTACTGAATGCATGCAAATGTTATAGCGTCCTGTCTAACAGATTTATCTGTTCTTCAAGTGAGGATGGTTAATATGGACATTTGGATTTAATAGGAAGAACAGTCTTCGTCAACAGCTCATTTTATATAATAAGCATGTACTCTTCATGACCTTTTACTGTGCTTCAAAAGAAACCATGGTAGGCCCCATGAGGCCTTGGATGTGAAATGTTCAGGCACATAGCTAGTCCTTTCCAGAGCTGGGGCTACTATTTCTCTGAAGCTTAGTTCCTTCTCAAGAGAAAAAGCAAACCTGACTTTGTTTGATCTGAGACATAGAAACATTCTTATTGACAGCTCCTCTTCATAAAGTCTCCATTGTCCTGTACTAACAAAGGGAACCATCTTGTCTTGGAGACAGCATCCTCTGCATTCAGCCCTTTGGAAAAATCCCTCCACCGCAGTCAATGCTTAGCATACAGCATTAGTTTGTCATTTAACATTTCTGTATCTCTTTGGTAAAGCACTCTGAAGAATGTCATGATCTCAGGTCAAACAAGAGGCTGAGATAGCAGCAGCTCTAAGCGCTTGGTGCAGATACCCAGATATACTAAGAAATATTAAGTGCAGTCAGTTGTCAAGTGGTAGTATGTGAAAATCCTACCTGAGAGTTTTGGGCCACAGCCTCCTCTCCATTTAGCTCTTATTTGTCCAGTGGGGTTCACCCAGCTGATGGCAGCTTACAGCAGTGCACTCCATGCGAGCTGGGAGCGTGAGGAGCTGGCACATGGCACACTGCGTGGGCTCTGCATGGGCTGTGCATCTTTCCCCACAGGAAAAGGATGGACAGCTTGAGGCAGTAACCTCTATGCCATTGCAGTTAAATCCATCAGAGAATGTGAATCAGAACCCTTATTATTTTCCACATGAGTGTTCCCCATTTATGCACTGATGAAATGATGCATTCAACAGAAAACAAAATGAAGTGCTGAAAGCATTAAACTCTTTAATAACAGGAGACATTGTGAGGTTTTGTCATAATCTGCCATAATTAGGCACAACTACTAATGTCTTTCAAAATACAGAATATCGAAATGTTATTACTATTGACATGAGTCAGTCATGAATCCTGTGCACTCTCTATTTCGCACTCCTGTCTGTGCGATGTTTCTGATGCTTGTTTCTTTGTGGGTTTGTTTTTTTTTTTTTTTTCAGAAAAAAATCTTTTCAAAATATAGGTGTGCGAAGAAAAAGCCACCTGTTAAACTGAACAAAAACATTGATCGCTTTGTTTAGACTCCAAATGGAAATGAAGTCAAATTTCAAAGTTGATCATAAACCAAAATTCTGGAGTTTTGTCACATGTTCAAATCCTGGGGAGAAAAGTAATAAAATAATATGATACCTTTACAAGGAAAGAGGAAATAATTTTCAGGTTACCTGATCTTAGGCTGTACAGTCTTGGCTATCTCTTGCAATACATACAAATTGTGTTGAATTCTCTGAAGTAGCTCTACATGCATTTGAATGTCTCTATGGGTCTATATGTACATTTGTGTTTTATGTATGTAATTTGTGTATGTATATGCATAGGCATATCTGTTTAGATAAATGAGAACAGCAGCGTAATAAAGAAAAGAAGCATTAATTCCAAAAAACACGTTTATAATGGGCCTGCAAGAATGGCAGCAAAAGGTAAGGTCCCCCTTCTGAAGAGCACAGCCTGTTAGACTTAACAAGCAAACTTAAGGCCAATATTGATCTGAATAGAGAGATTTAAAAGTATAAAATTATTTGTAAAAATCCAGTTTGCAAGAGAGTGCCAACCTCCCTCTCCAATATTTCCATGATTTCCAGTAAGAAAAACACTCAAAAGCCTGGAAAACTGATTTTCTCTTCTTTCCCTCACCAAAGGAAGTCTGCTGGCTCAGTTCTGAAGCCAGGGCATTCAGAGTCACTGTTGTGTCCACAACTTGGCTGACACAGAAGAAACAGAGAGACAAGGGAGAGGTAAGGAGGGCACTAAGCCTTTCCTGCTTCCCACCAAGTCTGCCTGTGGGTTCCCAAGTGGAAGAGCTCTTTTCAGTTCTCTTTTGTTGCTCTGTAAAAGCAGAAGTGGTGAGAGTCTGCCAAGCTGGAAGCTGTGATTTTAGCTTTGTGAGATGGAAATATTGCCAGCTGTGCAGAAGGATGCAAAATCTCCGTGCTTGCAATATGCAACCTGA
Organism: Oreortyx pictus; assembly: GCA_036925125.1. Lineage (NCBI taxonomy): Eukaryota > Metazoa > Chordata > Aves > Galliformes > Odontophoridae > Oreortyx > Oreortyx pictus. The sequence goes on from JAUPFR010000001.1 coordinate 163,994,866, forward strand.
TTTTCAGATGTGTTGTGAGAAATTGGATTAGTAAATAGTGTGAGTTGAAGAAACAAAATGGACAAACCTCACGGTTATTTTATATTGTGTGCATCTCAGTGGTTTCCTTCAAGATGATTTTTAATGGCAAATTCAATTTGCTTCTTGCAGGCAGAGTGGAAGTAGTATTAGACATATATTATCTTCCATTTTATAGCAAGATCTGTTTAATTCTGCAACAAATTATCATGTCAAATCACATTAAAGCACAGAATATGGCAGACACAGTGAAACTCTGGGAGACTGCTGTTTATCATTTTTATTTACAGACGCCTTTGGTATTCTTGACACTGTACAAAATATGAAAAGCCAGAAATAGTCACTTCCCTATGGAGCCTGCAGTCTATGGCTTACGTCATGCTACTTAAACCATCCAGATCCTAGAGCAGAGGAGAACTGCATTGTCTCCTGTAGTGGGATTGTGCCAGCTGCTGCCTTCTTTGTGAACAGAAAATATTCACATTTGGCATTTTAATCCTGATTTTCTCTCTCCATTGGGTCAGTGACTATCTTCAGGAACCCAGTAAGAAAAAAAAAAAGGAGGATGCAACAGACCTTTGAGAGAGGAGCAAATACACCTTGAAGCAATGGGCAGTTGTCTGGAGCAGCAAACTGGTAGGTTTGCAAAATGGACAAGATTTTTAATTCTGTGTGTAGGGCAGTCTGAACTTGCTGCTGCTGGCACTGTTGCTAAGGTAGAGGAGAAGGTAGGTGAAGTAATGGTTACTGCACTGTGGGAACCACTCCAGGGCCAATTCTTTGTCCAAATATCCTATCTCTGTAGCAGGGGTCGTCTGTCCCCAGCCTCCCACCTTCAGAACATCAAAACTTATGTTTCCCAGAATTGGCTCTTGAAAGGAGAATATTCTACATACCTGTACAATTTAGGCAGTGCTATACAGAGAACCTCACTCTACAGCTGAATAAATGAATAGTTTTGCAAGTTTGGGTGATGCATCATTCTGACATGGTTATAACCCTGAGTTTTTGAGCCAGTTCATTTGCAGCTGGTTTGGATATTCTGCATGATGTTACATTGCCTGATGTGGATTTATCCTTTGTGATCTCCCTGCCCTCACAACCTTAGTAGCTGAGTAATGAAGCACCCCAGACAGGTCCTAAATTTGCTAGCTCAGACACTGGATGTACTGAGTAAGCAGACGGTATACCCAACTCAGAATGGCTTAGATGTCATTTTATGATTAAAATCTGTGTAGTGAGCATAGTTTGTGCAACGGGCTACTCTTAGTAGGCATTTTGAAAACCATATCCTAAGGAGGGAAAGAGATAATGCATGTGGGTGGCCATTAGGCAGGAGTTCATATTTAGGTGGCCATGGAGAAAGTGGGAAGACAAGAATGGGAGAACTTGTGGCTCTTAGAAGTGTTATCAGATAGTGGAAGAAGAGAGAAAGGATATGCACGTAGAGCTAGGAGTCTCCTGAGCTTTCAAAACAAATTTTAATGTGAGTAGAAAGATTTGGGTAAGGTAGTGTAGTAATTCAGATCTTTCAAGGAGTAAGTGAGGAAGAGAGGTCTGCCACTGGATGGAATGCTGCTACAGTTTCTCCACTGCGCTCCAACAGAGATCTTTCAGAGAGAGACCTAGGTTTGTTTGCTAGAGAGGCAAACAGCAGAAAAGAAGACAAAATAATTTCGTGAATATAATTTTTTCCCTAGAATGTAGCATTCTATATTATTTTAAATAGATTTTTAGTAATGAGTTTATGGAAAGAAGAGAAAAAGTCTTGTTCTGCATTTTTAATATAGCTGCCTTTACTACTGTTTTTCTGAGAGAGAAATTTCTGAGAGAGAATTAAGATTGGGAAACATGGTTCATCCACACCTCTTCCATCCTTGCATGGCACAGTTCCTGTTCCCAGTCATACAATGGGTGAAGTACAGCTGCTAGCACATGTGCCTAATGCAACCTCTTCTGTACTGCTGTCTGCAACAAGGCATCAGCCTCATGCGTGACTCCCCGTCTCCTTGGGTGCAAGAGAAATGTTAACAAAGAAGCAGCGATTGGTTAAGCAGTTTGAAGTCACTAAGGAAGATACCATCTGCTTCTGGTATTTTGACTGTCATGTACGTGTTGCATGGGTAACAGGCTATTTCCTTCCTGTAGCAATAGAATGCATGAGAGGACATGATTTTGTCACACTCTTCCAGTCATGCAGATACAGCTAAATCTCCTAGGCTTCTTCTTGCATAGGATAAGTTGTTCAGCAGTTATCTAGCTCTTGTTTCCTGCAGAAGACTGTATTTTTCTATACTAAACCCACAGAAACACGACTCTTATGGGAGCTAAGGAGGAAAGTCAATAAATAGTAATGAGCCACTATGTGTATGTATGTACATGCACTGATATGCATTTTTGTTCTCTTGCTATTTCTTCATGAAATGTTGCTTCATCTATAGTCACGGTCAGTACAAAGAATGAGTTCTCATACTTTGCTACCTCTAAGGACACACCATTTACTAAACATGAGAATATCCCTAAGGTCTGGAGAGGTTTGTCTCAATTTCTAGATCTCTAAACATGATCAATGACTAAGCATTGAACTCCAGGTGTTCAACTACTTCTGAAAGTTGGGGTTCATCTAGCTGTCCCTAAAACTGAATAACTTGACTCTCAAAGTTCTTTAAAAAGTGGATTTAGTCTTTCTTTTATCTGATTTCATAATGTTTTGCCTAAGTCTTATCTCACATAACTGTCCTTCAGGGTCCTCTCCACACTGAGTGCACCTCAGTGAAGTAATCATAAAAATGAGGAGTTTTATCATTGGAGGTGCCGGAGGCTGCCCTGTATAAAACATCCTGATGGTCAGGCACTCATCCATAAATGTTCTATGTTTCCTTTGTCTTGAGAACATTTAAACCTTCAGATCTCAGCTCCCCAAGACATAAAAATCAGGCTGTTATCACCCTCCATCCTTCTAAGTTGAAGCTGGATTTGTGATGAATAATAAAATAAAAATTTCAGGATGAGGGAGAGAAGTCAGATTGTGTAGCAGTACACGTAAGAAGCTCAGTAAATCAAATAAATAAACAATATCATTTAGGGAGTTTTTATATTGAAAATTCATTAATATATGTAAGAATCATGCTACCATTAATTCTGTAATTCTCTCAGAGATGCTGTTTTAGAGCAGATGATCTTTGAGAGATCCTGGCTGCGTTCATGCATTTTTTTCTCTTTCTTAATGTGCATACTACAGAAATGTACTACTGAAATTATTACTAAATCATATACTGATGAATGAGCACAAAACTACTAATGGCATACAATTTGCAGTGCACATGTCCACTAGAGTATCTAGCAATGCATACAGGTCTTACGAGATACTCTATGTGCTTTGATTTTCTCTGTTAGATGATTGAAAAATATTCATTAAGAGATTTCTCTAATGAGCTGTGTTCAAGCATAAAATAGGCCACTCCTTTTATAATTTAAGTGTGGTTTTCAGAATATAAATATCCTCCAGTTCCCTATAGGAACTGACTTCAAATAGGAATTTTGTCTTAACACAGATTTCAGGGTCTTTGAAGGGTCTTTGAAGTTTATAATTGGGTCCAAACTGAAATGTGATGCCGTTCATTCAAATACTGGAATTCAGAGAATCACACTGTTTATGTTTGATGGAAAAGAAACACTTTGTCTTTTGATACATATCCCAAACTCCATTGGACATATGCTTAGGCAGAAAGTTGAGGGAATCTTCACATTCAGAAATCAGCCAGTCCTGAGCCTGTTAATCCTGAAGCCATTCATACAACTACTTCAGCCTTGCTCTGTTTTCCATTAAGCATTATAGAAAGACCTTTTTATGCTTTTATTTATTTTGTCTTCTCTTGCAGAACACTGAGAATGCTTAAGTGAAACAACAAGCAGTTAGTAGTGATGCAGCCCAGGATACCGCTGGCTTTCTGGACTGTGAGAGCACATTGCTTGCCATTCACTAGTACCCCCAGGTCCATTCCAGCAGAGCTGTGCTCTATCCTTACATTCCCAAGCTTGTAGAGATAGCGGGGGTTGCTGTGACTCAGATGCAACAATTTGCACTCAGGTTTCTTTATTCTCAAAGTTCACCTGGGCCCACTTCTGGAGCCTGACTGGGTCTCTCTGAATGTTGTCCTCTCTCTTGGGTGCATCAGCTGAACCACAAAGCTTGGTGTCATTTGCAAAATTCCTGAGGGTGCACTCAATCCAACTATCAGTGTCACTGATGAAGGTTTTAAACAGCAACAGCCCTAGTACAGGCTCCTGAGGGACATCACTTATCACTGATCTCCATCTGGATATTGAGCCATTGACCAACATTCTCTGAATGCAGTCATAGAATCATAGAATCACAGAATGGTTTGGGTTGGAAGGCACATTTGAGTTCATCTATTTCCAACTATTGGCAGGGTCAACTCTTTCTAGACCAGGTTGTCCATCCAGCCTGGCCTTGAAAGCCTCCATGGAGGAGCCATTCACAACATCTCTGGGCAGCCTGTTCCAGTGTCTCACCAACATCACAGTAAAGAATTTCTTCCTAATATCTATTCTAAGTTTACCCTCTTCCAGTTTGAAGCCATTTCATAGATTCATAGATTCATAGATTCATTAGGTTGGAAAGGACCTACAAGATCATCTAGTCCAACCATATACATTTCCCCTCATCCTGTCACTGCACGTCCTTCTAAAATGTCCCTCTCCAGGGATTGCCCCAACCTAGGTGCTGGACTTGCACTCAACCTTGTTGAACTTCAGGAGGTTGACATGGGCCCACCTCTCATGCTCATTCAGGTCCCTCTGAATGACATCCCTCCCCTCTAGTATGTCAGCTGCACCACTCAGCTTGGTGCCACTTGCTGAGGGTGCACTTAATCCTGCTGTCTGTGTTACCTGCAAAGATGTTAAAGAGCAACAGTAAAAGCACCAGTCACAGAGAGACACCACTCGTTTCTGGTCTTTACTTGGACATTGAGTATTTGACCACAGCTCTCTGAGTGTGACTGTCCAGCCAATTCCTTATCCAGCAAGTGATCCATCCATCAAATCCACTTTTCTCCAGTTTGGCAACCAGAATTACATGTGGGACAGCATCAAACACTTTGCAAAAATCCAGGTAGATGATGTCAATTGTTCTTCCTTTATCCATTGATGCTGTAACTCCATCATAAAAGTCTACAAAGTTTGTCCGGCACAATTTGACCTTGAATCTCACAACCAGTTCCTTGTCCATAAAACAGTTTACCCATCAAATCCATATCTTTCAATTTTGGAGGGGTTCAATCAGAATAATAAGGGTTCCATCCTAATAATAACAGTTCCATCAGAAATAGACTGTAAATTTTAGAATGAATGGGAGGTAGATCCATGTTCCACTGCAGCTACTGAGCCATCAAACAGAACTAAAGAGTCTGGTTTCAGAAAAAGAACAGCTCTGAAGGGACAGAAGTGCTCTCACCATTGGATAATAGTTATATTTCCTTGTGCTTATTCTTCTTTTGGCTACATGATTGCTGACATCCTGGCACACATTCACATCCTCCTGAAAAATGAGAGGTAGGAGTTCAAAAGTCTTTTCAGCTCAGAAGTCAGAGAAAGATTCTTTCCTTCTTAGGCAAGCAGTCAAGATGGTAGGATTCACTGTGAAAAAGAAAGCTGATGACACTAACTTGACATCTGCCATGATCTTAGGTAGCCCTCCAAATGGTGTATGAGAAAGAAAGAAAGAAAAATAAATCAAGTTATTTATGTAAGACGTCAAGATGATAAGAATCTAATATCTGCAACTTTCTTTTTGCTATTTCTTAGGCAAAAGACTCAGGGGACATTCCTGAGATGAAGTATGAGGATAATGTCACATCATAATTCTCATTTCTTTCTTTCTTGGAAAGTCATCTTTGATGATATCTGTTTTGAATGGTAGAGAATCAAAATCCCATTAGTTATACAGTCAAAGCCAAATTAATTTGATTTCCTAACTGAATTTATGTAATTGTTCTCTAATGTCAGCAGTGCAGTCAGAATACATTTTCAATTAATTTTCAGTGTGGAACAATTCTAAGGTGGGGAGTGAACAGCAGTTTCTTCTCTGGTAAGTCACACTTTCTTTTCCATTGTCCCAGTTTTATTGTGAAGGTTCAAAGACACAGTTTTAAATTCCTGTGAACTGGCAGTCTATTAACTGAAACACATGAACAAGTCAGGTAATTAGGGTAACCCTGACAGCCATAAATCACCTGTGCCTTCAAAGCTGAAATCAGTATGAAAGCTTATTCTTGGATCAGAATTGGAAGAGACAAAACAACCATTTTCGACATGATAGCCAGCTCATTTCTTTTTGAAGGCACTTTTGATGACTGTCTTCTATTTTTCTCACATCACTGAAAACAAGCATGACTTCAGTGCCCATACCTTAGTCAAACTGACAGCTTTACAACTTGGCTAGTCCACAGCCATTTCCAAGATAACCAGTAATTTTTAAGATATAGTTTGCTGCAATAAATATCACAGTGACTGAACATCAGCTTGTTCTCAAATTCTCATCACTCAGCCAGGCTTTTCAGTTGCTGCTCACAGTCCTACGTGAGTTACCAACTACTGCCACTCATTGTGGGAAATTCACTGTGCATTCAGAACTTCTTCAGTCATCATTCATTCTGGCACAGCTTTAAGCATTGAGAATACTCTGTGAATAATCCATTTGGATCAAATTCATTCCTGTGCAAGGAGCTGAAAAATACTTGTCAAATGGGTACTTCTAATTGCAGAGACCTGAAGATTTTATAAGTTTGCCAGTGCTTCAGAAGCCATGCTGCAAAGTAATTTTCTACAAATACGTTTTCAATAAAGAAACAGTGGCAAACTATTTGACAACTTTATTACGTAACCCATATATTTTAAATGTTAGACAGATAGACATAACTGTGCAGTATGACTGACCAAACATGCCACAAATAATGCAGTAGCCCCCTTTTTCTCTCTACGCTTCTCTCTGTGCCTGAGGACCCCTCTTAATTATTATGCTTCTGATGAAGACATGAAGTCAAGTCACTACTATTCAGTCAAAGGAAAGAACCACATGCAATGCCAAGGTTCAGACATCAGCTCATATCTTTAAAAATGTTATGTATATGCCACTGAAGCAATTGCTTGAAGCTAATATAAAACAGTAGGTGAACCAAACTTCTCCCAGTTCTCCATACTTCTAAAATGACATCCCTCCATACTGTCTGAACATGGCTTACATGTGTTACTACATTAAATTTAAGAATCTCATTTATTCTGTGAGGTTTCCCACTCTGAGTAATTTTATTACGGGCAATGTTTCAATGTCTATAGCACTTTCACATATTTGTTCACTCTCCTTACAACTCAGAGCTGATTCACATGACAAGTGGGATAGGGTTGCTCACCTTAGAGGTATGTAAAGGCCAGTGTTCAAACAGGGCATAGAAACTTTTGGTCTTGTAGAGGCATGGAGGTCTGTTAATGATGGTTTGGTTGGCAAAGATCTGCCTTTGACAAATCCAGAAAGAGCAAGGCTTGCCAGGTTGAATCTGAATGGAGGCTTGAGAAGACTAGAGGAGAGGACAGATGGTTTGATCCAGACATATATGAGAGAGGAGTGAGGAGCTGGCTTTGTATAAGACACTCCTAAAAGATGGAGCAGTGCCCTTGGAAAAACACACAAAATTTTGTTTGGTGATCAGGCAACTTGAAGTCCTGGAGATACTTTGGCTCTCACCAACTACAGAGCTATTACCACACTGCTGGGCAAAAAATGCACAGGTGCTGGTGCTGGAGTGAATCTCCAACTGCATCCAGCCCATGCTTTTTTTTTTGCATCTCACCAACCAGTGCCCATGTCTGATTCTTCAAGCAGACTTGACAGGATTCATTATGTCCTCCTTGCTGTTAGGTAATGAAATTCTTCTCTAAGCCTGGTACCGTGGAGGCAGTATGTGTACTGCAGCTTGGTGTTGTGTGGATGCTCTGTGATCTGGATAATGCATTTTGCTTCTCAGATATGTTCTGGCATGCTCCAGAGTACACACAAACAGTCTCTCAAAAACTGAAAGGCTTTTGGAATACCACTTCAAACAAGCTTATCAAACAAATACCTGTGGTAGATACCTCTCTGGGCAAAAAGATGCAGGGAATGAAAGTAATGACCAGCTTCTGCTTTCCCAAGCATTTTACCACCTTGGAGGCAATAGTGTTTTAGAAACTGCTAAGTTGCAAGTAAGTCAAGGAAGTATTACTCTCCACTTTTATAGATGAAGAAACTGAAGTTAGGACTGACCAGAAGATCCCAAGTGTTGCTAGGAATATAAAATATGCCTGGAGTAGTTGAGATGAGAAATACAAAGCAAGTTTACCAAAGAGCTTGATGTACACACGTGTACTCGTATGCATATAGACAAGCACATATCTCCTATCAGACAAATGCCTTCACCTGAAGAATCTTTTCCCTTTTACCCCTTTTTGTCATGCATAATGTTTTGAGCCTGAGGAATCTCAGTTGAACTCACAACTCAATCTCAATAAGTAATTGGTCATAAATACTTCTACTTTTCTAATGTGTAGAAGCCAAGGGAAGTGGGAGATTCATCTTTATCCAACTTTTTGGTTCTCTAACATTCTTCATGAGATTCTCCCTGAGTAGTCTACTAGCCCAACTGTTTTCAAAAAAAAAGTTACGTAATAAATCTATTTCATTTGCAGCTTCCTGAACACCTTTGTACCAAAGCAGAATATAAAATCTGTACCTAAACTCATTAAAATTTCCCATGGCAGTTCAGCTCTAAAAAACCTTTCTTCAGAGGCTAGCACAATATGTTAAGTGTCCAAAGAGTTTAATGCTGTTGCCTTTGGTTACCACATAACATAGTACCAAAATAAGAAAAAGATATAGAACCAGAAATGCTGCACAGAAATGCACTAATTAGATCATTGCTTATTCAAGGGAAGAGATCTTTCATCTCCAGGAACTCAGGCAATTAGGTGAGGTCCCTTACAGCACACCACAGGGGCAGTCAGCTGATACTAATGAGTTTTATGCCGCAGTTGAGTAAACAAGTGGTCATCACAGTCTCATTAAAGCTCTTCTGTTTCTATGTTTTCTCCACAGATGCTGAGCTCTATGGTCTGGTAATGTATATGGTAATGCCTTCTCACTGCTTTGTGTCTGCACATACTGCTTCTGCTTGTTCCTTCTGTACTGTGACCACTGTTCCATCTGCACTGTGGGACTGATGGTGGCCCTGCTGATTCATCTCTCACCCCTTTGGCATCAGTCTTCCCACATCTTACCACAGCCTCCATCGAATATGTAAACTTGCTTACAGACCTGCCTCCATTTTGAGCTCATTTTACAGGTGGTAAAACTTCCAATTACACAGAATAACTCCCAGTTTTGGTTAACCATGACCTTAGCCAGGAGGGCAGCAGTCAGGTGGATGAGTTTGAGGGTATCTTATAATGACCACTTAAAACAAAGCAGCAAGTTTTTAAGTTATGCTGGAAGGAAATCTACTTCAGTCTATTCCAAATATTTCCATATAATTTCTTCATAACTCTTGAAACTGTTGATTTTTGTTTTCTTCACGGAAATTTAGTGCTTTTACTTCAAAATAGAAGTATCTGCACACAAGAAATAACTGAAGTGTGAAAGTAATTCATTTTAGCCATTTGAATTCATAGAGAGTAAAGGCTGGCTTTAAAAACAGATACACAAAGAAATTTGTGGACTTGGCCAGTCAGTACTCCAATGTAACTTTATACCCAGTTAAATGACAACAGATGGGTGATGTGAGAAGCTGTGGGAGGACAGCATCTGATGGTCAGAGGAATATAAGCAGAACTAGAAACTGATGGAATCAGCCATTTTTGCTGAAATCTAAGTGCTTATCAAATTGGATCAATAGCACTTGTTTTTTTGTTACATCTAGACACTACTTTATGTACTTCAAGTTGTATTTATATTATTTCAGCATTGCTTTTTTTTATGTTAACAGAAATTTTAAAAATGTCTGCAAAAAAATAAAGGTGGAATTCAGCTGCTTAAACAGAGGTACCTGTTGCCATTTGAGATGAGCAGCCAGCTGCTGCTCCAGAAAATAGGTTTCTCATAGGTCCTCATCACAATATAGTGTAGATGGATATAGATATAGATACAAATACAAACATTAAATATTTCTGTTTAGTCAACTAAATATAAGCGCCAGTGATTATTGGTAACTGGGTTTAGTGCCTGGATACATCAGTATTCAAGGTTAACATCTTTAGATTTCTGTCATGATCAAAAGAAAGTTTTCTGGTTTTGTGATCCTTGTACTTATCCTATAACATGTTCCTTAAAAGATATTTGTTCCACCATTTGTATATACTACTCTCTCTAATGCTTCTAGAGCATAACATTGCATTGTTTCTAATCAAGAACAAATTATTTTCATAAACAATTATCTACCAAGACCATCTATACAGATTTTATTTGGGAATGCTTACCTTAAACCAATTCTAAACTAAGACACTTATTCTAGGAAAAGAAATTTGGAAGCTGGCAATACTAAGAATCTTCACTCTCATTCTGGATAAGACCTGTGCTTGGAATTATACTGGATTCAGTGGTACTGAAAATATACATACATACACAGACATACATACATGCCATCTTAATTCAGGACAGTTTTCAGATAGATGCAAAGCCTTGAATGTTTGCACTCAGTTATATGAAACAAGCTTTTTCTTGTCATGCTCTCTTCTTTTCAAACCTTTTCTTTCTTGAAGTAACCTAACCCTTTTCAAACTGAAGCCTGCCAGACCACAGAATTTCTTGTTGCTGAGAGAATTGTGGGGTTTCACCGAGCAGGCACAAAGAACTTCATAACACCCAAGACATAATATATGCCTTATATAAGCATGTTTAAGCAGAAAATCCTGTCTCATCTTTGTGCATGAACATATTTCATAATAACCTCAGGAAAACTTGAAACAGTAAGGGAAAAAATGCTACTTGTTTTAATGCCCTCTGAAATGGTAATTTGATACAAAATTCAGAGGAAGGTGAAGAGAGCAGCTCACAAATACATTCAAAATAGAGTGAGACGCTGAAATTTTAAGCAAGACAAGGTTTTGGTTTGTATGCATTTTTCATGAAATGCAGGGCTCGTGCAGTAGAGCAAAATACCAGAATATAGGGTGAATCTCTTTGATACGTTTCAGCTTTGCTAGAAGCTTCTTAAAGAACTGGACAGATGACCCAAGGGCTTGACCCACAAAAGGAGCCTTGACTGAAAGGACTGTTTCTGTTGGCTTCGGGTATCAATATGCTGTGGCTAAATGAAACATGGGGCACATTTGCACAGTGGCTCTGCAGTGGTTGTTCCCATCTGCCTCACACTCGTGAGACAGATTATCAGTTAAAATGCACCTGTACCTGACTGACAAACAAAACTTGATGTACAGACCTAGGCTAGTTGATTGCTGGGCAAGGGAGTGCCTAGCAGGCAGACAGCAGGAAACAGGATCTTTCTCAGTCAAAAAAGCCATCAGTGATTACAGAGGATGTGTAACTGTATGTAGAGAATGAAAATGATGACTGAAAGCTTCATTTCCCTCAGCTCATCAGCACTGGCAGCCTGTCTCCATGGCAGGAAGAATTGTACTCAGTCCTACACTCATGAAATAAGGCTCATCTCTGCTGGTTCTAGTGGAGGTTACACAGCAATGTCAAAGACAGCATCAAACCTTGTCTTGTTTATGTGGCTAGTTTTCTCCAGAGGCTGAGAATGTCAATTAATTTTGCCCAGATAATCAAAAAGCTGTTGAGGTAAGGATTTGTTTTTTCCTGCTGAGCTGAGCTACTTCAAGGAGCATTGACCTGGAGGGGAATTAGCCCTGTAGCTTTACCTATCCTTGAAGAAATGATCTGTGTAGTAGATCCTTTTGGGAACTGGTATTCAGTTTTTGAAAATGATCAAAGATTGAATTCTGTTCTCTCACTGTGAGTAACATCACTGAGGAATTTGATCTGAAGACTAATGGAGAATATTTTCTCTGAGATTAATACAACTTATTCTTTTGTTATTTAAATTAAGCAGATTTTTAGCTTTGTTTTTCTTCTTGGTTATTTCCTCTTTATTTTTTTCTTACAGACTTAAAATACAGGAGATTTAAGATGGAAGTTCTGGTCAACATGATGTTCATGAGAGAGAAAGTTAATGTAGTGTATTTAGCTTAGCTAGTACATGAATGAATGACTTTGTCTTCCAGTTATTTTTTCTTCATGGTTTACAGATGAACTCTTTTTTTGTCGACAACATCACTGAGTTCCAGTAATTTTCATGTTCCATTTATGAGGCACATCCTTTTATTACATCCAGTGACAGCCCAAGCACCAAAAAATAAAAATACATCGCTACTTCATACATATATGTTACACAACAGAGAACTATCCTACTAGACATTGAGAATACTGGATAGTGTTACAGTGGCTAGAAACTTATCTATCAATTACAGTAAACGTATTCCAGAAGGTCACTTGGATTCTTCAGTTGTAGTAAAGGAAAATACAGATACTTATCTGATTACAGCTAAGATACTATTACAGTTACGTATTTTTCTTAAGTGCCCACAGTTCTTGTACACGAGTAGTGCTTTATAACACAGTGTGGACTCGCATATAACACTGTTGTTTGTCGTCGAAGGAGATAAACAACAAAAATTAAGACTACCATTTGACAGTTAATATTCAGACTATAAACATTTTTAAAAATGCAGTTATCACTTCACATTTCTTAATGTTTTCAAGCTAACCTTGTTCCTAATTTTTTATAATATTCTGAAAGATTCTCCTTTCTGATTGAACCCTTCTGTGTTTTTTCTTTAGAGAAATAATATAAGATCTGTTCTCTATGCAATCTGCTTTTGTTATGATACTTACATTGTCTTGTTCATTCCCTTCTCTTTTCTGACCTCAGCTGAAGTGAGTATAAGCACTGTGACCTACAGTTATGTTCTACAGCAAATCTTTGTGCAGCAATACTGTAAATATGTGCACTGACCTTTAAAGAGTACGCACAATGAATTCTAAATGTACCTGTGATGTTCTGTAAGCTATAAATGAAGAGGTGCTTCTACAAATAATTGTGTGGAGTAATGGGTGTATTTCTGCTAAGGCAACACCTCTAGCTCCAAATACTGGTACAGTTCTTGAGCTGAAGAAGTGTTTTTATAGAAAATGCAGTATCTTTATATTTCAGCGCTGGAACTATACCTCTCTGGGTAAATATCAATTTATCTTACTGATAAATAAAATGGAATGGGTCTCATTCTTTGGGCCTGAGGAGAATTTGCACAGCAGAAATCATATCTGCACACAGATATTATATTTCTGTCACCCATTTGTGAAAGACAATGGCCCTCTCTATGTTACTTAATTCAAATAGCTTCTGGCCTGACCTATCCATTGGCTGACTCTCTTTGATGTCTCAGATGAAATCCATTCTGAAGTCAGTATGTCAGTAATATGGAGTGGTCCATTCTATGCATCGTATTTGTCTAATATGGTATACTAGCCAGCTCACACGATTTCTGTCACTTTTGCTACTAGCATATTGATCTTCAGTTGGTCATTCAGCCTTCTGCCTTGCAGTTGTTGGACCTCTCGGTCCAATTTTACATCAAGCATAATTTTTATTATAACTTCAGTATAGTTTCTTAAGGCATAGAAGTTCCAGAGGAGTGCAAATTTGGTGTCATTGGTACAATTTCTATTTATGTATTTTCATATACCTTTTGAGAAAGCAGACTTCTTTAGAAATATCTGTTTTCACTGTTATCTCATGCCTCTAAAGAGAATGTAGAACTTCCAGGGTGGATGTGATGCTTCTTTCACCAGTGTTTCTGCACGTCTTGGATAATATAAAATAAAAATAAAAAATGTTTATAAAAGTTTGCCCTGATTCAACCATCATATTTGACTTAGCCTGCACATTGTGTGGAGCAAGGGTTCAGGGCCCAAATCTGTTTTTAATTATCTCCTCACTCCAACTCCAACTTGAGTAAATCCTGTGTTATACTAAATGTATGGCATTGGAGGACTTTGGAGTCATTCTCTTTGTCTTTTTTTTAATCTTCTATCAACTGTCAAATCCAATTATTAATGATGTTAAAGTTAACTAATTATCAGTGTGCAGTAAGTAATGGCATTTTGACGCAGTGCTGAAGTGTCTTGATACAAATGGCTCTTGATTGTTAGCATGATATAGTTGTCTCCTGATGCAATGTGATTTTTATAAGAGGTAATGAAAAACATTTTCAATAAAGCATAACACTTGCTGCCACTAAAACTAATGGATAAAACAACATAGAGATATCTCTTGGGAAGAGGTGGAGAACAAAAGCATTATCTCCCCAAAACTCTAAATCACAGAATCACAGAATGGCCCAGGTTGGAAGGGACCTCAAGGATCATGAATCTCCAACCCCCCTGCCACAGGCAGGGCCACCAACCTCCCCTGACATCCAACCTAAATCTTCCCTCCCTCAACTTAAAACTTTTTCCTCTTATCCTGCTGTTATCTACACTTTCTAAGAGTTTACTCCCCTCCTGTGTATAGGCTCCCTTTAGGTACTGAAAGGCTGCAATTAGGTCACCCTGCAGCCTTCTTTTCTCCAGGCTGAACAAGCCCAGCTCCCTCAGTTTTCCCTGTCCTTGTAGGGGAGGTGCTCCAACCCCCTGATCATCTTTGTGGCACATCTCTGGACCATCTCCAACAGCTCTCTGTCTTTCTTGTACTGGGGGCTCCACAGCTGGACACAGTACTCCAGATGGGGCCTCACAAGAGCAGAGTAGAGAGGGTCAGTCACTTCCCTGTCCCTGCTGGCCACCCCTATCCTGATGGAGCCCAGGATACCATTTGCTTTTTGAGCTGCAAGAGCACACTGCTGGCTCATGTTAAGTTTTTCATCCATCAGGACCCCCAGGTCCTTCTCTGCAGGGCTGCTCTCAAGGACTGCTCCTTCCAGTCTGTATAGATGCCTGGGATTCCTCTGGCCCAAGTGCAAAACTTTGCAGTTTGCCATGTAGAATCTCATTAGGAACAAGCAGTCCTACCTTTCAAGTCTGTTGAGGTCCCTCTGACTGGCATCCCTTCCTTCCACCACTTTGATTGCACCACTCATCAGCAATCTTGCTGAGGGTGCACTCAATTCCATCATTGATATCATTGATAAAGATGTTAAAGAGCACTGGTTCCAAGACAGACCCCTGAGGGACACCACTCATTATTGGCCTCCTCCTGGCCATAGAACCACTAATCACAATGTCTGCAAGTCCGGACGACATCTCTGCATTCTTCCCAGGTGACATGCCCTTGTTTCCAGA